>CM070626.1:57934250-59313416 GCA_036346255.1 Ampelocalamus luodianensis | reverse complement strand
TATATGGGCCCATGGGCCTATAGTATATGGGCCTTGATATACTTATGATTACCACGGGTTCCGGTCGTTGTCGGGGCGCCTTGGCCCCGATGGGTGGCCTACCCTCACCAAGGCCAAGCACGTCGAGCGGGCGCGGTGATGAAGTGAGGCTCCAGTGCGGCACATGTGGGATGCGATGCAGTGCGGCGACGTCGACTACAACCGGGATCGGCGCGCTGGATGCTCTCATCGCCGCATCCGTCCGAGATGCGATTCGCTCTCCAACAAGTGGGCGCCAGGAGGCTTGGGACGCCATCGCCGCCTCGCGACGGGCGGCGGCGCGTCAAGAAGTCCCTGCTGCGAGCACGCCGCGCGGAGTGGGAGAACTCGGCCTTCAAGCGGTGAGGCGTCGATGACTTTGCTCTCGTCTCAACACTCGCTGCGTGGCGGTGCGGGCCGGCGATGACACCTACGGCGAGAGAGAGTCGCGAGAAGCTCTTCGGCTGCCCCGAGAAGTACAAGCGCATGGCTCGCTCGATCCAGTCTCTGGACCTCTCCACGATGTCGATCGAGGAGGCGATAAGTCGCCTCAAGGTCGTCGGCGATGATGAGCCACGCTCTCCGGGACCGTCACCATTGGCGGAAGCTCCTCGCTCGGGAAGCGGTGGTCACGGCGGTGGCGGGAAGAAGGAGCCTTCTTCCACGACAGCGACCACAAGCGTGGCAAGCGCGGCAAGCGCGCAAAGCGCCGAGCATGGGCGCGAGGGCGTGCCGAGGGTGATGGCCAGTGGAGGCGCCAGCGGCGCGGGCCGGCAAGCAAGGCCGGCGAGGCGACTCTTGCTACAAGCGCGCAAGCACAGTCAGCGGGCCAAGGATTGTCGGCGAACACGACGCGCTAGGCCCAGCGTCGCGCGGCGGAGGAGGAGCGGCCGGCTCTGTTCATTGCTCGGCGAGCATCGAACCACCTCCACGCAGCCGCCGGCACCGGCTCCTCCACCTTGACGAGCCAAAGCACACGCCTCTCGAAAGTTCCGCGCATAGCCAAGGCCGAGCGGGTGGTGCCTCGACACCGGCGACACCCACCACATGGCCGGCGGCGGGAGTTCTTCTCGGCGTGACTCAGCGTTCGAGGCTCTGTCAGTTTGGGGACGCCTCCGTGTGGAAATCAAGGACGACGCTCTGCTCTAGGATCGGGATGGCTCAGATTCCTGCAAGGAGACACACAAGACTTAGGGAGAATGATGGATAAGTCTCGTGTCGGCTTTACGTATCGACTTTTTGTGTCGGCTTTTGCTTTGTAAAGGACAACATCCTTGGTGGTTGTTAGCATCTCAAGGGACAACATCATTGATCAAGTTGTTAGCATCTCTAGGATGACATCTTGACCGACATCTAGGATAGGTTGTTAGCATCTTAGAGGACAACATCTAGGGACGGGTTGTTAGCATCTTAGACTAACATCTTGGCATATGCTTACCGAGTGAAAACCTATAAATATGTATACACAACCCTTAGGTTGGCATGACATTGTGTGAGAAATAAACCAAGAAAAATTTGCCCCATCTCCAAGTGTCATCCTCTCCATGAGAGTAAGGATCTTGCTATCACCAAGAGCAAGAGTCCACCGACTAACACAAATGTCCGAATCAAACTGAGTGCGAACCATGGTGACGAACATCTGGTAAATAGAGAACCTGACCGCGAGAGGACATGAAATAGATCCGAGTATGACGAGAATAATCATCAATAAAGATTACATAGTATCCCCAACTTGTTTGAGACCAAAGGCTTTGTTGTTGTTGTTGCAAAGATCATACAGTATCGATGACCCCCTTTCGAAATGAAGGGACGCGGACCCCTAACATCCGAGTGAAGAAGATCAAAAGGACTAGTAGAAACAGAATCACTAGAGAGATAGGGGAGTTGCAGCTACTTGCCAAGTTTGCAACCCATACAATGTAAAGAGGTGTACCCAGAAACGGACCCAAGAGCATCACGACCTAATAGTGACGACAAACGCGGTCCGTAGAGATGATCCAAACGATGGTGCCACTGAGCGAAGGAAGTAGTAGAGGACGCAAGAAAACCAGAGGCAGTGGTAGTGATTGACTGGCTGGTGGAGACATCGGAAGGAAGATGCAGCCAATCGAGCTCCTACAGACGTTGGGAATCACAGCGCCGAGGGCCAGTACCAAGCAGAGTCCCTGTACGGTGGTCCTGGACACAACAAAGAACAACACAACAGTCGTGATCTGACCAGCTGATATAAGCTGCATAATAAGCTAAGGTAAATGATACTGCAGGAACATGAAAAGAAGTGGAAAGGTTGCCTCGGCCTGCAATAGGAAGAGATACCATCTGCAGTCTGAACAGTGGAAGGAATAGCTGTGAGACTCACATAAGTCAGATAGGTAAAATCTGGTGTCATATGAAGGAAGCACCAGAGTCCAAAATCCATGGAGACAAGATACCTGATAAGCGAGGAGGCGGAGGCGAGAAAGACTACTAACAAGCAAGAGCCAAACGAGCAGAACCCGAGGAGTTCGAGGACAAGCCGACACCGAGGCGCTGGAGCAGGGAGAGGAGCTGCTGCGTGGCGTCACCGGATGAGCCCTGGCGAGAGGCGCCATCTCCTGAGTGGGAGGAACCTCCAGAGCCCTTCGGGGGACGTCCACCCTAGCGACCCTGGTCCCATCTCCGCTTGTAACAGTCTTGATACCTGTGGCTGTCACACTGATAGTAGGTGCAGTAGAGACCCGCAGTAGAGGCAGCAACCACTGGTGCCCTGGGAGTTGAAGGGACTATGGTTAGTGCTAACGGAGCAAGCGCTGAAGCAGACAAGACAGCCTCCATCTGAGTCGCACCACAACGACGAGTCTCAGCACGAACACGCGTGAAAGCGTCCACCAAGCTCGGGCGTGGGTGGCGAGTCGAGCTGAGCATGCACATTCTCGAATTCAGGTCGGATACGTCAGAAAGTCGTAGAGGCGGTGAATCTCCTGGTGAGCGCAGAGCCGCACAGCAGGGACACGTCCGTCAGACATCTGGCCCCAAAGAGTCTTGCTGACACCACCAGACATCTAGTGGTAGAAGTCGTCTACGGTGGCATCGAGTTGTTGAAGGGAATGAGCCTGGTGCACTACGGAGAGGTACATAGCATCACTCATTCGCTGGTAGTGAGCTCGGAGGCGCTCCCACATTAGCTGCGTTGTCGGCAGCTCCGCCACATCCATGGAGATGGTCACGGGCATGCTACCCACCAGGATGGCGGTAGCACAAGCTTCGCCATCCTGCCATGTCTCTTAGGCGTGCAGCTTGGACTGGTAGAGCTCCAGGTAGTGGTGGTCAAATGGGCGGCCCGGCCCAGCCCGGCACAAGCCCATCTCGGCATGGCTTGTTTCGGCCCGCGAATGAAACGGGTCGTGCCGTGCCGGCCCACGTGATTAGGTGGCGCCCAAGCACGACTCGAAGGCCTGCCGTACTGTGCTGTGCCGGCCCAAGCCCATATGGCCTGACGGGCCCGGTTGCGGCCCACTTAGCCCGTTAGGCCTGAAAAATTCAAAAACAATCAGAACAAATAACAAAAATGTGTAGAATTCAGAAAAAAGATATGAAAATTATAAAAAATGAGACAAGCATGTTGAAAATGTAATAAAGAGCGTTATTAATGTTCAAATGGCTGCCTCGTTAAAACCTTTGCCAAGTAAAAACTCAACATTAGAAAACCTTGGCAAAGGAGAAAGAGTACAACCTATAGCTCTACATACATCCTTGTTTTATGTGTTGTTGTCTAGGTACAGATTTTCGAAAACCTCCGAGGCTCCGACAACTCTGGATTTTCCACAGTGTTGTGTTCGTGAATCAGTTTGTTCCCAGTCCTTTACAATTAGAAGTATCTCCGCTATCTCACTTGTGAGACGTGTTCTTCTCTTCTCCAATATTCTTCCAGAAAGACTGAAAGCAAACTCAGGGGAACCGTCGAGACAGGAACAGTTAACACATCATATGCAAGTATGGATAGCACGATATGTAAATTATGGTCATGCAACCAGTGCAAAATTTTGAAGTTTTCTTAGTTGAAATCCACCGTATCGTTGTCCAGATAGGCGGATAATTCCCCATTCCTTGGGTGAGAGGTTGGTCTTATACTTTGTTGAGAAGGTGCTGCTGTAGAAGAAGACGTGACCCAAAGGAATAGCCTACACCCCAGATCTTGCCTCACAGATTTGTCTTGTTACTTGAGGTTGGTGCTATTGGAGGTCGTTGCAACCAGACTCCCTGAAACTTTATTTTCGTACCTTTGGAAAACCTCGTGTAATCGAGAACGAACATCTGCAAAATAGTTAGAATGGTCTAGCCCTGTAGCATCACTAAGAAGATCAAGAACATTTACAAACCTGTCAATTTAAACTCTAGAATCTAAAAGAAATGCAAATGCATATAGAAAAGGGATTTCTTTCCAATATTTAAGGTATTTAGTTTTTATAGCAAAAACCTCTCTTAAAACTGTGTCATTTCATAGTTTTTTAATTGACTAGTAATCTGTAAAATACTATGCACAATAATAGGAGATGTTGGATAATAGACAGCGTACAATGCAACAATGGTCTCATAAGTTTTTTTCTAAAAACTAAAGTATCTCTTAGCAACGAACCAATGTTGTTCAGTCAATAGTATAGTATCGTTAGTACTCTGATAGTGCACTTGAATAAAAACAGAAAAAGTGCTCTTATATGGTAAAAGACTCTTAAGCATCAGGTAAGTAGAATTCCATCTTACCGGCGTGTCCAAACCGAACTTTCTTGGTGTACACCCACACCCTACAGAAGTAAGATATCGCATTGTGAAAAACTTTAATATACGAAATCAACCTCTTCAAACCACATTTGACTATAAGGTTAATAATATGACAAGCGCATAGCTGATGTAGCAAGAAGGAATCAACGCATGTATTAAACACTGGAGTAAGAATATCCATGGCCTTAGAGTTTGAAGCGGCATTGCCTAAAGTAATTGAGAATATTTTGTCTATAAGACCAAAGTCTTCCACTACTTTGATAATACAGTCTACAACATTCTCACCCGTGTGTGCTATATCAATTAATTTGAAACCTATAATTCTTTTCTCCGTTACCCAGTTGTCATTAACATTATGCTACATCAAGTAATTTGAAACTTATAATTCTTTTCTCCATTACCCAATCGTCATTAACATAATGAGCAACTACACTAAGATAATCCTCCCTAGCCCGACCACTCCATATGTCTGAGGTCAGGGCCACCGAAAATGTGCACGTACTAAATAGTTTCTTTAATGTACTATGACATTCATTGTAGTATTTTGTTAGATCCCCAGTTGTTGTGTGTCTAGAAACGGTAGAAAATATAGGATTATGCACAGTCCTAATGTAAGTTTTGAAAGCAGTATACTCCCAAAAGCCTAAAGGTAAATCCTCAAGCAATTAAACGATAGAAAGATTGCTCAAGATCGTAGTCCCAGCTACGTACCGTACCGTCGGGGTTGTACTGCAACTGCGTCGGCCTCATCATCAATCCTTGCTTGGCCTTACATCATGTAGCATGTCTAAATAAGTGCCCTGTTCCACCTGTAGACTTTGCAGACAATTTTCATTGCAACAAATTTTGCAAATAGCATATGGTACCTCATTTCCATGTGTGTCTAGCTTGGTTGTCCTGTTGAAATTCTCCTAGACTCCGGATGTAAACGGCCTCGACCTCTTTGCTCCGGTGGTCGACGACGAAGATATTGCCGAGGAGCCTGATGAAGGAAGTCCGCCTTGCCCTTTCGGTAACGACTGCGGTTGGTTTGAAGCAGCTGTAGCATCCATGGATGCAACTTCCTTCGGTGAAAGTCCATAATCACTGAGAGCAAAGCTATCGTAATTTTCCACAACGAAAACTGCAAAATCGAAATTAACACTATTATTACTTTCATCTTAGCATAAAAGTAATAACAATAAAATTATGCAAAAAACAGTATTGTACCTCTTTTGCTGACTTACTGCCTGTTTTTTTTTGAATTTTGCCAAACTATCTCATAATGAATTTGAATTTGCACAAAAGAATTTGAAAGAGATTGAGGAATGGATGTGTGCTGAATGAGGGGGTATGGTGGCTATTTATATAAAAATTTTCGGGATTTTTATTTATTTTTGCTATTTTAAAGCCCTAAACAGTAAAAAAAAACGATCAGTTTTTTTTTTTTAAATCTGAACGTTACGGGCTGAATGGGCCATGTCGTGCCATACCGGGCACGGCCATCGCAAAATAGGTAATGCGGCTATATTCGCTTGGCGTGCAGTGCACGGCCACGAAGCCTTTCTCTCTACCTACCCCTACCCGCTCACCTCCGGCTCCGCCTCCTCCCGCCCCGAGCCCGCGCCGCCTTCTCCTCCTCCGTCATTGCCCGCCTCTCTTACTCTCATTCTGCTGCGTGCCGTGCGCCTTCGCCTCCGCCGCTTTTCCTCCTCCGCCTGCACCCCTGCCTTCTCTGCGTCGCCGCCGCCTTCTCTTCCTCTCCTCGTCGCCACGCTCATGCGCCTTCGCCGCTTCGCCCTTCTCTTCCAGCCAGCGCGGCAAGGCTGTGTCGCCATACTCCTCCTTCCTCCTCACCGGCTCGTCCCCGGCTTGCTTCCTCCCTCCCTCGGTGGCTCGCCATGCAGACTCGGCGCAGGCATCTGCGGCCGTGCGTGCACTGGCATGGCCCGACATTCGTCTTGCGTCTGCGGCGCGACCATCGCGTCGGTGTGGCCTGGGCACGGCCGCAGACGCCGTGCCATGCGTGCGCCCATGAACAATGTGGGTCGTGCCGTGCCTAGGTTGGGCCAACCGTGCCGTGCCTTGGGCCAACACAGCCCATCTGGCCACCTCTAGCTCTAGGGCCTCCTGCAGTGCAGCATTGGTGGCCTCTTGAGCAGCCTGATCCGCACCAGTAGGAAGAGATGTGTTAGACAGCTGCATTGGCGCATGGGCCATTGGCCCATTATGGCTAATTATAGATTGATTGATGTTATATTAGGCAAGGAGATCCCACGGTGGTCATGATTCTATAAACCAGCCCATGGTCCTCCTTGCCTATATATGTACCCTGCCTATTGGCCTCAATCAATCTAATTCAGTGCAATACTATAGCTTTCATGGTATCAGACGCCTAGGTCTTCTCCTTGCTAGCCCTTAGCGCGCGCGCTCTCTGCGCGCGCTTCCCACCCCGCACGCTCGCTCCGCGCCTCCTCTGCGCCGTCGCGAGGCGCGCCGAGGTCAGCGTGCCGTCTTCTGCCGCCGAGGCCAGCGCGCCGTAGCTGCGGAGAGCCGCCGCCGCCAAGAGCGGCTACCCGGCCGCCGCTTCTCCAGCCGCGCCAAAGCCGCCGGCGAGGCGGCCGATCCCGCCAGAGCGCGATGCCGCCGCGCCGCGCTCGCGGCGCCCCGCGCGTCGCCCGAGAGCGAGAAGCGGCGGCGCCATCCCGCGAGAAGCCGCGCGCCTCCTCTACGGCGGCGGTGGCAGCGGTGGTTCTCTCTCCGCCGCTCCGGATGCTCTCGACGCGCGAGGGCGCGCCATCATCAACCTCCACGCCCGGCCGTCGGCGTCCGAACATCCACGGCTCGCCCCCGCCGTCCTCGACATGGAGACCAACAACTACACCGTGGCGCCACGGATGCTCCGGTTCTTGGAAATTCTCGCCGGCTTCATGTTCGCCCGGCGCCGACCACGCCTACCGGCCCGGGAGCGCATGGGCTGCGTCGTCATGGCGTGGCTCCGCCGGCGCGATCTCCCGATCTCGAGAGATTGTTCAGGCGACCATGCCGCGCCGCGCCCGCTCCGTCGCTTGCCTGGAGCACCAGTTCCTCGGCAAGCCGCGAGCGGCGTGCGCGCTCTGTAGCGCCGCCGCCACGCCGCCGTCGAGCGATCTCCATCACCGACTCTGCGCAAGTTCAAGTCCATGGCCGATGCCCTAGGCGACTTGGCGAGGTCGTCGTGATCGCGCGCTCGTCCTCAACATCATCAGCGGCCTCAGCGAGCGCCGCCTCCATCGGCATGCATCTTCGCGTGGCGCGTTTCGCCTTCACAAGCCTTGGACCGATCTGGCGCTGAAGAACTCAACATGGCTTATCGCTCGGCGCCTTCACGGCAGCCTCATCACCTACGGTCTTTGGCAGCGCGCGGTCGACAACCCGGCAAGCCGCGCACCACCGCCGCGACCCAGCGCCTTTCCTAAAAACGGCGGCAACTCCAGGAACTCCGGCAAGGGCGACAAGCGCGGCACGCGCGGCGTGGCAGAGGCAAGAGGCGGCGATCGCACTCCCGTACGGTCCGGCTCTATCTGCGCGAACCAAAGGCATCCTGCGCGAGCTCTCCAGGCGGTCCATGGCCCGGCTTACAAGCCACGTCCGGCTCCGTCGCATGTGGCACAGGAATAAATCCTCACAGCTCATTGCCATTGCGCCGCCTCTCCTCCGCATGCCTTCATCTCCGGCGCCCAGCGTGGTGTTTGCCCACGGCTACTACCCCACGGCTGGCATGCCATCACAGGGCCGCGTATGAGGCACGGCTTCCTCCTTCAACACCGTGTCGGCGACTCGCCTCGGAACACAGTGGATCTTCGACACAAGCGCCGCCCTCGCATATGACATCCGACGCCGGTACTCTTTCCCACACCTCTTCCCAGCGGTATCCTATTCCATCCTCCATTGTTGTCGGTAACGGTGCTTTACTTCCCGTCACCTCCACTGGCACAACTTATCTTCCCGGTTCATTATGCCTTAATAATGTCCTTGTTTCTCCGGGTCTTATTAAGAACCTAATTTCCGTCGCGTCGATTCGCCAGGCAACAATTGTTCTGTTGAATTTGACCCTGCTGGTTGTTCTGTGAAGGATCTGCATTCCAGGAGAGTGATTACCAGGTGCAATAGCTCCGGGCCGTTGTACCCTCTTCGTCCCTCTGGCGCGTCATCACTTCCTGCTGCACACCTCGCCACCACCGCTGCGTCCACTCTATGGCATCGTCGTCTCGGTCATCCTGGATTTGAGACTCTGTCCAAACTTATGGCTTGTAATAAAGACATTAGAAATTCTATATGTCATGCTTGTCAGCTCGGGTGTCATGTTCGTCTTCCTTTTCCTGTGTCAGCATCACGTGCTTCACATAATTTTGAACTCATACACTGTGATTTATGGACCTCGCCAGTCCCTAGTATATCGGGATTCAAATATTATTTGGTCATTCTCGATGATTGCTCACACTATATGTGGACGTTCCCTTTACGCATCAAGTCTGACACCTTTTCGACTCTATCTAATTTCTTTGCTCTTGTTTCCACACAGTTTGGCCGCACCATCAAGTCTGTCCAATGCGACAATGGCGCGAAGTTTGACAACTCCGGCGCGCGCCTTCTTCACGACCCACGGCACTCGCCTCGAATGTCGTGCCCTTACACCTCGCTCGAGAATGGGAAGGGTGAGCGCGCCATCCGCTCAATCAACAATGTGGTTGGTCCTCCTCTTCAAGCTTTGTCTTCCACCTCGGTATTGGGTGAGGCACCTTTGAACACCGCCACCATTCTACTCAACATCTTACCAACCAAAGCGCTGCGCTCCGTCGCCTCATGAAGCCTTGCTAGGCTCGCGCCTGTCACGACCATCTGCGGCGTCTTGGTTGTCGTTGTTATCCCAACTTGTCCGCCACCGCGCCCGCAAACTTGCCCCCGCGCTCCGCCGTGTGTCTTCCTTGGCTACTCCGCTCATCACAAAGGTTCTGCATTGTTTGACACCAACTCCAACAAGATCATCATATCTCGCCATGTGATCTTTGGCGAGTCCTCCTTCACTTTTGCCGAGCGGCGGACACCCATCCACAGCGGACTTGAGTTTTGGACACCTTTACTAATCGTTCGGTGCCATAGGCGAAACCACGGTCTCTTTACTGCGAGTTCACCATCACCGGCTTCTGCACTGCTTGCTCGGATTCTGCGCGCTACCATGTGCGGTGGGTCTCAGCGGCGCCTCACCTGCGATCGCCACGCGGCGGCGGTGTCCGCCGTCGCGCTTGCTCGCTCTCGCCTCGGCGTCGCGGCACCTCGACTCGCGCCTGACCACGTCGCGTTGCCGGCGTCCTCGCCGCGCCACGTCGCGGCGCCCGGCGTCCCTGCGCCTCCCGCGCGGCTGCCCGGCCCGCGCCGCCGGCTCGCGTCACCGCTCAGTGTCTGGCCGGCGCCCTCGCCGTACTCGGTGCCTCCAGTGCGTCTCGGCGCCTCGGCCGCTCTGCGTCCTTCCAAAGCGCGGTTGCCATTCCCGATGGTCAATACACACTCAATGACCACGAGGCGGCTGTAACCGGCAGCTGCTGCGTACAACACAGCTGGCTTGCCTCTCGTCCCGAGGACATACTGAATTTCTCTTGCCGACCGGCGGCGCGGCGCCATGCTAGATGAGCATCGCCTTCTCGAACAACACTTGGGGCCTTGTTCGCGCGCCGGCGCGAATGTGGTGGCCGGCAAGTGGATCTTCAAGCACAAGTTTGGTGATGGTTCACCGGGCGCTACAAAGCTCATTGGGGTCTGCGCGGCTTCACAGCGCCAGAGTTGATTTTGAAACCTTGACCCGTCGTCAAACCCACTCACCGTGCGAATCGTGCTCTCGCCGGCCTCTCCATGGCCCGGCCTATTCGGCGGCTTGATGTGAAGAATGCCTTCCTCATGGCAACCTTAATGAGACGGTTTCTGCGTGCGACCCTCGGGTTCGAGATTCTCTCATCGATTACGTCGCCGTGCGAGCCGTTCTCTACGGTCTCAGCGGCGCCTCGAGCATGGTGCGGCCGTTTCGCGGCTTACTTGGTGTCTCGGGTTCGTGAAACCAAGTCGACACCTCATTTCTTCGTGTTCGCCAGTGGTCTTGAGCTCATCTACTGTTTGCTCTATGTGGATGACATCGTCCTCACACCGTCGACCATCCTCCTCCATCGCACCATCAACGCTGCGGCGGAGTTTCGATGAAGGACTTGGGTGATCTCCATCACTTCCTCGGGATGCAGGTTCAGGGGCGGTCTGATGGCCTTTTTCTCTCACAGCGCCAGTATATGCAAGAGATTCTAGACCGCGCGGGCATGGCTAAGTGTAAGCCCTGCTCCACCCGGTGGATACATTCCAAGGTTTCAGTGCGAGATGGCACCGTCGATGGCATAGCAATTCGAGTTTGGTGGTGCTCTTGATATCTCACCTTCACACGTCGGACATCTCCTACACGAAATCGGCCAGTGCGCCTTCACATGCACGATCCTCGGGAGCCTCATCTTGCCACTTTGAAGCGTATCCTGCGGTATATTCGTGGCACTCTACACCTTGGGCTGCTTCTTCGACCTTTAGCACAGTTCGATCTGCTTGTCTACTCCGTGGCCCGGGCCGCGGTGTCCGACACGCAAGTCCACCTCGGGCTATCTGCGTGTTCCTCGAGGATAGCCTCGTCTCCTGGTCCTCAAGCGCCGAACTCGTCTCCGAGTCGGTCCAAAAGCCGAGAAAGTGCGTGGTGTAGCTAATCTTGTGTTTGAAGCATCCTGGCTGCGCCAACTCTTATGTGAGCTCCACTCCCCAACCAGCAAGGCTACCTTGGTGTATTGCGACAACATCAGCGCCGTCTACATGTCATCCAACCCGGTTCAGCACCAACGCACCAAACATATTGAGATTGATCTTCACTTTGTTGGGGCGTGTCGCCATTAGTCTTGTCCGCGTTCTTCACGTCGGCGTCATCCCGATATGCCGACATCTTCACCAAGGGTCTACAGCCGGCGGTTTTAGGAATTCGGTCGATCACGAGCGTCGTGGCGGCCTTTCGGGCTGAGTGGTGTTAGACAGCTGCATTGGCGCATGGGCCATTGGCCCATTATGGCTAATTATAGATTGATTGATGTTATATTAGGCAAGGAGATCCCACGGTGGTCATGATTCTATAAACCAGCCCATGGTCCTCCTTGCCTATATATGTACCCTGCCTATTGGCCTCAATCAATCTAATTCAGTGCAATACTATAGCTTTCAAGATGGTAGAACTGGTGGCGTAGGACGAGGCGGACAGGGGTGCTTACCGGTGAGATGACCCAGAGGCGCTGACTGTTGAGGTGAATCCTCAAGTGAACATCCCACTCCCGGAAGTTCGTGCCGTTGAACGAATCGAGGGGAGCGGGATGGCGAAGGAGCCGGCGGCGGTAGCCATCAGTGGAGACTCGATCTGCTGGGGGCGGAGCAGCAGCATCGTCAAGATGAAGGTGAGGTGTTCGGATCCAGAGTAGAACTGACTCTGCTCCCCTCGGCATGGAGCACAGAAGGGGAAAGCTCCGGTGGCGCGAGCGCCGGCAAGCTTTGGTGGCGCGAGCTTCGACAGTGATGAGGCGTGCTCGGGGGCCTCGGGCTTCGCCACGTCGGGAGGAACAGAGGAGACTCGGGGAAGGCTTGGGCGGTGTCGCGTGCTACGGCAGCGACCTCGAGCGGCGGTGTCGAGAAGAGGCAAGGCCGGCGGCGTAGCGAAAACAAAGGAGACACGGCTTGGGGGGCGCGAAGAGCGCCGGGGCGGCGTGACCCGGCTCGGGGGAGCATGGATCCGACGGCGGGCAGTGGGATCCGGCATCGGCGCGACGGGATCTGCCGTCGGGAGCTCCGGGTGACGCGCGTTGGAGGAGAGCTCACACGAGGCAGATGGCGTGGGCGGCAGGTCTCGGGCGGTGGTGAAGGCTGCGGCGGCAGCGGCAGTTAAGCGTGATCTAGGGTTAGGGTTTCTATGGCTCTGATACCATGTTGGAATAACCCCTTCATCTATTCCAGTGGGCCAAAGCCAATATATCATGTACATGGTAGGTCAATATGCAAAGAGCACCCTAAGTTATATACATATCTTACAGCAGAGACATCAGCATAGTATTTATTTTGAACCTTTATATGATGCACATTGTTGCCTTTCTAGGTCGTTCCACATATAGTCTTTTATATGGATATGATATAGCATTTTGTGATTTTTTTGGGGGAGTGCACGCATGTACAAATGTTAAATAATGGTTCTCCTTTTGTATGCCATTTACATTGACAACATTTTGTTCTTTGCAGGTCCTGTTTTTGCATGAGTTTTGCGCTCTCAGTAAAAGTTTGCAGCCTGTTCAACAAATATGGCTATCTAGGTTGGTATTTTGAGGATGCATATTTGTTTGGTGGAAATTTATTGCAGTTTTCTGTCAATGGAATATGTTATTAGCTGAGATCCCGCTTCATTTCTCCTCACCTAGATCAAGTTTTAGCTCTCTCCTCCCCCCAAAACCCTAACCCTAGCCTCTCCTCTTCTTCCTCCTCTGCCTCGAGCTCGAAGCTTTGCTTCCGGCGGGATCGCCGGATCCTGCCGCCTCCTCCTCGGGCCCTCACTTCAACAATTACCTCCTTGAAAGCACAACACAAATAATCATGATTTTTTTAAAAAAATGGTAGCATTGACACAAAATCAATCTATCATACCACCAAATTTCAAATTTAAATTCGATCAACACAGAGAGAAATAAAAAGGACAATTCAGCTCGAAAGGAAATCAGAAAAATGGAAAAAGTTACTGTTAACTAAAATATGTCCTTTTTTGTTTCTCCTAATGTAAGTCATGTTTTCAGTTGATTTTTGTAGGGCACTTCCTTGTGTCATGACTCATGACTTATCTAACCAAAATTTTTAGAGATTTTTTTATAACTATTTGTGTCGTATTTTGAGGAGAGTAACATTGTAGCACCGTAAGAGTAGATAGCACATGATATCTTCTCGCAGTGAGCACTGAGCAGTGATTCTTTTCCTTTCTCCTCTAGATTGGTTTTTATTTGTTGATGGGGGCCACTTACCGTCACTTCTCTTGCAAATCCCTGAGGCTTGAAATTCAAATGTTTCCTCTATTTTACATATCTATTGATTCCTTTAGGTTGCACTTGAGTTAATATGATAATATGACATTTTGAGGTTTGGTTTCCACGCTCATTTGTGATCAATTGTGTAGTATCACATTGTCTCATTTCCTTTTGACATAATATCATTTCATGGTGGTGGTTCTGAGAGGTTAGACAATGCTGTCAAGTTGCGGAAATGTTTCATTTGCAATGTTGCTTTGTGTACCAGTAAAGTAAATTCGCAAGCCTGTTTCTTTACCCTTAAGTTAAATGAGGTTATGTTTGTGATGACCAAGTAGACATGATGATATACTAAAGTCAATTCCAGAATGAGGTGAACTGCATGATAAGTATTTCATCTATTCCAGTTGTGGGTACAATAAATAGACCATGTGTAGCAGACTCTTGAATTTTCATAAGACAGATTTGTTCGAAGGACAGAAAGAAACAATTACTTAAACATGGCCCAAAAAATAATGCGTAGCCAGCCCACTTTACTTTTGAGCACAATGCAAGCTTATTCTTAATAGAGAGAAACAGAAGTAATAACAAGTTTTTGTTTCACCTTCATCGCCAGGTCTCATGGTAAATGGATATATGATGTTTTCAAATCGAGGGAGCAACTTTTGTAAATTATAAGGGTGCCGATGTCCATTTGTCATGCTATTCCAATCAAGGATCAAAAACCCGTTTCCGGGGTAAATCGATCGTCGGCGGGAAAAAACCGGCGGTTGCGGATTTCGGAAAAAACGGATAAAACCGCTTGAATTTGATTAAAAATCATTCAAAATTCAAAAATTAGAATTTGAACTTGTAAAACCTGGAAAAACCGGTCGGGATCTAAAATCCCGGACCCCCGCCGGTAAGCGGGGCGGTTACCGGCCGGGTTTTTTTTCCCTGATTCCAATATTATGAGTTTATGATAAGCTAACACTATGATTGTATGAATTGTGTTTACTGTCTGCTAGCCATATGCTTTACGTCAGAATCATATAATGTGCATAATTGCTAAAGGATAATTTGTATCGTGTTTATAAGGGCATTGTTCACCTCTAGTTTGTGTTTTGCTCGTTACCTTGTCTTCTTTGATGCAATGCAGAACAGACAGCCCCGGATTAAGAATGCAAACAACTTTTCAATTAAACAGTATTTAAGTACAATTTGTTTTAAGCTGGATAATAGGAGAGACTGTTCTAGCAGTTTAATCATCCTTTTTTTTCTCTATTCAGGGATCTCGCTAGTGAAGGTGTATTTGACATAATTTCTGATGTGTTGCAGAGTCAGGATAAAGTGCTTGTCTCAGCTGGGTAACTTAAGGAACAATGAATGAATTCTTCTTTGGTTGTTCTTATATCTTCTTGACCTTCTAATTGTACCATTTTTTTTGGGCAAATGCAGGACAGACATCCTTGTACATTTTCTTAATCAAGATCCTAACTTACCGAGATCATATATTGCTCATCAAGAACAAAATTCTCAAGAAGGCAATTCTCTTCTTCGGCTTCTGGTAAGTAGTACCCCCCCTTTTGGGGGTTCATACAGGATTTGTGTCCAGTACTTTTGGTCCAAGTGGCGAATTACATTTTTTTATAAGTCATCCTGTTCTACAAATGTTTGCACCTTCTGGTATTGTAGGTATATTCTGTCCATTTGTGAATTGCGTGCCCCTTCTCCTTTTTATCCTTCAAATCTATGCAAAATCGTTTGTCCTTTCCTTTTTGTTGTGGACACTGCAAATAACAGCATGGCTTGACAATGTGGTTTACATCTGATTAATCAATTTGCAATATCTTGTGCAAGGTTTATTTTGTTTGCTTAGTGATAGTCATGAAATGGAAGCATTGTGCTTACCCCATGATCCCAAAGTTTTATTATGCCTCTTGGTAGTTGAACCATTAAGTTACCAATGATTGAGGTATTTTTCTCAAGTGCCTGCTTTTTCTCTGTTGCTTCTCGGAATAATGTTTAGCAAAACTCACATTTGGCACTACTGGCTCATCTAGCATATTTATGGATGCCGCTCACAGTTACTGAAATTTCAGGTTCAAGGCATAGTAACTGACTTTGGTGAGGAAATGCATTGTCAGTTTCCGGAAATTCTAAGGATTCTGCTGGATGGATCTGCTGCGAATACAGTTATGCAATGTGTAAGATGCCCTAGCGCATATTATGAACTTTTGGTGTTCCTTGAATGTAAAATGTGGTGATTGTACAGTAAGAATTATTTGGATTAAGGACATCAGACGTCCGTGGTATCACGAAGATCTTCTAGAAATACACAAAAAGTGAATTTTCCATATTTCTGCATCTGTGCTTTCTTATGTGTAGTTTTCCATCCTCATTTTGATTTGGCTTCGAATGTACATAACCAACATGGTTTTCTGGACACTTCAAAATATTACTGTTTCAAATGCTTGTGTTTAATTAGATTGAATTGGTTTGAAAATTTTGTTCTCTTCTGTTGCAGAGAGAAGTTGTTATTGAGGCTTTTTATGAGAATCATCTTGATAAATTGATTCATGTGATAGCATCATCTTGCCCTCCAAAGGGCATTGCCCAATCAACATCTGGTTCAATCGATGTTGGTACACGAGTTGAAGAGCATTCTGCTAAGCCTGAGATATTGTCTAACATCTGCGAGCTTTTATGCTTTTGTGTAGTTCATCACCCCTACAGGATCAAGTAATGCTCGATGCAAATGCTTCCCTTTCCCTCCTTTTTTAATTCAATGGTTCTTTTGGACTTTTCATGTTACTTTCTTTTTGTTTCTTTGCTAAAAGGCAGCTTTCAATCTTGCAGGCTCAACTTTTTTACAAGCAATTCAATGGAGAAAATCCTTAATTTAACCCGTCGGAGAGAGAGGTTTTTGGTTGTGGCAGCTGTCCGATTTATGCGGACTGTTATTGTTATTGGCAGGAATGTAAGAAGTTTACTTTGTCCCATGAAAGAAATTTAGCATTGCAACGTTGAAGACATACTATAAAATTTGAGATTTTCTATTTTTCTGTGCACTACTAAGCTGGTTGATCCTTCTTGACTACTTTTTTTTTTAATACGGGCATGTTTGTGCAGACTATTTAGATACAGTCATGCAAACTTTCCACGTGGACCATTGGATGATGGATGGATGGATCATATTTGGTGGGACTTGACGATAACATGCATGGCTGGTAATTTTTTGAATAATCCGCTTGCATGTTGGAAAATTATTTATGAGGGCTCCCACTTTTTCAAGAGTCAAGAATCAAGACCACCCAAATCTGATCCATCCATCCTTCATCCAACAATCCACATGTGAGTTGGCATGATTGCACTTAGCCACTTTAAGACTTAGACATGGGTTTGCACTGTTAGAATAGGACTCTTGTTTATGGTTTCCTTATCTGTATATGGCAACCCCCCTTTGTACTCCCTATATATATTGTCCATTGGGCCTCTTGAATAGATGAACACATTATTCATAACATGGTATCAGAGCTAGACTCTAACCTAGCTCTCCTTCCGCTTCCGCTGTTGTTGCCGCCGCCCTGTGTTCCTGGTCGTCCAACGCCGAGCACCACCGTCGAGCCGAGGCCTTCCCGCTGCAGGATCCGTTGCGCCGCCACTGGATCTGCCGCTGGAGCCTCCCGCGCCTCTGCCGTGAGCAGAGCCGAACTCGCAGCCCCGAGCCGTCGTCGTCGCTTTGTCATTTGGGCGCGTGGTTGCCGCCGCCGCTTGATCGGGAATCGGCGCGAGGCCGCGCCGCCGCCGAGAACGGCACGTGGCCACCGCGTGCGCTCGTTGGTGGACCAACGCCGCCGCTTGCTCGTTGGTCATTGCAGCGCCGCCGCCGCTCGTTGGTCGGCGGCACGACGCCATGGCGAGGAACCTAGTTCCACCGCCGGTTTCCGCCATGCGGGCGTGAAGGCCTTTTGTTTCGCGTCGCGAGCACGTGAGCGAGCGACTAGCGGCGACCACAAAAAAAAAAAAAAAACCGATGCGTCGATCTAGCAGCGCCGTCGTCGGCGCCGCTGTTAGACCGTTGTCTTAGTCGCGCGCCATCGGTGCCGCTACCAATGACTTCCGTTCCATCAGCTGCGATCCCATTCTCGGGAACAAAGCTTAATGGGATAAACTACGAGGTTGTGGTCTTCACTCATGGAATCACGCTCGATGGTCTCGCTCTGGGGACATGTTACTAGTGCGAGCCTTATGCGCCACCACGGTTCGGCCTTCTCCCGAACTGACCTACGCACCTCTGCGCGGATGAGGCGCCAAGGAGGCAGAGGCGCTATTCTTTTTGTTGATCTTTGCGATGAGGCTTTTGAGTATGCCATAGACGCTTTTGGCGCCGGTGTCTTGATGAGGCCGTGTTCGAGCCATCACGGTGGTGGCGTCGGCGACTCCATCGGCGGATATTGTTGGTCTCGTGCCACTCGTCGGATCGGGAGTACTTGCGTGGCGATACCGGTGAGCGGCGATGCTCGTTCTTTTAGCCGGCGTGAGTTGGAGCGCTTTGCGGGAGGACTCCTCCGTCGGCGACTTCTTAGAGAGCCTTGGCCAATCTCGGCGCCAACTAGGCGGTGGCTTCTCGCTCTGCGGAGTGTCATAAAGTGCGGCGGATCATGATCGTCTTCGCCTTTATGATTTCGTCTGTCGTCTTCGCCTAGAGTTTGAGCTGTCGGGCTCAGCTGTTGCCTTCACCACGGCCGAAGCGATCCGAGGCTCTTCGGCGCCGTCTTTGAGAGCTTCGCGCGAGTTAGCGGCCACGATTTATTACGGTTGTGCTTGCTACCCTTCTTCTTCGACTACACCAAGCGGTTTGCGCATTGATTATAGTCCCTCCTCGGGTGTGCATCTGCTGCTCTGTCTTTGCACCAAGCGGGATTGGTGCAATTATTGCAGAACGGGCACGACTATCGGCGTGTGCGGTGCGGAAGCGAGAACAAGGCGCGTGTGGTGGGCGATCAAGAAGCGAGGAGGCCCTTCCCGGCGGGAGGGCGAACCGGACATCGGGACCTTCTGGCGGTGACTGCATTCGGCGATTACGCGGGCTCTGCCAGGCTCTCTCGGCTCGGCGAGTTACGCGATCTAGCTCGAGCGTCTCCTCCGATTACTTCTTGGGTTACGGATTACGGTGTCTTTCCACATGACACCGGACTCCACATCTCGCTTGTCGGACCTTACTTTTTCCTATCTGTTCGGGCGGTGATGGTACTCCTTTGTCATTATTTGTCGGGCACTCTTTTGTCCGCGACTTTTACTGTTCGGTGTTTCCCATATTCCCCAGCTTACCATGCAGCTTCTCTCGGTGGGACAACTCACTGATCTTGACCGTAGGGTTGGTTTTGACTCTCACACTGTTTCATCGGGATCGTGAGGCCAGGGCGGTACTGGGAGGGGCCGCGGCGTAGGGATCGTCGAGTCTCTACATCATGATCGCCTCCACCTCCGTCCCTTGATTGCTCCTGTCACCTCTCGTCTACTTCCACCGCCTTCGCTACCACCACTCTGGCGTTTTTGCGCGATGGCATCACCGTTTAGGTCACTTGTGTGAGTCCGTCTTTCTTCATTAGTTCGTCGGTGTTCTTGGGCGTATTCTGTTGACACGGCCATGTTTTATCGGGGTTGTAAGGTGGGCAGCGACTCGACTTCATATCATTCTAGTGAGTCCTTGTCTTCTCGTCCTTTTGATTTAGTTCATTCAGATGTATGGGGACCTGCGCCTATTATCTCTAAAGGCGGGCATAAACTTTATGTGATCTTCATTGATGATTATTCCCATTTTACATGGTTTTTCCCTATATCTAATCGTGGTCAGTTTCTTGCGATCTATCGTAGCTTTGCAACGATGGTTCGTACTCAGTTTGATTCTCCCATCCGTACTTTTCGAGGTGATTCTGTGGCGAAATGCGTCAGCTCTTTTAGATAGTTTCTTTACGGCGAGGCACTCTTTACGATCTTCTTGTCTGGTGCCCATGCTCGAGAATGGGGTTCTTGGCGCAAACATCGTCATCGATTGAGGCGCCGCGCTCTTCTTACGGCCTCTCACGTTCCACCACGATTACGGCCGATTGTTTCTCTTGCACCATATCTCATCAATATGCAGCCTTCTACTGCTCTTAAGGGTGTCAGTCCTATAGAGTGCCTCTACTCTCGAGCCCCCCAGTACACTCACCTTCGTGTTTTTGGCTGTACATGTTTTGTTCTGCTGCAGCCTCGTGAACGTACTAAACTATCGGCCCAGTCAGTTGAGTGCGTGTTTCTTGGTTATAGTTCTGAGCATAAGGGTTATCGCCGCTTTGAGATCATACGCTTTCGGCGGATCGTGGTTTCACGAGGCGTTGTCTTTGGCGAATCTCGACCTTTCTTCTATCGAGATTCGGCTCCTCTGTTTCCACCGTTGAGTCGATTTCGTGGTTGTCTCTTTCGACTTTTCACCCATTTCTCCACTATCACGGTCTTCCCTAGTCGTCTCGGTGGTTCATACGTACCTCGCCTCGGTGCTACCTCCTGCGACCGCCTCTTGTTCTTGCACCATCAACGTCTCGCTTTTACGGTATTCACTACTCCAGGCGTCCTTGTCCTTCAACAGTCTCCTCTCCTGGTATCTTGCCGACACCCACATCTGATCCTCCTGATGATGCTCCTCGTTCGTCCTTCGTGGCCGGACATCCCTTGACCTCCTAATCGTCTTGGATTTGCTCAGATAGCTCATGCTCTCTCACATCGCGAGCCTAGTTCTTATCGTGAGGTGCTCCTCGTTCAGTGGCGACTTGCTATGGCGAGGAGCTTGATGCTCTTCGATGTCTGGAGACTTGGGATATTGTATCGACCCTGTGCATGCTCGTCGATCACGTGCAAGTGGGTATACAAGATTAAGACCGATGCAGTGGTACTATCGAGCGCTACAAGGCTCATCTTGTGGCTCGCGGCTTTCGGAGAGAATGCGGACGTGACTACAGCGAGACTTTTGCCCTGTTGCCCATATGATGACTTTATTCGCGCTCTTGTTGCGGTTGCTACGATCACGCGGTGGTCTATCTCTCATTTCGATGTTAAGAATGCCTTTCTTAATGATGTTTTGCATGAGAGGTCTACATGTAGCCACCACAGGTATTACATTTCACGATGGGTATATGCTGCGTCTTCGTCGTGCTCTTTATGGCCTCAAGCAGGCTCCTCGTGCTCGGTTTTGCGCGTTTACCTCGGTGATTCTGCTTTGTCGGTTTCCTTGTCGGTTCCCACGATTACTGCTCTTTTTGTCCATGTCTCATCTCGGGGTAGGACCATTGCTTCTTCTATATGTTGATGACATGCTCATCAGTGATGATTCCTCCTTCAAACACATATGTGAAGAAGCACCTCGATGAGTAGTTTTGATGGTGATCTTGGTTCTCTTACATACTTCCTTGGGATTGAGGTCTCTTCCACGCTGAGGGCTACTACCTCTCCCAGCAGTATATCCGAGGATCTTCTTGGTAGTGCAGTCGACTAACACTGCATGCCGAGACTCCCATGGAGTTATCCCTCGACCGTGCCAGCGATGGCGATCCTCTTGAGGATCCTACCGATATCGTCATCTTGTTGGGAGTTTGGTGTATCTTGTGAGCACTCGTCGTCGATATTACTTATGTTGTTCATATCTTGAGTCGGTTCATGGCTCGTCCTACCTATCTTCACTCTGATCACCTTCTTCGTGTTCTTAGCTACTTGCGCGGGACCATCTCGTCGTTTGTTTTCCCTAGCTCCACCTCACTCTGACTTCAAGCGTACTCGTCGACACAGGCTAGTGATCCTTCCGATCGTCGTTCTCTTTACGCTTCTTGTGTTTATCTTGGCTCCTCACGATTGCACGGAAGACTAAGAAGCGATGCGAGCTCGTTAGTCGAGAGGTTGAGTTGAGAGCTATGGCAGCAGTGACAGCAGAGGTTACTTGGTTGAGGTGGTTACTTGCCGATTTTGGAGTGCCTATGATGGGACCCACGACTCTTTTATCTGACAGTACAGGTGCTATTAGTATTGCCCGGGACCCAGTGAAGCATGAGCTCACCAAGCACATTGGTGTAGATGCTTCATACACTCGCTCACAGGTGCAGGAGGGGGTACTTGCTTTCCAGTTTGTGCCATCAGAGTTACAGGTTGCTGACTTCTTCACGAAGCCACAGACTAGAGCACAACATTTGTATTTTCTCTCCAAACTCAGTGTGTGTGATCCACCATGAGTTTGAGAGGGGGTGTTAGTGTTACACGCTGGACTCTTGCTCTTGGTGATAGCAAGATCCTTACTCTCATGGAGAGGATGACACTTGGAGATGGGGCAAATTTTTCTTGGTTTATTTCTCACAACAATGTCATGCCAACCTGAGGGGTTGGGGATACATATTTATAGGCTGCTAATCAGCCAAGCATATGCCAAGATGCTAGTCTAAGATGCTAACAACCTGTCCTAGATACTGTCCTCTAAGATGCTAACAACTTTGTCCTAGATCTTTGTCCTCTAAGATGCTAACAACTTTGTCCTAGATCTTTGTCCTCTAAGATGCTAAGATGCTAGTCAAAAGCTAGATGTCCTAGATGCTAGTCAAAGCTAGATGTTTTAGATGTTGTACAAGAACCATGTGCCCACCCCCAAAGACCACGATCTGAGAGACTTATTCATCATTCTCCCCTAAGTCTTGTGCGTCGTCTTGTGGGAGAGTTGAACCATCCGATCACGGAGGCGAGCTCGAGGAACTTGATCCTCAAGAGGCTTGGTGGCGAGTCCGCAGGCGTCCGTGGTGTTGATGTGCTTCGCCTTGATCTTGCCTTCATCCAAGCGACCTCGGATAAAGTGGTACTTCGCCGGATGTGCTTGCTCGTTCATGGAAAGCGGGTTCTTTGCCAAAGCAGGCGGACTTGCATCGCCACAGCGCCACCGCCGGTGTCTCTGCCGAGGAGATCACCAGCGATCGAGCGAGCGAGGCGCTGAGTCGAGCGGTGGAAGCGCTATGTACTCGGCCTCACCGGTGGGCAGAGCCACCGCTTGCTTGGTATTGCCACTAACGAGACACTTGCGAGGAAGAAGAAAATCCGCTTGTGCTCTTCTTTGGTGTCGATGTCGCTGCGTGGTATTGTCATTTGTGCAGATGAAGTGCGCCGTGGCGGACACCTCGGGTAGTGCAAGCCGTGAGTCGGAGGTGCCCGCAGCGTAGCGGAGAATCCTCTTCACGGCTGCGATGCTCGTCGTCGCCGTCATTGCATGAGCCGACCGGCGTGGCCGACGGCGAACGCCAAATCCGGACGCGTGTGGGCGAGGTAGCGAAGGCGCCCACGATCGCGCCGTCTTGCGTCGCGTCCGCCTCCGCCGTCTTTATCGCGGATTAACCGGCCTTTCCTCGCCGGAGTGTGGTGCAGGTTGCGATCGGTGAGCGCCCGGCTCGGCGATGCGCTTGGCGTGGCGGTCGGCGAAGGAGATCGGAGGCGTCTGGTGGACCTCGATCCCGAGATAGAAGGAAAGCCCCAAGTCGCTCATGCGAAGGCGGTCTTCATCTCGCTGAGCGCCTCGACCTCGGCCTCCTTGGGCCGGTGATCGCAAGTCGTCGGCGTGGCGCCCCGCCAGGCGTTGCCACCCCTGCCCGCCGGTAGGCTGCGACCTGCGTGTGCGCTCTGCTGGAACCCGTTTGCGTGAGGTGGAGTCGGCTTAGCGTTCGGGCTCGTGGTGATTGCATGGCCGTAGTGGGCCTTGTGCGGCGGAGAACCTTGCCTTCCTTGCGGGGATTACGAATCCCGTGCCGCGGGCGTAGACCTCCTCCTTCAAGTCGCCGTTGAGAAGGCGGACTTGGCGTCCATGTGATGGGCGCCAACCTTCTGGGTACGCAAGTGCGAGAGAAGGCGAGCGGACTCCATGCGCGCGCGACGGTGCGGCGTCGTCGAAGTCGACCCCTCTCGCCGCATGAAGCCTCGTGCCACCGCGAGCCTTGTGCAGCGATGGCGCGCCATCCCGCCGGCGAACACCAGCCAAGGTGATCGCGGTGGCCGGCGGGAAGATCCGCCCGGCTCCACGTCGATTCCGCTCGGCGGCGTCCATCTCACGCTTCATCGCGACCGCCACGCGCGCGTCTCCTCCACCTCGGCGAAGGGCGGGGCTCGCCGTCGTTACGCCAAGTGCGGCTCCGCCTCGAAATGCGTCTTTGCGCCGATCGAGGGGGAGGCGATTCGCGAGATGTTGTCCATAATACGAGAGCGAAGAGGCTCGCCGTCGTGGTAGCGTCGCGCGATCATCGGCGTGGGGCAATGGATGCGAACTCACCGTCGCGGCGCTCGTCGTGGGCCCGGCTGTTGGGGCGATCCGGTGGTGTGGCGGCCGGTGCGGAAAGTGGTGGCCGGTGCGGAAGGCGTGGAGTGGCCGGTGGTGAAGAGTGGCGTGGCGTGCGAAGGTGGTGGAGCACTCGCGGGCTGGTGGCGAGCAAGGTGTCGAGGTGGGCGAGCTCGGTGAAGGCAGTGCTAGCTCACGGCTCTCTCGAAGAGGGCGTGGTCGACAACGAAGTCCACGAGTCGAGTCGGCAAGTCGTCCACGCCTTGTCCCGTCGGCCTCGCGCCGTCGAACTGGCGTCACGCGAGATGTGGGCGCGTTGTGTGGCGGTCGAGGATGCGGTGAGCCCGAGCCCTCCGCGTGGCCGATGAACACTCGGTGCTCTCTGCCGTCGAGCTTGCCGATGTGGCCAAGCTCCTTGGCGAGCGAGGGCCGAAGACCCGCAAGTGGGAGGCCCGACTTGCGCCCATGCCAAGCCTCTCGTCGGCGGCACGGCGTCGGCGCCTTGGTAAGCGGCGGTTGAGGATGTAGGCGGCCGTCACGCGCCTCTTTCCGAGGCGGTAGGCATCCCTGCGCGAGGGCGAGCCATCCCGCGGCCGTCGGTTGCGCGCTCGGCGACGCCGTTACTGCTGCGGGTGCATGCGGTAGCGGAGTAGTGGCGCTGAATACCCTCATCGTAGCGATCGACCCGGTCGTAGCCGTGAATTCGCGCGCGGTGTCTGTCGCGCGGCAGACGCGGCTTCAGCGGCGCGCTCGCCTCCGCGGCGACTGCGTGCGCTGATGGCGTCGCGGCCTCTCGCTGCTGCAGGGACCATCACCCACATGTAGCGGAGAGGTCGTCGACGGCGGCAGAAATGGCGTCGTCCTCGGTGTGGCGGTGTCGCCGCCACACAAGTCCCCGCTGCGAAGCTCGAGCCTCTCCTTGGCTCGGAAACTTCGCCCACTGGGAAAGGAGTCGCCTGCGCCGTCAACACGCGACGTCGTGAAGCGCTCCCCATGGTCAAGGCACGGCGGGCCTCGCACCATCTCGTGGCACCGAGCCGCTTTAGGGCCTCGAAGTGAAGGTGCCCAAAGCGCTCGATGCCTTGCGCCACGCCTCGTCGTCCGACGAGTGGCGAAACAGAGGTTGTGCCGCTGCAAGTGAAGGATGTAGAGTCGATTTGCGCCTCTGGTTACCTTGGCAGAAAGCGGCGGCGAAGATCCCAAATCGCGGCATCCGGTGCTCGATCTCGACACGCGAGCCGTTCTCGTCCGGTGTCCCAAGGCGATGATGGGTTCCGCAGATCTGGGATGTAGTAGGCGCGATGGCGGCTGTGCTCGCGGACATGGTGGAGAAGATAGCGAGCCGGCGCCCTTGATTTCCACGCCGGGCGTCCCAAAGCAGCGGAGCCTCGAGCGCTGAGTCAAGCTCGGAGAAGAACTCCGCCGCCGGTCATCGGTGGGTGGCGCGGTGTCGAGCACCACCCGTCGGTCTTCTTTGTTCGGAACTTTCGCAGGAGGCGTGTGCTGGCTCGTCAAGATGGAGAGAAGCGTTGCGGCGGTGCGGGTGGAAGTAGTTCGATGCTCGCGCGAGCAATGAACGAGCCAGTGCTCCTCCTCCTCCGCTTTGCGCGATGTGGGCTGGCGCGTCGTGGTATCAACAATCCTTGGCCCAATGACCAAGCTTGCGCGATTGTGGCAAGAAGTGCGTCTCGTCTTGGCTTTGGCTTGCGTGGCGCCATGCTGGCGCCTCCGGTCATGACCCTCGGCGCGTCCTCGCGCCCGTGCAGGCGTCTTTGCGTGGCTTGCGGCGCTTGCCACGCATGCGGCGCTGTCGTGGAAGAAGGCTCCCTTCTTCCTGTCACCTTGGCCGGACCAGCTGCTCCCAGTGAGGAGCTTCCGCCAATGGTGGCGGGTCCCGAGACAGCGTGGCTCATCATTATCCAGCGACCTTGAGGCGACCGCGCCTCCTCGATCGTCATCGTGGAGGTCAGCGGCCCGGATCGGCGAGCCATCTGCCTTGTACTTCTCGGGGGCGCGGCGAAAGAGCTTCTCGGCGACTCTCTCGCCTGTAGGTGTCGTCGCGGCGCACCATCTTTGCAGCGGTGTTGAGGCGGAGAGCATAGTCATCAGCGTCCTCGCCGCTTGAAGGCGAGTTCTACCGCTCCGTCGCGAAGTGCTGCGGTGTGGACTTGCGGCGCGATCGGCTGCCGTCGCGTGCGCGGCGATGGCGTCCCAAGCCTCCTTGGCGATCGCTTGTTGGAAGCGAAGCGCATCTCGGGCGGGGCTGCGGCGATGAGGCATCGGTGCGTCGATCTGATCGTGGTCGATGTCACCGTCTCGGTTGCCTCCGCATGTGCGCGCTGAAGCCTCGCGCTTCATCGCGCGCCCGCTCGGCGTAGTTGGTCTTGGTGAGGTAGGCCACCCGCCGCCGGGCGGCGCACGACAACGACACGGAACGTGGTAACCACGGTGCCGGTCGGGGAAAGCCACGCGCTGTGAAGGCGCGCTCTCTATCGACTGTCTGCCGCCGTTGTCGTCGCGCCTCTTCGAGGCGCCGCGCCAGCGCGCCTCCTCGGCGCCGTCGTAGCGACCGCGCTGTCTGGGCTGCTCGCCGCCGCGCTGTGGGCGTCTTGCGTTGCCAATGCGCCCATTTCGCATTGTGGCTCCTCGCCCGGTGGTCGAGTGCTGCATCGGCGCTTATCGTCGGCGAAATGGAGCTCTTGTGATTGCCGCGCAGACCTCGACCTCATTGTTGCCGCGCCACGCGCATCTGCGCCGCCGCTGCTTCCACCTCGCCGCAGGCTGCTTTGCCCGGCTCCGCATTCTGCCGATCTCTGCCGCTTCGCTCGTCTTTGCTCTGCCTGGCGGCTTCGGCCGTCTGACGCCGCGTGCTCGAGGCGGCCGCGCCGAGGCGCCTGCGGACATGGCGCGCTCTTGGGGCATTGCGTGGAGAGGCGCCCGGCAGCTTGCCGTCTCGGAGAGGAGTGGCGAGTCTGGTGGAGGCTGCCGCTTTGCACTGGTGAGAGCTCTTTGCAAGGCGAGGAAGGAGATGAGCGAGAGATGCTCGGGCTCTGAGGATAGTATAGCTCGATACCACTTGTTACATGTTTGGACTCTTGCTCTTGGTGATAGCAAGATCCTTACTCTCATGGAGAGGATGACACTTGGAGATGGGGCAAATTTTTCTTGGTTTATTTCTCACAACAATGCCATGCCAACTTTGAGGGTTAGGGATACATATTTATAGGCGCTAATCACCAAGCATATGCCAAGATGCTAGTCTAAGATGCTAACAACTTTGTCTAGATCTTGTCCTCTAAGATGCTAACAACTTTGTCCTAGATCTTTGTCCTCTAAGATGCTAACAACCTGTCCTAGATGCTGTCCTCTAAGATGCTAGTCAAAAGCTAGATGTCCTAGATACTAGTCAAAAGCTAGATGTCCTAGATGCTGTACAAGAACCATGTGCCCACCCCACAAAGACCACAGTACAGAGACTTATTCATCAGTTAGAATAGGACTCTTGTATATGGTTTCCTTATTTGTATATGACAACCCCCTTTATACTTCCTATATATATTGCCCATTAGGCCTCTTGAATAGATGAACATATTATTCATAACATGCACTAGATATGTCACCCTTCTAAAAATGGTTTCTGAAATGATGTCATGTTACATGTTTTGCATACACCCACACCTTATTACCACCAGTGTTCCCCGCCTAGGCACTAGGCGCAACCTTCCCACCTAACTGATTTATCCTGCCTAGGCGGTCTCCTAGCTCAGTCTAGGCCTGCCTAGGCAGCGATTAGGCGCTAAACACTGGTCTGCCGCCCAACTAGCGCCTAGGGGAACACTGATTACCGCAAAAAAAAGGCACTTGTAGCTTAATAGATGTAGGAAATCAGAGTTGGTGACTTTGTGGTACTTGACTTTTAGCAAAGACAATATTTCTCTTGATTTGTATGATTGAATCTGCCCTTTATGCACAAATGGACTAGAAGTCTTACAAGCTGGTGCAGTACAGTATGAAGCAAAAAAAGGGCTGAAAAAGCTTCCTTGCCTAGAGGCAGTAGTTATCAAGTCTGGCAATCATGCATGCTTGTTTTTTGGCAAAATAAACTGTGTGGTACACCTGTACCGCTAATTTTAGAAAGCAGTCATACCGGCCAGCACAGCAAGCATATCCTAATTGCAATTTTGTTGTCATATTTGAATTTGCATTGAAAAAATTGGGCTGTGTTTCTGTAGGATGAGCTTCTTATTGGCCATGTTATCAAGTTCAACTTGTTGAAACCAATTATTGAAGCATTTATTGAAAATGGGAATAGATACAACATGCTACAGTCCGGGGTCCTTGAATTGTTGGAATATATAAGAAAGGTACATATTGAGAGCTATTTGGCAACCGCTATCTAGTGTGTTTTGTCATTTGATGCATTTTTGTGTACAGGAAAATCTAAAATCCCTTCTTGTATATCTTGTTGAGTCTTTCTGGGACCAACTCGTTAAGTTTGAACCACTGGGGAGCATTCAGGCCTTCAAACTCAAGTATCAACAGGTTGAGAGTTGAGACTTCTGTTTATTCTTGCCTTCTGTCGTTTCTGTCGACTTTCTATCACTCTATGAAGTTCACTCAGTAATTAATGGAAGGACGATGATAATTCTGTTCTTTTTCCTTATCAGAACCCCCTTTTGTGTCCTCGATTGTGCCTTAGTATACTGCTATGTACTATTGAGTTAAGCAATGATGGTCTCTTCGTTTTCTTGTTAGTTCATGGAGAGTGCTGAAACAAAACAAAGTACTAGTGTGGTTGACATGAGAAAGAAGACAGAAGAAAGCGGTCTCGGTAAGGAAGAGGAAGACTATTTCAATAAGGACAGGTTTGTTCAGTTTTTTTCCTCATTTGCTGCTTGTTTTCTGTTGCTGGGTCCAATGGAGTTCAGAGGTTGTGTTGTTTACTTAACTGACATAAAATTTCTGTTTTACCATAGTGACGAAGAATATTCTGCTAGACGGATGGCATGTGCACAGAAGCAATCCACGGTTAAGTCAGCCAATGGAAGTGAAATCCATGATATCCCTGCAAGGTATCTCATCTTTCACAACTGGAGTCTTAGATATGTATATAGCTTAAAGTGTTCTTTGCATGTTGAGTTGTTGACCAACTCTGTACATGTTATATTGGGCTTTTGGCCCATTGAAAAAAAGTCCATTTCAACATGGTTTCAGAGCAAGGTTAGGGTTAGGGTTTCTTTGCCGCGTGGCCCGCCGCCGCCTCCTGTGCTCTCCAACTAGCGCACATTTGCTATGCTCCGCGAAACGCGCCGCGGCTCCTCCGCGGCCGGCGGCGTGGCCGTCGCATCGACGCCGCCAAGCCGATGGTGGAGTGAGCAAAGCCTTTGCTCTGTTTTCTTTGTTTCGGTGGAGCCGTCAGCTTTAGCTTCACACCGGCTCCACCGTTCTACATGGAGCCGGCGGCTTCGACTTCACTCCGGATCCACCGATCTACGTGGAGCTGGCGGCTTTGGCTTCACTCCTGCTCCCCGATCTACGTGGAGCCGGCGGCCTCAGCTTCGGCTTCACCTTGGCTCCGGCTTCTCTAGCCTCTCTCCGGTTCCCGATCCGGCTGGAGCCACTGCCTGTGGCTTCCGCTCTTGAGCATGTCGACTCTGGATCCGGTCAAGTCATCACTGATGGCTTCTACCGGAGGCTCCTTCGCCATCCGACTCCCCCCATTTCGGTTTGACGGGACGAACTTCCGAGAGTGGGCTGTTCACCTGAGGATTCACCTCAACAGCTAGCATCTCTGGGGTCATCTCACCGGCGAGCGGCCTTGTCCACCTCGTCCTATGTTGCCAGCTCTTCTAGCTGGTGCAGATCAAGCTGTCTAGGAGGCTGCCAACGCTACACTCGAGGAGGCCCTGGAGCTATACTAGTCTGAGCTGCACGCCTACAAGAGATGGCAGGATGCTGAAGCTCGTGCTACCGCCATCCTGGTAGGTAGCATGACCGTTGCCATCTCCATGGATGTGGCTTGCCGACGATGCAGCTGATGTGGGGGTGTTTTCGAGCTCACTATCAGCCGATGAGTGATGCTATGTACCTCTCAGTCGTGCACCAGACGCATTCTCTTCAGCAATTCGATGCCACCGTGGATGACTTCTACCAGTAGATGTCTAAGGTGTTGCGTCAGCTCGACTTTCTTGGGTCGGATGTTTGCCGGACTTGTCCCTACTGTGTGCGGCTCTGCGCTCACCAGGAGACTCACCATCTCTACGACTTTCTGACGCAGCTCTGCCCTGAGTTCGAGACTGTGCGTGCTCAAAGCTCTTGACTCGCCACCCGTGCCCGACATTAGTGGAGGCTCTCATGAGTGTTTGTGCTGAGAAGACTTGTCATCGTGGCACAACTTAGATCTGAGTTATGCCTTGGCGCTTGCTCCTCACTTTGTTTCTTCCTGACCGATCGTGATCCTCCAGCTCCAGCGCACCGGTGGTTTTGCCTCTCGCCTGGTCCCACCGCGCATCTATTGCCAGTGCAGCGTGGCGGCCACAGTATCGGGGCGCATAAAGCGAAGGAGGAACCAGGGTAGACGTCCCCCGAAGGGCTCTGGAGGTTCCTCCCACTCAGGAGCTGGCGCCTCTCGCCAGGGCTCCTTCGGTGACGCCACACAACAGCTTCTCTCACAGCTCCAGCGCCTCGGTGTCTGCTTGTCCTCAGACTCTTTGGGTTCTGCTCGTCTGGCTCTTGTTTCTTTGCAGTTTTCCTCACCTCCGCCTACTCCCTTGTCAGGTATCTTGTCTTCGTGGATCTTGGACTCTGGCGCTTCCTTTCACATGACACCAGATTCTACCCACCTCACTTTTGTACACCCCACAACTTTTCCTTTCACTATTTAGACTGCAGATGATACCTCTTCCTGTTGCAGGCCGAGGCACCCTTTCCACTTCTTTTCATGTTCCTGCAGTCTCTCATGTTCCTACGGTCTCTCATGTTCCTTAGCTTACTATGTAGCTTATATCGACTGGTCAGATCACTGATCACGACTGTCGTGTTCTTGAGTCTGACTCTAAGGGCACAAGATCAAGGTCTGCTCGGATGGTTTCCTTGAGCGCTACAAGGCTCGTCTTGTAGTGCGTGGTTTTCAGCGGGAGCATGGTCGTGACTACGATGAGGCCTTCGCTCCTGTCGCTCACATGACCATTGTTCGCACTCTCCTTGTTGTGGCCTCCTTTCGACAATGGTCCTTCTCTCAGCTGGACGCCAAGAATGCCTTTCTCAATGGTGAGCTGCGTGAGGATGTCTACATGCAGCCGCCCCCTAGGTATTCTGTCCCTGATGGTATGGTTTGTCTCCTTCGTCGCTCTCTATATGGGCTCAAATAGGCCCCTCGTGCTTGGTTTGACCGCTTCTCCTCTGTTGTCTCTGCTGCCGGCTTCTCCGCCAGTGATCACGACCCCGCCCTCTTTGTGCACACCTCTCCTCGGGGTCGGACGCTCCTTCTATATATGGATGATATGATCATTTCTGGAGATGACTTTCAGTATATTGCCTTTGTGAAGGAGCGTCTCAGTGAGCAGTTCTTGATGTCTAATTTCAGTCCTCTTCGTTACTAACTTGGGATTGAGGTCACTTCTACACATGAAGGCTACTACCTCTCTTAGGAAAAGTACATTCAGGATATCCTTGCTCGCGCTTATCTCATTGATGATACTCCTATGGAGCTTGGTGTTCACCTTCGGCCTACTGATGATGAGCCTCTTAAGGACTCAACTCGCTATCGTCATCTTGTCGGGAGCCTCGTCTATCTTGGGATCACTCGACTTGACATTTCTCACCCAGTTTACATCCTAAGTCAGTTCGTTTCTACTCCCACTCAGCTCCACTACAGTCACCTTTTTGGCATCCTGCGATATCTTCGTAGGACCATCACTCGTCGTCTTTTCTTTCCTCGCTTCAATTCTTTGCAGGTTCAGGCGTACTCTGATATGACATATGCTAGCGATCATTCTGATCGTTGATCTCTTTCTGTCTATTATGTTTTTCTTAGTTGCTCCTTGATTGTCTGGAAGACCAAGAAGCAGACCGTTGTTTCCCGTTCGAGCGCTGAGGCTGAGTTGAGAGTCATGACGTTGTTGATAACTGAGATCACCTGACTTTGGTGGCTACTTGAGGATTTCGGTGTTTCAACTTCTGCACCGACTCCTCTCGTATCAGATAGTACTGGTGCGATCAGCATTGCTCGAGATCCCGTGAAGCATGAGCTCACCAAACACATTGGAGTGGATGTTTCGTACATGAGATTACAGGTGCAAGACCAAGTTATTGCTTTTCAGCATGTGCCTTTGGAGTTTTAGTTAGCAGATTTCTTCACCAAGGCACATACTAGAGTTTAGTATAGTTTCTACCTCTCTAAACTCAGTGTTGTTGATCCACCATGAGTTCAAGGGGGGTGTTAGATATGTATATAGCTTAGGGTATTCTTTGCATGTTGACCAACTCTGTACATGTTATATTGGCCTTTTGGCCTATTGAATAAAAGTCCCATTCCAACAGAGAGGACCTCCAGCTGTCCTGTATTTAATATTTATTTGCTGGCTTCTGCTGCTTTACATTGATGATAACTAGTTAAGTATTCCTTTCTCTGTACTCATTACGTAATTTCTGAACCCTTAAGATGTACTTTATTCCTGGTGCTTCACTGGTCTTTTGTCTTTTCAGGCTTAAATCTGGTGGGCTTGTGGATTATGATGACGACGAAGACGAAGATTACAATCCACCTCCCAAAATACCTGTTGCTGATGAGGATGATGAGACCTTAAATATACCCATGGTGAAGCGTAGTCCAGTGGATGGCAAACATACAGATGGGAAGGTTCCCAAGAAGCCAAAGCTAGAAGCTAGAATTAGCTGTGCTAAGATTGGTGCTGCAGCTAATGTGGCGGGCAGACACTCAGATTTGGAAGATAAGCAGATCCCCTTCTCACCTGCCTCGAGTACAAAAAATTCTGAAGGCAATGATGATGTAGGGGAGGGAAGCCCAGGCTCTCAGAATGAACAACAACATGCCTCGGAATACTTGGATTCTGTGGATCAAACTGGAGGTGACTTTACCAAAGCTGCAGGGAATTTGTCTCCCGAGATGGTTGTAAATACAACAAAGGCAACTGATTCGGAGTCTTATTCAGTGAGATGACAAATCATTTTTTTCACATTTGGCTTCAACCTAACAGTCGCCCCTTGCAGCTATTGAAGGAATGGCATCACATTCGGCTCAGAAGAAGGCTGAATCCATAATATCCTAAACTTCGAGCCCGCAAGCATGATCGGAGGTGAGATAGTTTTGGGCACAGCTGTATATTGGCTGCGATTTCGGCTCAGTTGTGAACGTGTAAAATTTATCTTCAAGGAAAGAATCGGAAGCTGAGAACAAGTACACCTTCGTTGCGGCAATATAGAAAAAAAAAAGGTCTTGCAGTTTTTGTTGCATTAGCCTAGTAAGACCAATGGGTACAGAATGTGCCCTTTGCTCGAATTTTCTCCTCTCTGGGGGATGACTGACTAAGCTGTTCTCTTGTAAAACTGCTAGGAAAGATTAGTTTGGCCTCAAATTACAATAGCTTACTCCGTCTTGCCCAAAATCCTACAGGCACTGTAATTTGTTGATGTGTAGTTTTGGCATGATGCGGTTGGTCCCGGACGGTGCAAGCCCAACTGATAGTATAAATACAGTAGCAATTCATTTTTCGACACTGTTATCTGTAAGTAACATGGGTGGTGCATAAATTGTACGATTGTTCAGTGCACCTTCCATGACATGAAGATTGCACATCTCAGGGTTTAACAAGTCAGCCTAATCCCTTGTTTTGCAGTGTGCCACTCGGATGCTCCGGTCGCATGATTTATCGATCTTCATTGGGAGCACATTACTTGTTTCAGATTCGATGTTGGCACCATCAATCCTGCAGCCAACAGTTCGTTTGAGCCGAGGAAAATGCATTCAGCAATACTTGCATCCGCAGCACACGCACCATGAGAATCAGAGGTGGTTGAAGATGAGGCCGCCGTGCGCGGCGAAGAAGGGCGCGAAGACGAGCGCCTCGACGGCCATGAGCTTGATGAGGATGTTGAGGGACGGGCCGGAGGTGTCCTTGAGCGGGTCGCCGACGGTGTCGCCGATCACCGCCGCCTTGTGCGCGTCCGACCCCTTGGGGCCTAGCGCCCTGGCCTCCTCAGACGCGCCGGCCTGCACGCATCCAGTCAGGACTTGTCGACAGAGAAAGCTATGGAGGATTTTCCTTGATTTGTCCAATGCATTGCGTATGTGTGGAGAGTACCTCGATGTACTTCTTTGCGTTGTCCCATGCACCGCCGCTGTTGGAAGCGGAGATGGCAACCTTGACGCCGGAGACCAGGGCGCCGGCGAGGAGGCCGGCGAGAGCCTCGACGCCGAAGAGCGTGCCGGCGACGAGCGGGCTGAGCATGACGAGCGCGCCGGGGGCCATCATCTTCTTGAGGGAGGCGTCGGTGGAGATCTTGACGCAGGTGGCGTAGTCCGGCATGGCCCGGCCCTCCATCAGCTCCGGGATGTCGTTGAACTGCCGCCGGACCTCCTCCACCATCCGCAGCGCCGCGCTGCCCACGCTCCCATCGTCGTCGCCGAGAACCAGTAGGGCAGCGTCGCGCCGACCAGCAGCCCCACGAACACCCTCGGGCTCAGCACGTCCACCGTCTTGATCCCCGCGCGGCTCACGTACGCCCCGAACAGCGCCAGCGACACCAGCGCCGCCGATCCTATCGCAAACCCCTGGCATTCCATTCGAATTCCATGCGATTTAATCAGACAAACGAGCGGCGTGACGATATGGTGCAGGAAACCTTCTACCCGATCGATGCTCGAGGAGGTTAATGGTGCAACTGCAATATCAATATGCATATGGGGAGTAATGTTGAGGTACCTTTCCGATTGCGGCGGTGGTGTTGCCGGCGGCGTCGAGGGCGTCGGTCCTCTCGCGGACCTGGTGCGGCATGCCGGCCATCTCGGCGATGCCGCCGGCGTTGTCGCTGATGGGGCCGTAGGCGTCGATGCTGAGGCAGGTGGCGATGGTGCTGAGCATGCCGAGCGCGGCCAGCGCGATGCCGTACATGGCGGCCAGCCGGAAGCTGGCGTAGATGGCCACCGCGATGGCGAAGATGGGCACGATCACCGACTTGTACCCCACGGCGAGGCCGAAGATCACGTTCGTCGCCGCGCCCGTCCGGCACGAGTTCGCCACCGCCTGCACCGGCCTACACCCATCGCCACCAAACAATCAATATTTCATGCATACTTAATTTCAGGCAACTTTCAATAAAATTTGCAGCAAGATTTGTCATGTCATTTTCATCTTTGACATAAATATGATGGAATGGTACAATAGCACCGTAGCATTGCATTGTAAATTTGTTTCTTTTTTCGTTTGCCTGTAAGCGTTGCTTGTGAAGTACTCGCTGACGTAGCCTATCACAAGGCCCGCCCACAAACCGGCCGAGACGCAGATGAAAAGGTGCCTGCATTTGCAAAATTACCACAAACAAAACTATATATAAATCTACGAACAGTTAGTTTATGAAAGCAAAAAGCATATAAATTTAGGTTTACACAGGAAAACCTTTAAAATTGGGAGAATTTGTTTATACACACAACATCGCTATTTTATTTAACAAGAAGTATGTGATATGAATGTATTATGATACACTGACACGTACCAGTTCTTGACAAGAAGTCGAAGATGGTGAACCTAGCCGGCAGGGCGAGGAAGCTGACAGCGGCGATGCCGCCGGTCATGAGCACGGTGGAGATGAGTATCTGCCTCTTGAGTGCCGGCCCGACCTCGTCGACGCCCTTCACCTCTGCGACGTCGGTGGCGACGACCGTGGTGACCACGCACACCACGATGCTCATGGCGATGATGAGCAGCGGGTACATCATCGCCGTGAAGTTGTGCTCCGCCCCAAACGACGAGATGGACGCCACGAATAGCGCCGCACACGATGACTCAGCGTATGACCCGAACAGGTCTGAGCCCATCCCGGCGATGTCGCCGACGTTGCCCCCCACGTTGTCGGCGATCACCTACACACATCACACGTACAAGTATTTTACGTACAGCTAGTTGAATGTTCATACTTTGCTACGGGTTAAAAAAATCATAGTCTCGTCATGTCGGGTTGTCAACCGTGCTCAGCGACACGGTCTAAGCTGTCGGTGTCCCGCTCGTCGATCCAACGGACGCCAGAAAGGGTAGAGAGGACAGACGACCACCAACTCCAATTAGTACCACCGTCCTCTCGGCTGCTCAGCCCCGGACATACATACACACCATACGTATCGACCCCCACAATTCAGCGAGGGTATCTATCAGAGTAGGTTCACAAAAAGAAAGAAGATGAAATGTTAGCTCGACCAGCAAGCAAACCTGAAACCACTGGCCTTGGTGGGGTGGGACCCATCTACGTTGACACGTACGTCCGTCCGTCGAGCCAGGCCAGCTGGACAGCAACACTGCACAACTTGGCTTGGATGCTACCGAGCGCGCAACATCCCTCGCATGATGCATTACACAACACTCATCTAGCATATGATGTGTGGGCTCTACCGATTTTGGACCCCGCAACTCAGTCGAACAAAGTGTCCGTACGGCTGGAGCTAGTATGTGAAAGAGACCGACCACCGCCGCCACCGGGATGAGCGCCTCGGCTCTTGGGTATGGATGCTTAACAAATTAGTTGCAAAGACGCACAACTAAACTTAGCAAACCAGGTCTCGGTGTGTTGGCATCGTGCCAGCACGAGTTTGTTTTCCGGAAGAAATCCATTCTACTCTTTTAAGTATCGATATGCGGACACCTAACCTCTTGAATTAAAAATTGACCTTTTGACAACCCGAAGTTGTAAAACCGGACAACCTACCCCCTCTGACTGTTTCGTGCAGTGGTTTTGCTGATGTGACGTCTAAGTGGCCCGGTATTGCCAGAAGTAGAGCTGATGTGGCGTTTTTCTCCATTTCTTATCTTCCACATCTTCTTCCTACCTCTCCATTTCTCCATTTTTCTCCCACCGAAGCTTTGCTCCCTGACCGCATCTCCTCCGGACGCCACCTCCGGCCGGCCGCACGGATCATTATCCAGCAGGGGGCGCCGCAGTGTCAGACCCGAGAGTAACACCCCTGAATCCTCTGTGCATTTCTGAACTAGTCCCATGATCAGTCGCTAGTTCACACAGTAAACAAATATGGTAACAAATTCATATCACAACTTTATTAATAATCAACAGAGTTTATTACAAAGAGGCTTACAGCCAACAATAAAGAACACAGCGGAAGACGAAGAAGTAGTAGGGTCCAGCAATCTGCCACAGGCAATCGACTAGGGTAGCGGCCTAGTCGTCACGTTCCACACCTGAAGTGAAATCCTTCTCCTCTGAAATTTTGTTTGCATAAAGCAAGTATGAGCACAACTTCCGTGCTCGCAAGTTACACCCGTCAAATAACAGAATGACATGCATACACGGATGTAACAAAGGATGGCTTGCTGGGTTATTTGCATAAAACAACATTTTCTTTAAATACTTGTACTAGATTCCAAAGCAGTTATTTTATAACTACAAATCATTTTATAAATTCTCACTTTTATAGTCAGATAACATTCACACATGAATAGTGAAGGATACCCTCCTATCACATGGCTTCCTGCCCAATTTCCCGATTGGATATAAATCCAAATCATTTTATAAAGTTATTTGATAACAAAACCAAAGTCTAACTTTGAGTAGTTCTGTCAGCATGTCCATAACCGTGGACACGGCTATTCGAATAGTTTTATACTCTGCAGAGGTTGTACAACTTTACCCACAAGAGATAATCGACTTTTAATGTCTGTCTGACACACTTCTGAAGGTGTGCGACTAAGTGATTATCACGAGGCCTTTACATTGCGTCGTTTCACCGCAGTTAGCCCTCGCTAAGGTTTCGCCACCCCCTTTGGAATAAAGACCTCCGGGCTCGGGCCCCCTCTTGCGCTAGGTGGGACTAACATAAGTCGTAACATGACTGCCCATTGCATCTGTAGGGAACGACCACGGTGAAACATTGCAGATTAATTGGCCAGATCCTGCCCATACAAGACATGTGGTGGTACGATAAGGCGTAACATCATGCGCTCGAAGACCGGTCCTTAACTGACTTGGGCAACTTTCCAACAAAACCTATGGGCCTCAACCATACCCGATTGAGCCCGTGCATGAACATGCACCCACCAAACATCCATTATGCCCAAGTCTAAACCCATTTTCATTTTATTTTCCAGGTAAAAGTATTTATAAACCTTCTATGGTAAAACAATACCATAGAACCAATTTAAATCAAATTTGGAAGATTTGGCTAAAATTTCCCAAATACAAGATTTGATCTAAGCATTGGCTAAGCATATGGTTAATTCTAGTATCACTTTGCCTAATGGTGACAAGGTATTCACGTTCAATATTCAAATTGGCTATACAAGGAAGATTGGATTAACTAGGTAATTAAAACAGGGAATTAAAATAATTGTATAAACGTCTACATGCAGTAATAATTTAAAACAGAATATAAATAATTTAAAATAGCGGGGTCAATATGATCAAGGGTATAACTTGCCTTGCTTGCGGTGATGTTGTTTTCCTTAACAGATCAACTGGTACTAAGGTGACGTTGTTTTTCTTAACAGGTCACCTAGTACTGACAAGCACTTTCTTCAGGTAGTCCAAGTGTACAATCACGATGATCATACATTCAAAATCAATCCTCTTATGTTGCTCTTCAATCGACATCGAAATCTGACTCTCCGAAGTCGTCGAAATCTAATCGTGAAAATACGATAAATTCAACTCAAATTCAAACAAATTCAAAAATACATATCAAATTAACTCCAAATAGAAATATTTTGGTTTAGTTAGCTAGATCTTGATTTTATATGAATTTAGGAATTTGAATCGTCGAAATCGGAGTTCGTATGAGGGAGAACGAACCCCGGGAAGTTTTAAATCTGAATAAACCCTAAAATCAGATTTTATTGAATTTCTTGATTTATTTTTCTAAAGGAAAATCGGTTTATTACGCAAGATGACGTCAGCGGCTGATTTTCGGAATTTAAAGGAATTAAAAGAATTTCCGACATGTGGGACCCACCTGTCGGTCTAATGGCTTATGTGGACCAAGTCCACGAGTGATTGAGACTGGGGGGTGTGGGCTGTGCCACGTAGGCATTGATCTGGACGCCACATGGGCAAAAGGTGGCGACGTGGCGGCGGTGGCACTGCGTGGCCTTGCCACGTCACCTGGCCGACGGTGGGGTTTCGGGACGGCCCGATAACGGCGAGCGGCGGCGTTTCACCGGCGGTGAGTGGTTCCAACGCGCAACCACGGCTATTGCGAACATGAGGGTACCTTCGTGGGCACGGGAGGACGACGGTGGTGGCCGGAATTGGTGCCGGAGCGGAGAACGAAGTACGGTGGTTGTCGGCGATGGAATCCGTAGGTGCTCTGGAGCGAAGGAGGGGTGCACGAGGAAGGCGGTGGTGCGATCCACGGTGGCTAGGCGACGCTGGCGGCGGAGGATTTTGAGGTTTTAACCGGCGGCGGCAAAACCCTAGAATCAAGGTTGTGGCGGCGCTAGAGCGAGAGGGGAGGAGTGGGTGGCGGCGCTGGGTTGCTTGGAGAGGTACGCACCCGATGCTCCTTTTATAGGGGCCGGAGGAGGCCGGGAGGAGGAGATCGGGCGCGAGGCCGATGGCGGTAAACTCGCGGTTCCGGTGATCCCGTGCGAGATGGAGGGGGCGAATGGCCGGAGATGAGGCGGCGTGACAAGGGGGATTTAATGCGCACAACCGCGTGAGGGAAGGGGGCGAGAATCGCGGCGGAGACGAGCTCTGCGTGGCGCGGAAATGGCGGCCGTGTGCAGCTGGAGGAGGAAGGAGGCGCGGGGAGGAAGACAGCGCGCGGGCCGTTGGATGAGAATCCAAAGTGCGGAGGGGCGGGGATGGCGTGGGTGTGTGTTAGCCGTCGGATCTTAATCCGACGGTCGAAGGGAGAGAGGGGGAGCGGCGGGAGAAGCGGGCCGAGATGGAGTGGGCCGGGGTGTGGTGGAAATGGGCCGGTCCGAGGAGGTTTCGGCCCAAATCCTATTAGGGATTTTTAATTGACTTTTTAATTGATTTTATTCCAGATAATTAGATAGGGCTTTAGAAAGTAGCGATTTAAATCCAAAAATTCTGAGAAAATTCACAGAAATTCCCTGAGTTATTTTGGACTTAAATAAAATAGTTTCAACTTAAAGTTGGCTATAGTTTTTGCAAATAAATTATTTTGGCTTTGAAATATTTAGGAAAAAGCTTTTAAAAACTCAGAAAATTCTAGAAATTTTATTTTTCATATCAAACCAACTGGAACTTCAAGAACTTCAAATAAATTTAAAAATTTTCCTTTGAAAACTTCAGAAATTCAAATAAGGCAATCAAACTCTTTCAAATTTCAGAAAATCCAATAACTTTATTTTATTTTATTTTGTTATCAGCACTTTGGGATGTTACACAAGCCGCCGCTAAATCTCTCTCCATCACCACCTCCCTTCCCTCGAAGACCGCATGAGATGTGCGCCGGCGGCACGCTCCCTCTTCCCTCTCCCCCTCCCCGCTGCCATCCCCATCCACATCCACACCGCCGCCACCGCGTCCCCTTCCCCGGGCACCGAGCTCGCCGCCGCTGACGCCCTCCACACGCTCCTCGCCACGCTTCCACACTCCCCCCTCCTACCCTGCCTCTCCCTCCTCTCGCCCCACCTAACCCCACACTCGGTCTCCGACGCCCTCCTCTGTGCCACCCTCCCCGCTGCCTCCCGCCTCTGTCTCTTCCCTCTCCCTGCGCCTCCGCTCCCCGCCACGCCACTCCCACGCCGTCTCCATCCTCCCCGAATCCGACCCCGACGCCGCAATGTTCGATGCCCTCGCGGACGCCCGCGCCGCCGACCTCCCCGCCCCCTCCGCTGCCTTCGCGGCCCTCGTCGCCACGCACGCCTCCACTGGCTGACACGCTGAGGCCGTTGAGGCGTTCTCCCGGATGGACGAGTTCGACTGCCGCCCCACCGCCTTCATCTACAACACCGTCCTCAAGGCCCTCATTGATAGCGGCGTCATCCTCCTCGCACTGGCTCTGTATAATCGGATGGTTGGCGCCGGCTGCCTGCCCAATAGGGCCACGTACAATGTGCTCATGGACGGGCTGTGCGAATGGGGCATGGCGGGGGACGCGCTCAAGATGTTCGGCGAAATGTTCGAGAGGAAGATCGTGCCCAACGTGAAGATCTACACGGTTTTGCTCTCGTCCCTGTGCAATGCAGGGAGGATTGAGGACGCTAGGCGGCTGATGCAATCGATGAAAGAGAAGGAATGCTCGCCGACGAGGTCACGTACACTGCTTTCTTGAGCGGGCTGTGCAAGGCTGGCAGTAGGAGGCCGAGCAGCAGCGGGCATAAGAAGAGCCGAGTTTGGGCAGCCGAGCCACCACAGCGTCGCGGCCGGGAGCTGGAGGCTGGCGACACTGGGCTAGGGGAGACGTGGCCAAGAGGAGTTGGCAGGCTACAGGCCAGCGAGCCGGCGAGGGGCCAGGGGCCAAGAACGGCGACCGAAGGCCAGGTTGGGGAGGGGCGGCGCCAAAAGAAAGGGGGGGAAGGGATAAACGCCAGAAAGATGAGAGAAGCAATAGAGGAAAAGAGAGAAGTTGTGGGCTCACTTACAGATGGGCCCAAGTGCTAAAGAAGCCAACTCCGCTAGTTGACCTAGCGAAACCAGGCCACATGGACACGACATCAGCGAAACCACCGCACGAAACAGCCAGAAGGGGTAGGTTGTCCGGTTTTTCAACCGGGGTTGTCAAAGGGCCGGTTTTTTAGTTTAGGGGGTTAGGTGTCCGTATGTCGATACTTGAGGGGTTAGAATGGACTTCTTTCTTGTTTTTTTGGCTAAGTCCTGTCACACCAAAAGGGGCGGTGTGATGGCACTCGTTTGCCACGCCGAGGTTCGTGGCATGACAACGTACTTTTGTCACGCTACGCGTTGTGGCGTGGCTAAAGGGGTTAGAATTGAAAATAAAGTTAGGGAGATGTTGTCTTTAAAATATTTTTAAAAAATATATCAAATCATAAAAAAAGTTCCTTGGCATCGTGCCTTGATTCGAGCGTGGATTTGAAGGCAAAGATTTCATGCCCTGTGGAACAAATGGATCAGGTCCATATATGCTGGGCTTTGCCAGAATTTTGCCTAGCCTTTTGCAATGTGTTGTGGTAGCTAGGTTGGACGGCCGGATGGAACTTGATCAACCTCATGTTTGTAAGCTTGTGTAGGTTTAGAATCATTCGACTCTTATCGGGTCGGTACATTTAGCACAACATAACAAAGTTGTCCTCTAGCTCCACGTACGGGCTGGATTAATACGGTCCATCGCAAATGATATAGGTCATAAATCTGGGTCGTTGAATAGTTCCTTGAGATCTGTGCAATATCTAAATAAAAATGTCAAATACTGAATAATAGTGTATATACGTGGGGCCCATATAATGTAAAGGAGGCCATCAAACAAACCAACCCCTCTTTCCTCTCTCTCGTTCTCTCCCTCTTACCCCTCTCTCCCCAGACGTGAGTTACGCGATAGCGTTGCTTGCCGGTGAGAGAGGCGATGACGGCACGCCCCCGCGAGCGAATAGACGACTACCACGACAACCTCGCCCAGATCTTAGCTTCTTCTTCACCTCCGTCACATCGCCAATGTCCTCCTCCCGGTGTCGGCGTCATCGGCTCTGACACACTACTACAAATAGGCTATCTTTGGGCGTCTTATCACGAGCGGTTGGCCAAAATAAATCAGTATTACATGAAATTACGAGCGATTTTGGTTTAGAGCAAATGCTGTGTAAATGGATGCGCTAAAAACCGTCGTGAAGAGGAAATATCACGAGCGGTTCGTGTTTAAAACCGTCATGAAGTATCATAGACGGTTCGTAAAATAACCGTCGTGAACTAAACCATTATCATGAGCGGTTTTGTAACAAATAACCGCTCGTGAAACTTCTAAGGCGGTTCTTTTAACTAATCATCGTGATAATGGTATACTTCACGAGACGTTTTTTTCGAGAACCGTCTGTGATAGTTAAATATTTCGACTCCTGCGCGTTATGCATGCGTCTCTTCGTCTCCCGCGCCGATGCGTCTCTTCGTCTCCCACGTCGACGGGCGCCGATGCGTCTCTTCGTCTCGCGCGCCGACGTAAATGTGTCTCTTCGATATTTTAATTATAAGAGTGATATATTATCGCGCGCCATGGTGAGCACGCATGGTATTGAATAGTACATCATGGTGAGCACGCGGAGCATGACGGCGAGGACCAAGCGGGAGAGGAGATCGGCGATCACCGTCCTTGATCTTCCTGACGAGGTCGTCGTCCACATCGTCGGCCTCGTGGCCGCGAGCTCTCCTCAGCCCATGGCTGACCTCTGCGGCCTACGAGCCACGTTACGTGATATGTTCTTTTGTTTTTGGTATAGGTGATCGATCTGGTTATAGTCAGTTTGTGAAGATGACTGTAGCATACAAAACCGAAAAGTCATATCATGATACGGCGCAAAAAATAAAATCTCGTGATGATTTCGTTTTGTGTTAATATATCCAGTAATTAATTCTTGTATTAAGATTCTATATATCATCTTGCATTTTAGTTGCAAGGTCATGTACAAGGCGTCCGAAGCGCGCGTCGTGGGGATGCGCGTGGTACTGGAGCAGGAGGAGGCGATGAAGTGGCAGGACAACGAGCGCTACCTCACCGTCGTCAACCACCTGGCCGGCGCCGGCAACCCGGAGGCCTGCTTCATTGTCGGCCTCGCGCTTGTCTTCGCGCACTCAAGATATGCAGCGCGGCCTCGTGTTCCTTGAACGGGCGGTCGACGCCGTCGCCGACCACAAGGCCGCGGGCTACGTGCTCGGCCTCCTCCTCTACACGGCAAGTGAGACGCACGACGTTGGGAAGCAGTACATCAGGCAGGTCGAGGGCGAGCCGGCCGCCGGCGGGTGCGAGACGGCCAAGAGGACCAACCGGGAGTGCAGACGGTGCTAGAGGCTCGCCGTGGACATGATCCAGGCGGCGGCGTGGGGGAGGATGGCCGGGCCGCCGCTGGGCCGGGTGTGCGCGCTGTCGGAGGACGACCACAGTTGCATGAGCACCGGTTGCGGCGTGTCAGGGTGGGACGACTACGCCGTCTTCTGCAGCGATGACTGCAGGATTAGGCATGAGTATGCCAAATTCTTTGCGGAGATGTTGGACTACTTGCCGTAAAATTAGTTGTTTTTATGTATATATATTATAATTTGTATTTATCTATATCAGAATGTGTCAAATGTTCTGAATTTTCAATTTGCATTTATGTATTTATCACAGACTTCCAAACGAGAGAGAACTTCTCTTTATACGCTGTCGAACCCGGGAACGAAGGATCCGAATTCTCTGTGTTCAAACACCATCGAGATTTCCAGTGTACGATCTCACAAAAATGAATATCACATTCATACCACGAAACGTAATTGGCATTAAATAAATAAGCGTTTAATACAAATGAGTCGAATAATAATATCAAATGTCAAATGATAAACACGCGGAAATAACATAATAGTGGGAGCACACGATGCGCCACGAGCAATCGTGCAGGTCGGATGGCCTACTCGTCAGGGTCCTCACCGTCAAGATAGCGATCTTCTCCGAATAAGATTTATTCAACAAGAGTGAGCACTACTACCGTGCTCGCAAGTCACACCCAATATTGAAGTTAAATGCATGCATAAGGAAACAAGTGAGTGTGGCAGGGTTGTTTTGCATAAACAAAGATTTTCGGTTTGAATAAGCATAGTAGTTTCTAAGGCAATTTTATACTATGGATAAAATCATACTTTGAAATGACAATGATGTAATGTGGATAACCTCCAATGATAAAGTGAAGGATCCCTTCCTATCACTTGGCTTCCACTTAAATTTTCATAAGGATTAACCATCACGAATATTTAATAAAGCATTTTAAAACCAAAACAATTCTAACTTTAAGTGGCCCCGCTAGCATGTCCATGATCATGACGCGCTATTCGAATAGTTTCTACTCGCAGAGTTGGTACAACTTTACCCACACGACGTGACATGCTCGTTATGTCGGCCAATTCACGCTCGTAGGCGTGTGGTGAGCAATTACCATGAGGCCTTTACAATGTTTTGTCCTAGTACATTCATGCCCGCTAAGGTTTCGCCTCTTTGACTGGACTGTCCTCAGGAAGCCCTCTTGCGCCAAGTGGGAATAAAACGTCTATCCGACACCCACAAAATCACATGACATAAATATACTAGGACATCACAAATTAGTTAGCCAAATCCTGCCCATACAGGACATGTGGTGGATGCGTTATGGCATAGCAATAAGCGGCTCAAAGACCGGTCCTCAATTGACTTGGGCGTCATTCCTACAACCCATGGGCCTTGATCTTAACCGGATCAAACCGGTGCATAAACTCCGCACCCACCTTCCGACCATTTCGCCAAGTCCAAACCCATTTTGAATTTATTAAAACTTCATTTATAAACTCATGTGGTAAAACAATACCACAATAACAAGTTTGAAAACAATTTGTAGAAATCGGTGTAAACCCTCCCAAATTCGTAAATGTGACTAAGCTTGGCTAAGCATATATTTGAATTTTGGTAATATCTTGCCTATGGTATCAAGGTAGTCGATACAACATTCAAATTTGGCCATACAATAACATATGGAATTAACTATACGTAAAACAGGATATTAAAATATTTATAACAACATATGCATGCAATAAGGAATTTAAAAACTGAAAATAACTTAAAAATAATAGGGGCAATATGGTCAATGGTGTAACTTGCCTTGTTCGATGTCTTGGAATTCTAAATCTTTAGATTGATCGAACTCTCCGGAGTCGTCGAATTCTATACGCGAAAATACGACAATTTCAATATTCAAATTCAAATAAATTCAAAAACATAATTCAAATCAACTCCAATCTGAAATATTTTGGTTTAGTTAGCTAGATTATAATTTTATATAAATTTTGCAATTTGAATCACCCAATTTGGAGTTCAAATGCAAAAGTTATGAATTTTTGAAGTTTATATCTAAATCTGAAATTTTATTGAATTTCGAATTATTTTCCTCACGAAAATCCATTTATTGCGCAATGATTACATCACTACTGATATTTCGGAAAAAAGATTTTAAAAGAATTGACAGTGGGCCCCATGAGTTAGTGACTCGGCCCATGTGGACCAAGTCCCCAACCTTGAAGGACCGCACGTGGATGGGCCACGTGTGTGTGTCGCAGTGAGACTTGCAGTTAAGAAATGGTGGCGTGGCGCCGGCGTGGATGGCGTGGTGGCACGCCACGCCGACTTGACGACGGCGGCGTTCACGATCGGCAGACAACGGCGCCGGCGAGGTTCACCGGCGGCGAGTGGTATCAACACGTAGCCACGATTATTGCGAACACGATGGTACCCGAATTGACACGGATGGGCGGCGGTAGTGGCGGGTGGTGGCGCGAGCGGAGGAAGAAGCGCGGTGGTTGCCGCGAGGGTGGTGAAGGTGCTCGAGACGAAGAAGAGGTGCGTGAGGAAGCTCGGTGATGGGAAAGCCGTTGGTGTGGTCCACGGTGGCTGGGCGTTGCCGGCGGCGGAGCACTTCGTGGTTTTCACCGGCGGTAGCAAAACCCTAAAACAAGAATTGCGACGGTGTTGATGGGAGAGGGAAGGAATGAGTGATGGCTTTGAAGTGAGTGAAGGAAGGGCACCGGGGCTTCCTTTTATAGGCGTCGGGAGCTGCGAGCGGCGTGGAGGAGGTGGGGTCGTCGCGCGATGCACGGCGTTGAGGGCGAAACCGTCCCGGAGAAGAGGGGAGAACATGGGGAAATGCGGCGGTGGTGGATGCGGTCGTGCACGCACACCGCGCGAATATCGGAGCGGTTGGGATTGAGCGTTAGCGGCTTCGGACGTGGGTGTCCATGGCGGCGGGCGTTGGCGTAGCGGAGAAGAAGGCGAGGAAGACGACGACGTGGAGCCGTTGGATTTAGATCCTACGGTTGGGACTTGATGGGAGTAGAAGATGGTGGAGGAAATCCTGGCCGTAGGATTTAGATTGAAGGGTTTGGATTAGAAGGTTTTAAGTCTCCGAAGCGGTACGAAGATCTCGCCGTTAGATTAAGATCGCACGGCTCATATTGATGGTGTCATTCGGACGGTGCGGCGCGTGCGGAGGATCTTGATCGTTGATGTCGATCCAGGTGGATACAGAGAGGAGAGTGCGTGTGTGCGTTGCGTGCGTTGGATTAAGATCCAACGGTGGATGAGGAGGTGGGAGAGAGGGTGCGAGCGGCTGGGCTGTGTGGGCCGCGCGCGTGAGGGAAAATGGGCCGGAGCCTTTGGGTTTCGGCCCAAACACTGTTTAGAGATTTTCTTTTGCTTTTCTATTTGTTTTAATTCTGATAAATCATTTAGGCTTTAGAAAATAGCAAAATACTTCCAAAAATTATGGAAAAATTCACAGAAATTCCCATACTCATTCTGGACTTAATAAAATTATTTCCAACTATTTGTTGGCTTTTAATTTTGTAAATAAATTTGATTTAGCTTTAAAATATTTATAAAAAGCTTTTGAAAATTCAGGAAAAACCACAAACATAAATAAACTTTTAAATTTTACTGAAATTGAAATTTTGGCTGTTACAAACGCCATGTTGTTCTGCACCATCAATGATTTATCACAAAATTAAATCTTAACCTAAAGCAACTCCCCAAAAGAAAATAGAAATAAAAACTTATGATCATTATCTGAAACCAATTTATTCAAATATTAGAATAATTATCATGAATTAATATAATTTTAACCAAATTTTTGGAACTATATTTCACCTACAGACAAAAAGATGACGGTTCTATTATGGGATCATCTGTGATACGTCTCATAGACGGTTCTATTATGGACCTATCTGTGATATGAGACCATATCACAGACGGTTTTACTCTGGAACCGTCTGTGATATGAGACCATATCACAGACGGTTCTATTGTGGACCCATCTGCGATATGAGACCATATCGCAAACGGTTCTATTATGGACCCGTCTGTCATACGTATCACTGACGGTTCCATAATAGAACCGTCTGCGATATACCTTTATTAATTGGAGCCCGCGCGCTAGGGTTTGCGCCCTAACTCGTCACTCCCTAGCGCGCGCTAGGGTTCGGGACTTTGGCTGGGCTCCAGCATCGTGACTCCCCCGCCGCCGATTCGACCTCGCCGCCATCTCCCCCGCCGATCGAGCTTGCCCCGCCATCTACGCCACCGAATCGAGCTCGTCGCCATCTCCCTCGCCGAATCGAGCTCGCCCCACCCTCGTCGAATTGAGCTCGCCCCGCCATCTACGCCGCCGAATCGAGTACGCCGCTCCCCTCTGCTCCCTCGGCTACCTCACCTCGGCCAGATCTGTCTCTCTCCCCTAGATGTGGGTTGTGCTGGTGGTGGCAGGTGTTTGCTGCCGTTGCCGCGTCGTGTTTACATTGGATCATGATTTCTTTATTTACCATAGACGTCTATGAAATCTACCAAGTAGCATGAGGAGGATGAGACAGCATGCAACCAAGGACATCCTGCCTGTGCTGACTGCTTCATCAGCATAAATTGATGCCTTGAGCTGTTAGATTACCTGCTGTTATGTATTATGTATAGATTAATTGTGCCTTGAGCTGTTAGATTACCTGCTGTTATGTATTGTGTATAGATTGTGCCCTTGGATGGTACTTCTATGATGAATTGATGTCACAAATGCAATTGGATGTGATATTGTGTATAGATTAATTGTGCCTTGAGCTGTTAGATTACCTGTTGTTATGTATTGTGTATAGATTGTGCCCTTAGATGATACTTCTATGATGAATTGATGTCACAAATACAATTAGATGTGATATTGTGTATAGATTAATTGTACTTTGAGCTGTTAGATTACCTGCTGTTATGTATTGTGTATAGATTGTGCCTTTGGATGATACTTCTATGATGAATTGATGTCACCAATGCAATTGGATGTGATATTGTGTATAGATTAATTGTGCCTTGAGCTGTTAGATTACCTGCTGTTATATATTGTGTATAGATTGTGCCCTTGGATGATACTTCTATGATGAATTGATCTCACAAATGCAATTGGATGTGATATTGTGTATAGATTAATTGTGCCTTGAGCTGTTAGATTACCTGCTGTTATGTATTGTGTATAGATTGTGCCCTTGGATGATACTTCTATGATGAATTGAGGTCACAAATGCAATTGGATGTGATATTGTGTATAGATTAATTGTGTCTTGAGCTGTTAGATTACCTGCTGTTATGTATTATGTATAGATTAATTCACTACTACAGAAAACGTCATCACAGATGGTTCGGAACCGTCATCACAGACGGTTTTCCGAACCGTCTGAAAAAGTTAGTCTGTGATAACAGACATTATCACGATTTGTTCAAAAACCGCTCAGGATACGAATATCGCGAGCGGTTCGAAAGTAGAACCGTCGTGATAGTAATTATCACAGACGGTTCTACTTCCAACCGCTGCGTGATAGTATATTTTCGCAGCGGTTACGAACAAGAACCGCTCGTGATATTACTATCGCGAGCGGTTCTTGTTAAGAACCGTCTGTGATAATTTTTTCAACTACAAAAAAATACTAAATGTATTCCCCTTGGTCGTCCGCCTCTCCTCCTCCGGCACCTCATCCGCCTCCTGGTTCCACTCGCTCATGAGCCTTCTGAAGAAGGCCATGATCTTGTCCTCGTCGCGGAGCTCCTCGAAAGGCACATCCTTATCTTCATCCTCGCCTCCTTCCTCACGGCGCATCGCCCTTTGGGCTTATTGTCAAATCATCAAGCCACATTGTTCCCCGTCTATTCAATCACAAAACTATATTCAAGCACACATTCAATCACAAAACTGTATCCAAGCACACATGTATACCTCGATCTAGGAGAAGCCGGCCGGGGGGGGAGGATAGGCGGCACCGGAGGGAGGAGGGCCGCACTGGATGGGCGGCGGTGGTGGGAGACGCAGGCGCGTGCCGGGGAGGACGGCGGAGGGAGGAGGCGGGAGGAGGAGGCCGGTGGAGGGAGCACTCGGCGGCAGCGGGAGAAGGAGCCAGAGGTCACGCTGGATTTGGGGACTCCTTATTAATATATAAGGACTTCGCTACTCCGCGCCACGCATTCAAAATTTCGCGCACGTATTCAAAATTTTGAACTCCGCGTTGTGAATCACATATCACGCAGGCGTTTCGTATCACCAAAATCGTGATGAGGTACTTATCACAGACGGTTCGTGATACGAACCGTCTGTGATAGTATCACAGACGGTTCTATTAAAAAATCATCTGTGATAATCTGTAGTATCATAGACGGTTCTATTAAAGAACCGTCTCTGATAGTATCATAGACGATTCTATTAAAAAACCGTCTGTGATACTGCAGATTATCACAGACGGTTTTTTAATAGAACCGTCTATGATAATATCAGAGACGGTTCTTTAATAGAACCGTCTATGATACTGAGTATCACAGATGGTTTGTATTACAAACCGTCTGTGATAGGCCCGACAGACCCAACACAGACGGTTCTATTTTAACCGTCTGTGATGAGGTGTCTACTATTGCATGTTTTGTAGTAGTGATTGTGCCTTGAGCTGTTAGATTACCTGCTGTTAGGTATTATGTATAGATTGTGCCCTTGGATGATACTTCTATGATGGATCCTGATCTCTTCTCTATAAAGTCTCTAAGCAGTGTCTACTTATGCCTTTAAAACCAGCATCATATATATATTATGTGTATATTGTTAATAGTCCCTCGATCAGCCACTTTCGGGGGGTCATCCACGCAGCATGAGGAGGATGAGACAGCAGCCACGGATAACTTCATCGAGCCCCTGCAAGTTCAAGAAGCATAGCTGCCGAGAGAGTGTTAGGACATCCAATTACCTGGATGTTGTCGACAGGTAATTGGACGTCGTTGTGTTTAGAAAGTGACGTGGACGCACAACTACTCCGACTGGTATCAGCCACGTTACTTTCTGAACACAGCAACGTCCAATTACGTGTCGACGATATCTAGGTAATTGGATGTCCTAACGCTCTCTTGGCAGTTATGCTTCTTAAACTTGCAGGGGCTCGATGAAGTTGTCGTGGCTGTTGTCTCATCCTCCTTATGCTGCGTGCACGACCCCTCAAAAGTGGCTGAGGGACTACGAACAATATATATATAATATATATATGATGCCGGTTTTAAAGGCACAAGCAGCCACTCCTTGGAGACTTTATGGAGAAAAATCATCACATACGGTTTCAGCTACAAATCGTCTATAGAGAAAAGTCATCACAGACGGTTTCAGCTACAAACCGTCTATAAAGAAAAGTCATCACAGACGGTTTCATATACAAACCGTCTATAGAGAAAAATCATCACAGACGGTTTCATACACAAACCGTCTGTGATAGGTAACACAGACGGTTTGTGTATGAAACCGTCTGTGAAAGTCTCATCGTGAGCGGTTTTAAACCGCCTATGATGACTCATGTCATCACTGACCCATAGACTCAGACGGCTCACGAAACCGTCTGTGATGGCGTTTTTTAACCGTCTATGAAGACCATTTCTGTAGTAGCCCCCTCTTCATCGACCGCCTCCATCGCGTCGGCCTCCTTTTCCTAGGCGTCATAGTCCTCTACTCCCGCGAGTTCTTCATCACCACTCGCCGTCGGCCGGTACATCTCTGTCGTCACGTGGAGCTACGAGGTGCACCTGGCGTCCTCCGCCATTAGGTGCACCTCATTGTCAACACCGTCATGTGCACCACCGAGGAGAACCTCATCGTTGACGCTGCCGGGTGTACACCTCCGTGGCCACCGCTGTCACCGCCAGATGTGCACCTGCATGGCCTCTGAATCTGCACCTCTCCTCTCCCCTAACGGTGATGGGGCAGATGGCGACGGTGCGGGCCGTAAAGAAGGCGGCGGCCAGATCTGTACAACTCATCGCTGTCAACTGGGCATTTCTCGGGAGCGTGGTTCCAAGCTGTAAAAGTTAATATTTTATGCATTTATATTGTTATATTTGTTGATATGTGATCCGTTGTAGGGTTTTATTCTATACATCGCTTGTTGGAATTGTGGGTAATTATGGTTTAAATGATTAGTGAGAATGATTTAGGTGATATTCTGGGCTCAGTGTTGGACCGGGGTGTTACAATTATGATATCAAAACTTTGTCTCGGTGTGTCGCCTGTCTTGAAGGCTACGCCTCGGCTGGATGGGGCGGCGTCGATGCCTCCAACGGTTTCAGTTCAACTTTGACACGGAGAGCGTTGTCTGCCTCGGAGACACTCATTGTGGTAGCTTTTGCATCATTATCATCTGAAAAGACTTTGGATATCCCAACTCCCGAGGGGCCGAGGCAGCAACCAGCCGCGTCCGCTCACCCCTTGAAGCTTCGAAGCTTACTAACGAGGGAGTATTGTTGTAGGGATACCCCTAGGGTCATCGGTAATATCATGAGGCCCTAGGGAAAGGCATGCATGTGCATTGACTAAGTCAATGTGGTGTACCCATTAGGAATGTACCAAATATCTCTTTCTCTATTCTTCTAAGGGAGGGGTAAGAAGGGAAATATTATCCCTCTCTCCTATATATATGGCACCAAGAGGGAATATAAGGGTGGCTCATTTTTTTCACTCATTCACTACTCAATACATACATGTCGCTCTTGGCTCCTCCATTTCGGTACCTCAAGATAAAGGAGACTTCGTACCTACTGTCTAGTCTCGATGCTATGACATTGCTATATCTAAATTTGTGCTTATATGTGTTTCCATAAACTTATGTGCTAGACCCTAATATATAGTAACAAGATTAGAAACCAAATTATGTAGCTAAATTAACTATAAGATGTTTGTTTATCTACACAGTTTTAATAATTATTGTGCAAAAAAGTATATAGATGGAATTGTAGGTGAGATGTTACTCTATAATTTAAGCGGAATCGTTAAATAATACTCCCTTCAGTCACAAAAGGAAGTCGTTTTAGATATCGACACGGTCTCCAATATACAACTTTGACTATTTATTTCTATTGTAATATATTTGCAAAGCCTAATAAGATTATATTTTTTTTATAAAAAGTACTTTTCGAGCAAATCTACACACGTTATTTTCATGTGCCCAATCTAAATATTCAAAAAGATGTTAATAGGCAAAGTTTATAATGTTTTGAGTGCATGTAACCCAAAACAATTTCCCTTAGTGACCGGAGCGGAGGGAGTAGTCAGCTAAATCACCATTGGATTTGCACCAGGCCGACGACGTCTTTGACTTCTCCGACCGGTGGCGACCCTCCCAAAAGATACGGCACGATCACAAGGAGCGACTGAGACGTCCTCCGCCTCTTCTCTTCGTTTCCACCATTCGCGTCCCCCTTGTCCGGTGGTCGATGCGGTGAGCTCCAGTCAGAGATCCCCCGTCAACATCCTCGTAGGGGATTTTTCTTTGGCGTGAGCTATCTCATCCCAATCTTTCTTTTTGGGATGAATACTCCAATCCATACAGTTTATTGTGTGGTGTAGTACTAATAGCAGTTTATTTTTCCAGATTTTTTGGGGCTTTGATTGAACCCCCATGCCCCACGTTAGGTCCACCCCAGTTTCCCAAGATTTTATGGTTCTTGTATTCCCCGATAACGAGGGTTAAGTATGGTTATTCATGTATGCCCAGATCAGGAAAATTGTGCTAGTCTCCCCAAAAGGCCAGCTTGGAATTTGTTGCAGATCTAGTGTCCATCTTGGTATGGTGTTAGACTGCCCAATCAAACTGAAATGTTGTATGTTCAGGATAGATAGGTATCCTGGGTGCTTGTTTAAGAAACTGTTGCTTTGCTAGCTGTTTGATTCCACAAGTTTGTGCAGTGGTCTGAGAAATTCTCTGGTGTTTGTAACACTACCTTCACCGTAGAAGACTTGATGCTTGCATTTACGGATGTCTTTTTCTTCTTCTCCTTGAATTATCGATTGATTTCGTTAGGAGTGCTGCTATGCTCTCCTAAAAAGAACTTGCACAAACTTTAAAGCAGACAAGAAGCTGAGATTAATTAGGTCATGTTGGATAAGTCAATAGCCATTATAAACTCATGCAGGCCCTTTGTTCGTTGTATCAGGCTACATATTCCACAGTTAAAATTAGCATCAACGATGGCAAAATTGTAGTACTAATAGTTGGAGCCATGTGATATGGATGTGGGGCGGAGCTGTGCCTTGGACTTCCTGGGCAATGGCCCGAGGCCCAGCAAAAATGGCAGGGTAAAAATTAGAATGAGAAGGAGAGAGAAGGTTGTGTTGAGTCCGTTTCTACCACCTCAGCACACATATGGCTGGAAATGCACTGGCCAGTCCGAGGCGTGGGCCGGCACTGGCTCCGCCCCTGATATGGATGATATATTGTTGATTTCTAACATCTTTGCACACCTAAGGACCTCTACGAGAGAGAGATGTCCTCTCTGGTGTGGAGTTGAGAGTAGGCAAATGCACTCGCGGGAAACAAACTGCCGAATGCGTTGACGGGACCAAAGCCGATGCATCCGTGCATAGAAATTGCAGAGAGGCGTTTGATTGATTGCTTGACCGTGGCTACACGGATCGAGTGTAGTCTATAGGGAAGAGTAAGAGCTGCCGAATGCGTTGACATGGCCAAAGTCGGTGGATGCGTGCATGGAAATTGCACAGAGAGACGTTTGATTGCCTGGCCGTGGCTGCACGGATGAAGTGAGGTACCACCGTGTGTAATGAGGAGAACAGAAATTGGGAGGAGAGGAAAGCTGCGCCACTTGTTGGTTTGGGAGTTACTTATTTCTCTTAAGACCCTATTTGGTATGATTCTGCTTCAAGTTTTTGTAGTTCTAACTCTAGTTTCACTTTTGGATCCACTTCTATGAGAAGTTGGAGCAGTCTGAGTTGGTGTTTGGTTAAAAAATTAACTCCAGTTTCAGAAATAAGAAAGATCATTGTAAAAAGACTGTATTACCCTTGTTTTGTGACTTGTAACATTTTTTTATTGCTTAACTTATAACAGTTTAATAAGTTGATTTCTATTATATTGTGTGCTTTTATTTTTTTATTTTTTTGGCCAGGTTATGCCCTCTAGTGCCATCTTTTTCGCCCACATTCAAAACTTTTACTTGAAAAATAAATTAAATACAACATACAAAGTTCATAACAAATGTTATAATTCAATGAGTATCTTCTTTTAAAAAAATCAATGATTATCATAACAAAAATCCATAAGAGACACAAGGAGGCAGGACATGTCATTCACAATTCTTCTTATCTTTATTAATCAAAGCTATTATTCTAAGTCCGAAAACTAGTACATCAAACGACAACAATGAAAAAAATAAAGCATCCAAAGGCAGCTCGCCCAATTCAGCTTCTACAATTCTCTAAGGCTTGTCCGCCTCTCGTACATTGACATTGATCTATCTCCTTATGCATAAACCTGTATAGACAAAATATAAATGATTCTTTAGAACTATAATGATTTGCGAAGACCTTAAGTTTGATACCTGGAAATATTAAAATGGAAATATTGAGGGCAAGGAAGATACCTGGAACATATTTTTCGGACGCTTGCCATTGTGGAGTGCACAAGCGTATTAGCAACATTTAGTTTATAGCTAACAGCACATCCTGCCCCGATGTCCTGATCAGGTGCTTAACGAACTTCCTCGAAAAGAAAATACCTTAATGAATGGTTTGGGAGTCACTTATTTCCTTACTATAGCTTGCTTTGAGATTTGTGTTAAGTTTTGATAGAGGGCGCTGGTGCACAACTCTTTTGGTACTTTTTTTTTAAAAAAAGGAAATTGCTAAACAATACTCGAGTGTTTCTTATGCTTAGGCGTACTCATTTTTTGGCCGTTGGATCTTGTGTTGCGATTCGTGCTATACATGGGTGGCACAAACAGGTGGACACCAGGGGACTGTTTTTTGTTTGGCGGGTGAACCTAGTAAATTTAAGGGTCCGTCTATATAAGATTCGACTGTTTTCTCAGCCAAAAATAATTAAATTTTAGTTTATTTATAACTTTATTATACATAAATTACAGTAATTTATTTATGTCATTTTTGTTCTTAGTCATTGAATTATTATCGAAAGTCTTAATAACTCATATTTTCACCACATAATTCAAAATCTAATATATACTTTGAGATATTGAGCAAAAGAAAGACAAAAAAAAATTATACCAAAAAAATACGGCAATGTGGTGAACCCGTTATGTTCCGAAAAAAATCATAATAAATTCAGACTCAATTCATCATATGAGAAGAAGTGCAAATCGCAAAACATATCGAACGGGCAAAAATTCAATTATTTTGAAAAAAATATATAGTCAAATGTTGTTTAGCAAAAGTGTAAATTTAAACACAGTGCCTGCTAGAATACCGCGCCTCTTTATTTCCCCTCTTCATATTCCCCCAACTCACAACTCAGAGTGCACCTCTTTATTTCTCACACCAGGGACCAAAAATAATTCTATAGGATCAAGTCCACAATTCCATCAATGTAGACCCATTCCACCGCGTGATACGTGTCTTTTCACGAATCTCAAAGCATGACATGCTAGTTTTCAGTATTTAATTCGTGAAAATTCACATCAGTGATTTATTGAGCTGTGTGTTTTGAGATTCGTAAAAAGATACGTGTCACACGATGGAATATGTCTACATTGATGGAGTTGTGGACCAGTCCTATAGGATTATTTTCCACCAGGGACGGGAGAGGAGAGGACAGGAGAGGAGAGCGAGCGAGCGGACGAGGGGAAGGGGGAAGGCCTGATCTTCTTCTTCTCGCCTTCCACCAAGGTATGGATCGCCACACACACCTGTGATTTTTACTGAAGGATTTTTGCACCACCAAAGGCTGATATCTTCTATAAATGGGACTTCTGGCAGGTAATCAACCATGGTTTTCCTTGAGGTAGAGATGTCTTGGAATATGTTGATCTCACCTAGCCAGCTGAATCCCAAGGGTCTCTTGCTCCGCAAGGCGATCATCGTGCGTCTTCTGGAGGACTTTGCGAACAGGAAGGCCTCCAAGGAGCATGGCTACTACGTTGCCGTCCATGAGCTGAGGGCGATATCTGAAGGGAAAGTACGTGAGCTGACCGGAGACGTTCTGTTCCCGGTCACGTTCACCTGCATCACACAAAAGCCTATGAAGGGTGAGATCTTAGTTGGCTCTGTGGAGAAAATCTGCAAGCGTGGTGTGTTACTCAAATCTGGACCAATGGAAAGCATCCTTCTGTCAGAGAAGACGATGAGCGACTACAAGCACATTGGCGGGGAGAACCCGATGTTCATGAACGGCCACTCGAAGCTGGAGAAGGACACTGTTGTGCGTTTGAAGGTCACGGGGTTACACTGGATGGAAGCTGATCGCCAGTTCCTGCTCCTTGGTACGCTGTCTGGTCACTTTCTTGGTTCGTTGTGAACTGCTTTGACAGGTTAAATGTGGCTCCGCCATCCGGATGGATGAATGGGTGGATCTGGATGTATTAGGTTTAACTCGCAGACTGAAGTTTGCTGTCGTGATGACTGCTGAGGCATGGTTGGTGTAACGCTGTTTATGCTAACTACATTTCGCTCCATGTTAACATACCAGTGTATTGCGAATTGTGATGAGCCTGTGTTTCCTATGACTGCTCACCTTTCTACTTGCTTGCAGGTAGTTAGCAAGTGTTGAATTTGCTTTGCATTGCTTGTTTATACAGGGTGAGGTTTTTCACCCCTTCTTTTATGGTGTTGGAGGTCATATTCCTCTGTTTGACGTGGTTTCCCAACCATTTTCTTCCCATTTATCCATTGTATGTTTGATTTGCTTATCCAAGTACATCCTGGCGGCTGGTGTCACAACTCGCAACAGTTGAAAAGAATGCAGTTTGTTTGCAAAAAAAGCTACAAATTACACTCCATGCTAACGTGGTGGAAGAAATTTGGCTGGCCTGCAAATTGCAAGCTTGCAACCCATGCAATCATCTCCTCAAGAGGATGAACGAACGTATATATCTTAAAAGAGTATCTGCTGTGCTGGTTGTTACCATCTGCATATGTGCATACATGCAAGCATGAATCAAGACCGAGCGCATATTTCAGCTCATATTGCCTCCCAGGCAGACATCTTTTGCTATCCAAAGCCAAACATCTCAAAGAAAGGTACCTCTGAAAAGCCCTTTTGCTGAACATGCTCGGTGATCTTGCTTGAGAAGCATACACTTAAGATATTCAGTGTGAAAATAGATTATGTTCAAGTTGCTAGCATCCACATCGTGTATCAGAATTGCTAGCCAGGCAATTAAGGCTGTCAAGAAAAACACCAGATCCATTTATGCAGACTCTAGAAGCTGTATAAACATCATCATACAGCTAGCCTGAAGATAAGTACACAGGACATGCACAAAGCCTGAAGATAAGTACACAGGACATGCACAAAGTACAACAGAGTATCTTCGGCAGGCCAATCGTCTATTATTACAATTACACTGCATGGTTCAATATGTTCCAGCTAGCTGGATAGACTACTCCACAGATCAAAACACGCACGGGTATCTGACGACAAGATCAACCATCAGTGCTTGCAGACTTGACAACCGTGACTGGGCAGGTAGCGTTGTTCACAACATAATCGCTAACGCTGCCTAAGAGCACCCTGCAGGCAGAAATGCAAAGATTAGCACTGGTATAAGTTAAGACAATATGCCTCAAGAACAGTTCTAGGAACAGCTTGGTGCAACCTTTTGAGCTTGCCAAGGCCCCTGCTTCCTATAACCAAGCAGTTCATGGGCATGTCATTGATAGCTTGGCATAGCTTCTCGCGGGGATCTCCCCACAGGACTTTCACAACCACCACAATCTGTAAAAAAGAAGCAGAAACCTAATTAGAGCATATGTTGCAAAGAGATGTCAGATGATACATGATGGTTTGGAGGGATCACCTCCTTCTGCCTGGCTACAGTGTTGAGAATGTCCAATGTTTCGGCATCAGGTTTTGCCCCATATTTCTTTGTGATTGTAGGGTCAGAGAATTCTGACAGTGGAATCAATGCTATGAGAATTCACAAACCAAAGCAATGAGGATAGTAATCAGTCGGCCGGACAACCTTGGATAAATAAGGGGCAACTGACTATAATCTTTCAGATGCAAATAGAGCAAACTGGATTATCAGGCATGCCATTCATGATCAATACTCTCTATGAACAGGAACAAATAACTTCATCCATCGATGTTTCCATATTCACACTGTTTAGTGCAAACACATATTACATTTAATTGCAATTTTTTTACATCTATCTTGATGCTATGAGACATCAACGGTGTACCGTTGCATTGCATATGAAAAACAAACCCTCTAGATTGCTGGAATGGATCAATGAAGCTTAAACTGGAAGCATAGCAAGCCACGGGTAAATATTCTGAATGTCAATTTCCGTAATTCAGAGGCATACGATTGCTGTGAAAGATAATTCAATGTTCAAGAGGTGGTAAGTACACTAGGTCCTGTTTCTGCCACTAACTTGTTCTTACATTGAAGTGAATGATCCCTGATTAATTGCAATATGCAAGTGGTGATAAATCCTTGCCCAGCTAGTACATCAAAGCCACTGGTTAATGATAGATTTGGCTGCACAAATGGTGTCAAGTAAATTTACCCGCAAGCGTTGGCAGTACACCAGTAACCTGCTCTGATGGCTGTTTATAAATAGTTAAACGCTACAAGTAAACTCATCAAGGAATCACTACAACTTGTAAGATATGATCTGTCCTAGATAAATCAGTTTCTCCTCTAATGTTCAACCTTTCCCCTTTTTATCTCAATTTCTCCTCCCCAGAGAACCCTAAAGTTGAATATCATCCTCCTTCCTCCAAGGAAAGCACAAGGGAGAAGCTCCGATAGGCCAAAATAGGCGATCAGTGGCTCATGTCAAGCAGAAAAGGCCAAGCCCAAGAAGCAAGGCACTGCGCAGAGTAACCGGCAAGACGACACGCCTACGACTTCTCTTATGCAGACCATGGATCATCGAAAGGATCTTGCTCTGCGTCGGTTGAACTCATGCAAATGGAAAATTTCCACGGATCGAAGCATTCACGCACCAAGAAAGATCAAGAACATTAAGTAGCAGCAGGAGGAGTGGTTTACGTACGCGAGCCTGTGGCCTCCCAGAGGAGGGTCTCGCCCTGCTCGTAGTCGGGGTCCTTGAGCACGTGCAGCAGTAGCAGGTGGTCGCCGGTGCGGAGCAGGTTGTCCGCCGCCCACCGCAGCGCCGCCCGGCTCCCCTCCGAGAAGTCCACCGCCGCGCCCACCCACCTCTCCCCCTCCCCGCCAGCCATGATAACCTCCTCCCCTTCTTGCTTCTCGGGTGCTCTCCTCCTCTCTTCTCCCTGCGGTTCTTGACTTCTTGGGTGGGAATCGGATGGCGGCTGCGGGGGTTTTGTCCAGGTCACTGTTTGGAAGAAAAAGGGAAGGAAAGGACAGAGTGGAGACAACGATGGTTTCTTGTCAGAATATTTTTTTTTTCCTGCAAAAAAACGCTGCCAGGATATTTGTTTTTTCCAAGGACTAAATATAAAGATAAGTACTCTGCATTAGGACCAGCTCTCACCCGTATAAGCGGAATCTAACGGTGCAGATGTTGCGATACGGCACCAATGCTACAGTGATATTTTAATTGTTGCAAAATTCATATACTGCTGCTACAATGAATATGCTACAATATTCTGCATTGAATCCTGTTGCAGGCTTTGTACCAGCAATGACCCTCCCATGACTGCAGAGATCCGGGTCACACTTGTTCAGATTGCATCATGGCTGATGATGATCCACGTGGAAATGTGCCAACGATGGATTATTGTTTTGTTTTGTTTGGTTTGCACTACCCTGGCACTTCTTCCTCTGTTGCTAAATAAATGTCATTCAAAGATAAGCACGGTCAAAATTCAAAATGTGACCATTGATACAGGTCTTCCGTAATATCACAACGGTTATAATCAGTAATATCTGAAACATCTGCAAAATTTCAAAATTTGAGTTCAGTTTGAGTTTGAGTTTGAATCTCCAAATTCCAGCAAAATTCGGCAAATTCCCCATCCCCGCTTTCCCTTCTTGCTCAAGCCGCCTCCCACCCCCGGGAGCGCCTCCGCCCCAAACCCGCCTCCTCCTCGCCCGCCCTACACGCCATTGCTGCTGAGCCGCCGCCAACCGCCTCGCGCGCGCCTGCGTCTGAGCCGCACTGATGGGTAATAGTGGATAGACTAACAAAAGTGGCGCATTTTATCCCAATTCAGCAGACATATGGAAAGAGTAAATTGGCAGAATTGTACCTGACTAAGATAATATCATTACATGGGATTCCAAAAAGAATAGTGCTCGGATAGAGGGGCTCAGTTCACATCTAAATTCTGGAAGAAATTACATGAAGCCATGGGAACAGATTTGGCATTCAGCACCGCCTACCACCCACAAACTGGAGGACAGACAGAAAGAGTAAACCAAATATTAGAAGATATGTTGAGAGCATGTGCTTTAGCTTATGGAGCAACTTGGGATAAATGTTTACCTTTTGCAGAATTCTCTTACAATAATGATTACTGGACAAATATCAAGATGGCACCTTTTGAAGCTCTGTATGGCAAGCAGTGCAGAACACCATTAAACTGGACAGACACAGGGGAGAGACAGTTACTAGGACCTCAGATAGCACAGGACTCAGAAGATCAAGTCAGAATGATAAGAGACAAGATGAAGATTGCTCAAAGCCGTCAGAAGGAATATGCAAACAAACGTAGAAAAGATTTGAGTTTTGAAATAGGAGATCTGGTATACCTGAAAGTTACACCATTCAAAACGGTGCGAAGATTTCAAGTGAAGGAAAATTAGCTCCAAGATATATTGGTCCCTACAAAATTGTGGAGAGAATAGGAGAAATGGCATACAAGTTACACTTGACACCAAATCCAACTGGTATACATGATGTGTTCCATGTATCTCAACTCAGAAAATGCTTGAGGCAACCGTCAGAGCAGGTACCACTTGAAGAGATAGAACTGTAGAATGATTTGACCTATGAAGAAGAACCCTTGATGATACTTGATACCACAGAAAGACAGTTGAGGGGTAAGAATATCAAATTTTGCAAAGTTCTCTAGAAAAATCATACAGAGGAAGAAGCAACATGGGAAAAGGAATCAAAGATGCAGCGAGATTTTCCCAACCTGTTCCCTGGTCTTGTGTGAATATCGAGGTCGAGATTCCTTTAAGGGGGGTAGGTTGAAACATCTGCAAAATTTCAAAATTTGAGTTCAGTTTGAGTTTGAGTTTGAATCTCCAAATCCCAGCAAAATTCGCAAATTCCCATCCCCGCTTTCCTTCTTGCTCAAGCCGCCTCCCCCCGGAGCGCTCCGCCTAAACCCGCCTCCTCCTGCTCACTTTCACACGCGCTGCGCCGCTGAACCGCCGCCCGCAACCGCCTCCGCCGCGCCGTCGAGCCGCACGGTCGCCGCCACCCACCGTGCCACCTCCCGGCCTCGCTCCAGTGAGAGGACCCGACCACCTCCTCTCCCTCGCATTCAATGCGCGCGTGCGCCCCAAGCCGCAGCCCACGCCGGCGCCGCAACTCACGACCGGCCGCGCCACCTTCCGCTCGGCTCTAGTGAGGGAGCGCCGCAACCCGCGTCACCCCCATGTGCACCGTACCCTCCCGAACACTCCCGACCACCACGTCACCCCCTCCGACGCCGAAATCTCCACTGGTCCCACCGCCTCCACCCAGCTATAAGAACCACTCCGCCGGCCTCCTTAACCCACACCAAGCCTTTCCCTCCTCCACTCACCCTCGTCTCTAGCGCCGGTTAGAGCCGCCGCCGCCTTGGTTCATCCACCGTAAGCCAATCCCGCCCCTCCCTCTCCGGATCAACCCCCATTCAAGCATCCGAACCCTTCCCCCACCCCTCCGACCCCAGATCCACCGGATCTCCACCAACGTCGCCCTCTCACTCACCGCCGTCACCCCCCAAACCCAAGAAACCCTTTTTCCCCAAAACTCAACCCCACGCAAAAACCCGAGGGGAAGAAACCACTTACATGGGCGAAGCCCTTCCCCGCGCCGCCTCCCCTCCGCTGGTCGCCGTCACGAGGCGCCGCCAGTCCCGAGCCGCGTCGCCGCCTCCTCGCCCGCTCGGGCAGCGTCGAGGGACGCTTTGGCCTTCGGCCAGTGCCCCTCCCCTAACCCTAAACGCCACAGGCCTTAAGGCCGCGCGTGCGCAAATGGGCCTCGGGCCGTTTGGCCAAATGGGCCTCGGCCCAGTGCTGTGGCCCAGCACTGTTCATTCTTTTAATTCAGCCCAGTACTGTTCATTCTTTTAATTTAGCCCACACTATTCACTGCACAGTATTTTCATTTACTGTTCACCTGAAAAAAATCCAATCACTATTCATTCTTTTATTTCAGCACATGCACTGTTCAAACAGTAAAATAATTACTGTTCCTAACCCTAGATTAGTGGTTAATTACTGTTTAATTATTTAATTTATCAGCATGAACAGTAAAATAGCCACTATTCATCGAAACCCTAAAATGACATTTTATATCCATTCTGACTGTATCGAACCCATAAAGCCTATTCTTAGACCCGTTCAGTCATACCCAACTCCTGTCAAACCTTTTTGCCTCTTTAAGTTGCTTTCTTTTTCTTTTATATTTTTGTTGTACTTGAATTCGTGTCAGGCTCATTCCTTGTCGAGCCTAGTATTTAATTTCGTTTTTGTGTCTTACGCTAGATCTCGACACCGACGAGCCATTCAGACATCACCTGACAGACACGAAGCAGCGGGGCGATTCGAGTACTACGAGCAGGAAGGCAAGTTGCATGCCTTGAACATATTGAACCTACATTCCGTATATTTTATATTATTACTTTCATTAACATATTTCAGCCAATTATTTCAATTAAGAAATAAGTACTTTGGAATACCATGTTAAATAGTTAAGAATCCTTCACTCCACATATTAAACCACCCATTCTTGTAAGCCACATTCACATTGGCAAACTTAGTCCACATAAAATAATAGAAATTATTCCACAATGTCATACAAAACTCATTTCTAAATACTGTTAAGGAAGATTGGCTTTGGGCCAATAGGTTTTGGTGGTGAGTTGAGGATTGTCCAGGAAGTTGGATAATTCAATATACTCGTTTAAAAGTGAGTCATCAGTGAGATCTGGAGGTGGTCAGCCACGAGTTGGTGTTAGGCCATCGCCTCACTGGATGACAGGTAAGGACAAGAACCTTATGCCAAGTAACAGATACAGAAAACCGCTCAACCACATACGTGGTCATTCCTCCTGGCTTAGTACACTGCTCATCCGATTGAATATCTATAGGATGTCAACTGTTACTTGTGTGATAGAACAGACGCGGAATGGGGTTGGGTCAGGGATGGAACGTTTAGGGCACCCTCTGAATTGCACAACGGTATGGGTCCGTCAGACTTGGAGTGCGGATTCCACTATTGGCCGGTGGTCTCCCGAGCTGTATGGATGTAGACCTACCGTGTAGAGACTAGAAAGGTTGAGCAGTGAAAAGGCTTTGTTATCTCAGCTCAGTCGCACGCTAACATGTTGCGTGTATATTGCATGACAGTACGAGCATGAGATATCTTGTGGGTAAAGTTAGGCAACTCTGCAGAGTGATTAATCAATGGTATTCGAATACGCCGTGCTTCCGGTTAATGAAGCTGTGTTCATGAGTGATTCCAATTTACAAGGCATAAATAGGCTTTTACAGATGTTAATTGGTAATCTCAGATGTTATAAACCCCTGTGATTATACTTATTATTGTTTTACTGCTTTTAAATTACTACAGCTTTTAAATTCAACTATTGCATTCCACATATACCTATATTGGTAAAACTGTAAACCCTCCATTGATAATCCTAGCATGTAGCTAAATAGAATTTCCATGCAATTTGCTGAGTACGGTAGTTGTACTCATTCTCGCTAAACATCAACAGAGGAATTTTGGGAAGATTCAGGTGATCCCAACTTTCAGGAAGAAGCGTGGGACGGTGACGACTACTGGTACTAGGGTCTCTTTTGCGCCCAAGCTTGCCTGTGGTGTCGGCTCTCTTTTGCTTTGTAATATATTACGTTTGGGCTTGGATGCCCGCTTCCGCTTTCAAAGTGGCTGTTAAGCCTTAACTACTGTAATAAAAAGTTTGTCTTTTGCTGTTATCGTTTGCTAGCTTGTGAAATCATGTCTTTACAACTGAACATCCTGGACAGTTGTAAAGATTCTAGCGGTCCCTCATCCGGGGCTGTTACAATATCACTACGAGTATGTACCTAAAAAGATATCAGTTAAAGCTGCGTATTGGAGACAACAACATAAAAAATAGTTCTTCTTACTCGAAAAAAAAACCTAATTCATCCTAGGTACTCTTTTCCCCCTTCTATTCGTTAAGAAAAGAGGTCTTTGAAAAAAAAAATGGTCAAACAATTTAAAAGCAAATCATCGCGCAAGTTGTTTTACTTGTATTTAGAAAAAGGAAAAAAGAAAATGAATACATGTCTGCACCACCACGGTCCACGGTCCACGACGTTGCGTAAGCATCTAGAACGACCGCCAGCCATGGTGGGGATAGCTCAAGGTATTGGATTCCTTATCCGAAGATCATTTTTTTTATTTTTTTTATTTTGCGATGAAAAAAAAAATAATCTAGTTCACCTCGTGGGTATAAGATGGTGTTAAAACATATGGTGATTTTTCTATAGGATCATAGTTTGTCAAAAGAAAGGCAAACAAAAATCGCCTTGGCGGGGTACGATGAAGTTCAGTAATCTCATTCTGTAATAGATGCCTTGCATGTGTAAGCTGTAGATTCACCTCCCTTTTCTCTGGGGATTTTTACATGTAAGATGTACAGCTATTTAGAAGATTAGGGCATCCAATCACAGATGGAAAACTAGCTACAACAACAGGAGATCAAAATCATCTGTTTCCTACATCTGCACAAGAACAACTGAGATGCTACTCTCAGTAATGCCATTCACTCGTTTCAGAGACTTGGCAAGGCTGGATAACCCTTAACAGGCCCTACTAATGACAGGGCTTCTTGTAATGCCTCCAGGAGATAATCTGGGTGATCCTCAATGCGTACACGATCAAACTGTGCCGGTGTTTTGCGGAGAACTCTTCCAACAATCTGCAGCTTAGTGAAAAAAGAAGTGTGAGAGAAATATCTTTGTCACATACCGCAAACACACAAGTATACAAGACTATGCTTGCCATGGGTTTAAGCTAGTATCTATCAACCACAGAACACAATCCATAAATAGGAAAAGTAGAGAGAAAGTAATCAACAAGTCACTACTTGAAAATCATGGAAGTTACTAGTTGCAGAGTGTTGGTGCGTCCTTTGACAGTTAGTATCTATTATTTATCCTTTTCATTCTAGCAGGTATTTGCTGAAGATTTCAAGATTAATCATCAGTTCAAGATCAAACCTTGCGAGCATAGCCACCATAAGCTATCCCTCCAATTAAAGCTTGCTGATAACCGTTCGTTTCAGATGTTGCTGTTCCTGAATTCCCATTACATAAATTGGTATTTCAGAACGGCAATTTTTCCAGGAGAACAAAATCATTTTGAATCGAAGTAAATTTCTCTGTGATAGACAATTCAGTTAACATTTAACAACTAGAGCTATATATATCAAGTGAGTGCAGTTCTAAGAAGAATTATTTGAACTCAGAATTAAACAAGAAAAGGAACAAAGAAAACAAATTACCAGGAAAGGTTGTAGACTGGAAAAGACCAGCTTTCTTTAGACAATCTACAGTGTACGAATTGGTACCACCAGCCAACTGATAGAAGCCTTCAAAACCATAGTAGTAGCAAATACTTAGAGAAAGCGAGGACTATCAGAGCCACAGCAAGTTCTTATAACCTTATTTTCCATAGATTAACTTCGTTTACCATGAGGTCTATCTGATATTGAAGCCAAATGAACAGCAAAAGAAACTGTTTCCCTTGTTGCACCTCGACCAATGTCGCCACTCATGGGCCGGCCATCCAACTGCTTGCAAAAAGAAAAACAACTGAAACAAGCCCGAATATACGCATGGATATGCTTAGAGGATCAACAGTAGCATTAATAGTATGCATGGCCAGTTACTGTCACACCAAGAGAAATAGCAAAGTAATGCTAGCATTTACAGAAAATCTGACTACAAAAATTAAGGAAGATAAAAAAAAAACTACATATTGAAGTTAATCTTGACTCTCCAGTCTGAAGAAAACAAGCAACATAAGAAAATCTCAATTTATTAAAATAAGGTCATGAACAAGGCTATACCTGACAATATACAAACAATACTCTTGCAATTAAAGAATTTGTTGTCTTGAGAACAAACCTGCCAAAGATTATGGCCTTGAAAATGGGACTGCATTATTGTGTATATTGCATTCATGAAATCAACTGTTGATTCACCGACATCAGGCAGGCTAACCTGAAAGGTGTGAACTTTCATATTAATTGTGATGAAAAATGAACGAGCATGGTGACACTTTTCAGCATTGGAACTAGTAAATATGCATCCTGAAACCAAGTGCAGAACTTACTGCAACCAGCTTCACATTGTTGATTGAATTGCCCAAGCTGCTCCATATTGTATTGAACATATCAGTTCCCCTACAGTAGTGGAAAAATATCACATTAAGTGCACTAATGGAGAAAATGCAAACATAACTTGATCCAAAAATCCTTCAAGAAAAAAGAAACATAATAACTTGATCCAAAAATCCTTCAAGAAAAAAGAAACATACTTTCCAGTGGTGTGTATCTCTATTGCATCAACATCATTCCTTTTCAATAGTTCAGCAGTTGTAGTAGGATCTCGAACATAGGACATAGCTCCTGAAATGGTTTCAAGCAAAGCATGCAGTTTCTATAAGATACACAAAGTTGCAGGAAGAATCAGATTACAATTAAATACATGGTAACATTGCATATGCATGTAAAGAAGGCTATGCACAAATAAAGGTATTGCTTATTTTACTAGGTCATGTAGATTACTCTGATGATGACAAAATAAGAACGAAGAAAGGAAGAAAGACAGTGCTCACTTATTCTGTCGTATGGGCAAACTGACAAGCATCGACCACAGCCATAGCACCGTTCCCTAATTACACCACCCTACAGAAGGCAGAGCTCAGGTGATAAAAATAAAAGATAGAAGCTAATGAAGAGAATAAACAAAAGCAGATTAGAGTAACCAACCAATTAATACCTCAAGTTTACCACATAAAGGATCAGATTGAGCACTCTCCCCTCCAACCAAGACCCTCTCTAGTGATATTGCATCAGCAGGACAAACCTTTTCACATGGCTTTGAGCAATTGGGTGGACAATCCTCAGGATCAAATTCTAGAAAATTGGGCAGAGTTCAAGTCTTCAGAGGGAAAGAATTATTTAGTTAAGAAATCCTACTGTTAATTAAACAAGCAGCGAGTCATGCTACTGAAAACAGGAAACCAAGTACATTTATTACCAAGACACAGTAGTACGGAAAATTACAAATTTAATCTCGCAATTCTCAATTGACGATAATCAAATGTAATAAAATAAGACAGTTATGTTGAAGTAACATGAATGATTTTCATCAATTCAACTAAAAATAGAATAGACAATTTTCTAAAGAGCATGGTATTTACCAGCTTTACGGAAATGAAGATCTCTGCAATCATCATTAACACTAACCATCACCCATGGCCTCTGAACTGCTGGCACAATTGAGGCTGCTACATCTATACCTTCATTTACTGCACCCACCACAGATGCATCTGCTGCACAATCAATACAATCCACTGCATGCACAAAATTGATCCATGAATTCTAAGTGTAGACCGTCCTATACGAAGGGAATCATTGCAGGTGCGGATAAAAGAAAATAGATTTATCCCAAAATAAACCATTTATTTAAAAAATACACAAATAAACCATGTTTTAATATATTTACAAAAATAACCCACAATCGCTGGGTCACCGTGCAACAACGCCCAATCGCTTGGTGGCACAACGATTAGCTAATGTGGGAGGCCCGGTCGCGCAACGGAAACACGATTGAGGCCTTCGTCTGCCACGTGTCTCAGTCGCGCTGCCGGGGCCAGAATGCAATTGAGGCTAGTCGTAGATCATATCGACGAGTAAGCCTTGTCGCACCACAATCCTCTGTCCCACCATCCTCAACTTCCACCTGCACACCCGCACTACTCTTCCCCACTTCACGGGCACTTCCAAGCTACGATACACCAATACTTTGGTTTGTTGTCGTTCGTACTCGATACGGCACCGAAACGACGATACGACGCGATACGGTATCGCGGAGTATCGGTGAAATTCAACTTCGAAAAAAAAAAACTCCCGATACGTCGTCGATGCGGCACGATACGCGAAGCCCAACAGCAGCCCAAGAAAAGCCCAGCAGCCCAACGGTTGTTAGCTAGCTCCCATCCTCCAGAGGGCAAACCCTACCACAGTCCTCCATCCCTCCTCCAACTGTCGCCGCTCCTCCTCCAGCCACCAATGCCCCTCCTCTAGCCGTCGCCGCCCCTCCTCCTCTAGCCGCCGCCCCTCCTCCGGCCGCCCCTCCCTCCTCCTCCAGACACCGCCGCCCCTCCTCTGCCGACTCTTGGAGAGCCACTGCCGCCCCTCCTCCATCCTCCTCCTCCAGCCACCGCCGCCCCTCCTCTGCCGACTCCTGGAGAGCCATTGCCGCCCCTCCTCCATCCCTCCTCCGCCGCCCCTCCACTGCCGATGCCTGGAGAGCCATCGCTCCCCTCCTCCAGCTGCCTCTCTGCCGACATTGCTCCTCCAGCCGCCTCTCCTCTGCCGACACTGCTCCTCCAGCCGACGCTGCAACAAAGGCTTCGCTGCTCCCTTCCTCCCAGGTTTGATTTTGTGTTGCATTTTCTTGTGATTTAGCAATAGATGCCTAGATAAGACCGTGATTTGTGCGATGATTTGGATTTGCATTTTGCTTTAGGATGGCAAGTAGAAGCTCTCAAATTTCAATTTAATGATTAGTGGATATTGTCTACATGATTTATTTGCATGGACTGAGTAGGAATTGAGGAGCTCGATCGGCCCAAAAAATGGCTATTGGCTAGGATGCAAGGAATACGTAGTTTTCATCAAGGTAATCTCATTGTCTCAATCTCTTGTAGCCTCTTCATATTTTTTCTAATTTTTAAATACATATATACTCGCCGTATTGACGTATCCTTGTTTTTAGGAAATTGCGTATCGTATCGGGGCAACATAGCTTCCAAGTGTACTCATACACGCCTGCACCAACAATACTCATTCATAGCCACGACGTCTGCACGATTCTAACAAGATCTGCCATGACTTTGTTCGCTCCATGGGCCTCAACTCCAACGAACCACTTCCGGCGAACGGCTCCACAAGCATTTAAAGTGACACCATACAGTGATGGGTCTAGTGAGAAGTTGAATATCAACCAATGCAACACCTCCAGATTTTAAGATTATCCGGGTTCGGGTGATACAGTGTGGTCTGTGGAAAACTGCTCAAATCAACCCCACGTGATCCCTCATGAACTTCTCTCTGCGCATAAAACACTCTGAAAAAATGTTGACCGAACATACCTACAACACGACTCAAGATATTTAGAATGGATGCTAATTAAGTATGCTACGTCGAGTCTAAAGAAAACCAAATTGTACTGTGCATATCAAAATACTCCCTATTTCAATTAAATTATAAAAACGCGACTGCAAATGTTCACTTAAATTTTTAAAAAAACCTAACATAGGTGTTCCTAGGTCTTGCGGATCTAAACCTAAGCAGCCTAGGTCTTCCAATAATCGATATACCAATGGAGGTACCCTAACATTTTTACGCTATAATAAATACATAAATATCCTACATTGTAACACTATACGCGACATTAACCCTAAAATTGCTGAGCTACAAACCCTAGTTCTACCACTAAATTACGTTTATTGTTGCTAACTTAATATGTTTTTATAGAATTGACCAATAAATTACATGAACACAACAAACTCACCGCAAAATGACGAGTACACGGAGGCGCACCGAGCCGAGGCCAGAATCTCCTCCTCCCCTCTAATTTCCTCTCCCTTCTTCTCCTCTCCTCTCCTCCCCTCTCTTATTCTCTGCCGTCGGCGCTCTCCTCTCTTATGTCGCACGAGTCAATTCATATTGGAATCAACCGACGCTATATTGGCCCTCAGTCGTGACAGCGTGGCGCGATTGGTGTCAGGCGCCTGCCACTCGTGGCTCAACGTCATCCGCTCGTCAAGCGACTGAGTGTCGACATGTCTCAGTCGCGCGATGAGGCCGCGATTGTGAACCGTCTGGGCTCAAATTGCTAGCCCACCGTGCGGTTGGGCCTAGTCGTCTGGTTTGCTAGTGACTGAGGGTTATTTCTGTAAAAAAAAGCCGTGGTTTATTTTTGTAAAATTATTTAAAACTGGTTTATTTTAAAAAAAAATCAAAGAAAATACAGCTGTTTTACCAATTACACATAATTTTTCCGCCTCACCCTTTTGTTCTTTGTCTAACTATTCTATCAAAATCAGCCTTCCTTGGCTCGTTTCATGTGATCAACATGGTTAAACTATCCACTAATTTTAGTGCTGTGAAGCCATTTTAAATCTTTACACATTACAAACTTTCTCCATGGAGTTGAACTTTATAATCTGTATAGCTTATCATTACGTGAAGCATTTTTGTACTACACTTTCATTTTACTCTATTCTCCATGGAGTGTAACTTACAGCCAGATCTTGCCCATCTTTTCACACTACGGGGACAAAGGAATTAATTTGCAGCTGAATATCTGAAGCAGTCATACAATTACATGCCTCTGTAAGTCTTGATCAAGCCCCCTTTTTTCATTAGCAATAAAAACTTGTCCATGCGTTCCATTATGTATGCTTCTTCTTTCCATTTGTTCAAGAAGGGTCTTGCTACAGGTAATTCAAAGCTCAATTCTTGTTTGACTAAATAAACTTGTGATTTACTATTCGGACTGTTACGATGTCAAACTGAAATGCTACATATACGCTCCGAAGGAATGTTTTCAGTTCAATCAACAAGCGTACCTCCAGCAAGCGTGTATACAAGGGAGAGATTCCTGATATCGGCAGCGTCCTACACACGAAAACAACATGAAAATCACATCCCAAACATTTAGTCATTTTCGTCTACATCTTCACCACTGTTAGTTTCATTGGACTAGACTTAAAATTAATGACCCTGAGAAAAGAATCAATCATATCCAAGAAACACACTTGACAAACCAAATTAATTCGGTTTTCGTTGTCAGCTGACATCTTCTGATCTTCTCCACCTCTTATCGTCAGTTTCACATGCAAACTTTTACTGACTCACACGCTAGCCCGTAAAACCGAACCTAATTAGGGTGGAGGTGCAGCAGCAAAGTGTAAGGGAGCGAGTCGTTTGCGATGTATGCTACCTCGAAGCTGGCGCCGCAGATAAGCTTGACCCAGTCGCCGCGCCGGAGGGCCGCGACCTGCGACGGGTGGTCGCCGTCGAGACGGATCCGTCCGGCTTCGGCGGAGACAACGCTGGAGGCCACGGATCGGAAGGCGGCGTGGGAGGCGAGGAGAGGCGGCGGCGGAACCGCCGCGGCGGCCATGGCTTCTTGCGGCGCGCGCACGGTGGAGATGCTGTAACTAAAAAATATCTTTGCTTTCTGCTTTTTGTTTCCCCGGTGCGCGCTGTGTGTATGCATGTTTCCAGATCCGATCATCATACGGCGGACGGCTGAGATCAAAGAGGCAAAAGAGGCTGCCCAAAATAGTAGAGGTAAGACAGCAAACTCAGGGTTTGTTTGGTTGGTATCCTGGATTACATATCTGAAAAAAGTGGTGTCTGAAAATAGCCTAAAAAGTAGATGATATTTGCCTAATCAGGCAAGGTGAAGATGAGTTGTTTGGTTGAAAGTTTGTGATGAAATTGGTGAATAAAAAATAATTCATTGGATCGAAGTATGAATGGTGATCGAAGCAGCCTGGGAGTCGGACTCCCAGGCGCTTGATTTTCACGCCTGCAACTGGCACCTCCTGCCTGGGCTTGCAACGATGCAGGTTTGCATCCAAACAGACTGCTGGCAGACTTCAGGGTGATCTCTCGGCCAGGCAAAAGGCTGCTAGGCCTCAACGCAAACAGCCCCTCAACCTTTTTTCCCCTGGCAGTTTGATTTTGTTCAAATCTATGCTAGCATTAAGAGAGCCTGGCATGCCTAAATGTATGTTTCACCGAAAATATACTCCATTCGTTTCGCTATATTTGTCTATAGTATCAGGAGTATCCGTTCCAATATATTTGTCCATTAAGTGAATCTATACTATAGGTATTGTAATTTTTCCTCTCTCTGCCCCTACTCAAATATTTTAGAAGATGTTAAATGGTTATGGGATATCATTTAATTGGAGCATGTATGGTCATTTCTCATTAAATATTTCTTAGATTTAGTTTTTCCTTAGTCTATGCGTATGGTGGACCGTAGGCAAATATAGCGAATAAGAGAAAGTATAAGTTGCTCTAAAATAGAACAGTAGAAGCACTCGCTAGATGAGTTTCATTTCTCATTGGGAATCGGCTGGGTAACCAGCTTTGACCAGTTGAGTTCTTTTCAATTTGACTTAAAACTTCAAAAGTAAAATTTGGAATATATTGAGGCCCTGAATTTTTTTATCACTAATAAATTAGGACAGTACAAACCGTAGAAGCACTCGCTAGTTAGGCTCTTCTGGCTTTTGTTATAATTTAGTATTATACTAGATTGTCAGAAGAAACATTAGGGTGGTTCTTCCTAACATGCAATGGATCGTCGGAAATACTCTTCAATATGTGCGTGATGTAAAGTGGATGAAGACAGCATGGGGGCTAATTGATACAAAGGTGCGATCCAATAGCTCTGCTCCGCCCGATGCCGGCCGTACGATCGCGATCCGACGGATGACATCCGCTGAAACGAGACCTCGATGCAATTTGGAGAAATGCATGGGGTTTTAGCATAAATGCTGACGTGGGAGCCCCAAGATCGGCAATTCTTTCAACTTTAGATGAGGGATTCACATTAGTTCTGTTCATTATTTTAGTTAACAAAACGTCATGCACACGCATATGCAAGAACATACTTGCATCTGCCTATATGCCTGCTAGTAAAAAAGGAAAATTCTTTGCATGATAACTCTCCACCAATGTTGATATCAAATATTAGTCAACATTGATTTCCTTCATCTTTGCAATATGGTAGAATCCAAGATTCTCCTGAGCCAAGCGTCAGGTGATATTGTCAATATGATGTCATATGTTCACGAAATTACTATGCTGTGTCAACAGAATACATCAATCAGTCAAAAAAGTTAACAGTTGTGTCTAACTAAATAGACACAATGGATCGACAAAACAAAGTAAATTGAACAAATAGCTCACATTTTCCCAAATTTTGGATACTTCACTGAAGCAATCACTGGTAGCCATTTTATCAACCTGCAAAGAATGTTCAATATCAACAGGTTTCATCAGCCATGCAAGAATAATGTATCTAATGAGCAGTTCAGGGTAGGCAACTTTGACGACACAAAAAATTTCTAGCTGCACTAAACAATCTATTATACACAAAAACTTCCAAATTCCATTCTCATTTCTTGAATTTGTATACAAAATGCATCCCTGAGCAATTCAGTTGGTAGACGACACAAAAAAATTTCTAGATGCACTGAACGAATCCATTGTACACAAAAACTTCCAAATTTCAATCTCATTTCTTGAATTTGTATACAAAAGAATTTGTATACAAAATGCATCCCTGATTTGAGCTCAATATCACAACTTTTGTGTGTATACACAATAGTTCCGAAATTAATTCGCAAGCCTCGGTTGGATGGCGCGAGTTTTCCCCGATTTCTATGGGGACTGAATGTTTTCTATGAAATTTCAGTAAAATCCTGTGAATTTCTTGCGTTCCAAATAGACAATCAGTTTTTCGCGTTTGGATCAACAAACATCATCCTCCCAGTACATTAACCGAGATGCCCCTTCTATCGAAACCAGAGTAGCCATAGGACCATCCAAAGCTCATAAATAGACGAACAAAACCAACTCCCACCATAAAAAAATAAAACATATCATCGGACGTTACTTAGTAATGTCAGTCATAGGATAGAAAACAAGAGGATGAGACTGAGATTGAGACCGTTCTTTTCAGAACCGACGGCTCAGATTTATCATGTCATAGCACTATGTTTCTCTACCATTGTCAATGCAATAGCAGAGGATATCAATCCTTAGTTGGTGGGAAGGTGTAGATGTACACCCCCACCACTCAGGTTCAAATCCTCTTCGAAATCGATACTGAGACTTACGCCACAGCTACTGCTGATCTGTTAGTCTTATAGCTCCCTAACCCAACCTACTGTGAACCACAACGTCGGTTATAACTCCTATGCAGTAGACTTGTAGTACGTACCGGTTTGGAATGGACGGGGAGCTGCGGGCAAACGGAGGGCGGCGGCGGCCTCACGGCGAGCGACGTAGGGGACGAGAAGCACTGGTGAGTGGTCGTGGCGAGTCACACCGCGAGGGATTGTGGTTTGGATTCGTGGTATGTACCAAACCAAATATTGGTAAGACCAATGAAAATTGAATTTGGTTTGCTACTAAATTTTGGTAACGTCTATGAAAACTTAATAACGCCTACGAAAATTTGATAACGTTAATAAAATTCAATGTCACACATAGATAGAGTGATCAAAACAATGTTATTTTTGCCAATATTTGGCTTGACTTTATAACGAAATTCATGTTGGAACCAATACTACCATCAAGCACATAATTAAGTAAACTTGAACCGACCACGTGCATTGCAGTACAATATTAATTGCAGGATCGATCAACAAAACGCGTGTTGGAAAAACTGCATAGACTTCATCAGGATCAAAGCTAAGGCCCATCCATTGCAAAACACACCTAAGCCAAGCATTAGGCCTTTGGTCATGTTTCGCTCAGAGAAGCCTGAAGCCGTCCGTCGGATGTTTTTTATCATCGGCTTTTTCTGAAGCCGGAAACCACATATAACATAGGAAAGCCGGAAGTCGTCGAGGGATAGCTTCCCGCAGCCCCCGTTCCGACTTTGCCCCAAGGCTTGAATAGTAATTAGCCGCTTTTTGCCATCGAACAAAACCCCCTCCCTCACCGTCCACCCCGCCTGTAACATCCCAAAAATTTGGTCTGTTTTTGAGTTTTAAAAGAAAAAGAACCATTTGGATTTTTTCTGGTAAAGTTAAAAGCTTAATATGGATTTTCAGAATTCAAAAACAATTCAATACGAATAATATCAACATCAACTATTATCAAAATTATTTTATTTGGGTTTTATGTGCTTGGATATATTTTCTAGATTTTTCTAGAATTTTTCCGAGTGCATTTGCTATTTGCTAAGTGCTATTTGGATTTTCTGCTATTTTCTAAAAAGAAAAACTATTAAAAATCTCAGAATCCTCTTTGGGCTCAATCTCCAAAACCCGGCCCATCTCTCCTTCTCCCTCCGGCCCAGCCCGCTTGGCCTCTTCTCCGCCGAAGCCCAGCCAACGCTGCCCTTTTCTTTTTCCTTTTCTCCCTGCCGCGTGGGTCCCGCCGCTGGTGCCAGCTCGTCATCTTCTTCCCCTGGACTCTAGAGTCCATGTCCCGTACGCGTGATGCCGCCGGCTCCTTGTGGGACTCCTGCCCTCCCGTGCTATATAAAGAGCAGCACCAGCGTCAAAGCCTCCGCGCCGCCATCATCTCTTGAAACCCTAAGTTTCTAGCCCCGAAGCTATTTTTGTTTTGCCGGATTTGTCGAAGAACCGAGCGCCGCTCAAGTCGCTTCTTCGCCGGAATTCTTCGTCTTCCGTTCATCTTGGGCCGTGGTTCCACCTCCTTTGGGTTCGCATTAGCGTGTGCTTCACCGTGACGCAGTTGTCATCGCCTGAGGACCTTCGCATCACCCTTTTCGGGTTCGTCATCAAATCCGGCCGTTGCCGCTCCATTGCCGATCTATTCCACTGGTGAGCTTCTATCTCTTCTGTGCACGTCATCACATGCCTTTGGTTCCCTCATCTAATTCCCATCTCCTCATTGCTCCTTTGCCACTGAGGTGTCGCCATTGCTCCTTTGCCACTGAGGTGTCGCCGCCGGGCACCTTTGTTTGTCAAAACCGCCGTCATCAGTGGAGCTCCCCACTGCCTTTGTCGCTACCGGTGGTGGACTGCCGTCGCTCGGGCCAAGACATCGTCACCCAGAGAATCACAGCACTCGTGGGGTTCCGTTTTGCTATTTCCCGGCCGCCGCTCGCCTCTGTTCATCCTCGCCGCCATCTCCATCATCGCCGGCCAGAAGCTCTAGCAGCTCCTCTATTCTCCTTTGGTTGTCCTTGCCATCTCATCTTCCACGTCGGATGCCACCACGTGCGCCAAATCAGCATCCAAGCCCCTCTGTCAGTCCACATGGCAGCCTTGTCATCAATGCCTGTGGTGAACCCGAACCCAAAGACCATACACCTGTTTCACCATACACCATCTCACTTCCAGGTGGGTCCCACCGTCGGGTGAGCTTTTGACCTGTCCGAACCGCCTTGCCGACGTCAGCTGACGCATTAATTATCTTTTCCTTCAGAAAAGTAATTCCAGTAAATCAATAAATTCTGATTTTCAGTATTTTATGTGATTTCAATCTTCCAGAGCTCATATCTTTTGCATCCGAACTCCGATTGAGTCCATTCAAATTCCTAAATTTATCTAAATTCGAGATCTATTTATCTGAGATTTTTATTTAATTTTTGGAGTTTGTTTTCTCTCTGTTATTTATTTATTTGTGTTATTTGCTTGTTTTACGAATAGACGTCGATACTTCGGGAAGCTTCGAGCAAGGAGTAGCATACCAAGATCAAGATCAATCACTGGATTTATTCCAAGGCAAGTCGTGGACCTTTGATCATATTGAACCCATGATTTCAAAAGTATATTCTTTTATATAATTGCATGCTATCTTTATATAAATTGTTCGGGGATTAGTTATTACCTATTGTCGTTATGCCTCCATTGATTATTTGAATGCCATGAATCCTTTGTCACCTTAGCATGGGTAATTGTAGTTGGACATATTTATATTGCCAATATGGGTATCGTACATATGATTAGTCTTGCTTAGTTACGATGGGTTTGTCATCACATGTGTCATAATGATCAATGTTGACTTAATGAAATATGGAATCGTGGTGGTGAGCCACTCTTGTTAAAATTTGGGTACCATGACAGGATATGTCATTGGTGTTGGTTAAACAAAATGGTTTTCGCTCGGGCGAGTGGTTGGTGGATAGTGGGGATGTGGATTGAACATGTTGTGGGTTTGTGGTAGTCTCGCCTGAGTAACTTGTCAAGGACTTAATCTTGTGCGCCATTGAACTGGGCCTTAACCGTACAACCACATGTCTGGTATGGGACGGACCTGGCTGATTAATTAGCAATGTCTTAATTTCGGTTCTGTCATGTGAAGTGTGAGTCATGGAAAACGTATTCTCACGGTGGCGCAAGAGGGGGCCCTGTCTGGTCGGAAAGACATTCAGTGTTGAAACCTTAGCGGGCAGAACTGGGTTAAGAAGGAGCTTTGTAAAAGCCTTGTGATGATCACTTAGTCACACGCCTATGGAAGCGTGAAATGCCTGACATTATAAGTTGATCTATCTCTTGTGGGTCAAGCTGTACAACCTCTGCAGAGTGTAAAACTATTCGAATAGCCGTGTCCGCGGTTATGGACGTGCTGGGGATTTCACACGGGAGATAGAGTTTCTTCAAAAATGTGTCGGAGTGTGGATGGGAAGTTCACTTGATGAATATAATGTTCGTTTGGTGAATAGGTCATTCACTTGGTGGTTTGTGTCGATTGGTGAATGGGAATTCACTTATCCTTGGTTTGGTTGGGAAGTGAATGGGAAGTTCACTGGTTGTTTCAAAGAAATTATTTATTTACTTATTATTGTTTTCAATTACGCATTTCAATCTATTTATTGTATTTATTGTAAATGATGTTTTATGCAAAAGAGTCATACAACAAATCTTTGTTCAAGCCATGCATGAATACTATTTGCATACATTTCCCCACGGCTTGCTGAGTACATTCAAAGTACTCATGGCTTTTGCCCTGTATTGCTCAGTTGAAGAATATCAAGTTGCTCAAGAGTTCTTCGCCCAGGAGGACCATGAAGGTTTTGCGGATTAGGATGCGTTTCTCCACTCGATTGCCTGTGGGCATGTTGATTGGCCATTTGAAGAGTTTCGTTCCGCTGCAAGAGTTTATTTGTTTCTTTAGCCCTGCGTGGTAAGTTAAGTAAACGTTGACCATAAGGTCCAGCTATTATAAGTATTTGTTACTTTGAGATCTTTTTAGTTAAATTGAATAAATGGATGGTATTTCATCACTGTTTTCCTGTGTGAGCTAGCTACTGATCTGGGACTAGTTCAGAATACACAGAGGGTTCCTGAGATGTATTTTCGGGTCCCGACAGAGGTGGTATCAGAGCCATATCGACTGTAGAACGCAACATTAGTTAGCATGGTCGTTTTAGCCAAAAGCTTCAAAACTTATTTTCTAAATCAAATCAACTTAACTTGACTTGAGTAGTTGTTCTTTTCTCATCTCTTCTGGTTCTATTCTCATCTCACTCTATTCTATTCTTATCCTATTCTATTCTACTCATCCTGTGCTAGAGATCTTGTCTCTTGCCTTTGCTGAATGTTGTTTTACAATCTTAAATTGACTTTCTCGCCCCATAAATTTCTCTCGTCCAGAAGAATAGCAATTGCCAAGAGTATCTTCGTTGCTTCGTTCCAGTTGTTTCGAAGGATCTTCGTTCTCTAGTTTAGATTTGAAGTCGTCCTATTAGAGTTTTAGTAGCGTTTTAGATCGTTGTTGCAATAAGTCTTTATTTGGGTTGTGTGTAAGTGGGAGCTGCAGTTTTGCTATCAAGCATTATGTTGCAGTCACACTAAGGCTTTAATTTGAAGAGTTTTATTGTGCTTTCATAGCGTTTCAGCTATGTCTTCTTGTCTTTGCCTTTGGGTATAATCTGTTCCCTTAATTAGGTTGTTTCCATCTACTCTGTCTTGTCTATCTCATCTATCGTGCTATTCCCTCTCATCTACTTTGCTTTTCTATCTTACCTATTAAACCTGTGAAGGATCATCGCAGATGGTTGATACTCGCAATACCTCGAGCCGTACTCAGTCAGAGGATGCCAATGCCAATGCCAATGCAAGTGACCAGTCACCAGCCCCTAGAGCCACAGAGCCCAACATGGCACAACTTCTAGCAGCTCAGACGCAATTCATGAGTGCAATGATGCGAACATGAACGCCATGATGACACACGGCAAAGTCGATCGCCTCTCGCAATAGTCAACTTGTTGAACCAAAACAATCGAGTGGTCGAATAATCAAGCGCAAATTGTTCGCGCCGATTCATCATCACTCCAAGCTATCAGAGTTTATGAGGACTCGTCCACCTACGTTTTCTCATTCGTCAGAACCTTTGGACGCAGAAGATTGGCTTCGTTCAGTGGAGAAAAAGCTCGCCATTGCTCAATGCAATGATCGTGAGAAAATTCTTTATGCTTCACATCGGTTGGAAGGTACACCGCAAAATGGTGGGAGAACTACACATGACTCATGGAAACTCTCATGCTATCACTTGGGAGGAATTTTCAACAGCTTTTCGTCAAGCTCATGTCCCTGATGGTATAGTGGAAATGAAGAAGAATGAATTTCGTGAACTCCAGCAAGGAAACATGTCTTTGGGTGAATATCTCAACAAGTTCACTCAACTTTCTCGCTATGCTCCAGAAGATGTTGCTACAGATAATGCACGTCAGAAGCGATTCAAGCGTGGACTCAACCCCAGTTTGAAAGTGCAAGTGGTTGGAAATGATTATGTGGATTTTCAGCATATGGTTGATAAAGCCGTACTCATAGAAGATTCTCGTCGTGAGCTGGACGAATCTCGCAAAAGGAAGATGATACAACACGGAGTTCATCAAAATCAGCTACAGAGAGCCAGGACCAATGCTCAGCAGCCTTTTCGTTCCAATAATTCATCTGTTGGATTCAGAACCCCAGCACCAGTGTCTCATGCAGGAAACATAGGGATTCCCAATGTCAACAACAGCAACAATAGCCAATCTCAAGGAAACCCCAATCATGGCGCAGGAGTTACTTGTTACAATTGCCACCAGACAGGTCATTATGCAAACAAGTGTCCCCAGAAGTGAGGTTTGACACCAGTTCCTTTCAATTTGGGACCAACACCAGCCAGGACTTCTTTGCCAGGAGTAGGAAGAGGAATGCCTCAAACTCCAAATCAAGCTACCAGAACTCCATCAACTGCCTCAAGAGGAAGGCTGAACCATGTCACTGCAGAAGAAGCACAAGCAGTTCAGAACGTCGCCTCTAGTAAGTCTTCAAGTTAGACCTGCGTCAGAACCTATTCTTTAGTCAGCCCGAATCTCGGGGACGAGATTCCCTTTCAAGGGGGGTAGGTTTGTAACATCCCAAAAATTTGGTCTGTTTTTGAGTTTTAAAAGAAAAAGAACCATTTGGATTTTTTCTAGTAAAGTTAAAAGTTTAATATGGATTTTCAGAATTCAAAAACAATTCAATACGAATAATGTCAACATCAACTATTATCAAAATTATTTTATTTGGGTTTTATGTGCTTGGATATATTTTCTAGATTTTTCTAGAATTTTTCCGAGTGCATTTGCTATTTGCTAAGTGCTATTTGGATTTTCTGCTATTTTCTAAAAAGAAAAACTATTAAAAATCTCAGAATCCTCTTTGGGCTCAATCTCCAAAACCCAGCCCATCTCTCCTTCTCCCTCCGGCCCAGCCCGCTTGGCCTCTTCTCCGCCGAAGCCCAGCCAACGCTGCCCTTTTCTTTTTCCTTGTCTCCCTGCCGCGTGGGTCCCGCCGCTGGTGCCAGCTCGTCATCTTCTTCCCCTGCTGGCTCCTTGTGGGACTCCTGCCCTCCCGTCCTATATAAAGAGCAGCACCAGCGTCAAAGCCTCCGCGCCGCCATCATCTCTCGAAACCCTAAGTTTCTAGCCCCGAAGCTATTTTCGTTTTGCCGGATTTGTTGAAGAACCGAGCGCCGCTCAAGTCACTTCTTCGCCGGAATTCTTCGTCGTCCATTCATCTTGGGCCGTGGTTCCACCTCCTTTGGGTTCGCATTAGCGTGTGCTTCACCGTGACGCAGTTGTCATCGCCTGAGGACCTTCGCATCGCCCTTTTCGGGTTCGTCATCAAATCCGGCCGTTGCCGCTCCATTGCCGATCTATTCCACTGGTGAGCTTCTATCTCTTCTGTGCACGTCATCACATGCCTTTGGTTCCCTCATCTAATTCCCATCTCCTCATTGCTCCTTTGCCATGGAGGTGTCGCCGCCGGCACCTTTGTTTGTCAAAACCGCCGTCATCAGTGGAGCTCCCCACTGCCTTTGTCTCTACCGGTGGTGGACTGCCATCGCTTGGGCCAAGACATCGTCACCCAGAGAATCGCAGCACTCGTGGGGTTCCGTTTTGCTATTTCCCGGCCGCCGCTCGCCTCTGTTCATCCTCGCCGCCATCTCCATCATCGCCGTCCAGAAGCTCTAGCAGCTCCTCTATTCTCGTTTGGTTGTCCTTGCCATCTCATCTTCCACGTCGGATGCCACCACGTGCGCCAAATCAGCATCCAAGCCCCTCTGTCAGTCCACATGGCAGCCTTGTCATCAATGCCTATGGTGAACCCGAACCCAAAGACCATACACCTGTTTCACCATACACCATCTCACTTCCAGGTGGGTCCCACCTGTTGGGTGAGCTTTTGACCTGTCCGAACCGCCTTGCTGACGTCAGCTGACGCATTAATTATCTTTTCCTTAAGAAAAGTAATTCCAGTAAATCAATAAATTCTGATTTTCAGTATTTTATGTGATTTCAATCTTCTAGAGCTCATATCTTTTGCATCCAAACTCCGATTGAATCCATTCAAATTCCTAAATTTATCTAAATTCGAGATCTATTTATCTAAGATTTTTATTTAATTTTTGGAGTTTGTTTTCTCTATGTTATTTATTTATTTGTGTTATTTACTTGTTTTGCGAATAGACGTCGATACTTCGGGAAGCTTCGAGCAAGGAGTAGCATACCAAGATCAAGATCAATCACTGGATTTATTCCAAGGCAAGTCGTGGACCTTTGATCATATTGAACCCATGATTTCAAAAGTATATTCTTTTATATAATTGCATGCTATCTTTATATAAATTGTTCGGGGATTAGTTATTACCTGTTGTCGTTATGCCTCCATTGATTATTTGAATGCCATGAATCCTTTGTCACCTTAGCATGGGTAATTGTAGTTGGACATATTTATGTTGCCAATATGGGTATCGTACATATGCTTAGTCTTGCTTAGTTACGATGGGTTTGTCATCACATGTGTCATAATGATCAATGTTGACTTAATGAAATATGGAATCGTGGTGGTGAGCCATTCTTGTTAAAATTTGGGTACCATGACAGGGTATGTCATTGGTGTTGGTTAAACAAAATGGTTTTCGCTCGGGCGAGTGGTTGGTGGATAGTGGGGATGTGGATTGAACATGTTGTGGGTTTGTGGTAGTCTCGCCTGAATAACTTGTCAAGGACTTAATCTTGTGCGCCATTGAACTGGGCCTTAACCGTACAACCACATGTCTGGTATGGGACGGACCTGGCTGATTAATTAGCAATGTCTTAATTTCGGTTCTGTCATGTGAAGTGTGAGTCGTGGAAAACGTATTCTCACGGTGGCGCAAGAGGGGGGCCCTGTCTGGTCGGAAAGACATTCAGTGTTGAAACCTTAGCGGACAGAACTGGGTTAAGAAGGAGCTTTGTAAAAGCCTTATGATGATCACTTAGTCACACGCCTACGGAAGCGTGAAATGCGTGACATTATAAGTTGATCTATCTCTTGTGGGTCAAGCTGTACAACCTCTGCAGAGTGTAAAACTATTCGAATAGCCGTGTCCGCGGTTATGGACGTGCCTGGGGATTTCACACGGGAGATAGAGTTTCTTCAAAAATGTGTCGGAGTGTGGATGTGAAGTTCACTTGATGAATATAATGGTCGTTTGGTGAATAGGTCATTCACTTGGTGGTTTGTGTCGATTGGTGAATGGGGAATTCACTTATCCTTGGTTTGGTTGGGAAGTGAATGGGAAGTTCACTGGTTGTTTCAAAGAAATTATTTATTTACTTATTATTATTTTCAATTACGCATTTCAATCTATTTATTGTAAATGATGTTTTATGCAAAAGAGCCATACAGCAAATCTTTGTTCAAGCCATGCATGAATACTATTTGCATACATTTTTCCACGGCTTGCTGAGTACATTCAAAGTACTCATGGCTTTTGCCCTGTATTGCTCAGTTGAAGAATATCAAGTTGCTCAAGAGTTCTTCGCCCAGGAGGACCATGAAGGTTTTACGGATTAGGATGCGTTTCTCCACTCGATTTCTGTGGGCATGTTGATTGGTCATTTGAAGAGTTTCGTTCCACTGCAAGAGTTTATTTGTTTCATAAACGTTGACCATAAGGTCCAGCTATTATAAGTATTTGTTATTTTGAGATCTTTTTAGTTAAATTGAATAAATGGATGGTATTTCATCACTGTTTTCATGTGTGAGCTAGTTACTGATCTGGGACTAGTTCAGAATACACAAAGGGTTCCTGAGATGTATTTTCGGGTCCCGACACCGCCCAAACCCTAACACTAGCTCCCACCCTACCCGCCCGCGTCCTCCCTCCTCCTCCCGCGCCGCCGCCCCTAGACTTGATTGTTTTTTTTGTAATAATTGTTTATTGTAATAATTGTTTATTATAATTATTTTTATCATAATTATTTTTGTAATAATTATTTATTATAATAATTATCATTAATATCTATTGCGTTGATGGTCGTCAATTGCATTAGTTGCGTTAATTATTGTTAATACGTTCATTGTCATTAATTGCGGTCAATTGCGTTAATTATCGTTAATTGCAGTGGTTCTTGTTCATTGCGTTAATTGTCATTAATTGTGGTAGTTGTTGTAAAGTGATGTCAATTGTTATTAATTGTTGTTAGTTGTCGTTAAACATCATCAAATAAGCCATCATTTGCCTAAGAACATTTCAGATATTTTCTAACTTAGAAGCTCCAGCCAGCTGACCTAAAAGTCAGACAGCAGAACATCAAATATCTTTTGCTCAGCCGTGCAGCCCTTCCGCCCAGCCGAAAGCTGCTTTTCAAAAAAGTTGCAGCCATGCCAAACATGACCTTTGTTCCTCCATACACAAACTCATTTATCCTTGTACGGTCCAATTAACCACAACCGATCACATGCCTAACTAAACCTGCATGGGCAGAGCCCGCCACGGCCTAAGCCTCGAGTTGAGTGAGTTGTTCTTAGGCCAAACTCGAATGTTTAGTGACTTTCAAGATATTTTTATGGACTTTACCACTGGTAAGATTTTCAGGCCTCGGGTTATAACTCACCCAACCCGAGGCCTGGATTCGCCCTTGTAGATCTGGTTGCTCAACAACTGTCGTTACATGGATGCACCAACATAATTAATTAATTATATTACTCCACAGTTAATTCTATTACTCCATAGTCTCTCTAAGAATCTTCGTAGAAACAGCATGCTCGCGACACGTGTCGCTTCTGCACGTCAAACAGATAATCTTATATATATATATATATATATATATATATATATATATATATATATATATATATATATATATATATATATATATATATATATATATATATAAATGATGCAAATGCGAAGGACAGCCATTGGATCTAAAACATGTGGCTCAGATGTAGGTGGACGAAGCACCACAATCACTTTTGTCCTTATGCGAAAACCCCCCGCTCAAACCCCCACTCGGCTGTGAATTTTTCTGAAAACCCTCCACTCCTTCCCTTGCGCCGCCGCCCTCACTCGCTGCCAAGAATGAGGAGGTGCCTTACTTGACCTAACCAAATAATATATTTCATGAGGAGGGAAAGGAGAACATGGCAGGAAATCAAGCCCCAAATCATGGAGATTTACATGTGCAATGCATTGCATTACTCTAATTAACACATTGGTGCCTATCATGATCAGCTCCCCATAGGGGAACATGCATGGTGGCACATTAAAGTAGGCACTAACTATATATGTGCACATGATGCAGGACACTTTTCTCATGCACTAGCTATATACGTGCACATGATGCATGAGACTTTTCTCTGCTGCACTTTTGGCTGAGGTGGCAGGGTGTGGGACCCACGACACATCACACATGCATGCATGCAAGGAGCTAGCTGGGAATCATGCATGGTAGAGAGAGAGAGAGGGACACAGGGTGTTCTGATGAGGAAATTAAAGGGATAAGTGTCTGCCTGTGTTGGTGGTGTCTGCCTGTGCTTGGATAGATCATAAGGTAGAGAGATGTAGGTTGTTCAAGGAATCATGTGGTGGCATGTGGGCTTGAGTTTGGAGAACATGCCCTCACCCTCAAGCAATGCCTCCCATGCAAGCTCTCTCTCTATCTCTCTCTCTGAACAGTGCTCTCTGACCAGTGGTGGATCTAGAACGAAATTAACAGGGTGTTATCGTATATTATGTGGAGTGAATGACTATAAACTATGGGGTGTACATCTATGCTTATGTGAATTTTGTTAAGGTAAAACGATATTGAATCCGGTGTCCTGTGCACCCCCAAAGCTTCACTTGGATCCGGCCCTGCTCTATAACACGGTGATACTGTACCATATCATACATATCCACATCTAGCTAGCAATGTTGTTGCATGCAAAGCTTTGATGCATGGCAACAACATTTATTCTTTCATCTTTGCCATGCCACCTAACTCCCCCACATATCTCCCCCTTCCAACCTAGCTCCAACCATCCATCTATATAAACAACCCTAGCCCCTCTCTCTAACATACTTTGCCACTACGATCGATCAATCCATCATATTATCTCTCTCCATACTCTGATACACCATTAATGGTTGCAAGCTAGTAGCCATTGCAGGCAAATATTAATCAATTCGCCATGGTTGCTCACCCCGGCAGCTGTTGCAATCCGGCGACATCGACGGCGAGGAGGATAAGGCGTCGAGCCGTCGTCCCGGGCACGACGGGGCCGCCGACGTCCGCAGTGGCTCCTAGAAGGCCGTTGAGAACGACGTCGAGGAACAGGGTGGCCGGGAACGACGGCAAGGCCAGGACCAGGCGTTGCGTGGAGGTGAGGAAGAAGATGGAAGCGCTGAGGCGGCTCGTGCCAAGAGGCGACGGCGAGGAGGCAGACGTCGGCCGGCCCCTCGACGTCGACGAGCTCCTCTTCCGCGCCGCCGACTACATCGTGCGGCTGCAGGTGCAGGTGAAAGCGATGCAGCTCATGGTCGACGTGCTAGAGCACACAAGGGATTAGTCCTTAATTAGGCCTGCATGAGAGATCAGATATACATGTATACGTGTGCCGGTGTACGGATTTTAATACGCTTGGTTAACTATATTCACCCCTTTTTAATGGGTCCGTCTATATAAGATTCCACTGTTTTCTCAGCTTTATTATACATAAATTATTTATATAATTTTTATTCCGGTCACTATAATTATTTTCGAAAATCTTAATAACTCATATTTCCATCACATCACTACTAGAAAATGGGTATTTCCCCACGGTTGAAAACCGTCAGGAAAATAGAAAAAACCGTCAGGTTTTATTTTCCTGACGGTTAACCATCAGAAAAATCCCCTCAAGTCTAGGTGGTCGGGAAAATCTAATTTGTCTGACGGTTATCCGTCAAGAAAATATTTGCTGACGGTTTTTCCATATTTTCCTGACAGTTTTGTGAACTGTCCATAAAAATCATTTGGCTGACGGGTGATAACCATCAACAAAAATTAACCTGACAGTTCAGCAATAACCGTCAACAAAAATCATTTTCGTGACGATTTTCGCCCGTCAAGTATCTAGTTTACATGACGAGGCAACCGTTACCGTCAAGTATATTAAACATGACGGTTTTTTCTATTACCGTCAAGTATGTTAAACCTGACGGTTTTTGCCCGTCGAGAAATTGGTTTTCGCGATGTCAAAACCAACGCCAAAATGACGTCGTTCCTGTCAGCAAAATTATGATTCTAGCGGCCCACTAGCAGAAATTGTCAATTCACATATTCATACACATTCACGCATCATATAATTTACAATACACATCCATACATCATATAATTCACAACACACATCCATGCATTACTCCATACACAAATAAGAAGTTCAAGCTTATCGTTTCAAGCTCAATACCATCCATACAGTTCACTTGTAGAAAGCAATCCGCACAAAAGATATCTAAAAGTCCAGTACTACCACAATACACCTAAAGACTAATATCACATACAAGTCATGTAAGTACATCTAAAAGTACAGCAATACCATGTTCAACTATTCAAAAGAGCTAGCAAGACATCATCAAAGTTCATGTAGACAATTAGTTGCATCCATCGCGGCGATGTTGTTGGTATCATGGTTGTTGCCGCCATTAATGTCAGCATTGCAGTTGTCGCCATCAATGTTAGCATAGTTGCCATCAATGGCATTGTCATCCGGTGCTGAGCCCACATGGGAGGATCCAGTCCCAGTCCTGGTCTCTTCCTGTAAGATGAATAGAGTAGGCCAACATTATGAGTCTGCCTTAGCACAATTAAAACCATTAAAAGTGCTAACAGAAGAGCTAAAACAACCCACTGAACACTAGCATTATAAGTCTACCTAAGCACAATTAGAACCATTATAATTGCTAAAAGAAGAGCTAGAGCAATCGAAATCTATGAGATATTATTTGTAGCATTTGGAATAATTTTAGTTGCTAGGTATTCTTACATGTGATTGTGCAGATGTTTCACGGCGTAGCATCTCTGGTGGTGGTTCTTCACCCATCTTCTAGAAAAGCATCTACATTTGAAAACTTTACAAGGTTAGATTTTTGGCTTTCTAGCTATTTCGATCAACATCAGTATATCTCCTATCGATTCAATTAATTGCAAACATATACATTAAGATAAATTATGATACAAATCCAGATTACAACTTCACTCTCACACTAATACATAAATCATTGTATTGTGAACATTTCCACATTTCTGCAAGTGCAAGGAGAAAGTGTCAGGTTGAAAGAAAACTTTGTTTAGATGTAGCTTAAGCTCATAAAAGGGGAGAAGAGCTTACCAAGGTGGCCAAAGAACAACTTAACGATCAAACTAATCAAACTAATTATTTTATCTTAAACCCACCCATTTTAATATGATATCAACAATGGATGCTTGCTAGAACTGGCTACAACTTGCAAGGAAACACAACACCATAAGATTTGTCATGTAGATTACATATTACTCAATCATTTACTTGTTTATTATTGTATTTTTGTAGTTTTTTATGTGTCCTGCTAGTACTACAAATAGCCATAAATATACCATTGTAAAATACGAGCTCCGATTTTCCCTATAATTAATAAATTTTCCAAAAGAAAACCTCCTTGCAATCTGTACATTTTGACTGAACTGTCATGCTTAAAATATGCTATCCTCACAAGCTAAAAAGTGGGTGGTTCTCACAAGCTAAAAAGTGGGTGGTTACAAGAAAGTAAAAAAAAGGCAAAAGAAGAGAGGGGTAGTAGATACTACATAGTAGTAGGATAGAAAGGAAGTAGGCAGCGGCAGCAGTAGGTAGGGATGGATTTGTAATTTAAAGTGAAAGACAAGCAGCAGGTTGGATTTAATTAGGTGTTCCACTTGCGCATGGTGGTGCTGCAGGCCTTGTCTTTAGAATTTGCTCTACTAATAACTCTTTGAGATATACTGAGCTCTAATAGACCCAAACCCAATGTTTTAGTTTGTCATTGTTGTGTGAGAGACCAACGAAGTCGCCCCTTATGGCTTAATTAATTGATTAATTAGTACTTGCATATGGAAAATTAACTAGCTGATTGTGATATACAGGGTGTTTCGTAATATAAATATAACTTTACCATGTAACCTGACTAAGGTTACACCACAATAAAGTGGGTTCAAACTAGAAATTTGATGATGCATGCCAAGCAAGACCATTTTTGCATTATCAATGACACACCTTTTAATAAAGGAATCCTATCATAATCCATAGGTCAAGTCATGTGCTATACTAGAAAGTTTATTTGAGCCCCTTCATAATACAAATCAATGTTTTATTAGTCAAAGATTAATTTTATAGCTCAAGGACCATGGTATATATAGCAAGTATTTGAAAACATGCATTGCATTTATTATGGCCTAAACTGTTGTCTTTCCCTCCTCTTGATAGAACAAATAGCCCATTTCTATATTTGCTTATATGATCAGAAGAGCACAAGCCGGATAAGAAGGCAGGAAAAAATAGCAAAATGATATGATACAGGGCAGGAATAGACCACATAGAACAGGGCATGAGCAAGGTTCAAGAAAATGCTAGGCGTTAGGCTGGCCCAGGGCCTAGCGCCTAGGCGGTGGCTAGATGGCACCCAGGTGGCTGGCTTGACTACGGTGCAGATAAGTTCACAACAGGAATAATATGATGAATTAAGCAAGCATCGGGCATCAAAATTAAGCAAGATAGAAAGAAAATTACCTAAAGAAGCAAGACATGGGCAATTTGATGTAGTCATGTATATTATCTCGCCCTCAAAGAGCTTGATGTAAACATGTATGTAATCAAATAATGTTGTAAACCTGCATATTTAATCAATGATGAGTTATTTTGCTATTGCGTGAGAAAGATTATATGAATGATTGATGAATGAATGAAAGTATGAAATATATGCATCCATACATCTCAAAGACTTAACATAGATATTATCATAAGAATACATATCAACAAACCAGCAAAGTTGGATTGCAAATCATCAATCATACTTGGCAATATTTCATGACATCCAATACTGTCTGTCCAAACAAACTACACAAGTACACATGACACAACTTAGCATTCAGACATCCATGTAAGCATTCAAGAGTAGACATCTAGAAACTAATTGAGAGCCAGAATATGCAAGAGTAGACAATTAGACACCCATGTAAGCAGAGTAGCAGATAAGAGACAACATCCAGAAATCAGCAATCAGCCAATCAACATTCAGGATTCAGAATATAAGCACCACTATTGGGTCCAAACAAACTACACATGACTACATGAGTACATGACACAAGAGTAGAATCAAGAGTAGAGAACATTCAGTAGAAATGTAGAATACACATGAGTACAACACTTCTGAATTCACTCATTCAGCAATCAGCAATCAACATTCAGGATTCAGCCCAACGCCACAACCATTCAAAGCATTAAGCATATGCTCCCAACTCCCAAGAGTTGTCACACATTCACACACCTGACCTGAGTCACACATTTAGAGTTTGTTTGAGATTCGACATTGATTTTGATTCGGACATTGGTAGAATTCAATAGCGATGTGCAACAAAGAGACTAGCAGAGAAGGGAAGTTGCGGTAGCAGAGCAGCAAACTAGCTCCCTTTCAGACATTCAGCACAACCATTGACACTTCAAACTCCTGAATTCATCATTCAGTACTTAGTACAATTCATCAATTCAATAGACAATAGCAGATAAGCAGAGCAGCAGACAAGGGAAGGGAAGGGATTGAGAGTAGAGCAGGCAGCAATAGAGACTGGGGTGTGGGAGTTGCGGCGCTAGGTGGGGGGTGGCGGGCAGAGAAGGGAAGGGGCAGAATAGCAGCAAAGACTGCTAGGGGAGCGGGGAGGACGGCGGCGCGAGGTTGGAGCCATGGAGCAGAGAAGGGAAGAGGACATCGAAGTGGAGGACGGCGGCTTGAGGGTGGAGCCGTGGAGTACAAAAGGGAAGGGGGAATCGCCATCGAGTGGAGGGTGATGGCGCGGGAGAAGAGAGGGGAGGTCAGCGGCACGAGAGAAGAGAAGGGAGGTCGGCGGTGGGGGAGCAGAGGGAAGACTGAAGAGGCATACCTCAATTCGATGGCGGGATGACAGCGTTTCCGAGGCGGCGAGATAGATTCGGTGGCGGAGATGGCGGGGCAAGCTCGATCCGGTGGCGATGAGGTCGAATCGGCGGGCCGGAACCCAGGGTGAGCTCCAATCGGCGGCGGGAGGCCGAACCCTAGCGCGTGCGACGAATCAACAAAGTGGCCAGGGGCGTCGAGGTGCTTTTCTTCTTATCTCCCGCTTTGCACCCGCCTCGCCTAGATGGTGCGGAGGCGGCGGGGGAGATGGCGTGGAGGCGGCGGGGCGACCGGAGATGGCGCGGAGGCGGCGGGGGAGATGTCGCAGAGGCGACGGGGGGACCGAAGATGGCGTGGAGGCGGCGGCGAAATGGGGTGGAGAGGCAGCGGGGGGTTTGGAGGCGGCGGCGAAATGGGGGGAGGCGGCGGCGGCGAAAAGGGGGTAGGGGAGCTAGGGATTTGGGAGAGGAGAGGAAAGATGTGCGTGAATTTTTTTTCATGTGGTGGGGGAGCGCGCGATGCCAAATTTTTTTATCGAAGAATTTTTTCCACACGCGCAAACCGAAACAATTAACTTGACGGTTCTAACCGCCAGCAAAATACTATTTATTGAGAGTTGTATAAAAACCGTTAGCAAAATTCAAATTTTACTGAGGGGGTACTATTACCGTGACTAAAATAGTAAACCTTGATGGCCGATGCGGGCCCATCAGAAAAATTAGTGACCGTCAGGTTTTTCTAGCTTTCGAGTAGTGCATGATTCAAAATCTAACATATACTTTGAGAGATTGAGCAAAAATAAATAAATTTATATACCAACAAAATACGACAATGTGGTGAAGCCATTATGTTTTGAAAAAAAAATCATAATAAATTCAGACCTAATTCATAAGATGAGAAGAAGTGCAAATCTTAAAGTATATCGGATGGATGAAAATTTGACTATTTTGACAAAAAAATCGAATGTTGTTTAGCAAAAACCATTTTTAATGCTTTTGAGACGTATATGAAGTATGGATTTTATACGGGACGGGTGGGATTGAATTGGTATTTATTTGTTGATTTTGTATGTACACACATACGTACATATGGTTGTACGCATGTATACATTAGTCTGATATGTATACATATATAGTTATGCACAGTGTTTAATTTGTTGGTAGCTTTAATTTGTTTGATGTTTGTCTACAAATTGATCATATAGGGACGTACGCTTCAATTGCTTAATGATCAGGGCTATTGCTCAAGCGATCATTCTAACATTTTTTTTTGGAACAAGATTCATCGCGACAATCTATTGGATGCATGAACCATAACATATACAAGATGGATACTTAAGTCCTATAACTCATAACCATTGCATCGAAAAAATATGGTGGTAACTGTCGATGATCTAGTATCGATCTTATGAATGGATATTTGGGGTTTCTCTCGAACTAGATCCACACAGAAAGAGACATTAGGATTTAGACAGGTTCAGGTCTTCTCCTGAGAGAATAATAACCATACTTATGTGTTTTTGTATTGAGTGAGCTTTTACAACTGGGAAGAAAATCATTAGAACTAAGACTTAACAACTTCTACGTACTATCTCCAATTGTGTAACATCTCAAAATTTGGGTTTGTTTTTAAAATTGTGAAAATGTGAACTTTTTAAAACTTTTGATGGATTTTGTTGGAATTCGCTTTCCTGGATTTATTTGCAAGACTTTTTGTCTAATAAAGAAATGTAAGAATCAAATTCTAGAAATACAAAACTAATTAAGGATCAAAATGAATTGAAACAAAAAGTGACAATTAAAAATCCAAACTTAGCATAATTGTACTGTTCATAAAATGGGGGATTGATTAAAACATGTTTTACAAAATTTCCTCAAGTCAAACAATAAAAGTGCATACAGCAGAAACTTGAAAGATTTTTAGAGAAAAATATAGTACAAACAAAACCCTAGAAAAATTACACAATAATCTACACTATGTCAGGAACCTCCCCATAAAATTTCATAATTTTTGGAACTATATTGTATGCCTAAAAATTCCCTAAAGCTCTGAGCATTTCTGAAATTCTGGAGACAAAAATTGTTCTCTCCCTCACTGACCTGTCGGGTCCACCCGACAGGGCTTCTTCTCCACGGCACCATGCCAGCACTGCTTTGCCTAGCCCGTGCCATGGACACGCGCCAACGCAGCCAGCTCACCCCTGGTTTCGGCCGAGCGCCCACGGTCTTGCCCTCGCCCAAGCCTGCCCGGCCACGCCCATTCTCTACCCGTGCGCAGCCCATGCCCTGCTGGCAGCTCTATGCCCATGCAGCATTGACACTGCCACACCGAGCACATCGCCAAGCATACCTCCTTCTCCGCCCCCTTTTGCCTATACTAGTGGCCTGTGCGCGCCATGTGGCGCGTCAAAAAAGAGTAATTTTTAGCTATATAGTATAAAGTGCTTGGTATTAAAAAAATATTTAGAATTAAAAAATTTGGACAGTTTGTGTTAATTGTATTGGAGAGTCTAGTATAGTTTGAATGTTGGCGAGCATAATAATGATGATCTTAGTTGCAGCATGTCGTGCTGAAGACGGCAGGAAACCCAAATGGGAAGAGCATTACGACGGAACGAACGAAGGCGTGCGGATGTACGGAAAGAGGGTCTCTCCCCATAGACAAGAAAGGCGCTGTCGTAAGATGCAAACGCGACCCCTTCCGACGAGCACGAAAAGCGAATAGAACGGAGGGTAAAGAGAAACGACATTAAAGGAGAGCGACGGAAAAGAGAACGTACTAACTTCGAGATCCGTATGGATAACTACAAAACAAAAGAAACTAACAGAAGACAACTGAAAACATCGATCGAGAAGAAGGCGAAACAAGATTCACAACACGAATAGCAAGCAACCAACAAGAGGAACATTTAGATGCTTAACGAAATGACCAGCTAAGATCACACCTTAAACATTGAGTAAATATGAAATTAAGAGAATATTTGACTGAGCATTGGACAAGATAATTTCTGCACATCTCAAAAGGTGTTAATGAAAGTAAACCAAGAATAGTTGTAGTGAAATGAAAATTAGGCCATGTACCTTTATGCAGCAAGTGACATAAGACATGTAATTACCACATTTGGATAAGTGCACAACTTCGTAGAAAAGCATATCATGATATATGGCCTACAACTATCAATGAGGATTAACCAATAACAAACACCGTATGTTCAAAGTTGCAAAAACAATATATAAAAATATGGCATAATGTGTTGTATGACCAACTGGAATGCATATCTGCGATGACCTTCAACCACTAACCTACCAATCGAAAGGAGATCCCACTGATGTACCAATCTATAGGAGTTTGGCACTGATGTTTGTGTCTGCACTAACTTTGGGCCAAAAAAATTCTCAAATAGTATGCAAGGAGGAAGATATTTCCAAATTCACAACATTATCATAGCTCGACAAGTTCATTTCATCTTCATCCTTCTTGAATCGTACTCGGATAGATGGAGTGTTGGAGAGTTCGTATTTGATATAAATAATGAGTTGTATTAGAGTTAGACTCTATTGTGAGACTATAAATAAAGGGTGTGGGATCCTACGGGAGACACACACAATATTCTGATATTCCACATGGTATCAGAGCCACCGTTCACCACCAAACCCTAGCCCTCACGCACTCACCGCGGCCGCCGCCGCGTTACCACCGCCACCCCTCCCCCCTTTTGCACCGGACGAATCCGAGAATCGCGCGCGGGCGCGTGCGCCACGCACTCGCGGCGCGGCTGCCGCCAACGCCGGGTTGTGCGGACCACCGTCGCCGCTCGGGTAGCGTGGGCCGCCGCCATCGCTTGAGTCGCGCGGGCCGTCGCCACTCGAGTCGCACGAGCCGCCGTCGCTCGAGTTGCGAAGGTCACCGCGTCGCACGGGCTGCGCTGGAAGCCGCCACCGCGAGCCGAGGACCAGCCGAGGAGGAAGGGGGGCGAGACCCGCCGATTTGGAGGAGAGGGGAAGAGATTGGGAGTGAGCCGAGGAAACCGAGGAGGAAGAGGGGGGCAAGAGCGAGACCCGTGCCGATTCGGGAGGGGGAAAGAAGAGATCGGGAGGAAACCGAGGAAAGGAGAAGAATACGAGGAAATGTTAATTGTTTTTTATGCTACTGTTATGCATGATTTGGACAATCGTAAAGACAGTTATCTAGGTTCGGAAGTTGATGCGTGAAGAATTGTCGTGATCGTGGGAGATACGCGCGGCATATCTTGGCAGTAATTGGCATTGCTCTGGTTGTTTGAGAAGATGAACCCTGAAGAAATTGAGGCTGCAAGGAAGGAGGAGGAGGAAGCCGCAATGAGGGCGGTAGAAGAGAGAAGAAAGGCAGTTGTTGAGACTACTTCCTCGCTAGTAACTCAAGGTAACATGAGAAGCATGTTACAAGACCTCTTTGCGACAAGTATGATAGGTCCGATGGTTGGTGCAGGGTCATCTGACTTAAAGCTTGAGCTAATGTCGAATGACATAAAATTGGAAGGAAGTAAAAATTACCTGAGTTGGTCTAGAAGAGCTTAGCTAATTCTGAGGACGAAGGGGGTGGAGCACTACCCGCGGGAGACTTGCGTTGCACCTGCAGACAAGGCAAGCATGGATTGGAGGATGTGGAACACCACCAACTCTTTGGTGGTAGCTTGGTTGCTAACTTCGATGTCTCCATCCATCGCTCGAATGGTGGAGATGATGCAGAGTGCACCGACGATGTGGAAGATGTTGAGCAACATGTACTCCGGGGTAGGAAATGTGATGATGATGGTGGAGGTCCAAGGCAAGGTGGAGGCCCTGAAACAGGAGGAGAACACTGTCCAGGAGTATGCTAGTGAACTACAGCAACTGTGGGCAGATTTAGACCACTATGATCCACTGCAGTTGACATGTGCTGGTGATATTGAGGCTGGTAGAGTGTGGTTGCAACGCAGACGGGTTACACACTTTCTAAAAGGACTAAACTCGAAGTTTGAAAGTCGAAGGGCTGCCATGTTTTACTTAGCAAACTTGCCTACTATGGAGGAGGCTATTTCGGCAATGGTGCAGAAGGAGGTTCGACTACGAGTAGTGGGAGATAACAACCCGGTTCGATCCGTATATGCCATACCAGATGATAGGGAGTGCTACAACTGTGGAATAAAAGGACATCTGAGCCACGCTTGTCCTTCTCCATAGTATGGAGGTCGAGGTCGTGGTGGTCGTGGAGGCCGAGTTGGAGATTATCGAGGTCGAGGTGGAGATCGAGGCCGAGGTGGCGATCGTGGTGGTCGTGGAGATGGAGGTCGAGGAAGGGGCCGCGTTGGCCCCAGAGCTAATATAGCCCTGACAGAGGAGATCACGTATGTTACTCTGACAGGCGATCAAGCTATGCAATGGGAGAAGTGGCGGCAAGGAAAGGCATTGGAGGAGACTTCTCATGATTCCACTTCCTTTGGTCACTTTGCAAATTACGCCCACGTGGGCAAAGGTACTCAAGAACATGCCCTTGCATCCACATATAAGCACTCTCGTATTGATTGGATCATAGATTCAGGGGCATCCAAGCACGTCACGGGTTCTCTTAGTGTTTTTGCATCTTACACCCTATATACTCATTCTGAAACTGTCCAAACAGCTGATGGGACCTCTCAGCTTATTCAGGGTGTAGGATCTGTAGAGTGCACACCAACTATTGCTTTGTCCTCTGTCTTGCATGTTCCCTCCTTTCCAGTCAACCTTCTTTCAATTAGTTCTATCATTGAGCAATTCAAATGCACTGTCACATTTGATAAGGATTCGTGTTTGTTCCAGGAGAAGAGAACTGGGAAGAGGATTGGGACTGAAATAAGGCGTAATGGGCTATGGTACATTGATCAAGTTGATGCGGCATTGGCTGTGGCTGTAGGAGGACTCGAGAGAGAAGTTTTGTTACATCATCGTCGCTTAGGACATTTATCATTTGAGAGTTTAAATCAGTTATACCCTGATTTATTCAAAAGGGTAGACAAGAGTAAACTTGTGTGTGATGCTTGTGAGCTTGAAAAGCATACACGGTCTACATATAGTAGTATTGGTCTTCGGAGTTATGAACCTTTTATATTAATACATTCGGATGTTTGGGGTCCGTGCTCAGTTACATCTGTGAGTGGTTTTAAGTGGTTTGTCACATTTATTGATTGCTATACTCGTATGACTTGGATTTATATGATGAAGCACAAGAACGAAGTCCTTCGATGCTTTCAGGACTTCCATAGGCTGGTTGCTACACAATTTGACGCAAAGGTTCGGATTCTTCAATCAGATAATGGAACTGAGTATGTTAATAAGGAGTTTGCAGCGTATCTCTCAGAAGAGGGGATACTTCATCAGACTACTTGTCCAGGAACCCCACCTCAGAATGGAGTGGCTGAAAGAAAGAATCGACATTTGTTGGAGGTAGCACGTTCACTCATATTTCAGATGAATGTGCCAAAGGGTTTGTGGAGCGAGGCAGTAATGACGGCAATGTATCTCATCAATCGCATGCCATCTCGAATACTTGGGATGAGGTCTCCAGCTGAACTTCTTTTGGGTCAACAGGAGTTCAAGGTGCCTCCCAAGGTGTTTGGTTGTGTGTGTTTTGTACGAGACCACCGACCATCGGTTGGCAAGTTGGATCCACAAGCATTGAAATGTATCTTTATAGGCTATTCATCAAGTCAGAAGAACTATAAATGCTGGAACCCAGTTGAACGAAGGTTGTTCGTGAGTATGGGTGTGACATTCCGAGAGTTTGAGCCTTATTACATGAGTGGAGGTACTCTTGATCAGTATTTGGAGCTCTCTCCTATCATCGAGGGTGACAGTCGAGAGGGGGAGAACAAGGAGAGTCAACAACAAGAAGAAGTTATTGTGGGAACAATTCCGTGCCCAAACCTAACGGAATATACGAGAGATGTCCTAGCCCCAAAAGAATTGAAGGTTTATCAGCGAAGACGCTTTGGGAAACAGGGGGAGAAGCAGAGAGACAAGTAGTTAGCACTTGAGCCACCAACAGCAGAGCCAACGGAGGAGCTTTCTAAAAAGCCGGCCTTGCCAGTTGATCCAGTCCCAAATTCCTCCTCGGATCTCTCTCCATCAAGTTCCTTGCCTCCCCTTGGGGCGAGTAGTAATGTTCATTCTAATCGCTCTCATTTAGAATTACCACTTGCACAACGTAGGCAAACTAGAGCTAATGCAGGAAAACCTCCAGTCCGGTATGGCTTTGAGCATGACATTGCAAACTTCATCTCATATTCTCGTATCTCACCTGCATATAAAGCATTTATTGCATCTCTTCAGACAGTGCATGTTCCAAAGGATTGGCGAGCTGCTAAGCAGGATCCTAAGTGGACGGATGCCATGAAGGAGGAACTTAGTGCATTTTAGAAGAATAAGACATGGGATCTTGTTCCACTTCCAGCGGGAAAAAAGGCAGTAGGATGCAAATGGGTGTTTACAATTAAGCAAACTCCTGAAGGCAAGGTAGAAAGATACAAAGCACGGTTGATTGCAAAAGGTTATAGTCAAACATATGGGATAGACTATGATGAGACCTTTGCACCAGTGACGAAGATGAGCACGGTAAGAACGTTGATCTCCTGTGCAACTAACTTTGGATGGCCCCTACATCAGTTGGATGTGAAGAATGCTTTTCTACATGGTGATTTACAAGAGGAGGTATACATGGAGGTTCCTCCAGGCTTTGAGAACAGGCAGACTGAGAGGAAGGCGTGTAGACTCAAGAAGTCTTTATACTGTCTAAAGCAATCTCCAAGGGCGTGGTTTGATAGATTTAGGCGTGCAGTCTGTAGTATGGGCTATTCTCAGTGCAATAGAGATCATACTGTATTTTGTAGGCATAGAGGACCACATATCACTATATTGGCAGTCTATGTTGATAATATTGTGATTACAGGAGACGATGCCAAGGAAATCAAGTCTTTGAAGAAAAAATTGGGAGAGGCATTTGAGGTGAAAGATCTTGGACCTCTTCGATACTTTCTTGGGATTGAGATTGTCCGTTCTTCGAATGGTATAGTTCTCTCCCAGAGGAAGTATGTCCTTGATCTGCTGGCAGAAACAGGTATGCTTGGATGTCGCCCTATTGCTTCACCTATTGATAGGAATCACAAGCTATGTGCTGAGTCGGGAGATCCAGTTGACAAGGAAGCTTATCAAAGGCTTGTTGGACGTCTCATTTAGTTATGCCATACAAGACCTGATATTTCATATGCAGTGAGTGTGGTTAGTCGATATATGCATGATCCCAGAACAGGACACATGGATGTTTTCTATCGAATCCTACGGTATTTGAAGAGTAGCCCTGGGAAAGGTCTTTGGTTCAGGAAGAATCAACATCTGAATGTGGAAGGGTATTGCGATGCTGATTGGACGAGCAGTGTGGATGACAGGAGATCTACCTCTGGATATTGCATCTTTGTAGGAGGTAACCTTGTGTCATGGAGAAGCAAGAAGCAGGAGGTTGTGGCTCGGTCTACTGCAGAAGCAGAGTACAGAGCAATAGCGTTGAGTGTGAGTGAAATGATATGGATGAAGGGGTTATTATCCGAGCTTCGAATATGGAGGAATAATCTCTTGGTGTTGCATTGTGATAATAAATCTGCAATCAACATTGCTAACAACCCAGTTCAGCATGATCGTACCAAGCACGTTGAGATTAACAGGTTTTTCATCAAGGAAAAGCTCGATGGTAGAATATTGAAATTAGAGTATGTCAAGTCTGGTGAACAGTTAGCTGACTGTTTTACTAAAGGGTTAGATCCTAGTAAGGGTGCTACAATATGTAACAAGATGTGCATGATTGAAATCTTCGGCCCATCTTGAGGGGGAGTGTTGGAGAGTTCGTATTTGATCTAGATAATGAGTTGTATTAGAGTTGGACTCTACTGTGAGACTATAAATAAAGGGTGTGGGATCCTAGAGGAGACACACACAATATTCCGATATTCCACATGGAGTAATTGTTGAGTGCCTAGTAGGGAGATCAGAAATATTGCGGCTTGGCTTGAAATTGTGGCTCATTATCACTGGAAAGTTGTCGAGAAGTAAGAGCCTTTTGTAGCTTCCTTACTAATAGTGTGAAGAGCATATCACCCCAACCTTGCTCCATTCCTGAGAAAGATATCTGAGCAAATGACTGAAATCTTTTCAGCACAACAAAAAGATGGTCAGTATCGTGATCTTTCAGGCTTTCCTCCACCTGGAGGTACTTGCCATTAGAGAGGTAATTTGACAAAGATTTGACCAATCCACTCTCAAGGAATTCAAAGGTCGTCATTGTTTCTCCCCCATAAAGCTCCATCATTACCTCACTGAAAATGTTAGTCAAGTGTTCTTCATTTTGGAGATTGTCTTGGTTTAATGACTTATCTATAGAGTCATTGAGAACTGCACAGCAAGTTTTGAGTTTTTGCAAAATCTCTGTTAATCCCATCTAAGAACTCACTGCTTCGGCAGTGAAGTGGTTTGTCTTCCCATTCCTTGCAAAAGTAAAAAGGTTGACCTTCCCAAACCTACAAGTCCTTGTTTCGGCAGCTTCAGATCTGAGGGAATCAAATGCATAGCAGAAACATGTAGGTTTATTTCCTATGACAGGCTATTTCTCTGATTGTTCAGTGTCATCAAAGAGATGAGGACTGGATTCCTGTTGCATAAGAAGAGTCTCGACTGCGTAGACTACACCTTCCTTGATAAAAGATCCCAGGTAAGCATCGGGAAGCTTTTGCATGAGAATCTCGATGATCTTTAGTGATGAGATTAGCACATGATGATCCTTCCGAGACAATAAACCAGCCAAGAAGCTGCCACATGGATAAAGAAAATATAATTCATTTTGAATCAGCAATTTTAGCACGACTTATATGCAAATGTTATCTTGCCTATGACTGTTATGCAAGAAATGCATTGCCTCTTTTGCATGTCATTTTTACCTTGATATGTTTGTTTCCTTGAGCAACCCTTGAAGCATTTGAGTTTTACTGAAGTAACAGATGTTATTTACAATTGAAGCGCAGCCATAGCAAATGTATGAATCTGTCCAAGAGTTGACTGCCTGCACAAAACAACATACTCACTTCCATATTTCAGAGCGCAAGCATTGTTATGAGCTGTTAGTTTGTTATTATCAACAGACCTTGGTCAAGACAGGAAGAATATCCCTAGAGAACTGACCAAAAACCTTGGTTCATCCACAACTATTTTTTCTTTCGCAAGTATTTTTTTCAGACCTTGATAGCAAAAGGAATCAAGGGATGCACTTGGACAAATTGTACTCTTGTAGTTACTTATTTTCAATATAATGCCTAACATGGTACCATCATCACTGATTAGTGCAGATTTTCACAAGTTCAGAAGGGATAATTAACTTTTTGCCACTACAATAGAGTGAGCTTCATTTTTTGCCACTGTATGTGAGTATGACATGTGACTCCTGGGTCCACATGTCATACTCATATGAGTGGCAAAAGCTAAAATACGCATGCAAGTACAGTGGCAAATTCTTGAATGCTTAACATGGCTTATTAGATTCCAAGTTCTTTTGGGGCTGCACTAACTTTGGGCCAAAAAAATTCTTCAATAGTATGCAAGGAGGAATGTATTTCCAAATTCACAGCATAGAGCTGATCCCACATTGCTCAATCTCAGACAATGCTGTTCAAACGACATTAGCACACCATCCAGCCTAAAATAAAGATGAATTTACTTATTCAAGAATGCGAAAAAGATGATAAAGTGTGCGCACATTAACAAATCATCCACAACACACAGCAGATGACATTATGACAGAATGAAATCTGCCTGACCCGAGCTAAACTGCGCGCGCAGATTTACAACAAATTCAAGTACACGAAAATGAATGAAATCTACACCAACCTGCTTATTCTGGCTAACAAAAACCGGAGATGTTCTTACTGTAGTGTACAACCTAAGGTCACAACTATAATGCAAACTGTAAAACACATCACAGTATGAATTATACTGTACCCAAGAACCAAAAGCGGCTGATCTGAGAAAAGACAAAAAGATAACCGCAGCTTTCTACAAGGAGAAACGGTACTGTTCTGTGCTATATATGCCTAAAGAAGCTCATAATAACCTACGGCTACAATCACTTGACTCAATAGAAATCAATAAAACCAGCATTTTGCCTTCATTCAGGCGAGCGCGGAGGCGTCCCCCCCTCGCCCGCGGCCACTGCCCTGCGGCAGGACGTGCAGCAGCGTGAGGAAGTCCCCTTTGTTGGCATCGTGGGTGAGCGCCCACATCATGGCATGCTTGGCCCCGGAGCTCTGGTCCACCAGCACCATCACCCGCTTCCTCCCCGCCGCGGCTTCCTCCCTAGTCTTGCTGCAGAACCCGCCGCCGCGGTGGCTCCTCGTCCTCGCCTTCTTCCTGGGCCACCGCCTCGACCCCCGCCTGCCGCCGATGCCGCACTCCCACTCCTCCAGCTGATGCGGCGCGCCGCTGCCGTCGTTCGAGCTCAGCTGCCGCAGGAAGTGCTCGCTGCTGCCCCCGCTGCTCCCCATTGACCTCCCGCCTAAAGAAAGAACCTTCTTCCTGGGTCACCGCCTCTACCCCCGCCTACCGCCGCTGCCGCACTCCCACTCCTCCAACTGATGCGATGCGGCGCGGCGCTGGGAATAAAGAAAGAGAAGACACGGAGCGACGGGGAAGAAAGAAAGAGAAGCCGCGGAGCAACCGAGGCAGCAGCGACGCGAAGGAACGGGAGGCACGCAAAACAAAAAAAAAAAAAAAATCGGACGGCGTCGACGCAAAGCCGCGCGGGATCGGGCGGGGAACAAGAATCGGGGCGACGTGGCCACCCTGCCCTCGCCCCCAAACCTCCCTCCTTTTACCCTTTAGGATAACTGAGCACCAAGTGCGCCAAGACATCCTCTCCATTTCTCTCTTCTCCAGAGCTCGAATTGAGATCCAAAACCGAAGGTTGAGAGCTATGGCCGCGCCGCCAAAGCTTCACCTCACCGTTGAACTCCACCCATGGCCAACTGCATCATGGCGCGTTCTACCCCACAAGGAGCAAATCCCCTCAACCAATTTGGAGCTTCCACCACGGAGCACCGTTCTGTCGTCTTCTTCTCCACCGTCGGCCTAAAACCGCCGCCACCATTGCTGCCCTTGATCCAGCGAGCCCCCGCTCGATTCCTCTCTCCATGAGTATCCTCTAGTCTCCCTCTACCTCTCCCTACCTCTCATTTGTGCTCTCCTCCTCTCTAGAGCCACCGCCACGAAGGACCTCCCCGAACCGCTCATGGTCATCGTCGCGACTCACACCCGGCCTCCTCCGCCTCTACCATCTGTCTTGGTAAGCTCTCCACACCCCGCCGGTGCTCGTGCTCCCCCTAGTTCTCCCCCTATCCCGTCCTTGTGCCGCCGACCCTATCTCTCCCCCATGGCCGGCCGCCGCGTGACCTCACCGCGCCGATACGGCTGCTCGAGCCTCAACATCACCACCCACATGGTCGCACTTCCTCCCTAGTTCCATTTTTCCTAACCCCGACCGTCGTCGTCACTTCCTCCGCCGGCGCCGCCCACGTTGCCACCGCCTACTGTGGTCCTCTATGTTGAGGAACCGTCGCTGGCGAGTCCAGTCCGGGCGATTACCTCGTAGACAAACATAGAATCGTAAGAACAATGCAAGAACATAAGAACGAAACAATAGATGAACACAAGTGTGAGAGGGGACTGCGGGCTTCTCTTTATTGCTCTTTCAATAATGAATCATGACAATGGTTGGGGTCCTCCTCCTATATATAGTCTCTGGTAGATGAGGTGCCACTTGGACCGGACTCTGGCCGGCCGGCTTAACACTCCCTTGGGCTCTCATCCTTCATGTCCATGCCTCGTCAAAACTCTATAAAAACCAGTGGAAAAATTTAGAGAAAGAGTACATGAATCATGTTCTGTTATATCTTTGCAATTGCCTCATTAAAACCTTAACCAGAAACTTGAGAAAACTCGTCAAGGGAAAAGTGTACAATCCACCCAATTTCATTCAATCTCTGAGATTTGCTCTTTGGGTACTCGATCTCGTGATCAAGCTTTAATAATGAGTTCGTGAAGGTTCACCCACTGACTCGCACTACTCTAAGTCTCATCATTCCAATTCCACGTCACGCACCTTTCAAAGCTAGATCTTTGAAGTGACTTAGTGAATAAATCTGCAAGATTTTCACATGACTTAGTATCTGAGACCTTAATTTCGTCCATCTTTTGCATTTCATGAGCATAGAAGAACTTGGGGTTGATATACTTTGAGAGGATTCTTCACATAACCCATCTGCACTTGTGCAACACAAGCTGCATTATCTTCATAAACAATAGTGGGGGTTTGCGCGGTATTCAATCCACACGACTACTGGATGTGGTGAATCATCCGCTAAAGCCAAGCACATTCTCGTGAGGCCTCAAATGCGAGTGCTATTGTTTTAGTGGTTCGTCGAAGTCGATACAAGACTCGCTTAAAGCGATTTTCATGGAATTACAGTTCCACCACATAGGATTTCATAGTATGTTTGCGTTTGGTGTATCACGGGTCCTACAAGTACCCATTATCTGTATTGCCATTCATAGTTAAGTCTTAGTTCTTCGTAGAATGGACTAATTCTTTGCTTCTTTGGAGGTATCGAAAGATGTCCTTTATTCTCTGCCAATGCCTTTGGTAGGTTCTGTACTATACCTTGCTAATAGGTTCACGGCAAATGCAATGCCCGGTCTAGTACAGTTTGTTCAATACATGAGTGTTTCTATCATACTTAAGTATGGGAATTCCGGTCCCAGAACTTCCTCCTCCTCTTCTTTAGGTCTGTACGGGTCTTTGACTTGCTGCAAAGATCTCTCGACCATTGGCACTTTCAAAGGGTATGCCTTTGCAAAGTCGAACATTTCTAACACCTTCTGAGTGTAGGCTGATCGATGCACTAATATCCCTTCAGGGGCATGCTCAAGCTGCAAGCATAAGCAATATTTGGTTTTACCCAAACCTTTCATTTCGAACTCCGACTCCAGGTAAGAGCTTGCTTTCTCAATATTCTTCAGGGTTCCGATGATATTCAGATCATCTTCATACTCTAAGATTATACAAAATCCATTCTGGGATCGTCGTATAAAAACACAGAGATTATTCTCATTGTTCGTAGCCTTTCTTGCATAGAAAGTCGCTCAGCGATTATACCACATTCTTTGATTGCTTAAGTTCGTACAATGACTTTCTCGAGTTTCACACTGCACATATTTCTATTTGCTCTGTTTTGATTCGGGACAGTGATACATTCAGGTATCTTCATATAAATGTTCGAATCCAATATTTCATAAAGGTATGCTGGTACCCCATCCATCAATTTCGCTTCTAATTTCAAGTTCACTGCCATTGAGATAAATATTTAAAGGGAGTTCCACCCATGACCAGGGAATGGGTTTCTTCATAATCATCTTCTGGATGTCCAGTGAAACCTTGTACAACGAGCCTTGCTTCTTTTCATTTCTCTTTCGAACAAATACCCACTTATACCCTACGGGGTGCACAAGGGAGACGTGCGGCTTGTGCCCAAACATCTTTCTTTTATTCAGAGAGAATAATTCAGTTTCGATTGCCTTCTCCCAATCTTCTCAATCTGATCTTTTCTTTCATTTATCGAGCGATACAGGCTCTGGATCAAGATTGATGATTGTGGCAAGTTTCTTTGCAAAGTAAATGTCGACATTGGCTGTTGTCATATTCAAAGATTCTCCTGAGGTCATAAAGCTTATAGCTATTTCTTTAAGGGGCGATTCTTCTAATGTTTCTACTTGTTCACCGCTGCTTCCAATTGCGAGGCAAGTCCCTTTAGTTTTTCAGCTCCGATGTGTGCGCACACATCCATGCTGATGTCTCCCTTCATGGGGATATTCAATTCTGGTATGCCTTTCCTGAAGGTTCCATACCGATGTCATGTCTCAACTGGCTCCCCTTCTGGTTCGGGGCACTCCAGTGATCGGCTGTGTCAAGTCCTTCTTATCCTTTTTCACCAGGCGTCCCCGGTTACTTCGGATTCGAGGGGCCGGAGTTCTCGTCCTTTCAGAGGCCTTAGGACAGGATTAGGGCTACCATCATCGGTATTTCAACCCTCTCCGGTGCATTGCGTGCAGGCACATGCTACTTGGTCACGCTCTTCAAATCACTAAAGTGGTTTGGCAGTTGATTCGCTAATATATGCAAATCAATTATCTTCTGGACTTCAATTGTCTTCTAGACTTCAATTATTTGCTTTACTAATGCACGGGTCATATGCACGGATTCCAATTATCTGCTGGACTACAGTTGTCTTCTAGACTTCAATTATTTCCCGACATTATCATCAAGGGTTGATTTCCTCCCCCCTAATGACGGGAAACTAACCTCATCTAATGTACTATCAGCGAATCGGGCATTATTCAAATCTCCAGTCATCAGGTCCAAATACTCGATTATGGATGCTGTCTCATAACCAATGTATATCCGGTGATCGCCGGAGAAGACCCATTGCGTTTCGCTGCGGTGGTGGTATAGGTATATAACCCTTGCAACCAAACCTGCGAAGATGAGAAGTTTTCGGTGCTGACCCTTACGCTAGTTGCATAGGTGGATGGATGTTATAGGCCGACGGTCTAAAATTGATGAGAGTTGCTGCGAGGAGGACTGCGTGTCCCCAACATATAGTTGGTAAATTACAATTCTTCAAAGTTCTGCTAGTCCATTCTGGGTGCGGGCATGCGGTTCAAAATGCTCAACTTTTAATTCCCATTTTCATGCAATAATCATCAAATGCTTTCGGAGCAAGTCCTCCAGCGTTGTCCATTCAGGTGGACTTCTCATGATGATCAGGGAAAATATTTCTAATTTAATTATCTGCGAGATTCAGCTATGCAAAAACGTGGTTTCTCGTAGACAATAAACATACGTGCGGCCATTCCAAGGAAGCATCGTTGAGCACCATAAAATATCTAAATAACCCTTGCAGGGGCTGTATAGGACCGCAAATGTCTCCCTGGATACGGTCCAGGAATGCAGGGACTTCATCCTTCGCTTTCAGAGCAAAAGTCTAATAATTAATTCCCGGTGGCACATGCAGGACACACAAAATCTTTATATTCATATTATGTCCCTGTGAATTGTTAATTATATCTCTCATCATCCTAAGACCTAGGCGGTAAAATCTATCATGCCAGAGATAGGTAAGTTCAGAGCTTCTAAATACGGTTTTCAAGGCAGTATAGACTGCAGGTGCCTTAATATTAATGTAGTATAGCCCAATTTCTTATGAAGGAAGACATTCTAATGCCATTATTCACTTTCTTCACGCTTTGAAATGAGCAGGTATTCTGTACCATACTCTTCTTCAGTCTCTACGTGGAAACTGTTAGCACAAATATCCTTGAGAGTTCTAGTCGATTCTGGGTAAAACCAGTCTTCTTCAAGGACCAAAGTTGTGCCCATTTAAAGTATAATTATGGCCCTTCCTGAGCCTATTATACAAGTATCGCTGCCTGCGATTGTCGTAAGACTACCAGCATTCTTGCTGATCGACTGGAATAATTTTTGTTTCTCTCAGGATGGTATTCGTTGTGCCGCTACCTGCTAAGCACACTTCCTCCATAGGGCGCTACATGCGTTCTAATATAATGCGCTTTATTAATATGTAGCAGAAAACAAGCAACACATAAATAAAATACTTCAGATATCAGAACGTAACTTGCTATTATAAAGACGGAAAAATAAGTCTTGCAGGACTCATAATAAGATTTTAATACTTTGCTCTCCTAGAGCTTGCAACCATTATTCAATAATTCAAAATTCTGCTTCAATTACAAACTGCAAGTTTTTATAAAAGATCCAAGTGCAATGCGTGCACTAGATCGAATCGGCGAAGTATTAAGGAACTTCTGCCTAAATCGGCTCCATGCGCGATCTTCTCCTCTTGGGCAGCTACGGCAGTGGCCATTGCGATGTCCAAAGGAGGGATGATGGGGCTGCTACTGGGCTGTCCACATTCATAAGTGCAACTAATGGATGTGGATCCTCTGTTCCAGCAATGGCGAGGTATGCCTCATGCTATCATTTGCCCTTCTTCTTAGACTGGAAAACATCAATAATGTGCGACGCACGACCTTACCCTTCTTGCTCCTCTCATTTGTGAGAGGCTTCATCACCTTGTAGCTGCTAACAGTGGCTTCATGACCAACATTGCTACTAGGTGGTTGCGAGATGTAGTTCTTTCTTAGAACATCATCATGAGTTTTCGCAACTTTCATGATGTCAATTAATTCGGCATACTCCAAGTAGCCGTCTTGACGATAGTTGCGTGCAGATTGCACCGCGTTTGGGTGAAAGGTAGCGAGTCTTCACGATCGTCTCCTTATCCGTGATTACATTACCACAGAATTAAAGACTGATACAAAATCTGGCCATACTGGGTCAGTTCTTCGAATTCCTGATTCGTGATGGCAGTCATCTTCATATTCATGCAAAAAGTTCAAAGGATTACTGTTGGTAATCTGCATAAAATGGTTGTAAAATTCTCACAATGCTCTTGAACTCGAGTTCGTGTTCATATTTTTCTATGCATTTTCATGATTTACTGCTATTTTCAGTGATTAAAAGCAATATAAACAATCACAAATAATCAAAAACAGGTAAATACAATAATAAATTGCATAGAAATAACAATAACAAGAATAAATATGCTTCAAATTTCAAACATTATGCAAAATTTGGATTCAAGCCCTACGCTAGAAAAGGATTTTCAGCAGTGCGCAATTTTCGAGGTTAAAACACGAAATCTCAGTTCTGAGAGGAAATTCGCGTAATTTTTATATTTCTGAGGGGTTATTCTGCAAGAATATACATAATCCCGTAAATTCCCCAATTCCAGGGGTTTTTCGCAAAATTTCTAGGTCCGCAAAGAATTCTCGTAATTTTCATAAATACGAGGACCTTATTGGAAAATTTCATTATATGCAAAACTACCTCGTTATTTTCAGAATTCCGTGGGTTTGTTTCGCAAAATTTCGGAATTTTCCACTGTGCACCCTTTCCCCTTTTTTTCACAGGGCCGGCCTTCATGGGCCGGCTTCTTGGCCCATGCGCCACAGCAAAAGGGGTGGGGGGTTTCTAGGGTTCCCCCACCCTTATCCGAAACCCGGCGGCGGCTCCTGGGGCTTCGGGGCGCGGCGGCGGCTCCTTGCGCGGCGCGGCGGCGGCTCCTCAAGGAGCGGTGGAAGCGGCGGCGAGGCGAGGGCGGTGGGCGCGCGCCTTATGGGAGCGGCGGGCGCGAGGCGCGGCCGGCCGGCGAGGCGGTCGGCCGGCGGCAACCCGCGGCGTTTCGGTGGCGCTGCGTCGCGAGACCTCCGGCGCGGTGCCTCGGAGCTGCGCAGCGCAGCCGGAAGTGGCGGCGATGGCGCGTTCGAGCGCTCGGGGGTCGGCGGCGGCGCATGCGGAGTGCAGGCGGGTCGCCACGAGGAACTACGGCATCGCGGGCGTCGCGGCCCGAGCGGCACGGGTCGCGCGGCCCAGCGGCATGGGTGCGTGGCTCGAGCGGCGCGACGGAGGCGTCCGCCGCGCGGCGGCGGCGGTGGCCGTCGCGCGCCACGCGGCTCCCGCTCCATCTTCCCCTCCGTTTTCTTTTCTTCACGAGCTATGGCGCTATGGCGCGTGGGCGGAAGGGCGTCTGCGGGCGAGAGGGGACACGTGGCACCATGCGAGCCGCGAGGTTTGTCTTTGCCGCGCGTGGCGGCGATGGCAAACTTCGTTCGGAGTTTTGATGCGCTACCGCGGGCGTCGGTCGCGTCTTGCGGCGGGCGCTCCGGCCGTCTGGCGCCGGGCGTGGTGGAGCCGCTACGGCGGCGGCAGCGGCTTGGAGCGGCGGAGCGGCCGCGCCGCTGGCCTTCAAGCGGCGCGGCGGCGTGCGAGGTGGGGGTACGGTAACAAGAGCGCGGCTTGCTCTTCATGGTCGGCAACAAATAGTTTTTTCTCTCGAAATTATCGTTCATTCATGTGTGTATGCAATGCAATACGATGTAATACAAGGCAATCGACATTGGTTCTTTCATGCAACCACCGATCGGTTTTGCTTGGCGACTTCAAGTCAATTCGCGGTAGGTTAGAACAGATTTGCAATTTCAATCTACGGTACAATCGACATCCGCTCCTTCATGCAATCATCGATCGGCATTGTGCCGGCGACTCCAAGTCGGCTCGCGATGATTAGAGCAAATTTGCATCGTGAAAATAATCTAGAAAGCAACAATTGAGGAATTGAAAGCAATCTAGAAAAGCGATTCAATCTACGAGTGTCGTTCATCGACGGTTACCTTTTCGATGCGAGGAGAGTCGATCGTGCTGATAACGTGTTGAGGAACCATCGCTGGCGAGTCCAGTCCGAGCGATTACCTCGTAGACAAACATAGAATTGTAAGAACAATGCAAGAACATAAGAACGAAACAATAGATGAACACAAGTATGAGAGGGGACTGCGGGTTTCTCTTTATTGCTCTTTCAATAATGAATATGTACAATGGTTGGGGTCCTCCCCCCTCCTATATATAGTCTACTGGTGGATGAGGTGCCCACCTGGACCCGGACTCCTGGCCGGGCCCGGTTTCTTAACACTCTATTCTGGTTCCCCTATTGCTCCCTCTCTGTGTCTGTCTCTGTCACTGAACTATGGGGCCCACCTATAATAGGTTTAGAACTACTAACTAGTCATGTAACTGATAATGGAACCACTCAAATGAGTTAACAAAAATATGAAGTTTGAATTAGCAAGAAGTTTTAGTTAACAGTACCTCAAATCATAAAATTTTTAAAAGAATGAAAGAACAAAGAAGGTGATCGAATTAGAATAGTGAACTAATGGTAATTTAAATATAAAAGAAATATATGAGACTAAGGAATTTTGATCAGCCACTAGCATCTAGGTTAAAAGAGTAAGTTAACCTAGGAACCAGTACTGAAAGATGATTTTTCAAAATAAATAGTTTGTGGATAAAAGATTGGTTAATGAACTAAATAATCTAGAGGATAATTAGAATTGACAGTAAGCTAATGACATTACTAATACAAGTGGTTAGAGATTATGTTGATTTGGTTAGCCCTTAGAGTTTGATCTAGCAAAAACAAACCAACCTGAAAATAGGTACTAAAGAATGGTTATTCAAAATAAATAGTTAACCATCAAATGCCTAATTAATCAAGAGAATACTTCAATTAGGTAAATGCTTAATGAGGAGGATGAACAATAGTAAAAATTTGGAATCCGTCAGTAAGATAGTGTCATGGCAATTGCCAAAGCAGTTGATTAGAAAATGTAATGACTTATTAACCAATGACAATTAACCTAAAAGAGTAAAACTAATTCGAAGTCATGTTTTGGAATGTGATTAGTTAAACAGCAGTAACCCTATGCCATGAAGATAACAATGTCAATAGTAGCAATAGATCAGTGAGATGGTTAATAAAAATGAATAAAATGGTTAGACATTAAAAATCATCGGTATGTACTTAGAATAAATTGATAAGATAGTTACAGTACAACTAGAACCCACCTAAATAGATGTTTGTCCAAAAACCTAGGATAACATGAAATAATGATGAGTCATAAGACTCTTAAAAATAAGGTTAATCCATTTAATTACCTGTCAAAATGAAATTAGAGGTGAACTTGGTTGAAGACTAGTTAGTGTGACACTAAGGTCTAGGTTAAAATAGAGGTCAACTAGAAATTGTGTTAACCATAAAATCTTAAACCTTCATTAAAATGTAGCCATGTACAGTTAAGGGGTCTATGTAACCACCAAACCCCGGGCCGCTAATAATTAACTAGATGAAGGGTTATCCTTTCATCGAGCAAATTTTGAGTAGGACCTAACTTGAAACCTATGCCACATGCCTAATTAAGATTAAGATGAAAGTAGGATCTAAAACTATAAATTCTTGCCATGTAGGTCCCTCCCATTAGATCCTCTCTGTTAAAATAAAGAGGCATTCACGCATTTACCACTGTACTTGCATGCGAGTTTTTGTTTTTGCCACTGTTGTGAGTATGACATGTGGTCCCGGGACCCACATGTCATACTCACATAAAGTGACAAAATCTAAAACTCACTCAATTGCAGTGGCAAATACACAATTGTTCCTAAAATAAAAGGTAACCCTAGTGAATTCTATACATGGCCCTTGTTAGGAGAAGTGATAATCAATCAACTAGGATGACTATTTGCTAGGTGAGAATTAGTAGTCAAATAACACCTAGTCTCCATAAAATAAAATAAGTAATTAACTACTCAACTAGAATTAGCCCTTACTACTTATTCTAGTTAAAAGTTAACGTAGTATACTGGATGTACCTTAGTATAAGCTTGGTCATGATAATAACTATGAAAAGAACATATTAAAACAACAGTAAAACTCAAACGCATAAAAGTTGTCGTCTAAATCATAAGAATCGTATCTAGATAATACTCATAAGACACAATTAAATCATGGAACTTTCTCAATAAATAGGAAATAATAGCAAAAAGAATTATTAAAATGAGCTAGACCTCTCATGCAAGTTAGGATAAGACACTCTCAATAAAAACAGTATCAAGTCAACCACAAATTGAAACGTCAATAACTTTTACACACGGACTTAGAATCAAATGAATATTTTTGCTAAATTCATATAAAATCATTATTTGTATGAATATGCAAAAATAATTGGACTTGCTTACATTTGGATTTATTTCTCTATTTGTGTTTTGTTTTTGGTTCTTTCGAATAGACGCCGGAATTCGCAAGCAAGATTAACGACAATCAAGCGACTTCACTCTCTAAACAACCAAGCAAGGCAAGCACTCCCTTTGATCATATTAAGCCCACTACTTTAATTGTTGTACTTTGTTTTTATAAAATTTTATTATGTATGCGTGTATGTCTGTATAAAAATGCTATATTTGGAAAATCGGTAGTCATAAATCCTATTCGATGCATATATCTCCTTGAAAAATTGATGTCTTATTGTTGTAGCCATTAGATTATGGGTTAGATAATATGTAATGTCATTTGGGAGTTTCGAGTGTGATTATCGCACAATTGCTTAGTAGAACAATATATTTTCGTAAAAAGTTATAAAAGGACAATATGGAAAATATGAATTTGGGATATTTATCAAAATGTTCAAAGGGGTGTACCTCTGTTATTTTGTATAAAAATAAAAATGCAAAACCTAGTTTTGGATGCAGACGAGTTATATTATATTCTAAGAAGAGTGAAAGAGGAGTTTCACTAGTAGATGAGGGGATTCTCGCCCGAGGTCAATTAAAGACTGAATGCCAGCAAATCTAATCTAAGACCTAAGCGTACAACCATATGTGCCAGTATGGGATGGTTGTAGCTAATTAAGTCATTGAAAACTAGCATTGCACGTAGGTAGGCCGTAGAGTGCGGACATGACCAAACGATAGGCATGTTCAAAGGGATTCCCTTCACCGAGGCGTTGGGAACAAAGCTTGATGACACAATTGCAAATGCCTCACTGAGACAGGGGCGTAAACCTGGGTGAAGTGAGGGTATCCATTCGCTGGGCTAGTGCAAGGATAGGACTAGATGATGTAAAAGCTTTGTCACGTGCTCTAGACTGCTTACCTGAAGTAGTTAGCGGTGGTATCGACTGTTACCAAATAAACTAGATAATTCGTGTACTATGGGTAAAGTTATACATCTCTGCATAGTATAAATCTATTTAAATAGCTGTGCTCGCAGTCATGAGCGTGCTTAGTGCGACGGTATAGCTGTAGTTTTGAATTTCTCAAAAACTGTTTTATTGGAAAAAAAATATGAGTAATGACTTGTGGGCTTTGTTTTTATTGAGTTAACTGTCATGTCTATAGCTGAACATGAAATGTGGCTCATGTGAAGGAGGGTTGCAGTTGTTATCATTATTTCTTTTGTGCTCATAATCGAGAAGGGTTACGAGTTGTTATTTGTACGCTTTTTACTTATCGCCTTGTACCTATTTAGTTGCTCTTTCAAATTCCATTGCAAATTACTACTTATGAATATTACAAGTAAAAATGGCTTAAAGCAAAATAACTTGCAGAGTAGAGCCTCATCCTTTGATAGCCTCGCATTTAATATAAATTTTATGATACACTACAAGTCTTACTAAGTACACATTGTATTTAATCTTGCTTATATTGTTCAGAATTCGAAGATGAGCCAACGCGAGACGATACGTTCTTCGCACCCGCAACCGGAGGGTTCGGTGATGGGTCTATCTAGGCCTTATTTCTTGTCGATTGCCTGATGGATTGGATGAGCATGCCACTGGAGTTTATCCACTTTTGTTATTTTCTTCCGCTGCTACTTTTACTTTATTGACGACTGCTTTTATTTGGCCGGTCGGTCGTTGATGTAATAACTTGTAATCGCTTAAGTTAAGTACCATTTTGTTTTACTTTGTATATGAAAATGTATGGATGTAAATACCAAATATTGTGAATGTGTGTACTAGCCACTGATCATGGGACTAGTACGATACACACATAGGGTCTTTGGGTATTCCACACCTGGGGGTTCGACAAATTGCCTTCCGGTTAGTTTGCCCCATTGTCCACTGACTTTAGCCCTTTTATAGCACGTGATGGGGTGGCAGTTATTACATGCCAAGAGGCATCTCAATGCTTGATGAAATGCGCACATTGATGATAGTTATTGTCAGAGAGACTAGACCTCACATCACCTTGCAGTTATGTCAATAATAGAGGTGTAATACGTGTAGTTATCTCGGAGAATAACAATATATACTAACTGCTCTCTGTATTGAACACATCGTATAAGAGTCCCTAGTCGATTGGGCCCACATGTCTGTAAGTTTTATCGACTATAGGATGGTTGTAGCTGACCTGGTTGTAGAGAGTCTTACGACCACAAGGTAGTCGTAGCAAGGCTTATGACCAAAGAGTGGTCGTAGAAAGGCTTACAACCAGGAAGTGGTCGTAGAAAGGTTTACGATCATTCAGATAAGCTTTTCCCTTATGAACAGCAAGGGGTATACTTATAAATAATATGAAGATAATGCTATGCATAATAACAATTATAGATAAACAGTTAATTGAGGATTATTATATCATCGTCATCTAGCCCTCCAACTTCAAGTGAAAATAACTTACTTGGAATGGATGTCGTAGAATAGTGGTCGGAAGCAAAGTCTTTCTGATTGGTATTTCATTTTACCAGAAATTAACTTGGTCAAAAAGGTAATTTTACTTGAGTTAAAAAGATAGAACCGCTTTTCCCGAACGGATAATTTAAATAATATCAACCGACTCTCACTGATTTGTCCACTGGAGTGGTTCTCGAAGAGGTGGTAACTATTGAGTTCCCACGATCCTTAACTCAAACCCATGGCTATAAAATTCTACCTTGGGCGTGACTTAGGATTTTTACTTTTCCCATGTACTTCAACTGCTCCTGGGCTCTTGTTCTCTCTGCCGCCAACCAAGTTGCAATCCTTCTCGAAACTCTTCCAAATCCAAATCAAACCCACTCGAAAAAGATGGTCAGAATCGTTTCCAAGTGAGAGAAATCGGAGATGGATGTGGATGTGGAGAAGATGACGGCCCTGGTCATAGTTGAGAAGATCCCAAAGCGAGCTTCGTGAAGTGGCACAATGTCGTTGGTCAAGATTGGCCCGGTTGAGAGAACATCATTCCAAAGATTTCAACCATACCGTGAATGTGGTTTTCGATTGCCCGCCCATCCTTTCTTGATGCTCGTACTCAAAGATTTTAGGGTAGAATTGGTGAACTCGGTTCCCAATTTCATCACAATGTTGAGCGTATTCGCTCACTGCAAAGCCTATCGGGAATCCTTCCAAATTTGAATCTCTTTTGGTATTACTACGGGATGAGCAAGCACAGCGGGATCGCAGGTAGCTACGGCCTGAAGCTCTACAACGGGAAGTCAAAAAAGTATATTCAGATGTACACCCGATCATCATGGCTAGGATGGAAGAATAGGTGATTCTACTGGTCTGTATCCAGGGACAACAACATCTTCTTCATGGGAAAGCCTGCAGATAAGAGTTCATCTTGGGACTCGACTCCAAGCAACCTTGACCGGATTACCCCTATATTCAAGCCGTCAAAGACTTAAGAGAAGATGGGCTAACCGAATGGCACATGGTGAAGGACTTCATCATGCATCGCATTAGTCCTCTGAAGGATCGAGTACATCCTATGTGGATGTATTCAGGGACTAATGACCCAACCAGATATTACCAAGGAGGTAAAGAGATAATCAACTTAATCCTCTTTATAAAGTTTCAGTATTATTGTTGATTATGCCTTTGTACTCGTAGATCTCTCATAAAAGAAAATTGACGCTCGGGTCAAGCTCATTTGTGAGAAGGCTCACACGCCTACGCCAGGAGTTCCTCGAATCTTGGCAGTCGTAGGTGAAGAAGAGAGAAGTGAACGCCTAAAGGTAATCAAAAATTGATTTTGTCTTTAGGGGTCGATAGTCATGAGATTCGACCATTGAATAATATTCATTTTCTGCCTTTTGCAGAAAGTAGGTATGACAAACAGTCAAGACGATCAAGAGGTCGAATTAAGAGCTGTCAAAGAGGGGTCAGAGAAAGACAGAGTTTCTCTGGCCAAAAGGTGTCGCCTAGTGAAGGCTGTGATTGACCATGATGGCAATGTCACGGGGATGACATCTGATTGTAGCCCGAATCCGGCTGTTCTTGCCATCTCTACGATCCTCACATGCATTGAAATGTGGACTCAATTCAGGTTTGTTTCACTTTTTTATTGTTGCGTTGATGTTTGAATTCTATTATGGCATCTAAATGAAGCTGTTTTTTTTTTTTCTCCAAATTTTAAATACTCTCTGAGTTGTCCAACTTTGTTGTATTTAGATACTAAGAGTAATTACACCAAATCTCACGTATCTGCACAGTTGTTACACTTTATGTATCCCATGTTCACAAAAGTTTGCACGTAAACACTAGTTTATTTACTGAAGTATACCAAATTACCCCATGTTGAAACATATGCTATTATATTTAATGAATCTGAAAAGGGGGGCTTTTTTTGTATTTAGGGAGTAAAAATAATTCAACCAAACCTCACGCATCTGCACGGTTGCAGTGCTTGCTGCACTGCATTCCATGTATACAAAAGTTTGGGCTTAACACCAGTTTATTCACTGAACTTCCCAGCAACTTACCCCATGTTGAAACAAGTGCTGTTATATTTAATGGATCTGACATGTGGGCCCCACAAATCACTGAAGGTGGCAAAGGTGGGGGTGACAACAACGCTGCTAGGTAGATAGCAAAATTGGCTGGCGGCTTTGCTGTAATTCATCGTTGCTAGTTTGCATAAGTTCGGCCCCACCTATCTGAACCATCAAGGATAATGGCATATGCTTAAACTTGGGATGCATTGCACCTTTTATAGGCACATAAACCTGCTATTAAGGGCAAACTTTTACTAAACATCGGGTTCAATGCAACAAGCGTGCAAATACTGGGGGATTACTGTAATTCATTTAAGATATGTACAATAGTATAGACAATTATTGTCTATAGTATCCCTTCATTTCATTTATAGACAGCGCTAAATACAACTCCTAGAATGGATTGTCTTTTTACATGTTTCTATAGACATCACTTTCATGTATAATGTGTTTTGTTTCTCATGTTACAGTCGACTACTACATGAGAGACGGTCCAATTCTCTATACTACCCCTCTCTCATCTACATCATTTAATATCTTACATAGTAAATCTTACAGACAGCTGATGTCACACTATTGAACATGCTCTAATAATCTTCGAAGCCAAATCAACGAGAGGAAATATTATCACGCAAAACTTTGCAACCCCGTACAATACTGTACTAGAATTAGCGGTGTATTTTATTTTTTAATCAATAGGAATAGCATCATTAGAAATACTAAGAGTTGTATAGGACTAACCAAACATATCCTTGAGCCAATGTATCTTATAAGTGGCAATGATCTGGTCTGATGGAGCCATTGTCTTTGGCTTGACATCAAAATGCTTTCTAATTCAATGTTCAGAGCTGATGGGCTAAATCCAACTTATTGCAGTCGTATTGCTCGCCCCCGTGCTTGGTATGGATATAAAGACAGTGGAGCTGCTGGACATCTCACTCCGGGAGGAGCTCTTTCTCGACTACAATATCAGCAACGGTTTCATTGTAGATCGGGTATAACTCTTTTGATCTCTCCAGGTAACCATTAACTCTACTGCTGAGAGGCTTGGCATTAGGAGAGGAGATGTGATTGTCTGATTGCATGAGCAGTGTGGTTCCACTCTGCATCAGGGGAAAATATAAATATCTCTAATCTTTATAGATCAATTTGATTTAGATATATTTATGGCTTACATGGTCAAACTTTGTGAGTAGTTGAAAGATTTTCTTCTCTCTCTTGGTTGGGGATACCTGCAGGGGATGAGCTCGACGGTTGATTTCAATGTATGTTTGAAGTTATATACAATAACAAAAACGTTAAATTTGGCGTTTATGATTAAAAATAGTAACCAAGCATTTACAAACATATTGCTTTGATCCTTCATGATCTCCTTGGACGTGCTAGGGCAAACACTACCTTGCCGATACGATTCTCTGATGCTTCCGAGCAGGTAATTAAAAACCTACTTAAACTGTTGTAGCTCTGTCTTTCTCTGCTATTTGTTAGCCTCAATTTTTCTCCTCGGCCTCTTATATTAGTTGGACCATAGGCACGACAACATTATTCTTGGTAAGGTTCTGCAGTATGACTTGATACAGTACACACTTGTTAGTTTTACTATCAACCCATACAGATAGATCTAGAATATTCCAAGCTCAACGCTCTCAATGTCATAGCTAAAAGAATGACCACGCCAACGAGGCAACCATTTGATCTCGGGAACCTTACACTGTGAGGTGCGTGCTTAGGCATAATGAGGCAACCAGGCAAAGGCACCTCAAGCTGCACAAGGAGCATGCATGTTCTTATATATTATTGCAATTTGGATATTTGCAATTCATTAGTTTTAAAGGCTCATAGAATTATTTTTGAAGAACTGACAAATATGTGGGATTTTAGGTTGATGAATGCGGATGACTTCATGATGTTTTTTTTAACGATAGATGACTTCATGATGTGCTTCAGGATAAAAGTCAATTCAAGCAATGTGACTGACTGACTGCTGTGTATTTTTTGAGGAAGAGACTGACTGCTGTGTGATACAATCTGTTTTGACTGTCTGGCTAGCCCTGTTAGATGGATTCTTTTTGGCTGAATTGTCTCTGCTAGGCCTTTGTGGTTTACTTACTGCTGTGCTGTTGTTTTGGATGAGATCTGCAACTGACAGAATATATACAATGCTGTACGAATATATACAATGCTGTACATATGGCAGTGGGAGTGGCAAAATAAAATGTTTCAATCTCTGATTGGCTGGATGAGCGCCCTGCTTTCTTAATGTCGTCTTGTATCATGAATGGCCATTTCGATAATTCAATGAGTCTTCCAATGATGTATGAAACGCCAAAGTTTCAAAATCTAATGGTCATTTTGATAGGATCTCCTTGATGTTGATGCATGTAAACGCTGGCGTTTGCCTTGTTTTGGATTCTTGAGGAAATTTTTCTTTGCATCTCTGACATAACATGTGCTACTACTACATGATAGAAGGGCCAACGAAGACAAACTTGTCCTCAAAATTCAAATGCAAACAAAACCTGGCCATTTATCTGCAACAGGCACAAAAAAGTGTTCAACAAAATGTCGAACTTAATAGGCACAGAAAATTGATTTTAAGAAACAGCAGTGGCCTATGTCAAATTCAGCTGATTGGCACCTTTCAGCAATCTTTACAACCCATTTCTTATCACTGTTCTGTTCTCACATTGTCACCCATTTCTAGTGTCATCTTCTTCCCCCAAATCTTCCTTAGCCACATATCATCGGCGCGTTGGAAGCTGCTCGCCGTTAAGGAATGTATTGATCAGCATAAGCCCTTCAGCAGGCTTGTTGAGGGGCACCAGGTGGCCTGCCCCTCTGACCGTCACCATGCTCATACCATGGTACTCCACAAACCTCCCAGCAACCTGCATTGCATGATTTGGTCCACATTTCAGTACCACTAAGACACTGACTACTCATGGTCAATTCACAAGATGTTCAGTTCAGCTGCTGGTTCAGACCTGCTTGTCAAGGTACCATGGTTGCCACTGTGTCTTGATGGGTAGGCCGAGCGCCTCCACGCAGTACCGGGTGCTGATCACCGGGACCCTACCGTCCGCGTCACCACTGCATGTTAATCAAGTACTTGAAGTAACATTTTCAGAGAAGTTATACAAGAGTTGTAGTACAAGGAAGAGGCACACCTGTAGAGCCACACTCTCAGTCCTGCTTTGGTGAGCTTGGAGTATATTGGTAGGACCGAAAATACAGAGAAATTGTAGGAGTTCAGGATGGGGTCACTGCACAAGAAATGGATGAGCTCATGTTCTTATTTTGCTAGAAGAATCAGTGACTAGTTTGTAAATATATTGAACTAAACAGCTTTAGGCCAATCCACCTGCAGACTTGCCATTTCCCTGGAAGCAATCCACTGATATTTGCATGGAATGCTCTCTGCACATCTTCCTTGTTGAAGTAGTCCCCAGCATAGGATGAGTAGCATGGATCGTAGCCTGAGAACATCCGGATCCTTCTTCTGAATTGCTCCTATCATGCCAAAGATTTTCATCAATTTCAGAAGAATCTCCTGCCTGAAACTGTCTCCTTTCATTACTATAGCCCACTTTACCTGATCATTCGCGAAGAATGCACGATCAGCAGAAGATGATGAAGTTTGATGTAGAAGGCACTTGGGGGCATAGATGTTATATATGTCAATCTCACGGTACTGACTAAAGATGAAGCTCATCTCAGCATTGCAATCATCAGTCCAATTGGAGTTCTTGAAGTTGCATTTTTTTTTGATACGCTCGTAAACTTCGTCTGGCACTACTGCATGGCTCCACGCATACTCGGCCAGCCCTTTTGAATCGTAGTAATCATTGGTGATAGGGTTGCCTACCTGCAATAGATCCATTCTGAATGTTACTTTCCTTCAATAATCGATTCCTTAAGTCTGAAGCCTGAATCTAGCTTTTGTCACCATTCTTTTGTGATGATTTCCATGAAAGTTAGTAATAGTTGATAAGATTGTATTCCTGTTAAGTATTCCTGTGTCTTAGACACGAGCCAACTTTGTGTGAAAGGTTTTTTTGCGTAAGAATGATTCAATTTAAATTCTTACAATGAAGCCCTTGAGGTTGATGTATGTGTTGGCCATCTTGTCCTTGTTCCTCTCATAGACAAGGTCAGCAAGTTGTGGCACATAGTGACCTGCAGACAGCGCATTGCACGGAAAAAGTTCAGATTTCATCTTTAGTGATGTACAGGGGAAAAGTTTTGCAGGGCATCTTCTGCTCCACAGCATGTGGATTTTTTTTTTTTTTTGAAACGAACAGCATGTGGATTGTCACACAAGCCCAACATGATTCATGAACCTACCACTACTGCTTTGACCATTCTTTTAGGGACATGTGTTCAGAGATCCTATGGACCATTACGAAACCAAAAACCGAACCATATACGCTTATACCAAGCAAAGTATGTTTATTAGTTTGGGTAGCAACTCTGTAATTTCTGTTCCCAAACGCAGAAATCCAAGCTGTAAGTCATTTTCTGCTTGGAATTTCTTCTTAATTCTGAAGAATCGGATGAGAGTGAGCTTATTGTACTTCATGAGAAAAAGCTGAAATTGATTCTTAGATTCTTTCAGACTGTTGCACTGATCTAACATTTGCTCAGTCAAAGTATGATTTTTTTGGTTTGCTTAGGAGATGCTCAATTATGAGTTGTCATAATCGCCAACCTAGTGGACATTGGACATGTTAAGCTGTCAAACCCGTTCTAGAAAGTAAGTGATGATTTTTCTTCAGTGGAAGTTTTGATTTCAGATAAGATGGTGACACAATCCAATTCAATATTTTGCTGTGCTCGATTTGCAGGCATACAATCCTTGAGCTATTGAGAAATCCAAGCAAGAAGTGAAGGTTGGTGGAAGACTAAGTTGCTGCTTTCCATTTTGACTAGATAGTGAAATGTGGAAAAAAGAAGCATACAGTACAGACACGCGCATGCATAAAAATGAAAAAGGACACATCATTCTCACCAGAGCTAGCCCTCAGCATCTTCTATTTGTTTTAGATTCCTTTTAGCATATTGCTATCATTTCTAAATGAAAATTCAAGAATTCTAAATGTTTGTTTGAAAGTTCAAACCAGACCTGCAAAGCATTGCCTAGAAAGCTTTATTGGTTTCATGTCAAAATTACCTGCATAGCTCTCTCCTGAGATGTAGAACTCTCTGTCCTTGTACTGAGGAAATCTCTTGAACCAATTCTCCAGGAAGCTATAAGAATCCTCAGCTAAAAAAAAAGGATTCCATTTGTTGATCAGTACTTACATTACATCCTGAATTCAAATGTTCTACATACGGCCAAACAAACTACTGTTTTACAATCAATTTACCTACAAAATCATCATTCAGTTTGGTAAGGTCAGAGGACGTGTTGGTGTACGAGAAGCCAACCCCAACAGGAGACTCCAAGAACAACAAGTTAGTCTCTGAAAAGGACAATCCAAAGCACACAAATTTTATTAGAATTGTGCTTCAAACTAATGCAACTAACCTTAAGCATGAAATGAATCAGGAATTCAAGAAGAATGAATACAAGCACAGCACCTTTATTCCAAGCATATTCATTATATTCTAGTGCTGCTCCATGTCTGACAACTCTGAGAGGCCCTAGCTCGGATGCTGCTCCATAGCCAATCGACGAGCAACCAGGTCCTAACATACATAAACAACAAGAAAATCAATAAAATTTATAAAGCTTCTTCGAGAAATGGAACATAAATAAGTAAAGAAATAAAGCAGCTCATCAGCCAAGGATCACAAATAACCTGGGTACTAGTAATTACTGCACAATAACTAAAGAAGCAACCCCAAAGTACTCCACAAAAGCACGTAATTAACCAAGAACATATACTAGTAGCAGTACGTACATTCTGCATGGTAAATTTTCAACTAAGAGAGCTAGTACAAGAGAAGCATCAGCAACCTCCATTGAGCCAGAGGAGGAGGGGCTTCGGAGGGCATCGCCTGCGCCTCAAAGAACCAGTAGAAGAGCGCCCTCCCATGCTGCTCGTTCACGGTGACGTAGCCTGCGAACTGGGAGACGCTTGGGCTCCCTGGCTGGCCAGGGAGGTGGGCCACCCTGTCAGCCTCTTGCTCATTGCTGCCGCCCAATGAGCAAGAGGCGCAGAAGAGGATGAGGAGGAGAGCAAAGATGAGTCCTCTCGCCATTGTTGCTGCTGTTCTTGCCATCTGTATGTGTGATGCCTGGGTTGCTCTGAGAAGAGAGAAGAGTGCTAGCTTCTTGGCAATTTAGCATGCATGTGAACTGTGAGTTTGGATGGATGGATAGAGTCATGGGTATCCTGCCGTGTGTAGTGCCATCACCATGGAGGGTGGAGAGGAAGGAAGAAGGTGGCAGAGCTTGGGAATCTCCGCGTGGGGCGAAATGTTGGGGTGGCCTGGAGATTCCCAATTGGAGTTTCGGGGTTGGGCTGGTATTGGTCCTCCTCCATGGCTCTATCCATAATTTGTACTCTCCTTGTTAAAGGAAAGCTAAGTTAGTAGAGCTATCAAATTGACAGCATGAGAAGTGCAGCAAGTTTTTAATGAAACATACTTTCACAATCATGTATAATTTTCGATGTTATTAACAAAATTGTTTCATAAGGGGATGGCTACATTTAGTTACAAATAGATTTCAAACTTTTCCCTTTCCTTCCCCCGCTAATATTTTTTCCCACTCCCCACGACTCTTACTTGTAGGATGACTAATAGATGATGAAAAACTGAATGTAAGTACATGTAGCATAGTCATTTTGATTTGATAATCAGCTTACATGTATTAGCAGTCAAAACTAAAAAGTCACCATACTCTTTGAGTAACTCCTAGATGGAGTGCCTTTAAAAAAAATGTGGGAAGCTAATTGTGTTTTTTGTGATTTTTTTTACTTTCATCCATATCTTAAAGTTTTCAATTGAAAACAAGAAATGAAGCGGGAAATATGGTTTTACCTCTTCATAGTTTTCTTTTTGTTTATAATGACCTCTTCATAGTTTATATCCCTGCTGAAATCTCTTGAAAAAATCAGTAAGAACAAGTGGTATACGTCGTCCGATTTCACAGGACCGCCGGGCATAAGATATTAAGATCGAGTTTCTTTTCCTTTTGGATGTAGGACCGGGCATAAGATCGAGCTGAGCCCGAATCGGTTGCCTTTTGTTTCCTTCTTCTTGTGTCAGGTCTTAACACAAATTTGTTGTTGATTTAGCAATGGCATGACGATCCGAGGACAATTGAGCTGGTTCGTAACCTTACTAGGAGCAGGAAGTGTGAAGAATATATTGTTGCAGAGTCTTCAGACTCCGCTCTGCACTACATTTGGGAGGACGAGGTTGGTAGCAACATCTCATCTCAGGTGGGAAAATGAGGATATTGATCTGGCGTTTCTCGATGGAGAAGATAGCACCATGAATTCTGCGAGCCATACAGTATGAACTAGCCTAATCTGGTGGAGTACGTCCTCGCTTCTTTTTAATTGTTGTTATGGACATCAAATACCGTCTTTAGTACACATTTGACCATTACTTTTCTAATTATGTATCAAAAATTATTAAAAATATAATAAATTGAAAATACTTTGATTGCAATTCTACTAATATCATTTTCATACGACAAATATAAATATTTTTATGTATTAATGATCAAATTTTAAAATGATGACAGCACACATCCTAAACCGACATTTATTGAGAACGAAGGGAGTACAAGACATAATTATCCAAGTTTTAAAATGCTGACCGGACATGCCTAGAAAGACAGGCGCCGGAATAATCCGTGACCTCACAAAATTCCTACTGATGTACACTACGTGTGCGTATTGGTAACACCTACAGCTCCACTACTCCGCCAAGAGCTTAAAGTCACAACTCCTGGTGGGAGTTAGTGCTTTATGTTAGTCTATTTGGTTATATCGGAATGCTGTTGTTTTTGGCAAAAAGATCTGTAGGACCGGAAAGGCGACTAGAGGAGAGTGAATAGGAGCTTAACCAAATTTTTCTTTTAAGTATTAGATTCAACTCAAATTTCACTCCTATAGCTATGAGAGCTATGAAGATCAATAGAAAAACACAGTGGAAGACTTATGTTGAATTTCCTTCAAACCCCGTAAGAAACAATCGAAACACAATTTTTCACTTGATGAACAGTGTTGATGAGCAGAGCGGTCAGACAAGCACAGAGCGGTCGATCAGACAGCGGTCGACTCGCCATGAGCGGTCGACCGGTGAATGCGAAAATCAAGACAGAGCAAGATTTCAAAGACGATTTTGAAATCGAAAATTGATCCAACTTTTGATCTACAACTCCAAACTTTATGAAACTTGAAACACACCTTCCTAAGGATATTAGGAACCTATTCCAAGAAACTATTGAGAAGATCTATATCAAAGTTTTGATCTTTTTTAGTTTTACCGAAGGTGGGTTCAAAACCGAGCAAAAACGAAAAACACGATCTAAAACTTGCTCGTGGGAGATTGATGATCTTGAAGATCCTAGATGTATTCCCACACATCACAGCAAGGTAGAAGAGGGCAAGAGATCAACCAAAAACTCACGGATCAAAGAAAGACTCAAAATCATCAAATAGAGAGAAGGAAGAACACAAAGAGACACATCGTTGGGAAATCATCCATAGATTGATTCATGATGTTGCTGGTTACAGCCACTCCCTCAAGGAGGACAAGAGCTCAATCTATGAGCACACAATCAACTCATCTCCCTAGAACCCTAAGCCTCTCTCTTTCTCTCTAAGTTCCTAAAACCAAACTAGGGTTTACAAATGAAGTGCTTGAGGTGGCTTGTCCAGCACACCCCTTATTTATAGAGAGGCCTAGCTTCTAGAAGAGTTTCTCTAATGGGCTCCCGTTAAGGCCCAACATGAACGGGACACTTACGCACGCATTTTAAAGCGCCGAAACCATCATCTCTTGACCTAAACCACTTCATCTTGCGCCGTCCCGCGCCGTGGTTTAGCCAAACGTCACAAAGCCGGTATTTGGTGAAATTACCAAAATACCCCTTCTCGAACATTCTCCGAAGACCGAGTCCAATCCAGTCGAAGCAATCGCCTGCTCCGCCACGTGGAGGTTGATCAACGGCTCTCATCATGTCGGCAAGTCTCTCCCGTCCGGATCCCACCGGAACCACCAAGGCACTTGCACCGACCCCCGCGCCGCTTGATCAACCCGTCGCATCGAACTGCCCGTTCGGTCATCCTCGTCCATTTTGCGCCATGCTTGAGTCACTTGACCTCACCCGGCATCCATGATCATTCTGGACCTCAGCTCTCCAAGCTTAGTCCCGATCCTCTCGCCGTTGACCGTCATTGACCTTCAAGTCACCGCACAAAGAATAGACGAGAAATCGTCTCGAACAAGTTCTTCACAACTTGACCCACGCCGCTGAAAACATGCAATATGCAACACATATGCAAAGATAAACATGGATATGACCAATCCCAAAATCACTTTCCCATTTAAATCAATGAACAAAGACAAACCGGTCGATCGCCATTCAATGGCACCGATCGCTCCCAAGCCACGGCCGATCGCTCAACTCGATGACCTTTGAACATTTGCCGAAAACACGAGAAATAGCAAACCAAAAGTGTCATTGCTAATTATAACATCATCTTAATATCGTGCACAGATCCTCATGATATCCACAATCTCCCCCTTGATGAACACATTGGCAATCTTCCAGAAAATGTAAGTTTTAGGTTTGAAAATAAAAAAACTCGTCGTTTTCGCACAAAGGCACCATTTGGTCCATAAGCAAGAGAAAGTCATGAAAATGACCAAGCCGGCTTCAGAATAGTTAAGGAAAGTGAGATAAGGCAACAGAAGGCACAAAAACTTCAATTTCCAGAGAATCGCCAAAAATCTCACTTAAGGTCCATATGAAAGAACAATTGTTCTATTTGACCTTCGATCATGGTGAGTATTCACGAATTGCACTTCGATTCGAAAAGGCAATAAAACCAAAAGAATGCAAATGAGATGCTCCTACTCACAATGATCACCAATTGTCATGAAAAACACTTTCTCCCTAAGACTCCAAACAGCTCTAAAACAACATTTTTACCAATCTTTCTCCCCCTTTGACAATGTATTCAGCAAGAAACATGGAAGAAGATAGAGCATGAATGAAATGGAATGGCTGCAATTTTTTTGTTTTTGTTTTGATTTTTAGCAACAGGAGCCATGAGAATTATCCAAGAAGACTAGACAAGTTTTACACCAAGCCATATTATGTGAAGTAGTAATGTTCCATCATGGCAAAACATATATAACAAGCTAAAGCCAACAGAGCAATAATCATGTGGAAATAAAAGCTTAGCATGTAAAGATATTGAAGATCATAGTTAAACTAAAGGTATCCAAAAAGGAGTCAAGCCATGTCTATAAGTAAAATGGAACCCAGAAATTAGACAAAGAGTCAATTTTGAGCATTTTGAGTGCAATTATGAATCAATTTGTTCAAGCAAGTGGAATTTTAGCACATTTTAGCACTTTGCTGAAAGACTTCAGGTTTTATCTTAGTAAAGCAAGTCCTGGACTAGGATCCATCCACAACTGCCTCCTAAGCTTCAACCAAAAGATGATTTTGTTTTCTTAGCAATGTGCTAGATCTCAAGCCTTGCCGCGACTATCTCAAACAAGAAAGCTTAAGAGAGTGATCTAGGTCATCCAAAACTCCCCCTGAGTTCAAGCCTAGTACAATGGCAAGCTGTCTCATGAGAAAGAATTGGTGAGATCAGTTTTTTCGCACAGAAAAGCTTATAATTTTTCATTTGCTTGACTCAGCTCATTTCAAAACTCATATCAGATTCAAGACTCAATTAAGCATATATGACATGGCGTGAATCATAAGAGGATCACTATAGCAAAACTAGTCATAAGATTCAAGAAGTTATGTTTTGATTCAAATTGCTCACAGATAATAAAACTATCATGGAAAAAACGAAGCTACATATGAAAGGCCATAACAGAAGTCTTAGCATACTAACACAAGACATGGCAAGGTATAAAGTATGAAATCAAGTCATACAAGAATAATAATCAAAGCTCCATGAAATTATATTACAATGCAAGTTGAAGAAACGAAAATGCATTATGATACAATGAATGCAACAGAGCAAAACTCCCCCTCAAAACAGGCCAAGAGGACTAATAACCCCTAACTCTCCCCGCAAAGTAGCAAAACGAGAAGAATCAAGAGTCTTAGTGAAAATATCAGCAACATGCTGCTCAAACTCAACAAAATGAAGCACAACATCACTTTTCTCAACATGGTCTCTCAGAAAATGAAATCGAATATCAATGTGCTTGGTCCTAGAGTGTTGCACTGGGTTTTTGGCAATGTTGATGGCACTAGTGTTGTCACAGAAAAGAGGAACACTATCCAAAAACAACCCATAGTCCCGCAAAGTAGACAAGATCCAGAGAAATCGAGAGCAACCGCTGTCGCAGCTACATACTTACCTCAAGTAGATGGACTGTGCAATGTAAGACCTGCTTTCGAGAAGACCAAGAAATAAGAGATGTGCCCAAGAAATGACAAGTGCCGAAGTACTCTTCCTATCCACTCTACACCCGCAAAATCAGCATCGTAAAAGCTCGAATCGAGAGAGCGAGAATCGTAAAAAAACCGAGTCTTAAATCAAGAGTGTCTTGGAGGTACTCGAATATGCGCCGCTTCGCTTGACGATGAGAAGCACGAGGAAGCTCGAATCGAGCGCACGCACACACACAATTGTATGTCCGCCTCGACGTTGTGAGGTAGAGGAGGAGCCGATCGTGTCGCGGTACTCTTCCGATTCACCGGCTCTCCATCCTCATCGTGGTCCAAAGACGGTGGTTGTAGCAATGGGAGTAGACATTGGTCTCATCGCTTCCCATGTCGGCGCCAAGAAGGTCCTTTGTATACTTACTCGATGAATGAAGATACCTTCTTTCAGTTGCTTGACTTGAAGACCAAGGAAGAAGGTCAATTCTCCCATCATGCTCATCTCGAACTCCCGCTCATAGAATCAAAACTGGACACCAAAGCATGAGAAGAACCACCGAATATGGTATCATCCACATAAATCAACCAATAAAAGTCACCGCCATACTTGAGAGTGAACAAGGTTTTATCAACCATTCTCATTTTGAACTCATTATTAAGCAAGAAACTCTTAAGCTCTGTCATACCAAGCTCTAGGGGCTTGCTTCAATCCATACAAGGCTTTGGAGAGTTTAAAACACGGTTTGGGAACTTGTGATTTTCAAAGCCAGTGGTTGCTTGACATAGACCTCTTCTTCTATGAAACCATTAAGAAATGCACTTTTGACATCCATTTGAAAAAGCTTAAAGCCCTTAGAAGAAGCAAAGCTAGCGAATGCGAATGGCTTCTAATCTAGCGACAGAGCAAAGGTCTCTTCAAAGTCTAAGCCTTCTACACTGAATAACCTTGAGCTACAAGCCTAGCCTTGTTGCGAACTACCAACCCATCCTCACTTTGCTTATTTTTAAAATCCATTTTGTTCCAATTACATGAATATTAGGTGGAGGTTCAACTAAGGTCCGACTTTGTTTCTTTCAAAATTTTAAGTTCTTCATGCATGGCATTGACCCAAGAGGAATCGGATAAAGCATGGGTGACATCTCGGGGTTCAAAGACGCAACAAAAGCAGAATGCGCATGAGAATCTGGAGAGATAAACTCGAGCGAGTAACTCGCTCATTGAGATCCCCAATCATCCGCTCAGCGGATGTCGCATTGGATGTGAAGAGGAGCTCTCGGTGCGTATGGTCTCTACCTCATGAGCTGCAGAGGTAGGAGCAGAGCCACTCGATCGTCGGTGAAGATAGGAGGAGGCCGCCACCAAGTCGGGTAGTGGTAGCAGCTCTCCAACCATCTCGTAAGAAACTTGAGGATGAATTGGGTCCTCATCCTCGAGTCATCGTCGACGAAGATGCTTTCGAATATCGAAACCCGTACTGCAAAGATCGGGTCTAGTACCAGGACTAGCCTCATCAAAAGTGACTTCGCAAGTCTCAACAATTTTGTTAGTATCCAAATTAAATACACGATAGCCACGAGAATGAGCAGGATATCCAAGGAATATGCCATCAGAACATCTAGATTCAAATTTATCCAAATTGCCATGTTTAAGAATGAAGCACTTGCAACCAAAAATCTTAAAATGAGAGACTTTAGATCTATGACCAAATCTAAGCTCATAAGAAGTCTTGCCAATCACAGATCTCAAGAAAACCCTATTAGAGACATAACAAGCAGTAGAGATCGCCTCAGTCCAAAACCTCCTAGGTGTAGAATGCTCATCTAGCATGGTTCTAGCCATCTCTACAAGGGTCATGTTCTTCCTCTCTACAACGCCATTCTCACTGGGAACTCTAGGAGAAGAGAATCGATGCTCAACCCCTATCGCGTAAGGTGGCAAAAGAAGAGTTCTTGAATTCTGTCCCATTGTCACTCCTAATGACTCTCAAAGCTCCAGGAAGATCAACAGTTAGTCTAAGGGCCAATTCTCTAAAAAAAATCCAAAAGCCTCGTCCTTAGAAACCAGAAAATAAACCCATGAATACCTGGAGAAGTCATCCACAATCACAAGCACATACCAATTCCCACCAGCAGACTGAACTCTAGAAGGACCAACAGTGTCTAAGTTCAAGAGCTGACCTGGACCATCAGTCATTACTAAAGTAAGAGGTGGATGAGAAACAGAAACCATCTTACCATGTCTACAGGGAGCGCACACTAGGTCTCTAACAGCTTTCAGCCTAGGCAACCCTCTAATCAAATCCTTGCTACTGACTCTAGTCAAGTGGTCAAAACCTATGTGTCCAAGTCTACGATGCCATAAGACTAGATCAAGAGAATCGAAGCTACAAGACATCTAGAATTGGAAGCGTAAGAGACATCAAATCCGCACTAAAGATCCTCTTAAACCTAGTGATCTCAAAGACATGCTCACCAAGAGTCCGAACTCTACACTCACCATTCTTAAATCTTACCTCCGCACCTCATCAAGCAAATTGAGAAACAAATAGCAGATTATACCTTAGCTTACTTACCAAAGCGACGTCCTTAAGCATGAACTTGTTGTTGACGCTGACTGTGTCCTTGGTTGTCACGGTCCGTAGAAGCATCCCCAAATGTGATCAACTCATTGCCGGATGCACGTGAGGAGGAGAACCATCTAGAATCTCCATCATGTGTCGAGAACATCTAGAGTCAACAAGCCATATGTCCTCCTTCCTCGCACGACGGACCTACTGTGGCATAAGCAGAAACATCCGTGCCTCGATCGGGTTAGTAATAAAAGACTTGGGAATCCAAAGATCGAGCCATACGATGCTTGGGAACACCAATGTAAAAGAATAAAATGGTTAGGAGAAAATCATCGAATGCACATGAGAAACACCTAGACCTCTTCGAATCGACCTACCAAAAGGTCGGTACTCCCCTGCCTAGATGCTACCCGTGGTCTCTCCTCATGATATCCTAAACCGCAACGCCTAGAACCTCCAAAGGAGTCAAAGAAGTCATCTACAAACCTAGGCCTATGTCTAGCGAGAAAAGACAGTCGCTCGGCTCTAGAGACTATAGTAGGTGAAGGAACTCCTCTAATGAACCTCAAAGCACTCATCCTTCCTTTCCTCTCAATCTTAGCTCTACTGAAGCGTAACTCAACAAATGACCATCCTTCTTGCGAAGGTGCAATGGTACTTGACCTTTGAGGGTCCGACTGCTGAAGTAGAAGCACTGTCTTGCTAGAAGAAGTTTGGGCATAACCTGCAGATCTAAAAATAATCTTAGATGGTTCAGGGGGTTCTACCTCAAACAAGCCACTCTCAACAGCTCTCGTGATCTTAGGTGGATGGTTCTTGGAATGCTCTATTGAATTAAAACCTAAGCCACTATTCTTCACACCCACCTTAGATTTATCAAGAATCATGTTGAGGTTCTTCTTCCCACCAAATGAATCTCTCAAGAGTATCTTTAAGGTAATCATTTTCTTTGGCTATGTCCTTACATGAAGCACAATTACTAGACTTGATTGTCTCATCATACTCATCCTTGAGAATAGCTATCTCAACTTTCAAAGCCTCACAAGACACACAATAGGAATTCTTAATCCTATTCAAATGCTCCTTAAATTTATCTCTAAATGCCTCTTGTATCTTATCTACATTTATTCCAACTTCAAGACACAAGATACAACAAGAAGAGTCAATAGCTTTCTTGAAGCAGTCATGAACATGGATTTTTCAATTTTAGCTTTCTCCTCTAAAGTCTTGTTTAGAGCATCATTCTCTATTGTGAGTTTAAGATAATTTTCACATGATGCAGATCTAGAATAAAGAACCATTTCAGTCATCTCTTTCATTTTGACCTTATTATCCTCACAATGAGAGCAAGTATGACTAGGATCAAATTTCTGCAATTCTTTTGTAGCGCTATTCAATTTTAATTCAAGCAAAGCACAATTCGAGCATGATAAAGGAATGGCATCTACAGTAGCCACATCTAGAGCAATAGCATTCATACAAGTAGGACTTGACTTGAGAGTTTCTAGTTCATCTAGAGCATCTTTTAATTGATTTGCAACAGAGGAATGAACAGTTTGTAGATTGGTCAAATCAAACATCAAGCTAATACAAGAATCACAATCATTGGTAGGATTAATAGATTTGAGCCTAACAATTTGTAGGTTCAAGTCTTCAATTATGGTATTCTGTTTCTTTATCTTTTTAGTTTGCTTCTTCAGTTTTTGTTCAGCAACAACCAAAGCACGTTTTATTTCATTTGGTGATGGACATACCTCGTCGAGATCGCTGAAGAGCTCGTCGTCGTTGGAGGAGTCAACGTCGTGGCTGTCCCGGGCCATGAAGCACATGCCGGTGAAATCATGAGTCTTCTTCTTGCCATGGGAGTCATCGTCGTCGTCCTCCGTCCCCGAGTCCACATCGCTCATATCAACACTCTCAAGAGCGGCAAGGACCCTACTGACGAACTTGCGATAGTTGGGCTTCTTAGCTTTTGCATCCTTAGCTTGTGGATGTCTCCGAAAATCCATCTCCTCTTTGCCCTTCAGCTTGGGGCACTTGGAGTGAATGTGATTTGGCTCACCACACTCAAAACAAGTGATAGGTCCACCTCTCCTCCTATTTCTTACTTTGTTGTATGCTCGAGAATCGGTGGATAGGAGGGCTAAATCATCCTCGTGTATCCTCTCAAGTTGCTCATCGCTCATAGAATACCAAGCGCATAAAGAAAAGCCGAATCCAAGGAATCGTAAGAACTACCCTTAGATGGGTCGACCACTAAAGCCATCGACTGTCTTGGGAGACGTGAGATAAAGTCAATCTCATGCGTCTTCAACCTTGAGTAGAGCTTATCCATGGTAAGCTCACTCATGACAATGTTGTCATTGATGGAAGTGATGTTCATCCCCGCACTCTCACATCAAGAGCACCTAAGATCCGACGAGCATTCTCGCACTCAAGAAAACAAGATCCACAATACAAGATCGTAAATAATCTTGGAGAACCTCCCACGGCTCATCTAAAGATTCACCGTGCCTTTGCTCGATCTTTGAGTATTCTTTCTTGAGTTGGTTCTGTCTCACTTCCTTGATCGCAGTAGAACCTTCGTGATAGTCACAAAGAGTCTTCCAGATCTCGTGAGCAGACCTCAAATGAGCCACACGCTCAAACTCGATCGACTAAGCCCTTGAATCGTAAAGTTTGAGCCTTGCTATTAGCCTCAACATCTGGAGTGATCACATCGTCATCGGCTGACACAACATATGGATTTTTGACCTTAAGCCAAATAGCACGCCCTTGAGCCTCGATGTAGGCTTGCATACGAACCTTCCAGTAAGCAAAATCAGATCCATCAAAGATATGAGGTTTGATTGAATACTTGTCAGTCGCCATGGCTCCAAAGACCGGTTAAGATCTATGAGAAGAGCTAACCGGATTCTGATACCAATTGAAGGACCGGAAAGGCGACTAGAGGGGGGTGAATAGGAGCTTAACCAAATTTTTCTTTTAAGTATTAGATTCAACTCAAATTTCACTCTTATAGCTATGAGAGCTATGAAGATCAATAGAAAAACACAATGGAAGACTTATGTTGAATTTCCTTCAAACCCCGTAAGAAACAATCGAAACACAATTTTTCAAACTTGATGAACAGTCTGATGAATAGAGCGGTCGGACCGGCCACAGGAGCGGTCGGATCGATCAGACGCGGTCGACCTACCATGAGCGGTCGATCGGTGAACAAGAAAATCAAGACGAACAAGATTTCAAAGACGATTTTGAAATCAAAAATTGATCCAACTTTTGATGTACAACTCCAAACTTCATGAAACTTGAAACATACCTTCCTAAGGATATTAGGAACCTATTCCAAGAAACTATTGAGAAGATCTATATCAAAGTTTTGATCTTTTTTAGTTTTACCAAGGTGGGTTCAAAACCGAGCAAAAACGAAAAACACGATCTAAAACTTGCTCGTGGGAGATTGATGATCTTGAAGATCCTAGATGTATTCCCACACATCACAGCAAGGTAGAAGAGGGCAAGAGATCAAAAAAAACTCACGGATCAAAGAAAGACTCAAAATCATCAAATAGAGAGAAGGAAGAACACAAAGAGACACATCGTTGGGAAATCATCCATAGATTGATTCATGATGTTGCTGGTTACAGCCACTCCCTCAAGGAGGACAAGAGCTCAATCTATGAGCACACAATCAACTCATCTCCCTAGAACCCTAAGCCTCTCTCTTTCTCTCCAAGTTCATAAAACCAAACTAGGGTTTACAAATGAAGTGCTTGAGGTGGCTTGTCCAAAGACACCCTTATTTATAGAGAGGCCTAGCTTCTAGAAGAGTTTCTCTAATGGGCTCCGTTAAGGCCCAACATGAACGGGACACTTACGCACGCATTTTAAAGCGCGAAACCATCATCTCTTGACCTAAACCACTTCATCTTGCGCCGTCCCGCGCCGTGGTTTAGCCAACGTCACAAAGCCGGTATTTGGTGAAATTACCAAATACCCTTCTCGAACATTCTCCAAGACCGAGTCCAATCCAATGAAGCAATCGCCGCTCGCCACGTGTAGGTTGATCAACGGCTCTCATCATGTCGGCAAGTCTCTCCGTCCGGATCCCACCGAACCACCAAGGCACTTGCACCGACCCGCGCCGCTTGATCAACCCGTCGATCGAATCGCCTGCTCGGTCATCCTCGCCCATTTTGCGCCATGCTTGAGTCACTTGACCTCACCCGGCATCCATGATCATTCTGGACCTCAGCTCTCCAAGCTTAGTCCCGATCCTCTCGCCGTTGACCGTCATTGACCTTCAAGTCACCTGCACAGCAATAGACAGAGAAATCGTCTCCGGGAACAAGTTCTTCACAACTTGACCCACGTCAGTGAAAACATGCAATATGCAACACATATGCAAAGATAAACATGGATATGACCAATCCCAAAATCACTTTCCCATTTAAATCAATGAACAACACAAAACCGGTCAGACCGCCATTCAATGGCGGTCGACGCGCTCAACACGGCCGACCGCTCAACTCGATGACCTTTGAACATTTGCCGAAAACACGAGAAATAGCAAACCAAAAGTGACATTGCCAATTGTAACATCATCTTAATATCGTGCACATATCCTCATGATATCCACAAGATCATCACTAATCCACTGTAGGTTATCTCATTGAGTAGGTATTGGCTGAGGGCTTGGGCAAATCTATAGAAATCACTCGAAGGAGTCTATGTTACCGGAAGCCAAAGGTCGGAGTTTGTGGCAAAGCAAATTCTCAATTTTCATAGGTGGAGGCTTAGCTGCAGGATTAGCAATGATTGAGTTTTATTTCCAATGTCTTTTAGTTGTAAGGCTGCATGCTATTATCGACAACTTGGTTTTGTTACTTTAGCCTTTTAATAAAATGGGTTGCGTGCATCTTTGATGCAGAGGTCGGGAAGATTCTTTCTTCTATTATCTAAAAAGAGGTGGTTCTCATGGAACTATCAAATTGACAGCATGAGAGAATTTGTTACAAAACATACTTTCACAACCATGTGTATTTTCGATGTTATTAACAAACTAATTTCATAATTCTCGTCCCTGCGACTCCAGTCTGCCCTGTGGTAAATCCCTTGTCCGCCTGCCCTAAACTCCCTGGACAGGAGATGATGACCAAAATTCAAATCCGATTTGCTATATTTTAAGATTTATTCATGGTTGTTTTTCATTTTAGATGCATGTTTTTTTAAGATAATAAGCAGCTCTTTATTACTCATTTAAGTCATTACAAAGGATACCTCGGATAAACTCCGGAGCCTCGAGGCCCCGGGACGAACCCGAAGGCTTCAAGTCCTTCAACTTCTGAACAACCGACAAGCAATCTGAAGCAAGGATTTCTCGATTGAAACTCTGTTCCTTGGCAAAAAGGATCACAGCAATTTCTAGGACAGTGACATTGTCAAAAGTCTGGCACCAAACTCTCCTCACTGAAAAAAAAAAAGAATACGGAGAGAGAGAACTTAACCAAGCAAACTATTACATAGTCATCCATAGATATATCTTAACCATTAGGTTTTGTTTGGAAAGCTCAAATTCTCGATCCATCTTATGGATGAGCCGGGACGGGAATGAACCGGTAATTTATACTTCCCAAACAAACGCTCAGTACTACAATATTTTCAGAAGGAAAACAAAATATAAAAGACACGTTGGAAGGAAGATGTGCCCAATATTAATATAGAAGAGCTTCGGTAGCTGGAACATGTGAGACGTTTGCCCATTTGGAGTATACAAGGCTTTGCTACTTAGCCCAACTACATTAGCCCATTTATACTATTAAAGTCCATTATTCCGTCCGTCGAGGAGATTAGTTTTTTTTTTTCAATCCATCTAGCCTGTCAGTGTCAGTGTGATTAGATTGTGCTGGTGTGCACCCAGCCCATCAGTATAAAAGTCCTACATTTAACGCCGGTGTCTACTGTTTTATGAGTATACATGCGTGCGCATTCAGTGAGAAAACACGTGTCTGTCTTGGGTGTTTTCAATAAATTTCAAGCGTGTATAGAAGACGTGGTGTGTGTTGAGTGTGTGCATCTGTCTTGTACTTTCTAAAAAAGAATAGAAGATCATAGGGAAGAGACCGATTTTTTTTATTTAGAAAAAGGAAGAGACTATGGATGGTTCATGCACTATATCCACTCTAATATTGCCAATATCTATGCGTCCTGTAATGTAAGCCTTGTATCAAATGAGATGTCCAATTCTACCACAATATACATCCATGCGTGTGCTTCACGAGGGCTTAAAAATTGAAACACTCGGACTTAATTTCCAAATTTAACTGCAAGTGTTCCATCCACCCTGCAGCGAAGCACAGGGTCTTTGCAATTGGATGTACTCCCCAACCGTCCGATCTAACCTGTAACGGCCCAGATGTTGTGCTACTACAGCCATTTTTTATCTAACAGATTGCATTTTCTGCGGAGCATTTAAGTACTAATTTGTTTGGAGTACTCAAATTCTGAGCCGTACGATTACCGTCTGTCTTCATGCAAAAAAACACATGCAAAACTTTTTATCTCCAACCAAGCCCTCCGTGGCTTGTATTCCCGCCCCACATTAATAGGTCGGATTTGTATTCTTTTTTCGCGTTTGTGAGTGGATTTTTTTTTTTGTCCGACCACTATGGTTCATGACAAAGTTGTCCAACGCGTTGCACTTATTGGCTAAAGAAACGCAAATTGGCCGAAACCAAGAACAACGACCCAAGCCGTTGTAATCAGACATATCCATAGAAACCGCAGATGCAAAAATTTACTTGCAAGGTAAAAATGCTGCCGATGCAGTAAAAAATGCTATAAAAACAATAAAGAGGAATGCATGAGGTTGCCGTAGTAAAAAAAAAAAAGAACGAAGAGAAGGCAGATGGAGTGAGTAAGAGCATCTACAATGGTTTGTTTCTTAGCTTATTACGAAGAGAAAATAGAGTGTTTAATCTAATAAAAAGAAACAAATCTTCCAATGGATCGTTTTTTTCAGCTTGTATCTAAGGCTTTAATTGCTACAAGTATGCTCGAAGACAATGGGACTCACAAAATAAGTATTTATGTAACAAGCAAGTCTCCAACAGAGTTTTTTTTTTTTGTTTCTTGTGTCTTGGTATCAACAACTTACTTGTTTCTTAATCTAGTAACAAATCCACCTTCTCTCCTCACCTTCTCTTCTCCACATCATCTAAATGCTGATGTGTCCATCACTTAATAACAAATTATATGGATTATTGTAGATACTCTAAGGTCAATACACTACAAACTTTTATTGTGTTTATCCAGTGTGACTCCACTAGTTCATCCATATCTAGTGTTGGTGAGGACACCACTTTGCACACAGTTAATGTTTAAAATGCATTGTTATCGTACCATAATTAAAGGATTTAATTCTTTTAAATACTATTGAAAATTAATGTAAAATATGTTTTGTAGGTAAAAATGTAGGAAAACTTCCAATTGACAGCACAAGGACAGTACTATCCACAAATTATTTTCCGATTACAAAAGAGTAATAGGTATGTTTGGCACTAGAGGTCAAAAATAAACAAGATTACTTCTGTTGAATTAGATCATATATATAATTATATTACCATTTTTTTGACAGAGTACGATGATTGATGATAAAATTGGTGACAAACATAGCAATTATCTTGGCACAAACTTAGAGGGTTTCCATGTAAACAAAAAAGCACATGAAATCAGAAAAAAAATCACATTTCCTTGTTATCATTATTGTCAGGTTGAAATTGTAAGGATATATTTTTTGAGTCAATTACAGGGGCATGATTCATTCACACAAACCTGTTGCATTAAATCAGTGGATTACAACCAAAGCACTTTTTCTGGCTTACAGGTAAAACAAAAATGCCTTATAAATTAAAATTACACACTTTTAAAATATTTTTAGATATATGATTTCAGTTAATAAAAAATATAAAAAAAGCATGTACTTACGTTAACATGAGAGCAATTCTCCATGGAGGTGATCCGGAGGAAGTAGATGCTTGGGCTTGTCATGAAGGTGTAAAGCTGACTGCAGAGTGGATCCACAAGGCGCGTTCTTGAACCGATCATGCTTCCTTGTCCATCTGTTGTTACATCCAAAGGAGCATCGTTCTAAGCTAATGTTTATTTTGTCTGAAATCCTAGATATGGCTAGTCAGTTGCCGAACTTCAGAATTTGTCACACGAAGAGAGAGCAAAATAGTGTAGCTCATGAGCTAGCGTAACTTGCGAAACGACTGAACCATTGTGCGGTTTGGCGTGAGCAAGTTCCTTTTTGTATCGAACATTTGGTAGCTTAAGAGTGTTTTAAACTTTCTGAGTAATCTATAAAGCTCTCTTTTCTTCGCAAAAAAAAAAACATGAGATTTGGCAAACAAAACACATACAAAAGAATCAAAACGCTCGAGTAAAAAAAAAAAAGATGAAGTGACTAGAACACACTCTCACTCTGTCCCATTTCCTCTATATATAGCAGCAATAAACAAAGATGAAAAGAGCTCTTTCCTCCCCAAATGCAAAGAAGCAGATAGAAAAAGAAGAGGGAAAAAAAAAGTGTGGCATCCGAGGCATTACGGTATCCAAAGCAATCGGTTTCGCACTACCAAAACAGGTCGAGACTTACTGGGTTCCAACAAAATGTGTTTGCACGCCCGATTAAGTGTCTGCCCAAACACGAATCGTATAGCTAGCAACATCCAATGACCACAAAAATCGAGTGCCAACAATCAACAAAACACTACCGATTAGCGATTTCCTTCCTATAAAACCATCCATGTTGTCGGGTCTGCATGCATCCTATAGAATTAATTATCGGTTTTGCTAATTTTAAGTTACCTGAAAAATTTTTAAGTTTAAATCACTTGTTGTGATCATTGAATTTGTGTAGAGATTGGTGTGTCATATGATTGGATATTGATCCAATGGATATCATATGATTGGATATTGATCCAATGGTCACAATAAGTAACTTAAATTTAAGAAAATTTCAGGCAACTTATGAATAGACGATCTCATTAATTATACAGCACTCCATAATAGTTTTTTTTAACGTTTCAGGATAGTTTTTAAAAAACATCCTTAGCAAAAAAAATAGTTGCTAAAAAAAATATGGTGACCGATTCAAATCCTATTAAATAAAATTCTGAATCCGCCACTAATTTTTATGTGAGGTAAAACGATGACCTTGCATGAAGTTGACGCGTTGCCCATTTGACGACCAAAGAACGCCGGCGCCTCCGTGTAAGGCGACCTAAACACGATAGATTTACGAATATCCTGCCGTGTCATGCATGCATCGGCATCTAAAGCGACTAATCGAAGTATTTTATTTGTATTGGCCTAATTAATCTGTGACGCCGATCATCAGAAAAGAAAAGAAGAAGTAAAAGATGCCGTCTGCTTTAATTTGGTGGCCATGTTCCAAAAAGCGACGACACAGCTACACGTATATTTTTCTCACAAAAAAAAAAAAGCTACACGTATATATGCATGCATGTCATGCCTTCTGTGGTTCTGTTCTACCAAAAGTCCCTCTCTTGTTTATTCTTGATCTTGATTTTTTTTTTTATAAAAAATAGCATTAATTGTATATTGTGTATTCTCCTTGCTTGGTCTCTTTTTAACACTTGGACAGGAAAAAAAGGGGAAATAATTGAGATTAAGCAACATTAGGTGACCTCCATTCATGCACGAAGGCATGTAGCATTGGGCATCTCCACACATCAGCAACTTCAGCAAAATTTTGATCTGCTTGTTCATCCTCCTGCTATTCCTAAATAGACGCCGTCTGGAACTTCACAGTGTACTTACAAAGTAGGACATAACATTTACATGTTATTCTTATGACCGACTTTAAGTATTGTGGCCAAAATTGTAAGTCAGATATAGTTTGAGGTCGGCCACGCTTAAGGCCCGGTCACAAGGTTTTAGTTATTTAATTGGCACGTGGGCTTATCTTAATACCCACTTGGACTTTATACATTGCAGAAAATATCAACAGTCGCATCACCACACCTTAATACCTACTTTGTAAATGAACTTTATACATTGCAGAAAATATCAACAACCGCATTATCACACTTTAATACCTACTTTGTAAATAAACGTTGGAGATGCCCCAGTGAGCACCACTCTATTTGCTATGTGGCCTAATTTAGTAGTGTCACGTGCATTATTGTTCATGCATGACTTGAATTGACTAAAAGTTGTGTTCAAGGCCTAATAGCGCACGAGGTCAAGAAAACTAATGCAATTGTTTATAGAGATCAGGTGAGAGTAGCTGATGAAGTTCTAAGCATTGCATCTAGCAACAATTAGTCGGCCATAACATGTTATTCTTATGACCTACTTTAAGTATCGTGGCCAAAATTGTAAGGCCAACGTAGTTTGAAGTCGGCCACGAGCTTAAGGCCCGGTCACAAGGTTTAGTTATTTAATTGGCACGTGAGCTTATCTTAATACCCACTTGACTTTATACATTGCAGAAAATATCAACAGCCATATCACCACACCTTAATACCTACTTTGTAAATAAACTTTATACATTGCAAAAATATCAACAACCGCATCATCACACCTTAATACCTACTTTGTAAATAAACATTAGAGATGCCCTAGTGAGCACCACTCTATTTGCTATGTGGCCTAATTTAGTAGTGTCACGTGCATTATTGTTCATGCATGACTTGAATTTACTAAAAGTTGTGTTCATGGCCTAATAGCGCACGAGGTCAAGAACCTACCCAAGCTACTTTTTTCCCAGGGCTACCTAAGCTAGCTACTTAATTAGGTTGCACCCAATTATCCACAAGGTTGTACTAGACACTCTCTTTTGTAATTTGAAAAGATGGTCTTTAATCATGATCTCTATAACTATATATTTGTAAAACTAAATAGTATTATTTACTCTTTTTACTTGATTTTTTTTTACTTTTGACGTCTCCGTGATGCGACTTTGACTATTAGTTTTTATAACTTGACATTAAGATGTAGTAATATAATTATAATATTATGAAAGCATTTTTAACGACAAATCTAATGACATGATTTTCATATAGTCAATCTAGATAGCTTTAATCTGTTGGCGCTCAAACTTTATAGAATTTGACGGCACAATTTCTAAAACATCTTATAATAAAAAAGAATCAGAGGTGTACTAAACAACCACACTTAGAGTAAGCACCAGTACATATATAGCAGATTAGAACCAGCACACGCATATACCAAAAACAATGCCACATGCATGTACACAAAAGCTAGCCAGCAAAGCAGGGGTGAAGCGAGCCACGACTCAAGCCTCAGAGTCGAACTAGCTATTTTTTTGATCGAATTCGAATGTTTGATGATTTTTTAAAAGATTTTTATAGACTTTAACATTAATTATATTTCCGCACCTTGAGCTATATCCGACCCACCCGAGGCATGGATCGCCCCGTGAGCTAAAGGACTTTAGCCCAAAACACTATCGACTCAGCACTCTTGCCGAGTGCCTCGTGCACTAGGCAAAGGCTCCTTTGCACTCGGCAGGCTTTGCCGAAGCGACACTCGCAAGGGCACTCGAAAAAAATAATCAGCAGCAGCCTTGCCGAGTGTATTTTTTGGGCACTCAGAAAGGCTTTACCGAGTGCCGGGTTGGCACTCGGAAAGAAAAGGCCCGCCATTGGCCGACCTCTGTTGATGGCGCCTGTCGAGTGCCAACCCGAGGCACTCGGCAAAGATTTTTTTGAAAATATCTTCCGAGTGTCCGAATGATGGCACTCAAAGTTTCGATTTTTTTTTTGAAAACTTTGTCGAGTGCCTTGGCCATGGCACTCAGCAAAGGTGAAAAAATTTGAAAATATTTTGCCGAGTGCCTTGGCCATGGCACTCGCAAACGTTAAAAAAATTTTGAAAATCTTTGCCGAGTGCCTTGGCCATGGCACTCTGAAAGTTTTAATTTTTGTATCTTTGCCGAGTGCCATGGTTATGGCACTCAAGAAAGCCGAAAACCGGGATTTTGAGGTGCCCATTCCAGCTTTGCCGAAAGCCATGACCCTAGCACTGCAAAGGACCTATTTGCCGTGGTTGCACCTCTGCAAAGTGACCAAAATCGCTTTTTATTTGTTTTTACATTCCATCACGACAAACAAATCCATCCAAACATATATCGATCCATCACATATATATCACATCCATCACATATATATCTCATCCATCACATATATATCTCATCCATCACATATTTATCACATCCATCACATATATAACAATAAGTGCTCAAGTCCATCCAAACAAATCCACAAGTTCATACAAATGACAAGTGCATCATAAGTATATCACAAGTCCATCACCAAGTGAACAACAAATAAAAATACAACTACCATTCATCTCGAAGGTGGCCATCGCATCGTGGTGAAGGAAAACTCCATCATTCTGAGGCGCATGAGGTGGATTATTCGAACCCGCCGATTGAGGTCTGCACAAAGGAGAAGAGATTGCATGTGAGACAAGATTACATTAGATACCTAATCTAGGAAGGTATAGGTCATACAAGCAAAGCACAAGCGAAAGCAAATAACTTTCATACTCACAGAGTAGTAGTCATAGCCACAAGACGCGTAGGCGGAGGTTGAACGGATCACCACCGCACAAATAAGCCCGTATGTTGCCCAAGACCTTGTAGAACTCCATCATGTCCGCTAAGCTCGTGCTCTGGCTCGCTGCCGCCCGCCGGCCTACTGGCCGACATCCTCGCTGTCTTGCCGCTCACCACTGGCCGACATCCTCTCGCCGCCGCCTCCACCCGACGTTGCCTCATTTCTTGTTCCACCGGCCCTGCAATATTTCACCCAATTTTCAGTAATGCAAAGCTAATAAAGGTGTGTAAAGATCAATGTACGACGAGTAAACAGAATAACCTCGAGCAAGGCCGACCTTGCCGTGGCAATGCGCGTCAGTGGGCGATGGTCGGCCGCCGCCGTGTTCGCGTTCGATCCGAGAGATGGAGTAGAGGCCGTGTCGATGAGGCCGCCGCAAGCCGTAACCGCCATGCTTCTTGCCTTGTCCCACCTCATGACGATCTCTCCATCAAAGTCCCGGGTGCTCGATCATGGTCCGCCCATGGACCGACCTTGCCGCCGACGCGTACTCACCGATGCGGGTGTGGACGCCGTTCGTGTATGCCTCGGGCGGTCCTCCAGTTGAAGGAGACGCCGACGTCGCCTTGCCCTTGTGGGCCATACACCATGCCCGAAGTCCGAGCAAGGCGTGCACTATGTGACGCCGATCGCGAAAGACAAAGCAAGATAATTAGAAATCGTGCGTAATTGAGCGTCACAATAGATAAATGAATTCGTACCCATGCTTGTTTGTATGCGAGAGGTCGCGTCGCTTTGATGGTGTGCCGACCTCGCATCATCAAACGACGGCGTCGCATCATCTGGCATCCGAGATACTCCGCGGAACCACTTGTCCACGATCATCGCCAAAGACTCGGGATACGATTGGCACCACCAGGAATCATCTACACGCCATCAAGTATTTGACATATAAGAAGATCAAATTAAACGCATTTAATCTCAAAACGAATCAATATTAATGTTCTTCATCTACCTCACCGCACCGCTTCCGGTCACATGTTTCTTGCGTCTCTCTTGGTGACCTTCTCCAAGCTTCAATTCGTGGTAGGTTACGATGGTTCGATACGCACTCGTGATGCATGTCGGTGATGAGTTTTTACGTGCTTTGGTAGCCACCGTCCGCCTCGCCTCAAATCCTCATCGCATCTCAAATAAGTCCGTGATACAAACGCGATGTATCCATTCATTATTTCAAGAAAAGTCCAATGAATGCGATGTATTGAGCAATGTTGTGCGAGGAGACTTACCCAAACTCCGCCTTAACCCCCGCCGCCTTGTTGGGGTACTCCGATCGGGCCGACGACGAGTGGTCAAACGAGTAGGCCGGCTCGCTTTCCCGGCGACGTGACAATACCGGGTAGTGTTGCTCGCATGTAAGACCCAGGATGCCATTGGGGAGCGCGCCACCACCCGACACAACCACCCGCCTCGCACAAGTGATTAAGAAAATTATTAGTTTTTTTTTCAACATATCATATGAAGTAGTGGTGACAACATCTAAAGTTACTTACTTTATTCTTCGGGCGAATCACTCAAGGCGTGTGAGGATGCGTGAATCCGAGGAGGCTCGCGGGACCTCGCAAGTAGACACCAAGAGGCGAGGAGGAAGCGAAACCGTGTTTACCGCTCGCCGCCGCCGCCGCCCGCCTCCTCCTCCGCTCGTCACGAACCAGCCTCCTCGCCCAACTCGCCCACGGGCGCCACCACCTCCTCCTCCAAAGACTCTCTCACGCGGGCGTGGAGGAGACGGCCCTCCTCGCGGCGGCGGTCCTCTTCCTCCTCCTCCGTCCGACCCTCCGCTCCTCCTCCTCAGCAGCGTGGTCTCTGCAAAGCGAGGACACGCACGACTGTTCCCGCCATCTTTGTTCACTCACCCGCAATTAAAAAGAATAAGCAAGACGTAATTAGAAATAGATGCAAAATGAACATAACATAATTTCCAAAACATAGTAATACATGTATTACAAATAGATGCAAAATGAACAAAACATAATTACAAAAACACAAGATTACATGTATTAGAAATAATCTTCATGATTGGGATTAGCTGGATCATAGGTCTCGCATCACTATCAACATTGTCCAAATCATCAACACTATCCAAGGAGGAATGTTGTCTTCATAGTCATTGCCTCAAACGTAATCGCCAAGCATTTGTAAGTCCTTCACATTTCGCACTCGCCTCCAGCCGGCCCGCCATCAACCCTTTCATTGTCTACTTCCATTCCTATCGCTTGCTAAGTCTATCTCAAACCTCCCTTGTAGCCCCTCTTCTTGAAAGAACTCTCCATCATATGTGTTTGGGTTGAAGTTGTAATCTTCATCGTTTGGGACAGTAGTTTACCGTGTGGCGATACTTTGTGCACAATAGCCCAACCCTTAAGATGCTCTTTGTCTTGGCACACGATGGCGATAATAAACCTGGACGGCCTGTTGAGCCACAATGTAGACATCTTTTCTCGATAGACGGAATCCTGCCGAATCTCGACTAGCCCAAGATTAGGGTTCGTCTCGTTACTCCAGGATGAAACCAACAAGATTTGAATATGACAGATTAAGAGGTTTGGAACCGTAAAATGGAAGTTCAGAGATTTCTTCAATTCTTCCATAATAGTCGAGGCCATCGCGCGCGTAAAAACTCCACTGCTTGTGGTTTTTCGATTGGGCCGACTCGCGCGTAGCTTGTCGTGGTGAAACGATATCCATTCACGCCATAACCGGTAAATGACTTGACCCTAACGACACGGCCGCTTGCAACCTGTCTCAACTCGTCACTTATAGACGATCGGTTTGGGCCTCGCAAGCTCGCGTGATAGATCGTTATATTATTCGAACGCACGATCAACTTGGAATGTCGAACTAAGTACGAAGCTAAATTGGACAAGACTTCTGCTTGAACCAAGAAATGAAATCGGCTCCCCGTCCCGCACTCGTGAAAGAAGGGTATCGTTTCTCGCGGGTAGGATCCCTTGATTCATGCCAGATTGACGAAGAAATTCCCTACACCAACGAAACAAGGGGTTGGACGAAGAAACAAGGAGTGACGTCGTATTGAAACAAGTTCGCTGGAGAACTTACCCAATGAACGGCCGCACTCGACAAGGTTGGTCAACACATATAGCATGATATCGCGCCACTCTTCATTTTTCAATTGCTTAGTGGTCGATGCACTTGCGCTCCCGAGTTGCCTCTTGGAAAAGGCCGAGGTTCATTCATTTTCGCCAAAGATTGTAACGAGGGGTGGATTATGAACGCTAGGAAGGTTCTCTCAGCAGTATTTCTTGAAGTTTGACACCTCCTCCGAATGTATGCCTCGCCATGGATGCCTCAATTTTGGCTTTATTTCTACATTTTGGGCGAAGAGTCTTCGACATCTCTCGATTGGATAGCACCAACGCCTGCACAGCCCCCATACGTGCCTCATACGGAGGTGCACAATCAAATGCCGATCGCCAAGAAAAAGCCGGTGGAAAGATCTTTCCAACTTACGAGCAACACGGGTGCCACTTTTTCCAAGTCATCAATGACGGTCCGAGATAGCTCCTTGGCACAAAGTCGCGGAAGAAATAGCTCAACTCGCCAAGACTTGCCGATATGCTCGGACATAGCCTCGAACCATCGCCTAAGAAGCCGCCAATCCATATGTGGTAGTCATGACTCTTCATCCCGCTGATTCGCAGAGTGCCTAAGTTCACTCTCTTCGATTCGCACGTGATACCCATCGTGAACATTAGCGCCTCGATCCATTCAAGTACTTCCTCCTTTGGTCCTTCTTCAAGACGAAATCGCCTTAGGCCTTCTCCATGTCTTGCCGCGACTAGGAGGTCGCATCTCTTGATTTGGTCTATCGTGATAACGCTGCCGTGTCCACTCTAGCCTTAGGGTTGTCCTTAGACTTTTCAATGTCCATGAGTGTTGCCCAAAGTGCCTCTGCGACATTCTTTTCGCAGGTGCATTACATCAATGTTATGTGGCGTAAGAAGGTCATCAATAGGAGCCTCGTCAAGCCCGACTTATGAGTCCACATATGTTGCTCACCATATCCCACAAAACCACCCTTCTTGATTGGGCACGAGCATCTATGTGAGCATGAACCCGGCACTACCATAATCCATGGCAGGTGGTCCGTCACCACGACACCTTCGTAAAGTTCTTGATGTCTTGTCCGAATGGATGGTCAAGAGGGAGGAATTGACGATGTCGTCGAACGATGAGTACTTGCCACCCTTGTGCAACCAATGGAACCTCACACCTTCCTTGCATATCGGGCATGGGAACTTCCCCTGAACACACCAGCGCAGATAACCCATACGGAAGTCATGCAGTGAGTAGTGGTACCAAACGTGCATTTTGAAGCTTGTCTTTGTAGCTCTGGCCGTATGTCCATACCCCTTCGCCCCAAGCACGGACCAATTCATCAAACACGGCTCCATGAACACACCCATATTACTCCCGGTGTTCAGGAATTATCAACGACAAGAATACGTTATGTCGCTGAAAGGAGACGCCGGGAGATTGAGGGGATAACTAACACGGCCAACATGTGTATGGGCAGCCATCACCCATAAGGATTGAACCCATCTCGCTGCCGCGACACGCATATCGCGAGCCTCGTCGCTTTCTCACGATGTTTGTCATCAAAGCGGTCCATGCTTCACCATCGGATGGATGTACCATCTTGTCGATTGTACCGCTTGCCATTTTTGTGCCATGTCATCTGCTTCATGCGATTCTCTGGCCATGTATAGTCGCTGATCCTTGGTAGGAACGGAAGGTACCGAGATTTTCACGGATCGAGTCGCTCTTTCCGCCATCACGAGTCTACCTCCGTGCACGGAGGATTTACACTTTGGACAATACTTTGCATCCTTGTGTTCTTTCCTAAATAGGACGCACTCCTTCGAACAAGCATGTATCCGCCATACGGCATCTTAAGTGCACGAAGGAGTTTCGTGACTCGACATGCTCTTGGCGTATGTGGCTCCTGAAGTGGTGCCAATCACGGTCAACATCTTATCGGCCTTCTCGACTCAGTTTAACTCGACTTCAACCCCATTGCGCCCAATGGCATCCACTTGAGACACCGCTGACCGATCGTGAAGGGTTTCGTACGAGTCCATCATGTCGCAGAACGCCCGCGGCGCCGCCTCCATCTCCTCCTTCACGCCCTCATCGAATCGCCCTGGTGAAAGTCATCTAACATGTCCAACACCTGCAGACGCATCATAAGCTCTCGACGCGTGGTCTCACCACCTCTCTCTCATACGATGGGCTTCACCATGGTGGACCCACCGGTGTAGTCCGCAGAATCCATTCTTCAAAAGATGTTTACCCATGTCCACCTTGTTTACCCTTCTCCTGTTTCCACATTTGCCGCAGGACACAAAACTCAGACAATGTCCTTTAGCAGCTTCTTGCCAAATGCACTGCCTCAAGAAAGCATCGGTCTTGTTCATCCATTCTGTGGTGTAATCACTCGACTTCTCCTACTGTACATCCAATGACGGTCATCCATCCTCTAACATATGTATCAATGAGTAATGTAACCATCAATTGCATCTACGTGATCTACGCACCATGATATGAAAAGAGGGGTTATACCTAGGTGGCTGTGGAGTCGCTTATGGGCCGTATGCGCCTGCAAAGCATGCGAAGCGACGCTGCAGCAGTGGAGACCGCGACGGCACGGAACTCCGACTGGCCCGACGCGCTCTTCTCTCGCAAAATGGAACAAAATATCGCATTTAAAAAAATCACAGAACCTCCTCTCGCACGGTGAGGTTTCCAAAACTCAAAAAACAACAGACGATGGCTCACAACCACATATACAACCACAACCACAACTACACCGTAATCCGCATTAATTATCCATCGATTACACACACAAATATATGAATTATTATGGACGAAAATTCAAAAAAATAATAATTGGATCTAAAAAGATCAAGAATCACCATTAATACCACATTGGCGTAGAGCATTACAATTCTTTCTTAACATCCATAGTTCCATACAAGGAAATAGCCATATGCTAATATGCACAATAAAGTATTCAATTAGAAATGCGATGGTGTTATGTATAGTTCGCAGATATGCTGTTAAGGTCTTGTTCATTCATTACAAATCACCATGAGATAATATACTTCAACAAGATTAGCAAAGAGAACAACACATATAAATTAACCACTCACATACAAGTGCTAGCCGCGACTGCTCACACTTCACTTTCTAGACATCATGGAAAATCCGATGTAAGATATAAGATGTGTGGCTTGTGTTTTTCGTATCACGTTATTTCACAACAATTCGTGATAAATTAACACATATAGACATGGTAAATCACAAATTAACAACCATTCATGATTCATGTATGCATATATGCATGTTGTAATGCATCGCTTTTCTAGCTTAATTAGGCCATGCATGCATAGTGATCATCAAGTCCCAATGAATGTTATATATCTTTGCTTCCCTTGTTTCCTTCACATACTACCCATGCTAATCCTCAATCTTCATTCACTTACCAAGCTAGATAGGTCTAACATGTACTACAGACGATAATCCAAATTAATAAATGCATGAGCTATATGAAAATCGATATCGACAAACCCCATGCGACTCGCTCGATGGCGGGATGAACTCGCTGGGATGAGGCAGGGGCGGCGGCAGGCCGGGCGCCGGCGGGGTGGGGCCGGCGGCGAAGCGGCACGGGCGGTACGGGCGCGGCAGCGCAGGAAGGGCCGGCGGCGCGGCGAGGCGGCGCGGCGGCGCAGGCGGCCGGCGGCGGCAGGGGGGGCGGCGGTGTGGGGCGCGGGCGGCGGGGTCGGGCGCCGTAGGCGCCACAAGGGGGCCGGCGTGGCGGCAAAGCGCGGCAGTGAGCCCGCGCGGGCGCGAAAGGGCAGCAGCGGCGGAGGAGCAGGCGGCGGCGGGCGGCGGCAGCGGCGGGCGGCAAGGCAGGGGCGGCAGGTACGGCGTGCGAGTGGGCGGTAGGGCGGCAGCCCGGCGTGGAGCCCGGGCGCGGCGCGCGGCGGCGGTATGGCGCGGCAAAGCGGGGCGCAGTGGGGCGCGCGGCGGCGGCTGGCGCAGCAGCCGCAGCAGCAGTGTGCGTGTGTGGTGCCGCAAAAACGCGTTAAGCGTCGAACGTTTGCCAGTGCCCGAGATCCGCACTCTAAACTATTTTCAAATTTTTATTTTGCCGAGCGCCCCAGATCCGCACTCTCAAAGATTTTTTTAACTTTTTTATTTTTAAATTTTTTAAAATTTTTCTTCTTCGACGAGTGCCCTGGATATATTACTTTTCTAAAGAGTTTTTTAATTTTTTAATTTTTTTAAATTTTTTAATTTCTGAGCGAGTCCTAGATATGGCACTTAAGAAAGAGGAATTTTTCAAAAAAATTTTATTTTTTTCCCCGCCCATTTTTTTAAAAACAACGTGACCTCTCCTCATCTTTGCCGAGTAAGTGCGACATACGACACTTTAAGAGACCCCTTGCTCCAGTGCTACGGCACTCAACATTCTAAGTTTTTTTTTTTGCAAAGTTGCTTAGCCATTATAAGATCGTGTACTGTATGTTAGGATTTGGTACATTTTTGTGGCTTGTTATACTTAGTTAATTTATTTCATTTACTAGAATATTTTGAAAATGCAATTTGAATCGACGCAGATCGCATCAATGGAATTTTATGATTCAAAATGATAGTCATGTTATCGATCGTAGTGTGAGGCCATATTCAGAACGACCTGTTTTCGACATTTGTTGACGACGCATGATCAGAACTTGGCGCGGCAAGTTTTTAAATTCTATAAAAACAACAACGCCCCGAAATTATGAAACTTCGTGGAGATGTCATGATATCATATGTGGAGTCTGTGGATAAAATTTGAGAAGGTTTCGTGTAGAAGAACACAGACGATGCTTTCAATCCGGACATCTCCACATGTGATACTTATATCCCACCGAGATGTCCTGCTTGAAAGCATCAGACGTGACAACGTGCACTAAAACCTTCTCAAATTTTTATCACAGCATCTACATATGATATCATGACATCTCCACGAAGTTTCATAATTTTCTGACGTTGTTTGCTTTTATAGAATTTAAAACACTTCAGCAAGAAGTTCACTTGGCCATGTTTCACAACAAGATGTCCGAATTTTGGTCCGATCCTCGATACGGCCTCACACTACAGCCAATAACATGACTATCATTTTTTGAATCATAAAATTCCATTATTCGATGCACGTAAGTTCAAATTTGCATTTTCCAAATAATTCTAGTAAATGAAATAAATTAACTAAGTATACAAAAAGCCACAAAAATGTACCAAATCCTAACATAGAGCACCGACATCAGTAGTAGGGTCACAAAAAAATTGAGGCCAAAAAAACTTTGCTGAAAGTGCCGTGCATGGCACTCTAAGAGCTGGTCTTTGCCGAGTGTCGATATGCGACACTCTAGAAAGATTTATTTTGCCGAGTGGTAAACGGCGGCCGCCAAGAAATTTGACGCCGGGAAGGAACCGCTACCTCGCATCGCTTTGCCGAGTGCCCCTTTGCCGAGCGCCCGCACTCGGCAAAGGTTGAATGTAACAGCAGTAATCTTTGCGAGTGCATGGCACTCTGAAAAGAGGGCTTTGCCGAGTGTATTTCGTTGCCGAGTGCCCGATATTTGGCACTCGGCAAAGATTTTTGCACCGGCAAAGGGCCGTGTCCGAGTGAAAGTCGCGCCGAAAGACTGAAAGGCCAGTAGTAGCTAGCTAGGCACTACACTTTTATGGAGACAAGAGACAAAAGAGAAGCTAAGCTAGATTGCCTTCTGACCTTCATTTAACCACTCTACCAGTCTTACCTTCGTGCAGAAGAAAAGGTAGCAGAACGAAATGCTCTTGCCGTTTGGCATTTGTTCCAAGAATCTCTATGAATTAATTGTGGTTGCTTTCTATCTTTAAAACTAACACTTTAACACTGGGAGTGGGCCAAAATCCTGATCTATCTCCGTGGATGAACAAAGAATTTAATTCAAATTCCTGACCGGGATTTTAGACCATCCAAACAAGTCCTTAATCTAATGATTGGTCCCCGTCAGAATCAATTATGCATGGCGCCGAACGAAACTGGGTCTTGTTCGCCATGTAAGTGATTAACTCAGGAATTTAATTTGACTAATGCAATTGTTTATAGAGATCAGGTGAGAGTAGCTGATGAAGTTCTAAGCACTGCATCTAGCAACAATCAGTCAATCCCATTGAGGACAAGCTCCCTAATTTATGATGTCTACAAGTACTAACTATTTTATAATCCAGAAGGAGAACTTCTGGCTGGTCAGGTTCAGTTGCAGGATTTCCTGCACTATAAGCAAGCGGTATGCGCTGAGACTAGTACTGTAAGCTAATGTTGCAGCTTTATATAGAGAGTAAGTTTCACGAAACTGCAGGTATTTTGTCAAAACTAACAATCAAGCTTTCGGTTCAGTAAACTACGATAATTTGGCAAAACATTTCAATAAACTCCATCTCCGTATAATGTAAGGCTTTACATGTGACAGAAAAATCTGACTGCCAGGACCCACTTATCAATATAATTGTCATAAGGAACCCATCTATTAGTGGCTGTGGAGACCACGTGGTACAGTAGTGGTCTAATTAAGTAGATTAGATCAAAGATACTCTATGGAGGGCAAAACATGATGGATTTAGTTTAATGGAGTTAAAGATGAAGACAGTGTTTGGAGAAGTGTGTGTGAGTGAGACTGTTTGTGTATGGGTTTAAGCAGGGTACTAGTTAGAGTTTTCTCTAGACCTAGCCTACACTATATAAGGGTAGTGCAAGATTTGCACATCTATCTAAGCCAAGGAACCCTAATATAAAAATTTGGGGAAAGTGAAGAGAGAGGGAGGTTAGGGTTTGAGAGATGTATTAAGAGAAATGAGAGCACTTGTGTGTATGCTGCCCTAGTGACTTTGTCCTCCCAAGGGAGTGACAGTAAACATTCATCTTAAAGAAGAAATCAAATATCCAAATTTGTCAAAGTCTTCCACTCGTATACTCAAGTATTGATTTCTTGATTTAACTTGGTTTTGGTGTTCCTTTCCCCTCTTAATCTTGTTTTGTACCTAAGATGTGTAAGTGATGGATATATCTCTTGGAGACCAGATCTCATCCATCTAGGTATATTCTATTGCAAGTTCTTGAGTTTGCCCGATTTTAGTAGAAGAAAGAGTGATTCTTGGAGTTTTGCTTTTGAGGACTTTTGGCTTGATTCATGATGTGATTGAGGTGCTAGAACGTGTAGAAAATCATCCTTAGACGTGTGGCGGCTCTCCAACGACAATGCTGGTGAAAGGAGGGATCTCTGAGCATCAGTGGGTCACAGAGGGCCGATAGTGTGCTTGGTCTGAATGAAGACGGCCTGCAGTGGCCGTGCGTGCTCGGCGGTGTTCTGGACGGAGTTGGAGCAGATGAAGGGGTGGAGTGGGGTCGTGTTGAGATGGTGAGGTAGGTGGAATATCAATTTTGGAAGAAGAACAAAGGTTGCGAGGAATTTCTAGAATTGGCGTTTTGGGGAAACAAGGCGAAGCGAGCGCTTGCCGGCACTGGAGGGGATGATGTAATGGGCACAGCAGCGTGGTCAGCTGTAGTGGCCATGGCGCGGTCCTTGTAGTTGATGTTCAGCGCTGGTCGCCTAGCTCCAGATTTGATTCTTGAATGAACCAGAAAAGAGGACAAGGGAGAGAGACAAGGAGGACGAGGATAGATCTGACTTGCAGGTCCCACATGTAGAGATAGAGAATGGCATGTGTGGCTTGGCTGATACATTTTCATGAGGGTAAAATGGCCTTCACACACTTTTAACCGAAAGTATATCGTGAAGAATGAGTTATTCGATGCCATACCATGAGAAAGGAGTTATTCAAGGTCATATAATCAATTTGCTCGCTATTTTAATATCCTTCTACCATTGACCTTGTCGAACTAGTCAATGCATGTACAATCACACTACACAGTGAGCACGCATTATTGGAGGTCATGAATGGAGCACTGCACCTGCAGAACAACTCAACACTAATTAGCCAAGTTTGTTTAGTTAGACAATTAGCTAGCTAGTAGTAGACTACTCACCAGTTTTGGAATCTTTATATATTGCGCGCGCGCGCTAATTAGCTAGCTAACACGTAGGGTAGATGCCATTCTAGGTCTAGAACGAAAAGATCGATGCTTAATTGCAACTTTTTGTCTGCTTTACTTTTCGTAGTTTGATGCTAGGTTAATGCCGACCGCTAGCTAAAGGGCCAGTACTTAACACTTTGCAAACCAATTATTTGGGGATTAAACAAAGCGTGTGACCTGATGTGGACGTGCATGCATGCATGGGCGGCAAACGACCGCGCCGTTGAGTCAGTCACCCACCTGGATAGAAAAATTGATGGAAACCAAATCCAGTGTACTATCAGAACAACAGCAACTTTATATAGTTAGGAGAATAATGTTTTGTTCTTTTGTTATACTAACAATAATATATATATATATATATAAGGTTTTTATATACAGTAGTACTTACTCTCTATTATCTCACAACGTAGAGAGTATCTTGCATGCAACCGAGAATATGTATGTGTAGTATCACAATATATGAGACCACCGATGTGGTATTTACACCTTTTGGGGTGTCGTATGTATAATTTTTTAGACATACTCCTTTTTATATGCGAATATAAAGGTATTTACAAAATATGCTAAAAACTATGTACTCTCTTGCAGATTTTTTTATGTGGTTTGCATTGGAGTATCTTATAATTAGTATATGAGTATACCCAAAGTGATAAATGAGTATGTCAAGTTCTTTTAGGTGGTATATTAGAGGTGTGAGTAACTACTCCCGGAAGTAGAAAGTATTAAACATATATATATATATATATACCACTTAAATCGTATTATGATACCTCTTAATCTATTTGAGCATACTCCAATTATGATTATAAGATACCCCCAAAGTAAGCTCCATGAAACTTTTTATAGCAAATTTTTTGTATATACTTCTTTTATATATGAAAAAGGTATATAGCAAAAAAAAGGCCTCAATGAAAAACTTTCAATCAAATTCGCATTGGAATATCTTATAATTGGTATTTAAGTATACTAAAAATGATAATTTGTGACTAAAACCAAACGCTCCTTCAGCCCGTCCTGCTCCACGTATAGCTTGTTCGGGTTATGATTGTACTTCTTCAGCACGTGCCACCTGCACAGCCAATGCTGCGTGTGAAGGAAGACACGCGGAATGGCGCCTCTCGTGTTCGCACCGACCGCAGTATAATAAAACACACTAAACAGTAGAACTCAGGCAGAGATGCGATATTTTTTACAAACATTAACAATACATTCTAAACCAGATACAGAGAACACAATAAAGCACATGTGTGATAGCTAATAAACCTTATCTCCATATGCAGTAATTATGTTTGAACGGTATGAGAATCATCGGTTAGCATGCAGATGGGGTCTTTGTCATCTATGCAAGTCTGGAACGTCCTGAATAGTCACTCAAAGGATGTTGCCTTCTCATCACGGAGCAGCGTGACCCCGAACATGGTGTTTTAAAAATGGTGGTTGGAGCCAACAAACATAGCCAGAGGCATCTCGTACCAGTTCATTCTATAGGTTGTATCGAACGTGATGACGTCTCCGAAGTCAGTGTATTCCACGCGCAGCTTGCATGGCTCCAGAAGACGTTTTTCACAACACCGTCATCATCCACCTGTATGTCGTAGTAGAACTTGTCATTCTGCAAACAACACTCCTTGAAGAAAGCCAATAGCTTGTTCACATCGTCGGCGTGATCAGCGTACGTATTCGCAGCTTTCCTAGGTTTAGTAAGTACAATTGATGGTAACTAATAATAAACACACAACACGATAGTAAAAAATGAGAATATGGGGAAATAGTAAGTCGAAACGGTCGCAGTAGTAATAACGGGAATAAAGAAATGACGGTAATTCGTCACGATCACACAAGCAAAGACAATGATGGGACACAATAAAAACTATTTTTCTAGGTCACGCGCGGTGAATGGTATGTTATGTTGCCCCCCGTGCATCTCTGACAAAACGTTCATCAGAGCGTTGTGAGGGCCCTATCGTCATGCATGGTGTCGATGAGCTCCATCAACGAGGGATCAAAGTTCTTGTGCGACTGCATGAACGCGACCAAGGACGATGTCATAGCTAGTGGATGGTTGTGCTCCAACACAACCTGATTGATGCATACGGAACCATCTTTCGGGTTCTTATGCGGCTTCATGAACGCCCTGCACCCAATCCTCTTGGAGGTCTTGCTATGTTCATGCTTCTTCTCCAGCATGTAGAAGTTATGTTTACCCTCCAGAGTGCAGCAAACTCTTTGATCATTTTTCTGCTCCTGCTCTTCTTACGCAAAAACCAACATGTCGCACGTACTAACAATAGAATTGGTAAGTATCACCCTCGTTATCGAACTTCATGCAGACTTGGGGCACCATATGGTCGAGGACGTCCTCGTCCTGACACCAGCAAAACACAGTAAACACAGTAATATACAACAGAAAACAAGCAAATGACTCTATAAGACAATAAATATTGAAGAGTGCAAAACACAGTAAATGGACGATATACTGGTAGTAAAAAAATGGTAGGCAAACACATATACGTTGGTGTATGTCCGATCGGGGTCAGGTGTCCTCATCTCATTCAGAGAAACTGCAGGGGGTGGTATGAGGATCGAGGCGTGGAGGAGAGGATCCTGGTTGTCAAGGGGCTTATAGCCAGCGGTACAGCGTTTACCCGTGGCGTAGCCATCTGCATAGAAAAACCTGGGTCATCCACCGTTCCGCTAGGCATGAGAGTAAATGCTGGGGAATCTACATGCGTTGGAGGAAGATCTGATTGACACTGGCGATGAAGAACGAACACCACCGAGCTGGGTTCCTCTGCGCCCACGAGGTGGACGTCCAGTAGTCATTATCATCGAAAGGGATCGCTGGGGGTGGCAGGTAGGGAGAAGCGATAATGACCGGGTGAACGTGGGGAGGGGGAGGTGGGGACAGATCTTATGATCGGTTATGTGGGGAGTGCGTTTAGTGGGATGCATGGGATCGCCCTCCTTTTTTTATTGCTTCGCACCACATGAGGACATGCGGGAGCATTTTTTTTTTGTCCGAACGAACGGGGGATCGAGTAGTCATATCAATAAGTTTGTCTTATAGTAAAACTCATTTTGGTGTGAAGTAAAACTAGCCAATAGGTTCAGTAATTAGATACGCATCTAAGATAGTAAAAATTCATGTACTTACAGTAATTCAGCGGGGGGAAATAGTAAACCTCATTGAACACACAGTAAACAGGCGACAGAACCGTAACAATAAGTGGTCGACAGTAAAATTAGCTAGGTACACGTGAGTCTACCGGTAGTTTTGTTACAACCGTTCCAATGCCCCCAAAGTAGCTGCATCGTCACCTACACCAACTCATGGCGCACTGGTGATTTTTTTGTTTTGCTGTCGATTATGGTAGTAACAGTTCTTTTACTGCCGATTTAGGTGACGTGCAATCTTCATTTTACTATCGATTTTACCGTTATTCGCTTTGATATTGGATTTTACTGTCATATTGGGCGACACCAAGACTTTTACTACCGATCACGCGCGTGAGGGGTTTACTGTCAATCTCGAGCAGGAGGCGGGGCGTTGGCGCCCGTGAGGTTTTTACCGCCGTTTTAACACACGCGTGAGGGTCTTACTGTCAATCTCGAGTGGAAGGCGGGTCGTTGGCTAACAACCGTGCGTAGCGCGGGGGAAGCGTGGGCTGCGGCCCACGCGCAGAATAGCTATTCAACGTGTGAGCATTGAATAGCGCTACGGTGTGTGTTGGGCATATCAAAATAATATATATATATATATATATATATATATATATATATATATATATATATATATATATATATATATTAGGTTTAATTTGGAGAAGAAGCTGGACTTCTCTTGAAGAGGACTAGTGCTCATGTACAGGATTCCTTGCAGTGTATTGTGCATAGGACAACTTTAATTTGATAGGGATGCATGGATAGAGCAAATGAGAAGAATTTGGAGAAGTAACAGTTTGCTTTTCTTTTTGTTTTTGAAAGAGCAAGATGGAATTAAGTTCCAAAACAAAGAGCAACTTGATTCAGTTAGGAGAAAAGCAATTTGGTCTTTGGTTAGAATAACAATAAATTAATAATAGCTATCGATTTGTTTGTGAGTTTAATTTACTTCAAGAAGATAGGATGGACTTTGTAGGACTCTTGTCTAGGTATAAGGTTCCTCACACCAGGTCATTTGGTGAACAATTTTAAAATGGCATGCACGTACAAAGAAATACAAATATTATACATAAAGAGAAGACAGAGTTTGTTGCAGTTTATGACATGTTACAACACATTGATAATGACCAACATTTGTTCTTGTCTTTCAACTTTTTCTTCGTATTTGATTTGTCTACTGTTTCTTTCTCATGACGATGTAGTATGTTTATGTCTCAAAGATTTTCAGCTGGACATCCTATTTGTGGCTGCAGATCATATCAAGAGCAGCCCACACATAAGAGTGTTTGATTTTTGCTTTTCTTCCTGAAAGTTTTTCGGAATTTTAGGCCTTACCTTTTTTGTCTCCCTTGTCAATGGTTTCCTCCTCCTAATTAACTATTCACACATCACTATAGCTAGCTACTGGTTTTCTAGCTGGCCATGCATGCATGCATGCATGCATATTGGCAACATATCATGAGCTTCCAATGATCTTAACATTACTAACCCTAATTCTTCAGAGCTCATCTTCGATCTTTGGGATTTCTGCGATGTTTCCTCCAATCTAAGAGATTTTTGTACTGTGGCTAAAGTGCGATTAATTATTTGAGTAAATTGCACTTTCCACTACCTAACTGGACCTCCGTTGCCCAAGACACCGTATAATCTTACAACCCGTTGTGTTCTGCACCGGGGCTCACCTCCAAACGGATCCGTCTCACATAGCTGATTGTTCACGTTTGACTGTAATCCCTCCTCTCATTTGATTGTTCTTGCACTGGTCCTGTCATTAGCGTTAAAGTTAAGGTGATCATTTGTTGTTGTTTTGTCATATCGCCGCTAAATCTTTGGATTGTAGCGACAAGTCTTGTATTGAATCCATCTAGATAAACAACCATGGCTGAACTGAACCCAAAATTCAGAAAAGCTAGACAAACGTTTAGTGGTCGAAACATTGGCTTGCCATCTCAATTTAGGTTAAAAACAAAGAAAAGAAAAGAAACATTGGCTTGCCATCTCAATTAAGTTAAAAAGAAAAGAAAAGAAAGAAACATGGGATTGGTCCTTTCTCTTTCCATGCGGCGTAAGGACGGACAGGGCAAAGACACGAGTTAGGGCTTTGTTTGGATAGGGAGGTATTAGAACTAATCCTTTCGGATTAGAAGAGATTTTAGTTCAAATTTCGAATCAATCCGAATAGATTGAGTCGGATCACAATATATCCAAACAAGCCCTTAAGAACCAATGTGTTTGGTTTTCTTTTGGTTATCCATCTCACCCTATGTGGAGGAAGAAGAAAAAAAGACCCCCCCCCCCTCGGGCCACGCTGGCTGCCAACACATGGGTGCGGGTGGTGCCTATGGTCGACTGGCCGAGCTTCTCTAGTAATTGACGTAGTTCAATTTAATATTATTTTATTTATCATTTAAGTGATTACTTTAAAACCGAGCAAACGAGCCGTTATCGAATGAGACTAGTGAGCCTTATTTCACTTGAAATTAACTCGTTTCAACTCTCAACCCATTAGCTAGTGTAATCGGAGCAATTTTGAATTGTGCCCGAACGAGCTTTTTTGCCAGCCTGGCGAATGGGCCTGGAACGGCATCTATGCAGGTTGGATCCGTTTGGAGGTGAGCACCGATGCAAAGCGCAGAAGGTGTAAGACTAGGCGGTGTTATGTGTAAAGAAAGATAATATTTGATGTTTTGCGCAAAAGAGGACCAATTAAATGGTGGAAAGTGTTATTTACTCTAATTATTTATTCTTTAAAATGGGTATATTTAACTTGTCACCATCGATCCTACACTGAATTTTTTTTTTATTTAATCATTTTAAAATTTTATTTTAAAGTGAATCTCTCGCGAACTTTATTTCCAATTCTGACCCCTTTGATCACGCCACCACCAGTGGTGTGACAAAACAACACTGTCATGTTAGCCCGTATCTTGTCAAGCTTTTGTCACGCTGACAGTGTTGTTTGGTCACGCCACCACCGGTGGCATGACAAAAAGTGCTATTTTAGCGGACTTATCCTATGGTGTGACAATGTTATTTTGTTACGCCACGGGTGGTGGCGTGACCAAAGGGGTCAGAATTAAAAATAAAGTTCGCGAGAGGTTAACTTTAAAATAAAATTAATAAAAGATTAATTAATAAAAAAGGTTCTCCTACACTGCATATGCAAATCATTCGATGTTATCATGCACCCAACACAAGTAGCAACTCTCCTAGCTCAATATTTCTACCCAATAGTAGCTGAGTAGATTTTACCAATATAATTTGGTGAAATCTATGGAGTAAGCAGCCACATTACATTGGAGGGTTCTCCGAGTGCCGGTAACGTATTTGTTTGTTTTTTTCCAACAAGGCACAAGGCCCAGCTTTTAAAGAAATCTAATCAAACAGTATTGCAAAGGTTCAATTAAGGCAAAGAAACCGACAAGCATCCAACTGGGATACCAGCTACACGATCAGAACAACAAGATTCAAAGTTCCCACACAACCAAAACAGGAACAGAGCTAACAAACGCCACCTCTCACAACAATCAGAATAGTGCCAGTAACCTATTTTCTCATATATATATATATATATATATATATATATATATATATATATATATATATATATATATATAGTGCTCCTGGAGTACGTCACGGGTCTTCTTTACTGTTCCTTGTAAAAAAAGTGCCAGTAACCTATATAGTGCGAAAAATAGTACTGCATGGCATGCATGTTTGGTGGTGACCGTATTGATTTTTTTCCTCGCCTTATACAAGTCACGGTTTCTTTTATACATATATAGGCAAGTCAGAATTTTCTTTAAGCAATACACATTCTATCGTTATATTAAGTGAGGCCTTCATGTCATTTTTGAAAGTCAAGCTAGCTGATCACTCAATTTCCTTCCCAAAAAAAAAATGATCACTCAATTTTCAAGATGTTTGCCAAGTCCTTGGCTCGTCTGCAGGTACGTTGTTTTTTTTTTTTTTTTTTTTTTTTTGAAAGAGAGATAGAGAGTGAGACTACGGGTGCGCTGATAATTGGACTTTAGAAACAATTCGTCATTCAGGAAGAATAATTTAAAAAGGAGCCGTTTCGGCTAGCTAAACAAAGGGAAGCAAAGGCTGGTTACAACTCGGGTTAGCTACCTGTTCCAGAAATTAGAACTCGAGATGGAAGCCACCTGACTCAGTCTGGGTGAAAATTAATGTGGATGGAGCTTTCTCATATCAAACAGGTGAAGTAGTTGTGGGTGTAATAATTCGGGATGAAAAGGGTGTGGTGTTACTCTCTTTATGGTGGACAGTTCACCACGGCGGGGATCCGGAGGAAGTTGAAGTTTGGACTTTGTTATGAAGGTGTCAAATTGGCTATAGAATGGGTTCATAAGGTGGCAGTTCTTGAGACTGACTGTGCTTCGCTGGTCTATCTGGTGTCCCGCCCGAAGAATCACCGTTCTAGACTGATGTTTATTGTGTTTGAAGTGTTAGATTTGGCTAATAACTTGACAGGCTTCAGGATTCGTCACACGAAAAGAGAGCAAAATGGTATAGCTTATGAGCTGGCGTAACTTGCGAAATGTCTGAACCATTGTGCGGTTTGGCGGGAACAAGTTTCTTTTTGTATTGAGCACCTGGTAGCTTAAGAGCGTACTCCAAACCCTGAGTAATTTATAAAGCTCTCTTTTCATCGGAAAAAAAGACAGCAACAAAACACAATTTATAAGACCAATTGCTTGCCCACAGGTGCTTAGATCCTCTGCGTCACCGTATCATGTTATCAGTTATGGCCCTGTTTGGTACTCCCTCCCTCTTGTTCAAGAATGTATAACGCTTTGGATATCGGTATGGTCTTCAATATCCAACTTTGATAATTACTTTTTATTGATTATGTTAGTAAAAAATTACAAAATTATTATATTATAAAAATATTTATGATGACAAATCTAATGATACTATTCTCTCATAATCAATCCAAATAGTTTTTCATATAAGATTGGTCAAAGTTAGAGAAAATTGATTTCACGCTTTGTAAAACATGGTACATTTCTAAGCGGGGGAGTATATGGGAATTTCATAAGAACCGTTGTTCTATTTCTCGTGAAATTCATTTGTTTCAAACAAGGACTAAATATATGTGTACATTGTACTGCTTTTTTTCCTTTTTCGAAACTGAAGCAGTAGCTCTATACATCCTCCGGTATAAATGAATGGTGGGAGACTTGAGGAGCAAAGAGCTGGGCCACGTCGGCCTCATTTTTTCGCCCATGCGATGCTACGTCGGGAAGCCTTTTAGCCGTTCGATCTTCAGCCGTATTGAGCCTCTAGCAGCAAGCTCAAGAAGGCTGGCTGGCCCACGTGGGCCCCACCGGCGCTCTTTCTCGCGCGCCGAATGGCGCGCACAGGCCAACTAGCTAGTATACATGATTAGAGAACTAATTCGCTGCTGCTAATTTACTAATAATCTGCTAATTTACTAATATAGCTGAAATGCAAGTAGGATATGTTTATGCTTATTTGGGCACAGTGTTGATGCACTAGTCTAGTAGTACTTGACCAAATATATATGGTGGCTGTCTTAAGAATTAATATGTCCCAATATTATTGTGCGTGTCATTTAAGAATTAATATGTCCCAATATTATTGTGTGTGCCAACTATGAATAACATATTAATACTTACTGATATTTTTAAGCCATCTCTATTATTAGTATATATCTCCACTACTAAAAAAATTAGAGTTGGTGGTCGTCCGTTCTTCCCACCCTCTTCGGCGTCCGTTGGATCAACGAGCAGGGCATGACAGCCCTGATCACGTCGCTGGGCACAATGATGGTTGACGACTCAACATGTTGAGACTATAATTTTTTTTTATTCGTAACACAACACGGATATTGAAGTAGTATCTTATTAATTGATTGTTTCCGATGTGTAGTACGTAGGACGGCGAGTTCTCTCATCAAGCCACATATATAGATACACTCTCAGGTTGATTTCATCCATCTATTAGACTGGAGGAGTACTGGCTGATGGTGACCATTCGATCGGTGTTGGACATAGATAAAGGGACATTAATTGGATGATATTGAATTGCCATCTTAGTGGCTGAATAGATTAGCTGAGCATGACATCGAATTGTTGTGGAGTCAAACTTTATTAATGCGTTGTTAAAATCTGGTTCCCCTCCATCCTTGTGACTGAACCCTAAAGTTTTTTGCACATATATGCAAGCTACCCTGTGGCTAAGGTTTATTTTTCATTTCACATTTTTTCTTTTTCTTGGGCTTGTTTTGTTACTTACTTTGATAGATGACGCATTAGAATGCGTGTCGTAAAACTTTCTTAAATTTGGGCATAAATATTTTTAAAATTCCCTAGATTGCTCATATGAAATTATGTCGTTAGATTTATTATTAGAAGTACTTTTGTAATATATATATATATATATATATATATATATATATATATATATATATATATATATTCCGGAGTAGTTACTCCTTATTCCGTATCTCACATATCTCATAACGTAAGGAGTATCTTGTGCAACCGAGAGTATGTATGTGTAGTATACGAGTATATAAGACCATATATGTGGTATTTACACATTTTCAGAGGTGGTATGTACAATTTTTAGACATACTCCGTTTATATGCGAATATGAAGGTATTTACAAAATATGCTAAAAACTATGAGCTCTCTTGCAAATTTTTCGTATGGTTCACATTGGAGTATCTTATAATTAGTATATAAGTATACCCAAAGTGATAATGGAGTATATCAAATTCTTTTAGGTGGTATATCAAAAGTGAGAGTAACTACTCCCGGAAGTAGAAAGTATTTTTCATATATATATTAATTTATACTAATATAAATTTGTAAAAATAATACTCAAAGTTACATCTCAACGACCATAAAAAAATCAACAAACAGAGAGAACTTTATTGTCGGACATTATACTTGATAACTTGAAGACATGTTTTCCGAGCGACGCCACCCGCCGACTCACAGGTTCAAGCCGATCGTTATAATACATCTCCGGCGAGTCACAAGGTTCGAGCCGGCCGCTACATACTACATACATCTCCGGCGCACTTCGCTCTTCATTGTCGTTCATGGCGACGAACACAAGAAGCTTCAGGATCTTCGGATTTGCAGGGGCTATGCTGTATTTTTCTTTTCGTTGCTCGGCTCTTGAGGAACTGTAATCACCTTGTACTGTTTGTTTAATGAAATTAGAGGTTTCGCCCTTAATTAGGGGCCACTTAATTTGCCTTCAAAAAAAGCAGATAAAATCACTATATTGTTTGATTGACATGGACGTTTAGTGCTATTTCTATTTTTCCAAAAGACCATCAGGAGATACAGTGAAATTTCGATATTAGTCACAGAAGATCTTCCTCCTCCAGCCCCCACAGCCATCTCAATGACCAGAAGAATTTAAGAGCCTGCAAATTAGAGAGAGAATGAGAGGGGAGAGAGAGGGGGTGTTGAGTGATATGCTGTTGAACTAAGCATAAGCTTATGGCAAATACACATTTAGTTACACAACCAAGTCAAAAAAAAAAAAAAAAAGATCACCAGGGGTCAGCATTTTAACAGGAGTCCTATACAAACCTCTCTCTCTCTCTTCCAGACGTCAATATATACCAGCACCACTGTCCACTCTCCCCTCCACTTGGAAGACCTCTACACGACTCTCGGCTCGATCGCAGTGTGCATCCAGCTCTCCTTTGATCCCTGCCACGTTTCACGCATTGTACGTTCGTTGACACCATGGTGGTGCCTTCCACGACGCCGGCGCACCAGGAGACGGTGGCGCTGCAGCCGGCGTCCCCCGGCGAGATACCGACGGTGGACATGTCCGCGCCCCGCGGCCGCTGCGCGCTATCGCGGCTGGTGGCGCGGGCGTGCGCGGAGCACGGCTTCTTCCGGGCGGTCAACCACGGCGTGCCACCGGAGCCGCCGGCCCGGCTGGACGCCGCCACCGCGGCGTTCTTCGCGCTGGCGCCGCCCGACAAGCAGCGCGCCGGCCCGCCGAGCCCGCTCGGCTACGGCTGCCGCAGCATCGGCTTCAACGGCGACGTCGGCGAGCTCGAGTACCTGCTCCTCCACACCAACCCCACCGCCGTCGCACACAGGGCCAGGTCCATCGACACCAACGACCCTCGCACTTCAGGTACCTACGTACTCAATGTCATACACATATATATACGTACACGTATGCATGCACACGTGGCACACGTATTTTTACTAGAGCATTAATTATCTATCTAGTGTTCTAAGGTTTTCTTAATTCTATTCATACATAGCACTACATATATATCTAGGGCTTCCTTCCGGCCCATCTGTCAGCTGGTGTTATCACTGTTTCACAACAAAGGTTTATCCATATCTCAGTATCATCAGGCAAAAAAAAAAAAAGGTTAAGCCGTAAGGAAAAACGACATTGTCATTTTCCATTAATTTTCTAGCTAGGCTCTTCGCTTCTGTACATCACTAAATCAAGTGTGTTGCTCGATCGCCATGAATAGAGGGTTTAAAGCTTAAACAGTTGAAGAAAGACAGACGTCGACGATCTAATAACATACAGATGTTTATGCTGACGGTGCTTGGGGTGTCATACTCCTATGCACAGTGTGATATGAACATGCAAAGCTATATATAGCTGTGCCTCTTAACTAACTGGCTATGTTGATGTTGGTGTGATGTGGTTTGCATATATCATAATCATGCACCTGTCTCATTGCTGCTGTGAAAGTAGTGTGGGTTGGAACTGCCAAATAAAAAGGTTTTGTTTTGTATTGGTTAGGTTTCATATCCTTCGTGTGAAAAAAAGTTTATAGACATAGTTTTGAGTGTCTGGAGGTGATGCAAGCATCAGATACATAACTATATAAGCATGCATAAGGTAGGACATGATGTGTACATGCATGCATAGGATAGGATAGTTTGGGTTGAGCTAAGGGGCTTTCTGCTTAGTACAATATTGTTATCTTGTGCTTAGAAGACAATAGAAGCCAACTTGGAATCATGCATGCACTCCTCTTGCAACTGGGCTTGCCTACTTCTTCTATTTTGGCTGGTGTATTTTCCATGTTCTGATGTAGTACATGTTAAGACAAATTTTTTCAAGAATGGAAGGGTTATATGTGTGCTCTTTGAATTTTGCAGTATATGTACATATTTATACTACAGCTTTAAGCCAAAATGAGATATTATATACTAATTTGAACACATCACTACAGTTTTAAAAGGAATAAAAAACATTTGACTCAAGAAATCTGTAGCTAATGTTCTGTGTAATTTTATAGTTGCACTACCATTTATAATATTATTTTATCTATGTTAGTGTGTGTGTGTGTGTTTATTTTTCAGTTCGTGATAGAACTTCGATATGCACATATATTGTCATTTTCAGACAGGTCCCATCAATTAAATCGTGGAAATGCAAAGTACATAGTTTTCAAAACAATAATTATCGCCATAATGGCATAATTGATGCTGTGATAGGCAGGCCAAGTGGCCAATGATAAGTTAGTTCCAACAATTTAAGATCAAACGTAGCTAGTTTCTAAAGCAAAAGAAAAGCATACAATTGATGGGACACAACAAACTTGATAGCTCCACAGAATGGGTTAAGGGATTTTCTGATGAAAGTTAGGTATAATTGTCTAACCCAAAAAAATCATTGGAAAAAGAACAAACATGACATTATTATTTCCATTTTTCTCTAAAAAAAACTGACTGCTATTTTTGAAAGGGAAAGCAATACTGTCCACGATGGGAGAAAATGTCTATCAACTGACAGAACATAACAGATCAGATTTCCTTAACTATTTTGGTGCATGCTGAATGAGAAAGCTCATGCAAGACTAGGAGAGAGTATCAGAGTACACCACTCACTACTGAGACCAGGCAGTGGCCTAATCAGAGTTTGTTGAGAGCAAATAAAATGAAAGGGACAAGAAAACCCTCTCTTAGGTAGTTAGAAGACCCCTCTCAGGTCCTTCTCCAACGAACTGTGTACATTTGTATATCAACCAATCTAGCATATGTGCAGTGGTCTCCAATTAATGGCAATATCCAACCACCAACTGATGCAGCAGCAACACAGTGAGTACTTGAAGCATCCATATCTACCAGATAGTTTTATAAGCTTAATTAGCAAAGTACATTAAGTTTTCGTATAGAAAATGAAGTGTTTAGTTGGGGCGGTGTACACTATATATACTTATTTTAAACTCCTCTTAGTTCTCTATCATCTATATATACATCGATCATTAATATATAATCTCCAAACATTGATAGCAAACCAACTAATTAAGTAGTACAAGAATATTAAGCTTAATGCCTTAATCACATCAAAAGCCTAAGCTTATAATAAGCACATCAGTTGAGAAACATATTGATCGTAACATGCCAGTGCAGTCACACAAAAGGAAAATGACCAACCCCCCCAAAAAAAAAAAACTAACAATTAAGAATGCTTCAAGTTAAGAACATAATGTCTTCAAAATCTTCGCAGTAACTATTTTGCTATAAGAAAAGTGCAAGACAAGAAGTAAGGAAGAATAACCTCTTTTCGTCATTGGAACAAAGGGGGAGGGGCCCACATGGAAGTACAAAAGTTTGATGAGAATAAAAATGATCCCCATGCCTCCTTAAAGAGCATATCCATGCTATCCATATAAAGCCAAGCAAAAGAAAGGAGGCACACATGCAAAGGGTCCTCTTTATGGTAAGATAAATGAAATGTCGCAGAGGTTGTGTAGTGGCAGCGCAGTGATATATGATCCAAGCACTGATGGGTCTTTCCATGGAGCAGTGAAAAAAGCAAGGCCAATCCTGTCAAAAACACATTTGCCCATTGGAAAATTTGTCACCCCAGCTGCACGATGTACTGCTGATTCTGAGCTATCCATGCATCACAAGAAACGAATATAGCATGTGTGTAGATGCTGCACAGCACAGAGGCATACATATACGCATCAATGTATCATCTTTTCTCATGCAGGCAGGCAGGCAGGGGGTGCAGCTTTTGAGTTGCTGCAGCTTCACACATCAATCAGTCAAAATCTTTCCCCACTTTCTCCAAACTTCTTTTTACTTGTCACGGCACATCCAACTGATCTTGTGATAACAGCATTCTTTTGATAAAATTAATCCTGTGTTGATTTGACTCACATGCTGAAATTTTTCCTCACTTTTGTTGCAGTGCTGTGGTGAATGAGTACGTGGAAGCAGTGAAGCAGCTTGCATGTGAGATCCTGGACCTGTTAGGAGAGGGGCTAGGGCTCAAGGACCCCAGATCCTTCAGCAAGCTTATCACAGACACTGACAGTGACTCCCTCCTGAGGATCAACCACTACCCTCCATCATGCACCGTTCACAAGCTTGACCATGATGATCAATGCAAGCTCAAGGGCATTGTCGGCACCAAGGCTGGCAACGGTGGGAATCCAACGGCGGGTGGGCGGATCGGGTTCGGAGAGCACTCCGACCCGCAGATCCTTAGCTTGCTCCGAGCAAACGATGTCGACGGTCTGCAGGTGCTTCTGCCAGACGGCGATGGCAAGGAGGTGTGGGTTCAGGTGCCGTCTGACCCATCAGCCTTTTTCGTCAATGTTGGTGATCTCCTCCAGGTAGTGACACCAATTTACCTTAAAGCAAACAGCATTAGATAGATTAACTTGCAGAAAATTGCTTACGCAATCTACCTAATAAATAAATAAAATTGCATAGATTCTAAAGCAAACAAAAGAGTTAAGGCACTAATCTGCACCGAACCATTAGTACTTGCATATGGTTTACAAATTATGCAACTTTCTTTCCAGCGGTTCATAAAATCAGTTTATTTACTTACTGAAAAACATGAGTACAAATTATCTGTATTTGATTCTTCCATGTATGTATGTACATAAGGTTCTCTGAATGGACACCCATGTTGAGAACTATTGCCCCTTTTGTCAAAAGACGTGCAATACTGATATTTTGCTTATTTTTGGGCCCATAGTTTGGATTGCCTCAAGTACCTCTTACCAGCTGACAAAAATTTCCATTTCCGTTCTGTAACTACAAGTGTTTTACTGAGCCTTCCGATGACAGCTACTAATTCATGATGCTGTAACACAAATTTGTTTTGACTTATCCTTTTCTTTGCCTTCTTCTTCCCAGGCTCTGACAAATGGGAGACTGGTAAGTGTCCGGCACAGGGTAATTGCAAGTGCCTGCAGGCCAAGGCTGTCCACAATCTACTTTGCAGCGCCACCACTGCATGCACGAATCTCGGCGCTCCCGGAGACGGTCACAGCCGGCTCACCATGCCGGTACCGGTCGTTCACCTGGGCCGAGTACAAGAAGACAATGTACTCACTCCGCCTGAGCCACAGCCGCCTCGACCTCTTCCACGTCGACGATGATGACAGCGTTGATGTCAGCGAAGGAAAAGAGTAAGAATGGCTAGTTGAGTTGCAGGCAGCGTGCAACTGTGTATGGTGGGGAATAGGTAGGTACAATTGTCCCCAAAATTTTGGCTCTCTGGGTGCTAATGCCACATATCTCAGTGTTATGATGGTGTAGCGTGTCTGTGACTGTAATAGTGGTTAGCATTGTACAGAAGTTATGGTTGTATGGTAGTAATGTACTATTGCCTTTTCAGCAAACTGATTGTTCCCTCTTAACTTTTATTTCCCCCCTCTCTCTCTCTACATATGATTGGGTATATACATGTAACGTCCCGTTTTTCTGAGCTTTTTGAAAATTTTCAAAATAAAAATAACCATTTGGTTTTGTTGAAGTTCTAAACCTTAACTTGAGATTTTAAAAATTAAAAATAATTTAAATGACTAAATCTAACTTCAACTAATTCAAAATTTTGGTTTGGAGTTTGCTGGAGTTCTCTGGTGACTAAAATCTCCTTTCTCTATTTGTTCCGTTCTCCCCACGACCTCCTTAGGACCTCCCTCGATGACCTCCTACGACCACCCTTCAGTCACGAGTCACGACCACCCTTGTGGTTACGACCACCTTTGTGGTTACGATCACCTCTTTGGTTTCGACCACCCTTCCTTTTCGACCATTCTCTGGTTTCGACCACCCTCTCGTGTCGACCAGTCTGTTGGTTTCGACCAATCTGTTGGTGTCGACCGCCTCTTAGTTTTGGCCAGCCTTTCGGTTTGACCGGCTCCGCCTGTCAACCCCTGCACACCTTCTCTTTCCTCCCTATGTTTTCTCAGCAACGTGCGCATTAAATGCGGTCGCCTCTGTCGCGCCTGCCCCCATCCCGTCCATCTGACGTGCGTATTAAATGTTGTCGTCTCCGCCCCGCCGCATTTTTTCCTTCCCTTTTCACACCGCTCCATCTTGTTGTTGTCTCCGCCCCGCCGCATTTTTTCCTTCCCTTTTCACACCGCCCCATCTTGTTGCCCAGTTCTCCTTTCTTCCTCTATAAATAGAGCAACAGGGAGCCTTTGACCTCTTGTTTTTTCCCTCAGCTTTCAACTCTCCCTCTCTCTCGCCCCGTTTCGTCGCGCTTCGAGTTTTGCCGCCGCCGGCTGGAGCTCGCGCCACCGCCTCTAGGGCCGCCGTCAAGCTTCTCCTGCCGACGGTCGAACCACCTTCCTCCTCGTTGAACCTGCATCGCCTTGGCCTATTTAGGTCAGCACCACGTGCACCCAACTCTCCCTTCCTCGCTCTTGTTGCTGTGGTTTGCCCGAAGCACCACGCTCTGAGTTTAAGCCCCGCATCAATTCTTGTCCCAAAGCTCCTTGAAGCAATCTTCTCTCTCTATTTCAGTTTTTTTTCGCAGGAGCCGTCGCATTTCCTCTTCCTCGTCAGTCCCGGTTGACCCCTTCACCGCCGTCCTCCTTCGCCGCCATTTGCAAGTTTCCATGTCTGTTCATAGTCCACTGACCTCTTCCGTCTCTCTCTCTGTTCTGGTGAGTTCTCCGTACCCTGCTTTCTCTTATTCTTTTGGCCAACTTCCCGTGCCCTGTTGTGTTGTTTTGTTCTTTCGACCACGTCGTGCAGTCGAGTCCTTCCTTCTTTTTCGACCGCTGTTGAGTAGTCGAATTTTCCCTTCTCTTTCGACCGCTGTTGAGTAGTCGAATTTCCCCTTCTCTTTCGACCGCTGTTGAGTAGTTGTACCCTTCTCGTATTCTCGTATTCTTTCTACGACCACATCGAGTAGTCGTATCCCCTTCCGACTTGGTAGTCGAAGCCTTCAGTCGACCACCTTCCGACCACAAGTGGTCAAATCAACCTTCCGACCAGTCGAAACTTCCTTTCGACCAGGTAGTCCAAGCCTTCCGACCAGCTAGTTGAACCCACTTCCGACCACCTATAGTCGAACATTTTTCTGACCATGTAACTCTCAAACTTCCGAGAGCCCATTCGAACTTCGATTCGAGCGATTCAAATTTCTAAGTTCATCTAACTTCCAGATCTAGCTATCTACGCTAAAATTATTTAATTTGGAGTTCATTTGATTTCATTTGTATTTATTTGAAGTCGGCTCGTTTTCGCGTGTAGATTTCGACGACTCCGGGGAACCCAAACAATTCGAAGAAGTAGAACCTCAAGCATTCAAACAAGGCAAGTTATACCCTTTATCATATTGAATCACAGTATTTCAAAGTATTTAAATTTTGTTTTAAACTATTGTTGTATGCGTATTTAAATTCAAGTAATTTAAATATATGTTTTAACTTTATAGTTATTCCTAATTCTTTTGTACATCCACACTTGAATGTTGTCTGAATCACCTTTGATGCCTTAGTTAAAAGCTAGTTGGTACATTAGTATAAACTAGAATATGTTACAAAAACTTTGTGCTTAGTCGAAACTTAGCTCAAAAATATTTACTTTGGAGGTTTTAGCCACAAATTCAACTATGGTTTAAAATGATACTATAGTATTGTCTTTACCATAGAGATTTATAAAATGATTTGACTTGTTAAACAAAATAAAAATTGGTTTGAACTTGGACGAAATAGATGTTTGGATGGGTGCATGTCTATGCACGGGATCGACTCATTTCTATGGTCGAGGCCCATGGTTTGTTTGGAAGTCGCCCAAATGAATTAAGGACCGGTCTTCGAGCGTATTTTGCTAAGCCTTTTCGTACTATCACATGTCCTGAATGGGCAAGACCTGGCTAATTAATTTGCAATGTTTCACCGTGGTCGTGTCATCCGGTTGTGTGGGTGTCTTTTATGACCTACTTTCATGTATTCCCACATGGCACAAGAGGGGGCTTAAATTCGGCGGGTGGACCCAATGGAAGCGGAAACCTTAGCGAGGCGAGACTACGGTGGGATGGCGCGTTGTAAAGGCCTTGTCACGTGCTCTAGACTGCTCACCTAAGGTAGTGAGCAGTTGTATCGACGGATGACAAACAAACTAGAGAAGTCGTGTCATGTGGGTAAAGTTGTACGACCTCTACAGAGTGTTAAGAACTATTTGAATAGTCGTGTCCACGGTCATGGACATACTGGCAAAGCTGCTCCAAGTTAGATTTTATTTTTGTTTTCAAAAGACTTGTTTAAATAGTTTTGGATCTCTATCCAAATGGGTTTGGGCGAGCAGCCTTGTGATAGGAGGGTATCTTTCACCACTTGTTGATGAATGTTATCTGACTATAAAACTTGAGTTTTAGAAAATGAATTTTAGTATAGAATAACTGTTGTAGAACTTAGTACAAGTATTTGGAAAAAAAAAACATGGTTTTATGCAAATCAACTCTATAAGTTTTCCATTGAGATATACTTGCATGCATTATAATCTGTTACTTGACGGGTGTGACTTGCGAGTTACTTGACGGGTGTGACTTGCGAGCACGGTTGTTTGTGCTCACTCCTGCTTAATTCAAATATTGAGCAGAGGAAGAATGCTACGAGGAAATCGAGATCTTGGACGACTAGGCTGCGCCTCCAGACGATTGTCTGTGGCGAATTATGTGGTCTACCTTACTGCGTTTGGTTCCGCTGTATTTTGCTCTTGGCTTTATGCCACTTTTGTAACAACTCAAAGTATTTTGAATGACGTTGTATGGTTGTGTTATCATCTCTGGTTTAAACTGTGTACACTAGCTACTGATTATGGGACTAGTGTAGCTTGCACGGAGAATCCAGGCTCTTTCACTCCCGGGTTCGACAATACAGCATACAGATTCAACTATCGAATGAGGGCATCTGTCACGGGCTCACAGCACATCCCGAAATTGGAGATGGTGATGGTCAATTGCACATGCAATTTTCTGTGTTAACGTGTGCTCAATCCAAATTGGTTTTGCTTTCCTCGACTCCCCTTATCATCCGATGGCAGCACAACGCCACAACATGAGTGCGAATTGAGGAATTGAATGTATGAGCACCTTGTGTACAATTATACTGTCATACACCTATTAGTTATCTACACTGTTATAGTGCTATACTGCTATATGCTGTGACTCTCTCTGATAGAGAAATCAAGAGTGTAGATACTAGATTGTATGTGATGGCAAGAAAAGAAGGGGCTTCGATGTTTTACCTATTGATGTGAAATTTGGCTGCATGGCATAAGTACCTAGCTCGGCCATTCTTCTGAGAGGCAGTAAGCACAGTCTTCAAGCAGCTCAATGTCCTACTTGCAAGCCAGAATGTAGGCCAACCTTGGTTTTCCAACAACTTGAGAGTAGAAAACCAGCAATAATCTATGTCTGGTATAGCTGCGATTGCTTCCAATTAAATCCTCCAGGCAAGATATCATAATCACGATTGCAGTTAACTAGTGACCACTGCATTAATGGCCCTTCAGGCCAACTCTAGCCTCCCGATGTTCGTGCAGGCCAATATAAGCTATAGAGCAAAATAAGGTAGAGTGGTTAGTAATAGTTCATAGAAACAAGTGTGAGCAAGAAACTTGAAAGTCATTCCTTCTCCTTTCTTTCTGTAAATAACCTTGTTTTTTCAAGTTTATAATGTAGAGCATCCTCTACCTTCTTCCTAAAAAAAATAGAAGAAAAAGAAACTTGAAAGCAATTTCTTGATATCGGCGTGTACCTGACACCGTAGATTAGGACAAAATCCACCATTACGATATGACCATGGGCCGCAATAAACATGCTAATTATTTTTTTAAAAAAATGTTCCGATGCAAATTTGGAAGAAAAAAAGTAGTAATTCTTGGAAGATAAAATAGAGCTACAGAACATGGATATGCCACCAACCAAAAGGACAAAGGAAATGTTGATTTAACTTATCGCCTGTAATAAGAAAGCTCACAGACTACAAAAGGGGGCATATCAAGTTACAATCTAAACGACCAAAAGTTTTGTACCTTCATCTAAATCATGTTTTAGCAACGAGTGTTCTACTTTTGATGGTGTACTGTAATGTGACAGTTTTTATGTTGTGAAGTAGCAATTCAAGTGGGACATAGTCAAAAATTCTGGTGAGCACTAGAAATTAAAGAAGAGACAGGATGTTGCTTAAAAATAGCATCAGCATTCAAAAGCATCTTGGAACCAAAAACGTCCTTGAGGCTCCAATCTAGCTACTACACTTTCACCATCTGTATTAGATGTTACAGAATCTTTGAAAGTGTATTCAACAATGAAATTTGGTACTGTGTGGTACACCTACATAAAAGCTCCATTCAACAGGAGCATTGAGGCCACACTCGAGATACTCAATTTGATATAGTGGATTGGGAAAAATAGTTTCTGGACTAGAAAGTACTGCTGCACGTAGCTACATTTTTACATGGTTTTTGCATCAACTCAAGCCTGGTTGAGCTATGCTGCATGCAGTATGCACCCACCAGCAAAAAAAACAAGATACCACCATCTAAAAGACAATCTTCATGCAACAAAAAAGGGCAAGCACGAGGCTTTCTTGTTTCTTAAACACTGTACATATGCACCAGGCCGGTGCTAGAAACACAGCCAAAAAAAGTACAAACTTCCACACCAGAAAAGGGACACATTACAAGGGAAGTGCCATTTGAGTAAGTCCCCAAAACAAAACTTTGCTTGCAGTCACTGGTTCGTAGCATTGGCAAACTTAGCCGACCATAAATTCCAGACACATTTAGTAACTTTCCAGACAAAGAGATGCCCGCATGGGTCGATCAATTCACCATGTTAGACCACCACGGTTACACAATTCATGCTAGGAGACACAAATTGTGCAGCTTTCTGCTGCACCTCCAATAGTTGCTAGCCAATGTGTCAACAATTCTGAAATATGAATGAAGGATTGCCACTTATCGTTGTTAGAACCAGCCGGGCATCAATCACTCAGGTAGCATCACACAAGACAGACTACCTCTCCCACCTCCCCTCCACAGTGTTAACAACCTGGCGTTTTCCATATATACCCACAACCAACAGTACCAAGAAACCAAAATGCGGAGGCCAATCAGAAACCTTACACTAAACTGACTAAACCGGTCTATGGCAGACTGTCAGCACACCATTCTACCCACAAAAGAACCTCGTCCTCTTCCCCATAGCGCTGCAAATTGTAACGGAAATCTCTATCCTAACCCCGCATAAAAAAATGATGATCTAGTTCATCCTGACAAACACATTAATCCATGACTCGATATTAACCTCGAACTAACATATGGACAAGGTGCGGAGCAGAAGGTTCACCTCGCCTGGAGCTGCGTTGTGCGGAGCAAAAGGTTCTTGACGACGCGGCGCCGGCCTCCCCGCAGGGCAAAAACCCCCAGGTCTCCGATGACCACCTGCGCTCGTGGTTCAGCGCCTCCGGGCGCTCACGGCCGCCACCAGATCCCCACAGGCGCCATCCTCAGCAGCCTCCGCGCCTCCCTCTCCACCCCCGTCGCCTTTCGGCAGCGACACCTCGGCATCCTCCCACCATTTGCGAATTGAAAAAAAATAGAGTAAAGTACACTGTATATTCTTAAACTTGGATGATGGGTTCATTTAGGTCCAATATCTTTGAAAATGTTCAATCACATACTTAATCTATTTAAGTGTGTCAAACAAGTCCAAAACAGCCCGAGCTGGCATTGACCGGTGACGTGGAACGTTGACCCGGCTCGCGTAGCTCCAGTGTGGCTCCTCGTCACGCCGAGCGCACAAAACCGCGTCCACGCTCTGCCGCGTCCATAGCCCAATCCCTAATCCCCAAATTCTCCAGTGGATCTCCTCTGACGACGAAAGCGACGGCGACGAATGCGGCACTCTCCTCCCATGGCCGAGACGTCGAGCTCCTCGACGAGAAGCCGATGCAAGGGAAAATTTGCACTCCCGTTGATCTTGTGCTCAAACTGTGTGAGCAGGACCGTGGTGCGGTTGACATCCAGAACAAGAGAGAATCCCGACCGCGATTTTTTCAAGTGCCTGAATCATCAGGTGAGTTGTTACCTACTGATTTGAGATTTGGGATTTAGAGTTGGTTCTGATCTTGTTCTTATAGTATCTTTGAGTCGTTGAGATGGTTATGGTTGTAACTTTTGGTGTGGGAGGAACAATATGGCAAGTATTTGTGTGAGCAGGCATGATCCATTTCGATGAATACAATATGGCGTTGATGAAGACCAAACAAAGGTGGAAGAATTACTAGTTAGAGAAGGCATGGAGGAGAAGTTATACAGGCTTGTTCGCATGGTGATGGCGGTGATAAGTAGGAAAGGAAGTTGTATTTTTCTTGAAGGGTTTGCTTGTTGTGTGTGTGTTGTTGTTAGTTACTTGGTCCTTCTTTGCTTTTGAAGATGAGCATGTAATGGAAATGAATGGTGTGAAATGGATGGATTCACACTATGCTCTTTGCAATTGTATTTGTTCTTGTCTTTGAAATAATGTTGTGAAATCTGTTCTTTTGTTGAATTTGAACAACTATCTTGAACATCTAATGGATACTAAAGAAACACAATAATGCATCCAGTCAAGCGGTGCAGCATTTTGGACAAGCAACAAATAGACTTAATTGTTGAAGCAGTTCGACCATAATATTGCATAAAGCATTCATAGAATTACAGAATCATCTTAAGAAGTCCTTAAAACATCTAGTTGGACACTTTGTAGGTTGACATAACTACATCTCATCTGATGACTTTGTTTCTTCACAAAATCACAAAATACTACTGTTTTGTCTGCACAAAATAGAACTTCTTACCACTAGTTGGTCTGCACAAAAGAACTTGCCAAGACATCATTCACTTCTTGCCAGTAGCCTCCTTAGCTTCAACAGTTTTCTTGTGCTTCCTCATCTTGGCTCTACCTGCTGTCCTTGCGGTGCTAAGTGCACTTGCAGTTGTGGGTACATTCTCGCGATGAAAGCACATTCGAGAATGGACCGACTTCTTGTGTTTGCCTCAAGGATGGAGTGGGTGGACATAATCAAATAGCATGTCATCGGTGTTCGATTAGGAATTGGACCATCATGATTTTGCTCAACACTAAACAATTAAATGATTGGCATGACATAAAATGCATGAAACAAAACATGTTTACCTCGGTGAGTAGTGAGACAACATAGTGGAGCTCGATTGGGAGGACATGTGCTCATCGGTGGTAGTGGGGCATAACGGCACAGGTGATCACAGGATCTTCCTCAATCTCTTCTTGAGCATTCTGTGTGCTTCCTTTTACTTGCATCTTGGGTCTTTTCCTCGCCTTCTTAAGGTCACACCCTAACATTGTGGGTAGAAGACCCACGATTACTGCGATGCATGATCACACCATGCTTAGACATTCTAGCTCCGATTTTTCCTGCACTTCATGTGGTGCTTCCTTCTACATTTCCTTGGCCTACCCACTTTCTTCTCATACACAGGTGGTTTAACTTCAACATCATTCATCTTTTGCCAGCTCTTGTGGTCTCTACATGGCATGATGTTATGGTCATATGCCCTAGTATACCTTTCAATTGAGTAGCAACTGTGGACTATATCCTCTGGTGCAAGCCTCTCATGCCTGAAGCATGAGATAGCATGGTTGCATGGAATGCTTGTCAAATTCCATCTTCTGGAATCACACTGCTTAGCATTTAGGTCCACAATGTCTTGTGAGTCCCTTTCTGCACTGAAAATGCCCATACCGGTGGCAAAACATAGCGGATGTTGGCCATCTCAGCATTCCTTTGCAGCTTCTTTATAATCTTGGGGCATATGTCGCCTTGCTATTTCTGCATTTCCTTTTGCTTGCCATGCCCACAGCAGTAAGCATAATCCCACCAAATTTTGTCTTGATGTGGCATCCATCCAAGCATATCAGTGGTCTGCAACCTTCAAGGAAACCTCTCTTGCAAGCATCAATTGAGAAGTACATGGTCTTTGGCGGCTGTTGTAAACACTTAGGAAAAAAGTGCTTCCAGGGTTAGACCTCCTCAACTCTTGTGCATAATCCCACAGCTAATTGTATTGCCCAACCTCATCCCCATGTATGGCCCTCAGTGCCATTCTCCTTGCCTTTCCTAGTTTGCTCCTAAAAGGGGTCATGTTCCATTCTTTCTGAACAATCCTTGCAAAATTCCTGAGGGTCATTTTATCATCTGCCCTAAAGGTTTCAATGTACTTCTCAGCTATGAACTTTGCAGTGAATGTCTTCAACACCCACTCCTTTCTACAAGTATGCTCACCTACATATCTCTTCACCATAAAGCAATTGGCACGGCTATCCTTCGATGCATACATCTGCCATGGGCAACCCTTCGCACAATGGGCTTGGATTCCTCTCTGGTCATTTCTAGGCATCCTGATATCAACTCTGTGCTTGAAACTATACTCAGAAATTACTTTCCTCAGCTCCTCAACTGATGAGAACACCAATCCAACTTTGAATACAGGGTCCAACATGTCAACATCTGGCTTAAATGCCTTGAAATTGAACTTGGGTGTGTCATCATCATCTGAAGAATCTGGCAACCGCAACAACTCTTCCTCATCTGATGACAGATTGTCTTTGGGTTCATGAGGATTAACCTCGTCATCGACATTATCAGCAAACAGGTCGTCATCTCCATCTTCTATCTCATAGTCACTGTCTACAAAATCAGAATCCTCCTCGTTATCTCCATCTTCTATCTCACTGCCACTATCTCCTTCATGTTGCTCTGATGGTCCTGCCTCCTCTTTGTCCTTACTCTTCTTGCATTTGGTGAAGATATCATCATAAAAGCTCGATAGCTTCTCATCAACAATCCCATCACTGAGAGCTACCTTCCTGGGGCTCATCACCTTAGGCAAATGGGCAACTGGTTGTGCTACGATATCATCCCAGTTGACGCTTCCTATACTGTTATCATGATCAACATACATAATTAAGTTCTTGTGACGGTTTGTCATCGCAACCATGTCAGTTAGTGTCGCGTCCTTCTTGATGATTGTCAAACCTTCGCCAACATGTTTCCCGAGCAAACACCAAGAAAGCTTCAAGGTTTCACTCTCTCGTAGCCCACTGTTGGACAAAATCATCCAACCAAAGAGAAGACCACGTATCTGTCTCACAATGATCAAACCAATTTCATTTACCACCCACATAGCTCCGATTCCTACCATGTCCGCAAAAAAACCCACCATGGTGAACCTCTCGTGAATTCGTCATCATCGGGCCCTACATTGTTAATGAATGAAGCAATTTCGGAAAACTAGCGACCAAGAAAACAAGGTGAGAAGATTTTGTGAATCGTGCTCGGCACATCGCCACAATCCAAAACCTAGATTACTAAAAAACAATGTGTTAACGCCAGGCTTCATGAGCAAAATCGCAACCAAAATTTCAACCAAATCAAAACCAAAACCTAAGCCAAAACCTAAATCAAAACCAAAATCAAGACCAAGACCAAGCCGGGCACTGAAGCATGAAGCACGTACCATACGCCAGAGGCGGTTCGCCTTCTCCCCGCAGCGTCGGCGCCATGCTCGTCTTCGGTAGCCTACGCCGGAGGAGAGTGCAACCTTCGTCACCGTCGCTTTTGTCACCAGAGGAGATCCATTGGAGAAATTGGAGATTATGGATTGGGTTGTGGACGCGGCGGAGTGTGGACGTGGTTTTGTGCACTCGGCGTGACGAGGAGCCACGCGAACCGGGTCAACGTTCCACGTCACCAGTCAATGCCAGCCCGGGCTGTTTTGGACCTGCTTGACACACTTAAATAGATTAAGTACCTGATTGGACACTTCCAAAGATGTTGGACCCAAGTGAATCCACCGTTCAAGTTTAGGGACCTACAGTGTACTTTACTCAAAAAAAAATAAAACATGTGCTCTGTGTGCCATATAACGTTGTGCCGAATTGTTTAGGCAAAGTCAAGACGGTACAACCCATCAGTCTACCGGCGCTAATACTTTTGGCCCATGAACACCAAGCAAAGGATGCCATTAATTTGTGTTCATGCAAATCTGCAGCGTGTCTTTTTTTCTAGAGATTTTCGATTAAAAAGATGTCACTCCAGTCCAAATAGTGGGCATTTCGGGGATCAAAAATCCATTTTGATGTCCTTTTTCCCCCGATTATTACGCTATTTCACCTCATCCCCATGTGCAAAGACCGAACATTTGAGAAAATTGGCTACATGACACATATTTGAATGGAATTTTGATCAAACACAGCATAAAATTGTGTCGCCGCCACACTCTAAAATTTGTGTTCATTTGATGATGATCACTGCAACAATTAAAACGGTTTTTAGATTCTTCATATAAACTTAAAAGGTATTGTGTGCCTTATTGCATTTAAGTCAGTAAGATTTGCCCTATGTGCTATGTTCTAGAGATGTCATGGTCGATATGCCCATCCACTGGGTCTAAACTTTCTCAAAACGGACAATATTTGCATCTTGTAACGACTGCTAATGTTGGCGTGAACAAAAGTTGTCTGAATTATGAGACATGACGGTCTGTTTGCACATCATTTCTGTGTCTTCGCCTCTTCGGACCAAGGTAGTTGGTGTCAGCCATCGTAGAACTCAAAGGAAAATCGCACCATAGGAGCGGGTCATACAACTTTGGAGCGAAACTATTGCGTGGAAACTTTAATCGCAAGTAGGGGTGTAAGCGGACGCGGGCTGTTCGCGAACCCACTAAACCCGTCTCACATAAAACAATACGTGAGTGCTGGTGGATCAACTCTAAAATTAAGTGGCTACTTGCGGGATGTCCATGTATCCCACTATGTGGCCGCATATCCCACTACTTTACTTGGCCCACTAAGAGATCACATGAGCTTCATAAGCCTGATTCGGTTATTATCTGATCCCCATCCCCTTCGACTCGACGTCTTCGCCTCTTCAACAACAGGGGTGTGAGGCTGCAGCAGATTCGACAATGGCGTTGCGGACGGCTATAGAGAAGTGGCGGGCGAAGCAAGGTCGGTGAAGCCACGCATTAGGGGCATATCTATTCCTTCTTGATTCTTCCGTCTCTCAAAACCCTAGCATATAATGCAGCATGGTGGATGGCGAGGGCTTATCGCCGGGTGCAGCCGACCTCGCTGAGAAGCTGGTAGGGCTCTTCGCAGGCGGAGGGGAAGAGCCGCACCTTTCCTGATGCTTGGCGGCAATGAACAATGGCAATCACAGTTGTCCGTCAACTATCTTGTCAATCTTATGCAAAAATCAGTTCTTGATTCATTTGAATCATGTAGAAGGATCGGCTCTCGATTTCTCTTGATTATAACAAGAACAGGAAATAGTATTTTTTTTGTTCTGCTCACATCATTCTTAGATTGCTATTTAACATTTAAACTCATGTGTTATTCAATGTGTTGTTGCAGGAGAGAGCGGATGAGGAGGTGGCGAGGCTCAAATCTTGGCACGAGCGGCGTCGCCCGGGCTCTACAACTAATTAGGTACGTGAAGTTAATATGGATGTTTCACTTTCAGATACATGAAGCTGAGAAATACCGATACAACAACAAGCAGTGAGCAAAGAAGTTGACCGTGAAGTTGCGGGCTTCAAGGGCGTCGTGTTGCTCGCATAAGAGCTTTGTGGGCTGCCGCATTGACCTGCATAAAAGCTTGCGACCAAGTGGGCAAAGTGCAGGTAGCCCGCAATACGTCCCACTTTCATCATTAATCGCAAGATGCTAGGTTACAACCGCACGATCAAAATAATCGTGTCTCGACGCAAAACCATGTGCTTGGCCAACCTAAATGTAGCCCAATCTTGCTCTCACCATTCACTACAAATATTTCATTTAGCCGTATATACACATATAAACATTAAGGTAGAATTGGGCAAATACCTAAACTGCCCCTATTGATTAGAATATGGAAACTTTAATTTAGTAACGTTACGAAACCCTTGATCGAGGGCTTTTATGGGAAAATAACTAAACTACCCCTATTAGGCTTAGTCTATAAATATGACCTCATTTGTACATTGAATTGATTGACAACAATAACCAGATCATCCCTTCTACACTTTGTCTCTATTTTGTCTATTGATTGTGTATGATTGACTTGGTAAAATTACCACAACGACTACGATTATTCAACATGTCATCAACGTTATTTGCTTTACACGGCTGAATCGGTATGTCGCTCAGATTCCCTTCTTTTCCAATCCCTGATTTTGCTATTAGATTAATCTCGTGAATTAATTTGTGAGAATTCGATGTTAGATCTGTTAATTGCTAATTAGGGTTAAATGGTAGGATTACTGTTTTATCTTGCTACAATGTTCGGGATTTTTGGCGATGGCCATGGTGGCAAGCACGATGCTGCCCACTCGCCGCCGTCACCACGTTCCTCACGGTGGCGAGGCGAGACCCCAATGAACGTCCATAACTCCAGGAGCCTCGCTCAATGAGTCGTACCACCATCGCATGTGATGTTACCGTCACCATCGCGTGCGCCAGACGTGTTGTCACTGTCACTGTCACTATCGCAAGCACCAGATGTGTCGTTGCGACAACACCGTGTGAGGCGGCCGAGCTGTCGCCGCGTGCGCTCTAGGCACACCACCACCGCAGTCGTGCTCCCACACCGCGTCAATGTGTAGCGTTGCCGCTGCAAGTAACCGAGCTGCCACGACACCTCCACGCTGCGTGCGCCCGAGACACACCACCATCGCCTGCGCCCGACACACTGCCACCGCTCGAGGCCCCCGCAAGCCAACGCGAGCCCCATCGGCTGCCCTACCGTTTCCCCACGCTCACCGTCCATCACCTGATGTGTCGCATGTCGCGATGCCACACGAATCCACCATCGTCACGCCCGACACGCGAGCTAGCCACTGAGAACCCGTCGTCGCCGGAGCACCTCACACGACACAACACCACCGCACAAACCTGCAGTGCCTCCCACCATGCAAGCCTTCTGCGCCGCGCGTGCGAACTCGCCGCTGCTCGATGCGGCTGCCGCGCAGCCGGGGACTAGGGTTTTATCCTGTCCCCATCTTGCCTCTTGGTGAGAGTGCGTGGGTCTTGGAGGCCCACGTACACGTGTAACCTACAGGTCGTACGCCCGTGAATTTTCTGGCCCAAAGGTTGAACTTATTTGGGCTGTTATTTTTTCCTTTCTAGCCCTTGTAGTTTCGGTTAATTTATAGAATAAATTGCGGCTATGATTAATTTACATTTTGAACCTTGGAAGCTTCATATCAATGGGTTGTTATTTGTCCTCGCTTTTTTTTTTGCTGAAATTGATTCTGTCATAATGGTAATTCTGAAAATTGCTCACAGACCACAATAATTAGCAAAAAAATCATGACAATTGCTATGAAAATTCTGAAAAAACTATAATACTATCTACCGAGTAGATGCAAAGCAATCTTTACTGATTTTGCAATGATCATGCTTTAGATTCAATTTTACTTGTCATAAAATTTATAGAATACTGCATGAATCCAATGTAGGATATGTCAGACATCGCCAAGAAGGAATTCATTGAGCTTGCCTTGAATGGCAGCAATTACATCACCTGGTAGATGGATGGTAAGATCACTGAAGTCTTGATGCATTGGAGCCACCATCAGAGCCGAAACTAACACCCCTGCTATTCCTGAGGTCGCTAAGTATACGGCCCTGCACTTCTTGAGGCACTATTGTAGGATCAAGTATGACTGACTAGAGGGGAGTGAATAGGAGGTTTCTACAAGATTGTGCTCTAATGAACAATTTTAACACATGTCGTCTAATTAAAGATTTCTAGCACAAGTCAAGACGTAAATTCTAAGTTCACTAAGTCACCCCAAGCCTATGTCAATACCAAATACAATTTTAGCTAAGCAATTCTACACAAATAAGTAGCTAAAGATGTAAATATGAAAATAGTAAAGACAAGAGAGGAAACCGCAATGAAGACAATCGATGTTTTTCTGTGGTATCAAAGACTTGCCGGTCTTCACTAGTCCACATTGAAGTAAGCTCAAATGAATTAGACCGGCTCCACGAGTTGAGCCTAATGAACCTCAATTCCACTATGGTTGCTCTTCCTCCACTCCGGAGATGACGAGCACCGAACCACTTACAAACGGTGTCAGGCGTCTTTCACAACCTTCTTGAAGAGATCACCGCATAATCTTCCTCCAAGCCGTCTAGGTGCCGGCAAGCACCAAGAATTATAAACCACGGGTCTTGCTTGAAGGTTATCAAGTGTCAAAGAGATCAACAAAAGATGCAAATGCACTTTAATGCTCTCAACTACCTCATAATATGAAATATGAGCAAATGAGTAGTAGAGAGTGCACCAATAGCTCTAATATATTCAATGAGGTCAAGAGTTGTGTGCTTGGTGCTGGTGAGGGGGTATTTATAGCCCCCAACCACAAAAATGACCATTTGATGAAATTCCCTAAAAAATCAGTAGGTGCGGCATTACCGTCATTGATCGGTCAGTACTACTGAACCTACTGTTCAACGGTCATATGGGGTTCATTAAATACTTTTGAACTAGCTGTTACAGTTTGGTGCAGTACTACCACTCATATGGATCGGTACTACCACTCGACGGTAGTACCGCTCGGCTCAACTAGTACTACCGATTTCTAGAGGAGGAAAAACTCTCAAAAACATACTTTCTGGAAATAATGTATCGCCAACCAGAAATCGAACTTACCTCAATGTGGTAGTACCGCACTTCATGTGCGATTATACCGCAAGGTGGTAGTACCACAGTTATACTTGCGATCATACCGGTTGTACTAACAACTATTTTCAGATGTAGTTCAAAATGCATGCATATCTTAGTTGATCAAGATGGCACAAAATAAGTTCTCAAGCTACTAGCCACAATCTCTCTTTATAGTACGACATCTAGCCTATAAATTCGGTCTTTTTACTAATCACCGAGATCGGTAAAAACTATAAAAGGGTCCTCGGGCTACATAATATTTTTATCTTGACCCATGTCGATCTTTTGTCATCTTTGCATGACATTTCCATGTCGTCATAAAAAATCTGGGCCTAAACCTTTAAAACATCTTAGCACACATGTTAGTCCCATAACGTATTGTTGTCATTAATTACCAAAATAATTTTTAAGAGTCTATATACTTTCAACCATCTTCATGCAGATCTGAAGGCTGAATACTTGATGGAAGAGGAACCACTAGCATTGTGAAATTCCCTAAAGGAACGCTACAACCAGCAAAGATTTGTCTTACTCCAGAAGCACAACGAGAATAGACCATCCTACACTTTCAGGGTTTTAAGACCGTGGCGGCATATAACTCTGTTGTGCACAAACTTAGCTTTAAGTTGAGGTTCTGTAACCAGATTGTTATAAACATTGAAATGATAGACAAGACTTTATGCACTTTTCACCCCCAACATGAAGTATGCTGCGGCAACAACACCGCAATGCTAAGCACTCTGAGCTTATGTACACTTTGCTGGAAGCATAAAAACATGAAGAATTCTTGATGGAAAACCATCAGGTATGTCCCACTGGGACAATGGCTATGCCTAAAGCACATGCCAATGCTTAGCAAGTTAGCAAGAGCCAGCACCGCAGAAAAGGCCCAAAACCAAATGGGGCAAAATGGAAGAAGGTTGGAATACAGAAAGGCAAGGGTAAGCCTTAGGGTAGAGGTAAAGGCAAAGGGAAGTCCCAGAAGCAAGACTCAGGCAACAAGACTGCTTATCCTCCACAGCCTTGTTTTAGGTGTGGTTGCATCAGCCATTGTTCACGCACTTGACGCACCCTGAAACACTTGGTGGCCCTTCACATGCAATCCATTGGTAGAGCCTAGAAGACTCTGGGAAAAAAGGCCGAGGCACACTTCGCTGCTCAGCCTATTATGACTGGGCCCTCTACTAGTCAGGAAGTCGAGAAGAATGGTGACATGATTCTTGATAACGTGGCCTAGGGATAGGATACCTCCATGGATAATGACAACTTACTTGGGATGGAGCTCCTAGACCTCTAGAAGGACTCACAGGACCTATATGGATACTTGAAGTAATCTCCTAGCTACCCTTTTAGTTGCTCACAGATGTCGCATTTTCCTTAATAAATTTACTTATCAGTTTAGTTTTGTTAGTTCTCGATGAACATTGGTTTATTCAGGCTCATGTTGAGCATTTATCTTTCATTGTTTGCTTAGGTTGAATACTTGGCATTGTTATCTTTCCAGATTATTTAATTCGTCTTTTTACTGGTCTATGCTTGTTCTATATTTTGCACTATGTTTTCTGATGAACATTTGTTTGATAATAAATCAATGTTTTAATTATAGAACAACTTGGTATGATCCAATAACAACAGAGAAAATCTGTCTTGTAGACAGTTGCACCACTAACTCAATTCTTAGGAAACTAAATATTTTCAAACTTTAACTAAGAAATCTAGGAATATTGTTGTTGGCACTGGAAGTGTCATCATAGTTCTCCCAATGAGTACTCGTATAATAGTAGAGGTTGCTCTTCTATATCCCAAGTCCAAACGTACCCTCCTAAGTTTTAAAGACAAAACGTACCCTCCTAAGTTTTAAAGACATTCGTATGAACGGACTTTATGTAGAAACCGTCAATGAGAATGGTACAGAATACCTACTAATGACTAAGTCTAACGTATGTCAGAAGAAAGTACTTGAAAACTTCCTTCTTTTTCATCAGGATTGTACTACACATATATAAAACCTGAAGTATATGTTGCGATGAAAACAATATCTAAACACCCATAATTTTTAAGATCTCGCATGACCGTCTGGGACATCCTGGCTTGGGTATGATGCGAAAAAAATCATTAATAATTTGGTTGGCCATAACATAAAAACCACAGGCTTTCCTAGACCTGAAGACTTCAAGTGTCCTTGTGCACAAAGGGAAGTTGATTACTAGACCCTCGTATCTGAAACTTATAGAAGTCACCTAGTTTCCCTAGAGAGAATTCAATGTGATATTTGTGGACCTATCTAACCCTGCCGGGCCCCTTTAGATATTTCATGGTGCTGTTAGATGCCCCTACTAGATGGTCCCATGTTTGCCTTTTGTGTACAAGGAACCATACTTTTGCAAAGTTAATCGCCCAAATCATCATATTAAAAGCCATTTTTTAGGATGAACGGGTTAAATCTATTCAAATGGATAATGCTGGCGAGTTTACCTCAAAGACATTCAATGATTATTGTATGGCTCTGAGCATTAATGTAGAACACTCAACACCACATGTCCATGCCCAAAATCAGACAAAAATCAGACACTTAGCAACTCATACATATCTTACCCTTATGCCCCCACAAATTTTAATTAGACTAATTCTCTATGGTTCTCCCAAAAGTGATTCTACAGTAGTAACTATCTTTTGAAAGGAAAGAGAGAAACCAAGTTTTAAAACTCAAATTAGAGTAAGGTGAGAGTTGACAGCTAAGATAGGTAAGGAGTAAAATCTGAGGATCTGCCTAGGTTTTCATAAACCCTCTTTATACTTTGAAATTAAGCTTTTTCAAAACATCCTAAGGACGACTATGCTTGGGTTACTACGGTCAGAATGGCTCTGATACCAACTTTGTGAGGACCCCAGTTTATTTGGCTTGTAATGCTTAACCAACCACCGGTCCTAGCGGCACAAATCAAATAAGCGATCCTCGAATATGTATACTTCCGAAAGCGATATACACACCTCGGTACAAAATTAGACATCAACTCCATTCCAAACATAGAGTCCAAACACTACACTACCAAGCGGAAGATAAACAAATAGTAGAGTTATTACAGACAAAGGCCGACGAGCTACAAGATACAAAAATAAACAAGAACGGCAATGAAGCAAAAGTGCCATAAGATGGCTATAAACAAAGCCAATCGCGTGCCTCCAACCCACAAGGCATCGGCCAGGACCGCCAAGTCTAGTCGCCCACGAAGCGGCAACATGACTCACGAAGTGAGGCCCATGGGGCTCACCTTCCTCCTCTGCAACAAAAACATTAAGCAAAGCAATCGAGTACAAAGATTGTCTTTGTACCCGCAAGACTGACGTGTGAACTAGCAGACATGTTCATATGCTACATGCAGGCTTGTTAGGTGGAGGCCATATGTTTCATTTGCATAAAGCCAATTTTCATTTGCAATAATATAATACAGTTTGAAGCGGGTTTGCAATTCATTTTCTTGTTGAAATAAGCTGCGAAATAAAGATAGATACAAGTAACCACCTAGAAGTGACTATCCCAATAGTCACCACAACATAGCACGAATCCCAGATTCGTACCACCCATCAAGTTTTAATTTAAATGTTGTAGTCTAACTCTTGAAAAGCTTACCCAAGCGTGTCCATCACCTAGGACGAGGCTATTCGAATAGTTTTTAACCTGCGGGGGTGTACCACTGCACCCACACTTGCATCGCCTTTAAGCCAAAGCACACTTAGAAGGTATCTTTGCACACTAAGTCCTCTGAGACTTTTTCCAATATTGTGTATTAACTACGAGCCGCTCGTATGGATAGAAATCCATACGCTTACATGGTAAAGCCGAAAAGACAACTACCCACTCCGGATAAAGCTTTTGGACAACTACCATGCTCCCACCTCCATCCTCCTGCGACCTCCTGCGACCGGAGCCAATACACGCCAAAGTACTAGGTCAAGAGAGGTCCCATATACTCTAGTGTAGTTAGTGCGCGAAATGCTGGATAAAAATTCACTCACAAGATGTTCGGTCCTTAATTGGCGGGCACCTTTCGATCACACCCAGCAGATCACACCAATCTTACCATTGTGCGCGTGTAAATCATTTTGTTTTCAGTTTTAGTTTTGCAATTAACATAGCAGTGGAATATAAGAACAGTAATAATTTTTATGTGATCAAGATCATCGACTAAGTCGATGATCGCCCAAATCTCGGAAACTAAGCATGGCTAAGCAACTGAACTCGCAATCTACTAAGTGATAAGAGTTCATCCAACGAACTCTAATCACAGCTAGTAACCTAGGCTCAGGTAGTAGAGATCAACATTTCACCTACAGGATATGCAGCTACGGTTTTAACTAATCAGTTTAACACAAATTAAGCGATGCATACATACAGTTGAAACAAAATATTATACTTTAAAATCTTGGGATAAACATGATCAAGCGCTTTGCTGGTGCTATTGCTCAATTTGTTGAGGAGTCGTTCTCGGGGTTGCGCAAATATCGAATCCTAACGTTTGAACAAAACAGCGAATAAGAACGAATAACACCGACAAAACTCAATAATCAAACACAAACACCAATTTATACACAGAGGCTAGACCACCACAAAGGAAAAACAGAATAACTGCTACAGAGATGCTTCAAATAGACATGCTTTCAAGTGATAAATCTACCCACTCACTTATTTATCAGGTTAACCACAAAATCAATCCTCTTATATGATTTAAACTTTGGACAGACTTTGATGGTGATTGTGTGCACATCTATTATTTAATCATCAAGTTAACACATCAAAAACAGCTAGTTACTCTAAAACAACCATTATCGGTTGAGAGAATGAACCGCAAGAAGCTATTGAAAACACTAACTAGTCAAGTATCCAACTATGAGATGCTAAACAAAATTCTAATTAAGTTTGGGCTTTAATAAAATTCAGCTACTAACACACCTAAGCAACATGCCAACATATTATAAGGTTATCACCATTCAAAGATGCTACTACCCCAAATCTTATCAGACCGATAAATCAAAAGTACAGAGACAATAACATGATCACTAACTATCCCTTATGATCAAACATGACAACGAGCTTTGAAACTTAAAGATACTAATTAAATGATTTCATGCTAACCACTACAACAAAAGGGAGTCAACCAAAGACTAAACAAGAATCCAAAGCATAAACATGAAACTAGAATTTAGCTCGACAATGAAACGACAACGGGAGACAATTGCAGAGACAACACCAAAATACTTTCAAACCCCATTACCAATTTTGATCATGCAATGAGAGTGAACTAATGAACAATCATAAGCATGATTAGCGCTAACTATAAAGCTTAAGGAGGTGGGCCCCATCACAACAAAGACAGTGGAGCTCAAGGAAGAACAGGAGGCTCTGTGTCGGGAGCGGTGGTGGTCGCCGGCGGTGGAGTGGTGGCGCGCGAAGGTGAGCTCAAAATGGGTCACCAGTGAATGGAAACTAGGTGGCAGGGTGTGGCTTGAGCGGCACCGGCGGCGGCGGCGACAACACATGCGCGGCGGCGTGGAGGTGATAAGGGCGGCGGCGCCATATAGGAATATGATGAAAACTAGCGCGCGCATGAGCCTCGTGGAGGCTCGAGGAACTCACCGAATGACGCGGAGCTCAAGAGGCTGCCGGAGATGGCGGCGGCGAGAACTGCGGCGGCGATCAAGGGGCCATCGAGGAGGGGAGCAACCTGAGCAAAAATAGGGAAAAGAGAGCGGAGATAGCTTGAGTGAGTGCACTAGATGTAGTCTTGCGCGAGCAATTGCCCTAGGAACCAACTCACTGGAGATGAGGACGATGATCCAACTTTCTACCAAGAAGAGGGACACCAAAATTCAATGGCCCTCGCGAGTGAAACTCAAAATTAGTCGAGGGGAAATCATGATAGGGATCTGGAACACGATGTGACGCGCAAAGAAGGGATGATCTTCACTGGTTGTGGTGCCGACACGGCGGGGCGCAAGACGATCGTGAACCCGAGATTGCGCACTACTACAATTTGAGCTCGGGAAGGCAATGGAGGGTAGGAAGTGGTCTTAGGTGTCCAAAGGAGGATAAGAGAGCTGCGAGGGCTTAAGTAGGGAAGAGGCGGAGGAAAGCGAGTGGCGATGCTTTTGGCACCGTGGAGCTCAAGAACGTGCGACAAACCGTGAACGGAAAAGTGGGTGATTGATGTCGCTCGGGGCATGGTCTCTCGGCGGAAGATGCGCCGAGAAATGCTGCGAGAAAATCGAAAGCGGTGACGAGACAATGAGGCGGGTGGCGATCATCTGCGCGCTATCACAAACATTCAAATTTCTTCGGCGAGTAGGTGACGACGACATGTGGGCCCGCATGTCGCCGGCAAGAAGAAAGCGGCGCGAGCCCGAGTCGGCTTGGCGCAAACTGAGGTTCGACTCGACCATTATCGCGCTAACCGTTGGATCCGAGATGGACGATCGAGATTGATGTATGCATTCGGACAGTCGACGAGACACGCAATATGGACCGTCACGATCTCCATCGGACGGTGATAGCTATTGGGCTGCGCGGTGCAACTAGGTGGTGCGACCGAGTCCATTAGTGCGGTCGGACTCGAGCCCAAATGGGGTTGGGCCCGACAAGCAGTTGTTCCGATTTGAATTAGAAAGACAGAGACGGTTTGGGAAATTTTTAGAGATAGCTCCAGGGCTCCAAAAATTTCGAAATTTTTATGGTAGCTAACTGGAACAGAGGGACACCTTGTGTAATTTTTCCAGGAGTTTTTATGCACTAGGTTTCTCCCAAGAAAATTCACAAGCTGCTGCCTAAGGGTTTGACCAGATTTCTAAACTGGTTTGACTTGGGCATTTGAAATAGCAAATAAAATCTAAAAATTGTGAAACAATTCGGGGAGGTATATAGGATGATCAAGATGATAGGAAAAATAATTTCAGAAGATGATCACAAGTTTGAAAGCTAAGAATTTGCTGATAACAATTTCTATTCACAAGAATTTAATTCTAGAAAATGGAAATTCTTTGGGAAAATTTGAAAACTTCCAAATGATTTGATGAGACAACAAAAGTTTTATTTCTCCTCAAAATTTTACATTGGAAATACAAACCCTAAGTTAGGGCTGTTACAAATCTCCCCCTTACAAGAATCTCGCCCGAGATTACGATCACCGAGAAGAAGGATGGGTAATCTGCCTGAGACGATCTTCCCGCTCCCAAGTGGCTTCGCCTCTGAGTGATTCGACCATCGAACTCTAAGAAACTTGATCACACGGTTCCTTGTTCTTCGCTCGACTTCTTCGAGGATCTGAACAGGCGCTCACGATAAGAGATCTTCCGCACATCGATATTTTCCAATGGTGTTTCCTCCACAGAACACGGAGGCATTTCTTCAATTGCGATACATGGAAAACATCATGCACCCTCAAGTGTAGGTGGCAACTCTAACTTGTATGCAACGGCTCCACTTTCTTGATGATGCGATACTGACCGACATATCGAGGAGCTAGTTTTCCCTCGACACCAAACGACGATGTCCTTCAGAGGTGAGACTTTGAGATACACAAAGTCATTACCGAAACTCACCACGCCGACGACGATCCGCATAGCTCTTTCGCTCGACAGGAAGCTACGCGCAGTGCTCACGAATCAATCGCACTTGACTTTCATTTCATTGATGGAATCGCCAAAGAACTGCTCTCCCGTTTCACCGGTTCAACGGTGCACTGCATCGCCTCCCATACAAGGCCTCAAACGGTGCCATACCGAGACTAGCTCGAAGTCGTTGTTGTAGGAGAATTCGGCAAGCGGTAGACACTTCTCCCAATTCTTCCCGTAGGAAAGAACACAAGCACCGGAGCATATCTTCAAGAACTTGGTTGACTCGCTCGTCGACCATCGATCCCGAGGATGATAGGTCGAAATGAAAGAAAGACGGGTCCCCATGGCCTCCAGAAATCGTGCCATAGCCAAGAAGTGAAAAGAGAGCCACGATCGACACAATCGTTCGTGGCACACCATGCAAGCTCACAATGCGGGAGACATAGAGATCGCCAATCGACCGACATCGAGTGGTAAATCGGCGGAAGTGTGCTACCTTCGTCAATCGATAGATAACAACCCGATAGCATCCTTCCTGAAGAAGTACGGTAGACCGGTGGAAGTCCATGCCCTCGTAATCCCACTTCCATTCTCGTGCGGCAAAGGTGAAGGAGACCTGCCGACGCCGATGCTCGCCTTGACGCGACAACATATGTCACATCGGCCACGAACCCGCAATCTCGCGCTTCATGCGAGTCCACCGAATCTCGACGCAGATCTTGGTACATTTTAGTGGCCCCGGGATGGATGGACAAAGGCGAATCATGGGCCTCTGGAGAATCAAATCCCGCAACCGGGGACCTTTGGGACCACGGCGACGCCCAAACCATACAACACCGTGCTCATCTTCTCAGAAACACTTGGTCGATCCATTCTCGATGTTTCGCTTGATTTTACCTACACCAACATCCGATTGTTGTGCCGCCTTGATTTGATCCACCAAGGTCGGTTGCACAACCAAGGCAGCAAGGAGCCATGCTCAACAAACCCAAGTTGAGACATTGAAACTCGCAAGGAGTGCAGCCGTTGCTCTTGGATCATCAAAGTATTGCAAGATACCTTTCGGCTAAGTGCATCAAAGAACCACATTGGCCTTGCCGGTGATATCAATACCCATGTCATAATCTTTGATCAATTCTAGCCATCTCCTCTCGCTCGAGGTTGAGATCTGGCCGAGTGAACAAGTATTTCAAACTCTTGTGGTCGGAATACACCTCACACGTGATTCTGATCGATAATGCCGCCAAATCTTGAGTGCATGAACCACAGAGCAAGCTCTAAATCATGGGTGGGATAGTTGAGCTCATGTGGTCTCAATCGCCTAGATGCATAAGCAATCGCCTTGCCTTCCCGCATAAGAACACAAGGAGTCCCGACGAGAGGCATCGCAATAAATATCGAAGCTCTTGTGGATATCGGAAGAGTAAGAACTGAGTCAAGTCAATCGCCGTTTGAGCTCAAAGCTCTCATCACAAGCGAGGCCCACACAAACTTCTTATCCTTCTTGAGCAATTCGGTCATCGGCTTAGCGATTTTGGAGAAGTTCTCGATAAAGCGCGGTAGTAGCCCGCTAAACCGAGAAAACTCCGTACATCGCTGGATCGACTTGGTGATTCCAAGATAGAACATCGACTTTGTGGGATCCTGGCTATGCCTCCGGTGAAAGAACATGGCCCAAAATGCCACTTCCTTCAACCGAACTCACATTTGTCGAACTTTGCATATAGTGGTGTTCCCATAATTTGCCCAAAACAATCCTCGGATGCTCAAGATGCTCGCTTGATCTTGGAATAGATAAGAATATCATCAATAAAGACCACCACAAATTTATCCAAATACTCCATGAATACTGAATTCATAAGGTTCATGAACAAAGTCGGAGCATTGGTTAGACCGAAGACATGACGGTGTACTGCATGCGACCATAACGAGTAGTGAAAGCCTTGAATATCCTCCGATCCGATCCCCGACTGATGATACCCCATTCTCAAATCAATCTTGGAGAACACTGGCTCCAGTCAAGCGATCAAATAGATCATCAATGCGGGCGAGAGGATATTTGTTCTTCACGTCACCTCATTGAGAGGACGGTAATCAACACACATGCGCAAAGTCTTGTCCTTCTTCTTCACAAAGATCACCGGACAACCCTAAGGAGATGAACTGGGACGGATGAAACCCTTTGCTTGGAGCTCACAGCCGCTTCTTCAATTCTTCTAGCTCATTGGGAGGCATCCGATCGGCGCCGAAATCGGGCGATGTAGGGCAAGCAACTCGATGACAAACTCGGATCTCGAACCGAGGCATCCGGGCAAGTCTTCGGGAAAGACATCGTAAAGTCGATACTATGGGAACATCCCGAATTTGCAAGGTCGCTTCGCTTCTAATGCACATAGATGCGCCTGAAGTTTGGCGAAAATCCGACCGCCGCTGAAGGGTGGTGAGATAGACAATCTTCTTGGCACAATCGATTTGCCCCAAGTGTTGGGACAACCAATCCATGCCAAGAATCACATCCGCATCATTGGCCCGAAGCGAGATTAAGGTTCGCCAAAACCCCACTCCTTTGACTATGATAGGAACATCCCGACATCAGTAGATCGGCTCTCATTTCCACCGGAGAGCGGATGAGCAAAGGAACTCCCAAAGGAACACAGTGAAGACCACTAGCAGCAGCAAATGATCTTGAAATAAAGAATGCGATGCTCGAGAATCAAATAATACCGCAGCAGGCGAGAATTAACAAGAAGTGTACCAATCACGACATCCGGCGCCCCGAGCATCCTCGGTGAAAGGTGGTTGACTCGGCCATTGCCGCACTGGGTCTCTGAATAATCTTACGGTCGGTGAGTGACCACTCCCCTGCCGCGTCCTCCATTAGGACGGCGGCGCAACACTCGAGGGCAAGCGTTGGCGTAGTGGCCCTTGTTGTGGCAAAGAAAACAAGTAACCTTGGCCGCCGGTTGCGGAGGCCGCCTGTCTTACCGGATCGCGGCGCACGTGGTCGAAACACGGCTGCGGTGGGCGAGGAGCTGGTGCGAGCGGCCTCGGCGGCGCGGTGGAGCAAAAGAACGGGCCATCGGTGTTGGCCCGGCCGAGGGCAGTGAGGTGGTGTGAGTAGACCGATGTGCCTCCCATTTGCGCATGGGACTCACCCAACGCCTTTGCCTTATGCTCCGCAACAATGGCCTTATCTACCAAGGTCGGCGATCGGGGAAGTCCACAATAGGCGGCTGTTCGCAGCTCCTCGGACAAACCATCCATAAACTTCTCTGCTTAGCCTCATCCGAGGCCACCTCCCGGCATAACGAGCGGATGATTAAACTCGTATAGATACTCCGTCACAGATTTGCGCCCTTGCTTGAGCGCGAGAATTCTTTCTTCTTCACTTCATCAAAGCCATCGGGGATGTGGGCCCGACGAAAGTCGACAGAACTCCTCCCATGCGACCACATGGCGCGCGGCCGCATGGCGAGATAGTTCTCCCACCATGAGAGTGCGCCCTCAAGCCGCGGTGGCTAAGAGCGCCTTATCCTGTGCTCGCATCGAGCTATGTTGAGCTTTTCGCTCAACCATGCGCGACCAATCATCCGCATCGAGAGGGTCCTCGAGCGCGAAAGTCGGTGGTGCGTGCGGAGGAACTCGCAAGTCCCCGCGATGCGGTGGCCACCACCACCGGCAGGAGTGGAGGTATTCTAGCAATAACCTCCAAGATGCGCGTCGGCCCATGCGGTTTCGCTCGATCGAGCGAGTACCTGACCATGGTCTGAGGAGGGGAAGCTCCTCATCATGACTGACTCTTGAGCGCCGCAGCGTTCTCCCGCCATCTTGTTTCACTAAGACAAGTTAACAATAGCCAGGAAAACACGGGTCGATAGCCCACTTTGCAAACAACTTACTAAAGCACAAAACAAACACAAGACTTTTAAGTTACAAAACCATTTGACAAAAATCAGACACTTAGCAACTCATACATATCTTACCCTTATGCCCCCACAAATTTTAATTAGACTAATTCTCTATGGTTCTCCCAAAGTGATTCTCACCAGTAGTAACTATCTTTTGAAAGGAAAGAGAGAAACCAAGTTTTAAAACTCAAATTAGAGTAAGGTGAGAGTTGACTAAGATAGGTAAGGAGTAAAATCGAGGATCCCTAGGTTTTCATAAACCCTCTTTATACTTTGAAATTAAGCTTTTTCAAAACATCCTAAGGGCGACTATGGCAGGTTACTACGGTCGAATGGCTCGATACCAACTTTGTGAGGACCCAGTTTATTTGGCTTGTAATGTAACCAACCACTCCGGTCCTATGGCACAAATCAAATAAATGATCCTCAGATATGTATACTTCCTAAAGATATATACACCTCGGTACAAAATTAGACATCAACTCCATTCCAAACATAGAGTCCAAACACTACACTACCAAACGGAAGATAAACAAATAGTAGAGTTATTACGGACAAAGGCCGACGAGGCTACAAGATACAAAAATAAACAAGAACGGCAATGAAGCAAAGTGCCATAAGATGGCTATAAACAAAGCCAATCGGCGTGCCTCCAACCCACAAGGCATCCGACCGGACCGCCAAGTCTAGTCGTCCACGAAAGCGGCAACCTGACTCAGAAGTGAGGCCCATGGGCTCACCTTCCTCCTCTGCACAAAAACATTAAGCAAAGCAAGCGAGTACAAAGATTGTCTTTGTACCTAAGACTGACGTGTGAACTATGGACATGTTCATATGCTACATGCGAGCTTGTTAGGTGGAGGCCATATGTTTCATTTGCATAAAGCCAATTTTCATTTGCAATAATATAATACTGGTTTGAAGCGGGTTTGCAATTCATTTTTATTGTTGAAATAATCACGAAATAAAGATAGATACAAGTAACCACCTAGAAGTGACTATCCCAATAGTCACCACAACATATACGAATCCCATTCGTACCACCCATCAAGTTTTAATTTAAATGTTGTAGTCTAACTCTTGAAAAGCTTACAAGCGTGTCCATCACCTAGGGCGAGGCTATTCGAATAGTTTTTAACCTGCGAGGGTGTACCATCGCACCACACTTGCATCGCCTTTAAGCCAAAGCACACTTCGAAGGTATCTTTGGCACTGACTAAGTCCTCTGAGACTTTTTCCAATATTGTGTATTAACTACGAGCGCTCGTATGGATAGAAATCCATACGCTTACATGGTAAAGCCGAAAAGACAACTACCCACGGGATAAAGCTTTTGGGACAACTACCATGCTCCCACCTCCATCCCTCCCGCGACCTCCTGCGACCGAGCCAATACACGCCAAAGTACTAGGTCAAGAGAGGTCCCATATACTCTAGTGTGGTTAGCACAGAAATGCTGGATAAAAATTCACTCACAAGATGTTCGGTCCTTAATTGACCGGGCACCTTTCGATCACCATGCAGATCACACCAATCTTACCATTGTGCGCGTGTAAATCATTTTTGTTTTCGGTTTTAGTTTTGCAATTAACATATACTGAGTGGAATATAAAACGATAATAATTTTTATGTGATCAAGATCATCGACTAAGTCGATGATCGCCCAAATCTACCGGAAACTAAGCATGGCTAAGCAAGCGAACTACGCAATCTACTAAGTGATAAGAGTTCATCCAACGAACTCTAATCACGGCTAGTAACCTAGGCTCGTGTAGTAGAGATCAACATTTCACCTACATGGATATGCAGCTACGGTTTAACTAATCGTTTAACACAAATTAGCGATGCATACATACAGTTGAAACAAAATATTAGACTTTAAAATACTGGGATAAACATGATCAAACTGCTTGCCTGGCTGCTATTGCTCAATTTGTTGCGGAGGGTCGTTCTCAGGGTTGCCGCAAATATCGAATCCTAACGTTTGAACAAAACAGCGAATAAGAACGAATAACACCGACAAAACTCAATAATCAAACACAAACACCAATTTATACACAGAGGCTAGACCACCACAAAGGAAAAACAGAATAACTGCTACAGAGATGCTTCAAATAGACATGCTTTCAAGTGATAAATCTACCCACTCACTTATTTATCAGGTTAACCACAAAATCAATCCTCTTATATGATTTAAACTTTGGACAGACTTTGATGGTGATTGTGTGCACATCTATTATTTAATCATCAAGTTAACACATCAAAACAAATAGTTACTCTAAAACAACCATTATCGATGAGAGAACGGAGTAACTGCAAGAAGCTATTGAAAACACTAACTAGTCAAGTATCCAACTATGAGATGCTAAACAAAATTCTAATTAAGTTTGGGCTTTAATAAAATTCAGCTACTAACACACCTAAGCAACATGCCAACATATTATAAGGTTATCACCATTCAAAGATGCTACTACCCCAAATCTTCTTGACCGATAAATCAAAAGTATGAGAGACAATAACATGATCACCTAACTATCCCTTATGATCAAACATGACAACGTGAGCTTTGAAACTTAAAGATACTAATTAAATGATTTCATGCTAACCACTACAACAAAAGGGAGTCAACCAAAGACTAAACAAGAATCCAAAGCATAAACATGAAACTAGAATTTAGCTCACGACAGCGAAGCGATAACAGAGACAATTGCGGAGACAACAACAAAATACTTTCAAACCCCATTACCAATTTTGATCATGCAATGAGAGTGAACTAATGAACAATCATAAGCATGATTAGCAACTAACTATAAAGCTTAAGGAGGTGGGCCCCATCAGCCACAAAGAAATGTGGAGCTCAAGGAAGAACGAGGAGGCTCGCCAATCGGGAGCGGTGGTGGTCGCCGGCGGTGGAGTGGTGGCGCGGCGAGGTGAGCTCAAAATGGGTCACCCAGAGTGAATGGAAACTAGGGGTGGCGGTGGTGTGGCTTGAGCGGCAGAGGCGGCGGCGACGGCTGCGCGGCCGGCCGTGGAGGTGATAAGGCGACGGCGCCATATAGGAATATGATGAAAACTAGCGCGCGCATGAGCCTCGGGAGGCTCCAGAACTCACGGAATGACGCGGAGCTCAAGAGGCTGCCGGAGATGGCCGGCGGCGAGAACCGGCGGCGATCAAGGGCCATCGAGAGGAGCTTTGAGCAAAAATAGGAAAAGAGAGACGAGATAGCTTGAGTGAGTGCACTAGATGAATGCCGGCGCGAGCAATTGCCTAGGAACCAACTCACCGGAGATGAGGGCGATGATCAAGTTTGCCAAGAAGAGGGACACCAAAATTCAATGGCCCTCGCGAGTGAAACTCAAAATTAGGCGAGGGAAATCATGATAGGGATGCGGAACACGATGTGACGCGAAAAGAAGGATGATCTTCACTGGTTGTGGTGCGACACGGCGAGGCGCACGATCGTGAACCCGAGATTGCCACTACTACAATTTGAGCTCGGGAAGGCAATGGAGGGTAGGAAGTGGTCTTAGGTGTCCAAAGGAGGATAAGAGAGCTTTGCGAGGGCTTAAGTAGGGAAGAGGCGGAGGAAAGCGAGTGGCGATGCTTTCGGCCGTGGAGCTCAAGAACGGTGCCGACAAAGCGGTGAACGGAAAAGTGGGTGATTGATCTTTGCCGAGGCATGGTCTCTCGGCGGAAGATGCGTGAGAAATGCGCGAGAAAATCGGAAGCGGTGACGAGACAATGAGTCGAGGTGGCGATCATGCGCGCATCACGGTGATTGACCCTTCGGCGCAGGTAGGTGGCGACCGACATGTGGGCCCGCATGTCGGCGGCCAAAGAAGAAACGGCTCGAGCCCGAGTCCGGCGCGGCGCAAACCGCAGGTTCGACTTCGACCATTATCGCTACCGGCCGTTGGATCCGAGATGGGCGGTCGAGATTGATGTATGCATTCGGACAGTCGGCGAGACACGCAATATGGACCGTCACGATCTCCATCGGACGATCGATAGCTATTGGGCTCGCGCGGTGCAACTAGGTGGTGCGACCGAGTCCATTAGTGCGGATCGGACTCGAGCCCAAATGGGGTTGGCCCGACAAACGTTGTTTCCCGATTTGAATTAGAAAGACAGAGACGGTTTGGGAAATTTTTAGAGATAGCTCCAGGGCTCCAAAAATTTCGAAATTTTTATGGTAGCTAACTGGAACAGAGGGACACCTTGTGTAATTTTTCCAGGAGTTTTTATGCACTAGGTTTCTCCCAAGAAAATTCACAAGCTGCTGCCTAAGGGTTTGACCAGATTTCTAAACTGGTTTGACTTAGGCATTTGAAATAGCAACTAAAATCTAAAAATTGTGAAACAATTCGGGGAGGTAGATAGGATGATCAAGATGATAGGAAAAATAATTTCAGAAGATGATCACAAGTTTGAAAGCTAATAATTTGCTGATAACAATTTCTATTCACAAGAATTTAATTCTAGAAAATGGAAATTGCTAGAGAAAATTTGGAAAACTTCCAAATGATTTGATGAGACAACAAAAGTTTTTATTTCTCCTCAAAATTTTACATTGGAAATACAAACCCTAAGTTAGGGCTGTTACATGAAACCACGTTTCGATACTTAATATCAATGACAACTTATATGAATTTAACAATGTGGTTGATGGATGTAGTGATCACATATTTATATGGATCGTTGGACACACACACACACACACACACATATGAGCACCTAAAGGTGTTAAAATTTCGAATCCTAATAAAACTAATCGCAACATGTATAGCGTCAAATTGCAGTGGTTGATCTACCGATTGAAACAGTCGGGAAGAATATGGTACAACCGACTAAGTGACGTTCTCCTGAAGAGATGTTACTCAAATAATGATGATTGTCTCTACATGTTTATGAAGAAGTCCCATAATGGATTATGTATCATCTAAGTTTATATCGATGATTTGAATATCATCGGAACCGTAGAGGACATAAAGTAAGCAAGTTCTTACCTTGTGACGGAGTTTGAAATGAAAGACTTGGGTAAAACCAAGTATTGCTTAGACCTGTAGCTAGAGCGCTTCTCTGAAAGAATCCTAGTACACCAGTTTACCACAAAGAAGGTATTAGAGAAGTTTAATATGGATAAATCTCATCCTTGAAAGACCCTATGGTAGTTAGATCACTAGATGTGGATAAAGACTCTTTCAGACCGAGGATGAAAAATGAAGAAGTTTTAGGACCAAAGATTTTATACTTAAGCGCCATAGGAGCACTGACTTGCGAACTGCACTAGGCCTGATATTGTGTTCGCAGTCAACTTATTGGCTAGACACAGTGTAGCTCCAACTAGAAGGCATTGGACTGCCATTAATACTCTTCTCTGATACCTTCAAGGTACACAAGAACTTAGCTTATTTTACTGAAAGAGCCAAGACTTGACCATGGTGGGATATACGTTTGTTGGCTATCTGTATGATCTCCACAATGCCAAACCTCAGTCTAGGTTTATATATCTCTGTGGTGCAGCCATCTCTTGGCGGTCATTTAAGCAGACATTGATAGCTATTTCTACTAACTACTAATAAATTATTGCACTATATGAAGCCTTACGTGAATGCGTTTGGCTCAGACAAGTGATCAGCGATATCCAGAAGTCTTGTGGCATTATCGCCGTTGATACCCCTACAATTATCTATGAAGATAACGGTGTCTGTGCTACACGAATGCAAATGAGTTATATCAAGAGCAATATCACGAAGCATATTGCTCTGAAAATTCTTCTATCCTCATGAACTCTAGAGGAACGGTGAGTTGAATATCCTGCAAACTAAGTCTTGTGAAAATATGACCGATCTATTCACTAAGTCTCTGCCCACGTCCAACTTCCAACGATGTGTTCGTAGCATTGGAATGAAGCGGCTTAGAGAGTTGCAGGAATCAGGGGGAGAAATCCCTGAATCATAGCCTACTTAATATCTTGCAGTTTTACCGTAATCCTGAAGATTAAATCTATAATGCAGAGATGATGCACTCTTTTTTTCTTAGTGAGTTTTCCTTAATGTTTGTCATATGAAGGTTTTTTAACGAAACAACAATGCAATATAACTTGCCGATGCAACGCACTATTGTTCTTCATATCTTTTTTTCTACTAGATTTTGAGAGGAGTTTTTAATGAGGTATTTACGTGACATAGTATTCGTCTAAGTGAGAGCGCTACGAAATCCCTGACAAAGTGACTTTATGGGCAATTACCTAAACCTGTCTCTATTTTGTCTATTGATCGTGCGTGATCGATTCGGTGAAATTACCGCAACGCCTACTATAGTAACCATAACGAAATGTTTACGACTAACCCGCCCCAAAATCCTCACATGGACGGCTTGGAGCCCGTCCACGTCAGCAGGCATCATCACAGCACAAAAAAAAGCCCCGACCTGACTCTGCACCCGCGCCCCCACGTCACCGCCTGCGCGGGGCGTGCAGTGCGATCACAGGGCAAACCCGTCAATTTAGATACCTCAACACCACCCTCCCTCGCACTCATGTCATCACGACTCGACTCCTCTTTCCCTCTCGACTCGTAGCTTCCTCGCTCCCTCCTCCCCTTCCCCTCTCCAAGTCTCCCCGTCCCCGCTGCAGAGTCCAAACCCTAGCCCCGCGGCCGCACCCCCGATCGAGCTGAGCCCCATTCCGGTGCGACCTGATCGACCTCGCCTCCCTCTCCCGCGAATTTTGCTGATTTTCCTGCGATTTCTCGTGATTTTTTTCGGCGGTGGGTTGTTCATGCAGGCAGGCAGGGATGTTCTTCTCCGGCGACCCGACCTCGCGGAAGCGGGTGGACCTGGGCGGGCGGAGCAGCAAGGAGCGCGACCGCCAGGTGCTGCTCCAGCAGACGCGCGATGAGCGGCGGCGGCGCCAGGGCCTGCGCCTCCAGAACTCGTCCGCCACGAAGATCCAGGTCTGTGTGGAGCTTCGCGCGAGTACTTCGTGAACTCGTTCGTCGTGGGGCGGGGTTACGGGGCTGAGAATAGGTTGGCGCTCGAGAGAGGGTTTAGCGAGTTGTGCAGTGTGTTGTGAGATCCAGCCTCTGAGGGCGTGTCGGCCTTGGCGGTGTTTTGGTTCGTGTGGTTTTCATGGAGAGCGGTGCCATGTTAGGGCCTAGGCCTAACCGTGGACTTCTCGGCATTTGGTGAAGTTTAGCTTGCGTATTTTTTTAGTGGATAACTCTAGTTGTTGTTTTTGTGTGATGAGTTCAGTGGGGGTGGGATTAATTAATGTAGCTATGCAGCTTGCCGGCGCGTTGTTGTTTAGCTTGAGTAATTTTAGTGGAAGAAATTTGTTTTTTTTCTGGCATGATGAGGCGGGGACATTCTGTGCATGTATTGGGTTTTGGTAATGCGGACACTGGTGGAGAAATTATGGCGATTTCCTATTGGTATGCTTGGGGGTGACGAGGCAACTGGAGTGTGGGAGGTTCATGCATGTTTCCGCCTCTTGGAGTCATGTGGGTTGATAGTTGATAAGTTTTAATGATTTCCCTTTTCGGTTTATCGGGCATTAGCGTTACGAGGTGAGGAGAACGGAAAAAAGTTCAAGCATGTCCTTTTCTTTCATCGATTATGGCATAACAGATATCTTAATATCGTGTTAAACCATCATTGATCTTTTTAGTGGAAAACTATTGTGCCACCTTTCCTTTGTATGTCCCATTTTTTTGAGCTTCCTGCATATATGCCTAGATATATATGATTCGTATTCCCAAAAATGGAACTTGACTAATTATAAGCTGCAGAAATGCTTCAGAGGAAGAAGGCTTTCAATTGGCACGTTCGGAAGTTCGGGAGAACGTTTGTTCTACTTTCGGGAGCATTGCCAGAGGGTAGATTGGTAAGCATTACCAAAGCTTAAAACCTATGCCTTTTCTTGTCTAGCTCTCTGATTATCTTGCTACTAAATCAGGAACAGCTTCGGCCCTAATTCTGATTTTCTTCGTCAATTCCTGTTCTTCTTCAATGCAAATGAAGACAATGATATTTCTATACTTTGCCAAGTCTGCAACTTGCTTCTACAGTATGTTAAACATGGTGGTAAGTATCAATATTCTGTTATTTTTTTCATTGTACACAAATATTCTGTCTTTCTGTTTCTTAGGACTTAAAGTGGCCCTGTAGTATATATGATAAGTTGTTTCTAGTGCTATTTGGTATTAACTATATATATTGATTATAGATGACTCTCTAATTTTTAATTATCTCAGTTTGCTTAGTATCTTTATCCCTATATGATACTGGTATCTTATCCTTAACAGCCTCATTTGGTGCCCTGGTTAGTATCTTCCTGTTTTCCTCGGCTCAAACACTACTTTCCATTTTTATGTTTTTTGAGTGACACTTGACTTAACTGGCCCTAAGAAAGTTAATTTTCTTTAAACTTCGACGTTATTTGATTTTATTTGCAAACTATCTGTGGCATTAGAGGTTTCTAGGTGATATAATATTTGTTATGACTTGTATTCTACTTCTGCACAGCCTTTTCAACATGATATTCCTTTTCACTATTTTTATGGCATTGGCTATAATTGCCTTTTTCTTTTCTTTTTGTTGTAGGAGATGTTGTAAGTCTCTTTGCTGGGGTAAATTACTCCTCAGTGGAACCTCTTGTGGTTCACAGGGTAAAAAAACTTGCACTCATCTGTGTGAGAGCTGTTCATCAGAAGAGGTGAGTTCAATTGTTGTCTTTGTTGGAAGCTGATATTAGAATATTCTTCTTTAGGTTGTTCTTGTTTTCAATCGTATGATGCAAACATATATTTATTCATCTTTAATGGACGATGATCACTCCTGAAATATTATTTCTGTGCATTATTAAGTTTCTACTACAGGATGGTTAATCAATGAATTTCATTAACGAAATATTTAGTTGACTGCGCTCTTACAGTCTCTGCTCAAGATGCGGCATGTTTGAATGAACTTCCGTGAATGAAACATTCAATTATCATCTGACTTGGGGAAGTTCCACATAATGTGATTTTGACTTTTCTTTTGTGGTGTCAGTATAGGAAATATATGTTGGAGATATGTTGCATTTATTGCTATCGCTATTGTGCCTTCTCGCTTTATTTTTATGTTTTGATTCTTTTTTATTTCTGTATTTATGTAGCTCACCTCTAGCAGATGTTATTTTTCTATCATTCATGATGAAATGAACAACATTGCATTTGACTTGTTTGTTATGTTTTGATAGGTATGTTTGGGATAGTCAACTTTTGATGCCATCGGAAAGCACATCAATGCATTCTGTCCCATTACTAGAAACTGTGGCTTGCTTGATAAATCCTAAATTTCCATGGAACTGCAAAGTAGTTGGGTATCTTCAGCGGAAAAAGATCTATAGCTTATTTCGGGGAATTATTGTTTCTGTACCGGTAAGTTCTGTTTCTATATTACGGTTTTGTATTTGTTGTCTACCAGTGTCTGGAGTCTCTGGACATTTTTAGGTGAATTGACCAAAATATATTAATGAGAGATAAGTTTGCTTTCACTTTTGGATATATGCCTCTAGTTTCTCAACTCCCTATTGGTATATAATCACCGGTCTTGGCCCCTTTTAAGGAACAATCCCCTTTCTGAAACCATGGCACTTTCCTTCTGTAACTCCTTGGGTTACGTCCAATCCATGTAAACCTTGGTAAACCATGCATTAGTTGCATACCTACTGGATTCACCCTTTTAGGCAAAATGAGGATGGAAGTCTTAGTGTTGGTATGGGCTTGACATACCCAGGGGTGTTACATGTTCTCCATCACTGATAAGTGGATGACATAACTTTTGTTTTTGTAAATCAAGTAGACATATGATGAATTTCTGACCTATCATCTTGAATGCATTTGAGAGTTCACTGTGTATTGCTAGTATTTTATATATAGGATTATAGGGGTTGCCTCATGATCTAATTGAGTACCACACCAATCAAACTAATATTAAATTAACCAAAGTTCCAATCATTAACTAATAATAACCATGTCTAATAATAAATTCTAAATGGAAGTATCATGTCTCTAGATTTAGGGAAATCAATCTAAATAAAGAATGTCTGTGTAATTGATAGCATGTGATGCGTATGTACTACTCCATCCAATGCATGTCACATTCATTGTCCACCTAAAAACAACAACAAAGCAAGAGTGAGTCCAAGACTCAATAAGTACATAATAGAACAATAACCAAAGTTATTAAAGCGATAAGGCGAGGTGCGGCGACTCACCACCTTTTTACCGCCAAAGCGCTTAAGGCGCGCGGCGAGGCGACGCCATACACACACCCTAACCTAGTATGGCAACAAATTAAATCAGCAATTTAGTAGCACATGCATACCTTGATGTTGCCGGTTCTTGAGCCCTTGTAGCACCCATCCTCTTTCCAATGGCTCTTCTCCCATGTAGCACCCATCCTCTTTGCAAGTTCCAACATGTAGCTTGTTACAATACATTACAATAATTCATATTTCAATTAATTGAGTAAATATAGATTGAGTGACATACCTTGTTGATAATATCTCATCTCTTCTCTCCTCCCAAGCAACAAACTATATGGAAATGAGACAACAATGAAGTGAAAAACTAAGAATTAAATATACGATTACATGAATAATGAGCAACATAACAAGCACGACATAACCAACATAAGTCCACAACAATAAAATAAGTCCAGAAGCTAGAGTCTAATGGCATAACATAAGCCCACAACAATAACATAAGTCCAACTCTCTCATCTCTCAAAAGTCATCCATCTCGAACTCGTCTAAATTGTTAGTAGCATCCATGTTCTCTCCATCACCATCTTCGATAGCATCGGTTGGATCTTCGCCATAATCATCCACATCGTCATCATCAAGCACAATCTCTTCTTCCTCGTCTTCTTCATTGCCCGCATCCGAGTGTGGCTGCTCGTCTTCTTGAACAACCCTTGGTGTAGATCTTACACGCCGAGTATAGGTCATAGTCTCGTCAGTAGCTCTCCTAGGAACATTGCGACCTCGAAGCTCGCGTGATGCACCAACGGCTTCGTCAACATGGTCCCATGTAGGTCACACAACCGCGACCACCTTGAGGTGGTTCGGCCAATGGGTCACCCCATTCATTGCCCCAATCAAGCTCATCTATGACCAAGGGGTCATAGTTTTTGCCCCCTTCCTCACACCGCTTTTGAAACCTACTTGTTATCTTTCGGTTGTATGCAACATAGACCAAATCATACAATTTCTTGCGCTCTAACCGGTTCCTTTTCTTGATATGGATCTACAAATGGCAATCAAAGCAAACAAAATGAATAAATAGCTTGCTGAAATTGATAATGAATGAACACAAAGAAGCTACAAAATGAGGAGTAATTCTTCATCAACTTAAGACTTACAAATTCAAAGGTACTCCAATTTCGCTCACAACCGGATGATGAAGCACAAAGACTAACGATACACTTAGCAAATCTTTGTAGCTCAATGGCTCGACTACCATATGCACGCCACCAATCAACCAAAATGGCAAATACATGCATATATTAGGATTTAGGACTGAAATTAACTTGCTGAAATTAAAAACACTTACTAGGCTCCTTGAATCTATGTTTTGGACAACCATTTTATTTGAAAAGACGTCTCCGCGTTGGTCCTCATAGAGAATGGCTTGCTTATCGATCTTGTTTCGAAGATCAACATCTTCTACCATTTTCGAAAGCACATCAATGAAACCACCTCTTAGCTCCCCAACATATGCATCATCATTCTTCTTTTGGATGGGAAAGAATTTCCCCGAGGAGTAATTCTTCATCAACTTAAGACTTACAAATTCAAAGGTACTCCAATTTCGCTCACAACTGGATGATGAAGCACAAAGACTAACGATACACTTAGCAAATCTTTGTAGCTCAATGGCTCGACTACCATATGCATGCCACCAATCAACCAAAATGGCAAATACATGCATATATTAGGATTTAGGACTGAAATTAACTTGCTGAAATTAAAAACACTTACTAGGGCTCCTTGAATCTATGTTTTGGACAGCCATTTTGTTTGAAAAGACGTCTCCGTGTTGGTCCTCATAGAGAATGGCTTGCTTATCGATCTTGTTTCGAAGATCAACATCTTCTACCATTTTCGAAAGCACATCAGTGAAACAACCACTTAGCTCCCCAACATATGCATCATCATTCTTTTGGATGGGAAAGAATTTCCCTGGGTTCAAATAGAGTGCAACCCCATATAGTGGGGTGTCCATTTGCTTCACCCAATGTTGGCCAATAATTTTCATGATGTTCTTGAGCAAACCTTTCTTGTTTTGGGTAGGGAAGGATGCCTTAATCTTTTCCTTTGCTTGAGCCATGAATGCTGCAACCTCCGGCATGGTGGGCTTCTCATCACCATCAACCATCCTTAGCACAACAAGAAGTGATTGTAAAGCTCTAAGGCAATCCTCAATTGAATTCCAGAACTCCTTAGAAAAAACAGTGGCATACTTTTTTCTAGCCTCTGTCTTTGCCAATTTGGTCACTGACAAATAGATATCTCCATGCATCTTTGTGCTTGTGCAAATTCTACAAAGTAAGGAATGATGTGGCAAACAGAGTAGCTGCGGGTCTCACAAGATCCAACCCACATGTCTTCCCTCATTGTACTAAGAAGCCTCCCATACCTGTAAATGAATGTGGTGAGATGCCGGGCATGTGCAATAGGCTTCTTAAATTCTTTCAACTTCCCTATGTCTTCTAACATAAGGTCCAATCAATGTGTAACACAAGGGTCCAAAGCGATTGTAGGAATCGTCTCCATTAGAAGCTTGCCCACCGCCTTATAGTTAGCACCATTATCGGTGACAACTTGAACAACTTTGTCTTTTTCAATGTTCTCAATTCACCTCTAGCAAGTCAGCTAGCATCGTTGTATCATGTGATTCACTTGATGCATCAACAGACTCCCAAGAAGAAAGTCCCATCTGGACTGTTGACAAGAAAGTTAATCAAGTGGCGCCCCTTCCTATCCGTCCATCCGTCCAACATGAGTGTGCAACCATATTGCTTCCACGCCTCATGCTTCACCTCGAATTATCTGTCTCCTTAACAACCTCCTCAAGCAATGGCTCCCTCAGCTTATAGTAACTAAGAGGCTTGTACCTAGAACCGTATTGCGCAACGTCCTCCATAGCAACATCGAATTGCCTTGAGTTTGCGGTATTAAATGGTATGCCACACTTATAGAAGAACTTACCTATCTCCAGGTTGACGGCGTGCCTTTCTTCCTTGGTCCTCATGCGAGACTGAATGCTACTTTGAGCCGGCCCCTTGGCATGTCATTGCTCTACAACCTCTACGGGTGTTGGTCAGAGCCTAGCACTAATGTACTTGGTTTCCTTTGCCTTCTTTGGTGCTGGAACCCTGAATTGAAGGGCGGATTGCTTTCTTTTGGCGGCTGTCCCAGAACTTGGTTGCAAAATAGATTCTTGGGACTCCTTGTTGGTTCCTAACATCCTGTCACACACACATCTTCTCCTTCTCTTTCTTCATCATCATCTAGGAAGAGTGGTCTGCTTCTCATGCCTTAGCACAAAGCCTCTCGCATCTCTTCCATGATTGTTGCTTTAGTCTTGGCACATTTTTGGACGTCGCCAAACCCACTCGCAAGATGCTCATTCAACCTTTTGATTCCTCCCGATACCTTCCGGTCACAAAGCGAACATTGGACCAAATCTTAGTTGCTAATAAATGGCCAAAAGCCATACTTCCGTCTCGGATCATTAGACTTTGCCTTCTGTTTTGGATCGGACTTTGGATCATACACAACCTTAGAGGATGCAATACTTGCACTTGCCATTTTTTTTGTACTTCTGCTTTATAGAGAACGTAATTATTAGATCAACAGTTCAACACAATAGCAGTTCATCAATCAGCATAGTAGCGATTCGAAGAATCAACACGTTAGCAAACAAATAGCAATGCAGAGTAGAGAGCAACTCGAGCACACGCAGTCGCAGAGGCCCTCCTCCAAAGCGGCGACTGCCTCCTCGCACCTCCAGTGGCGGCCGGCCTCCCGCCTCCTTCTCGCCCACCTCACCCGGAGAGAGGAGGGAGGAGGAGGAGTGAGTCCGGGAGGGAAGGGCATACCTGGATCTGGAACGCAGCGGAGAGGGTGACGCTGCGGCGGGGATGGAGGCGGGACGGTGGTGCAGCTGCACTGCAGCAGATGGCCGCCGCTTCAGGGATGGTGGCGCCATGAGGATGGAGGTGGCTAGGGTTCACAGCTTCAGTGCTTCACGTGACAAGTTTTGGTCTTCAATTTTTCCCCGCTCGCCCTCCTTCCCCCTGATGGATAAGTCTGCGTGTCGGCTTTACGTAGCCGGCTTTTTGTGTCGGCTTTTTGCTTTTGTAAAGGGCGACATCCTTGGTAGTTGTTAGCATCTCAGGGCAAACATCCTTGATCGGTTGTTAGCATCTCTAGGACAACATCTTGACCCGGCATCTAGGACGGGTTGTTAGCATCTCAAGGACACATCCTTGACTGGTTGTTAGCATCTCTAGGACAACATCTTGACCAAAGATCTAGGGCGAGTTGTTAGCATCTTAGAGGGCAAACATCTAGGGCGGGTTGTTAGCATCTTAGACTAGCATCTTGGTGAGTGCGACCTATAATATGTATACCCAACCCCTTAGGTTGGCATGGCATTGTGAAGAGAAATAAACCAAGAAAAATTTGCCCCATCTCCAAGTGTCATCCTCTCCATGAGAGTAAGGATCTTGCTATCACCAAGAGCAAGAGTCCGGCGTGTAACAAGTGGTATCGAGCTATACTATCCTGTGCTTTGAGCATCTCCGCTCATCTCCATACTATCACCGCCGCAGCGGCCCAGCCGATGCGGCAGACTCTGCATGCACCGCTCGCTCCTCTCGGAGACGGGCAGTGGCTCGTCGAAGCGACCTCTCTCCACGCAACACCACGATGCGCGCCATGTCCGCAAGGCGATCTCGGCCTCGGTGCGCCTCGAGCACGCGCAGCGTCGTGACGGCCGAGCTTCCATGCGGCAGCAGCCGCGGCGAAGCGGCGAGGACGGCTGCGTGCGGAAAGGCGTCGAGGCAGCGGCGGGTCGCGGCGGCGCACGGTAGAGTGGAAGCGGCGGCGGCGAATCGGCAGCGTCGCGGCGGCTGCCGGAGGTCGAGGCTCTCGCGGCGGCGTCGGTAGCTCCATTTCGCCGACGATAAGCGTCAATGCGAACCTCGACCGTGGCGAGGGGAGCCAGCGGCGGGCGCGCGATGGCGGCCAACGCCGCGCCACGAGCTTGGCGGCGATCGAACGTGCGCGCGTCGCGCTGGTGGCGCTCTGGAGGCGCGCCGCGGTGGCACTCTGGAAGAGGCTCGCACGACAACGGCGGCGAGCGGGACGATAGAGCGCGCGGCCTTCACGAGCGGCGTGGCTCTCCGACCGTCACGTGGTTACCACGGGTTCCAGTGTTGTCGGGACGCCGGCCGGCGGTGGGTGACCTACCCTCGCCAAGGCCAACTACGCCGAGTGGGCGCGGTGATGAAAGTGAGCTCCAGTGCGGCACATGGGATGCGATGCAGTGCACGGCGGCGTCGACTACAACCGGGATCGACGGCGTTGGATGCTCTCATCGCCGCGATCCCCGCGAGATGCGATTCGCTCTCCAACAAGCGGTGCCAAGGAGGCTTGGGACGCCATCGGCGCCACGACGCGCATCGGCGGCGCGCGCGCAAGTCCACACTGCGAGCGCCGCGCGGAGTGGGAGAAGGCGACCTTCAAGCGGTGAGGCGTTGATGACTTTGCTCTCGTCTCAACACTCATTGCGGAAGCGCAGTGCGATTCGGCGATGACACCTACGGCGAGAGAAGCGCGAGAAGCTCTTTCGGCTGCGTCCCGAAGTACAAGGCGGATGGCTCGCTCGATCCGATCTCTGCTGGACCTCTCCACGATGTCGATCGAGGCGATAGGTCGCCTCAAGGTCGTCGGCGATGATGAGCCAGCCTCTCCGGACCCGTCACCATTGGCGGAAGCTCCTCTCGCTCGGGAAGCGGTCACGGCCGGCGGGGTGGCGAGGAAGAAGGAGCCTTCTTCCACGACAGCGACCCAAGCGTGGCAAGCGCGGCAAGCAGCGCAAAGCGCCGAGCACGGGCGCGGGGCGTCTTGAGGTGATGGCCGTGGAGCGCCCGCATGCGGCCGCTTGCAAGCAAGCGACGACGAGACGACTCTTTCTACAAGCGCGGCAAGCACGGTCGCGGGCTAAGGATTGTCGGCAACCACGACAGCGGCGAAGCCCTGTCGCAGAAAGGCGGAGGAGGCGGCCGGTTGTTCATTGCTCAGCGAGCATCGAACTACCTCGCGCACCGGCGCAACGGCTCTCTCCGCCTTGACGAGCCAAAGCACACGCCTCCTGGCGAAGTTCGGCGCGGCAAGGCCGACGCAGGTGGTGCCTCGACACCGGCGACACCCGCCACATGACCGGCGGCGGAGTTCTTCTCGAGCGTGACTCGAGCGTTCGAGGCTCATCAAGTTTGGGGCGCCTCGCGTGGAAATCAGAACGACGCCCGCTCTAGGATCGGGATGGCTCAGATTCTCACAAGGAGACACACAAGACTTAGGAGAATGATGGATAAGTCTCCGTGTCGGCTTCAGTGTCGGCTTTTGTGTCGGCTTTTTGCTTTTGTAAAGGACGACATCCTTGGTAGTTGTTAGCATCTCAAGGATGACATCCTTGGTGGTTGTTAGCATCTCTAGGACAACATCTTGACCAACATCTAGGACAGGTTGTTAGCATCTCAAGGACAGCATCCTTGGATCGGTTGTTAGCATCTCTAGGACAAACATCTTGACCAAAGATCTAGGGCGGGTTGTTAGCATCTTAGAGACGACATCTAGGGCGGAGTTGTTAGCATCTTAGACTAGCATCTTGGCATATGCTTGGTGAGTAGCGACCTATAAATATGTATACCCAACCCCTTAGGTTGGCATGGCATTGTGAAGAGAAATAAACCAAGAAAAATTTGCCCCGTCTCCAAGTGTCATCCTCTCCATGGGAGTAAAGATCTTGCTATCACCAAGAGCAAGAGTAAAGATTTCCAATTAGCTTTACTGAATATTCTTGGTGTGGGTTTGTGCGGCTTATACCTAGAAGAACTTATTTTGCTCGAAACCCTAGATTTCTTCTTCTCCTCGTTCTCCCCTCCTGGTTCCTTGCTCCTCCTTCGCAGCAACAACCAGCAGCAGCAGCACCGACCAGGTGCTGCAGTGGCTGCAGGGTGCAGTAGGTCGGCGGCGGAGCAGAGGGCGGGGCGGCAAGGCGTGGCGGCACGAGGGAGGGCAAGGCAGCAGGTGCAGTCGGCTGGGTAGGGCTGCCCTCCTTCTCTCCTTAAAAGGCCCGGGAGTTGGATCCCCGGCAACGAAACCCACTTGGGTTGGCTTGGCCTGGGCGGCAGCCCAGCGTCTCTCTTCCCTAATAATTCCCTTTAACCCCTCAAAATCCTTCTCTTTTTCTTTTAATTAAAACGGGGTATTACACATGCCCCTAACACCTGTTCATGTATCCTGTTATTGCTACAATTGCCACATGGCACTAAATGGTTTGTTGTGCTCTCCTTGTATACAACTTCGAGCGAAATGTTCCTGATCAAACAGTCCATCTTCAAGCCAATCGAGTCTTTGTGATCTTGACAACGAACCATATTATGGAAGGCCAAACTTGAATATAAATACTTTTAGGTTCGTATTCAATTTATCTTTAACAACTTCAACAGATAGGTATCTTGTGTGTTTGTGGCATACCAGGCATGAAATCATGGTTCAACAATAATAGCTACTATTGCCTTGGTTTTGATTCGCATCTGTTGGTAGGTAATGTATAAAGTTTAGTGCAGTAAACCTTTACTCTTTCATTCAGTTGTCTGGTGAAAGAGACATGGAATTGATCATAATAACCATAGTAAATCTTTGATGATTTGTTGTTTGATTTTTATGGATCTGATCGTGTTTCAGCAAAATCGAGAGATTTGGAGCACTGTGATAATACATCTGTGCTGGAGCAAGTTCTCATGCTTGTTGCTTCACATGTTGGCCATCATCCTTGTTGTTGTCCAATAGTGGATCCAAGATGGAGTTTCTCCTCTCAGCTTCTATCCATTCCATTTCTCTGCATCGTTTGCCACACTTCAAGAAGGTGAGGTATTAACTTAATTTCTTGTTTGATCATTCGTTTTCAAAACATTTTCATGGCTGGGAAGCATAGAAATTGCAATTTTTGTTCAGTAAAGCTTCACTCCAATATGATAGTTCTTGTTGTCAAATCTAAAATAAGATTTTCTCGAATATTAAGCTTTAATCGAACTGAGATTATTTCTATTAGAGATGATGGAGATGTTAGGTGGACGGACAAGTAGTGCCTAGGAAGGACACGTTTCGATATTTGGTATCGCGCTACATGAGACGGAGAGATTGATGAAGACGTGAGCCACGGATTAGAGCGGGGTGGGTAAAATGGCGCAAGCTTGGTGTCTTGTGTGACAAAAAGTCCTCAAAAGTTAAAGTGTAAGTTCTATAGGGCGGTAATCGGACTGCGATGCTATATGGAGCGAGAATGTTGGGCTACTAAAAGACAACATATACAGAGGGTGAGTGTAGTAGAGATGGGGATCTGCGGTGGATATGTGGTCACACAAGGCGAGATCGAATCCAATGAGGATATACGTGATAGGGTGGGGTAGCACCAATTGAAGAGAAGCTTGTCCAACATCGCTTGATATGGTTTGGACATCTCCAATAGAGGCCTTCTGAGGCACCGGTACGTAGTGGAATTTTAAGACGTACTGAAAACGTAAGAAGAGGCAGAGGTCGACCAGGACTAACGTAGAAGGAAGCAGTTAAAAGAGATTTGAGGGATTAGAATGTAGCTAAAGAATTAGCTTTGGATAGGAGCGCATGGAAGTTAGCGATCCACGTACCGGAACCATAAGAAAGTTTAGGGGCTGTGTTTTAGGCTCTCGGGCCAGATGGCATGATGTACAACTTAGTGTTTTAGCCTTGTAGGTTTTATTATTATTACTATATTTTTATTTTATTTTATTTACAAGGCTCTCGTCTCTTTGACTTTCGGAGAGTTTCATTTCTAGCCTACCCCAACTTGTTTGGGATCAAAGGCTTTGTTGTTGTTGTTGTATTTTGATTTGTAGTAGTTTGTTTTGAGGAATTAGATGCTTTAACCAATTATTGTAATGGTGGTATATTTGATCATTCTTATTGCTTATTACTTCAGGTCTTCTCAGCTAATGGGCTCAGCAAATATTATATCCATCAGATAGCTTCCTTTTTTCCCAGCCATGCTGATGTTCTTCCAAATGATACATCAGCTAATCATCCAGGATATGCATGCATTCTTGCAAATGTACTTGAAGCTGCAACCTGGATTTTGTCTGAACCAAAGTTCGCTTCTGACACAGTAGGTGTTCCACTTCTACCTTTCAGGTTACTACAGCATTTTGTTTATTTCAGTGTATATCTTGTCATATAAATTGATTAGCGAAAATGCACCGAAAATCGCATGCTTGGAAAAGAATTTACGTCCCTATACTCACAAAAGTCAAAACTGAGATTTTAAGTCCGTGTGCTTTCAGAAAAGGAGCATTTGGGTCCCTCTACTTCCAAAAGCGATGCATAGGTCCTTGTAAAATACAGAGCAATTAGGTCCCTCCATTTGCTTTGGCATTTTTATTTATTTCAGTTTTTGAGCTGAAGGTGGAAAAGCTGAGTTGGTAGGCAAAGTTATCTGATCTATAAAAGTTGCTCTTTACGCAGTAATCCCTCTGCTACTTTAATGTCCTTGAGTGATCAATTGTTTATGTAAAAAAATGCAGCAGGGTATTTGTCACTGCTGCTTTCATGTCATCAATTAGCCTGCATGATCAATATTATTTTGCAAACCCTTTGTGGAAGATATATTCTATTCAATATTTTTTTGCCCTTTTGTTTTTGTGTTAGTCCTCTTAACTTCTTTAGTTATGTTGTCTTAATAGGGAGTATTTATTCGTGTCAAATGATTCCCAAGAAAATGTGCTTTTCCGTTTCTTGTGATGCTAAACACAGTGTGTATACTGTTTTATTGTTATTCACATCTGTAATCATCTTGGTTATGCAATAGCTGGCTTCTTTTCCATTTCTTTCTGGATGTTCATTTGTGGATAATTGAAGATTGGGAAGGCACAATAATTACTGTCTTGTAAATATTTTATGTATATATTCTTTCCAAACCAGGCGGCCGACATCATTGCTGTTTCTACGTCATTGTTGGATGCATTGCCAACAATCACATCGCCTACTGAAAGTAAGTTACATGTCATTAATTTTTTTAGAGAAAATGCCCATCTTTTGGCAGTATAGTTTGCTAGTATTTCTGTAGCATTTTGTGTTGTCATTCATTTCTATCTTAGGTCCATGTGATTGTGAGAAATACTTGCATAGTGCAAACACTTTACATGAACTCGTGGAAAAATATTTTATTGTGTTATGAAGTTGTCACAGTTATATGATTTATATCAATTAGTCAAAAGTACTGCAGAAAAATAATATTAAAAGATTAAATTTCAACTTCTTAAATGGGTATATACTGCAGTGTTGGAACATGGCCAGTTAAGCCAAATACTAGGCCGCGCCAGCGTATAAGGACTATTCCCTCCCTGTTTCCAGCTATTGTAAAACGATCAAATAAATAGGTTTAGCTCAGTAAAAGGACCGATTATGCAGATAAATGGGTCATTGCTGATTACAATGCCGTTTAATCAGTTGGTATTAAAAAGTATAAATATGTAGACTTGATCTCCGTCTATATGACATCTCTTTTGATCAATTGACCCTTTTTGCAGCACTGGCCATTGCTGGTAAATGACAATCGCTTAATTTTCTAGCCTATGCCTGTAAAAGATGTATTGGATCTTTGTTTTACTGCTATATAAATGACCTATATAATTGCAAATCTTAAATAATAAGACCACATAGGGCCGATTTTCTTGTACTTGTTAGTTGTTACAAGGTGGGGTTGCCCATTTAAAACATTGACATACTGTCCAACAAATCACCTATTGAGATCCGATATGCAATAATGAAGAATTCAACTGGTTTACACCCTATATCCTTTTTTTAAGGGAGGTTCGTTCAATTATTTGCCACAGCTAAACATGCACAATTCATGATTTGCCACTGCATGTGTCACTGATATGCCCACATGTCAGAGACATGAGTAGCAAATCATGAATTGCACACATTTGCAGTGGCAAATTATTAATTATTCCTTTTTTTAATTAGAACCATTGGAGTACACAACATATCGAGCTGGAACTAACTTTTCGCCTTTTCGTGAATTCTTGTACAACCAAGGATCAAAGAATCGTTACCGGGCAAAATCCCGCTCGGGGCTCGTAACGGTTCCGGCCGGTAACCGGAAAAACCGGCTAAAAACCGGACAAAATTTGGCAAACAAAATTTGAATACGAATTTCTCTGGCGTTCTGGACCGTAATCGGAAAAACGTAAAACCGGAAAACAAAAGAAAATTGTTAAATACCAATTGCAAAAAACAGTTAAGTTATGGTAAAATCAGAGAGTTAGGTATTTCAAATCATGGTAAAATCGGGGAGTTAACATTTGAAGTCATGGTAAAATCGGGGAGTTAACATTTCAAGCCAATGTAAAAATCGGAGAGTTAGGCATTTCAAGCATATTTAGCTCATACAATACGTAATCTAGCACAAAAAAAATGCTTAAACCAACCTAGGAGGTGTATTATGCAATCAAAAATCCAAAATCAAATTTGAAATTTCCGGCGGTTACTGTTCATCCGGACACGGTTACGGCGAATTTTTCCTGTGTACAACCACAGTTGTTTGATGCAGCTATAAATCAGTAGTATTCTGGTGCTCTACGTGGCTTAAGATTTGTTCCTATTAGATGTTTATTAGATGTTTCACTAATTTTTAATCTCTCTGTAATGGACTCTAAATCTAATGCAAGTTGTATTCTAATATGTACAGGGCAGATGACGATGATGACATGCCCATGGATGTCAATGTTAAAAATGGTCTTGACGCTGATTTGGAAAGACAGATAACTGTAGCAATTGATTCAAGGCTGCTTCAACATTTGGTATGCTGATCCTAAACAACCGAGCGAAAGTTATTGCCTTTCAAGATTATTGGGCTCCATAATTTGCTTTTCCTGTTTGACCCTAGCCTGTATCATGCATAGGTGAATGCTCTCTTCAGAGGTACATTAAGCACAAACTATTCTGATCCAGCTGGACCGTCAGATGCTGAGGTGGAAGCTGTAGGATCTATTTGTGCTTTTCTTCATGTCATATTCAACACATTGCCCCTAAATATGCTTATGACTGGGCTGGCCTACCGGACTGAAATTGTTCCTGCACTATGGAATTTTATAAAGCGCTGCCATGAAAACCGAAGATGGCCATATTTTCCAAGTTTGTGTCTCCTTTGCCTGCAGATGCTCCTGGCTGGCTCCTGCCTGTGTCCGTATTCTGTCCCATATACATGTAAGGCACCTTATTTCATAGTACTGTTCCTCACTAATATTCTTTTTTATTTGATTTGGTTTTTGAGCTTTTCTTCTCAAGCAATTGAAATGTGGAAATATTCAATCCTTATCAATGTTTTGTTATTTTACCTTGTAACAGGCACATGTTGAAGATCATTGATAATGAGGAATTCTATGAACAGGAGAAACCTCTTTCACTTAAAGATTTGAAGTCCTTGGTTCTCATTTTAAAGCAGGTATACACAAGATAGTACCATGACTGCGTTATTATTAGCCATTCACTTGCGGTGTTGAATACAGAATTTCTTAAAATATTAGAGCTGCTGCAAATTAGCATTAGTTGCTAATATACTCTGCATTTGCTGTTGATGGTTATTGTGAGAATATTGAGAGGATGGTTTTTGCTATTCACAACTATGCATCTCATTCATTATTAAGAGGGTATATATAGACATAGGGTTATATAGGCCTCATGGGTTACATGGGCCACATAGGCCGAGAGAGAGAGAGAAGAATGTACAAGACTCTTGACACCCCCTTCAAACTCAAGGTGGTTCAGGAGGATCTAATGCACTGAGTTTGAGTAGATGAAGCCGATGTTCTCGAGTCTGAGCTTTAGGGTGTGTTTGGTTGCTTGTACCAAGTGGTACATGTATGGGGTGGTTCAAGAAAAGAAGTCATCCATGTGTTTGGTTGCTTAAATGGTCCATCTTATTCTCTCTAGATGTTGAACCATCTCATTCTAGATGGTGGGATACAAATTTATGGAATATTCTCTCTAGATGTTGAACCATCTCATTCACTCAAAACAATGGAACCACATGGTATAAGCCCACCCCCTCCATTCAATTCTATCCCACCAACCAAACACACCCTTAGTGAGGTGGAGGGGAGGAGGACTGAGGATCAAAAGGTTCAAAAGAAATGGAAGTCTGAAGATCAGAAGTAACTCTGTCGGCAACTATAGGAAAGTGAAAAATGAAAGTGTCAGAAACTGGTGGAGGAGTCACTAGAAGGTGAAACTGGTGGAGAAAGTGTATATAAAGGAATGAGAGGTAGACACAAAAAGGAGGTGGAATCTGTGGAAGGAGTGGAATGTCTGAAGGATGATAAAGAAGGGTTGACCCTCATCAAAGGTCACATCACGAGAGATCGAATGCAACGTCTTTGAGGATCATATCAACGATAGCCCATATACTCGGGACTATAACCCAGGAAGACACTCAACTGACTAAGGGCTCAGCTTTGTGCACTCACGAGGTGCTAGGAGGATATAACAGACACAACCAAAGACACGAAGATGATCATAGTGAGTAGGTGCTCATGCGAGATCTCACGGACACTTGCCCTGAAGCATGGAAGAGGGCTGACGGTTGATGAGATAGACTGCTGTAGAGACCACTTTTCCTCAGAAGTGAGGGAACAAATGAGGAAATGAGAAGAGTACAAGCAGTCTCAATGATGTGACGGTGCTTGCGCTCAGCGACACCATTCTGAGCATGAGCACCAGGACATGAGAGCCGAGGAAGAGTACCCTCAAAAGAAAGGACTGATGAAAGGTTGATGAAAGATACTCTCCAAAATTAGAGCGAAAAACACGGATGGTGAAGAGAATTGAGTATGAACCATCCGAGCAAAGGCGATAGATAGAAGTCAGCTGCGACGATGTTTCATGAAGTAGATCTAAGTTTATCGAGTATGGTCAATTGATTATCAATGAAGATGACATAATATGTGACCACTCTTGAAGCAAAGGAGGGCGCCAAACATTTGAATGGACCAAATCAAAGGGACGATCAGATCGAGAAAAACTGGAAGGATATGGGAGTTGTACTTGCTTGCCAAGTCTACAACCCTTGTACTGAAATTTTGTGTCAACAAAAACAGGATCAAAAACACCTTGATGAATCAAGAGAGATGCGTGAGCCACCCAAGTGCCCCAAGCGATGATGCCATTGAGGAAAAGACCTGCACATAGAAGTAGATGCAGAAGGACAAGGAGTAAATGGACCAACAACAGAGGATAAAGGAATAGGAGCAGGAGTAGTACCAGAAATGGAGGGTAAAGGGGGATTCAGACGATCAAGAACATAGAGCCTTGCGAAACCTCTTTGACGATGACTTGTAACGATGACAACTCTTGTTCGACGATCTTGCACAAAGTAGGAGCTATCGTCGAACCCAACAAAGCAGTTCATATCTGCGAGCTACCTGGCAGAGTTGAGATTCATGGATAGTGCGGGGACAAGTGAGACATCTGAAACTGCGAAGTGAGAGGTGGAAAGAGTCCCCTGATGAGTGACCGTGCATAGCATTCCGGGATTGCGGAGCGGTGCGGCTCGAGCAAGAGGGAGAGGGAGCGAGGGCTAGGGCCATGTAGTGTGGCTGCTCCTCTTATATATGCTATATGCACAAGCATTGGTTTGGCGGCCGCCCAATTCCACTGGACTTTCATTTCCTTTTTATGGGTTTGAGGATAATCTAGCCAATTTTGAGAGTCGTCTATGATGGATAAGTCTCGTGGCTTTTTGTGTCGGCTTTTGCTTTTGTAAGGGCGATCCTTGGTCGGTCATTGGGCTCTTGCCACAACCGCGGCAAGCTTGGTCATTGGGCGGATTGTCGAGACCACGACGCGGCCAGCCCACGCCGCGAAGGAGGGAGAGAGCGGGCTCGTTCATTGCTCATGCGAGCATCGACACCTCTCGCGATCGCCGCAGCGCTCTCACCTTGACGAGCCAAAAGCACACGCCTCTGCGACGGCCCGGAACAACAAGACCGACGGGTGGTGCTCGACATCGCGCCACCCACCACATGACCGCGGCGTGAGTTCTTCTCGAGCTTGACTCTAGCGTCAGAGGGGTCCGTGGTCTAAGCTTTGGGAGCGCCCGGCGTGGAAATGCAGGGTGTCGGCTCCGCCATCTTCACGCGCGGTGTCCGCTATGCATGCCAGCTCACCTGGCGCTACTACATCCCGAATCCGGACTCCATCATCGCTTGGGATACTGCAGAACGCTTCGCGGTCGAGATCGAAGCACGGTGCGCGATTTGGGATTTCGCACCGCTTTCTTGCCAAGGTAACCGAGGCGGAAATCGACTCTACATCCTTCACTGCAGTGCGCACAACCTCGTTCTGCGCCGTCGGAGACGAGAGCGTGCGCTGTTGCATAGCGCTGCGAGCACCTTCACTTCCGAGGCCCCTGGCGGCTCATTGCCACGCGAGTGGCGCAACAGCGCGTGTCCTTGACCATGCGAGCGCTCGACGATGCGTGTTGACGGCGCAGGCGACTTCTTCCCAAGAGCGAGTTTCGAGCCAGGAAGGCTCGACTTGTCGGTGTCGGCTGACACCGCCACACCGGAGCGACGCTCTTCCGCCGCCGTCGACGACCTCTCCCGCTACATGCTGGGTGATGGTCGGCTCGCGCAGACGGCAGAGGTCTGCGGTGGCCATCGCGCACGCAGTCTGCCAGGAGGCGAGGCGCCGAGCGCTGCATCTCGCATGCACAACGCGCTCGAATTTGCATCGCGATCGCTCGATGAAGCACTTCACGGCCCTCACTGCCGGCGCCATTGACCGCGAGATCGAAGCGTGCCTGCCGAGCGCGCATCGGATGGTTTGCGGGATGGCTCGCCTCCCGCAGAGGAGATGCTCGCGTCTCACGGAGAGCGGGACGGCCGCCTACATCCTCAACGCCGCTACGACGCTCGCACAGGGCTGCATGGCTTGCATCGGCGCAAGCCGACGGTCTCCACTTGCGGGTCTTGCCTCCGTACGCTGCCGCAGCTAGGCAGCATCGGCAAGCTCGACGACGCTGAGCACTCGGAGTGTTCATCGCACGCGAGGCTCGGGCCTACTCGCATCTCGACCCGCTCACAACGGCGCTCGCATCTGCGTGATGTTGTGTTCGACGGCGGCGAGGTGCCGTACGGGACAAGCGGTGGGACGCGTCGACTTCGACTCGGACTTCGCTGTCGCACGCTCAGCTTCAGGAAGCCGGAGCTGCGCGCTTCGCTTCACCGGAGGAGCTGCCCACGCTCGACACCTCGGTTTCGCCACGGCTCCGCGAGGCTCCACGCCTCGCACGCTCACGCCCACTCTTCACCACGGCCATCTCCACGCTCGCATCGTGGCCAGCTCGCCGGACACGGCGGCCACACCGATCGGCCCACAGCTCGGTCCACGAGAGGCAAGACGGGGAGTTCGCTATCGCGTCCCACGACGACCGCCGCGCTACCACGACGGCGAGCTCTCGCCATCGCACTCACGACAACATCTCCGCGAGCCGCCGCCCCGGATCGGCGCAACACGATTTCGGCGAGCCACTTGGCGTGCGACGACGGCGAGCTCGCCTTCGCTGAGGCGGCAGACGCAGCGCGGGCGTGTCGCGTAGGCGAGAGATGGACGCCGCCGAGCGAACCGACGCTGAGCCGGCGATCTTCCCGCCGCCACGCGCGATCACCCTTAGCTGGTGTTCGCGCGCGGACGGCGGCGCCATCGCTGCACAAGGCTCGCTGGCACGAGGATTCTGGCGGCAGGATGGGTCGACCGACGACGCCGCAGCCGCGCGGCGCATGGAGTCCGGCTTCGCCTTCTCCGCACTTGCGTGCCCGAGGGTTGGCGCGCCCATCACATGGACGCAAGTCCGCCTTCCTCACGGCGACTGAAGTGAGGAGGCTCGCACGTCGTCGCCGCGGATTCGTCCATCCCGGCGGAGTGCGAGGTCCTCCGCGCGCAAGCGCCTCCCACGGCCTTGGGCGAGCACCACGAGCCCGAAGCGCTTAAGCTCGACTCACCCTTCTGCAAATGGGGTTCCAGCAGAGCGCATACGAGGCGCGGCTCATCTGGCGGGCAAGGGCGCAACGCCGCGGGGCATCTACGTCGATGACTTGGTGATCACCGGCTCCAAGGAGGCCGAGGTCGAAGCATTCAAGGCGAGATGAAGACCGCCTTCGGATGAGCGACTTGGGGCTCTCTCCTTCTACACGGATCGAGGTCCACCAGAGCCTCCAGTATCTCCTTTCGCTGCATCGCCACGCCAAGCGCATCGTCGAGGCGGGCTCACCGACGCAACCCACCACACTCCTGGAGGAAAGGTCGCGAGTCGTGAGAGTACGCGGAGTGAGGCGGACGAACACGATCGCCGCTACCTTGTCCACACGCGACCGGACTTGGCGTCGCGGCCACGCGCCGGTTCATGCAAGACCGACGACGGAACACCAGAGCCATGAAAAGGATCCTTCGCTACGTCGCGGCACCTCCGACTACGGCCACTACCAAGGTGCCCGGCGCGCGACTTCATCTGCAATGCCGACACACGCGGCGACATCGACACGAGCAAGAGCACTAGCGGACGCCGTTTTTCCTCGGCAAGTGTCCGATCACCGGCATCGGTCAGCGCGGTAGTGGCTTTGTCTAGTCGCAGGCGAGTACATTGCGCCACTACCGCTTCTACTCGTGCTCTGGTCGGACGGCCGTGGCGATCTCCTTGACGAGACGCGAGGCGTGGAGCTCAGTGGCGACAAGTCCGCCTTGGCCTGCGAAGAACCCCGTCTTCCATGAGCGCAGCAAGCACATCCGCGAGGTATCACTTCATCGAGTCGCTCGGATGAAGGAGTATCCGCCAACTACATCAACACCCAAGACCAGCCGCCAACTTCCGACCAAGTCTCTTGGGCGGATCAAGTTCGGAGTTTCGCGCCAGATCGAGATGGCTCAGATTCTCAAGGAGACACACAAGACTTAGGGAGAATGATGGATAAGTCTCGTGTCGGCTTTTGTGTCGCTTTTGCTTTTGTAAAGGACGTATCCTTGATCGGTTGTTAGCATCTCTAGGACAAGATCTTGACCAAAGATCTAGGAGCAGTTGTTAGCATCTTAGAGGACAAAGATCTAGGACGAGTTGTTAGCATCTTAGACTAGCATCTTGGCATATGCTTGGTGAGTAGCGACCTATAAATATGTATACCCAACCCTCCGGTTGGCATGGCATTGTGTGAGAAATAAACTCGAAAAACTTGCCTATCTCCAAGTGTCATCCTCTCCATGAGATAAGGATCTTGCTATCACCAAGAGCAAGAGTCCAGTGTTAAGATCTAATCTCGCCTAGGCGTCCCGGCGCTCCGGGCGCCTCGCCTGCTGTTCGCCGTGACAACTATGGCGGTGGGGCGATATGATGTGGTGAGATGCATCGGATGTCACATGGAAAGAAGCCCCGAATCCAACAACCATGGGTGAAGCACGACACAAGACATGATGGTGCGATAAACGGTGGATCCATGGAAGATGCTGCGGTGACACAACTAGGCTTGAAGATTGATGTGCTCATCGAGCACAGATCGACTAAGCGAGTTGCACAAGCTTGCACAACACTAGCAAGGACGGAAGAAGCAATAGCATCATCACCTCGAATAGGTTCGGGACCAAGAATGCCATCAAGAGCCATGATAGGATCAAGTACACTAGCACCAAGCAACAACCTCGGTAGTACCAACACCACAGCAATAGCGGATCATGATCCACGGCACAACAAGCTAACATAGCAACACAACCACATCAAGCAATACACGGCAATCAACAACACAATAGCGGAGCAATCCACAGAGCGAGAGAAGTGCGAGCACCGGTGTCGAGGAGGAGGTGGCGTGCGGTGGTGGTGTCGATCGCGTCGAGGAAGAGGTTGGGCAAAAGGGTGGTGGAGCGGTTGCCGGGAGGAGCTCGGTTGTCGGCGTCGCGAGCTCCAGTTGCCGGATCGGCGAGGGCGAAGCGGCGTCGCGAGGATGAGCTCGGCTCAGATCCGTTGTGCTCGGCGGATCGGTGTTGGTGGCTCGGGGTGAGTGGATCGGCGCGGTGGTCTCGGGTGGCGTGCGGATCTGCGGCGGGCGACAACACCATGATGAGGAGAGGAGAGACAATGCGGCGGTGCAAGGTGGACACGAGGCAGCGCAAGGTGGAGAGCAGAGGGAGGCGGTGGCAGGTGGAGATCAGAGGTAGGCGGTGGTGCGAGGTGGGAGCAGGTGGCGGTGCGAGGTGGACTTGGGTGAGCGTGCACGCGGTGGAGAGCAGAGGAGGGAGCCTAAGTTGATGAACATATGAACAAGAGTATCATGTAATCCAGATGGTCAGGTAGTGTGCAGACATCTGAGTAATTATTTCCATTATGTTTTGTTTGTTCTCTAGTGTTGGTACTTGGTAATGTTCGACTCCTATATGTTGTATCCACCATGTAGGTTGTTTTGTATCAGTTAAGTATGTTATCTTGGTTTATGATGCATTTCATGTTGTTGATTGCCCATTTAACTTTTGGATCTTCATGATGCAATATGTCTCTTTATCTTTATTGCATTGACCTGAGTACAACTTCAATCTGCAGGCTTTATGGCAACTTCTTTGGGTAATTCCTTCATATACATCCCCTACTCAGAAAGCATTACCCAATCCTTCAGGCCTTAAGAAACTGTCAATTGAGAATGTCAAGAGGGTGCTAGGATTGGGTTATCTGAATTACTCACACAGGTACTATTCTCTCTTGATATATCATGTTATTATTTGAGTTCTCAATTTCTGTAGGTTGTTTTGCTTCCCGTCATAGTAATTTGAACCATAATGCTTATATTGACGTGCAGATAAAATTTGGGTAATGATTGTTACATATTGGCCTATATTTGGGTAATGCACACGTGATCAGTGGTTGGGAAAATCTTATGAAGCTGTTCTTGTTTTCTGAATTTCACTTTGCAGCCTTTTCATGGCCAATCCATGGTTTCTGAGTTGCAAGATTGTTAGTGTGCGAACATTGGTTTTTGTTTACCAAACACAGACAATACTACTCTATCTTCTAGAATATTTGATATGAATTCTGTAAGCTGTTTTCATTGGCAATAGCTGATTATTATCTTTTTGTTTACCAAACACAGACAATACTACTTTATCTTCTAGAATATTTGATATGAATTCTGTAAGCTGTTTTCATTGGCAATAGCTGATTATTATCTTCTCTGGTTATACTGTTCTGTTAATTATTTACCAGAAGTGGTTGCTACTCCATGTATTATATCTTGGAGGAAGTCTATTATGTTACTAAAATAAAATTAGTACCTAATTGCAGTTGCAAGACTGTAACAACCGACTTCCATTCACTTCTGCTAGTGATTTCTATTCTCAAGAAGCAACAAGCGAAAATTTTGTCTCTCAGGTATTGAACTTGTATGCTGCTTGGTTAATTAAAATATCTTTCAGAAGCACATTTCTTTAACATTACGTACAATGTTTTTCAGGCGATACTTGGTAACACTCGAGCATCGGAGATTATAAAACTTGCTCCCTTTTTGGCGCCTTTTACCAGTAGAGTCAAAATATTCACTGTATGTTTTGCTGATTTGTTGTGTAAATAGTGATGAATAAGGCTGGTATATTTTTAGGCTAATGTCTTAAAAGTTTCTCTTTCTATGAACAGTCACAATTGGCAAATTCTAGACAATCGTCGACGTCCCATTCTGCCTTTACAAGACATCGGTTCAAAATAAGAAGAAGTCGACTTCTGGAAGATGCTTTTGATCAGTTAAGCGTGCTTTGGAAGAAGATCTTAAAGGGCAGTATGATGATGATCTCTTTCATCTTTACTCCTTGTTGGTTTAACACATGTTCTCCTATTTTCATAGGAAACCAGTGTTCTGATTTTTCAATGAAATTTCAAACTACTTGATGTTTGTAGATTCGAGTGGTATTTATTAATGAGCATGGTGCGGAAGAGGCTGGAATTGATGGTGGTGGAATTTTCAAAGATTTCATGGAAAATATCACTCGAGCTGCTTTCGATGTGCAGTATGGTTTATTCAAGGTATCTGCTTGTTTAAGTCAATTTCTTTGATTCAGTGCAGTGGTGTCAGTTAGTCACTATTGCATTAATGTGTGTTATATGTGATGTATGTTATTTCTTTGTGGTGGTGTGCTTGTAGTCTGATATGCAATAGCTGAAAACTGGTGGAAAAACTATTATGTACTTGCATAATTGGTTTACAGTGTGGACAATGTCTCACAGTTTGTGTATTCAATTACAAACCTCACGTATTTTTTTGTCCTATTTGTTATTCCTTTTGTAGGAAACAACTGATCATCTTCTTATTAATTATTCCTTTTTTTAATTAGAACCATTGGAGTACACAACATATCGAGCTGGAACTAACTTTTCGCCTTTTCGTGAATTCTTGTACAACCAAGGATCAAAGAACTCGTACACGGCAAAATCCGCCGTGGCGATAGACGGTTCTCGGCAGAACGGAAAAACCGGCTAAAAACCGGACAAAATTTGGCAAACAAAATTTGAATACGAATTTCTCCTGGCCGGTTACCGGACCGGTAACCGGAAAAAACCGGTAAAACCGGAAAACAAAAGAAAATTGTTAAATACCAATTGCAAAAAACAGTTAAGTCATGGTAAAATCAGAGAGTTAGGTATTTCAAATCATGGTAAAATCGGGGAGTTAACATTTCAAGCCAAGGTAAAATCGGAGAGTTAGGCATTTCAAGCATATTTAGCTCATGCAATACGTAATCTAGCACAAAAAATGCTTAAACCAACCTAGGAGGTGTATTATGCAATCAAAAATCCAAAATCAAATTTGAAATTTCCCGGCCGGTTACTGTTCACCCCGGTTACCAGCCGGGAATTTTTTCCCTGTGTACAACCACAGTTGTTTGATGCAGCTATAAATCAGTAGTATTCTGGTGCTCTACGTGGCTTAAGATTTGTTCCTATTAGATGTTTCACTAATTTTTAATCTCTCTGTAATGGACTCTAAATCTAATGCAAGTTGTATTCTAATATGTACAGGGGCAGATGACGATGATGACATGCCCATGGATGTCAATGTTAAAAATGGTCTTGACGCTGATTTGGAAAGACAGATAACTGTAGCAATTGATTCAAGGCTGCTTCAACATTTGGTATGCTGATCCCTAAACAACCGAACGAAAGTTATTGCCTTTCAAGATTATTGGGCTCCATAATTTGCTTTTTCCTGTTTGACCCTAGCCTGTATCATGCATAGGTGAATGCTCTCTTCAGAGGTACATTAGCACAAACTATTCTGATCCAGCTGGACCGTCAGATGCTGAGGTGGAAGCTGTAGGATCTATTTGTGCTTTTCTTCATGTCATATTCAACACATTGCCCCTAAATATGCTTATGACTGGGCTGGCCTACGGACTGAAATTGTTCCTGCACTATGGAATTTTATAAAGCGCTGCCATGAAAACCGAAGATGGCCATATTTTTCCAAGTTTGTGTCTCCTTTGCCTGCAGATGCTCCTGGCTGGCTCCTGCCTGTGTCCGTATTCTGTCCCATATACATGTAAGGCACCTTATTTCATAGTACTGTTCCTCACTAATATTCTTTTTTATTTGATTTGGTTTTTGAGCTTTTCTTCTCAAGCAATTGAAATGTGGAAATATTCAATCCTTATCAATGTTTTGTTATTTTACCTTGTAACAGGCACATGTTGAAGATCATTGATAATGAGGAATTCTATGAACAGGAGAAACCTCTTTCACTTAAAGATTTGAAGTCCTTGGTTCTCATTTTAAAGCAGGTATACACAAGATAGTACCACGACTGCGTTATTATTAGCCATTCACTTGCGGTGTTGAATACAGAATTTCTTAAAATATTAGAGCTGCTGCAAATTAGCATTAGTTGCTAATATACTCTCGCATTTGCTGTTGATGGTTATTGTGAGAATATTGAGAGGATGGTTTTTGCTATTCACAACTATGCATCTCATTCATTATTGAGAGGGTATATATAGACATAGGGTTATATAGGCCTCATGGGTTACACGGGCCACATAGGCCGAGAGAGAGAGAGAATGTACAAGACTCTTGACACCCCCTTCAAACTCAAAGTGGATCAGGAGGATCTAATGTACTGAGTTTGAGTAGATGAAGCCGATGTTCTCGAGTCTGAGCTTTAGGGTGTGTTTGGTTGCTTGTACCAAGTGGTACATGTATGGGTTGGTTCAAGAAAAGAAGTCATCCATGTGTTTGGTTGCTTAAATGGTCCATCCTATTCTAGATGGTGGGATACAAATTTATGGAATATTCTTTCTAGATGTTGAACCATCTCATTCTAGATGGTGGGATACAAATTTATGGAATATTCTCTCTAGATGTTGAACCATTTCATTCACTCAAAACAATGGAACCACATGGTATAAGCCCACCCCCACCCCATTCAATTCTATCCCACCAACCAAACACACCCTTAGTGAGGTGGAGGGGAGGAGGACTGAGGATCAAAAGGTTCAAAAGAAATGGAAGTCTGAAGATCAGAAGTAACTCTGTCGGCAACTATAGGAAAGTGAAAAATGAAAGTGTCAGAAACTGGTGGAGGAGTCACTAGAAGGTGAAACTGGTGGAGAATGTGTATATGGAGGAATGAGAGGTAGACACAAAAAGGAGGTGGAATCTGTGGAAGGAGTGGAATGTACAGAAGGATGATAAAAGAAGGGTCGACCCTCATCAAAGGTCACATCACGAGAGATGCGAATGCAACGTGCTGAGGGATCATATCAACGATAGCCCATATGCTCAGGACTATAACCCAGGAAGACACTCAACTGACTAAGGGCTCAGCTTTGTGCACTCACGAGGTGCTAGGAGGATATAACAGACACAACCAAAGACACGAAGATGATCATAGTGAGTAGGTGCTCTGTACAGGATCTCACCAGGACACTTGCCCTGAAGCTTGGAAGAGGGCTGACGGTTGATGAGATAGACTGCTGTAGAGACCACTTCTCCCCAGAAGTGAGGGAACAAATGAGGAAATGAGAAGAGTACAAGCAGTCTCAATGATGTGACGGTGCTTGCGCTCAGCGACACTATTCTGAGCATGAGCACTAGGACATGAGAGCTGAGGAAGAGTACCCTCAAAAGAAAGGAACTGATGAAAGGTTGATGAAAGATACTCTCCTCCAAAATTAGAACGAAAAACACGGATGATTGAAGAGAATTGTGTATGAACCATCTGAGCAAAAGACTGATAGATAGAAGTCAACTGCGAACGATGTTTCATGAAGTAGATCTAAGTTTATCGAGTATGGTCAATTGATTATCAATGAAGATGACATAGTAACTGTGACCACTCTTCGAAGCAAAAGGAGGACGCCAAACATTTGAATGGACCAAATCAAAGGGACGATCAGATCGAGAAAAACTGGAAGGATATGGGAGTTGTACTTGCTTGCCAAGTCTACAACCCTTGTACTGAAATTTTGTGTCAACAAAAACAGGATCAAAAACACCTTGATGAATCAAGAGAGATGCGTGAGCCACCCAAGTGCCCCAAGCGATGATGCCATTGAGGAAAAGACCGCACATAGAAGTAGATGCGAGAAGGACAAGGAGTAAATGGACCAACAACGAGAGGATAAAGGAATAGGAGCAGGAGAGTACGTAAATGGAGGTAAAGGGTTTGAGCGATCAAGAACATAGAGCCTTGCAAAACCTCTTTGACGATGACTGTGATAGCGATGACAACTCTTGTTCGACGATCTTGCACAAAGTAAGAGCTATCGTCGAACCCAACAAAGCGATTCATATCTGCGAGCTACAGCGAGTTGAGATTCATGGATAGCGGGACAAGTGAGACATCGAATCTGAAGTGAGAGGTGGAAAGAGTCCTCGATGAGTGGCCAGTGCATAGCATTCGGATTGCGAGCGTGTGCGGCGGCTCGAGCAAGAGGGAGAGGCGGAGCGAGGGCTAGGGCCACTGAGTGTGCCTGCCTCTTATATATGCTATATGCACAAGTCTGAATTGCTTTCGGGCGGCTCGGCCCAATTCCACTGGACTTTCATTTCCTTTTTTATGGGTTTGAGGATAATCTAGCCAATTTTCAGAGGTCGTCTAATCCTCGCCTAGGTGCCTAGGCGTCCTGGCGCTTCCGGAGCGCCTCGCCTCGCCTTGTCGCCGTGACAACTATGGCAGTGGGACGATATGATGTGAGCTGAGATGCATCAGATGTCACATGGAAAGAAGCCCCTGAATCCAACAACCATGGAGTGAAGCACCTGACACAAGACATGATGGTGCAGTAAAACCGGTGGATCCACTGGAAGATGCCTGCAGCTGACACAACTAGGCTTGAAGATTGATGTGCTCATCTGAGCCTGAATCTGACCAAACTGAGTTGCACAAGCCTCCACAACACTAGCAAGGACAGAAGAAGCAATAGCATCATCACCTTGAATAGGTTCAGGACCAAGAATGCCATCAAGAGCCATGATTGGATCAAGTACACTAGCACCAAGCAACAACCTCAGTAGTACCAACACCACAGGCAATAGCAGATCATGATCCACAGCACAACAAGCTAACATAGCAACACAACCACATCAAGCAATACACGACAATCAACAACACAATAGCAGCGGAGCAATCCACAAGAGCAGAAGAGGAGTATTGAGCACCGGTGTCGAGGAGGAGGCTGTCGCGTCTGCGTGGTGGTGTCGATCGGCGTCGAGGAAGAGGTTGGGCGAAGAGGTCGGTGGAGCGCTTGCGCTGGGAGCTCGGTTGTCGGCGTCGGCGAGCTCCGAGTTGCCGGATCGACGAGGACGGCAGCGGCGTCGACGAGGATGAGCTCCGGCTCCAGATCCGTGTGCTCGGCGGATCCGTGTTGGTGAGCTGGGGTGAGTGGATTCAGCGCGGTGGTCTCGGTGAGCGTCGCGGATCTGGCGCGGACGACAACACCATGATGAGGAGAGGAGACAATGCGGCGGTGCAAGGTGGAGACGAGGCAGCGCGAGGTGGAGAGCAGAGGAGGCGGTGGCGCGAGGTGGAGATCAGAGGTGGCGGTGGTGCGAGGTGGAGCGAGGTGGCGGTGCGAGGTGGACTTGGGTGAGCGTGGCACGCGGTGGAGAGCAGAGGAGGGAGCCTAAGTTGATGAACATATGAACAAGAGTATCATGTAATCCGGATGGTCGGGTAGTGTGCGGACATCTGAGTAATTATTTCCATTATGTTTTGTTTGTTCTCTAGTGTTGGTACTTGGTAATGTTCGACTCCTATATGTTGTATCCACCATGTAGGTTGTTTTGTATCAGTTAAGTATGTTATCTTGGTTTATGATGCATTTCATGTTGTTGATTGCCCATTTAACTTTTGGATCTTCATGATGCAATATGTCTCTTTATCTTTATTGCATTGACCTGAGTACAACTTCAATCTGCAGGCTTTATGGCAACTTCTTTGGGTAATTCCTTCATATACATCTCCTACTCAGAAAGCATTACCCAATCCTTCAGGCCTTAAGAAACTGTCAATTGAGAATGTCAAGAGGGGTGCTAGGATTGGGTTATCTGAATTACTCACACAGGTACTATTCTCTCTTGATATATCATGTTATTATTTGAGTTCTCAATTTCTGTAGGTTGTTTTGCTTCCCGTCATAGTACTTTGAACCATAATGCTTATATTGACGTGCAGATAAAATTTGGGTAATGATTGTTACATATTGGCCTATATTTGGGTAATGCACACGTGATCAGTGGTTGGGAAAATCTTATGAAGCTGTTCTTGTTTTCTGAATTTCACTTTGCAGCCTTTTTCATGGCCAATCCATGGTTTCTGAGTTGCAAGATTGTTAGTGTGCGAACATTGGTTTTTTGTTTACCAAACACAGACAATACTACTCTATCTTCTAGAATATTTGATATGAATTCTGTAAGCTGTTTTCATTGGCAATAGCTGATTATTATCTTTTTGTTTACCAAACACAGACAATACTACTTTATCTTCTAGAATATTTGATATGAATTCTGTAAGCTGTTTTCATTGGCAATAGCTGATTATTATCTTCTCTGGTTATACTGTTCTGTTAATTATTTACCAGAAGTGGTTGCTACTCCATGTATTATATCTTGGAGGAAGTCTATTATGTTACTAAAATAAAATTAGTACCTAATTGCAGTTGCAAGACTGTAACAACCGACTTCCATTCACTTCTGCTAGTGATTTCTATTCTCAAGAAACAACGGCGAAAATTTTGTCTCTCAGGTATTGAACTTGTATGCTGCTTGGTTAATTAAAATATCTTTCAGAAGCACATTTCTTTAACATTACGTACAATGTTTTTCAGGCGATACTTGGTAACACTCGAGCATCGGAGATTATAAAACTTGCTCCCTTTTTGGCGCCTTTTACCAGTAGAGTCAAAATATTCACTGTATGTTTTTGCTGATTTGTTGTGTAAATAGTGATGAATAAGGCTGGTATATTTTTTAGGCTAATGTCTTAAAAGTTTCTCTTTCTATGAACAGTCACAATTGGCAAATTCTAGACAATCGTCGACGTCCCATTCTGCCTTTACAAGACATCGGTTCAAAATAAGAAGAAGTCGACTTCTGGAAGATGCTTTTGATCAGTTAAGCGTGCTTTCGGAAGAAGATCTTAAAGGACGAGTATGATGATGATCTCTTTCATCTTTACTCCTTGTTGGTTTAACACATGTTCTCCTATTTTCATAGGAAACCAGTGTTCTGATTTTTCAATGAAATTTCAAACTACTTGATGTTTGTAGATTCGAGTGGTATTTATTAATGAGCATGGTGCGGAAGAGGCTGGAATTGATGGTGGTGGAATTTTCAAAGATTTCATGGAAAATATCACTCGAGCTGCTTTCGATGTGCAGTATGGTTTATTCAAGGTATCTGCTTGTTTAAGTCAATTTCTTTGATTCAGTGCAGTGGTGTCAGTTAGTCACGATTGCATTAATGTGTGTTATATGTGATGTATGTTATTACTTTGTGGTGGTGTGCTTGTAGTCTGATATGCAATAGCTGAAAACTGGTGGAAAAACTATTATGTACTTGCATAATTGGTTTACAGTGTGGACAATGTCTCACAGTTTGTGTATTCAATTACAAACCTCACGTATTTTTTTTGTCCTATTTGTTATTCCTTTTGTAGGAAACAACTGATCATCTTCTGTACCCAAACCCTGGATCAGGATTGGTTCATGAACAGCATCTGCAATATTTCCATTTTCTTGGAAGTCTCCTCGGGAAGGTACTTTGGCCATATATCTTCTTTTTTTTTGCCATTGCTGAGCAGGTATTCAGCCTAGTATATCTTAGTTTAATTAACTTTCAGATCTTGTATATCTGGCATTCTGACATCTTTCTGTTCGTGGAAGTTATAATCATGGCACGCGCTCAGATAATTTTTGCTTGTGTCAGCATCAAAAGGGTCATTGGAATATTTTGATACTAGTGTCCCAGCATTTTCTGAGCTTTTGTCCTACATTGAACACATATTGTGTGATAGAAGCTGTTGGTTGTTCTCTTGGCATCGAATTACTCTATGGTAGAGAGCAGCAATGTAAAATATGGGTGCCATAACTGGCATTGATGGCATTTAGCTGCTAATAGGTTTGAGCACTGGCTGTCCGCCTGTTCCTGTAGTATGCCCCGTATTGATAGGTTAGAAAGAAAATCATGAGTATAATCAGAACTTAGAATTGTGAGGTTTTAGGTTTCACATGCAATAGCATGTTCTGTAGAATAATTGAGGTTCAACATCTGGAAACATCTTCATAACATCTCTCTATATATTCGCTTGCACATTCTGAATAATCTGCTAATATGCTGCATAGGTTGCCCTGAAATGTGATTTGCCTGCGTTGATCCATTATAATGTTGACACTTGACAGCATGTCACTAGGGTTTCTTTGGAACTGTTTAGTTTGCAGTCTCCTGCAATTTTATTTACTTTAAGCAAACATTGCTTCTGTGATATGAGCAGGGATCAAAAAACTGTTTCCGGAGGGAATCCCGGCTGGCCGGCGGTAACGGCTACTTGCCAGTTACCGGAATTCCCGGAAAAATTCCAGATGAAATTCACATAAATTTGCTTAAAAACCAGCTGAATTTCGAAAATTAAAATTTGAATTTGCTAAACCGGAAAGAAACCGGCCAGGATTGGTTCTCCCGGTCCCCACCGGTAAGACCGGTTACCGCCGGTAACCGGCCGGGATTTTTTCCCCTGGATATGAGCATCGATGTGCTTTTCTGCATGTGCTTCTTTTGACACGTACCTGTAGATTGTACAACCTGCATGTGCTCTATTGATTTCTTGGGTGCTAAATGTAGATTAGTATCCATGCAAAAGGTGATAATTTAGTATCCATTAATCTTGTTGGGTGCTGCAAGCTGTAATCTTATTTCGTATTTTGGTTGCAAATTTCTCTAAGGGCAATCCTATTTGTTATGCATCTTTATTTAACTAGTTGCCAAGGTATTTGGGCTATGATCTGACATGTGCTTGATTCATGTCTTTCAGGCAATGTATGAGGGCATACTTGTTGACTTGCCATTTGCAACATTCTTCTTGAGCAAGTTGAAACAAAAGTACTCTCTCTTAAACTATGGACAATATTTGAATGATTTATGTTTTTGTTCATATGTCACATGTGTTAGATTATGAATGGCTTCTTGTCTTCTCTATTGATTATGAGGGATTGAGGGGTTATATACACACCCATACATAGGCTACCTGGGCCAGCCATATACAATAGACTAGTAACTCTATAGTACAAGGATATATACATTAACAACATGCTATAATTCCATTATGTTGTGTGTGTTTTACATTTGATGAGTTTAACATTCTTATCTGATATTTCCACTCATCAATCAGGTCCAACTTCTTGAATGATATGCCTTCATTGGATCCAGAATTGTATAGACATCTTCTGTTTTAAAGGTTTGGACCTATTTCCATTAATGGGTAGGGCAGAAAATAACTCTTGACAGGTTTAGAAGCTAAGACCTTTCCAGATGTTGGATGCAATTGAGCTGCTGCTATGAAGCTCAAATGATGAACTACTTATCTTTTTAAGATAAAATACAAACTACCGAGTCAGTATATTAGCTAAGAAAACAAAATTTTCTGCTTCAAGTTTGAAGCTACAATCCAGATATTTTGGGGGCATTTTGTCTTCGTAGCTTGAAATACCTTCATAGGATATGGGGATCAACTTTACTTTTATGAAGTTTCCTGTCGTCCTCTAATGTTTGTTTTGCCCCGTTGTGATCTCTCTTCTTTTCATGCTCAGCATTATGATGGTGATATCTCGGATTTGGAGCTGTACTTTGTTATTGTGAACAATGAATATGGTGAACAATCTGAAGAAGAATTGCTCCCTGGTGGGAGAGAGATGCGGGTTACTAATGACAATGTTATTACTTTTATCCATCTTGTTGCCAACCATCGGTTAAACTATCAGGTAAAATAATTTAATTATGTCATTTGCTTGTCTTGAAATGCTTTTATAAATAATTTGCTTTTGTTTCAATCACAGATCCGTGCACAAAGTAGACATTTTTTGAGAGGATTTCAACAACTTATAGCAAAAGAATGGATCGACATGTTCAATGAACATGAAATTCAGGTACTTAAACTTGCATTACCATTAGAAATAGAGATGCATTTTTACTCCATTTTTTGCAAAACAGTACATATGTCTACATAGTGAACGCAACATCATTTTCTGTCTATTAATATCGAATGGCATGTGGGCTTTTTTGGTTTCGATATGTTTAAGAGAAAAATGTATACATCTTCAACATGTTAGTTGCTACTATAGTTGCTGAATTCATCATTTGGTTCATATTTACTGTTTCTTCATAGCATTAGCATAGCATATCCCTTTCTTAATTTTCTGATGTTCTCCGTGTTTTGCCCTTGCAGGTTCTCATATCTGGCTCACTAGAAAGCTTGGACGTTGATGACTTGCGCTCAAATACCAACTATTCTGGTGGATATCATCCGGTATGTGTTGCTTTCTTATCCAAGAAAGGCCATCCTTTCATTACAAGAATGCAGCCTAGCAATCTTATTGAAAGTTTTGGCAGGCTATCCTTTCATTACTCAGGAATGCCTTGCAATCTTGTTGAAATTTGTGACATGAGAATTTTCTTACTTTATAAAAAGCTATACACCTATATCAATAGATGCAGTCTTGTGGACTACCGTTCATTTTGCTCCGTGTTTGTTTGCTTGTGCTGTGAGAGAGGATTGAAATATAGTGAATAGCACGGGGGTTAAACAACCAATTTGTCCAGAATTTCATCCTGGAGTCCTAGTAAACCCTTCAGTTTTTTGAAACACAAGAAACACTGTATATGTAAACTTGGCGACTTATGAACTACTTCTAGCAAACTGTCTTTGCAATTAAGCATATATTTAACAATGTTAGTAAACTGCAGGAAAAGGGGCAATATTTTATAACAACTAGTTTTGGCCACTTTCTGTATAAACTGGCCGAATGTTAGTCATGTTTTAACAAGTTCAGGCCATGACCCAGCTTCAAAATAATTGACATCAAATTTAAATATTGAAATTGGCTGGTTCCAGATTGGTTTCTAGGGAACTTGTTTAGATCACACAGCAGTACAGCACAAATTACTGAGGTACTAGTACTTGGGGTTACTGGTGGAAAGGACATACCATGGAGATTGTTATGTTCTTTTATGTTGTTTCATTTTGAAAGGTCAGATTATTTTGTGTCTTCCTTGTTAGACATGGATTGATGGTGGTTTTCTTTCAGGACCATGAGCTTATTGATATGTTGTGGGAGGTTTTAAAGAGCTTCAGTTCGGATAATCAGAAGAAGTTTCTCAAGTAGGTGCCTCTCCCACTTGTTTTATGCTAATGCTTATTAGTTTGATTAGTTCTACTTGTTAAACTTAGGAACGAGGAGATCAGATATAAGAAGGTTTGCTGATTGCATTGGTTTATGTTTATCCCTTTTATTTTAGCAGTTCGAATGGTTAGGATGTATCTCTTTCCTTTGGGCATCTGTATCCACACCTGCTTTCCTTTTATGCACAGATGCATAAGCATGAGTTGTGACTAGTTGAAACATACTCTTAATCCTTTATTCCGAATTAATGTTTTTCTTAATCTCATTATACGGATGACATTAAATGCTCAGGTTTGTGACCGGGTGTTCTCGTGGGCCACTCCTGGGATTTCAGTACCTTGAACCAAAATTCTGCATTCAGAGGTTCAATATACATGTGCTTATGTATCATATCTTGCTCTGTTGGGAATTGTGAATTGTCTCCTTAAAACTCCTTTTGAATGCAGAACTGGTGTCCCCGGCATGGAGGAGCATGCAGACCGCCTGCCTACGTCGGCTACTTGCATGAACCTTCTGAAGCTCCCTCCTTATAAAACGTTAGTAAATCGCAGTAACCACATTTATACATCTTGGCAACCGATAAGTGTTCTTCTACATTCTATCCGATCAGTTGCTTCATTTCAACATGATTTTAACGTATTTCCTGGTTCTCGTTGAACAGCAAGGAGCAACTGCAAACCAAATTGTTGTATGCGATAAATTCGGAAGCTGGTTTTGATCTAAGCTAATCATCGCCTTGTGGATTCAGCATTGTGCACTTGTAGATAGTTGCTAGATTTGAGCATAAAAGGCACCCAGGGCCGAAGCACCGACAATCGGGCCCCATTTGATGCCCCATAAAAAAGGAAAACCAGATGTTCCAGAGAGTAGGTGAAATCTGTAGGGAGGCTGCAATAGCTAGCTGCCGATTGGCTCGTCATGGCACCCCGAAGACGCGGATGCTATTGTAATCAGCCACGATCATGTACATATGTACCGTGTTTGTCTTTGTGGATGATGGCCCCCTGTGGTATATCGTTGAATGAAATTATAACAGTTTCAGTGATTAAACTTCGGACTTGCGCCAGTTGTGATGTAAAATTGGCGTCAGTGATTTGGTGGTGTCGTCCTAGGCATTAGGCAAGCTGAGATATGCAGTTTAGCTTTTACTGTTTCGAAAGTAATACTGTCATCTCGACAGAATCAAGCTGTCAAACGAATGTACGAGATGCCAAGTTTCAATTCGAATGTTTAGCGTCGCGAAAGGAAAACAAAAACTTGATTGCTCAGAGGGTTACTCCCTATGATTTTGCTACTGACATTGTTAGTGCAGAATCACCCACGCCAGGAATGGAATCCGAGTCATTACCTGAAGCAGCGGAAACTCACGGCTCTGCGCTTCAACCCTCCACGGCCGCTCGTGAATTCGTCGGTTTATAAAACGTTTTCCTCGGTGTCTTTGGCGTATATCGCCTCTGGCTCGCCGCCTTCTCCTTTCGCCAAGCTATTTAAAATCTCAGAAATCCTCTCGGCCGAATCTCTCCACTTCAACTTCTTTTTCCGCGCTGCCGCTATGCCCGCCGCGAGGCTCGCTCATGCGCCGCCGGTTACCGGGACGTGTGGGCCCCGACGCCAGTCGCCGCTTCCCGCGTCGTCTTCTCGGCGCCGAGCCGCCCGCCATGCTTCCAAGCTCCAAGCCCGCACGACAACGCAACCTTTCCAACTAAAGCCCTTCTAGAAAACGTGTCAAATTCTATCCCTAACCTCTCCGCACCGTTCTAAAATCGTATCTCGAATCAAATCCTATCCCGGATTTCCAAATCGTTTCGTGTTCTTCTGGACTCGATTTAGGATTCCTTATCCCGCACCCCAACCCCTATAAATAGGCCCCGAGGATCGCCAGACCGCAACCCGTAGCCGCCACCCACTCGCCCAAGAGCCCTAGCGCCGCCGCAACGGAGTTTTAGGGTTTTCACCGCCGGTCTTCTTCTCCGCTTTGCGCCACCGCTGTCGCGCGCATTCTCGAGTGCACCATGGTTCGCCGTCACCTCGCTACCTCCAGAGTCTTCGCCGCCGGAATCTCACCGAGCCTCCATCCGACAATACCAACCTCTCCACCGCCCGAGCTCGCCGCGCGCCACCGCCCACCCGAGCACCGGCGTTGCACCGGGGTTCGCATAACGCCTCTACAAGTCGGTACCACTCATCGCCGCGAGGAGCCGCTGTCGCGTGCCGTTGGTTTCCGAGCCGTGTCGCCGTCGGTCGCGTGAGCCGGTCGCAGTGTCGTTCGCGTGGCGCCGCATCGAGCCCGCGCACCGTGTGTGCGCCGAGTCGCGACGCCGCCGATGTGTCGCCGTGATTGGTCCACGCCGAGCCGCGTGGCACGGCCCACCAACCCCGGATCGATTTGGCGTGGACTTGGTTCACGTGCACCGAGTCACCGGCATGTGGGTCCCACATGTCAGGCCGTTTGTCACCCCATCCGAACGTCTTCGCTGACATCAGCATTGCGCAATAATCCGATTTTTCTTCAGAGAAATAATTCAGGAAATTCTGGAAAATCCAAATTAGGTTTCTTTTAGATTTAATCTTCCGAGCTCATAACTTTTGCATCCTAACTCCGATTGAGCCCATTCAAATTTCTAAATTTATCTAAATTCAAACTCTATTTATCTGAGATTTTTATTTAATTTTTGGAGCTTGTTTTGCCTCTGTTATTTATTTGTTTTGTTTGTTTTGTTTGTTTGCAGTAGACATCGTTTCTCGAGAAATTTTGTGGAAGAAGGAGCACCCCAAGATCAAGACCAGTACATAGACCTTTTCCAAGGCAAGTCATACCTTTGATCATCTTGAACCTAGTTTTCAAATTACTTTGTGTTAAATTATTGCATTCCACTTTAATTATTTATTTAAATGCTTTGAGCATAGTTACTATCCAAATTGTTATCACACCTTGGCCTTGTATGTCATAATTCCTTGTCACCCTAGATTGGTTATTAGTTGGTAATATTATAGCACCAACGTGGGTTGGTTAGATGCGAGTACAATTGCTTAGCCATGCTACGAGTCTCGATCTCATGAAAGTTGCAAATATGAACTATGACTAAGTGACTATGGAACTTTGTGTAAAACTGCTGTCTGTATGTTATTACTTCGTGATGGCATGTGTTGCACTAAAACCAACTGGGTGGTAAAGGATTTAGATTGAGGCAAGTGGTGGAGACGTGTGACATGGTGGACTATGTGATGGGAATGTTAATCTTTGTGACTTAGTTAGAACATGGAAGTCTTGCCTTGGTCAATTAAGGACTTAACTTTGTGCGCCATTGAACTGAGCCTTACTGTACGACCACATGCCTGGTATGGGACGGGCTTAACTTAGTAAGTTATGGATTCTCGGCATTGATGTTCGTGGATAGGTTAGGTGTGTGACAGGTGGAGGTGTGACTACTTGGTGGTTGCATCGCGGACGATCGTCTTCCCTGTCCATGTGTGTGTTATACCAATTCTATGTGAGTGGTATAGCGGTTTGTAAGCACACCGGAATGTCAATGTTTGAGAATAAGTTTCAACTGCTTTGTTACGATTAATGCTTGCTACACTAGTTGTATCTTGTGGGTAAAGTGTACAACCTCTGCAGAGTGTTAATCAATCTATTCGAATACGCGTCATGGTCATGGACATGCTCGGGATTTCACATGAGGGTAGTTTTTCATAAAATGTGGGAATGGCAATGTGTGATTTAAGTCATATAGTGTGTGAAAGAATTTGATTAGGCTATGTGTCTTTGTGGAAATAACTGTTAAATTAATATTGTTTATTTGTTTTGAATTATGCTTTCAATCTATTATTCGTATTCAATTGTAAATGTTGCTTTTATGCAAAAGAACCACATAAGCCTTTTCTTTGGAATAAGCCTGCATCTATACCTTGCATTCGTGATATGATTTGCGACAGTTGTGTACTCACGCTTGTTGTAAAACTTGCGCCAAACCTACTGAAGAGGAGGAGTCTACGCCGCTTTTGAGGAGGAGTTCGAAGGCCGATCATTCGTTAAGTCCGATCCCGATCGGTTGCTGTGGTGAATTGGTGGGATCTACGCTGAGTTATTTCCGTTCCTGCTGCTTATTTCTCTATTAGCCTGCGTGGCTTAATAAGTGTAAACTCACCATAAGGTCAAAACCCTTATTTGTTATTCAAACTAATCGCTTACTTTATTTATCGCTTGTGTGGATCGATATTTACCTATGTTAACCCTGTGTGCACTAGCGTAATCCGACTAGTGCAAGATACGAGGGTTCCGAATCGATCGGTCCCGACGAGGTCACCAGTTAGTGAAAACTATAATGTTGAGTTAGTCAACGTCGAAAAAGAGGAGCGATCGATACGAGAGAAGAGGACGTTGAACATGTATCATGCATTCGTACGAATAGAAGCGCAGCGCATGAGGCGATTAGCAAAAACTTAGAGTAGAGATGACACTAGTAGGAAATATGCTTGGGGTCATTGGAGAGAGCATGACACGTGTCCCCAACCGAGATTGGCAATGGTTTCATGTGTATGCATATTGATGTCACAATGGTCAGCATTAAACAATAATTCAGAAGAAGTAGAAGATAACTATATGGTAAAGTATTGAATTAGAAGGGTTAGCGGTGAGAGGATTGACAGGAGAAAGGCACAACGTTGAGTTGGCCAACGCAAAGAAGAGGAGCGACCGACATGAGAGAAGAGGACGCGAGCATGTATCATGCATTCGTATGAATAGAAGTGCGGACGTCTGGAGGAAGAGGAGCAAAAGCTTAGAGTAGAGATGTCGCACCCTAGGGAATATGCTCGACGCATCGAGAGAGCGTAACACGTGTCCTTAGTGGGACGACGACGGTTGCATGTGTATGTCTATTGATGTTGCAACGGTTAGCATTAAGCAATAATTGAGGAGAAGTAGAACATAACTATATGGTAAAATATTGTATCGAAGGTAGCAGTGAGTGGGATCGATCAAGATTTGGGCTTACTGTTAGAGGTTGAAGCAAAAAGTTGTGATGGCGAGAAAAGATAGAAGCCATACGGTTTGGTGAGGGCACTTGCGTGTGAGGAAGATAAGTTTAAGTTAGGTTGCCTAAGGTGAATCGTGTACGCGTGAGCAATATACTCTAATATATTATACTATGTAAACTAATAAGATAATTTGTCGACACATAATCAACATATTGCTTGAGATTAATTAAATAGAGGTACACGTGTATGCATACAATTTGCAAAAATAACTAATAGAGTAAAAATATGGGCATGCATGTAACACCCGCTATTCTGAAGCCAAGATGTCACCTAAAACATCTAACATACATCCATATTAGGGAGAATTTGAATAAAATCAACTAATGATAGTATCAAAACAACCAGACATGATGAAGGTATCCTTCCTTCACCATCTAAACTATTTATTTCATTCATTGATAATGAAAGTTCATATGCAAGAATAAATCAACCTCAATGTGGAGAAGGTATCCTTCCTTCACCAATTATAATTTAATTATTACGTTCATCATTAACGAATGTAAGATAGAACTAAATTTAATCTTGAACATGAATAGGTGATGTGAACGAGTAATGCGTGTCTACTCCCTCCCAAGTGAGCCAACATCGGGGTTACCTAAAATAAACAAACAACGCAAGAGTGAGTCCATGACTCGGCAAGTACATATATCAATATGATAATCATTCAATATGAATAAGACAATCTCATCATCGGTTCGATCACATCACAACCGACTACATATGAAGACATGATATGAATGCTCAAAATCAAAGGAATGGATCGCACACATGCATATACAGATAGCGTGAAACACCCGTCGGTGTAAACACTCAAGCCCGCATCTTAACAAAAATGCGGGATCCACTTCCGTATGAAGAACGTTTCATACGGTGTCCAACATTGCCCATCTTGGAGTTAATGGGTCTTACATGCCCATTCTGAATTAATGGGTCTTTCAAATCCACTCCGTGGACGGACATGACAATGTCCAACACGCCTACACCGGAATGGTGGGACTTGCAATCCACTTTCGTGGAGGAAACATGCATAATGAATGCATAGAATGAAATACGAATATTGAAAGACATGATAACAAAACATGGATTCAACACATATGAAAGAACATAGACAATCCATCTTCTCTCGTATCATACCAAATCACAGATGACCATATAAACATTCATCAATCACAATCATTAAGGGTGGCAATGTACTTGCCTTCGATCGACGCGTTAGTCGGCAAAGGTGATACTCCTAAACCCGAGGCTTCACCTCCTAAACAAGTAAAATAATTTCAATAAGGACATAATATACCCAACACTACTAATCGACGTTAAACATCGCTTCCGATGACTCTAGTCATTAATACAAAACTTAAAATGAAATCAACAATTTCGACATAACTTAATTCGGACAGCAGCACGGTAATTGACATATCTATTGGTCTGGAACTCGGAATGAGGTGAGACCAATTTCCATGGATTCTTAACTGACATATCTACAATACTCTAGTTGGGCAAAAGTTCAGATTTTGCCTCTAATAAAATTTGGCCCACGGCTCAAATCTGTTGATCGAATTAATTGACTGAAATATCGGCTAAAATAAAATATCCATAACTTTTGTTGTACAACTCCAAATTGAACATTCTTTATCAATCTGAAAAGGTTATCGAATTATATACAATAACTTAGTTGGCACGACATTCATATATTGTCTTTAACAAAAAGTGGCACACGGGTCAAAATTAAAGATAGAACTCGACATACAAACTGGACAGACAGACATACAATCTGGACAGTCACAAAGAAAAGTGCATAACTTTTGATCTATAAATCCAAATGAGGTGTTCTTTATCAATCCTGAAAGCTAGTGATATCACCTTCAAAATTTGTTATGGGCAAGACCTCTGAATCACCCTCTAACTAGGCCATATATCAACCTAAACAGAGACTGCTAATTCTCACCAGGATTCTGGACAGCAGATATTAAATCTATCATAACTTTTGACTCGAAAGTCGGAATTAGGTGATCTTATGGCCACCGAAAGCTAAGAATAAGACCTACATATCTCTAGGAGATGGGAAACTCAGATTCGGCCTCTAACATCACGAAAAAGTCCACGCAACAATCTGGACAGAATCGAATTTCTACCCGCAGCAAATCGATCTAATCAAAATTGAACCAAAACACATCTACCACTAATCAAACGATGAGGATCGGCACTCGCTACCCTTGTAGCAACCAGGACGTAGGTGGGAGAACCTTGGAGAAGATGATCTTCCTCCTCCTTTCTCCTTCTCCCTTCTTCTCCTTCCTCATCTTGGTAGAGCAAAGACTGGAGGGTCATCGATAGATCCAGTGCTCTGAGCAGTGCGGATCGAGCAGAGGGTAGGTTTTGGGAAGGAGACCCCCTTCTTGACTCCACTACAAGGCCGGCCCACTTGGCTAGGACACCTTGGGCTAAAAGCGAAGGTCCAATCCTCTCTCAAATCTCGAATTTTCTTTCAATTTTCCTCTAAATGCACTACATGATCTAGGCATGAAGAAGAGTAGTTAGTTTCTAAGAACCCAACAATTTATTATGCTCAATAATTTTCTTCTATCAAAGCACATACTTCAATTATGTTTCTCATATTGTAATTTTCTTCAAGTTTCTATTATTATTTTTAATATTTAGAATATTTTAAAAATCTAAATAACCTACAAGATTTTTAAATACTTATATAAACTTTGAAACAAATAGTACTGGCCATCAGCTGGTTCAACTAAACAAACAGAATATCTTAGATTACAGATAGCCCAGCCCAGCCCAGTGACCCAAACGACGAAAGCCGAGCACAGGAAGAAAGTTGGGTGTACCTTTGCACCGAGGGAAGCGAGAGAGCGAGGCGGAGGTAGAGGGGAGCGGCGCCAAGGGTCGGATCGATGGATCGGTCCCAGGTGATAATAGCCTCGTTCCATTCCCTCATTTCTTCATCTCTGCACGGAGTTCGGATCCGAGCTGTTCGCTCTCTTTCCGCTCTTTCTAGGATTTGGCCTCGAGTAGGAGGATGATTTTGCCCCAGATCTAGCGGTTTCTTGGGTTAGGGTTCACAAGTTCTGGTTTGGATCTAGTTTGGAGGTTTCTTGGGATAGTAGTGTCCGAATCTTGCCTGTTGACGAAAGCAAATTATTGATCACATGAGATCTAGGCTAATCGATCAAGATTTGTTTCTTCTAGGATAGCTGGGTGCGGCTGAGTTGGTTTCTTGGGCTGAATTAGACTACTGTTATTTCTGTTTAGCTTAATCTTCTGCTTAGTTTAGATCTGATATAATCCGTCTGAACAAATAATGACATGAACATTGTTGCAGGTAGTTGGTGAGAATTATGCCAATCCTATAACGTGCTTCTTCCATGTGCTCTTCAAGGTACCCAGTTGTTCTTTCATCAAACTCTCTTGTGCTCTGTGGGATTACTGTTTCCATTTGATGCTTATTCTTGTGTCTGTGCAAAGGCGGCGGCGCTGGCGTTCTACATCCTGTTTTCACTCTTCGTGAAGAGCTTCGTCATCATCTTTGTAGTCACCGTGCTCCTCGCGGCGCTTGACTTCTGGGTGGTGAAGAATGTGAGTGGTAGGATATTAGTCGGGCTGCGGTGGTGGAATGAGATTGACGATGAGGGCAACAGCGTGTGGAAGTATGAGTGCCTCGATGGGGAGGTCCGTGCTTGTTTTGTCTGTTGTATTCCTGTTACTGTTTTACGCGTAAAATGATTGTATGTTCACGTAAGTGTTTCCTTGCAGTCTCTTGCTCGGATGAACAAAAAGGACTCGTGGCTGTTCTGGTGGACTCTTTACTTGACTGTAAGTGATGCATTATCTGTTAGAGAGGGTTTAATGGAGTAGATGCAGGAGCTGGATAAATATAGTATGTTGGCATATCTTGGTTGATTACAGGCTAAGACTCTTCTATTGAGAACATGTTGTTATTCTATTGAGAACATGCAAGTTCAGAAATTTAACAGTATCATTTTGGTATTTTAGATGATCACTTGTACATACACATTACACTTAAATATATCAAGATGACTATTTAATGAAGATGCTATTTGCGATTTATAGCAACATTAACCAAGTAGTTAGATTTACTCCCAAGGTTAGTAATATGTTTTTTTGAAGAAAAAAGCCAAAAAGGCCATCATATTTTACTAACATTTCTCAATTACTAGCCGAGTGAGTGCTCGTGCGTTGCAACGAATCTCAAATAAACATATATATGTTCTAAACTTGAAAAACCAATATGCATAAGGTAATTATTCTTGTATCTAAAAGTTGCTTACAAAATTCACATCCGATTAACAAATCACAAAGAGTCTTATCATGAACCAATTGTGTATATGATCTAATTGCCCACAAAAGATCCTTATAGTAACATATGCTCCTCATAGTCTTATCCATAAAAAATCCCACCAACTCATGAGGCGGGGAGGTAGTAGATGGCAGACTCGCGCCTTCACATGCTCCTTTGACCAAGCACTACCACTCCACCCCCGACTCTCCTTCCTCTAACAACTCTCTAAATCATGCCAAAGCACTGGTATCTCTTACCTATTTTCCTTCTGCAACGATATATCCAAACACCGACATCAAGCTAGTTCTCCCCTTCTACTCCTCACAAGGACTCTTCCATGGGGTGTCCGATACGCGTCGCAAGGAGTCTGACACGCGTCGACACGGGGATAGGTGTCGACGCGGCAAAAAAAAATTGGACTCGCGTGTCCTGGTAACACTGCCACCACCACTGCGTAGTTGTTTCATTTTTCCTTTTTGGTTAAGCTATCCATGTCCATTTCCTAGTTATCAATGTTTAAGACGGTGTATGCTGCTCTGGTTTTCATGAAATCATATACTTGGTTTGAGAGAGGAGAAAGAAACATGTCACCTTGTCAGAGCTGTGGTTTAGAACTGTTGGGGAAAGTCAGCATAGGCGCAATATTTTTTCTTTGATGGTCAAATATGTAGATGCTGAATTGATTTTTTTGCACTTCTATATAACTTTATTCTTTTTCACCATTTTCATGGGCTGGCTGTGGGCAATTCCGTTAACTGTGCGCCATGATACTCACTGCATGAATAAAAAAAACTGTATGTACAATGGGGTTCTAGCTTTTCATACTAAATCAACAATCTCTGCACACACATTACTAGCACCTACGGAAAGTAACTGTCACGATATGCACTAAGTTAGGCTTTCTATGGTAATATTGCTCTAGGAAAACTATCAACTAATCTATCCGATCCATATTTCTCTTGGGAAAATTGAAGTTTATCTCAACAGATGTAGATGATAGCTAAAAAGAGTCCTTTATGTTCCAAACTTCCAATGCTCCACAGCGATCCCTAAAAGTTTTCTCTTGTTCCTTTGATTCATTTTACCAACTAATGTAACAAGTGATTCATGTTAGAGCTTTGTAACTTTGTTTAGACTTTAGATAATATATAAGCCAACCATTCCATGTTTCAGGCTGCTGCATGGATCGTTCTCGGGATATTTTCACTCATTAGACTTGAAGCTGATTACCTCCTCGTTGTTGGAGTTTGCTTGAGTCTAAGCATTGCAAACATTATTGGGTTCACCAAATGCAATAAAGGTATGTAATACTTCACATTCTAGTTAATATGTCTCAGCCAAGGGAAGTTGATTTGTAGTTTTGTACTGCATTGACCTCTAAGGTTCTCACAAACTGATTATTGATTCTGATTAGCCATGTTATCTATTGAAAGCAAGTATCATAGTTTGAAAACATTTGGTATGATGGCTACAGTCCTAGCGTTTTTTGTTTGTAATATTGTGCTAGCCAGTTCAGCTTCTTGCATTAACTGTCACTTTTTTTTTGGCATGTGTCCAGCAACAAAACACCATGAGCTATTATTTTTCTTCTAGACTTATCTCTTTTGTTCCATTTTGCTCTCTTTTTTAATTCAAGATTATGATTTAAGAACTCTTCTTTGATATTTCATGTCATATCGGTGTTATTTGTTGTGGAAAAAGAAGTTCTGTTCTGTTTGTAATGTTGAAGCTTGCTATGATTTCGTTGCAGATTTGTCTTATGCCTATCCAATCTGATATATTTCATTGCTGTGATTGTATATTACAGATGCCAAGAAGAACATCCGGGCTTTTGCTGAAAATGCTGCTCAAAATGTGATCACATCCCGCATCACATCAACCCTGCAATCAGCATTCGGAGTTATCTGAAGTCCAAACCGCATAGAGGCCCTAATATTACATATAACAGTGTACAATCTGTCAAAAGGATTAGCCTGCATTATTCCGCTTCCATACAATATTTTTTGTGGTCTACACCAAATAGGTCGATTTTGATTGTAGTGTTGCATTCCCAGAAAAAAGAAGTTTCTTAAGCTGAGTATATCCTGGCGTACCCTTGAGGGTCTTAACTCTTAACCCTGGAATCCAATGCAGAAGTGTCCTTTGTTGTTGATGCTTTGTTGCCAGTTTTTTTTGGGTGTTGTATACCTTAAGGGGAAATTGAAGATTTGCCATTGCTAAGGGCCTCGTTTGTGGATTTGCTACTGTTAAAAATTTTCTTGATGATTTGTCACAGCTAAGCCACAAATAGCTAGCTTTTGCCAGTGTAGCCGTGTTTTGCCAATTTTTTAGGAAACAATCTATTTTACAACCCTGAACTTTTTAAAAAGTCCGGAAATCAACTTTAAACTACAAAACTGGACATCTTACACCCTTAATTATCAAAACCGTTCATTTTAACCCCTTCAACCCAAACTGTGGTGGTTTTGTTCGACGTGGTGCTGATATGGTCCAATTCAAAACGGTTTTGATTAATCGTGGATGCCACATGGACATCCACATCGCAATCTTCTTCATCCCATTTCTTCCACTCCCTTTCTCTCTCTCTGTCAACACCTCACCTCCCTGCCTTCCCCATCTGGTTTTGCTCTGGCGCTCCTATGTTCCGGTGCCCCTAGCAGCCGCAGTCGCTCTGACACCCCTTGCAACCACGAATGCCCACGCACCGCCACATGGAGTTGGACGTCACCGTCAAGGTCGCGGGCGAGGCCGTCATGTTCCTCTGGTTTCACCTCTTCTTCGTCTCCTCCTCTGAGGCCGCGCCCGCGTCAGCGATGGACCCCTCTCCATCTCCCCCGTTGGCCCCGACAACGACGATGACACCATCGCCCCCTTCCCGTACTCCTTCACCTCTGCCGACACCACCATCCAGGGTCTCCTCCATAGGCTTCGCACTGGCCTCGACGACCTCCTCCGGGACGCTAGACACGGCCGTCGGGAAGGAGCTCGCCGCGGTGGTGCACGGGAGTGTGAAGGCGGTGGTGAGCAAAACGGGGCGGGCTCAATGGTGATGGCGAGCTCCAACAACAGGGAGGGAAAGGCGACACACGCACGAGCACGGCCTCGGCACGGTGAAACTGGTGGTCGCCTCGGCTTGGCTTAAGGTGGCTTGAGGAGTGCTGGCACCGGCGGCAGCCATGGCGCTGAGGTGGAGGTCGGTGACGATGGTCTCTAGTGAAGGAACATGGAGCATTAGGAGGATGAGGTGGTGGTTCAGACAAGGTTGGCGAGGTCGTAGGCTGCCTAGGTCGGCGGAGGCATGGAGAGGGAGGGAGGAGGAGGAGGTGGTGGGCAACGCGGTGGAGGCGTGGAGAGCGGGAGGAGGTAGCAAGGGCAGTTCGGGGGGAGGCATGGAGAGGGAGGGAGGAGGAGGTGGTGGATGCATGTAGAGGGGGGGGGCGGAGGAGGCGGCGGGGTGGCTCATGGGGCATGAGAGGCGGAGGAGGCGACGGGGTGGCTGAGGGGCATGGAGAGGGGGAGGAGGCGGCTCGGGAGGCACTGAGAGGAGGAGGAGGCGGTGGGGCGACACGGTGGAGAGGAGAGGAGGAGGGAGGCGGCGTTGTGGAGGCACGGAGAGGGGAGAGAGAGAAAAAGAGGAAGAAAGGAAAAGGACTGACATGTGGGCCCCACCTTACCCAGCAAAAGCCACCATCATGTTAGCAAAAACCACCTCCACATCAGCGAAAACCGAAGGTGGGAAGGGGCGAAGGGTGAAAACAGAACAGTTTTGAGAGTTGGAGTTTGCGTTTTAAACGGTTTTAGAGTTAGAGCTTGATTTTGGACTTTTCGAAACGTTAGGGTTGTAAAAATAGCCTTTTTCCAATTTTTTACTGAAAAAGTGCATGTGAAATGTCGTTCCTACCCCTGGCCTAGTGCCCCTTGAACGTTAACGACTAGAGTTTCTCGATCTGCTGCTTCGTGGGAGAAGATATTGGACGGCGGCAAGACCGAGCCGTATTACAGGCATGGGCCGACATCGAGGAGGAAGAGGCCACCAATGCAGCGGTGGAAGTGCAGGCCGAGCTGATCGAGGCTGGAGGCGAACCAGCAAAGACCACCTGCTTCCTCGTAAACCCATTCAGGATATACAGTGATACGACTCAATCCCTTCGGATTGACAGGTGATTTGAACCAAAATCACTTTCAGTCCGAAGGAATTGTGTTTTTTTTCTGCTCTTTCCAAACAAACTCTTCAACATACATGGGCCCGTAAAACGACCGAAGACTTCACACGTGCACTGTTCCTGGACCAATATCATGTAGTATTTTATTTTTGCCGAGCTGTATGCATAAAGCCAATTTGGAGTAGCAATAGTGAACAAAATGGAAAAAAAAAAGTGAGAGACGGCTCACATGGGGAAAAAAAGGAAAATAGAACCACGCAAAATAAATAAATAAATTGCATCGCCGTTTGGAACAAGTTTTGCAGTACTTTCCTTTGCAGAGGTACAAGTTAAACTATGATACATCAGTTTTCCAGAACTCTGGGAGCTTGCAGATGCCATACATTGTCTATAAACTAATACAAGTACACCGACAATACAAAATCTCTTTAAACTCGGCATTACAAAATCCCAAAGAAAAACATCCAACAACTTTTACTTGTAGCTGAGGAGCTTCTCCATTGCTACTTTTGCCTTTTGTGTACAAGGAGAATCAATGTAGAAACAATCTGCTGCAACATCTCCATCAATCACATTATCCATCATCATCGTCTGAATTCATCTTCACCATTATCCATCAATCCTCCAAAGTTCGTGATTCATTGATTAGCATCAAGAATCAGGTGATGATTTCTTGGAGCCAGCATTGACCAAGCTTGCCAGCTTCACTTTGGGCTTGGAGTACTCGCCACTCATCGCAAGCTTAGCAGCAAGGCCACTGCCGAAATCGGTGAAGTGCACGCCGTCCCAGCTCAGCACCCTCGACTCTGGCTCACAGAGATCGCCGCAGCCGGGTTTCCCTGGCATGAAGTTGTAAGGTGGCCCACCATCTCCGCAGCACACCATCAACGGCCACGCAATCCCTGAAGAAGAAGATAAGCGAATTCTGAGGTGATTGCAGAAACTGAACACATCTTATCAATGACAGCTCTGAATGCACGAATCAACAAATGTTCTGATTCTGAAAGATGGAGATTTGAAGTGTTTGTCATTGTTGTTGTTCATACCGTATTTGTTGTGGTTGGCCACAAAGCCGTACTTGATGGCGAACATGTCGGTGTACACCACGGTGGCGTTCTTCAGGCGCAACCGCATGTTGTCGCAGAGGTTGCTCAGCTTCTTGTTGAAATCCTGTGCTGCCCTGTTGTACTTTGCGAGGCAACCGTGCGCGTCGTGCTCGCCCTTTTCCTGCACCACCAATGCCGGCAGGCAGCCGAGCGCGCCAGTGCCGTGTATCCAGAACTTCCTCGCGCCGTTGTCGTACAGAATCTGAACGTTGCCAAGAAAAGCTTCTGTCAGTGTAACTACTCACTAGTTACTACACTTGAGACTGAACATTTCAGATGGCACACTGCGCGTGTAATTTACCTGAATCGCATCTCCAATCTCACCAACAATCTCTCCGAACTTCTTGTCCCACTGATCAGATGGCATGTGCATCACACTGGCCACATCATTGTGGCCGATGTCCATCATGTACAGCGCGTTCTCGAAGCCCTCCTTGTTCACCGGGCCTTTCAGTCCTGCATGGGCACATTTATGTCTTCCTCTTTCCTCTTCTTGCAATGATTGTGAATATAAATGTGATGTGTAGAGCTTATGCGACCAACCTAGTTCGAAGAGCTCCAAGGATCTATGCTTGAAGTAGACGAACTGATCAACTTGGACGTTCAGGGAGTAGGGAGAGACACCATGTGTCACCGTCGAGCCGGCCATGGCGAAGTTGACACCATTGCTGTAGTCTGAACCCACTGCCTTCAGATATGGGTTCAGTTCACGCGTGTTCACGCTCTCACCTGAAAAGTTGATATTTAGGAATGAGTAAATTTGAGAAACTCACTAAATTTTAACTTTTGGCAGTAGTAGATCTCTCTGTGTTAAATGTTCTATCACTGGATTCATTGCTAAGCGCTCTGGTTTGGAATTTTACATCTGCGTTTAGACTTAATATTACTTCACAAGTTAACAGATTGTGCCTGCCATTTCTATAAAAAAACGGCAAAGTTGCAAGTCTGTTTTGAATGCTAAATATGCTGGCATGTCTTGGATAGCTTGATAATTAAACCTTGTCCCATACAGAACCAAATGCTATCTACGACAGCAATTTGCCACTTCTCATAAGGGAATAATATGTATGCTGGCATTTCAGGCTATCAACAGATAATGCACAAGTGCCCCCACCATGTGCACCTCTCATTCATACAACACAAATATGTGATATCTTATATGTTTGTACTTGAGATCCTGAGTTGAAGGTTAAAGCTTCCATGGCCACATACTGAAAGTACAGATGCTGCCTGTCCTGAAGCAGCATCACCAATAAATGGCTTGTTTTGTTCAATTTTTTTGTTTACTGGAGTAAATGATATTGTGATTTCTTTTCTTTCTTTTTTTTTTTTTGCCAAAAAGGAGATTACATATCCAAACAGAAAATGCATCTCACAGAGTGTCATGGATGGGTCTGCATGTGCACACAAATAGCATATACATTGATGCAATGTGCGAACCATGAACTGTCACATGGTGGCATGTATGTCATTGGATCATGATATGCAAATTGTTAATTTAATTCATAATTGTAATAAAAAAAAATCAAACCTTAAACTTAAGGACTCTGTACTCTTAGTATGCGGATGACCTCTTTAAATAAAAAACTCAACAAGTAGAAATTGGTTCGTTCTCATCACATCATAGAGGCAATGTAACAAACAAGTGAATACACTTGTGGGGTTTATCCCCAAATAAAAACTTGTGGAATTGTCCATTCCATTTCTGCTGTAGATGAATGGAATTTGACCAAGCCAACATAATCTAACATGAATTGTCTTAATTGAATGATTCTCTGCATACTGACATCATGATACAAAGACCAAAAAAACATAAACCGGACAAGAAAACCATGTGATTTGGTAGGTTTAAGTCTAAATGTCACTGTGTTTGACCCAGCAACCAGCACATCAGACAAAATAAGAGTAAACAGGATTCCGCACAAGTAACTGTCATTTGGTCTGTGATTGGAGTGCCCATTTGAACTTACTGTATTATCTAGTTGGGGTTTGGTAAGATCTAGTCCAATCTCCTATGAGAATGCACCATATGATGACATGAATTACAACCCTTTTCTTTACCTATTTCTCCCATCACCGCTTTGTCTGCACACACAAGAGGCAGGAAAGCACAAGAACAGGTCTCCTCAAGGACTTGGCTTAGGCACGCAAGGAAACTGTTCTTCCTTACTCCAGCAGTTAACACTAATTACCAATAGATATCCAACTACGATTAGCAAGCAAGTCAAACATGCAAATCACAGGTTTTTTTTTTCTCTCCCCCAGTTGGCAAGGAGAAAAACGCAGCCATTGTTAGGCAGCACATGCCTGCGACTGCTGCTTCAACCAACGATTAGTACCAGTTTTTTAATCCCTCTTCCACGTTTGCGGCAGCATGACCTTGTTGACCCTAATTACTCGAGATCACTCACCTAACAGCTTGGAGCTTGCTAGAGACGATCTACCAGCCGGGTTAAGCTAATGAACCAACCAAAATTAACTGTTTGAAGTGCAGTAAATTGGCGGAAATTCCACAGAAGAAGCACCTAAAATTGTACTTTGCATTTCGTAATTAACAGCAAGCACCCAAAATTATCTGGTTTTCGATGCAATCAAGGCCTCATTTTGTTGTTAGATAACAAGAACTGCTAACAGAGCAGCGAATTGGTGATTAATTAACTCACAGAAGAAGTCGATGATGACGCGGCCGTCGGAGAGTCGCCCGGTGGGGTGGTGGAAGTAGGTGCGGCCCTCCGGCGGCATGATCCGGATGCCGCCCGCCGCCGCCACGCCGCCGGTGTCCGAGTTCGAGTCGCCGAAGTTGAACAGCACCACTGGCCGCTCCTGCGTCTCGGCGGCCGCCGTCCCCGCATCCCCTCCTCCCCCGTCGCCGCCGGTCGCGGCCACGACGGCGCCGAGGTTCTGCTGGACGGCCCCCATGGCCGCCGGCGACACGAACGCCAGCGACAGCACCATCACGGTCACCACCACCGCCGCGAGCACGCAGTAGTACTGCAGCCGCAGGCTGATCACCTTCGCGCCGCCGCCGCCTCCTCCTCCGCCGTTGGTGGCGCCTGTCGCCATGGCCATTTCTTGGAGCTCTTGCCTTCTTGACGGACGGTTGTATGCATATATCTCCTCCCTTCCTGGTCTCTCTCAAGAGCGGTGGAAAGGTCTACGTGTGTGCGTAGAAGCTAATTAATTAATCTCTTAAGAGTAGGTGTAGGTGGTGATCAGCGGATTGACATGGAGCTGCTTAATTAGATATTAGTGAGTGACCATACAGGTGATTAGTTAGATTATTTTTAGAGCCAGCTCCAACTTACGATCAACTAATATCTGTTCTGATTTTGGGTTAAGGCCAGGAGGTAATTATTGTTATGGCCGTGTGTTAACAACAGTAACAGCATAATTATTGGAGGAGGGAGATGGTGTTGACGAAGCTCAAGTGGCGGCGTCATGGCTTGGACTCGGACGTGTTCAAACTTCCAAGGAGGAGGTAGAGGGTGGACCTGGCAAGGCTTCCCCATTTCTCCTGCTCACACATGCATGGACAGAGACTCATATAGATTCTTTTTAATGGTGATTAGTAGAGAAATGTAAATTTTTGCTAGTACTAAGTTGCTACATTCAGATTAGTAACAAGTTCAATTCACTCTTCAGGTCAAAGTATGGCAATGTTGCACATCACTGGCTGAGAGTTGTTGAGTCCTTGAGTACTACTAAGTACGGCTTTAGAAGGGTAATCCTAGGAACCATAGCGTTGGCTTATTTATCAGAGAGAGTCCTACCTTGGTCCTTGGCAGAGTTGTAGTTTGCTGAAACCTTGTGTCCACTTTGCTTTTCTGATCGAAGTGAAGAGCATATGAGCAGGAACCGGATAGTTCTGGCCTGAGACGTGGCCAGACATGGGCACATGGTTAACCTTGGTCGGGACTTCAAATTCCATATATTTACTGTTATAAAGGAATAATTTGGTAGTGGTGAGTCGCATCTATCTCTCCATCTCATGAATTGGTGAAGTCTTTTATGGATAGATATACGCATATATGCATGTGTTACTATAATGATCTTCAGTGGACAGCTAGATTATATGCAAATTTGATTTATGATAAGACTTTTTATGACTTGTTGATCGGATGTAAATTTTGTATACAGCTTTTAGACGCAAGGATAATTACTTTATGCATATTGATTTTTCAAGTTTAGAACGTATATACGGAGCAGGAGATTCAATTAAGCGAGATTTAGCCAGAGCATTTATAACATGACCAAAGTAGGCCTCGCTCACGGGTATCTGAGCAATTATTCCTGTTGCTTGATCCGCTGCAACACACAAGCACTCGGCTAGTATAACTGTAACTTGGATGCATATGCCTTTATTTGTGGTCAGTACACCTAGTAATTGCTTGTCTCAATGATATGCTTAAGGAATGGTTGTAGGATCAAGGATGATCGACTAGAGAGGGGGTAAATAGGAGGTTTCTAAAAAACTTGTACTCTAACTTACAATTTTAACAAGTATGGACTATTTAAAGAAGTCTAGCACAAGTCAGGAGATAAATTCTAAAATCACTAAGACATCCCCAGACTATGTCAATACTAAATACAATTCTAGCTAAGCAATTCTACACAAAAAGGAAGCTAGAAAGGTAATCGTGGAAATAATAAAGACAAGAGAGAAAACTGCAATGAAGACAATCGATGTTTTCCCGTGGTACCGAAGATTTGCCGGTCTTCACTAGTCCACGTTGAGAAAACTTGAACAAATCAAGCCGAGTCCACACGAGTACGTCCCTCGATCACTAGAGGTAGCTCTTCTCCACTCCGGAAAGGCGAGCTCCAACCTTCACAACCGGTGTCGGGCCTCTTCACAACCTTTTTAAAGAGATCACCGCACAAACTTTCTCCAAGCCGTCTAGGTGCCGGCAAGTACTAAGAGTAATAGATCACAACCCTTACTTGAAGGTTATCAAGTGCCAAAGAGATCAACTAATGATGCAAATGCACCTAAATGCTCTCAACTATCTCAAAATAGAAAATATGAGCAAATGAGTATAGGAGAGTGTACCAAAGTCTCAAATGTATTCAATGAGGTCCAGGTTGATGAGCTTAGTGCTGGTGAGAGGGTATTTATAGCCCCCAACTACAAAAATGACCGTTTGAAGATCCCCTAAAAATTTAGCAGGTGCGGTACTACCATCATTGATCGGCTGGTACTATTGCACCTACTGCTCAACGGTCATAAGGGGTGCATTAAATGCTTGTGAACTTGCCGTTACTGTCAGGTGCAGTACTACCGAACTCACAAGGTTCGGTACCATCGCACAGCGGTGGTACCGCTTGGCTCAATCGAAACTACTATTTTTTAGGAGAGGAAAAACTTTCAAAAACATGCTCTCTGACCAACTAGAAATCGGTCCTACCGCACTGCGGTAGTATCGCTTCTGAGGTGCGGTCATAGTGTTTTTATTGAAAATTTTCAGAGGCTGTTCTAAATGTAATGCATGACTCTTAGTTGAACAAAATGGTACATCATAAGGTTTTCAAGCTACTAGCCATGATCCCTCTTTATAGTACGACATCTAGCGTATAAATTCGGTCTTTTCACCAAACACCGAGGCCGATAAAATTTATAAAAGGATCCTTAGGCTACCAAAATACCTTTACCTTGAGCCATGTCAATCCTTTATCGTCTTTACATTGCCATTTTCATATTATCATTTATAATCCGAGACTAAACCTTAAAACATCTTAGCACACACATTAGTCTATTAACACATTGTTGCCATTAATTACCAAAAATATTTTTAGGGGCCTAGATGCTTTCAATCTCCCCCCCTTTGGTAATTGATGACAACCTAAGCAATATAAATGAATTGAAATGTTTGAATATACATCAAGTTTGAAACAAGTTGCATATTCTTGCTTTGACTTTTGATTTGCAAATAATTCTTCAGATGAGCCCAAAGGAGATAAAGAATTAGTTGCTTTCAAAGTCAATCAACAAATAAACAAAATTCCCCCTAAACATGTGCCTATAGGTTCGTGAAGTGATTTTCATGCACATGTGTGGATTTTTGGAAATTTTGGCGGAGTTTCATTTATTTATTGAATTCGAGAAACATGTAAAGATTTATCATTTGAATCATAAAGAGATAACACAACACATATACTTAACATAAACTTTGACAATATAAGTAAAGATAACAATGTAGCATAAGACATAATTATGTAGCATAATATTAGAGGCAAGGAGCTTCATAAGTGAAATATCTTAACTATTACAATCTTAACATGTCCATAAGAAGTCCAAATAGATAGAGATCCAACACTTGCTCAACGAATAGTAAGCCTTTACGAGTTACGCGTGAGAACAATAAGATAGAAAGCGTCCTATTTCAACGATTGTACACGCGGAAACTAAGGTCTTAATACAAGATTTATACAAATACCCAAGGAATCCCGCTTCTCTTATGCCTTGCTGTCTGGCGACTATTCGTCCCACATGCCAAAGTAGCTCCCAACTCACCCGGTCCTCTTAGTCAAAGCCTTCTCCTCCGATTGTTATGTAGCCATTTGCAAGTCCTTCGTCCCACTCGGGATAGTTCCATTTGGACTAGGATCTACAAAGGAGAATACTAACAGGTTGAGTACAAATGAATGTACTCGACAAGCATTAATAGCAAAAGATGCACAGGATGCACTATCTCTACTCTTTATCACAATTTCTAAATCATCTCACTTTAGAAAATAGATCTAAACAAAAATGTGGCAAGTTTTATCTTTGAAAAACTCTACTAGTCACTCGGAGAGCGAAAGACCCCTGTGGTTCCGTAGACTCAATCACGGAGGCGCATGAATTCATGATTTAGTTTAGCAACTGCAGCTTTGTACCACTTTACCTAGCTATTCACGAACTCTCCGTGAGCGAGGGTCCACGCATTGCCTTAGATGCGGGTTCGAGATCGAGAATCTGAGCGTTTCGAGTTACGTGATTTATTTCTCCACCCATCACCTTCCAGGTGCAGATTAGATCACTGTGACCTCATCATTCAGCGAGTTACGGTGAGGTTGGTTGAGCGGCTTCTATCCACACTCAACACTCCACCTTAAGCGCATATAGCGCCTTGGATCCCCACTTCCGGACTATCCCCACCGGTCACGGGTTCCTCCATATCACTCACACACCTATTACTTACGGATGTGGAGAGCATAGTCACGTAACAAGGTAGCATTTTACGCGCGAAGCGGGAAAATGGTTGGCAGCAGAATTCGACATCGACCGAGTAAGAGTTTGTTGGTCCTTATATTATAACCATATGTAAAAGGGGCCCACCTCTTACCTCATCATCATCATCAGCGTTTTCCCAGCCAGGCCCCTTTTACCCTCCTAGTAAGTCTCATTTCTTTCTCAATTATCTTAATCATCTCAATCATTTTCTTTAGGTTTTGGAAAACCATTTTAATGCAATACATATAATAGTGCAAGATAGGGTATATTTTTAAAGTAACTATATTAATGTTCAAGAGGATCGCTTGCCTTAGTAAGTATGAAAGGTTGGTGTCGATGAAATTGCAACAAATTTGCTCTGCTGGTCTTTGGTTCCTCCTCTGTGCAATACGTGACCACGAAATAATAATAGTATAAGTAAATACGTATTTGATTTGAGTGATAATAGGAGTACATAAGTTAGTGTGACTACCGGTTAGCACATTTTAAATAACTAAAACCTTTTGAGACCTAAGCGGAGTTAGCACTCCCGAAATAGCCGTTCTATTGACTACTTACTCTAGGATCGAACACCGAGGTTCACGCTTAACTAAATAGTCATAAGCCTTTAGCGGTGACAAATAATTTACTAGCAACTACATTGAGAAGACAGTACTCTACAACAAATAAATATAATCTACCTAATCCTAATGCTACCTTAAATCTAAAATCCTAAATCCAACCTAAACTCAACTCTAATTCCAACCCCTACTCTCTCTCTCTCTCTCTCTCTCTCTCCCTCTCTCCCTCTTGCTTCCACTCCGATTCCCCACCCACTCGGTGAAACCCCCAACACGCACCTCTCCTCTCTCTCTCTCGCGCGCGCTCCAGGCGCTTCCCCTACGGCTCGGCTCTTCGGTTCCACGCCGCCTCCTAGGGTTTCGCCGGGCTCCGCTCCCGCTCCTCTCCTCCGTGCCGAGACCAACGCGCCGCCGCTCGCCATCTCTCTCTCACCGGCCCGCCGCTCGGCTCCCGCATCCCCTCTCTGGTCTCCTCGGCGCGGCACTGGGGCGGCGCTTAGCTCACTCTGCCGTGCCCTCGGCCCTTGCCTCTCTCTGCGGCGACTCGGTACCCATGCCGGCCTCTCCGGCTCTAAGCACTACACTACCCTTATTTCCTCCTCTCTGGAATTCTAGGTTAGCAATCACTTGGTTACTTCATTGCGATGTGTTATGCTTATGGGTTCACTTTCGATTCGATCGAAAAGATGCATGCTGCGAGGGTAGGGGTGAAAGCGGATCGGATAGTTTCGGCGATCGGACAAAAGCGGATTCGAATGTCTCGGATCGGATTTTCTCGGATAGTTTTTGGATCGAAGCAATTGGATTTTACTGCCGGAAGCGAGCGAATACGGTAGGCATGCTATCCGTGAAGCGAGCGAATCTGAAGTATCCGGATAAGGCGAGTCCGGATATCGGATTTTGGCCCAAAGAGGATTTCATTAAAGAAAGGGGATTTTAATTGATTTTCAATTTGAGAAAATGCAACAAATCAAATAGTCTTTTAGAAAATAGCAAATAGAGTTCAAAAATCCTAGAAAAATCACGAAATTCATTGAATTATTTTTAACTTAATAAAATTAATTCCAACTTAAAGTTGGTTTTATTTTAATTCCAACTTAAATTAGTTCGAAAAATATCTGTGGCCGTATTCGTTTGATTCGTATTCGCTCGTATTAGTATCCAGGTATTGTTATTCGTATCAGGATCGGGAAAAAATATGAAAACAAATATAGCAAAGCCATTATCCGTCCGTTTCGATCGGTTTTCACCCCTAGCGGGTGGCGCGATTAATTTGCTTCACGCCCTTTGCTAACTTTCGGTGATACTTCCCTGCTTAGCTCTCTCTGCCCCAAAATGCTCGTGATGCTAGTGAGCGAGAGCTAGATATTGATGCTACCTTGAGATGCGGTGATATGTGTGAATGATGTATGCGAGTGCGGTGCAGGTGAGGTATCACTAGTGTTACCTCTTGTGCGGTTTGAGTTGGGAAGAGGATGGCGGTGCGGCCTCGCTGGTGCTCTCCTCTGGCTCTTGTGGTCTGGCATCGCCTTGCTCCCCAATCTTCGCCTCTCTTACGGCTCCTAGCTTCTCGCTTCCTTGCTCCCCTTCCTCCTTGCTTTGGTGGGTGCTTTGTGAAGTGAGGCTTGAGAAGGAAATGGTATGGCTTTGTGAAATGGGAGGTGGCTTGTGCTTGCCTTGTGAGGTGTGAATGATGGCTATGGCCTTGCTTGCTTCAGTGAGAAGAGGGGTAGTCTTGGCTTTGGATGAAACTTTGAGGAACGATGGGGAGTATAGAGGCTTTATCGGGAGTGGATAGCTTGGTTGCCTTATCCCATGCTGTGCACTCCCTTTTACCATGACACTATTCATTTAATTACCATGGTCCAATCAGGATGACATTCTCACTGTGAGTTACTGACCTGTTGCCTAATGTGATGGAAGCTTGAAATGTTTATAAAACCACGAGATGCACTTGGTGAGGTATGGTTTAAGAAGAGATGTATTACGGATTACATGGTGGCTGTTGGATTTTAATAGCGCGGATGAGGAGACCCACAGGAAGTGCGGTGTCGATTGACTTGGGTGATGCGGACATCTTGACGATCAAGGACCGACTAACTCCGGTTGAGTGCGGATACTTGATGGTCTAGGGACCGGCTGCCCAAGTTGTTCGGGTATTCACGCACCGGAAATCGGCGGTCACTCTCTTTTATTCTACTACTCTCAAATATTGCTTTCAACTTGGTTCGCTAATTGTCTTACGCATTTCTGGTGGCGATGGGAATGGATTGAGGCGGTTCGATAGGATGGTGATCAATGGGCGAGGACACAAGGAGGACTTGACAAATGCATGCAACATATTATTATTGAATGCAAACTACTATGGGTTGTAATTATTTATACAACCAAAGATGCAAATGAGATGAGCGGATGCTGCTGCTATTGTAATCGTCATGCAAACAAATGCCCTAATGATATGCTTAATGTAACAGAGGTTATGCTTTGATATTAATTAATGGATTTTTAATTATGCTAATTACCGATTACTACTACGAGATTAGGGCTAAGCGGGTCCTTACATCCTACCCCACTTGAAAACAAACTTAGCCGAAGTTTAGAAACTCGCTTGAGCAGGTTGGGGTGGACTTGGCGTAGTTCTTCCTCCTTCTCCCTGTAGCTTCTACTTGCAGTGATTCTGCGATAGCACCTTGCAGAAGCGGATCATCCTATTCCTTAACTGTCGGTCTTCTGTTGCTAGAGTTTTCACTGAGCGTTCTTCGTAGGTCAACTCATCTTTTATGCAGGGTTATGTCGAGACTGGTAACATGCTGCGAGGGCTCTCTTAGATATCTTCGAAGTTGAGAGGCATGAAATATGTCATGAATCAGGGACAGCTGGGTTGGTAACTCCAGTTTATATGTTAGGGTGCCTTTACGCTCCAGAATCCGGAAGGGTCCCACGTAACGCGGAATTAGTTTCCTTTTTAGCCGAATCGGCATATTCCACGCATAGGTGATATCTTTATGTACACATACTCTCTAACTTCGAACTGGAGGTCTTTCCTATGCTTATCAGCATAGTTCTTTTGCCTGCTCTGGGAAATCTTGAGGCGTTCTCAAATTAGTTGAACCTTCTCGTCGTTCTCCCGTACCAGTTCAGGTCCTAGTAGCAGTCTTTCTTTGACTTTATACCAATAGATTGGTGATCTACACTTTCTGTCGTAGAGAGCTTCGTACGGGGCCATTTGAAGGCTAGATTGATAGCTGTTATTGTATGCAAAGTCCGTTAGGGTTAGACATTTTCCCATGATTCTCTAAAGTTTAGCACACATGCTCTTAGCATATATTCTAGGATTTGATTCACCGTTTAGTCCGCCCATCGGTTTGTGGATGATAGGTCGTCTGAAATTGGCGGTGGTGCCCAAAGCGGTATGTAGCTTTTTCCATCAACTGATACAAACAGATCCTCTATCGATGTGAGGGTCTTGATTGCTCGGGTAAAGTAACTTTTCTTCGATATAAATCTCGCAAGTTATTGGTGTATTTCGATTTGTGGCAATGAAGTGAGTCGATTTTGTAAGGCGATCCACGATAACCCCAAATGGCATTCTTCTTTTGGATAGTGAGAGAAAATTTGTTATGAGGTCCATCAGATATCCTCCCATTTCCATTCGGTATTTTCGGTGTTTTTAGCGATCCTGTTTGGATGTTAGTATTCAGCTTTGATCTTTTGGCGAGTGTCGCATTGGCCTACATATTCTGCTATGGCTCGCTTCATGCTTGTCCACCAAAAGTTTCCTTCAAGTCTCGATACATTTTCGCACATGCCTGGATGGATAGTGTACTGAATATCATGAACTTTACGCAGGATGGTCTCCTTAATCAGGGTTGGTCGGAGGCATGATTTTAGCTTGTCGCCATAAGGCTCAGAGTCGTCTATCTGAAATTATGAGGGTTGGCCTGACTTGATTCGTTGGATTTCTTCGATGATGAAAGGGTTTGGGGTTGGTGTTTCTGGATTTGATAATTTCGAGGTTGGGATGGAATACCATAGTGGCAATAGATGGGTAATGGTATAAGGATCATTTGGAGGTAAGTCACTAACTTATTAGGAGGCTAATCTGTAAACTAGGAGTGTTGCTTAGTGGCAGACGATGGCATGGCCCATGCCACCTTGGGTGTTTTGTGGCTGCTCAAAGCAGGATGTCGTTTGAAGCCCGCTTTCTAATTGACTTGTGCTGCTTCCCATAAAACATGATCTCAATCATAGCAACAAATTGATCGTGTGCATCAACTATCATCATTCACATATTCATTTAACCCAAGTCTACACCAACTTTTACTTATCTTAGAGTTAAATCATGGCTAAGATTTACATAGTCAAAACAATACCATAGCCTCATTTAAATTGTAATTTGAACCTTTAGCTACTTCCCCAATTTCAATCTTGGTGTCCTTGCTAAGATCGATAGGCCAAGCTTCTATATTAGATTCATACTTTCCAAGTCAATCTATTACGCAATTTATCTACCACATCATTGCTTACATTAGTCCACCGACAACTATGACTCCATCAGCGCTATTATTCGATTTAACTCTCACGATTTCTTCCATTCTTTATAATCCAAGCTATGCACCCAAATTCCAATCATAACTTACTATATTATTCCAATCATTCTTTATTCATTTTCTAAACCCGAACAGATTATTAATACTAGATCTCCCACAATCACTAGCAATATATCTAAATCTCATTTCATTATCCAATTAAATCCAACAAATCCGACATAACCAAATTATCAAGTTAACTCCACGAGTTTACTCATATATTAAGATTACACTAATTCACCAAAAATTAACCTCAGGTATTGGTATGAAGATCCAACCGTTTCGCGTTTCAATCACTGCCCTTACTGGATCAATTTCTCAGTACTAACTCTCCAATAGTTACTAAAATCCATTTAAATCTGCCAAGATATGTTTATATAATCAAATCAAGATTTGTTTCTATATTCCAACAAAAATATACTTCTATCATCCAACCTTAACATATTCTAGTATTCAACAAGAGTATTTCTACATCCAGTGATATTATATTTCTAATAATCCAATCAAGATATCATGCTATGATCCAATAATGATGAAATCCGATAATCCCACTCCAACAATTATGAACTCCACAATCGAGTCTTCAACAATAATATATCCCATAATCCAACATCCCTAACTCCAATAATCCCACAAATGCATTCTTGTGATCTACCATTAACATTCATTTCTATACGATAATAATCCAATTGCTCAATAATCATGTACCCCTCTTGATCTAGTGTTCATTAATCCAATATCTACAACAATCTATTTCCATAATCAATCTTCATTAGTCCAATATCCAATAACCCAATAACAATAGATGGTTATGATCCGACATTCAGTACCCAACGATCATTTATTTCTACGATCCCACATCCAACCATTTATTTATCTAGTATCCAATAATAATTTTCTTCTATGATCAATATGCCACCACGATGTGTTTCTAATAATCCAATACCCGCAATCGTGTACTCCTTTAATTCGATATTCAACAATCGAGCTATCCCTTTGCCAGGTGGCGACCTCTACACTTTGCACGAGTAGGAGCTACTGCGACAGGTTGTTGCTGGATTAGGGATCTCTGGAAGGACGGGTTGAAAATTCTTGGTCTGGGTGATCCATATCGAGATGGTGGTTGCGGTGGCATGCTTGGACACAGTCCATGAGTAGGTGGTGGACTGGGATGGCTGATTGCTAGTATTGTGGTTGTCCTAGATTGGCCAGGCACTGTCTAGTTGAGGCCTGCTGGTGGGTTTTCCGTTGGTGTGTCCCGCTGCAATCGTCCTAGCTTTAAATTTTCCATCTTGGTCGCAATGTCTTCGTCCTCCCTTCCTTCGGCAGGTAGATGGATGGTCCAGTACTTCTGGGTGTGCATGAGTGATATTTTGGAGCCCTTAATTATGCGCGGTGGTAATAAATTGAAGTCTAAGTCCTGAAGAGATGCAAGATTTGATGATGAGTTGTTGTGTAACGATTTGCTTGGTGATCTTGACAAATGGAAAGAGTGTGTGCTTAGGTGTTTCCTTGTGGGGCCTTGATATACTTGGCTCGATTGGGTTTGAAAAAGAATGGCTCGTGATTGATGGCGGGTTATATACTTAGGACCGGAAGGATCATCGAGCACTTCTGTGTGAGGGTACCGAGATGTAAACAGAGGTACATCCGGACTCTCCACTTTAGTTCCCAAAATGGTATCCACAGTTCTCTTTGGTGGCGAGTTCACCCTTTCTAGTCATAGAAATCTTGACCCTTCATAGTTATTTGATCGCAAGTCTGATTCCTCAACAACAGACAACTCCACACTGTTATCGGTGCTCTTTAGTGGGAAGCCCAGAAAATGTACCGGATTTTAAAACCGCCAAAGCTCAATTTGGTCCAGTGAGTGTTGGAAATTTGCAAATGGTCAGGAATTAAAATTGTTGTGTTATCCTCGGCTAACTTGATGGCCATTAACTCGTCGTTATGCAAACTTAGGTCCTGGAGGTTTGCTTTTGGTGATGATACATCCACCTTAGACTCATCAGTTTTATCCTCTGTGTGAGAATCTTCTTGAGCCGACTAGGTACTCGGGTTCGCAATAATCTACCTTACGTACTCGAATTACCTTCATGATGCTCCAGGTGTCTCTCAGGAGTATTTACTGACCTTAATTATAGTTAAGTTGTTTCCGTCTTAATTGAGAGTGTTCACAAGAGTTATCGCGACTGCGTGAGCGAGCTGTGATGACACCTCATGTGACGATGGATCACCGAAGTCGAGAAAGAATTGATTTATTTCGGCGGAGGTTCATCCTATGGAGGCAAACCCTTGTCTTATGCGCTTGTTGTCAGCAGTGAGAACTGTGATCCTCAACGCGTTAGGATCTTGCGTAGAAGATAACCATGTGTCAAGCTTGTGTTGGTGGGACTGTGCTCGCAAATTGTCTCTAGTGGTGGCTTACGGTGTCTGGCAAGGATGGGTACTATCTTTTATATCCTATCTGCTGCAACCACACACATGCTAGGAGGTTTTCACTGAAGTCCGCCTGTCTTCCCATCCTTATAATGTCAGTCATTGACAACTGATATGGCGTCCTGAGGGAAAAGTGTTGAGAGACTGGTTGTGTTGGCTGCCGCACTTGCAGTATTTTATTTAGACGAGATCTTCTGCGGGTTGCACGAATTCCCTTGCTTCTTCAGCAATAATTTGAAGTAGATAAGAGGGTATCATGTTTATCTGACAGAGCTAACCTGCGGGTGAGTTGTATTACGCCACACACAGAAAATCAAATAACACCAAGAAACATAGAGATGCAAAAGATCCATATCCTACTACACGAGTCTCGTGCTCGATCCCGCTTGAGATCCGTTCTCAAGACCGCCCAAACCACGTGTTTGGGACGCTCGAAGCTTGCCTCGAGTCGACCTACACTACCACGGATCCACGTGCCCGGTGCGCTTGAGATCCGTTCTCAAGACCGCCCAAACCACGTGTTTGGGACCGCTCGAAGCTCATTCACGAGTCGCCCGGGACTTCGTTCACCGTGCGCTGACTTCTGCGCTCGGTGCCACGGACCACTCGTCGGGAAAGCTGAAGTGCGAGAAGGATAAGACCTCTTTTTACTCAATCGACCATTAGTTCTCGTTTTCTTAAATAGTTCTTGATTTCTGAGGAGGTGACATGTCACTTTGGTTATAAGAATGAAAAGATAAGGAAGCTAATGGGTATGGTCTAGACTTATCCGGAAGTGGAAAAGTGAGTCCATACGAGTTCTCAGCAAGCCTCTAACCCGGCATGCAACTTATGATCTTATATTGATGCCTCACCACCTATAGTCTCAAGCATTCTACCTAGATCGAATTGCTGCTTTGACAGTTATCTACCGAGAAATCAACAACATGAGTCCAATGACGAAGCACACGCTTTTCCCCCGTACTCTATCGGATGGAAGATTTAATCTAAACCTCCTACGAAGGGATGGTTCTATGTTAGTAGGCTGTCACTTTAAAGAAGATGAGGTTTTTAACATAATACTTTGGAAACGGGAAGGGAATAGAAATTGATATGGGGATGAGGGTTAATAAGGTAATTATTGCGATATAGCAGGCGAGAAAAGCACACCTAAGTTCTCGCTACAGTTTCTATGTTATTAGCGTGGCCCGAACCTATTGCTCTGATACCATCTGTGACGCCCCGTGTCATTACGGGGTAATAACACTTGCCAGGCACACGGATTACTATTAGTTTGCTCGGTAGAACACTTGCTCCAGCGAATAGTAAGCCTTTACAGATTACTGTATTGAGAACAATAAGATAGAACTGTCCTTTATTTCAACAGATTAGTACGCAGGCTAAGGTCTTAATACAAGAGTTATACAAATACCCAGGAACTTCCCCGCTTCTTATGCACTTTACGAAAGTAAAGCGGCCTATTCGTCCCACATGCCAAAGTAGCTCCCAACTCACCCCGGTCCTCTTAGTCAAAGCCTTCTCCTCCGTTGTTGCTTACAGCACTGCAGTCCTTCGTCCCACTCGGGATAGTTCCCATTGGACTAGGATCTACAAAGGAGAATACTAACAAGGTTGAGTACAAATGAATGTACTCAACAAGCATTAATAACAAAAGATGCACACGGATGCACTATCTCTACTCTTTATCACAATTTCTAAATCATCTCACTTTAGAAAATAGATCTGACAAAAATGTGGCAAGTTTTATCTTGAAAAACTCTACTAGTCACTCGGAGAGACGAAAAGACCCCTGTGGTTTCCGTGAGGCTCCAATCACGGAGGCGGCATGAATTCATGATTTAGTTTAGCATACTGCTGAGCTTTGTACCACTTTACCCATAGCTATTACGAACTCTCGTGAGCGGGTCCACCGCATTGCCTTAGATGCGGGTTGAGATCAGAATCTGAGCGTTTTCCGAGTTACGTGATTTATTTCTCCACCCATCACCTTCCGCAGGGTCAGATTAGATCCGCTGCGACCTCATCATTCAGAGTTACGGTGAGGTTGGTTGAGGCGACTTCTATCTGCACTCAACACTCCACCTTAGCGCATATAGCGCCTTGGATCCCCAGCCCGGACTATCCCCACGGTCTGGGTTCCTCCATATCACTCACACACACCTATTACTTACGGATGTGGAGAGCATAGTCACGTAACAAGGTAGCATTTTCGCCTGCCAGAAGCGGGAAAATGGTTGTGCCAATTCTGACATCCCGACCCAGTAAGAGTTTGTTGGTCCTTATATTATAACCATATGTAAAAAGGGCCCACCTCTTACCTCATCATCATCATCATCGCGTTTTCCCAGGCGGGGCCCCTTACACCCTCCTAGTAAGTCTCATTTCTTTCTCAATTATCTTAATCATCTCAATCATTTTCTTTAGGTTTTGGAAAACCATTTTAATGCAATACATATAATAGTGCAAGATAGGGTATATTTTAAAGTAACTATATTAATGTTCAAGAGGATCGCTTGCCTTCGTAGAAGTATGAAAGGTTGGTGTCGATGAAATGCTTTCATTGCTCCTGGCGTGCTGGTTCCTCTCTGTAGCAATCTGACGACGAAATAATAATAGTATAAGTAAATCGTATTTGATTTGAGTGATAATAGGAGTACATAAGTTAGTGCGACTACCGGTTAGCACATTTTAAATAACTAAAACCTTTTCGAGACCTAAGCGGAGTTAGCACTTCCCGAAATAGCCGTTCTATTGACTACTTACTCTAGGATCGAACACCCGAGGTTCACGCTTAACTAAATAGTCGCAAGCCTTTAGCGGCTGACAAATAATTTACTAGCAACTACCGCTGAGAAGACAGTACTCTACAACAAATAAATATAATCTACCTAATCCTAATGCTACCCTTAAATCTAAAATCCTAAATCCAACCTAAACTCAACTCTAATTCCAACCCTACTCTCTCTCTCTCTCTCTCTCTCCTCTCTCTCCCTCTTGCTTCCCTCGACCGATTCCCACCCCACTCGGTAAAACCCCAACACACCGCACCTCCTCTCTACTCTCTCTCGCCCGGCTCAGCGCCGCTTCCCTGCGGCTCGGCTCTTCGGTTCCACGCCGCCTCCTAGGGTTCGCCGGGCTCCACTCCACAGGTCCTCTCCTCGGCGTGGCCGAGACCAACGCCGCCGCCGGCCTGCCATCTCTCTCACCGGCCGCGCCATCGGCTCTAGCATCCTCTCTCGGTCTCCTCGGCTCGGCCAGGGCAGCGCCTTAACTTAACTCACCGTGCCCCTCGGCCCTTGCCTCCTCTGCGGCCCGGCTGCAGTGCCGCCTCAGCCTCTCTCGGCTCTAAGCACTACACTACCCTTATTTCCTCCTCTGGAATTCTAGGTTAGCAATCACTTGGTTACTTCATTCTTGATGTGTTATGCTTATGGGTTCACTTCGGTTCGATCGAAAAGATGCATCTTTGCGAGGTGGCACGATGGGTTGCTTCCTTGCCACTGCTAACTCGAGGTGATACTTCCCTTAACCCGCTCCTGCTCCCCCCTAAAATGCTCTGTGATGCTAGTGAGTGAGAGCTAGATATTGATGCTACCTTGAGATCCGGTGATATGTGTGAATGATTTGTGCGAGTGCAGTGCAAGGTGAGGTATCACTAGTGTTACCTCTTGTGCGGATTTGGTGGGAAGAGGATGGCGATCCGGCCTCATTGGTGCTCTCCTTTGGCTCTTGTGGTCCTGGCATCGCCTTGCTCCCCAATCTTCGCCTCTCTTTGGCTCCTAGCTTCTCTTCCTTGCTCCCCTTCCTCCTTGCTTTGGTGGGTGCTTTGTGAAGTGAGGCTTGAAGGAAATGGTATGGCTTTGTGAAATGGGAGGTGGCTTGTGCTTGCCTTGTGATTTATGAATGATGGCTATGGCCTTGCTTGTGAGAAGAGGGTAGTCTTTGGCTTTGGATGAAACTTTGAGAAGCGGTGGGGAGTATAGAGGCTTTATCGAGAGTGGATAGCTTGGTTGCCCTTATCCCATGCTGTGCACTCCCTTTTACCATGACACTATTCATTTAATTACCATGGTCCAATCAGATGACATTCTACTGTGAGTTACTGACCTGTTGCCCTAATGTGAACTGGAAGCTTGAAATGTTTATAAAACCACGAGATGCCTTGAGCGAGGTATGGTTTAAGAAGAGATGTATTACGGGATTACATGGTGGTGTTGGATTTTAATAACGCGGATGAGAGACCCGCGAAGTGGCAGTGCGATTGACCGGGTGAGTGCGGACATCTTGGCGATCAAGGACCGACTAACTCCGGTTGAGTCCGGATACTTGATGGTCTAGGACCGAGCTGCCCAAGTTGTTAGGTATTCTCTTCACGCCGAAATCAGCGGTCACTCTCTTTATTCTACTACTCTCAAATATTGCTTTCAACTTGGTTCGCTAATTGTCTTCTGCATTTCGGTGAGCGATGGGAATGGATCGAGACGGTTCGATAGGCGGTGATCAATGGGCGAGGACACAAGGAGGACTTCGGCAAAATGCATGCAACATATTATTATTGAATGCAAACTACTATAGGTTGTAATTATTTATACAACCAAAGATGCAAATGAGATAGCGGATGCCTTTGCTATTGTAATGTCGTCATGCAAACAAATGCCCTAATGATATGCTTAATGTAACAGAGGTTATGCTTTGATATTAATTAATGGATTTTTAATTATGCTAATTACCGATTACTACTACGAGATTAGGGCTAAAGCGTGAGTCCTTACAAAGACCAGAAATTAACAAGTTATAAACCTAGCACAAGTTACTTTATAGAAATATAACCATGCTCAAGACCTATTTCATATTAAAGGTTGCTAACAAAGGAAATTAACAAGCTTGAGTTTGCACATTTTGGAGTTATACAGAAAAATATATGCATTTTACAAGGTTTAATTCAATTTCTGGAATATTCTAAAATGGCTGAAACAAATTAATATTGTTTATAAAATTTTCTGCTACAAAAACATGTCTAAAGGCATTTTTAAATTAAACTTTAGTTAAACATGAATTTAACCCCACTGGAATCATCTAAAAAGGTTTTACAATGAATTAGTTATGAATTTTCAAAGTTTAAAACAATTTTGATTGATAAATAAATGCTCAACGAAATATAAACAAATTTATCATAAATTAAGTGGCGTGGACGAACAAGGGCCTTAGATGCGAAATCCAACGCCCATGCCCGCGGAATAGCGCACGTGCGCGATCTCAAAGAAACCCACCGTTGGATCTAAATCCAACGGTCTACAGGAATTGGGCTGTTCGAGGAACGCGAATGCCTCGGACGACCATAGCCGTAGATTTAAAGATGAGCGGCTCAGAGCACCGTTCCCTTCGGGAGGCCCGAACAGCACACGCATCTCAACCGTTCATCACGAGATGGATGGTCGGAGGCGGTTGGGAAGCGGAAGTCCGAACGACCACTTAGATCTAGGCCGTTGATCTAGATCTGACGACCTAAGATGTTTGAGACCTCCGGAGTTCAATAATTTAGATAGATCTAGACCGTTGATCGGAAAATCGACGGCCCACAATGCATCTTATAACCACGTGAGGATTTTTAAGTGCGCTGGCGATTAACTGCGCGGGTCCACTTGTCACAGACACAAGGGGTTATTTTAAGACAACCATTAATTACAAATCCAATGATTAGTGATGATTAGCAATTAATGTGTCATAATGCTTTCGCACAGAGAGGTTTAAGCGGGCGGGGCCCACATGCGAAGATCTGAGCGCGGCTCGGGCGGCATTAATTGCTAACAATGATTAACAATTAATGACCCTCGATTTTGTCCTAATGACCCTATTTCAGCGGTTTAAGGCCTACGGGACCACAAGACAGTGACTCAATGGCTCAGCTCCGACAGCCATTAAATGCTAAACTCTGATTATCAATCATTAAACATTAATGGTGTCCTAACGGTGTTGAATTAAGCCGACGGGGGTTTTTAAGTAGCCGGCGGCCGTAGTGATGTACGATGGGCGACTTAAGACAAATTAATTACCCCCAATGATTAGCAATGATTAGACCATTAATGATGTCCTAATGACAACGGCATAGAGGGAGTTTCATTCGGCAAAAACCCGAGCGAAAAGAATGGCTTATCGTCGGCGGCTCCGGCCACGGCGGCGCAACCTTAAGACTAAAATGGGTTACGCAATAGCCTTGCGATCCCGATGGTGACTGACCGCCGGCGAAGTCTAGAACGCCGCTGGCGGAAAACAAGATAGTGACACTAATCGGCGGCGAAAATGCACAAAAGCTCGCGGCAGTCCAAGAAGCATGTGCCAAGCATCTAGGGACTAAATAGAAGCTACCTCAACCGAGTAGGGTTTCAAAAGATAGCCGGAGAGCTTTGTGAGAGAAAGAACCATGCAAGTTGAAGAAGATGATATGAAAATGGCAACTGAGCAAAATGAACACCACCGGGTGGTCATAATAGCTTCATTATAGCTCATAGAAGCTCCATGAGCAAAAAATTTTTGAGAAATGAAACACTCATGAGGCTGAAGAAGAAAAAGGGTAGAATCGGTTGAAATGATCCAAACTTAAATTGGTCAATTCACATGAATGAATCCCAAAATTAAGTTAGGGAAAAGAATATGGAGCTAAAGAGCTCAAAGGGCATTAAGAGAATTGAATATGAACCCTTTGGAACACCAAAGCCATCAACAGAGCTTCACGGCCATTAATGGCGGTTTTGGAATTTTCAGTGGTTTTGCGCTCCACAAGAGTTGTGAAGCAAGGTGGTGCGACAAGGGAGCTCAGAGAGAGTTTTGGAAAGCTTCATATAGATGGTGGGACTAGGGTTTGCTAAAAATGAAGCTCGGGTGAGTTTGGTTCACGGGACAAGTGGATGAGAAGGAGACATGATGGGGTAGGAGTAGGGCATGGCTATGACCAGAAAGCATGCGCGCGCAATCAACGCCCAGACCAAGGAGAGTTGACGAGGAGCAAGATTTGTGAGCCACACGCGCCTGTTCACGCATGGCGCGAGGAGGAAGAAGATGACCAGAAATTTGGAGGCCCACACGTCGTGAGAGGTCGACACGGCACAGGTGGAAAAAGCTAGGGCTAAGTCATGTGAGTCAAGAGGATTTGGGCGGTTGGATTTTAAATGGGCGGTGAGATTTAAAGGAGCTCACGAGGTTTAAAAACAACGGAGAGATTGTGAGCCCTTGGATCGAAATGAGCAGTCACGATTTAATGTGCCCTCCAAGTAACGAGCGGCACACTTAATCGGGCGCTCGAGATCTTTATCCAACGGCCCAAAATGAGTGGGAGCCTTCGCGAGTTCGAGCGACCCAAGCAACCGGGTGTGCGATCACGACCCAACAGGTGAGATTGTGCGCGCGATATAAAGCGAGCCGATGCGGTTAGTTGGTAGCCAAGTCAAGTGGTTCGAGCCAGTCGACTCGAACACGAGGAATAGTGAAATCAGGTTTTGGGTTTTAAATTTGAGCTAAGACTTTGAGGATTTTTAGGGATAGCAAATGAACTCCAAAAATTCTTAAATTTTCACAGGAGCTTGCTAACTTAGATATTAACCTTGTGTAAAATTTTTAGAGGTTTATATGTAGTGCATTTTTCTCCAAAAATTCTGCAATGTTCTGGTTTAGGGTTTGACTGAACGTCAAACAGGTTTGACTGCCCTCTAAAAATATTCAAACAATTTTTAAAAATTATAAAATTTTTCAGAGGGGTCACATACCAACCCTGGAACTTAGGAAAAATATTTTTAGGAGATGATCATAAGATTTGACAAGATTATTTTTGGAAGACAAGATTTTGGATCAAAAAACTTGTGACTTTGTATTTCCATAATTCTTGTACAAGAATTGTTTAGAACATACAGGAAATACATGATGTAAGAAAAAGTTTTAAATTCTACTCATTTTCTTACATTTGAAACACAAGTTCAAAATTGGGATGTTACATCAACTTCCTGGACGCTGGCTGAAAACAATAACTGGTCGGTTAGCGGAATTTCCAGTTTTTTCGGATAAAATTCGCTCGAATTTGATTAAAAACCATCCAAAATTTGAAAACTAGAATTTGAACTTGCAAAACCAGGGGAAACCAGCTGGGATTTTGGATCCCGAACCCCCGCCGGCAGCCGGTTACTGGCTGGCTATTTTTCCGGTTGCCACCTCTTGGAAAGAACATTGCTCTCAATATCTTGTTTATGATACTGGGCATAGGTAGTCGTCTAGTTGCTTTTTCACGCACTAAGTCTTAAGCTCCATCATATAGTTCGTCTATTTGAGTCAAATCCCAAGGTTCATCAAGATGTACCTTCATACTTCGAGTTGCAAGTATGAGCCATGATTCGTGACAATCCGCCTTTGAAACACTAAGTTGTTGTGAGACGATCATCCAAGTGAGAGAATCATACTCTAGAAACACATGACTGGATGAGAGCCGTTTAGTCCTAGAGTATGCATGTAACAACTTTGACCTGAAGAGTAAATTGAACTTCTTAGTTAGCTGAATGTAACAACTTGGTACTAGCAAAATTTACATTTCTCTACTAATCACCATTAAAAAGAATCTATATGAGTGCAATCATGCATGTGTGAGTAGGAGAAATTTGCCTTCTTGTGGACGGTTGTATGTCAATGTTGCACATCACTGGGTGAGGCGTTGAGTCCTAGAGTACTACTAGTAAGGCTTTAGATGGGTAATCCTAGGAACCATAGTGTTGGTTTATTTATCGAGAGATAGTACTACCTTGGTCCTTGGCGAGTTGTAGTTTCTTTGAAACCTTGTGTCCACTTTGCTTTTGATCAAAGTGAAGAGCATATGGCGAGAACCGGATAGTTACGGCACGAGGCGTGGCAGGACATGGCTAACCTTGGCCGAGACTTCAAATTCCATATCTTTACTATGGTAAAAGAAGGGTTTGGTAGTGGTGGTGAGTGGTGACTCACATCTACTTCCCATTCTCATGAATTGGTGGTTTTTTATGAATACATATGTGTATACATGCATATGTTACTATAAATATTTTCTGTGGACAACTAGATCAAATGCAAGTTTGTTTTATGATAAGACTCTTTGTGATTTGTTGATCGGATATAAATTTTGTATGCACCTTTTAGACATAACGATAATTACCTATGCATATTGATTTTTCAAGTTTAGAATATATATATATATATATATATATATATATATATATATATATATATATATATATATGATATTTGTTGCAACACATGAACAACTCATTAGACCTAGGAGTAACTCTCCCAAATCCTCTGTGCATTTAGACTAGTCCATGATCAGTAGCTAGTTCACACATAAACAAATATGGTAACAAATTCATACAATAACTTTATTAATAATCAACGAGTTTATTACAAAAAGGCTTACTGACCAACAATAAGTAAACACGAAAGGCGAAGAAGAAGTAGTAGAGTCCGACCAATGCGCACGACGGCAATCGGTGAGGAAGTGGCCTAGTCGTCGGGATCCACACGGTAGCAAAGTCCTTCTCCTCTGAAATTTTATTTGCATAAAGCAAGTATGAGCACAACTAGTGCTTGCAAGTTACACAGTTAAATAACGAATGACATGCATATATGGATGTAACAAAGGATGGCTTATTGGGTTGATTTGCATAAGCGATATTTTCTTTAAATACTTGTACTAAGTTCCAGCGGCTATTCTATAACCAAAATTCATTTTATAAATTCTCGGTTTATAGTCGATAACATTCACACATGAATGGTGAAGGATACCCTCCTATCATATGGCTTCCTGCCCAATTCCCATTTGGATAAATCAGTTTTGAAGAAGTCTTTTTCAAAGAAAACCAAAGTCTAACTTTGAGCAGTTCTGTTAGCATGTCCATAACCGTGGACACGGCTATTCGAATAGTTTTACACTCTGCGGAGGTTGTACAGCTTTACCCACATGACAAGACTTCTCTAGTTTGTCCGGTATATATCTATGTCACCGCTCACTACCTTTGGTAAGCGGTCTAGAGCACGTGCCAAGGCTTTTACAATGCGTCATTCCACCGTAGTTACCCCTCGCTAAGGTTTCACCACCCCCTTTGGAATAAAGACCTCGGGTTGGGCCCCTCTTGCGCTAGGTGGGACTAACATAAGTCGTAACATGACTACCCCCACACTGAGGACATGTGGTGGTACGGTATGGCTTAGCATCATACACTCGAAGACCGGTCTTTAACTGACTTGGGCAACTTTCCAACAAACCCATGGGCCTCAACCTTGACTAGGTTGAACCCGTGCATTTACATGCACCAACCAAACGTCCATTATGCCCAAGTCCAAACCATTTTCATTTATTTCATTTTCAAAGTCGTAACTTCCATAACATACCGATGCCATAGACACAATTTAAAGAACAATTGATTTCGCTAAAATTCCTAAAATAAACATGTTTGGTCTATAAGCATGGCTAAGCCTGATTTTTCTCAAAATGTTCTAGTTCATACTATCGTATCAACTAGGTTTTATCTATGGTGACAATATGTTTGCTTTAATTATTAAAATTGGCCATACAAAGGATTTTAGGCATAACTATATACTTAAAACATGACTTTAAATTACTGATATAAATAAGCATGCAGTAATAATTTAAAACAGAATATAAATAATTTGAAATAATGGGATCAATATGATCAAAGGTATAACTTACCTTGCTTGATGAGGTGATGTTGTTTTCCTTAACAGATCACCTGGTACTCACAAGTACTTTCTCCAGGTAGTCTATGTGTACGACCACGATGATCATACAGTCAAAATCAATCCTCTTATAAGCTCTTCAAAGCGGTGTCGCGGCTCTCAAAGTCATTAAATCTATTCGCGAAATACACCAAATTCAAAATAAATTCAAATGAACTTCAAATCAAATAATTTTGGTTTAGTTGACTAGGTCTCAATTTTATATGAATTTACAAATTTGAATGGACTCAATCGGAGTTCGGATGCAAAAGATATGGGCTTTGGAAGATTGAAAATACATGAAATGATAGAATTAGGGTTTTTAGAATTTTGGGAATTATTTTTGTAAAGAAAAAAAGCTTTATTGCGCAATCATGACATCAGCCCTCCAAAAATGATTTTCCAGTCGATTTATTTTTTAAAAGAAAATCAATTGAGCCACTGACATGTGGGCCCATGGTCAACAGACCCAGTCCACGGCAAAGTCAACGGTCCACGGTCGACTCGGTGCATGGAACAGTGCAAAGGGGGTGGGGTGGCTGTGTACGAGATGACGTGGCGACCACGTGGGCAAAAGTGGCGACGGGGTGCCGATGTGGCGGCTGAGGTGGTGATGAGGTGGCAGCCATGTGGTTGGGCCACGGAGGAAATGGCCGGCGGTGGCTTGGTTGCTAGCTCGCCGGCGTTTGGCGGCGCGGTGGCGGGAGTGGATGATACTAGTAGAGAGAGGAGGCAACGGGGAGTGCGGTGCTTACCCAGGTGGCGCAAGGGCACGAGGAATTCGTCGGCGGCGAGGTGTTAGGCGGCGGCGCGATCGTGCTCGTGGGGCGATCGGCTCGGCGGTGCTCGGTGGGAGTGCGCACGGGGGCGGCGAGTGGCGCGATGCTGTGGTGTGGTCGGGGTGGGCGTGGCGGCGGTGGTGGCGGCGCTGAAGGCGGAGTGGCTCGGCGGGGGCGAAACGCCGATTCGGTGAGGTGAGCGAGGAGGAGGAGTGGGTGGTGGGGCGGGGCGAGTGGAGAGCGCTCGATGCTCCCTATTTATAGAGGCGCGGGAGTGACCGGGAAGAACGGTGGCGGCGGGGATCACGGCGTTGAACGCGATTCGGTGATTCCGTGCGCGGATGAGGGCGGCGGCGAGAGGAGAGGCGGCGTGATGCGCGGAATTCAATGCGCGCGATGGTGCGAGATAAGGGGAGGATTCACGGGATTGCGGAGCTCTACGCGGTGCGGCAATGGCGGAGGGCATTTCGGTGGAGGAGGAAGGCGTGGGGAGGAAGAAGCGGTGTCGGCCGTGATTTTGATCCGACGGTGCGGAAAAGAGCGGCGGCGTGTGTGTGTGGCGTGGATTCAAATCGGTCTGTTGATTGGCGGGTGGGAGAGGTGAGTGTGAAGTGGGGTTGAGCCGGAGCTAAGGAAAAACGGAGATGGGCCAAGGAGGTTTCGGCCCAAGGGTTTAACCGGGATTTTTAATTGATTTTCTAATTTCAAAAATGGAGTTAAATCAAAATAGTTTCTAGAAAATAGTAAAATAAATCCAAAAAGTATGAGAAAATTCACAACAATTCTATTATTTATTTTGGACTTTATAAAATTATTTTCAACTTATAATTAGGTAGTAATTTTGCAAAATAAATTATTTTGGCTTTAAAATATTTAGAAAAAGCTTTTAAAATTCCAAAAATTATAGAAATTAATTATTTTGTTTAAATCTAACAAAACTTCAAGAACTTCAAATAAAATTTTCTTTTGACTTCTTTTTAAAAAAACTGAGAAACTCAAATAAAGCAATCAAACTCTTTCAAATTTTAGAAAATTCAATAAAATAATAACTTTATTTATTTTATTTTGGTAACAACACTGGGATGTTACAAACTATCCCCTTGAAAGGAATCTAGAGCCAGAGATTCGGAGAGCTAGAAAGAAAGGCGTGAGATATAGGATAAATGAATTTGAGATATAGAGAGTCTATCTTCAAGTTGGTTTTATATCCAAGGTTTTGAGTTGTCCAAGTTTTGAGGTGTCGAAACGTCCTTCATCTCCATTGTACATTGAAATGTTAGGTTGTCCAATGGATTGTTAGAGAAGAAGCAAAAGCAAAGGATGAGAAAGATAGAGAGCCATGAGAAGAAGTCTACCCATTTAAGCAAACATTGCACACAAGATCAAAAGATCTATATGCGATGTATCAAAAGAAAATATACTATACAAATAAAGGAACAATACAACGTTCTACTCGATTGATAATCGTAAATTGATGTTATGACTCAATACAGAATGAGTCTTGGCACATAAGCTATATGGTTTGGTGACAAAACAATCTTGGTATATCTTGTGCATTTGTCCTTGGATGGTAGAGATGGCGATACTTTCTCGATGGCTCCATGTCTTGTAGTCTTGAGCGTAAGGGTTAAGCGTGTTGACCATCTATAGAAATTTTCAAGGAAAGAGGATCCATTTAACTTTATAAAGCATTGAAGAAAGAATTAGACAAGAAAGAATTGCTATGAAGAAGCTATAGATAGATGACCAAGATGAGGAGAGAACAAATTATTTTTCTTGTTATATAAAATAACTTTTGAAGTTTTTCAACTAACGGCTATTCTAACTAGGTCACGACCTACAGATCGATATGGCTATGATACCACTTTGTCGGACTAGGAGTAACTCTCCCAAATCCTCTGTATTTACGAACTAGTCCCATGATCGTTAGCTAGTTCACGCGATAAACAAATATGGTAACAAATTCATATCACAACTTTATTAATAATCAACGAGTTTATTACAAAGAGGCTTACAACCAACAATAAGTAAACCGTGATGAAGAGGAAGAAGAAGTAGTAGAGTCCGACAATGCACACAGGGCAATCAGGGATCCACACATTAGCAAAGTCATTCTCCTCTGAAATTTTATTTGCATAAAGCAAGTATGAGCACAACTACAGTGCTGCAAGTTACACAGTTAAATAACAGAATGACATGCATATATGGATGTAACAAAGGATGGCTTATTGGGTTGATTTGCATAAAGCAATATTTTCTTTAAATACTTGTACTAAGTTCCAGCGGCTATTCTATAACCAAAATTCATTTTATAAATTCTCAGTTTTATAGTCAGATAACATTCACACATGAATGGTGAAGGATACCCTCCTATCACATGGCTTCCTGCCCAATTTCCATTTGGATAAACCAGTTTTGAAGAAGTCTTTTCAAACAAAACCAAAGTCTAACTTTGGCGATTCATTAGCATGTCCATAAGTGAACACGGCTATTCGAATAGTTTTACACTCTGCGGAGGTTATGCAGCTTTACCCATATGACAAGATTTCTCTAGTTTGTCCGGCATATATCTATGCCACCTCACTACCTTTGGTAGCGGTCTAGAACACGTGCCAAGGCTTTTACAATCCGTCATTCCACAGTAATTACCTCGCTAAGGTTTCGCCACCCCTTTTGGAATAAAGACCTTGGGTTGGGCCCCTTTGCGCTAGATGGGACTAACATAAGTCGTAACATGACTACCCATTGGATCGCGAGGAACAACCACGGTGAAATATTGCAGATTAATTAGCTAGGTCCTACTCCCCTTGCGAGGACATGTGGTGGTATGGTATGGCAGCATCATACACTCGAAGACCGGTCCTTAGCGGATTGTGCAACTTTTCAACAAACCATGGGCCTCAACCTTGACCAGTTGAACCGTGCATTAACATGCACCAACCAAGCGTCCATTATGCCCAAGTCCAAACCATTTTTATTTATTTCATTTTTCAAAGTCGTAAACTTCCATAACATACCGATAACATGGATACAATTTAAACAACAATTGATTTCTATGAAATTCCCAAAATAAACATATTTGGTCTATAAGCATGGCTAAACTGATTTTTCTCAAAATATTCTAGTTCATACTATCGTATCAACTAGGTTTTAGTTTGCTTCAATTATTAAAATTGGTCATACAAAGTTTTAGGCATAACTATATATTTAAAGCAGGACTTTAAATTCTTGATATAAATAAACATGTAATAATAATTTAAAAGCAGAATATAAATAATTTGAAATAATGGGATCATTATGATCAAGGGTATAACTTGCCTTGCTTGATGAGGTGATGTTGTTTTAGTTAACGGATCACTGTGTGAGGGAACCAATTTATTTGGCTTGTAATGCTTAACCAACCATGGCCTAGCATCACAAATCAAATAAATGAGCCTCGAGATATGTATACTTCGAAAGCGTATACACCTCACCACAAATTATGCATCAACTCCATTCCAAACATAGAGTCCAAACATCACACTACAAGCGAAAGTAGCAATGATGAGTTATTACGGACAATGGCCGCCGGCCAAAGGATACATAAATACGGAAGAGCGGCGGAAAGCAAAAGTGCCACAAGATGGCTATAAACAAAGCCAATCAGTGTGCCTTCACCCACAAGGCATCGGCCGGACCGCCAAGCCTGAGTCGTCGTACACGGCGGCGACAAACTCACAAGTGAGGCCCTTGGGGCTCACCTTCTTCCTCTAAACAAAACATTAAGCAAAGCCAATGAGTACAAAGATTGTCTTTGTACTGCATAAGACAACGTGTGAACTAGCAGACCTGTTCATATGCTACATGCAGGCTTATCTGGTGGAGGTCGTATGTTTCATTTGCACAAAGCCAATTTTATTTCCAATCATGTAATACAGTTTGAAGGCAAGTTTGCAATTCATTTTTAATGTTGAAATAACAGTAAAGGTAATAAGAACAAAATTGAAAGATAAACAACCTAGAAGTGACTATCCCAATAGTCACACACAACAATATACGAATCCCGATTACGTACCACCCATCAAGTTTTAATTTAAAGGTTGTAGTCTAACTCTTGGAAGACCTTGCCAAGCGTGTCCATAACCTAGGGCGAGGCTATTCGAATAGTTTTAACCTGCGAGGGTGTACCACTATGCCCACACTTGAGCATGCTTTAAGCCAATGCACTACGAAGGTATCTTGGCACGACTAAGTCCACGAGACTTTTTCCAATATTGTGTATTAACTCTGAGCAGCTCGTATGGATAGAAATCCATACGCTTACATGGTAAAGCCGAAAGACAACTACCCACTCAGGGATAAAGCTTTTGGACAACTACCATGCTTCAACACCATCCCTCCTGCGACCTCCTGCGACCGGAGCCAATACACGCCAAAGTACTAGGTCAAGAGAGGTCCCATATACTCTAGTGTGGTTAGCACGCTAAAATGCTTGGTTTAGTGTAACAAGATGTTCGGTCCTTGTTGACCGGGCACCTTCCAATCACACCCAGATCACACCCAAACTTACCATTGTGCCCAAGTCTAAATCGTTTTGTTTTCATTTTTAGTTTTTGCAATTAACAAAGTACAAGCTAGAATATAAGAACATTAATAATTTTTATGTGATCAAGATCATCGACTAAGTCGATGATCGCCCAACTCTATCGGAAACTAAGCATGGCTAAGCAAGCTGAACTAAGTAATCTACTAAGTGATAAGAGTTCATCCAACAACTCTAATCACACCAAGTAACCTAGGCTCGGTAGTAGAGATCAATATTTCACCTCAGGATATGCAACTCACAGTTTAACTAATCACTTTAACACAAATTAGGCAATGCATACATACAGTTGAAACAAAATATTAGACTTTAAAATCTGGGATAAACATGATCAAGCGCTTTTTGCATTGCTGTTGCTCGAAGTGCTCAACACATTGCAGAGATCACTCGATAATGCAGACCCGTACGCCAATCTATTGATCGAGCAAAGCAACAAATAAGAACCAATAACACCGACAAAGCTCAAAATTTCCAAAACAACGAGAAAAACTAAAACACGAAGCTAGATCATTACAATAGGAACGACAAATTAGCTACTAAGGAGAAGAATTAAATTAGACATGCTTTCATGCGATTGATCTACCCAACTTACTTACTTACAAAGCTAACCACAAAATTAATCCTCTTATGTGCTTTAATCTTTAGACGGACTTTGATGGTGATTGTGTACATCTATTAATTAAGTATCAAATTAACACATCTATACAACTAGTTACTCTAAACAACCATTATTAGCGATAAGATCACTTAAACCTACAAGGAGCTATTGAAACACTAACTAGTTAATTAGCCAACTATTAGATGCTAACAATTTTCTAATTAAGGTTGGGTTTTAATAAAATTCAGCTACTAACACACCTAAGCATCACACAACATATAGTAAAGTTAACAATTTCAACATGCTACTACTACAAGGCCTTACTACACTTGTAAGCGGAAACACAAGTCAGAGACAAACAACTAGATCATCTAACCACCTCTTTGATCATTAGGACAACAAGAGCTTTGAAACTTAATGACACTAACTAATGCGACTTCAAACTAACCACTACTACTTAGGAAAGTCATCAAACACTAACAAGATTTGAATAGCATAAGCATGAAACCAATTTCAGTTTCACGACATGAGAAAAAGCGACAACAAGGAACAATTACAGAGAACAGTGACTAACTTTCCTCCAAACCTCAATTCCAAATTTGATCATGCAAGAGAGTGAACTAATGAACAATCCTAAGATTGATTAGCAATCTAACTACAAGGCTTAAGAGGTGGGCCCCCTTTCGGTGAAGCGAGAGGAAGACATAGCCAAGAAGAGAGACTGGTGGCGCTGGACTGAGTTGCCGCCGGCGCGAAAGGAGTGGCGGCTGGCGGGTGTAACTGACCAAAATGGGTTCTTTGGAGGACCACTGAAGCCAAGGAGTGGTCACGGTTTGTGGGAGAAAGCTTAACGTAGTGGCAGGCGATAGCTCGCAGCGGCGGCCGTGAGGTGACGAGGCGTACATGCGGAGAAGAAGAAGGTGAAAACGCGCGCGCATGAGCATCGGTGGGTTACCAGAACTCACCGGATGACGTGAGCTAAGGTGGCTGCGGAGATGGCTCGGCGGCGAGAACTGCTGGGCGATCAAGGGTCACGAGGAGAACCTTTGAGCAAAGGCGGAGGAGATAAAGATGTAGATAGCTCGAGTAAGTGCAGATGATGAATGCGGCGAGACAATTGACCGGGGAACCAACTCACCGTGATGAGGACGAAGGCTCGACTTACCGGCGAATAAGAGGGAACAAAATTCCACGGTCCTGCGAGTGAATCTCAAAATTAGTTGAGGAATTCATCATAGGGATGCAGTAACGATATGATGACGCAAAGGTGAGGATGATCTTCACTTTGGTCACAGCGATGACATGGCGGTGGCGCCACTACCGTGAACCGAGTTGGCGCCCCTTCGGTTTGAGCTCGAGAGGAGCAATGGTTGCTAGGAAGTGGCTTTATGTGGTCCAAAGGAGGATAAGAGAGGCTCGGGTGAGCTTAAGTAGGGGAGAGGCGGAGGAATCGAGCGGTAGCTTCGGCTCCGAGGAGCTCAAGAGCGGTCTTGACAAAGCTGGTGAGGAAAAGATGGGTGATTAATGCGCTCGGGGCATTGCCTAACAGACCGACGATGCGTGAGAGTTGCGAAAACCGGAAGCGGTGGCGAGGCGGCGAGTGAAGTGGCGTCCATCTGCGGCTGCCGGCGCACTCAACTCCAGTGCGAGGTAGGTGACGGCTGGCGAGTGGGGCCGCGTCGGAAAAGAAGCGAACGACTTCGGCCGAGTCCGGGCGGTGTGATTAGGTGGTTTGACTTCGATCGAAAGCGGTCTTGTCGTTGGATCTTAGATGAGCGGCCGAGATCTCGGTGTGCATTCGGACGGTCGTTTGCATGCGCGGACGTGGGCCGTGTGATGCACATCGGACGATCACGCGACGATTGGGCTCGGCGGTGCAGTTAGTTGAGGCGTCCCGAGCAGCGTATGTCGGACTTGAGTGGGCACTCGTTCGAACCGATGAATAGTGTTCACGAATTCGAGTTTAAAAAGGATGATAGAGTTTGGGGAATTTTTAGAGGTAGCTAGAGCTTCAAAATTCTGAAATTTTTGTGGAGCCTGCAGGAACAGAGGACAACCTTGTAATTTTCCAGGAATTTTCATGCACTAGATTTCTCCCAGAAAATTCACTAGCTGTTTGTCCGGAGGTTTGACCAGATTTCTAAACTGGTTTGACTTGGCCATTTGAAAAAGCAAACAAAATCTAAGAATTGTGAGATTTTTCAGAGAGGTAGATAGGATGATCAAGATGATAGGAAAAAATATTCCAGAGGATGCTCACAAGTTTTAAGGCTATGGTACTCACAAGTACTTTCTCCGGTAGTCTATGTGTGCGCCACGATGATCATACGACCAACGGTCCACGGTGGACGGTGCATGGAACAAAGGCAAAGGGGGTGTGGTGTGTACGAGATGACATGATGGCCACGCGGCAAAAGTGGCGATGGGCGATGTGGCGGTTGAGGTGGTGATGAGGTGGCAGCCACGTGGTTGGGCCACGGAGGAAATGGCCGGCGGCGGCTCGGTTGCGAGCTCGCCAACGTTGACGCGTGGCGGCGAGTGGATGATACCGAGAGAGAGAGGCGACGGAGTGCGGTGCTACCGAGGTGGCGCAAGGGCACGAGGAATTAAATGCCGTCGGCGAGGTGTTAGCAACGATGCGCCTCCGCGGTGCTCCGGTGGCGAGGGAGTGCGCATGGGGACGGCGAGGTGGAGGCGATGCTATTGGTGTGGTCGGGGTGGACGCGACGGCGGTGGTGGCGGCGCTAGAGGCGGCGGAGTGAAGCTCGGCCGGGGACGAAGAAACGCCGATTCCGGCGTGGTGAGAGCGAGGGAGGAGGAGTGGGTGGTGGCGGCGGGACGAGTGGAGAGAGGCGCTCCCGATGCTCCTATTTATAGGGCGCGGGAGTGGTCGGGGAAGGAGATCGGTGGCGGCGGGGATCACGGCTTTGAATGCGATTCCGTGCGCGGATGAGGGGGTAACGGCCGGGAGGAGGGGCGACGTGATGCGCGGAATTCAATGCGCGTGATGGCGTGAGATAAGGGGGAGGGATTCACGGGATTGCAGAGCTCTACGCGGCGAGGCAATGGCGGAGGCATTTGCAGCTGGAGGAGGAAGACGCGGGGGAGGAAGAAGCAGTGCAGGCCGTCGGATTTTGATCCGACGGTGCGGAAAAAGGCAGGGCGACGTTAGCCATCTGATTCAAATCGGACGGTTGACAGTAGGTGGGAGAGAGGGTGAGTGCGGGCTGGGGTTGGGCCGGAGCCAAGGAAAAATGGAGATGGGCCAAGGAGGTTTCGGCCCAAGGGTTTAACCGGGATTTTTTAATTGATTTTCCAATTTCAGGAATGGAGTTAAATCAAAATAGCTTCTAGAAAATAGTAAAATAAATCCAAAAATTATGAGAAAATTTACAGAAATTCTATTATTTATTTTGGAATTTATAAAATTATTTTTAACTTATAATTGGCTAGTAATTTTGCAAAATAAATTATTTTGGCTTTAAAATATTTAGGAAAAAGCTTTTAAAATTCCAGAAAATTATAGAAATTAATTAAAATTTTGTTTTCCAGTTTAAATCTAACAAAACTTCAAGAACTTCAAATAAATTTTTCTTTTGACTTCTTTTTTTTTAAAAAAAAAAAAACTCAGAAACCCAAATAAAGCAATCAAACTCTTTCAAATTTCAGAAAATCCAATAAATAATAACTTTATTTATTTTATTTTGGTAACAACACTTTGGGATGTTACAAACACTCGGCTAGTACCTAGTATAACTGAAACATGGATGCATCTGCCTTTATTTGTGGTCAGTACACCTAGTAATTGCTTGTCTCAATGATATGCTTCAAGAATGGTGCAGTGGAACCTACCCCCTTAAGCATTTCTAGTGCATTGTCTGTTTTCTTCTTCATTTGTTACTTTCCGTGTGTCATACTCGCACTGATGAGAATTCCAATTTGAAGCATGAACACTAGAAAGTTGAGCTTTTGTCCCAATTGATAAAAGCATGTTGCATATTCACCTCTATTTATTAATCAAATTTCTGAAGAAAAAAAATTATACATGGTACAGACACCTGCATGTATTAACCCCTAGGATATTCATACACCTCAATTGTACAAAAAAGAAAAGGAAAGAACTCCAAATCTCATTCTTCCACAATAACTGTAAGCCTGTAAGGATCTCAAATGAATTCCCTTTGGGGGTCAGTATTGTTAGTACTTTCACCTTCATCATTTTTATGGCGAGAAAACCAATTGAATCACTGAGGTGATATATCATCATGAATTCCTAGGCTTTGCAGGCCTGACCAAGCTGGCCAGGTTGATCCTGGGAATGGAGTATTCACCACTGAGTACTTTAGCAGCCACCATGCCGTTTGCAGCATCGGTGAAGTGGACCCCATCCCAGCTGATGAACTTGGCGCCAAGCTGACATAGGTCCATGTCGTTGGTCATGCAACTTCTCTTGGGGTCATAGTTGTAAGGGGGACCTCCATGGCCACAGCATGTCATCAATGGCTTCTCAATCCCTGGAAAACAACAACAACCACATCAATCCCTAAAAAACAACAGCCACCACATTATGAGGAGAAAGTCGAACAAGTTTGATCTGAAAGTTTTAGCTAGCAAACAGCGGTTACCGTAGCTCTATCTCTGATTGGACAGCTTGTAGGGTTTTTTGTGACAGCTTGTAGTTTTCAGCGTGACAAAATCGCGCATTTTTACAGGTATAGATGTATCCTTTTAGTTACTAAATGATCTATTTGCAGTTATTGGCAAAGTGAAACTGACACAGTAACTTACCGTATTTTGTGTGGCTGGCAACAAGATCATACTTGATAGCGAACATATCCACAAAGACGATCGTCGAATCTGTCAGTTGCAGGCGCAAGTCATCCAAGGCTTCACTCAGCAATGCATTGAACTTTTTGGCAGCATTGTTGAACCTTGCGATGCATCCATGCTCATCGAGACCACTGTCGTCATCCCTGTGCATAGCAAGCTTCTGTGGTAGGCATCCCAGCGCGCCTGTCCCATGTATCCAGAACTTCCTGGCCCCGTTCTTATGCAAAGTCTGCAGTTTTGCAAGGATTCAACAGTCGTATCGCTGAATAAATAGTGTTTCAGAATTTACTGGCCAAGTGGAAGTTCAGATGAATAGTTATCCTATTTACCGATGGTGTCACATTTCATTTGAACCATATGTACCTCAATAGTTTTCTTGATTTCGGCAACCATGGGGGGAAGCTTTGCAAGCAATTTATCATAGGGTAAGTAGAGAATGGCAGTCACATCATTCTGCCCAATATCCATAGTGTAGAGAGCATTTTTAAACCCTTGCTCATCAATTGGGGCAATCTCACCTGAATGTCATTCACCAGAAAATAACAGGTTCCTCAGTTCCCAATGCTTGAAAATAATTTCGAAGCCAAATTAACGGTATCAAAGAATCGCCCTCTTGTATGTTGTTCTGTTAAGAAGATACTTTGATCGAATTAAGAGCAAGCAAACCTCTCGATGGATTCCAGGCATCTGTCCTTGAAAAACAGGAACTGATCCAGCTGCACGTCCAGTGAAAACGGGGTGTCGCCCGGCGTCGCCGTCGACCCCGCGATGGCGAAGTTCACCCCGTTGCTGAAATCTGAACCCAGCGGCTTCATGTAGGGGCTCAGGTGGTGCGTGTTCAAGCTCTCACCTAAATAGAAATGGCATGGGCAATATTACACCGTCAGACAATTCAGACATCCGAAGTTACATTCTGCAAATGCTTTGCAGTTTCAGCAAACAAAAAGGTAGTAAAAAGTACATATGGAGCAGCACATGCATGGCTGCATTGCATCAGATTCCAAAAGTGCATCACACTTCACTTGTGACTAAAAATGAGGTGGCCCTGAAGGAACAAGATTCTCCATGTATAACTTAAAACGCGGTTGAGCTGTTGAGCTCAACTCGAGAAGCATTTGAGAGTTGAGGCCACACAGTGCTGTTGACTTGTGTAGAAGTAAAATGGAAGGCATTATGCCGTGATCGAGACGCTTTTAGTGTCCTGTCGCATTCGGCATTTCAGGCTACATTTTACTGTGGCAAGCATATAAAAACACTTTTTTGTTTAGGAAGACAAAAGAGTATAATTTTCAGTCCAAGTAGCATTTCCCCCCTTTTCTACAGTCCAAGTAAAACAGGTGAGTAAATGTATAGTAGTAATGTAGAGTAACAAATTGGCTAGACACAGAGAGGCAGAGAGAACACCAATGCGAGGTCACGAGGAAAGAAGAGATGAATTGTACTCGTAACGCAGAGGACTATTAACCGCATTTAGACCTGGGATCCGAATCCTGCAATCAATCCCTCTGCATTTCGAGAGAGATTTCTGCTGCCATAGCTTGTGGCCTTGTGGGGCTCCAATGGATTTCATGGGAAGAAGGGATGAGGCAGGAGAGAGAGTATAACGAGAGCTCATACCATGGGACTATTTTTTTTCCTCTCTCCCAAGACCTTTTGTTTTTAAGACTTGCCATGGATGGGACTAGTGAGCAGTAGCGATGGCTATGGTAGCCGCCGAGCCATGTGTTGCGGGCAGGGTTTTGGATACTGGGAAAAAATTTACCTGGGGGAGGGGTGGTAAGGCCGAAAACCGAAAAATTCAAATTAAAAATTTTTGGGTTGGATTTTAATTTTTTTAAAAAAATAAATAAATTCAAACAAGTCTGTTTTTTTATATATATAAAATTCATCCAAACTGATTTTTTTTAAGAACCAGTTTGTATTCCTCGCAACCCATTGGCAAAACCGTAATTTCCGATTCTCAGCCGAAATTATGAACACTAGTTGCACCGAGCCGTAGCAACACAACAAATCAAGCGAGTAGGTGATAGTCGCCACTCACCCAACTCACTCCGGACTCCCGTCCAAGCTAGTAGTCGCCATGGGTGAAAACAAAAGCTTTCCTTGTGCGCCGGCATGGCCCTCGATCCTTCTTATATCACGCTGATTCCTCGCACAGCCAACTTCTCTGGCCTCCCTCAATGTCTCATGCTCGATTCCTCTCGTGGATAACCTGCGTTTGCGACCTCGGAACTCCGCGGAATTGAACTGTTTTATCTGAAATTCCTGTGAATTGCGTGCGATCCAAACGAGGCCTTTCATCACACAAACCACGTACAGTTCGGTCCATATCCGGTGTGGGTTGAGAGGAAGTTTCCCAGTACAAACCACAGGCAATCCGGTATACCTCTGCTGGTACCTACATGCTCTAGCTAGCTCGTCCGGTTTCAGGAATTGATGGGTGTACATGACACCCTCTCGCGTATGATTAGGGGAGGCAATATAATGCGGCTATGCGAGTAGCTACACAACAAACTAACTTAGCCAATGGATGTTAGATTGGTGGCATAAGACGGAAAACCACGTGGTGGTCACCGCCAGCCCAAGTGCCAAATTCCCCGTGTTCTACTTCTAAATGGGTCCTCCATTGTTTACAATCTCCAGGTACATGCTCTAGCCAACTCGTCCTGCTTTGCAGATCAAAGAATCGACGCAACATACATCCTACTAGATATGATGGGAGCAATCTGATACTAATATTCACCGATGCTCGTAGACCAAGAAAGCACAAAAAAAAAAAATTTAAAAAAAAATGGTTCATATCCCTAACGAACCAAGCTAGAATTTGACATGACCAAAACTTGTGCGGAACCAAAATTTGGCGAAAAGAATGTTGTTCGGATTGCGGTCAAGCCAATTTTTGGCGTTAACAAAATTTTTGTGCGTTGGTGGCGTTTGCCGCACGAGGATGCTTCAAAAACGGGCAAGTTTTTTCCCCGGCAAAAGCAGCTTGCTTCCCTCCTTTTTTCTTTCTTTAACCAATGGCACTATCACGTGGTAATGAAGTTTAGCTGAAGAGGAGACATCCTACCAAGCGAACAAATGCGTGGTTTCATCTGAGTTTCGCCGAGAAAATGAACGGAGACGCCTGCGAGGAGGGAGTCTTGCCAAAAGTTTGGCAGCAGACCGGATGTATGTCAGATCCGGTCAACGACGGCGGCGAGATTTAGCCGGCCAAATTAATCCTGTCCACCTTTGGCTTCAAACCAAGCAAGCCCCCGCCGTAAGATTTGAGTTCTGCGGTACCTGGTTTTCGCGGACTGAGAGGTCTTTCTAATTAATCTGTTGCTGTACTATTTTTGTAATTTCGTAGATACAGTTCAGCCAAAGACTCCTGGTACGAAGGCTGAAAGCCGTGCTTATGTGAGTTGGGCGTAGGATCTCTTTCAGTAGAGCTAGCTGTAGCCTTTGCTAAACATAACGACAGGGTTTTAAACGAGTACCAACCTAGAGGGGGAAAAAACAATGCTTCTCTGCACTGTCCTGTCGTGCGTGCTCTTGCACCGATCGAATTACGAAAGTCAGCGACATGAACAGCACACTAGAGAGTAACAATCCCAATGCAACTAAGCATGCAGACTAATGGCGCGTTTTGTCAGACAACTGAAGGCTTGTTTAACGTACTTGATTCCAGAGTTGTAGTAGCAAGTGGCAACAAGATTTACTCCGGTAAGGTCGGAAATGGAGGGAGGAAGAAGGGGAATGGGGCGAAGAAACTCACAGATGAAGTCGAGGATGACGCGGCCGTCGGAGAGCCGCCCGGTGGGGTGGTGGAAGTAGGCGCGGCCCTCCGGCGGCGCGATGTGGATCCCCATCACCGCCGCCACCCCGCCCGTGTCCGAGTTGGAGTCGCCGAAGTTGAACAGCGTCACCCCCGCCGCCTTCTTCTTCTTCCCAGGACCGTTCGCTTTGGCTCCGATACTGTGCTCTCCGCCACCGCCGGGGGCTGCCGCGGCGGCGGCCGTGGACCGGACGTTGCTGCTCGCCGCGGCCGGCATGTAGCGCAGCGTGGCCAGCACGACCGCCGCGGCCACCGCCCCCAGCACGCAGTAGTACTGCACCCGCAACAGGCTCATCTTCTTCATCACCCCGCCGCCGCCGCCATTGCCTCCCCCGTTCATCGTGCTCGCCATTGCTCTCTCTCTATATCTCTACCTACTATCTGCTTCTTTCCCTGTGCTAATGATGTGTGACTGCGTGCCCTGCCTCTCTCTGTGTGCGTGTTTATAAACTTACAGACTACAGTGTTGGCTCCCAATGCAAGCAGCACAGGGCTTCAAATAAGAGAGCTCGCAAATACAAAAGGAAGGCACATTGCACACAACATGTGGGTGGAGTTGGTGTCTTTGTTTTATTTTTTATTTTCTTTTATTTCCATATCTTGTCTTTTCTTTTACTAGTACTACTACATCAGTACTTTCCTTTTTTTGAAAAGACGGTGGAAGACACTTGAGTATATTGTTCACTTTTCTTTATCAGTTTAATCTTTTGAGTGAACTGGTCTAACTCGATATGATATCAAAGCCAAGGTGTAGTATAAGACTTGGCTAACGTAATATTTTTAAAAAATAATTACGAACTGTTAGACAATATTATGTACATCACGTATGGCCTAGATACAACCTGCATTGGGTAGTTCACCATGCGGCATTGACCCTCAACGGTCATACGTGATTCTCTCCTTCTCCCTTTAATCTCTTGCCTATTGTAAGTCATTTCCTTGTAAGCTACGGTGGGGCTTTTCCACCTAGCATATAACATGGAACCGATCTTCCTAACGGATATGATCGCTACCCAACCAACATGGTAATCGAGTCGCTCTTCCTTGACGCCCCTATAACCGAAAACAAAACTCCTCCCTCCTCCCAATAATGTCATCCTCGACCATGGCGTCGACGACCTGCAGCAGCTCTTGGAGGTCCTCCGCCGAGAAACTAACGCAAGCCAACTTCCTCTTCTCGAAGGGGCGAGGTGCACGGCAGATCGCACGCGCGCGCGCAGTCATGGTCGCCTGACGGCACCGACCCGCGCCCAACAAAACAATGGAGGTTGAAGATTCGGAGAAGAACAAGGTTACGATTCCCAATCCGCCTATGGGATCCGGATCTCGAGGATCAACAAGTCGCCACCTACATTCTTTGGGTCACACGCAAGAGGTCCATGCCGATCTCCTACCGAGCACGCTGAAATCGGGCCGCCATCGACGCCAAGTTCTCCGCTCAAACCAAGGCTCGGTCGGGATGTCGCGCACCGCCTCACCAACACCAAGAAGAGGATCTCACCGCCACCGTCTACATCAACAAGATGAAAGGATTCGCCTCGAACTCGCCGCTGCGGGCGGATCGCTCCGATGAAGAACTAAAGGAATATCTTCTCATTGGACTCCATGGTGAGTACAATGGTCCGTTACCACCGTTAATGCAATTCCCACCACTACCTCGCCGATGTCCGCAACCAACTTCTTGCCTATGATTATCGCCAAAAATGTTGGCCGAGTCCGAGGAACCTACCTTTTTCCTCCTCGGCCAATGTTGCTCGCCGTGGTGGAGGTGGTGGTGGCTACCGCCAAAATTCAGGAGGTGGCTATGGTGGTGGCCACCGTGGAGGTGGTCACGGCGGTGGTGGTTTTGGCCGACATCGCAAGGGCGCCCCCGCCGCGTGATGGCCATGATGCCGTCGCCGCCTCGCAACAAAGGAGGTCGTGGTCGTGGTCATCGATACCCTCTCCTCATCAAGACATAACTTGTCAAATTTGCAAAAAACATGGGCATCCTGCAAGCGAGTGCTGGTGGCGCTACGGGGATGATGATGATGACTCTCACACTGAAGATAAAGGCGCACACATTGCCTCTTACGGAGTGGACACAAATTGGTACATGGACTCCGCGCCACAAATCATGTCACCGCAGAATTGAGCAAATTATCTACTCACGAGCACTACAAGGGCAATGATCAAATCCACAATGCGAGTGGTCAAGGTATGGCAATTAAACATGTTGGTCATTCGATTATTCATACCCCTCATAGTTCCCTCAATCTTCGAAATATTCTACATGTGCCTAGTGCTTCCAAAAATTTATTATCTACTCACAAAATTGCCCTAGACAACAATGCCTTTGTTGAATTTCACCGCTTTTTTTTTGATTAAGGATCGTGTAACGAAACACATCATCTTTAAAGGCCCATGTCATGGTGGTTTATATCCTCTTGTGCCTACCTCTCGGATTCCTCCAAGCACGCCTTCATCACACTCAAGCCTTCATCCTCCACCTGGCATCGTCGTCTAGGGCATCCATCTTCGTTCATTGTTCAACACATTCTTCGGAAAAATAATCTTGCTCATTCGCATGAAATAAATCCTTATGTGTGTGATCCATGTCAACAAGCAAAAAGTCACCAATTACCTTATCCTATTTCTACTAGTGTTTCCACTTGTACCTTTGGAACAAATTTTCTCGAGATGTTTGGGGTCCCGCCCAACTTCATTGGTAAACACTCATATTACGTAAGTTTTATTGACGATTTTAGCAAATTCACATGGATCTATTTGCTTAAGAAAAGATCTGATGTCTACCAAGTTTTTCTTAATTTCCAACAATTTGTTGAACGCAAATTTGGCCGCAAAATCATAACCATGCAAACAGATTGGGGTGGTGAATATGAGAAACTCAATTTGTTTTTCCAAAAGATTGGTATAACTCATCATGTCTCTTGCCCACATACTCATCAACAAAATGGTTCCACGAGAGAAAACATCGCCATATAGTTGAAGTTGGCCTCTCCTTACTTGCAAATGCTTCCATGCCACTCAAATTTTGGGACGAAGCCTTCTTAACAGCCACATTTCTTATCAACATGCTTCCTAGCAAAACTCTAAACTTTGAAACACCAACCGAAAAACTTCTCCATCTCAAGCCAAACTATGACTCTCTTCGCATTTTCGGTTGTGCTTGCTGGCCTAATCTTCGTCCCTACAACAAGCGCAAACTAGCTTTTCGCTCCACTCGGTGTGTTTTCTCGGCTATAGTCCTCTACACAAAGGAGTCAAATGTCTCGATGTGTCTACCGGGAGAGTCTATATTTCTCGTGATGTCGTCTTCGATGAAAACATTTTTCCTTTTGCCTCTCTCCACCAAAATGCTGGATCTCGTCTTAGTCAAGAACTCCTTCTTCTTCCCCAAAAATTGTCTCCCACATCATCTACTATAGAGGGTATGTCTAATCATGATCACATGCATTTTGTACCTGCCACTAACCATACTCAGGTACCGGAATATATTGGAGACACCCCTACCACGACACAAAGAAATCATCGAAGGAATCACCAAAACGGTGCACAAATCGAGTCAACGGGCCAAATTACTCTCATCGCGAACACGACAACAACACCATCTGCCCCGCGGATCTCGCCATAATCGCCCAAGACCGATCCGGCGCGGATCTCGCGCGATCTTGGATCTCGGCCAACCACCTCTGCGCCAACTACTCGCGGAAGATCTCCCGCCAGCAGGACGACGCGTGTTCACCTCGATAACCTTGCGCCCGCGTCCCTGCTCAACGCCAACTCGTGGCTCGCCGCCACGCCGCGCGACCGGTCTCCATCGCCTTAAATACCCGGATCAAGCGGATCTTCTACACCGCCCACACCCACGCCAACGCCACGCCCGCCCGCAGGATCTCGCGAGGCGATTCCTCGCCACGCTCGCTCTATTTCTCGCAAGGTCGATCTTCGGAACGAGGATCCCGTGGCCCTACCCGCACTCGAAACGCGCACAAGGCTCCAAAAGGTATTACGAATCCAAAATTTACAAAGATGGTACACCCGTTATGCCTCGCTAACATCTGGGGAGAACCACATAATCTCTCGGATGCCTTGATCGATGAAAATGGCATAATGCTATGCAAGCCGAATATGATGCATTGATGCAGAACAACACATGGCATCTCGTACCACCTAGCACCAATAAAAATTTGATTGATTGCAAGTGGGTTTATCGTATCAAGAAAAATGCAGATGGAACAATTGATAGGTACAAAGCTCGATTGGTAGCCAAAGGTTTCAAACAGAGGTATGGTATTGATTATGAAGACACCTTTAGTCCGGTTGTCAAAGCAGCCACCATTCGCCTTGTCTTAGCTATCTCAGTATCAAGAGGATGGAGCTTACGCCAGTTGGACGTCAAGAACGCGTTTTTGCATGGCGTTCTGGAAGAGGAGGTTTATATGAAACAACCACCTGGGTTTGAAGATCCTCACGCTCCGCATCACATTTGTAAGTTGGACAAGGCTCTCTATGGTCTGAAGCAAGCTCCTCGAGCATGGTACTCCAAACTCAGTGCCAAACTCACTACTCTTGGTTTTCATTCATCCAAGGCTGACACATCTCTCTTTATTTATCACAAGTCAGATATTACTATGTTTGTCTTGATTTATGTTGATGACATCATTGTGACTAGCTCCTCAGATCAAGCTATCTCGGCCTTACTTCATGACTTGAATGATAACTTTGCTCTCAAGGATCTTGGTGATCTCCATTTCTTCTTGGGGATTGAAGTCCAGAAAACACCACATGGGCTGCTCTTGAATCAAGAAAAATATGCCAATGACTTACTTGCCCGTGTTGGCATGAAACACTGTACACCTTGTCCTACACCTCTCTCTTGTTCGAGAAGTTGTCCTTACTTGATGGCACTCCACTTGGCAATCGAAGATAGCACTCATTACAGAGTATTGTGGGAGGTCTCAAGACTGACCTGACTCGTCCCGATTTATCTTTTCTCATAACAAGATTTGTCAATTTCTCCATGCTCCGACTACATCACACGGGACACTGTTAAGAGGATTTTACGATATGTTAAAGGTACAATCAATGTTGGACTTACTCTGCGAAGTCACCCTCTACTACTCGACTGGTTTCGGATGCATCGTGGGTGGTCTGTCTTGATGATCGCGCTCATCGAGGTTTTGCCATCTTCTATGGCCCTAATTTAATTTCATGGAGTGCTCAGAACAAGCAATCGTGTCACGCCCAAAGACCGAAGCCGAATATAAATCTCTTGCCAATGCCACAGCTGAAATCATTTGGGTTGAAGCACTGCTAAAAGAACTTGGAATCTCTCTCAACGACAAGCCATGTCTATGGTGTGACAACCTTGGTGCCACTTACCTATCTGCAAATCCAGTCTTCCATGCCCGCACAAAACATATTGAGATCGATTTCCACTTTGTCAGAGAAAGGGTTGCCAGCAAGTCTCTTGATATTCGTTTCATCTCAAGTAAGGACCAAATAGCTGATGGTTTCACTAAGGCTTTACCATATAAGGAGTTTACAGAATTTAAACGTAATCTAAACCTTTCTATGACTTACAAGGCTTAGATTAAGGGGGGGTGTTAGACAATATTATGTACATCACGTATGGCCTAGATACAACCTGCATTGGGTAGTTCACCATGCGGCATTGACCCTCAACGGCCATACGTGATTCTCTCCTCCCTTTAATCTCTTGTAACATGGAACCGATCTCCCTAACGGGATATGATCGTTTACCCAACCAACACGAACCACTTCTAGTTCACGTCTTAGACCTGGTAAAGTCTAGACACGAAACGAAGTGTTGAAGTATATTGTCCATCATAAGTGTATCCTCTGCCTTTAGGGGGCAAAGGCTGAGGGTGCCTTTCAGTTCATTTCATCCGTTGGATCTGGATTTGGATGGTTAGGATTGATCTCGAAGAGAAATTGCGATTATCTCACGAGAAATTGAAAAGCCTCAAAATCTCGGCCATCTGATCCGAACCATCGAAATCGCATCCAACGGTGCCTTTTAAACGGCACGGCGGAGGATGTGATTTCTTATCCATCTTTCCTTATTAGTTTAGGTGTGAACTGGTTGTTACGTCTTTAAACGCCTAGATAATCATTGATTAAAGCGGTGCAATGGTCATGAGCATCGACTAAGCAGGAAGTAGACTACACATAAAGGTGCTTTAGTTGTTGCCCAGAGGTCGAAGCGGAGAAACGGGGTAATCGCGTTTGGTGGAACGTTGGTTTCCTTCCTGGTTTCCTTCGCGACGCTGCGACCGCAACGGCGACGGCTCATCGGCCGGCGGGTCGGTCAAGCGACGCATTCGCTCGATTCGCAACGCCACATCGGTTTTCAGGTGCGGTACGTGCGTGCGTGCGTGCAACCGCAGAACGACCGAGTCACGCGACTCCCCCATCCGGTATGGAGTACGGAGAGGGCAAACAGGTGACCAAGAGTGGACGCTAACACGTACGCAGCAACGCAACTGTGATGGACTCCGTGAGTAGTCAGTCAACGGCGAATACCACTCCCTCTGAACCATAGTGCAAAAAAGTCGGACCGGCGATCGAACCGGCGGCCAACCGCCGGTTTTTATATATACAATATTTTATTTTATTTATCATGATTATTTATATAAAAAATGGAGAGTTTCTTTTATTAAATATTGTAATTGATTTGTATATCTAGATTATGAATATCTTCGGAACATGGGATTTATCATTAGAATTAAGCGTGTATATAGCTATAGCAACAGTGTAGTTGTACTGTAATTGTCTGTTATAGTATTTATTCACAGCAATGGTGTGGAAACTATAGTCTAATTCTCAATGAAACAACTAGCGTACAACAGTAGGGCACTCATATTCACATCTTACTAATCTTACCCCTGGATTCACAAAGAAAATAATAAGAACGAGGGTATTTATGTTCTATAGAAAAACCACTTGGTTCGGTGAAACTGGCTGGCTCGGCCGGTTTTTCCTGGTCCGGTTGCAGGGACAGTCTTTGAGCTGAACCAAGCTGGTTAGGTCGCTGGTTCTGTCTTTTTTTTTTTTGGTTTAATCGACGGTCCGACCCGACAGAAATTCTTAGATAAAAAACTTTATGGTAAAGAAGACATAGAGTTTCACTCTGGTGCGGGAACCCCGTGTTCCAAACGTGCCCGAGTTTAACTTCATACGTTGTACAACGTATAATAATGCATACAGACTAGCCGTTTGAAACCTGTTGGAGAATTCAACCGCTAGTTAGACCTAGCCGTCGGCGACTCGTCGGCGGTGCCTCGAAAGCAAAGAAATGATGCAGTAGTAAGTGTGTTGGCAGTGCTTAAGTACGCACGCAGCTTCACTCCGGTTATGTTCGCCCGTACTAATGGCCAGAAGAAGTGTGCATCACGAGGGGAATGGCCGGTTGGGGATGGAATCGACGATGCGCAGCGCTGGTAACGTAAACGTGCCGACAGCTTCTCAATCATGCAGGGATATCATCGAGAGATTACTAAAAAGAAAGCCGTGATCGAGTTTTCAGCTGATTTAGCCTCTTTTTTAATAACAAACTCTTTTTTTGAATAATGAAATATGTGTGTAGCCTGCCGCGGCATTTTCGTACGGTAGAAGTGTCATTTTTGTCATTTCGTTCGCGATGTATTAGTTTTGCTATTTTATTTCAAAAACTTGCTATTTTAGGCAAAAACTCGTCATCGTGTACGTGTACTGCTAGTAATATATAACCGCATGATGGTTGTGCTAGCACCAGTAGTTAGTTGCAATGAGAGAAGCAGAGTAGGGAAAGTGACAGCCTTGACGCATGGAAGGATACAACTAGATCAAAGACCTGACTGGGCTAAGTCCAAATAATCTGTAAATCAACGTTGCAACGAACCAAACCATCCGAGCTGTACTTGTCGGATCCATCGAGATATCCAATGATCCAATTTGTTAGCACACTTATTTTATTTCGTGTGCCAATCAAAACGATCATTTTATTTGGTAGTTAGCACCTGGTACCTAGGGAGTAGTTACTAGTGGATGGGTGATGATTTAAGGGAGATGCTATAATCCAGTAGCAAGCAGAGGAGCCGGCTCTGCAGCACACAAAGCAAGCAGGTCAGGTAGTAGCCAATCATCGACCGCGACCATGTCAGGTAGTACTAGGTTACTTAGATACATACAGAAATACCAATAGAGTGTCCGTGCATTGCAACAGAAACAAAAACTTTCCACGAGATGGGAAGGTGAGGGAGGAGATGGGGATAGGGGAGGGGAGTGGGTGAAGCGGCAACGACAGGCCTAGGGCGAGAGCGGGAGGGAGAAGGGGAATGCGATGTGTAGAGCTCTGCAAGCACCAAGGGATAGGGGTACACACACGAACAGCCAGTGGCGAGGAAAGTTCTGGCGACGACGAGGTCGAAAGAGTACGAATCAAGGGCGGCGGCACCGATGTGGGTGCAAGTTGGGGCGGAGGGGGGGCGTAGGAAGAAGAGCGGGACGACGACGGTGTAGATACGAGGAGCGGCCACGTTAAGGACAGTCGTGGCTGACACTGTGGTATAGTGCATGTGGGGTTTTATTGGTTTTTTACATACGTAGGAGTAAGATGATCCTTCCGCTGCGCAAAATAAACTCCATCTTTTATTAGTTAAAATAAGACATACATAATCACACCCTACCCTGCCAGATGCTTGCATTATTTTCCCATTGATGAACGGTGGTTCGACCCTAACTTCATCTTATAGCAAACGCACCACCAAACCCAATTTTGTAATCCTAGATCTCACCAACAGCTCCGTGATGCATGGGAACATATTGCTGGCTTTAGCCTATAACCCAACAGCTCAAGAATCAGGATATGTATACTAGATATTTCAAATCAAGAAAACGAATAATCGACTTCAGATTAAGATCGCTTGAAATTCTAAAATTTGCAATGCTCAATTTTTGAAAAAAGAAGAAAAACAATGAGATGATAACAGCATACCATTCCTGCATACCAGCAAAAGGACAAGATCAAGCGACTTGAAATTTGGGTTTATCAAAAGGTTTAACACGTCATTACATCTTGTATTTCCTTTTCAGACAAGGGAAATCGAAGGTCAAAAAAGGAACGATTCTGAGAAATCTGAACCTTCACTGTTGAAGCTAAAATCCCTTAAGTAAATTGTTCTCTAGTTGCCCTATTAACCTGTAAATCGTTTACTTCCAAGGTTATCAAGAACCTAGCAAGTCAGAAGCCCAAAAAAAGAACCTTGATTCCAGCTGATAACAGAAATGCTTTTGCATCTATTAACTGGACATCTTAATCGGGACCAGCATTGAGCCGATGGCCACAACATCAACCAAGCAACTTGAGCCGGCTTCACTTATCTGAGAATTAATTGCAAGAGAACAGTGTTTCCCAATGATCTTCTGCTCTTCACAAGTCATCTCTGGAGTTCCTGATGCACTGTGCAACAAGGCATTCTTAGCTTCATTTGAATACTCTTTGGGTGCTTTCGATGAGATGTTGGCAGCTTCTGGGTGCTTTTTTCCACTTGGGGCGACTTCAGCCTTCTTCCAGGTTTGTTGTTCTCCATCCAAAGAACCCTGCATGTTTGATGTTAGGGGCTGGAATGTTACGGCCTTCACAATATTCTCATGAGCCTGCTTTCCATAGCAATGGCTTTCTTTGTGCGCATATGCCTTGGCAGCGTCTCCAACCAGGTTCCCAAATTCTTCCCTTGAACACTGATGTCTGTCCAAATTAGCATGCTGTAGCTTGCCTGCCGGATAGTGTCTCTCCCTGATAATTCTGTGCATAAGTACACTGTCAGCTTTGGGCTGTTGGACACGATAGGCACGATGCGCATACCTAGAGACAGGTATAAAATGTTGAGCATCACAGCTCAGCTTAGACGTCACATATTGTCTGTTTCTTGCCTCCGCCTTCTCATGCACCATGAATTCATCAAACAGACACCCCGTTGGTATGGCATCTTTAAAGATACTGAGCATACTTGTACCAGGAACATAGTGCATCTGCAATTAAAGCATAGTGGGAGGTTGCAGAATGAGACCAAGGTATATAGCCACTCGAGGTACAATTATGTCCAAGCTGCATAGCAAAATGCTAACTGAACAAGACCTTCATTAATGATAACCGCATCCAAAGAAACAAAGATTTCTAGTAACATTGATCAAACATGATGTTTTTGTGTGAAAACAATGTGCACGGTTGGTACTGAAATAGCGCATAAGCAGTGTACTATACCCTAGACTAATCCACAAACATTGACAGTGAATAATCATTGTAACAGATGTGTTCCACCTAATGCAAACCAGTGAAGTACCAAAGAGAACTTGCCTCTTGCGTATCTCTGCTGCTGGTGACAGGCTTATCTTCATTGTTCTGAAGCAAGATCCATCGAAAGGTGGAGTTTGGTACATTTTTTATGATCTTCCACCTCACAGGAAAGCTACCAATCCATTTATTATTCTTGCTCAAAAGTCCAAGTGCTTTCGAAAATTGACAGGGCCAACCATCTCAGCAACGCCACAGAAATGGGAACTTCCATTGACCTGTTAGACCATGATTTTGGATTCAACAATTCAAGTTCAAGAACAAGGAATCGAATAAGAGAGGCCAAACACCTTAGATTAAGATCAACTCACAGAAAAGAACAGGAAAACTGGGCACAAGGTAGAACTACTTGCAGCTATCACTTGAGCATCTCTAAATGCACTATCCAACTTATGGTTTCCAGTCATGGAACTCGACCACACACCATACTTGATGGATTTGTGAACATCCTCCACGTCAAAAGATTTGATGACAAAGAATTTTGCATTGGGATACACCACCTGAAAGTCATCTCTGTTATACTGATCAGTCCTAATGATGATTTTCCCCTCTGGATTGCCAATACGGAGGCTTGATGTATAGGATTTCACAACTATTTCTGAGGACAACGAACCTGTTGGCATTTTTGCTTTACCTAAGTTCTGCCAACTCAGTGAATTCAACAATCGACCGGAACCATTAACATAGCTTCTGCGCTTCGGACCTGGATGGAATTTCTCAGCTGCAACCATCTTACGAAGGTCAGATCCAACATGTGGAACATGATAGTTGTATGACAGATTAATCTGTGGCGAAGGCTTCACAGAAGGAATTGCCCCATGTAGAGAGTGCTGTGGTGCCTAATCATAACCAGGAGATTTGTTAACAGGACACATAAGACAAAAATTACAAGATAAAACTATATTTTGCATGAGAACAGTAGAAGTGTGGAACCTATGATCATGGAATAAGAATGTCTGAGGGAGCATGAATAAGAACATATGCATCCAGTAGTCAGTGGATTTAGTAGAATTCTGTATATGCTGTTATAAATACAAAAATATCCAGAATAAATTCAGTTCAGTAAAGTCCATTCTACCCCCTCAAGTATCGACATGCAGACATCTAACCCCTTGAACTAAAAAACCGGCTCTTTGATACCCTTAAGTTGCAAAACCGGACAACCAACCCCCTTCGGCTGTTTCGTACGGTGGTATTGCTGATGTGGCGTCTGAACAGCCGCTTTCACTGTGGTCAGCTGACTCAACCGCGATATGGCGAAGACTCAGCTTCTACCCCCTCTTTCATCCTCAGTCTCTCTCCCCGATGCCGTCTTCTACCCCCATCTTCTTCCTCAGTCAGTCGCGATCGACGCCTTCTGCTCAGAATGTGCCTCCTCTTCCCCTCCTCGCTCTCCTCCGCGCCACACTGACGCAGCATACCGCCTCTTTGCCTCCACCCCCTTCCACCCCAAATCCCCCACCTCTACCTCCAGCCTCCTCGCCCAGCTTTCCTACAAGTCCACCTCTTCCTCCGCTCTCTCCGCTCGTCCGCCCTCCAACGCCTTAGCGCCCACAGGCCCTCAACCTCCTCGACTCCAACTCCCTCTCCCTCGCCGCCTCCGCCGCCGCCCGCTCCAACAACACCCACCTCACATACTCCTTCCTCTCCATGCTCCGCCGTGGTCTCCTCCCTGACTGCCGTGCCTACACCGCCGCACTCTCCCACCTCCGTGCCGCTCAGGCACTCCGCCTCTTCGACGCCGTCCTCCACCACCGCCGTTCCCCCAGCGATCTCGATGTCGCCTGTACTTCCCCCTTCCTCCTCTGCTGCCGATACCGCCAGCCATCTCGACGCCACCGCCGCCGCCTCCCCGCAAGGTGCTACCGCTCCTTTCTCCCTTCACACGTCTTCCTCCTCTCCCGCCCATATATCTGACGCAAAACACGCAGAGCAGGGATGGGCGACGCCAACGGCGCGACACCGGTGGCGACCGGATCTGAGATGCATCGGGTTAGTGCTCTACATGATGTTGTTCAGGACGGGCGGCCTTCTACCGCGCCAACGCTGCGGAGATCTTCGAGTCTGTGTTCCATGACAACTTGCGCTTCTCGCCGCGGGCGTTCGCGTCTGTGTCGCCGAAGGCCAAGGACCTCATGCGCTGCATGCTCTGCAAGGACGTCTCCTAAAGATTCTCCACCGACCAAGTCCTATGTAAGCAACGCAAGTAAATCACTGCTTGTCTTTTTCCATTCCCCTTCTCGCTTCCCCGAATGCTTGTTTCTTGGAAGTGCTTGTTGACGTTTTGGATTGGATGGTGTTTTTTCGCAGGGCATCCATGGATTGTGAGCCGTGAGGGAACTGCGGCGGTGGGCTAAAAATCAAATTTTGCTTTGTTTCTGGTAATTAATCGGTGATGGACAAAGTAGTGCTGAAGTTTAGCACTAGATTGTTTAGGACGAGCTTTCGTTAGGCTGAAATTTGAGAGCTTCCACAAAGACAACCCCGGATCTCCGGTAGGGCGGCCGGCGAGAGGTGCAGGTAAGACTGCAGATGGTGGGAGGGGAGAGCTCTTGGGCGAGTGGGGATGATGGCAGAGGCTTTGGTGGAGGTTGAGGCGCGCTGGTAGGGGAGATGGTCATGGTCTCGTGGGGGGAGCGAGCGCATGGACTGCTAGTGGAGAGAGGACGCGTTCTTGGAGAGGAAGTTTGGCCGTACCGCTGACGCCGGAGTTGGTGAAGATCCTCATGTCCCCGCCTCGCCGGAGCCGATGAACGCCACGGCGAGAGTGGTCGGGCCGGCCATGGCGAGGCCCCTGTTGAGTGGCTGTGATGTAGTCCAGTTGAAGAAGCTGGCGATGCCTTGGAGGCCGACGGACGCCACCACCTAACAAGTCGGGCCGACTTGGCGAACCGAACCGAACGGACGCCACGTGTGCAAAACCACCATACGAAATCGCCTCAGGGGGTAAATTGTCCGGTTTTGTAACTTTGGGGTGTCAAAGGTCCGATTTTTTAATACAGGGGTTACTTGTCCACATATCGATACTTGAGGGGGTAGAATGGACTTCTTCCTATTATCTATCTTCCTTATTAAATGGTTCTACCCTACCGGTAAAAGGGCAAAAGAAGAACACTACAATGTACAACAGAATGACAGTCATCAACATCGTCAACAGGACCTTGCTACTCAAGTGCAACTCTGGCATAAAAGAGCAGGAAAACTCAACAAATACAGGAATGAGGACAGTGGCATACCTGTGGAGCATGAGAAAGTTTAGCAGGCACCGTAGTTCCACCTGCTAGTTCTTGCTTCCATGGTATTGAACCGTGCAGTTGTACCTTTGGTAGCATAGCATGGTCTTGAAATTTCTTTGAAGAAATATTAGTTGATTGTAGAGATGAATTCCATCTAACACCCTTATTTGAGGCGACAGGGACAGTTTGACCTTGTCCACTGGGGATAAACAAACCATCAGTGTATGCAGGAGTTTGGGAGGTGCTAGCTGGGGCCCTGTCTGCCGCAGATGGAAGAAAAGCATAGGGGGCTGTAGGAACTGGTTGATGGTATGTGCTGTCAGCAGTGTTAGCAAGATACTCTTGGGCTCTAACAAATCTGCCATCAGCTATAGCACAAGGGTCTAAAGGGTAAGGGCCATGGGGAGAATGTGCAATCCCATTTCCAGGGACAACATAATACATGCATGATGTGCCCTCAGCCTGCTGGCCCTGTCAAAAGAAAGGATTAGGACGTACCTGATCAAACAATGGACATTGGGAAACAATAAGAATCTAGAAAGAAACTAGCATTCTGCAGTACTAACCAAGTAATGTAGACCCTGATCGCTACATCCCCAAACATTTTGGTGCTCATACAACTCAGCAGGCACATCAACTACTGCAATCAAGAGATTGATTACAAGCCAGGTGACACATTCAGTAACAAACTCCACCAGCAACACATATCACTTAATCAAGACATCATCAATCCCGTAATATTACCAGTTGGGGCATATGGAGTCGGATAGTATGTCACGGTGGCAGGAAAGAAGAATTCCTCTCCAAATACAAGCTCGGGGTTCGCCTGAAGATCCATACAATGCAGTCACTCTGAAACAAGGGCACTGGTGTAATCTGCAACCACAAACAGAATGATCAGTTTATCACCGCAATTAGCAACATGGCTTGTGTACATAAAAAAGCAATCAATGAAACCAACAATTCCATTCAAATAGAAAGTTGTTATGATAAACTGACTTGCCCAACAGTACTTCTAATCAATCCAATATAAATGCAACAGAAAAAAGTTTATTAACTCCCAAAAGTGCAAATGCCCTATCATTCCAACCCTGATAGGCAAACCAATGTCACAAACTGGCCTGGCCTTCGATTGGGCTTTGTCTGTTGGGCCATGGGCCAGGAGACAAGTGGGGATCGAGACGGAACTACAAAGGGCAGGCGATAGCAACTGCAGATGGCATCGAAGACATTCAGAACCACCGCCGGCTCTCCTCTTCCTCCCTGCTATTCCCATTCCCCAAATCCTCTTCTCTAAATTCCCAATCTCCAGATTGCTACTTCCAGCCTTAGCTTCCCATTTCCCCCAAATTGTATCTAAACTACTTGTATTCTGTGTTGGAGTGGATCATCGTGTTCCTATCTCGAGTGTGCACTGGTGTTCATCAACCGGGACGGTAACAATTGGTATCAGAGCCGTCGATCATGGTGGTTTCGTGCTCCAAGGTAACCAAGAGCGATGTTGAGAAGGAGAGTGAAGCACGGTGCAAGGCCATGCTGAACAAGCTAATCTCGGTGAAGAAGCGACGTTGAGATGAAAGGATTGGCAAAGCGCATGAACGAGCCCGCGGCCGGCTTGAAGGCCATCATCCGGCCGCTAGAAGCAATCGCTCATGCCTTGCCACAGTCCGAATCGCCCTAATGGCACCCGTGCGCCGCTGCGACCACGCCGGCGGCAACCATCGTGACGGCAGATGCAAGACTCACCCTTAATCACCCACCGTGTTCGACGAATTGTTCGATGACGGCACCACTCGCAGACGTCCGCATTCCTCGCGGACACACCGGTTCTCTCAACCGCCGCCTTGCTCGACATCGCCATTCCTGACCCAAACATCGTCGACGCCAAGGTGCTCGACATGGTCTTGATGCCGGTGGCATCATCTTCATGGGTGCCCTTGTCAACACCCATCGGGCCGGGTCGCGCACCGACACCCTCCCGCTTGTGCTCCATTGAGTGATGACCACACCGCGCAAGGACCGGTTGGTAGTCATCCAAGTTCCTACCCATCCCGAGAGTTGTCGCCCGTTGTTGGTGGAGATCAAGGCAGACGACATCATGTTGGATTGTTACATCCAGTGACTGGACCTATTGCCACCTGATCGAGGGAAGCACAAGAAGGGCAAGGATGCAATGGCTTGGCGACCACCCTAGCCGCTACCACAAACAGGTGCAATTGTGTTTGTGTTAGGAGTAAATTCATTGGTGAAGCAAATAGAGTCGAAACCATGGCATGAACAATCACATCAGAGCAATATGCCACATGATCCAAACAAATTTTCTACTCAGTTGTTTTTTAAGCTTCCTTGGGAAAATATTGTGGACTCATGGCATAATCTGACATCACCTATGTGCAGTTCACCATGGCAACAGCAAGAACTAGCAAAAGCTCACAATCAGGTTCATTTATCAGAATCAAGAGTATCATCAGCACTTGATAAGTTAGCACCAATGGAGACCCTGGTCAATGACAGGCTACTGCAGGATGGAAGTTCTTAGTGCATACATAGCCGAGTGCATTTCCTTGCTCCAAGTACGCCATCTACGACCGTGTCGGCTAAGAAGGTCCCACGCTCGGAGTCTCAACGTGTCTGGTCCAGTGAAGCCTTCCAATCCCAGATGGAGAAACTTCTGGTATCCAATTGTTTTCTCCCGTAGCCTGGAAGATGATACAATGATAATGTGCTCTATTCTTTCCTTTAACCATGTGACGGTGATCAGCGAAGAACAGCAGAAGCGTGGTTGGAGTTGTGGAGTTGGTTGTGTCATTCTAGCTGTTGGCTGTGGAGTTGCCAGCTTTGGAGGCTACATGTTTAATAAAGATGTGCTCACAATGTCAATTGCCCCAAAAGATGAGCATGCAGCTCAAGTACAGTTTGCACTGAAGAGTAGAATTCCAACAATATCAACTATAATGGGCACCAAGAGACTTCCATATCACAGCAGAGTTTTTGATGTCATTCATTGTGCTCGCTGCAAAGTCCCTTGGCACATTGAAGGCGGCATGCTTTTGCCGGAATTGAACCAGCTATTACGTCCTGGTGGTTACTTCGTCTGGTCTGCCCCTCCTGTTTACCAAAGGCTCCCTGAAGATGTTGAAATTTCACATGCCATGTCTGCTCTGACAAAATCCATGTGCTGGAAAATGGTTCAACAGGCAAAGGATAATATGTGCAGCAAAAGAGCATGGTTGTGGTTTCTATTATGGCCATTCTCATCGATAATATTGGTCAGATTATAATCCATGACAATATGGCGGTCTGGTTGACAAGATTGATTGTGGGGAAGTTCAATTTCACGAAAGTTAGCCCAGAGGAAGTGATCTTCAGATTCCAAGAAACTGAGCATGACGCTGCACCGTATTTTGACGGTGCTCCCCATACCGTTGCAGCTTCTCCTAGCGCCATTTTGATCAATGTAAGTCCAATTGGCTACTGTCATGTGCTTTTGATCCCTCAAATCCAGGATTGCTTACCACAAAGGATTGAACAAGAGAGCTTCTTACTCGCCATGTTTGTTGCAAGGGAGGCAAGGAATCCCTTCTTCAGAGTTGGTTATAACAGTCTCGGTGGCTTTGTAGCCATCAATCACCTGCACTTCCAGGCATACTATCTGAAATTACAATATCCAATTGAAAAGGCTCGCAAAGAAACTCGCACCTTAGGAATGGTGTGAGTGTTGTGCAATGGTGCAAGCAGAGTAAGTTGTTTTGTATTTGAAGGTCAAAGTAGCTTGGAGGATTTGTCGATGTGGTTTCAAACGTTTGCATCTTCTTGCAAGAGAATAATAGACCTTTCAATGTCCTCATCTCAAATCGCAAGAGAATTTTCCTGCTACCACAAGTTATTACTGAGAAGCAAGACCTCGTAAAGGCAAGCCAGAATTCCTCGAGATGAGAATCAATCCAAAGAATTTGGGAGCTTAGTGGCCATTTGGTAATCGAAGAGGAAGTTGCTTGAACACATGGCGTTGTTGTCACTATGGTGTTCCCGAACCTTGGTGTATGCCCTCTCTTCACCGTCGGCATCGCAGCTTTCTATGAGAGTCACTATGCCAACAAGTTTGGGAATGGTAGAGTGCTTGAGCTGATATTGTTGTGGTTGGTCGATTTCTTCATGCTCGCACTGTTCATGACAAACATTTACAAGTGCTATGGGATCCCGTGGCGTTGAGTTCATCTCGTCCTCATTTAATTACAAAGAACTTGGGGGCAAGCCGCATTTCAAGGAGGAGGAATGTCACAGACCGCCGGCCTTCGATTGGGCTTTGTTCGTTGGGCCAGGCCAGAGGCAAGTGGGGATCGAGACGGAACTACAAAGGGCAAGCGATAGCAACTGCAGATGGCATCGAAGACATTCAGAACCACTGCCGACTCTCCTCTTCCTCCCTGCTATTCCCTTCCCCAAATCCTCTTCTAAATTCCCAATCTCCAGATTGCTACTTCCAGCCTTAGCGTCCCATTTCCCCAAATTGTATCTAAACTACTTGTATTCTGTGTTGGAGGATCACCGTGTTCCTGTCTCGAGTATGCACTGGTGTTCATCAACCAGGACGGTAACCACCAGTGAAACCACGGCACATAAGCAAATAAATGGTATGTGCAACCGGCCCATTTGGCAAGCCATGCAAGCAATTCCAAGTTTCCAACAATCTTAACCGCCAACCGGTAGCTTGCCAAACAACCGACAATACGAAACCATTCAGTACTAATTTCTTCATGCCCCCATTTCCTCCATTCCTAGAAAACCCACGGGACGAACACAAGCATCGAACTAGGACAGCACACTAAGTCACAAACCATTCGGCTAGGAAATCGTTATGGCAAAATCGACAACCCAATTTGCCTATCCCTAATCCTCAATCGAAAACGCAAGAAAACAGTAAAACCGCTCCCGTGATCGGAAATGCACTCCATTTCAACCCCAACGGGCAAACCGAACCAAAACCACAGCACGCCACCCAAGCGAAGCACGGAACCCTAGATTAATCAATTGTTCGACACCCATCGCCACAAACCCCAGCCCCACGGCGCACGATCGGAGCGCACCACCGGGAAGCCAAACCCTCACTACACCGCCCGAAGCGGAAACCCCCAGCATCGCAAGCTAGCGAGCACTACACCCGTACTCGCGAACGGCTCGGATAAGGATCGGGCTGCGGGGAAGGGAGAGCTCACCGACACGGAGCGGTGTCGCGATCGCTCCCTCCACTCGTCGTTGCCGGTGGTCGAGGCGGAAACCCTAGCGGAGAGAGCGGCGAGGCGGAGGAGGCGAGAAGGGGAGGGGGAGGGACGCAAAGCGGGAAAAGAAGGGAGGTCGCGGAAGCGGACGAGACCAGTACGGTGGTGTGTATACTAGTGGACACATCCCTCTTCTGTTTCCCTCACTGACATGCGGGGCATGCAAGTGGGACCACGGTGGCAGTGGCTGGACGAAGCCTGGCTATACGGAAACGGACCGATCGATGATTGCATGAAAGAGCGGATGTCGACATCAGATTGAAATTGCAAACCGTTCTAACCTACCGCGAGTGACTTGAAGTCGCGGAAAATCCGACGGAGGTTGCATGAAAGAACCGATGTCGATTGCGATGTTTTACATCAGATGCATTGCATACATACATGCATGAACAGAAATTGCATATACAGATTGCATCGGATGAATAAAGACATGATATGAACAAGAACATCGGAAAAAACCGCCATGAAGAGCGGTGCCGCCGCCAACCCCACCTCACCTCGCGCTCGTACTGGCGCGCGCCGCCACTCGGCAATGACCACCGTGCCAAGGCGGACCGCCACGCACATGCATGAAGAAAAAGAGAGGCGTGGCGGTGCCGGCCTTGTAGAGGCACTGCCGCCACGGCCGCCGGCCGCCACCACGCCCGACCCAGCCTTGGCGCCGGCCGCCTCGCATGGTATTGCGCCGGCCGCGCCGCCACTACGCGCCGCCGCCCGCGCTCGCGCCTCGGCGCCGCCGGCTGCTCACTGCCCGCACGCCCGAGTTACCTCCCGGCGCTGCACGGCCGCCGCTTTTTCGCAGGAGCCGCCGCTTGGCGCCGCCGGACCGCCGCTTGGCGCCTCGCGAGCCGCCACGGCACGCGCGCGCGCAGAGAAGCGCCGACGGATGGGGTGAAACCCGGCGCCTCGCCGGAGCCGGCCGCTTCGGCGCCGCCACGCTTTTTTCTCTTGCCGCGCACTTCGCCAGTAGCGCCTCCTCGTTGCGCTGCGCGCGCTGCGCTGCTGCCGCTGCTGGTCGCTGAAGCCGCCGCGCGCCGCCGCGCCTGAGCACCACCGCCCGCGACGGCACTCCAGAGAGCCGCCACCTAAAGTTTTGGGTAGGGAAACCTACCCGCGCCTCTATTTGCTCCTACTGAATGGGCTCAAAATGGGCCAAAAGAAGGCCCAAGTGAGAGAAAAGAAAGAAAAAGGGCCTACTAAAATCAACTTTGCAAAAGGCCCTCCGAATATATGAAGTTTACGCGCAAGTTTTCGCATATAATGAAATTCTTGCAGAAAACCCTCTAAAATATGAAATTTACGCGCAAATTTTCTCGTAACCGAGATTTCGCGTTTTAACCCCGAAACTTGCGTTTCAATAAAAGTAACTTTTCCAAGAGAAAAGGCCTCTGAATCAATTTTTGCATATTTTTGAAATTTGAAGCATATTTATTCTTGTTATTGTTATTTCTATGCAATTTATTATCAGTATTTATCGCTTTGATTATCTCATAATTATTTATATTGCTTTTAATCATTAAAGATAGCAGAAATCTTGAATATTGCGTGAGAAAATACGGAACATTATAGGAATTCTTGCAACCTTTTTATGTACATTACCGCCAGAGAATCTTATGCATCCTCGCATGAATATGCAGATGATCGAATTACGAACCGAGTTCGAGGAGTCGCCCAAGATATGTAATTATTTGACTTGGGCATCGATGTTGAGATCGCATCTGGGAGCCAAGAAGTTCGCGTCGCCATTGACTCGGCGCCGCAGACGCCATTCCAACCGGCCGAGGAGAATGATCGCACTTCATTTTCTCGACATCACCTTTGCCTAACTCTCAAGAATGAGTATATGGCGTAAAAGAGCCGCGATCGGCATTATGGACCGCTCAAGAAGCGGTTCGAGAAACTAGTACACCATCCCGCCCGGCAGAGCAGAATGGACTCGACTACGCTTTGTCGACTATAAGACCGCGGGGAGTACAACCGCTTGCAGAATTTGTACAAATCTTCGCTTTGTGGTAAAGTAATCACGATGCAGAGGATTGAGAAAACCCTATCTACCTTTCACTCAAATGCGTGCAATCCGCACGCAACTACCGTCAGATGGCTACAAGGAGTACGCCGAATCGATTGATATTATGCAAGTTGCGAAGCTCAAGATGAGGTTCTCGTAAAGAACTACATCTCGCACCACCTAGTAGCAAAGTTGGCCATGAAGTCAACGCTAGCGCTCTAGGAGAAAGCCTCACCGGGCAGAGGCAAGAAGGGTAAGGTCACGAGTCACAAGACTAAGCGTAATGCTCAAGTCAAGAAAGCGACCAAAAGAAGCGCGATGAGAAGCCCTATGGTCGGCAGGACCAAAGCCGCTACAAATGTGGCACTTGGGACATTGGTCACGTGTCCGCCGTGAACCGCAAAGACGTGATCGATGCTTTCAAGGCAAAGAAGAAGGGCAAAGGACAACATGAAGCGCACTCGCCATTGCATTGAAGATCCACATCATTGGTCGCACCTATGGATGTGACATCCCCGCAAGAAACCCTACCACTCCTTCTTTGGACATTGCAGCCGCCGCACCGTAGTTGCCAAGAAGAAAAATAGAAGTAGATGAGATTCAAGAAGAAGTTAATTTTACTTGATTCGATTTAGTGCATGCATGGCACTTAGTTTACAAATCATTTGCGCTTATGTTAGATTTTATTGAATAAAGGTTGTAAGCTCTAGAAGAGCATTAGCATTAAATTCTTATGATGGGTCCAAAGAAGATTTTTCCAGTATTAATAAAGCAAGTTTTGTTCTGCTTTGAAGTATGTTTTATGTGTGGATTGTTTTGCTCCATATTGATAAATACTTTATATATCGAACGTGTGTGGCGCCTATGGAGGAAGTGTGTCTAGCGGATAGCGACAACGAATACCATACTAAGAGAGACGAAATTTTTCCAATGATCAAGAAGAATGTCGGTAGTCTTACGACAATCGCCGGCAAATGATATTTGTATAATAGGCTCGTGAAGAGCACAATTATACTCCCAATGGGCACGACATTGGTCATTGAAGAAGCCTTGTTGTACCCGGAATCGACTAGAACTCTCTTAAGTTTTAAAGATATTCGCGCTAACGGTCTCCATGTAGAGACTGAAGAAGAGTATGGTAAGGAATACCTGCTCATTACAAAGCGTGAAGAGAATGGGAAAAGGGTATTAGAACGACTTCCTTCATATGAATCTGGGCTATACTACACTCATATAAAGGCACTGCACCTATATCGCCCGAAACATCTTTTAGAAGCTCTGAACTTTTCTGTCTCTGGCATGATAGATTAGGCCACCCCGGTCTTAGGATGATGAGAAATATAATTAACAATTCTCAGGGACATAATATTAATGTAAAGAATTTTCCGAATCCAGAAGATTTCGTGTGCCCTGCATGTGCCACCGGGAAATTAATTACTAGACCTTCTCCTCTCAAAGTGAAGGATGAAATCGCATTCTGGACCGAATCCAGGAGATATTTATGTCCTATTCAGCTCGCCGCAGGCCATTTAGGTACTTTATGGTGCTCATCGATGCTTCCTCTAAATGGTCGCATGTATGCTCAGTATCTACAAGAAACCATGCTTTTGCAAAGCCGATCTCGCAGATAATTAAAATAAAGAATAGTTTCGATCATCATGTGAAGTCCATCGAATGGACAACGAGAATTTACTTCAAAGGCATTTGATGATTATTGTATGGCAATGGAATTACCGTTGAGCACTCGGCACCACATGTCCACACCGTAATGGACTAGCGTAAGCATTGATTAAAAGAATTAAATTCATTGCCCGACCGCTTTTACAGAATTGTAATTTACCAACTACGTGTTGGGGACACGCAGTCCTGCATGCAGCAACTCTCATCAATTTTAGACCGTCAGCATACAACATCCATTCACCTATGCAACTAGCGCAAGGGTCACCACCGAAAATCTCTCATCTTAGAAGGTTTGGTTGCAAGGTTTATGTACCTATACCACCACCGCAGCGAACTGCAATGGGCCCTCTCCGAAAATCTGGGATATACGTTGGTTATGAGACTGCATCCATAATCAGGTATCTGGACCCAATGACTGGAGATTTGCATACTGACCAAGCTACCGATAGCATATTTGATGAGGATAGTTTCCCGTCATTAGGGGGAGGAAATCAACCTCTTGATGAAAAATGTCGGGAAATAACGTGGCAAGCCACGGGAATTAATGCACATGACCCACGCACTAGTGAAGCAGATAGAGAAGTCCAAAAGATAATTGATTTGCAAGCATTAGCAAATCAATCGCTCGACCACTTTAGTGATTTGAAGAGTGTGACCAAGTCGCATGTGCTCGCACGCAATGCACCGAGAGGGTTGAAATACCAAAGAAAATAGAAGGTATCCTAATCCCGCCCGAGGCCTCGTACAAAAGGACGAGAACTCCGCCTCGAATCCCAAGCAACTGGGACGCTGGCGAAAAGGATAAGAAGGACTTGTCACACCGATCACCAAGTTCCCCACAAATGTAAGGGGAGCCGCTTGAGACTGCACGGTATGGAACCTTTAGTAAAAGACATACCGATTTGAATATTCCCACGGAGGAGACATCAAGATGGATGTGCGCACACATCGAGCCGAAAAACAAAAGGACTTGCCCCGCAATTGAAAGCAAAGAAGAGCAAGTAGAAGCATTAGCAGAACCGCCTACGAAGAAATAGCTATAAATTATGTGACCACGGGAGAATCTATGAATAGAGCAAATACTAATATCGACATTTATTTTGCAAAGAAAATTGCCACAATCATTGATCTTGATCCGAGCTCTGCATCGCACGATTGCAAGAAAAGATCGATTGGAAAGATTGGAAAAAGGCAATAGAAGCGCACTAATATCTCGAATAAAAGAGAGGTACTTGGGCTGTAAGCCGCACACCTCCTCATGTGCACCCTGTAGGGCATAAATGGGTATTTGTTCGAAAGAGAAATGAAAGAAATGAAGTTGTAAGATATAAAGCAAGGCTTGTTGCACAAGGTTTCACTCAAAGACCAGGAGTCGATTATGAAGAAACCTATTCCCCGGTCATGGGCGGAACTACCTTTAGATATTTAATCTCAATGGCATAAGAATCTGAATTTGGAAATGAAATTGATGGATGTGGTAATCGTGATACCTTTATGGGAACTTGATTCGAAATTTATATGAAGGTACCAAGGTATCCCCTGCATCAACCAAGACAGAGCAAATAGAAATCTATACAGTTGTGCAACTCGAAAGTCACCGTATGGATCAAGCAATCAGCAGATGTGGTATAATCGCCTAAGCGACTTTCTCTCAAGAAAGGCTACACGAACAAAGCTGAGGATTGTCCTTGTGTTTTTATACGGCGATCCTGTGATGGATTCTCAGATAATCTCAAGATATGTAGATGATCCGAATATCATCGGGACTTTGAAGATATTGAAAAGCAAGCTCTTACTTGGAGTCGGAGTTCGAAATGAAAGATTTGGGTAAAACCAAATATTGCTTAGGCTTGCACTTGAGCATACTCTCAAGGAATTTTAGTACATCACCAACCTACACTCGTAAGGTGTTGGAAAGGTTCGGTTTGAAAAGGCATATCCTTCAAAGTGCCAATGATCGGAGATCCTTGCAAGAAGACAAGGACCCGCTCGGACCTAAAGAAGAGGGGAGGAAGTCCTGGGACCGAATTCCCATACTTAAAGCGCAGCTTGGAGCACTCATGTATTTAGCAAACCGCACTAGACCTCGACATTGCTTTCGCAGATGAATCTCTTAGCAAGGTATAGATGAGTAACCTACCAAAAGGCATTCGCGAGGAATAAAGGATGTCTTCCGATACCTCCAAGGAAGTAAAGATCTTGGCCTGTTTCTACTGAAAGAACCAGATCTTACAATGATCGCTATGCAGATGCCGGCACTGTCTGACCGCATACGCCTAAGTCACAAACAGGCTATGTATTTCTCGTGGTGGAACCGCAATTTCATGGAAATCATCTAAGCGAGTTTGGTATCAACTTCGACGAACCATTCGAAATTATAGCATCGCATTTAGGTCAAGACGGAATGCTCTTGGCCTTCGGATGATTCACCACATCCAGAGCAGTCATGTGGATTGAATACCGCACAAACCCCACTATTATCTATGAAGATAATGCAGCCTTGTGTTGCACAAGTGCAGATGGGTTATGTGAAGAGTCCTCTCACAAAGCATATCAACCCCAAATTCTTCTATGCTCATGAAATGCAAAAGATGGACGAAATTAAGGTACTCGTGATACTAAGTCATGTGAAAATCTTGCAGATTTGTTCACTAAGTCACTCCAAAGATCTAGCTTTGAAAGGTGCGACGTGGAATTGGAATGATAAGACTTAGAGAAGTGCAGAGATCAGGGGAGAACCTTCACAAACTCATTATCAAGCTTGATTACTAAGATCGAGTACCCAAAGAGCAAATCCGGAGATTAAATAAATTGGGTGAATTGTACTCTTTTCCCTTGACGAGCCTCAAGTTTCTGTTAAGGTTTTAATGAGGCAATTCAGGCGACATATAGCGTAACGTGATACATGTACTCTTTCTCCAAATTTTTCCCACCGGGTTTTTATGGAGTTTTGGCGAGGCATGGACATGAAGGATGAGAGCCCAAGGGGGAGTATTAGGAAACCGGCCGCCAGAGTCCGGTCCGGTGGGCACCTCATCCACCGTAGACTATTTGTTTGCAAGTACGCAGTTTTCGTTATGGTATGTGTAGCGATCTTTTACTGACACGTGGGGTTTGTAGGACTATGTTTGCATCATTGTATGTTTGCATCAAACCTTGTCGACTTCTAACGTGACTCCTCCACATCTCCTTATGGTAATTATTGTCAAGCTACACACAAACATAGCTAAGGCACATAAAATTGGGTACTGTCTGCTACCATAATGCAAAGAATCGAAAAATTTGTGATTGGAACAACTCATCAACCCACCAAGATGATCGGCTCGAGACATCATTGACATTTGTCCAAGATGTTGATTAGACTCATTGCTCTCTCGCAATACCATTGGTTGGCTCTCTTGAGGTCTCATATTGCAACTTCGGTGAGCCCTCAACTTCCACAACACCACTTTTAGTCGCTAGTATGTCGAGATTAATGAAAATATACAAAGAAAACATGCGCATTTCCAGTTTGAGAATTGATAGTATTTATTAATAATTTACAGTGAATAAATTGGTGGTCTTACCACATTGTATTGCATTCTCGGGCCTAAATAGAAGTCGCTTGGTGCCAACAAGTCCCCGAGACTCCCCATGTAGACCTCAAGCATGCTTATGGAGAAAGAATATGTGGATGAACTATCTTGAGAAACATGAAAACAGTTCTTGAATCACTCGAGACACAATACCGATCTTACCATTAGTTCCTTCCTCGCAAGCAGCTACTAAGGAAAGGTAAAATGAAATACATATTTAGTCGTGAATTTAGCTCAAATATATCGTAATGTACCACCAACTAACCATTGTATAGATTTTTGTTGTCCCGGCTTGCCCATAAGCGAGAATGCGACATTGTGCCCACTAAGTGCGTATCCGAGGCGGCTTTACTTTTGGAAAACATCCCTTCGTCATTCGACCACAAAGAATATTGCACACCTTGTATGAGTCAAAATTCACAACACCGACCACGATGTGACCCTTAATCAAAGCACTCATTGTGGGGCGAATAGCGATGTACATGCTCCGCGCCGCTCTAACATTGAAGTTGTGTTTCATCGATTGTGGCACTCATTCAGCGAATATCACTCCACAAGAATGAAAGAGTTAACATATTTCAAAACTAACAATGAAATGAAATTGGTCTTTGTTAGGGCACCATAGGATCACCTAACCATATAATGATTACATGAATAGTGTTGCACCGCTTATAAATGAAACTACAAGACACGATTAAACATTTTAACCAAGGATTAATGAAAATCGAGACAAAGGACCATCAGATATAGCTGAATTTAACAGAGAAAGAACATGCTACACTAAAATTAACCACGTATGCGCACCTAGGACAAGATAGGAACTCGCTCACAGCAGCCTAGTCTCGAGCTCGTCGGTGGTGAATGACTCATTGATGCCCTCCGCTTAAGCACCTTGTCACGCACCTTCGGGCAAGGTTTCGACATGCTTGCACTATGTCCCTTCGCCACACAGCCGATTGCCGATGACGTGATCGAGTCGTGAGTTTCTCCTTGTTGCCTCCTTGGCTTCTCTTGCGATCTTCTGCAGAGAACCGGCAACCTTGAGCAATCACCGATTACACATAGCCGAATTCCTTCCTCAGACAAAACAAAAATTCTACCTCCTCATTCTGAATCCATTAGGACAACTTGATCTCGATCTTTCGCCCAAATCCTTACTATGGTGCGTAATTCCATATCACTTATTCACTTATTAGAGATGTCAGTGCATTGTTCTATGCGAGCCGCTAGTTACATGAAGCCAAGTGTTCAAAATGCATCTCAAGACACTAAAAGAACTGAAAATGGTCATGCGTAAAGTTGAACTACTAATGAGCTAATCTATAATTAGAGTCCGTACATTCTTTAGTTTAGATTCTATAAAAGCCATACAAGGCATATATCAAGAACGTTCTCGCTAGACTACCATACCATGATGAAAAAACAAAATGAAATGCGTACCTGAGCTAATACACCAATGTCCCGAATGTAAATGGAAATCTGTGCAAGCAAAACAGAAAAGGCAAAAGCTCGTGAGAGAAGAAACAATGTTACATCAAGGAGAAGAACCACATATGCACAAGCCTCACAAATCAGGCTATGTTTGTTCCGCTTTCTCTCGCTATAACGCATCGCGAGAGTTTTAACAGAAAAATAAGTTAACAAATCCAAAATGTAACCTTGACCTATCCTAATAGATCATAACAACAAATCCAACATTGAACCCGTGGCTACGAGTGTTTGCTCCACACGAGCAGCACGACGCTCATGGAATGGTCGTGTAGGCATTTTATCGAACATGTGTACTGGCTCTCCGAATCCACGAAAGTGATTAAGAACAAAGAAACAAATACTTCGCTAAGTATGCACCTCCTAGAAGCGAAGAGCCCTGTCCATGCGGTGTTGATGTAATAGGTGCAAGATGGCTCTATGCGGGTGATAGCGGCGAGGAGGTCAACGGGGTGGCTCGCGAGCAAGACGGGCGGTGTGAGGTGCATGCAGCGGTCATGGGAGGTTGCGGGGTCACAGCGGTTCATCACGGTCCATATGTCGCATCTTGATGATGCCAACTCGAACGCCTCGCCACCGCCGCGTGGCGTTTCCATACCGGCCGCCGCCACTCACTGCCGCCGCCGCGTATCTGGTTTCGGCCGTGCCACCCACCACGACATCTCGCGCGCGCCCAAATGACAACGAGGGCTCCGTCGGGACGCGAGGTGACGGCGGACAGAACGTCCCGATGAAGCCGCTTGTTCGCCGGCCGACCGTGCGGATCCATGGGCGCAGCGCCCGCCGCTCGTGAGGGGATTCAGGCTCGGTGAGGCGGCTACCGCGGTCGGGCGCATACGGGGTGGGCCGAATCGGGGCCTCACGAGCTCGGCCCTCGGCGGCACGGCGGCGTGGTGGTGGTGGTGGGAAGGGGAGGAGAGAAGGGAAGGCAAGGCCTCGTGGGGTTTGGCGGCGCCGGAGGAGACGACACCGGGCGCGGCAAGGGGGAAGGAGGAGGAGGCGGGGGAAGGCACCGGCGCGGGAGGATAGGGCCATTGGGCGGGTGCGCGGCGGGACTTGCCGCGAGAAGAAGGGTCAAGCGAGTGGTAGCGGGTGGTTGCATGGTGTGGCCGTGTGGGGATGTGGGCGGTTGAGGAGGCGCGGTCGCGAGTTGGGGTGGGTGGTCGATGGGACGATTCGGTGGGGTGGGACGATGGGAGTAAACTCTAAATTATAGTAGTTAAGAAATGTGGATCCAATTTTGATGACATAATCTTATATAAGCTTTAGCAAAAAATGATGATAAGCTTTGGTAACCTCAGTATATAAACCAAATATGCCCTAGTCTATTGGACAGATGGCGGTGGTGATTGACTGCCCGAGAACTGAAGAAATGTAAGCAAGGCTGTAGCAAATTTTATTCACACAAAGCTAGCAACCAAATAAAAGGGAAATGTAAGCACGGCTGGAGCAATTTCCATTCACAACCAACTATGAATGTCATGATTCCATGTCACAGAAATTTGCGTTTGCATTAATCAGACTTCAATACCAAGAGAACATTTCAACAAGAACAGCAAGAGGAATAGAGACGATTACAATCAACTTCTTCCACAAAATTGAGCATTTTTTTTGAGAAAGAGAATGAACAAAATGGAGAACTCTCCTGGGTCGCCGTGGCCGCAGCCCAAAGAACTCACACGGTGGCGCCACTCGTGCCGCCTCGCGCTGCGCATGCTCACGCTGTGCCATCGCTCGTCGTGAGAGGGCGACGATCGATCGCGTAGCGGCTAGATCGTGGTCCGTTAGACCACCATGCCCATCTCTAGGGCCGAGGTCACGATGATGTGTCGGGATCCGAATTTGTAATCCGAACCCTTTATGTATACTAGCACTAGTCTCGGATCGGTAGCTAGTGTATCCGATTACATCATTGAATACCAAACACATATATTGTAAACACAAAGCTATTGCATAATAATAAACAATGTGTAAATATACCTTATGACTTTTAACTTTCAAAGCGTCGACCATGCCAAATACCTTTGAAGAACAATAGCGAGGTTAAAATAAAAATACAACACGTGGGACCCCGTGATATACCCACAAACAATTAATTAGGGCCCGCAATCTAGTTCTTAGACGCCTCGATTTCGCTCTTGGCGAACAAGATTTAGCGCCCACAAAGCTTTCTTCATTCTCACTACCGCATGGTAATGTTGAGCAGTGTGAGCACACGTCATACTCCACGAGCCAACACATCGAATGCGCTTATAATATCTCGCAAGGTTGATCATATGAATGACTTGTGGTTTATTTTATTTGCATAAAGCTAGTATTGAAATAGATTAAGTAATAGGTAAGCCTCGAGACCTAGTATTGGGACTAAATCAAAAAATTTAATGAAATTAAATAGTGTTGTATAATAATATTTTAATAAAATTGAACAGTGTTGTATCATAATAGCCCCATGATGTAGTACAAAAACTACAAACACTCGATTGATTGGAAAGGTAAACAACTAGTGGCGGAACCAGTTGGCCTGCTCGGCTAGTTTGAAGAAGACCTTGTTTGGATGCGCCAAGAACTCCGTCTGTCCAAACAAGGCCACAGGAGGCTAAGGACAATGAAGCCAGAAACTGCTATACTACCGTTCTATCTTCAAGAGCGTATGATGGTATGATGCATACCATTGCCTATCACGATTTTTATATTATCTGTAGACAACTCATACAATAGGTTGTCTTTTCACTTGTCTTGATAGATGACACAATCTTTTAATGCTTTTATGGATCTAAGACATTTCCTTCTTAGTTACAGTAATACTGATCGATTACAAAATTATAGGCAATATTTCTCTTTATATTCTCTTTCATCCACGTCATCTTAAATTCTACCACGGCAAAGAATATAGACAAGTGATATAAGTTCACTTGCATACATGACCTAATATGACATTCAAGTTCAAGTATATTCAAATATGCATCTAAGGAAAAGAAGACAAATGTTTCTTTACCACATGTAACACTTTGTGTTCTTACATAAGTGATGTATATGGTAACTCTTATCGCATGCAGAGGCTGCACTAAACCTCATGTAAGAACGGCGTAACAAAAATCCTTGCCAATAGCCAACAGGTGCTTCTTACGATGGATACATGTATGGTGCACTGATTGGCATGAGTTATACAAAACATTTTTAGTAAATTTCGCAAAACACCATATTCCGAGGAAAGGTAACATAAAAATCCCAGTTTTTCTTGACAAAAATGGGCAAAAGTTAAAAAAACCAAGTACACCACTGACCGTCCATTTTTTGCAAAACTCTGAATAACTAACACATGGATTAATTTTTGTTTAGGACCATCCCATACATATACCGCTTATACAAGCAACCAAATACACATCCTAATAGGTTGCTGCATGCTTGTAGTCTCAATCGTTCGACTAGTGTGAGTGGCATAACTACACACAAGCTGTTTGTACACATACAACAACAGAAAGATATGTACAAAGGAAACGATATTGTCCATTCGTTCGAGAGAGAAAAATATCACACGCTTTCTAAACTTTCTATTCATTCCCACACGCTACTCACTTCACTCACCAACAAACTCGCTCATCCTCATCCCCATTCCCGTTCATCATCCGGTCATCCCCATCCCCGTCCTCTGTGGCCTCCCATCCTAGGCCACCTCGACCTCCTCATTTCTCTGCCTTATCCAACTTCATGTTCCTCTCCCTTTGCTTTGGAGGAGGCGCTCAAGAAGCGGCCACCGAGGCGGGTGAGAAAGGCTAGGTGGCAAGTGGTCGGCGTGAGACCGGTAGTCACGGAGGACGGCCGCATGGCTTCGTGGCCAAAGACGCAGGTCGGGCGTCTTGCAGCTACTGCGTGGCCCCTCCCATGGTCCCCACACCGCGGGCCTCTGGCCGGCGGCACTATTGAGATGCGAGTAGACGCACCGCAGCAGCTCTGCGCCCTCCCAGCCTCCCTCCTCCTCCTCACTCTCGGCGCCGTGGCGGTTCCTTGAGCCGGCGCCGGTCCCCTCGTCTTCCCGCCCCTACTCTTGATCCAGGAGGCGACATGGATCTCTCCAGCGCCGCCAGAAGCTACTCACTTCTGCACTGCGCCTTTCCATGGCATCTTTCCCCGACCCTCACCGTCCTCTTCCCGCCCTAGGTTCCTTATCCTCTGCCCACACACATGCGTGCTTCGCTTTGTACTAATGTTGCGACTGGGTTGAAAATCATGTTGCAATCTGTTTTTAAAAATGTTTCATGTTGAGATGTTGCATTCATTAAAAAAATGTTGCAATCTGTTGGAGAAAATGTTGCATTCATAAAAAAAAATGTTACAACCGTTGAAGAAAATGTTGCATTCATGAAAAAATGTTGCAATCCGTTCGAGAAAATGTTGCATTCATGAAAATAAAATGTTGCGATCGGACTAGCTTACACTTGTCTACTAGAATGCCACGTCATTGCACACTTGCCACGTGGGAAGTCGACTCGATGTGCAAACCACCCTGGTTTGGACGGCTTTACCTGATTTGAACTGATTTTCAAACTTCAAAGGGTTGTCGGTTTTACGATATAGTTGAAAAATTAAAATCGGACGACATTGAAAGTATAGGAAGAAATGTGGACTTAAAAAACACAGGTGATGGAAACTGAAGAAAAACCTACCGGGTCCACCTGCCACCTGCTCCTTTTCACTGACAGGTCGGCCACCCTTGAGCTTCGCGGCCCCACCTGTCAGCCGTGATCGCGATAGTCCACTCCTGTACGTTGTGCACAGCTGGTGACCATATTCATAGTTTCTTAAGTATTATTTTTTAGTTCATTACTGAGGCGGATAGAATACTTAATCTAATAAAAGAAATAAGTATTCTAATGGATTATTTTAAACTTGTATCTAAAACTTTAATTCCTACTTTAATTGCTACACACAAACATATTATATGTTTTTATCCTAATAATGAAGTTTCTAATAGTTATTTTGTTGTTAAGTCATATGCCGGGATCGGCGATTTGGTTGTTTCTTCTTTTCTGAAGCGAGCTGGCATTTTAACCGTGCTATTACGCCCCTACCTTCATGAGTAATGATGTGTTTGAAACTACAGGATATTGGACAGTAGTAATGCATCAGAACGAACACAAAGAGACTAATTGTTGAGATGTTGAAAGAAAAACACTCAGTATTCCCTACCGACTCAGATACAGCAATCTACATATCTGTTATTTTGTTCTTAACATACAAATATATACGGACGAATATCACTAGTTCGGTATCATATTTCGTATTTTTTTCACAAAGTTAGACCCAAATAAAATAATAATATAGGTTATCTATTTTTCGATCTCTATATCGCTCCGCGAGCTTTCCGTTGGTCGTCCGTCAGGAATTATCCGGTACGTTTGCCTTGACTCGCAGAGGATGTGTTTCCCATAAACCAAACACACGATAAAGGGTGGATATTTTTTTAAAAAAATCGGAGCGAGGAGTCCGCGAGATGGCGATGGCGAGCTTGGCCAGGAGGCGCGCGGCGGAGGCGGTGCTGCTGCGGCGGCCGCAGGCTGCTTGGGCGTCCGCGTGGAGGGGGTACGCGGCGGCGTCGGGGGAGGAGAGCGACGTCGTCGTGATCGGCGGCGGGCCCGGCGGGTACGTGGCGGCCATCAAGGCGGCGCAATTGGGGCTGAATACCACCTGCATCGAGAAGAGGGGCACACTCGGGGCACCTGCCTCAACGTCGGCTGCATCCCGTCCAAGGTACCGTCTCCTCTCCTCCCTTCCTTTCTATACGCGATCCGGATCGCGTTTGTGTTGTCAGAGACTCGGAGCTCGTAGACCCGTGCGATGATTTGGGCTAGGTTTGCATTCACAGATTATTGAATTATTCCCGTCGGTCTTAGTTCGGATTACAGGTGCTGATGTAGTAGAGTAGGATTTTGTAGATTGTAATGATTCATTTGAACGCTATGCTTGGTTCTTCTTAGTTGTAACCGAGAGATTTGGGTGTGCAGTTTTGGATATATATTTTTCCCTAGTTGCTGCTGTGTGTGACTAGGTATGCGACCAGTGCTACCGCGGGTGTATTGTAGAATTGATTGTGGGAATGTGTGGGGTGTAGTTTTAGTGCCTTTTCTCTTTGGTTCTGTTAGTTGGATGATTGGCTTAGGTGTTAGGGTGGCTTCAACTGACCTGATCCAATACAACAGTTGGAAAATAAATTCTATGGGACGGGGCCTCAGGAGAGGCCCCTCTAATCTACCGTCCATCAGAGAGAGACAGAGAAGGGGAGGAGATCGAACGGCAAAGGAGAGGGCCTCACCGTGAGGCCCGTCCCATAGAATTTGCTTCCCAAAGTTGGAGCTTTTTTGGTGTTCAAAAAATCTAGAAGGTAGGGGATGATAATCAGCCTCAAAATTGGTCTGGAATGCTATTATATTTATCCAATACAACGCCACTGCTTAGAATTTTTCTGTATTCATGGAGTCAAAAAAATGTCAATTGCAGATTCCAATTTATTTCAAGAGAAGCTAGATGCCAAATTCAATCACTTTGAGAGCTCCAGCTTAGTGGCTTCAGTTTCTCTCATCTGTAGTCGTTACTTTCTTGCTCTGACTTGTCAACGATGGTAGTAAGAGGATCTTTGCTCGGATAGAGCCTTCAGGTGTTGTCTTGACTCTTGATAGTGTTCAATTTGATGAAATATTGTGTGCTTCCATTGATATGTACTGTACTTACGTTTTGAAGTTTAGTTGCACAGCGTTTCAAGCCTTTTGCTGATCCTATGCATGGTAAGGCTCTGCGATCATCTATTGGGTGTGGTTTCTAGTGTTTTGACCTTTTCATATTTTCACCTGTGCATATTAAATTTGTTGTGTAAACCTTGATGAAGCCATAATGCCAAATAAATACACTGAGAGGTGGTTCCTCAAATGGTGTTGCAAACTCTGCTGAAATATACTGAGACTTGGCTATTATGTTTGAAGCTGGCATATTTAGAAGGGAAAATTTGCTCAGGCAAAATTGCAAAGATGTACAAATTGGAAAATAACATCTAATATGAGGATGACATGTGGACTATGGAGCCACATGTCAGTGACACACCGATGTTATTTACTTATTTTTCAACTGTGAGATCTTTGTAGTGTTATTGGGCAAATTGCTCCTATTTAGAAACCTGCTAAATTTGTTTGGCTGGTTGTAGCATTTGGATCTAAGTTGTGTTTCTTCTTGATCATTCCAGGCTCTTCTGCATTCATCGCATATGTACCATGAGGCGAAGACTTCTTTTGCACACCATGGGGTCAAGTTCTCCAATCTGGAAATTGATCTACCTGCAATGATGTCTCAGAAAGACAAGGCTGTTTCTGGGCTCACGAAAGGCATTGAAGGCCTGTTCAAGAAGAACAAGGTTGAGTATGTCAAAGGGTTTGGGAAGTTCGTCTCCCCTTCGGAGGTATCTGTGGAGCTAATTGATGGAGGTAGCACTGTCGTCAAAGGGAAGAACATTATCATTGCCGCTGGCTCAGATGTGAAATCTCTCCCCGGAGTTACAATAGATGAGAAAAAGATCGTGTCATCTACTGGGGCTCTGGCCCTTTCAGAAATACCAAAGAAGTTGGTAGTTATTGGAGCTGGATACATAGGGTTAGAGATGGGTTCTGTCTGGAACAGGCTAGGGTCTGAGGTCACAGTCGTTGAATTTGCCCCTGATATTGTCCCATCAATGGATGGAGAGATTAGGAAGCAGTTCCAGCGTATGCTGGAGAAGCAGAAAATGAAGTTCATGCTGAAGACTAAGGTAGTTGGGGTTGATACTTCTGGGAGTGGTGTCAAGTTAACTGTGGAGCCTGCAGGTGGTGGAGATCAGAGTGTTCTGGATGCTGATATTGTGCTAGTGTCTGCTGGCAGAGTCCCATACACTGCTGGTCTTGGGTTGACGCCATTGGTGTTGAGACTGACAAGGGTGGAAGGATCCTTGTCGACAAGCGCTTTATGACCAATATTAAGGGTGTCTACGCGATCGGGGACGCGATACCAGGACCCATGCTCGCGCATAAAGCTGAAGAAGATGGCGTTGCATGTGTTGAGTTCATTGCTGGAAAGGAGGGCCATGTCGATTATGACACTGTACCTGGCGTGGTGTACACGCACCCCGAGGTGGCCTCTGTTGGCAAGACAGAAGAACAGGTCAAGGCATCAGGAGTGGCCTACCAGGTTGGGAAGTTCCCCCTGTTGGCAAACAGCCGTGCAAAAGCGATTGATGATGCCGAAGGCTTGGTGAAGGTAGTGGCCGACAAGGAAACTGACAGAATCCTCGGTGTGCACATAATGGCCCCCAATGCAGGCGAGATCATCCATGAGGCCGTGCTTGCACTTCAGTATGGCGCATCCAGCGAGGACGTTGCCCGAACATGTCACGCACATCCAACAGTGAGTGAGGCCCTGAAGGAGGCATGCCTGCAGACCTACCTGAAGGCAATCCACATCTGATTCCTATGATTTCAACTGCCAGCTCAAAACACTTCCCGAGATTTTGAAATAATTTTGGATCAATGTGATCTCGAAAATCTACTTTTTGTCACATGTTTCCTCAGCAAAATTGTGAATGGCACCTTTGCTGCAGATTATAGTTACATGATGTTGAATTCCCTTCCCTTGCTAGCTGCTGCATCTGGCCCCTACTCCCTAATAAAATGCTAAAACTGCAGCTCTGAATGTATTTTCTCCTGTGCTGCTTCTGCACCTGGTCTGCAGAAACCTGATGTCGGTTGTACTCCTTATATTAGAGTTTCTTTTTCTGTTGATACACAGTAGAGTAAAATATCATGGTACCGGGTACCCTAATTTTCTCTGGATTTATGCCTCTATCCGCTATTCAAATATTCAATTTTCAGTGTCTTTGTTTGTATAGATGTGCTTGAGTGACATATTTTACTACCTCATGATGTCATATTACACACTTTACACTGTCCAGACGCAGCTGTGCTCATCTATAACTGTTTATCAGGGCAATCCTTCCATTACTTTGTTATCTGAGTGTTGATGCTTAAAATTATGGAATGCTGCTGTAACTCAGAGATGCTTATGATTCTGAGTTCTGATACTTTCTTCCTGCAAACTACCAGAGAGGATAAGACAATTGCCAACATGACACAACAGTGATCACTGCTGGGATGATGTGAATAAAGGTGACATTGTCATATATGATTTTACAGCTCTTTTTTTTACCCTGACAATGGTGAGGTAGCAAATCATGAACAGATGGAGTGATGCTCTTACTAAGAATTTAGGGGCAACAAGTAGCAGCATATGTGTACGCAATTGCCAAAACTAACCATTTCTAGAACAAGGCAAAACCAGTGGAATGATTTTGCTTTGGAGAATTTTATACACACTGAGTTCAGAATGATTTTTTCTTTGTTTTTTTTGGAGTTCTCTCTAAATTCTAACTCTATGCCTTCAGCATCTGGGAGAATATTCAAACCTTTAAGTAACACCAGTATGTACCATAAGCTTCCACAATCTCACTTTTCCAATCCTAAATTAGCCAGAGTTTTTGGTACACTGCTGATGCGCAAATTAGCAATTATAGCACCCTCTCCACCTTAAGTGCAAAAAGGGCACTACAGACCGCGGGGCGCAACACATGTCGAGTCCGTGCCCTTTGGGGCCGGAGCTAGCTTGTCTGTGCCCCTAGGGCACAATGAAGCTTTGTCCGTGCCCATGGGGTGGAGCTAGCTCTTTCGTGCCCTGGTCCGTGAGCCTGGGGCGGAGCTAGCTTGCCCGTGCCACAGGGCACGAATACTTCCTGTGCTACGATTCCCTCCGCACTCCAGGCCGTGTAAACCTATACTTTTGTTTACAATTACAATACTGATCATGCCAGAATTTATTTTAGTTTCTATGAGCTCATAAAATAATTCATATTTGCTTTATTTTATGAGAAAACAAATGGGAGTGCAAGTGTTAGACGTGCAATAATTAAGCCCAAAACAAAATCACATCTATATCCAAATAGAGCGAGCACTAGTGGTGTCCAACGGGCGGCATGGCGGCCCGACACTACCGCCCGACTAGGTAATCGGTCGTGTCGTATCATATCGGTCCGTGGCTCTATTGCCACCCGTGCACGACATGTCGAGTGCATCGCCGCGCTTGCTCGGCTCAGCACTGTTAGCCTATCGGCCGATGTCGACCTATTTAGCTCATATGACATAAAAATTAGAAAAAAAATATAGAAAAATCTGAGAATATATATATATATATATATATATTAAAAAATAAAAAATATATACTTATAAAATACAAAAATATATAATTAAAAATACAAAATAAAATCATATAAGTATTATATAGTCTGTGCCGGACCGAACCACAGTGTTATGCTCGGGACAGGCCCGGAAGACACGACTGACCATGGCTAGCGCGCATCACAAAACCTCCGCTCGTCTTCTCTTGTCCCCCTTTTGTTCTCCAACAATCCACGTAACTCCCCTATGCCTCTCTCTCTCTCTTCAGCGTGAGACCCAAAAGAGCAAAAGGTGGAGATGGCCATCGACACGCCATCGCCGGCGCCGTCCACCTCGCCGGCGCCATCGGCGGCGGCGGGCGGCAGACGCGCGCGGCGGAGTCGGTGCGGCTGGAGCACCAGCTAGTCCGGGTGCCCCTGGAGGCGCTCAAGTCCACCGCCCGCATCAACCACCGATTCGCCGAGAAGGAGATCGCTGCCGTCCTCTCCTCCGCCTCCTCGGCCACCGCCGCCCCCGGCGACAACTGCGCCGCCGCTGTCGACCACCTCACTTCCCTCGTCTCCCGCCTCCACGGCCTCAAGCGCAAGGCACTGTCCTCAATCCCCACACATCCCCCATTCACTCGCCGAATCATGCTTGCCTCAGAAAAGATCCCAACTTGTTGATTCGTTGGTTCTTGTTTCTGGATTCTACTGGAAAATCGTATCTTTTGGTGTTTCCTTGCTGATGATTTTTTTATACATCTTGCTGATGAATTGATTCCTGATGATGTATTTCAGATGGAGGAGGGTGCGCGGGCGGAGGAGCTTCAGGTGCAGAGGTGCCGGGCGCGGCTGGACCGGCTGGCGGCCGCCAGCGCCGGCGACGACGGCGAGTGGGAGGACATGCGGCTGAAGCGGATCCTGGTTGATTACATGCTGCGGATGTCCTACTACGACACGGCCACCAAGCTCGCTGAGACTTCCGGCATTCAGGTATAAGAATGGTGGGCAAGAAGGGCATCCCAAAAAGAGATTTTGGTTGATTCATGTAATTATGTGGTCTGTTCTCCCGAACTTCATCTGCCCAATAAACTTGTGCGTTTCTATCTAGGAAAGTATAACTAGGCAAACTGTAACTAGAGACTGTAAAAAGGTCTGTAAAATTAGCAAAAAGATATAGTGCAGGCACAAAGGACACTGAACATAACCTGGCAGTGGGGAATAACTTTTGATGTGTGTCAATGTCTGTTTTATCAAGAAAAATGCAGGGTTGGCTTGAGGATGCTAGTATAATAATTAGGAATTGAGAGGATGTTAGTGCATTGGAAGTACAGAAATCTAGTTTAGCAGCAGCAAGTAGGCAGATATTAGGCTGTGGCTACTGGCTAGCATATAATATTGAACTGACATTTAACAAGGTGTAGACGGTTGGTACTGAAGTGATCTATCTAGATAGTTGAAATTACATAGGTAATATTGCAAAGAAGACATATCAGTTCAAAGCAAGGTTCGGGTAACTGGTTTCAGATTTTTACCAGGGGAGGGGGAGGGGTTCCGATAGGGCCGGTTTGGCCGAAAATTGGAAAATTCCGGCTGAAATTTTCAAATCAAAATATTTGAATTTTCCGAATTTTAAATAAAAAAGATCAAATTCAAGCAAATACGTTTTTTTGGCCGGTTTGAACTTTTACGGGGGGGGGGGGGGCGATAATCCCGATTTTCAGTTGATTATCGGGCAGTAATCAAAGCTATGGTTCAAAGTCCATATAAAATTTCAGGGAGTCTGAATCTAATGATAGATTCCTGGTCACCTCCTTTTCATGTGTAATCCTTGAACAGGTGCCATCATTCTGTATTTGACTGATACATTGTTAGCTGTATAAATCAACCCCGGTTGTACGTATTGCACATGCCTCCCTTCTGCCAAAAAAGGAGATTTTATTAGTTCCTGATCTCACAATAGGCTTGCAAGGCCTTTCTTATTGGAAGACAGTGGGATTTGTCATGTTTAATTGTTTATTTATGCTGCTCTGTTACATTTAGGTGTCTAGTTTTCTTCTGCTTTCATTTGCTTGAATTGTTCTACTAAAGCTCTCTTGGTTCACTTATTTCAAACTATGTCTGTGTAATGGAGATGACATAAGTTAATTTCTCTTCCTTTTGCACTTAGCATTATTACTGTGGTGTCCAACTATATGTGATTATTTGCCAGTAGCACAACATGTTGTGTTTTTCTTTGGTGTTATTGCGTGATTATTTGCCAGTAGCTCATGTTGCTTTGTTCTTTTGGTTCTATTGCGTAAATAACAAACTGTAACATCATTTTTAAATATGAAATTAAGCATGGCTTTCCCACCAGTATAATGATAACGAGAGTGGTTATCTATCGAATCATGCTGGAACCAAGACTTTTAGTACCTACTGCCTTTATCTGCAGTCATGGATACTCTTTGGAACCTAACCTAACCAGTCAACTATTGGCACGCAGGACCTCGTTGATATTGATGTCTTCCTAGATGCAAAAAGAGTAATTGTTTCTCTTCAGAATAAGGAAATTGCTCCTGCTTTAGCTTGGTGTGCAGAAAACAAGTCTCGGTTAAAGAAATCAAAGGTTTGTTTCATTTTGTGCTATTTCATCATTGATCTTCTTCCATCGGCATAGTTGTGAGATGGAATAATGTATCTTTGCGTATGATAGAACACTGGTGAATGCGGTTCTTGCATTGATCTCTGGCTGTTAATAGTTCTGATAGCTCATCAACCATGTTGGTTTGCTTCTTGAAATCTTTCCCGGTTTAAAAAAAAAAACCCTTCATCTTTGTAACTTCTTAATCGCTTGATGATGGGATATATGGGTTTCAGCATTTATAATAACTTGTGGCATGAGTTCTGCGATTTTTTTGCCGTTATCCTCTATATTGGCGGTGATTTGTTCTACACCTCTTTCTGCTAGAGAGCATCCAAGTCTAAAAGAAATAGGGGAAAGTATTATGGGGAGAGTGCATGGTATATCAGTAAGGATCATTGCTTGATGTTTGCTGTTGTCATTTTAATGCATGGTATATCAGTGAGTAAGGATCATTGTTTGATGTTTGCTGTTGTCATTTTCCAAAGAAACAAAACAAACTCAAATTTTGCTAGCTTCTGAGTGGCATATTTTACCTTTATCTCAATACTTTCTTTTGTTCTACTACATTAGTGTCTTCTGTTATTTGCCCTGCAGAGTAAGCTCGAGTTTTTACTGAGGCTTCAAGAATTTGTGGAACTAGTCAAGGCTAAGAACTTCATGCAGGCTATAGGGTATGCTCGGAAATACCTTGCTCCCTGGGGGGCTACACACATGAAAGAACTGCAGAGTGTTACGGCGACATTGGTTTTCAGAAGCAGTACAAACTGTGCTCCTTACAAGGTTAGAAGCACCTTGTCTGTGTTCTTGGTTTTTGTTATGTCACTGCATCACAAATATGATAGCAACTGGAGTTAGATTTTCGTGCTTAAGTGTGGATCTTGGAATATATATACATGAATGGAGTCATTCACCACAAATTTCGGATCAATTCCTGGTGGAGCACTGGAGCTGCAGTGTAAAGGTTTTGGCACCTGGCTGAAATCCTGTGTTTTACCCGCAGGTCCTGTTTGAGCAAAACCAGTGGGACTGTCTTGTGGATCAGTTTAAGCAAGAATTCTACAAATTGTATGGCATGACGCTGGAGCCATTGCTGAACATCTACCTGCAAGCAGGCCTGACAGCTCTCAAGACTCCGTATCCTTCACATGATCAATAGTTTTTTTTTCACTTGTTACCATTTCAATCTAAATTGGTAGTATTAATATCTTGTTTATTTCCTCCTTGACCTTGTAAAGATTCTGCTTTGAGGGTAACTGCCCCAAAGAAGACCCCTTATCGCTGGACGGCTTCCGGAAACTAGCAGAGCCGCTGCCATTCTCGAAGCAGCACCATTCGAAGCTTGTCTGCTACATAACCAAGGAGCCCATGGACACTGAGAACCCGCCACTCGTTCTGCCGAATGGCTATGTGTATAGCACCAAGGTACACGCCGAACTGAGCTGAGCCAATCTCTAAATCCAAACATTCAGACTGAGCTTAGAATGTTGCTTGTGTGGTGTCCTCAGGCTCTTGATGAGATGGCCAAGAAGAATGATAACACGATCACATGCCCCAGGACAGGAGACGTTTGCAAATTCTCGGACCTCGTCAAGGCTTACATCTCATGATGATCTTGACGCGTAGTTCATCTTGGCGGACACTGATTTGTGACTTGCAGTCTGAATGTACATAGAACCATGGGCACATTCTGCATCCTGTTTAGTTAAATTTGAGTTGTGCTGCAAAGCAAAAAAAACCATTGAAACTACTTGTTTCCATCCTCTACTTTTCCTGGCCGAATGACTGCCAAATTTATACTCGTTACTCATGCCCATCATCAACATGAATCGACTTTACATAAAAGGGAAAATAACAGGAGAATGAATACCATTTCTCAATGCGAATATGCAAGTATGTAATCGTAGCAGATGGCTAACAGGGGACTTCGCTCTTCCATAACGTGGAAACTATACAGAAGTTTCACTTTTCGTTTGAAGACTAGCGAAAGCAGAAAGTCTTCTCGGGCGCTTCTAAACCAAGAAAGCGGAAAACTAGATCCAATCGACTCGTGGGCCATAAGCCTCACGAGCAAAAACAAATTAGTCAAGGCGTAGCCCAACACGCCTCAACCCCCACGAAATTTAGGTCGTTCGATCCGAAACCCCTAGATCCAACAGCCCACACCGCTCGTCCCCCCTATATAAAGGCAAACTCGACGCGCGCATCCCAAAACCTAGCCTCCCCGCCCCACTCAAACCCACACCGCCGCCGCTGTCGCCGCCGCAGGCGCGGAGGCGGCCCCCCGGCTGCCGCCAAGATGCAGATCTTCGTGAAGACCCTGACGGGCAAGACCATCACGCTGGAGGTGGAGTCCTCGGACACCATCGACAACGTGAAGGCCAAGATCCAGGACAAGGAGGGCATCCCCCCGGACCAGCAGCGCCTCATCTTCGCCGGCAAGCAGCTCGAGGATGGCCGCACCCTCGCCGACTACAACATCCAGAAGGAGTCGACTCTGCACCTGGTGCTCCGCCTCAGGGGCGGCGCCAAGAAGCGCAAGAAGAAGACGTACACCAAGCCCAAGAAGCAGAAGCACAAGCACAAGAAGGTGAAGCTCGCTGTGCTCCAGTTCTACAAGGTCGACGACGCCACCGGCAAGGTCACCAGGCTCAGGAAGGAGTGCCCCAACGCCGAGTGCGGCGCCGGGACCTTCATGGCCAACCACTTCGACCGCCACTACTGCGGCAAGTGCGGCCTCACCTACGTCTACAACCAGAAGGCTTGAGGAAAGGTGGCTGCTCTGCTCTGCTTTTCCTTCCTACCTATCAAGAACTGAGCTGATGGTTACAACTTCTTTAGATATGTGTCTTGTCTGTCTTTAAAATTGAAAACCTTGGGTAGCTTATTGGATGTTGGAACGCGTGTTACTGAGATGATGTGATGCGAGTTTAATTTTGTTTTTTCTTATGGTATCATGTTGGATGATGATATTTTTGTTCTCTTTTTTGCTCTCATGGATCGGTTGAAGTAGTATGAGAAATGCTTGGTTTAATCTGTCCTTTGCTCTGCCTCCGATGTTAATGTTATCACTGGTGGCAATTGTAAATTGTTCTGTGAGATTGACAAAAGGGTGCAGGTATCTTAGTGAGATTATGATTATCCATGCCATCAGGTGCATCATTGGGTGTGCATATCTATGATTAGGTTTTGTACTAGCTGTCTTGTATTGGTTTCTCGTGATTTTGGCTTAATAGCGCAGCCATTGTCATGACTCCATGTATTAGTTCAGCCTTCAGCGCCATTCCCATGTATTTTATTTTGTAGATAGATAGATATATGCATTCAATGTTTGATATTGTTTTAGACGGTGGTTGATTTGATGGTAAGGTATTAAGGTGATTTACTTTTGTTGAATATTTCATTGGGGTGTGCTATCTCATACAGAATTATAGATTGTAGAGAGACCATTGAGCAGCTTAAAAATCTTTAGTTGGATTACCAAGATTTTGGTTTTTCAAATGGTTTAATACGTTTTGTATTTGGAAAGTAATTCGAAGATGGGTGCTTGGGCCTTGGAGGTAGATGCACGTTAATTTATGCTAATGGGATGAATGCATGTGAGTTGTTCCTCAAAAAAAATGTTGGTGAGCTTACGGCCTGCATTTTTTTTGTTCTTGTGCATTCAAGTGTTCGTTGTCAGTGAATCTGAAACTGGAACTGTCTGCTCATATGATTGCTCTCTCGGCATTCTGGCACTGTTTACTGGTACCGTTTGATGTGGATCGAAAATACTCAGTTACTGACAGTAGCAAATGAAACCATGATGGTTCTATAATTTAGGGCCTGTTTGGGCTTTTTTGAAAAGCAACTTCCGGCTGTGCTGTAGGGCTTTTTGGCTGCAGACTGAATAGCTGGGCTTTTTCGATTTAGTGTTTGGTTGTCTACCTTTTAGGTAGGTTGGCGGCAGCTTTCGAGATGAGAAATATCAGTAATAGTTTGTTTGATACCGTTTAACGTAATTAACAATATTTAATGACAATTAACGATATTTAAACAATATTTAACGATATTTAACAACATTTAATGAAAAGTGACTATAACTAACAACATTTGACGACAACTAATGGTAGTTAATGACAAGTGACGATAGCTAACGACATTTAACGACAAATTGGCCATAATTAATGTAATTAATGATAATTAACAATAAATAATTATTACAACAAACAATTACTACATAACATTATTACAGTGAATAATTAATACAATCAATTATTACATAAATAAATACAATAATTATTATTATAATCTGATTGCTACTACTACTAACATAACCAAATTGCGATATGATTGCTACTAAAATAACTAATGTGTTGACACTACTGGTACTCATAAATTTGGACATAAACTTGGATATATTTTATGATACCACTAATACTCAAAGACCATTCATTCCATAAATCAACGTCGTATACTACATTTTTTTTCAACCAACTACTGTTGCCTGAACATTCATATAATTCAGAATTTTACCAGTCGGGTATAACACATGCAATAAACATAACATAGATCAATCTTTAAACATTCAGATACTTCAGAATTTAAGCAATTCATGCTCTCTCCACTTTTTCTAGGCTTGAGACTGTATCGTGGTGTTAGGTACCACATCCTCACGCGTATCCACCGCAACAAATAATTATTACAAACAATTCATGCCCTCTACTTTTTTCGGTTTAAGATCGACATCGGCAGTGTTAGGCACCCTACCCTCACACGTATCCCCAAAAATGGAAATATTAATATAGCCAAACTCCAAAATACAACAAACAAGAACTTGCAAACTCTTATGCATATTGACAAACTAACTGATCTAATATCAATCAATCAAGAAATCAAAACAATATTTGAATGAGCAAAAGTCGGTAGATAGCCCAAGCAATTTCAGGATATGAACCTTACACGCCCAAATCAAGATGCACAGAGATCTGAACATATTCACTTAGAAAAATATGAATACTTCAAATATCAATTTTCAGTTAGATCATGATCTCAATACATGATTCATGCAAGCATCATGCTTAAAGTTTATTTCTAGATCATCAATGAGTACCATGGCAGCATCAAACATGCAACCAATCATCCATTGATCATGCTAGGATCATTGCCGTACATTGTAATTCAGCATGCACTACATACAAAAATTCAAGTTTTCCATTTTGTTGACTATCCAACAATCAAACATCTAGTCAATATACAAATGAATGTCTTATGTGCTATCAGGTTAGCAAATGATACAAGACAGGATAATCAAATTCAGGAAACATGATAGTCAATTATATACAAGACATTGAACAACAAGCTGGATGAACAAGTGGATGCTCAATGCCCAAGTGATAAACAAACATCAAACATAGAATTATCATCAACACTAATCTTATGACATGAGTTCATACCATGCATCGTACTAGCAATTGAATGCATGAATTGTTCCAGTGTGCAATGCAAATCCCTAGTATGAGCATTCAACTATGAATGAGACAATTTCAGTGGATATGTTGATGCAAAATTCGCTTCCCAACTTCCCTACATCACAACAATTTATGCTAAGACCAAATGTTCTTCATTGCCATACATTCTAATTACCATTCTTGTCCGATGTTCTTCAAGCAACTAGCACAACGAACTAAATTCAACATACTGACCAATGAACAATGGAATTTCAAGCAATACCAGTAACTACTAAGATACCAAACTAAATTCAATGACCAATGAACAATGGAACTTCAAGCAACAACCATCTCGAACCCACAATTGGAACCAAGAAATCGGGAGGAGGGGATGCCGACGGCAACTCGGGAGGAGGAGGGGAGGCGGCTCGGAGGTGGAGGAGGAGGCACTGTGGCTCGGAGGAGGACGACCGCGGCTCGGGAGGAGGAGGTGGAGGAGGGCGGCTCGGGAGGTGGAGGAGGAGGTGGCGCGCTGGGAGGAGGAGGTGGAGGAGGGTGGCCACGGGGGAGGAGGAGGTCTGGGAAGGAGGTGGCCTGCAGGTGGGAGGACGGGTGCACCAAGGAGGAGCGAGTAGGAGAAGAAGAGGCCAACGCCGAGAGAGGAGGGAGTCTGGGAGGAAGCGCCGCGTCGAGGGGAGGTGGACGCGGCGCGTGAGCCAGGAGAGGAGGAGGAGGCCGAGCGAAGGCGCCAGATCCGGCGCGATCCAGACCGGCGAGGAGAATACGGCGCCACTGGGGAGGAGGAGGACCAGCACGACGGGGGAGGGCGGCGGTGCGTCGGGGGCGGAGGGAGGGGGAGGAGGAGGGCGGCGCGGCCCCACCGGCGTGGGAGGAGGAGACGCATGGGAGGAGGCGCACGAGAGGAGGACTGAGCGGTGGGGGTATTTTATCGAATGGCATTTTTTGTAAATATCGTGAAACTCGAGGCAAATAGGGAAGAGATTGTGGAAGCCGCGAAGTCGCCAAGGGCGGCTTTCGGCTTTTGGCTTTCTCCCATTGAGGCGGAAGTCGCCTCGAGAAAGCGCTGAAAAGCTCGTTGTTTGGTTGGCCGCTTTTCAACGAAGCTAAGTCAAGTCAAACAAACACCACCTTAGCGCCTTCATACATCACTATCTTGTTACATTGAGAGCTTTGTCGCTTGAGACTTCTCGCCGAAGTAAGCCGAAATTCAAGCCATCCCAAATGGGCCTATAACATCCGGGCGGTTATCTTGGAGCTTGCTCTGAAGCTCGATAAGGCTGTCAAGGAAACCCTTAGCTATAGTGGCCTGTTTTGATGTGCTATCCCGAAACACTTTCGGAACAGCACGTGTTATGATCATAAGACTCATGCGATTTGAACGATCCCACTTCTCATACTCCATCTTTTCCTCAATAGAGCTGTTAGCCACAAGAGCAGTGGGTTGTTCTTTACAAAGTGCAATGTCTAGATTCATTACCCCAAGAACGATCAAAATGTTTTCTTTCCATTCTTTAAAGTTTGCACCAGTAAGTATAGGTATTGAATTGATGCTAGGAGAAATATTGGAAGCAGGATTTGCAGCTGACATAAAGGAATGAATTAAATGCTCATATTAGGATATGAATAAGATACTTAAGGTTTGATTTAGAACTTGGTATATTCCATCATGCAAGATACCTTGCGCTACATTAATATTTCATATTTGTACAGAAATATTAACTTGCAAGTGGTAACCTTGATGTAACAATAAAAAACTAACAATAAATCCTGTCAAACAATATGCCTTAGTTTGGTCCGACATATTGTTCACGTGGAAACTTGATAACTGTTACATATTTGTTGCCACAGTTGCATATATAATTCGGCCAAATGTTGACTTTCCTTTGGTCCAGTCAATAGATGCATAAATAATACAAACAAAAAAAATGCCTAGTTGTTCTGAATAAATTAACCTACATAATAGAGGTTGCTTTAGCAACATAGAACTTCAATTAACCTATGTAGAACACTAGCTGGCCAAACTATGAATCAATTCATCATTATTTCATAAGAGTCCACAATTTATACCACAATACATTATATAGTCCTCATCAAGATGAAGCGCAAATGAACCAAGCTAATCAGATAGCACAATTAATTCGCAAGACTTATCTTAAAATAGAAAGTTAATTCCTAGCCTAACAGAGGATCGATTCAACATGAGAGTGCTTGAAAAACACAATTTTAGTACTACACCAATGCAACAAACTGAAAACAATTAATCTTAGTTTAATAATGAAATCACATATCAAAATCTACTGAATTCTTCCAACAGAGATTCATACAAGATCACAAACACAATATTCATCCCAGAACATAATACACTAATGAATCTGAACCACTGGAAAGAGAGAGTCTTGTAGCAAGATGACAATAATGATATAAGTACAGATATGCAACCGATCATTATCGCATTTGACAGATTAATCCAGAACTAATATTGATACCAAATTAACCAATTTGACAGATTAACCAATTTGCATAGATTGATACCAGTTTGCATTTAATATGTGAAATAGCAAGAATTAACCATATTTCCACAACAGATAATAAAGCAATTGATTGATCAATACCAGAACTAAAAAACTGAAGATTCAAAAGCTTAGTCCTTCATTGACCTTATGCAGGAACAAAAAAATGTCCCTAACCAAATCTTGATTATACCAGAAGGAAACTTGATTAACTGAAAAAATTGAATCTGTAATCTCATAGATGCATGATATAAACTGATCGGAGAACAAACCAAAAACAAGAAGAGACCGTAGTAATACCAAAACTATGATTAAACTGAAGTTGCTGGAATATTCAATCATGCAAAAGCTTAATCACAAATTATCCTAATGCAACAATTATAATCCACAATTAGTCACTACAAGGGCTAATCTGATGGTTTTCTTGATGCTCGAAGCGGTAGTAAAGTGCCAAGAACGCCACGCACTTGGAGGCGGCCGGAGCCCAAAGACGGTTGGCCGGACGCGGAGGAGGCAGAAGCCGAAGAGCGCTCGGCTCATGGGGAGGCGGCAAAAGCCAAGAGGGCACTCGACGCACGCGCAAAGGCGGCGCAAGCCAGATGCGAAATCAGCGAAAGAACAAAATGCCGTATAAAGCATTAGGAGCCCGAGGCGGCGGCGCGCGGAGGCGGTTGGAGCTTGAGGGTGCACGGTGACGAGGACATCAACCCTAAGGATGCAACCACTACTTCGATCCGCTGTATTGCATCCTCTACTTCAACCACATCTTCTTCGATAGGACTTTCGACTACTGCACTGTTATATTCCCCAGTTAAACCAAGCTACATCTACCCATACGAGCCGAGCTTCGTTTACATACTATGGTGCTACGTCTACATGTCATGCTGTTACGTCACCAATTATTGGCCCATGGGCTTTGTAATAAATGGATTGATTTGGCCGGTTTGGCCCCTATGGGCAGTCACCTAGAGTTTTTGGTACTGTTTATATGGCACTATTAATGCATGAACAGTATCCACGGTTGCCCTTCCTTCTCGTATACATAGTGGCCACCACCCCTATAGTTCCTCGGGTTTTGTTGATTAAAGTTTAGCTTTGCTACTTTATATTTTGTCCTGTTGTTCAGCGAGATCAACAGCGACATTGTTCTTCAGAACCCCACTTATCAATACAATCTTAATTCCTATTTGCAATTTCAGATTGCTATTTATCTCGTTCTTGTGTGCTTCTTCGGTGTATGCAGGAATTGATCTTCGTGATCAGGTCATCCAGTATTCATGCACGGTTGATAACGACTTGTCGAGCAATTCAGCGATTGCGTTGTTTTAAGCCTTGCGAGTTCGTAGCTAGGATCGTGAGAGTTGAGTGACTACTACCGAACTTACCTTCTCATCGAAAGATCGGACCATAATAGGACCTCCGTGGTTCATCACATGGCGCCGCAGAGGCGACACTAAGCCGAGGAAGCTCGCCTCACGTGGAGGCGGTGGAGACCAGGAGCCGCTCGTCGCTTGGGAAGGCAAGCGGTGGTGGAATCTTGAGGGCGCATAGGGGGGCATGCGACGACGGCGACCGAAGGGCACTCACCGATTCGCTGAGCATTTGCATCGGGCAAAGATGCGCAGAGCGAGTGGGAAGAACAGACGATCGGGGAAACTAGAGCCTCTTGGCGCAAGCAAGAGGACACTCAGATGAAGATGCGAAAGCAGCCAAAGAGAGAAAGAAGACGACTAGATGAGAAAACGGATGAAGCCGAATTCGCCCAATAAAAAAAACAACGAGTTGCAAAACCAGACATATCGTCTTTGATACCAATTGATAGAGAGAGAAAATCTGATCTAGACTGATGATCAGAACAGAAAAACAACCAAGATCGTATATGTTGTAATTGCAACACACAGTCCAATCTGTGAACAAGAAAACATACCAGAAGATGCCATTGGTCGTAGAAATTATCTGAAGTAGTAGATGAACAATTGCTCAATCTACCTAGGTTCGATCTTTCCCACCAATAGGTAAGCCACAAATTCCAACTACAGATAGGGATAGGTGATATGATATGAGTTACCCTTATGAAAGGACTTGACCCTTATTTATAGCTTTAGCATAGAATCCTATCCCGGTCCATCAATAGAGATAGATTATAATTAGGTCTCTACACAGATTTAAAATCCAAGTCTATATTTTTCTTAATAGATACTCAGGCTCTTAATAATATTATTTGATCACTTTACATATTTGAACCAACCAAAATAGATAGTTGATATGTATTAAACTTATGTATGTACACATAATAGGAAATCCAACATACATGTGAGGACCCCGGTTTATTCGGCTTGTACTGTTTAACCATCCACTTGGTCCTAACAGTACAAATCAAATAAACTAAGCCTCGAGATATGTATACTTCCTGCACTGCAGATACACACCTGCTACAAAATCATACATCAATTCCATTCATACACATAGAGCCAAGCAAAAGCAACAAATGAAAGACATAGATAATATAAAGAGAGTTATTACAAAAGAGAGGCCGACTGCCAAATAACACATAAGTAACTAATATAAACAATGGAAGCAAAAGGGCCATAAGATGGCTATAAACAAAAGCCAATCGGTGTGCCTTTACCCACAAGGCAACCAACCGGACCGCCAAGCTAATCGTCCCAAACAACACAAGAACACACTCACAAAAGTGAGGCCTTGGGGCTCACCTTCTTCCTCTCCAACAATTAATATTAAGCAAGCGGATGAGTACAAAACTTGTTTTTGTACTGCAAGACTGACGTGTGAGATAACAGAACTATAATTAACTACATGCAAGCTTTATTTAAGTGGATGAGGCTCGACTTATTTTCAAAGATAAAGCAAGTTTTCATTTGCAATAAGATAATAGATTCAAAGCAAGTTTGCAATTAACTTTACTGCTCAAATAAAAGAGAGACAATTATAACAATAGATAGATGACAACACCAACCTAGAAGTGACTAACCCATAGTCACCACAACAATAGCATGAAGTACCCCTTCATACCACCCATGTCAAGTTTAAGTTTTTAAAAGGTTGTAGTCTAGTTCTTGCACGACCTTACCAAGCATGTCCATAACCTAGAACGAGGCTATTCGAATAGTTTTAACCCTGCAGGGGTGTACCAATGTACCCACACGATAGACCGCCTTTCCACCAGCCACGGTTAGCACACTTCCTTTGGTATGCAAGCATGGCTAAGTCTAACAAGACGCTTTCCAATGGACGATGCTAATTAAGAGTCGCAACTCCACGGAGAAGGATACATTAGACACCCTAACTGCCCGCTAATGCTCCTCCAACACCACACACACACACAAGAACACACCCACCAACCAGCTCATAATTAACACCCCCCAAAGTACTTAGTCAAGAGAGGTTCCATATCCCCCTCGTGTGGTTAGCACGCAATAAGCGCTTGGCTTAGTGATACAAGTAACTCGGTCCTTGGGGACTTAGGCACCATTCCAACACACCCAACAGATCACATCAACATACCATTGTGCCCAAGTCAAGATATAGTTTTGTTTTCGTTTTTTTATTTGTAAATCAATAAAACACAAGGGTTGGACATAATGGAGTAGTATAAGTAGTTGTGTAATCAAGATCACCGACTAAGTCGATGATCGCCCAATACTACCGATAACTAGGCATGGCTAAGCAATATTCATTCGTAATCTACTAAGTGATAAGAGTTCATCCATCGAACTCTAACCACAAAGAAATAACCTAGGCTCGGTAGTAGAGGATAACCATTTACCTACAAATTATGCAACTAGAGGTCTAACTAATCAATTTAACAACAAAATAGCAATGCATACATAGAAGTTAAACAAAATATTAGGCTTTAAAAGTAATGGGATCAATGGGAAATGATCAAACCGCTTGCCCGCTTGCTGTTGCTCAATTTGTTATGGAGGGTCGTTCTCGGGTTACCGCAAATGTCAAGCCTAAGCGGAAGAGCGAAAACAACCAATAAGACGAGCAACACTTAAACGAAAGAGCAAGCAAAGATTATCCAAATGCGACGAAATTTATACACACGGTAAAATAGGAACATACCTAGACATAGAAACTGGAAAAAACTTAATTTGGATTTGTGGTACAAAAGATATTCCTTAAAAACCTATTTTCGGCCATAATTAGGTACTGTAGCAAAAATATTTTCTAGAAAGATTTTGAAGCTAAAATTTTTATGGTAGTTACTTACTGGTGTAGTGATAATCCATATAAAATTTCAGGTCATTTGAAGTTATAACGAATTAGTTATGATTTTTCTAAGTTCTAAAACTAGGACATCATTTATATCAGTAGCAAAGACCACTAGCCAACTGGTCCTTCATTAAAGTTCATCCCTAAAGGAAATTAACAAAATTTAGTTCGCTCAATTTGGACTTACAGAGAACAAGTTATGGATTTTCTAAGCTTTTACAACATTTTTGGAATATTTAATAAAGGCTGAAAAGGCTAAAATCGATTCCCAACATTTCTGGTTCTTAACAGGGCCTGGAAATATTTCTAGGTTAATTTCTAGCCTAAAATAAAATTAATACTACTGAAATCACCCAAAAAGGATCTATAATGAAAAAGATATGAATTTCTAAAGTTTTAACAACATTTTCAGTGGAAAGATAAAGCTTACCGAGGAATTTTATAACCCTCAACCGAAAAGAAAAGGCGTGGCTCAACGTGGGTCGCTGATTAGAGATCTGACGGCCCACGCGCACGGCCGATTCAACATGCGCACGCGCGCGCACCGTTGGATTTGATTCCAACGATCCAGATCATTGTGACCTTCGGACCCGCCGAATGCTCGCACAACCTGGACCGTTGATCAAGCGATGAAGGGCTGGGATTGAGGGAGCCTTCGGATAGTCTAATTGCTCCCACGATCCCGGCCACGAATCCAAGATCGAACGGCTGAGGTGGATTAGGCCGTTTACGATTTGAACAGGGCCATCGACAATAGGGGCCCACCGTCGCTGACGCTAAGTCACATGCGGGTTTAAACACACGCGCATGTGGGGTTTTGAAGTTGGCGGGCCTGGTCGATGATCAGGCCACGCACACATGGGTTAGCGACGGGTGATTAAAACGCGCGGGCCACATGCAAGCGATCGAGGAGGTGGGTTTAGGATCGCTAATGATTACTAACCCCGATTAACAATGATTAGCAATGATTAGCACTAAATGACTTGAGCACGAGCTCGGGAGAGGTTTAAAGTGGGCGCCCGCCATAACGATGAAGCGTCTCGCGCTAAGACACATTAATTACCGCAATGATTAGGCATTAATGAACGTCATTACCGTGTCCGAACGAATTACGACACCGCCGCTTTCGCCCGACAACAAAACCGAGGGCACCCGCCGCCGCCGGCGACCCAAGGCACGCGGCAGGCCTAAGTGCCAAAATGGAACCGCAATAGCATTACGCACCCATCGGGACCACCCACACCGCTCGGTGAACCCGAACTACCGCTAGCCGACGATGAGTGGCGCGACCAAAACGGCGAAATGCATAATGACCAAAAGCCCCATGAACGAACCATTCCAATGAGTGCCAAAGCTTCTAGGGGCTACTAGAAGGATACCGAGGGTAGGGAGGTCCAGGATGGACGGAGTTGCTCGCGACGAAGAAGGTTGCGGACTTGGAGAAGACAACTCTGAGAAGGTGCTCGAGCAAAGATAACACGACCGTGTCATCGGTTAGCTCCAACCAAGCTCAAAGAAGCCCCTGCAGTAAAGAATGAAGAATAGAGCTTCTACCGGTGATGAGGAAGAAGGGGTGCTCACACTAAAAGAACAATTCCCAAAATTGAGTCGCCTCGTGAAAAGCAACTACAATTAAGTTAGGGTTTTGTTCCGGAGGTGAGAGGCACACTGTGAAACTAAAAGAGAGGAAGAAACGCCATCGAGCACTGGTTGCACCGAGGAGCTCCCAACTCAACAATGGCGGTTTAGGTGCTTTTGGTGTTTTGAGCTCACAAAGCACCAAAGATGCTCGGCAAGACCACTGGGTTTTGAAAGGGAACCGAGGGAGAGCTGTGGAGCTACTTATAGCTCAAGGAGCTTAAGCTAGGTTGAGCACAAGCTCTCGGGTGGATGGGTTCATGCCCGCCATGGGCACCGTGGAGTGACGGGAGCGGTAGGAGACGACTTTTGGGAGGAGGAGTGGTGTGCATTTAATGCATGGCAAAGATTTAGCCGTTTAAAGGGCTCAAGGAGGTGACAAGTCACCTCCTCTCTCGCCATGGCGCACAAAGGGCATGCGCGGTGGGAGGAGGAAGATGACCAATGACGCGAGCGGGCCACCACCACACGCACAAAGCGGCTCGAGCCCAAAGCGCTTTAGTGGGTTGAGCCCAACCTCAATAGATGCCGGCGCGGATAAGATTTGAACGGCCACGATGTGATCGCTAATTGAAAGATCAAACGAACCGGTGATTTCCCCGCGACGGTTGGATCGTAATCCAACTACCGAGAATCGATGGCAACCGAGTTGTCCGAATGCTTACGAATAAGAGCCGCTCGATGGAGATCCAACGGTGATGACGCCGCCGCTCGATCGACATACGCCGGTGCGATTAGTTGGCTCGGTCGAGTCAAGTGACTCGAGCCCAGTCTAACTCGCACCCGAGGAACAGTGAAAACCAGTTAGGGTTTGATTTTTGAACTGAAACTTTGGGGATTTAATTGAGGCATCAAATCAACTCCAAAATTTATGAAATTTTAACTGGAGGTTCCTGGCTTTAGGATTTACCTCCCATAAAATTCCCAGAGGTTTTGAGCACTGGAATTTTCTCAAGAAATTCTGAAGGTGATTTCAGAGGTTTGACAAGGTTTGACTTGCCTCTAAAATATTTCAAATAATTTCCAAAAATTATGAAATAATTCAGAGGTGTTACCAAGCAACCCTAGAACCTAGGAGAAATTATTACCAAGGGTTTGACATAAGATTTCACCCAGAAGGTTTTGACTTGAGATAAATGAGGCTTTTGATTTTGAATTTCCCAAAATTCCTTTACAAGAATTTTCAGAAAAGTTTCAAGAGTAAAAGGATGAAGGAAAAGTTTTAATTTACCCTCATTTTATTACATTTGAAACACAAGCAAAAATGGGGATGTTACAATACATGACCGAAAATAACTTGACTCTTTCTAAACATATCTATCTGCTAAACATAGAAACGAATCTCCCCACGACAACCGTATGGTAACAAATCGGACTCCAAATCAACCTATCCGAAAACAAAACAAAACAAAACGTCCACAACTAACCACCGTAACTAGAATATCTGCATCACATGTGTGAAGCCATTGAAGAAGCTTCGAGTTTTGAAATAGGTTGTTGTAGTTTCATCTTGTTGACACACAAGTTTGTTAATTTGAATTTATGTCATATGTATTTAAATGAAAATTTTAAGAAACAGTTGGGAACTTGAGTAGATAACTTAACCATGTTTTACTGGAAATGTAAAAGATATTTGGCATTTTCAATTCCCTGAAGTGGAACTGGGAGCAGGATAAGGTCGATGGATCGGCTGTTGGGACGACTGTTCAACGCATTAGCATTAGGATTGATCGTGTTAGATTATGTGGCTAGGTCTAGAATAATTTAGTTGATGAATAATTGATAATGTTGCTAATTGATGTTATTTGAGGGGTGTGACGTGTGTGTTGACTTATGTCGGTCAAGTTGGAAATAACTTGTGCCGGGAAAAAAGATGTGTTTTGGTCTTTGCATGTGCAGGGTAACTCGGAGGCGATCGTGGTCTACGGTGGTGATTGGGAGATGGCTTGGTGCGAAGTCATGGTCCAAAAGGTCGAGGATGCTGGAGGAGACGGTCGAGGTCGAGTTGGGGCACGTGGAGATCAAAGATTGATGATGCGTGTTGGAGCTACGGAGGTACGGTCCGGAGGCTATGACACGTGATAATTTTGAGGTATCCAAAATTGATTTTGTAATTTGGTGTAAAAGCCCACGTATTGGGTCCTAGGACTATTGGGTTGTACGTGGGTGATTAGGTAAAAAAGCCCAAAGGCATTAGGGTTCACGGGGTTGCGTGTGTGCTCGCGGCTGGGATATATAGGTGCATTAAGGGGCGGCGACCGGGGTGTGCGCGTGATCAGAAGAAACAGAAGAAAAAAAGGTTACGCGGTCTTGCGGAAGGAGCAGCCGGCGGCCAGGCCTTTTGTGTATGCGGGTTGTGCATGCTTTCGTGTCGTGCATGAGATGATGGTGTTGGTGGCTGTTGGCGTCATCAATGGCATGTACTAGAGAATCACTTTTGAGTGTTGAGTTAATTACCATGAGAGCTTTGGTGGTTGTGGTTTTTGTTCGTACGTGAGTCATTACATTGACTGCTTGTGTCGACTGGCCATTGGCGGCTGCTGAAAATCAAGAAGTGTTCGGGAGTTGGTGATCTTGGCAGGAGGTCAAGTGCTTGTGGCGGTTGGAGAAAAAGGCAGAGTTTGATTGCTCACGGCACCGTGACAGTCTTTGGATGGGATTAGTTGTCGCCACGTTTGGGGTCCTTGCATGAGTTTTTGAGGGCTCGTGTTGGAGGTGCTAGGGGCTACTGCACACCTGTTCACACGCACCAGAAGAACAAAGCAAGGTAGGAGAGAGAAAGCACTGCAGATTGGTTTTTGTTTTCACGTATTGCAAGTAGCACCTTCATTCTTTAATTTGCTACAGTAACATGTACTGTAGATATAGTACCACACACTATTTACTATAGTAGTTGCGCAGGAGCTACAGTACTAGAAAAGGTATTTTTCCCTCTCGCTGTCTTTTGTTTTTTGTGCTATTACTGTGTTGACAGGTTGATCAATCAAAAGACAATAGATTTGAGAAAAAAAAATTCACTGCAGATTACAATCATTCACTCCCTTCTGATTGTTATTAACGATCCTACAAGTGGTATCAGAGCAAGATTGTTATGGCGTCAGAGAGGTATGTAAATCGCCCCCTTATGCTAGATGGTACTGATTTTGCTTTTTGGAAGTGTCGTATGCAAACATATATTGAGGCTCAAGGTAGTGTCGAGGTCAATTCATAGCTCACATGAACACAACGTAGACAAGGTATCATCAACTCAGAAGGCACTGATCATCAGCATTTCGTTTCACACGAGACAAAACGGAGGCCATGTTGATGAGTTCTTGCTTGCTCCTTTCTATGTAAAAAGCCGCAGTGCATGTTTAGTTTCTTTGGCTAATGGACAGGTGAACAAAGAAAGGGTGAGCGAGGAAACTAAACATGCCCCGTAGAGCGTAGTCTTATCTACGACAATAAAGTACCCAAGGTGTGACACGTGAGCAGATTTTAGACGCATGCTCGCGCAGTTTTTGTTCCAGAATTACTTGTTGGTACTACAAATTAGATTCTAGGTAAACTGTCGGTCAGGACCGCATAGCGCAGTGGATTAGCGCGTCTGACTTCGGATCAGAAGGTCGTGGGTTCGACTCCCACTGTGGTCGTTTTTTTCCCTTATAATTTTTTAGTTTTTATGTTGTTATATCGGTAGAACCTGATGTAGGTTATTTTCCTTTCATTTTTTTTGAAAATAAAGGAAAAACTTCATTTTTTTTTTCCTACGGAAGCTTCGTTAAAACTAAATTAGTGAACGATCATGCATAACACAGTACATTAAATTAAAGAAAGCATTGAGCTCTTCCGGCCAAAGATATATCACTTGCTGCATCAAACACACCATGAATAATCGCAGTTTCTTCAATCATTTTCAACCAATTATAGCTGACGGTATATTGGACTAGTAAATTTTAGCTCACAATCTCAATACCAAATCATGAAAGAGCCAGTCTGTCAAATTTTGAAGTGTTCATTTTCGGCACTTGCAAATGTTACAAATAGTGTTCAGTAATCAGTATACCTGTAAAATGCAACACGCCCATGGCAAGAACAAACAAATAGCAAATGCCTTGCCAAGGTTACAGTTCAATCTGCATGTCCACGGACAGCGACAATACAATCGAACAACAAAGTTATATACATCCAACGGTGCACATTTATCGGCCGCGGCAGAACTGGGGACATACATGTCAGTGCGGGCAAACTGAATCTAGTAGCTTTTTGTTGCTTGATTCGGATGATATGTCAGCCTTCAGCTCTCCTCTTCGAGCTCATCAAACTCCCATCCGCTGATCTCCTCACCTGAGTAATCTTTCTCCTTCCCAAGCTCCACTCCCAGGTTTGCTAGCTCGGCGTCAGGATCCGGCTGCTGCTCGGGCTTCATGGGAGATTTTGGAGAGTCCACGTTCGCGGCTTTAGGGGTAGCAGGTGCTTGAATAGGCGAAGAGCTCAATTCAGATCTATCCTCGGTAGGGCCTTCTGATTTGTGGGTTTCTATGCTTAGTGTTGGCCTTTCTATAGATTCGAATGCTTCCTCAGTTTCTCAATCTCGGCTATTAGGTTCTTGACCTCTGGATCATCTCTCCTGAATAAATATGTGAAGTTGAGTGTTCCAATTCCAAGGAGTAAGATCACGTGGATGCAAATTTGAAAATAATTCATCAAGGTGAAACAGCCAACAATACCTAGAATTAGCCCCTTGCTCCGAATAAAACAACTTCTTTATGTGATCGGCGATGCTGAAAGCAGTTATGATCTGAAAATATTGTACTTCATCAGCCAGTTATATCTATTTTTCTAGGAAAAGCTGAACATGTTTAGAAGTTGTAAAAGTAAAAAAAGAAATGTAATGATTTGTTTGACAAATGACCATATCACTTAGGAGCCGGCTTCAAGTATGTTCAATAATATTATGTAGAAGAAATGCAAGAAATCAACTGGTAAAAGAAAACAGCAGTTGAAATTTGTAAAACCAAGCTTAAGCTAAGTGGCAGAGTGGAACCTTCTTTTCAGTTTCCAAATATTCCTCCTCAAGGCATTTACGTGGGTTTGTCTTCTCAGATGCTTCATCATCTTCATGTTCTCTAGTCTCTTCCCTACAAGAAAAGTCCAAACCCTAATTATGAAGCCAATTGGACACTTTGAGTACATGAAAGAGAAACAGAGAACAGAAAGAAACTGAAATACCTTGAGTTCAAGACCACCAAGTTATCCACATATGTTCGGATACTCTCAATCGACGGGCTTAGTACTTCCTGATAAATACAGAATTCGCAGATGAAATAGAACGGAATAGAGACACATATCCTAGTGCCTGGATGCTACGATAAACAAGAAGAATGACTTACTTTGAACGCCGAAAGGTGGTGTTTGGTCAACTTCAGAAAATCACGCACACATCTCTCCAACTCATCACTGAGAACACCACAATAGATTGGATAGTGGAACAGTTTTCTAACAATAACTTCTACATGAAAAAGAGAAGTAGTGTATAAAAAGAAACAATAAGAGGTGTACAGGAATGATTGCCACATACCATGTCTTCTTTTCCTTCTGTTCATTGTATGAGGACTGGAGCTGCCAGGTGTCCTCAAGGAAATTGATCCAGGTCTTGACTACATTGGCTTCCACATTACTTGAGGCGATTGATTTCGAGAGGTCATCCTCCTAAGTTGATGTGGAAAGAAACGAGTCAAGCACCATCTTGAGTAACAAATATGTTGAAAAGAAATTTAAAATAGCAAGTTGATTAACAGTATGACAAAAAAACAGTCACAATGAGTTCTTGTCAAATATACTTCAAATAAAACTGAATCTGCCACAAAAAGAAAAGTATCAGCACCTTTGTTTTTAAACTAAATATGATTTGATTGTTTGCTTCATCAAATTGGTCCCTCTCTTCCCTGGTTTTCTTGAGTCTCCCAGCAGCAGCATTTAGTGATATATTAACCTGCAAATGAGAAATATCGTTACAAAAGAACATAATGCAAAGAAACTTTCTGAGGATGGTATGGGGAACTAAAATCTCAAATTTCACAGAGCATGTTAAAGAGAAACAACACGTCACAATTGTGCAAAGTCTCGAGCAAGTGTAATAGAACATAGTTAGTAGATGGATAATGTTTTATTTTAGACGAGGGGTTAATGCTTAATGGTGGATACTAATTCAACTTCCTATTTCAATTTTCATATTTATGAAAATCTCTACAGTCTGGCAAAGGTTTTTTCCCATCTTTTTTGGATCTGTTGGTCAGATGAGAACAACCAGATAGATGACCAAACAGAACTGTTTTTGCCCAATTTGGTGTCGCCGGTTGGATGAACTCCTCTTTTGCATCTTGTCCCAGGCCCCAATAGCCATAGTTTAAGCTTACCAATGAATCATTGTAATTAGACCAATAGATGAGTTAGTTGTTCAAACAACTTGTTGCCATACACAATATACGTCTAAAATTCTGGATTGAGATTACATACTACAAATAAGGTGCGCATGTATTAAAACCTGAGATGAGGCTACATCAAAATATATCTTCTAGGAATCTTACACCAAGGAAAAAGGTACCTTTTTCAACTGAGCCTCAAGTTCATCTCTTTGCTTCTCCAATTCAGTAATCTCAACAAGCAACTCCTTTATCAGGCCATAAAAAGAAATGAAAAATAAGGACATCACATTAAGTTACAGCATAAGCAGGGTGGGAGACAGAACGAAGCACTTAACCATATGCGTATTTGTTTTGTAGCGCATACAGGCAAACATGAAATGATGTGCAACGGAAAATTGAGGTAATACAGTTTGAAATGTATGCTCGGAGGAATCCATATTAAGCATGCATAACCACCTTCCTATGGCATACAAATTTGAGGAAATAAGAAGCTACAAATATAAGTTGACAGACACAAGGCACTGGACATATTTACAGGTAGATAGTGGATGAAAAATGACAAGTTGACCCTGTTTGGAACACAGGAATTCTGTGGGAATTTTGGAGGAAAGCAAACATCCACTATCATTGGACGTGGCCTATGAAATCCCTGAGTTGTTAGTTCGAATGGGGCATACATTTCTATTGATTTGATAAATTGAAGTCCCGAAGTGCACCAATGTATTCCACTGATAAATACAGTCTAGCAGTCTTACCTTCTCAACCGCACTCACTTCATTCTCTTTTTTAACACGAAAGTTCAGAGCATCTTCTTTCTGACGCCTGGTATAAGACAAAAAAAATAATAAAATAAACAACTAAAACTCGCTGGTACTATGATTTGATTATTTCAAACATACAAAGAAAGATAAGAATCTAGAAAATTATATACCAAAAGAAAATGAAGCCACACAAAGAATACAACTTCACAACAAGGCAACAAAAATTGCAAAAAAAAAAACTTATGTATAATCAGCGAAATAATACATTGACAACTAGTCAGCTACAGGTTCTCAAGAGCTAGTTTAATGGTAAAATAGCCGACTGTTTAATGTGTTTAATACCCCCAGAAGCCAGTTAGAAAACAGGGCAGTTCTGAGCACACATCAGTTCAGAGTTCAGATTTCAGAGCATGGTACATATTACAATGTTAATGCAAATATTGGAATGAGTCTGAATATGGTAACTTTTCATCGTGCTGGATTGTAATTCATTGAAATTTTCAACTGAGTCCTCAGCGAAAAAGGGAAGATATACACAAGCATGTAATATATGATAGTAGAGCAAGAATTTCCAAACAAATGGAGCATAAATCTGTACTAGATGTGATTCACAAATGAGAATGAATAAGTAACATAAGTACATAACAAAATCTTTCATAAAGCAAAAATAATTTCAGAAGCAAAACCTGTGGCCCGAAATACGCTGTTCTGCCTTGGAGGAGGAATTAGCAAGGGAATCTGCCAGGACCTTTAGTTTATCGACCTGCAAGATTTTGTGAACATTGTTATATGCAGGTCTAAACAGAATTCATGATAAGGCTACTAAAATAATTACTTAGAAGTTAAAGCTGAAAAGCTTACATGGTGATCATCACAATCACCAAAAGACAACACACCATTTGAGCCGCACAAATCCTACTTATGCCAAACTTTCTCGAAATATAACTAGTTAACTACATTATCATTCTTTTTTAAGTCTGACGACTATCTCATGAAAAGTAGGAGAACCAGCATAACCAAGAAAAGCATAAGCATGGAAATGAATATTCCTATGGTTATAGTTCTTATACAGAGATTTGAAGTATAGGGTTCAAGAATCTAAGCACATAAGTGAAGATGTATGTAGGAAACTATCAATGCAGAACCTTGCCATTTAAGGAACGGGGTGCGGTTAAACTGTCAGCAATTGCAAACATAAGACAACTAAAGAAAGTTACAAAGGTGGACTTTGAGTAATCCCCAACCCCCGATGCTTGACTAGTATTGCTAACCTACAATTACATTCTAAAGGGACTACCACAGTAACAATTTCAGGAACATAAGGCTTCATAATTCATAACTCGACACTGCAAGCTTATAAGGATAAAACACAAGCATGCCTTTTGAGAATGAATCTCCAGGGAGTCCCCAGGAGTAATTGACTTCTTCTTCAGTAGAAGTTCTTCCACTCTAGAGCACAGACGGACTTCAGTAAGTGCTTCCTTTAAAGCCTGGAGAAAAGCAAAAAAAAACACAGTTATCTTCTTTAAGAGCCTTGGAAAATACAAAAGCATCACTAGAGTAAGATGAAAAAAGATTAACAAAAACTTGAAAATGTATTAGTCAGAGTAAATAGACTCATCACGCATGTACAGTAAGGGGGATATACAAATGTTCATAATCAATTAGAGTTAGTTCTACTAGTTTTCAGGTAGGATCTTTCTGGTATAACATAAGAATAATGTATATCTCACTAGACTAAAATATACTCCCTCCTTACGAAAATATATGATGTTTTAGAACGCATGCAATCAAACTTTCCTAACTTTGACCATTAATATGTGCAAAACTATTTAGATTGATCATGTGAAAAGTATCATTAATTTTTTTAATGAAATGTATTTCATAACATAGTATCTTTATATTTTTTATGCTAACATATTACTATAAAAAGATGATGGCCAAACTTACATATGGGAGACCATGTCAATGTCAAAAACGAAATATATTATTGAACAGAGGAAGTAGCATAGAGCCATAGATTTATGGGGTCAAAATCAATTAGAAACTTATGTGAAATATTTGCATTTTGGAAGTAAACAACTGTAAAGCCCAATGCCACTGATGCAAAATAAATTCCCAAGTTGGATAGCAGAGCTAAATCCCAAAAAAAAAAAAACTATTCACACATCTAGCCAATGAGCACTAGTCAAGTCAACAAACTATGATAAACAAACAAGCAAGCAAGCAAAAGTCAAATATATATGACTAGGTAATACCTCGATATTGGCAACAGCAATCTTCTCTGATGCTTTATCTTGATCTTCAGTTGATTGAGGTCGAGATTTCTCCTTCTCATCTAGTTTTCTCCACAACTCAAAGGTTTCAGCATCTATCCTGAAATTAAATATAAGCTGCAAACTAAGAAACTAATATAGCCTGAAACCCATACATAAAAGCACCACATATCTCTCTAAAATGTATCTGGGGATTTTTGCTATTGCAGGAATGCACAAATATTTCTAATATTGATCCACAATATATGATAATTTCAAGGTTTGGGCCCTGTTTGTTTAGGTTTTCTCTTTGTCTTAAAAGCAAAAAAGCCAAAACCTACACAAGATAATTGCATCATATATGATCAAAGAATATTTTGTTTCTTTGGTATTTTATTTGGTCGGCTAATATTTGCATTTCTATATTCATTTCTTTCATTACGCAATGTCCAAAATGTATACATGCATGCATTGCGATTTATTTGGTTAGTCCTTGGTACACACGCATGCACATATGAGCGATGTCTATTTTGTTTCATATGTACACTTGCATGTATCGCCGTATTTTCAATTCCCGTACAAAAATAAGTTTAAATACATGCATAAACAGGTCATCTAAACCCTTAAGGACAATCCGGACCTTTTATCCTTCGCACACAACTCAAGAAGCCAACAACCCATAAAAAAAACAGATTAACAAACACCTTAGCTTGGCTTAAAAGTTAATGGGCTTATAAGTTGATTAAGCCAAAAAGTTAGTTTTAAGCTATAAGCCAAAAAGCCTAAACATAAACAAACAAGCCCTTGGTAGAGGCCTTTATGTGTGCTTAGTTTGTACTTGAGGTTGTATTAGTGTATTACTTGCTAGAAAGAAAATGGAAACACGGTTTGACATTTTTTCTGTTTTGTGTAATTAAGCTACAGGCTAAGTCTCATAATTGAAAACAAATTGCAGATTGTGGAGATAACAACCACTCAGAATAAGAGATAGGCAGGTAATTAGCAGATTTAAATATCACCTCATAATGTCAGCATTTCTCTTTAGTCCTGAAATGACACTCTGGGTATATTCAAGCAGCTCTTCACGCTTCACCTGTTCACACAGATACAATGCATCATTGGACACATTTTCCCATCTACAAAGTTATGTGCATCAATATCAGTTTTTCACCACAATGTTATTGGCGAGGTTAAGCGGCGCAGATGGCGCGCCGACGCCCACGCCGCGCGCTACAGCCCCGACAGCGCAGCCGCACGCTGGAGCTCCCGAGGAGGAGCGCGGCGGCGGGCGTGGCGACGGTCGACGGAGCCGCGGCCTTCACAGCGACGCGCGCTTCTCTCCTGCTCGCTGCACCGTGGTCACCACGAGTACCAGTGCCGCTGCCAGGACGCCGCCCGCAGCGTGGTGGCCTATCCTCACCAAGTCCAACTACGCGAGTAGGCCGCAGATGAGGTAAAGCTCCAGCGCGCATATGTGGATGCACCGCGACGGCGACGCCGATTACAAACCGGATCGACGGCGCCGGATGCTCTCATCGCCGCGCCCCGCCCGAGATGCGCTTCGCTACTAACAAGCGATCGCCAGGAGGCTTGGGACGCCATCATCGCGACGACGGCAGCGACCGCGCCGCAAGTCCACACCGCAGCACTTCGCACGGAGTGAGACCCCGCCTTCCGCCGTGCAGGACGTTGATGACTTTGCTCTTCGTGTCAACACTCGCTGCGTGTTGCGCAGCCGGCGATGACACCTACGGCGCAGGGAGAGCCGCTGGAGAAGCTCTTTCACAAGGCCCCCAGAAGTACAAGCAGATGGCTCACTCGATCCGGGCCGGCCGACCTGGACCTCCACGATGTCGATCGAGGAGGCGAGTAGGTCGCCCAAGGTCGCCGACAACGACAGCCACGCCTCTCTGACCCGCCACCATTGGCGGAAGCCTCCTCACTCGGGAGCAAGCTGGGTCGCCGACCAAGGTGACAGAAGAAGGAGCCTTCTTCCATGACAGCGCCGCGACAGGCAAGCGCAAGTCGCGCAAAGGACGCGGAGGCGCCATGGCGCCAGCCACGGAAGCAAAAGCGCAGACGAGACGCACTCGCCACAATCGCGCAAGCTTGGTCATTGGGCCAAGGAGTGTCGATAACCACGACGCGCCGTGCCCACGCTGCTAAAGGAGGAGGAGGAGCAGCCGGCCTGCTCGCTCCATGCGAGCATCGAACTACCTCCAGCCGCAGATCGCCAGCTGCTCGCCTCCACCTTGACGAGCCAAAGCACACGCTCCCTGGCGACGCGCCCGCAACGATAAGACCGACATGAGAACAGGCATCTTAGAAAGTGTTTCAAAAACTGCAACAAAATAGCTATTTATTGTTGCTTAAGAAACTGTTTCTTAGGTTTTTACAGTGTTGTTAAGGAACACATACACCGCATAAGCACTTCAATACTGTTGAAGCCAGGAGTCAACACAATCAATCATAAGGGTCTAGCATGGGCATGGCTAGGCTCTCACGGCCATGGCAGCACCACGAGCCCGGAATGCTAAGTCGACTCCACCTCAAGCAAACGGGGTTCCAGCAGAGCGCATACGCAGGTCGCGGGCTCATCGGCGGGGCAGCGGCGAGAACGCCACGCGGCGCGCGTCACGCGACGACTTGGCGATCACCGCCCAAGCGAGGCCGAGGTCAAGGCGCCTAAGCGCGAGATGAAGACCGCCTCCGGATGAGCGACTTGTGGTTCTCTCCTTCTACTGGGATCGAGGTCCACCAGACACTCCGATCTCTCTTCGCTGCATCGCCACGCCAAACGCATCGGAATCGGGCGGTTTCACCGATCGCAACCCCACCTACACTCCATGGGAGAGGTTGCCGAGCCGTGAGAGTACGGCGAGGAAGCGGACGCGACGCAGACGGCGCAAGACGCTGGGCGCCCGCTACCTTGTCCACACGCCGTCCCGATTTGGCGTCGGCGTCGACTACGTTAGTCTGCTCATGCGCCGACCGACGACGAGCATCGCAAGCCGTCGAAGAGGATCCTCCGCTACGCTGGCGCACCTTCGACCACGGCCGACTACCTAAGGTGCCGCCGCGCACTTCATCGGGCATAGCCGACAATGACCACGCCGGCGACATCGACACGAGCAAGAGCACCACGGACGCTGTTTCCTCGGCAAGTGTCCGATCACCGGCAACACGGGCAAAGAGAGTGGCTCTCTCGTTTAGCCGCGTGAGTACATTGCGCCCACTACCGCTTTACTCAGCTCGGGTCAGCACGCACTGCCATGCATCTCCTTGGCGAGACGCGAGGCAGCTGGAGCTCGGGTGGCATGATGCAAGTACTCTAGGTTCACCTAGATATCTTCAAGAGCAATTGTTAAAGAGTATCTGTGGAAGATACTCTAGGTTCACCTAGATATCTTCATGGTAATTAAGAGTATTTGTGAATTTCACTCCTAGTCTAGGATTTACTCTTGTGTGTGTCCTTGTACTTTATATTGCCCCTGGGGCTATTGCAATACAACTAACAATTCACATTTGTGCTCCCCCTCTCCATCTAACATGGCATCAGAGCCAGATTGCGAAACCCTAGCCGCCGCCCACTCATCTTCCGTTGCCGCTGCCCCAGGAAGGAAGAAATCTCCACTCCCGAGGGCAGCCGCCTCCTAGTTGTAGCATATTTTCCTTTAGTAGAAGCAACATCACAGCAAGCCGACCACCACCCTGCTGACTATGCCTCGAGGTGCCGCCCAGCTGCTCCTCCGCTCCATCTTGCCCAGATCCGATCACCGTCGACGTCGCCTCACCCATATCCAACCACGACACCTACCTTGAGGTGCCGCCGCGTCGCCGCCTCGCTGCGCCTCGGGCAACACCACCCGGATCCGGCGTCACCCCTCGACCCCGTCGCCGCCGACCTCAATCCTCCGCTAGCGGCATCTTCTTCCCTCTCTCCACCGATCGGTCCCCGGAGCGCGCCACGGAAATCAACCTCACTCCCAGGGGGGCACCTTCGACACCGTCGCCCCAAGGTCGCGCAGCTGCCTAGCCGAGAGCCTCCGCTGTGAGTACGTCAAACTCATCAACGACTTCTTCTCCATCCCCTTCCCTTTAGCCTCCCTCTTCCCCTTCACCACCTACGACCAGGCCCTCAAGGCGAGAAAGAAGATGGCCAGGTGTTGGGACCCAAATATGCAAAAATCTAAACCCTCTGTGTATAATACACTAGTCCAGGATCACGCTAGTGCACATAGTATCAACATAGATAAATATCATTCCACACAAGACGAATATAAGAATAAACGACTAATTTGATAAATAAATAAATAACGATTGTAACTTGTGACATTATGGTCGAGTTTACACTTATTAAGCCACGTAGGGTTGACACTAAGTAAAGAGACGGCAACAGAACGGAAACGACTACAGTGGGAACCCATCGACTTGCCACAGACAACCGACTGGGATCAAAGACCTATCGATCACCTTCCTCGTAAAACTCCTCGAAAGCAAGCGAAGATTCCTCCACTTCAGCTAAATGATTGCAGCAAGAATGAGTGTTCCGAGTACTCAACAAGTTGTACCACATAATGCAATTATAGATGATGGCTTATTTCAAAGAAAATGACTTCTATGGTTATTTTGCAAAAAGCAACATTTGCAATTAAATACAAATAATAGATTGAAAGCGTAATTAAAATGAAAAAACAATAATAGTTTAACAATTATCTTCACGAAGGACACAAAGACTAATCAATTTCTTTCACACAGTCATATGAGTTTAACCACACAACTGTCTCTTTCCAAGTGTTTTTATGAAAATCTACCCCTCATGTGAAATCCCCGAGCATATCTATAACAATGGACACGGTTATTTGAATAGATTGATTAACATTTTGAAGAGGTTTGTACACTTTACTCACAAGATATAACTAGTATAGCTACCACCAATCATAACAAAACATTTCCGAAACTTCACCTTAACAATTGACCCTCCTGTTGTGCATACCGACAACACCAAACCCCACACAAGGTTGTTGGCCCTCGCACATCGTTAGACTGGACACGGCGAATCGCTTATAAATGTGAATCGTCACACGGACATAATCACACCTCCACCGCACACGCCTTAACCTATCTACCTAAATAGGCAATGTAAAGACTCCATAGCTTACTAAGTTAGGCATGTCACATACCAAGCATGTGGTCATAGAGTTATGACTCGATGCAATGTCACATAAAATTAAGTTCTTAATTGACCAAGACACATAAAATTAAGTTCTTAATTGACAACATAGATCACAATGTCAATTTGTACCAACTATCACATTCATATTTTCCCAAGCGCACAACACCATATCACAATTCCATCCATTTGCCTCGGTCCAAATCTTTTCCCAACTTTCCACAAAGTTGGTTAAATGCAACACATACCATCAACCTGGAGTGACAACATCGCATGCCAACAACTTTCCACAAAGTATTCCATATTCACTTAGTCAAGTTTAGTTTTGCAACTCAAAATGATATCAATAATCTCTCCTAAGTCTTGTGTTGCATGGCTAAGCGCGCCCCAAACTATTCACGCCGAGAAGTATCTAACCAACTCCAAACATGCTCCTCCTCCTCCGCCGCGCTGACGCTTGTTGGTGCTACCATAATGATACCAGTACCAATAATTAACCAAACTAGGGTGTACCCACCGCCGGGCGCAAGGCCCCGACAAACCTGAACAAAAGATCCACGTAATTACTAGGGTGAGAAGGGTGGATATAAACAAATAGGTGTATAGCTAATCCCAAAGTATTTAAAAATTAAATAATTGAAATAACATGCATTAGTTTGAATCAAAGTAATTTTGGAAAATGGGTTCAACATGATCAAAGGTACAACTTGCATTGAAACAAGTCTTGATCTGCTGGTCTTGACCTTAATCAACTCCTCCTTTCTCAAAAGCTCAACTCAAAGTATCAATGTCTACTATAAACGAAAACAAAAACCAAATAAATACAAAAAGAGCAACAAATAAACTCCAAAAAATAAATGAAAATCTCAGGAAGGTAGAGCTTGAATTTAGATGAATTTAGAAACTTGAATAAGTTCAATCAGAGTTCGTATGGGGAAGAACAGTCTCATGGAATATTTAAATCTACAAAAAAGAGAAAGAAAACACTAATTCGAATTTTCATAATTTTATTTTTAAAGAAAATTCCGAATTATTGCATCAGCATGATATCAGCGATGAATTTTGGAATTAAAAGAAAATCCAGTAAATAAAGAATGGAGGCTAACGGTGGGACCCTCGGCCTATAGGCAAGGTCTACTAGTCTCTTGGTCTACTGGCTCACGAGTGCAGGACGATGGATCCGACATGGGTCCACATCTTTGTTGAGTGAGCTCGTGGGCCAAGTCCAAGCTAACTTTGGTTTAGGGTTTGAACAGAGTAGAGATGACGTGGCACATGGACGACTCGGACCAATGATAAGGCGACACATTGAAAGGGGTGGTGACGTACGTGGCTGGACTTGCGGCGAGGCCGATACAAAGATTGGTTTGCTAGCGTGGCATTGGCGTGGCGGCCAGTGGCGAACACGCAAGCTCTGGGTCGATGTGGGCGATGGCGTGGACAACGGTGGTGCTCGGGTCCCGATGGTCGTCGGCGTTCTTGGCCACGACAGAGCACATGGTTGCGCACGTTAGGTAGCTGGTGCGATCGCGAACTCGTGCACTCACGGACGAAGGGGACGACAAAGCTGGCCGGCGATGAGGTCGAAGCAGCAGAGGCACACGGTCGTCAACGGAATCGGAACTCCGGTGATGCTCCGGCGAAATCAAGGTGACGACGGTGTAGATCTGCTCCTTGCGATCCCGACGGTGGTGATGATGAAGCTCGAGGTGCGCTGACGGCAGAGGAACTCGACAACGAAGGTTTTGGCGGCGACTTTTCTTCTCCGAGCGATTCCGGCGGCTAGGGTTGGGGCTTTTGAGCGGCGGCGATGCGGTTGGGATGCGGAAACCAAGGGCTACACCCCTTTATAGCCTGGTGGCCGGGCGAGTCCTAGACACAAACGCCAAGAAACCCAATCGATGGCGAAGTCCATGTCGTGCCCGAGTCGGAGATGATGAACAGTAACACGATGGGGCCCACACGTCAGCGATAGTGGCTAGGGTGAGTTGGCGTCGCGCACGACTTGCGTGCGTCCGACAAGTGGGGCCAAGGGCGCGCGCGAGTAGGAGAGAGAAGGTGGGCCGCAGGCGTGAATGGGCTGGAAAGGGGAGAAATGGGCTAGGGCTGAGGAATTTCGACCTGAAGGATTTTCTGAGATTTAAATAGGTTTTGCATTTTAGAAATATCAGAAAATCCAAATGGCAAATTTAAAATAACAAATGAACTCAGAAAAATTCCAGAAAAAACTAGAAAATATTTCCAAGCACAAAGAACTCAAATAAAATAGTTTTGTAATTAATTGATGTTCAGATTAATCACATTAAATTGTTTTGACATTTGAAAGTCTCATTTAAACTTTATTAAATTCAAATAAAATTGGTGAAATTTTCCAAGGGACTAAACTACTTAAAAAGATTTTGGAACTCAGAAAATTGGGATGTTACACTGGGGCACTGTGGGAGGAGATAAGAAAGGATGGAAGAAAGAGAGGAAGAAAGTGGAGTGAAGGGAGAGATTGAGAAGAAGAGGGAGAAGGACATGGTGGAGGAGCTTCTTGAAGCAGAAAATGGGAGCTTCTATGAGGAGATGGTAGACTTTTGCTTGTCCCTACTAGTGTTATGTTGCCGGCTTGCCGTTGTGGGCCAAGGTGGTTATGCTACTGCTAGTTATCCTTTGAGTCTTTTCTTTCTCAGTGTCGTTGCTTCTGTTGCGTCCGTCTAAGTCCATAACACTCTATCTTTAAGTTCGTCTAAGCCGTGCGAGTCCACAAATTCCTTGTCAGCCAGCTGATTGCTTCCTGGCCCGCTCCTTCCCTTTTGTATGGCAACAGCCGCCGCCACTCTTCTCTCTAAGCCGCTGCAGATCGTAGAAGTCGTTATGATACCACCGCTTCTCTCTGAGCCGCCGCCCCGAGCTTCTAAGACCGTTGCGCTTCTTCCGCACTGCGTCTCCATTGCGCTTCTTGTGCACTGTGTCACCACCGTCTCAAGCTTCGATCTACGCCGCCATGCTTCTATCTATTCCTCTTCAGCTTGATTTGACAGCTCTCTCTATTCATGTCAGTTTCATCATCTTCTTCGTCCTGTTGCCGCGGTCGACTTTGCTCCCGCTTGCCTCTGCTTTCTCAGCCCCTGCACCTTGTGCTTTATGGGTTGTCGCACGACCCTAGATGGGAGATCTTTTGATACTCGACATATTTTCCAAGAGCTGCACGCTACAACGACATTATCAAGACTCGGACTTTGGTTTTTTTCCTTATATTAGTGTCAATCATTTCAAATACAATGCTATTGCATATGCCTTGCATTTGAGGGGGGTGTTAAGGGTATTTGTGGTATTCCACTCCTGATGTAGGGTTTACTCTTGTGTGTGTTCTTGACTTCTTGTACTCTATATTGCCCCTTGGGCGTTTGCAATACAACTAACAATTCACATTTGCACTCCCCCTCTCCATCTAACAACAATCACATTTCTTTTAATTTGAAGGATCCACAAGAATCTAATCGAGGCAATGCGTGCAGCCGTGTATGGTGTGACAATTTTGTAATGATATGTACAAACTACATAAGTAACATAACAAGTAAGAACTGTCAGGTACCATTTATGTTGAGGATTCTGTAACAAATGTGGCCTAAAATTAAAGGCAACCAGAAACATACCAGGACTTCATCTTTGTAATTTGAAAATGCCTTGGCCAAGTCTTGTACATTTTCATGATTGCCTTGTTGACTTCTTTCCCTCCAGTAAGACATAGGCTGTAAAAGCAACATTAGTTGCAATGGTAAATTTAGTAAATTACAAAACATTCAATGACCAGAGAAGATCCAACAGAGATATCGTGGACCCTGAAGTAGCTGAGATTGTACAGAATGCTTACAAAAAAATATGCACAATAAATTACTATTGAATTTTTTTACTAAATAACAGTAAAGTGCATGTGAGTGTCAGTAGAAAGCTAAGAACAGAACATAAGGAACATGTAAGGTAATATTTGAAAGGTAAACCCAATTGCAAACTTGGCACAAGAGAATGAAATAACAAATCCAATCACCTATTACGATTCTATCAAAAAAGAAGCAGGGGGTTGCTGACATGGTGTGTATGTGAAGCTTCTATTTTTTTCCTCACCATAATATTTAAATGAGTAATTACCACGTTAACAACAAAAGATATCATGTGTCTGATGTCGTGAAGTCCAAAATAAGTGAAGGGCAGTAAAAGTTTTGAATCTTCTATTCAGGAATTCACTTAATAATATTGAACAAAGCACTCTGCATGCTGAGAAAAGTTTGTCTGTATTGAAAAAACAACAAAAGAAAAATATTAGCAGGTGATTTCAGAAGCAAACTCACCTAAAAATTTCCAAAAGAAGTGAAACTTCTTCCTCAGAAGGAGCTTCAAGAATCTGATTATAGAAAAGATCAGTACCGCTTAGCATCAATCCGAGTAAACAAACATTAGCAATCGACAATAGAAAGTATGAACTGGTTTGAGAAAAATTAAGCTGGCTGAAATAGATTATATGTAGCCAGGACAGCATGGTTGGGCTAACTCACCATGGACAGTGTAATACCTTCAAGTGCTTTGCTGTACAGGAATACATCACGGAAGTTCATAGGTGCTCCTTCAATATCAGCATCATAAAACAAAGCCTGCTCCCAACAGTTCAGTTTAAAAAGAATATATGAACTCAAGGAAGTCTAAAAGATAACTAAGGTGTGTATAAAAGTCAAAAGAGTTAAATCAATGTTTTCTCAAAATGACTAGATGAAACACACAAACTCACCAATGGTGATTTCAAAGTATTGAATTCACCAGAAGAATCATGATCTTCAGAACCCTTCAAATCTGAACTACCAAGCTCAGCCTCAATGTCTTGTAATGCTCCCAACCAGCGTTTTAACAATTCAACCCTTTCACCCCCACGGCATGAAACTGCCGCTCTTCCAGCACGTTACTGTCTTATTGAAACTTTTGTAGTTCTGAGCGCCCTGCAAATCACACAGTACCAAACAAAACTTTTTTAAAAAAAGCAGATGAACATGCAGCGATGGTAGTCAATCTATACTACAATAGGACTAAAAGTCTTAACTCTAACTTTCCCTTCCTTCATGTGCCAACTATTCCGTGTCTCAGAACAGATGGACAACACAACAGCTTAAACACAAAACCATCTCATTATTAGCATAACACTTAAAACCCATGCAGATTGGAGTTCAGTAGAACAGTTCAACTGTGACCTGACCGCTATGCTTCACATTCTAAGAATTTTACCTTTAGTTTGTTTCCTTTTGTAATAGAACCACTCCCTTTTATCTAACTTCCTAAGACATCAACTCTAAGTCACACAATGTTCCCCACAGACAACATGTCCCAATACCAAAGTCGCTTAATTTGTAAGCGCAAAAGATGCTGACTGGCATGAACCTTCAAATTTGCAAACCTAATGTGCAACTAATTCCCCTCCAAAACAGTGGCAGAGCCACATGGGAGCATGGGGGTACAGATGCACCCCTAAAATTTTTGCATGCAAACCGATTACACAGTATATATACCTAGCATAATACATAGGCTATACAATAAATTACATTGTACTATTCTCAGCAATCAATAGTCAACAGCCCACCAACACAAGCTATATTTTGTGATATCGACTGTACTAGAAATATATAATTTGTTCCATTTGAACCTTTACCATGTCATTTAAACTTTTATGTTTGAACCTTTACCATGTCATTTAAACTTTTATGTTAGAATGCATCATTTAAGTTCGCACCTTCATGCACACGCGAGTTCGCTTTTAGTAGAAATTTTGTAAGGTTGCGAATTTATTCCCGGTCTCCGTCTTTCTAGACATGTGCTAAAGAGGTGCACTCGCGCATGTGTGGTGGTTTCTAGACATGTGCTAAGGAGGTGCACTCGCGTGTGTGTGGTGGTGTGCCACTGCTCCAAAGGCTCCAAATGTCATATATCCAAAATCACCGTGATCAAAACAAAGCCTAAAAAATGGAAAAAATTTCCAGACTTGTATTTGATCTGCTGCTGATACACGAAGCCTTTGGACTCGCACTGTGTAGAAAATGCTACTCGGGAATCATGAATGCTCTAAGGGTGAGATTGTTTTTTGCGTGTGAATGGATTCAAAAGGCTACCTCGGCAACATCAAAGCATAAAATTGGAAGCCATACATTCATCAACACAACAAGAGACATTCCAGACTCAGACTGAAGTCACTGAAGCTCTTCTCGTCTCTCCAATTCGAGGCAAAACAAGCTAGGGCACTAACCGCGGTAGTCGCATGGCGAAAACTAAAGCGTCGATTCTAAACTAGTGTACTGCGGTCATCACGTTGGCGTGCAGATGCAACGAATTGACCACCACCACCAAATAATTCCCATCTTTGCTTCACGCCCCCCGTCCCCCACGCCCCAGAAGAAGCCGCATTTGGACTCGGGCAAACCGAGGAGGAGGATGTCGGCGAGCTCACCATGCGGTCTTGGAGGATGTCGGCGACGGCCTGGCCGGCGTGGTGGGCGACGGCGTCGGCGTAGCCCTTGACGGCGCGGGCGACGCCGCTGCGGCCGCCGGCCTCCACCGCCCGGCTCACCGCGCTGCGCAGCCACGACGACATCTCCGGCGACCCCGGGGAGGCTAGGGCTAGGGCTAGGGTTAGGGCTTTGGGCTTTGGATGGCACCAACCACGAGGACGACCACCACGACCACTGAAGTGGAGACGACCACGGCGACGTCGGAGAGAGCAGAGGTGGAGCGGTAGCGACGTGACGTGCTCTCTGGATTCGGATTTTGGAGTCTTCTCTCCCTCCCGTGGTTTACCGCTACTAGTAGTGCTTGACTGCGAGTTTTTCTTTCTTTCTTTCTCGTGTGGCGTTATTCATCACGCTGATAAGAGCAATTTTTGCCATCTCCCAATGTTAACATCAAAAATAGTATCTTCTACTGTGCTCTAGGAGGCCAGACTCTTCATCACATGACACGTGTAAAATTTAGACCCCTATGGCATAGAGCAGGCTGAGTCCGGCCCCTAAGGGCACAGCAGAGGGTATTGTCGTCTTAGTGAAGCCACGAACGACCCAAAGCGTGGCGGGGAGGCTAGGAGGTGGAGTGCTTACGTGAGAGGAGCCAGTGGACGGTAAAAAAAAAAAAGGATTAAAAAACTATTTTTTGACACTATTTAAAACTTAAAAAAATACTTTGGTTTTTTATTCTTGTTTTTTTACCTCGTACTCGCAGCTTCAAACGTACTATCACATGTACCAGAAAAAATATAAATTTTTCATATGAAATCACGGCGTAACACAGCACACGCAGCTTTAAACATGAGTGTCAATCGTCATCATTGCCACCCTTCGCAGCCATCGGTGGTTCGGTGAGTCAATGGACGATGCATGTGAAATACTATTTGACGACGCAGCGACGGGCAGTAGTACACCGTCACCGGACACAACGGCGGGTAGCAATACACCATCACCGATGCAACGCAACGGTAGTACATCATCACAGGCTAGGAGTAGTACTACATCCTAAGTAGGGATGGCAATTATGCTCGATTACCTGCGTGCCTGCGGGCAATTACCCTAATGGAGCTGGGTTTGGGAGACTTTCTTTACCCATGGGCATAGAAATGGGGGCAATTCCCCGCCCATCGGGTAAACGGGCGCGGGCATGGGTAAGCTCTGCCCGCACCCGTCACGCCCATTTACCCGTCAATCCATGCTGACAGGTGGGCCATCCATCTCATCACTCCATGGTCGTTACCCCGACCCAACCCCAAACGGCGTCGCACTCCCCATTCCCCAAACCTATTCCCCAGTTCGCTCACTTCTTCTGCACCGCCAGCATCCACACGACCACACCACCACCCATTTCTGCTACCTCGTCGGCTCCCTCACTTTCCCACCGCCTCCAAGACCTCCCAATCGGTCGCCACTCGTCAGCGCCCTCTAGCCGCCTCCTCCCAATCGATCGCCACCGCCGCCTCCTCCTCCAAGATCATCTCCCTCGTCAGCTCCCATTCACCCCCTCCCTCCCCGGCCACCCTCCATCCCTCCAACCGGTTGTGTGGAGAGCTGCAAGCGGTGGGCACGACGGAGGAGGCGGGGGCCGCGGCGGGACATGCGCGCCTGGTGCCGACAGAGACCAAGAAGTTGGTGTTCACATCGTGCTTTCCAAGGAGGAGATCGTCGATGTCGCGGCTACAAATGCTCTTGAGCTGGGGATTGATGTTGGGCACATCGATGCAGCACTACACCCTGGCTTACCTGTAAGTATGTCCAGCTTTTGGCGCAAGCGGGGAGATCGGAAGGAGAGCAAAGCAATCGATAAATGTTTATGTTGCCTTCGAGGGTGTTCACCTTGTTTTGTTTGCTCTAAAGGTGCGTTTGTGTTTCTTGCAGAGATGACCGTGATACGGTGGAGATTTAAATTGGAAGGAATTTGTGTTACCATACCGTTCTTTGCTCATTGAATGCATCTAGCTAATTTTGACTTTAGAGCGAATCAGAACTAAATGCATCCAATCCCGATCCTCCTGCTACGTAGTGTGGCGGGCACACGGGCATGCCCACGGGTGATGGGTGCCGTGGGCGACGGGTATGGCGAGGTTCTCGCCCATCACCCTTCGCGGCATACAGTGGGGAGTTTTGGGTCGGGCATGGGTATGGGCGAGCACTACCCGTACCCGCCGCGCCCGATTGCCATCCCTAATCCTAAGCAACTTAAAAAGGCTTCTAGTTTTTTGGATTAGTGTATTGTTTTAAAATTTGATTTATAATACTAGTACAAATTTAAGGTGTTCTGATTTTCAACTAGTCGAGAACTAGTTAATGCGAACCAGTTAATATACATTGTACTCCCTTAGATCACAAAGAAGTGACGTCCTAGAATACAGGCAGTCAAAACTGAATAATTTTGATCAAACATGTCGCCTCGGATATATGTTTGGATATATCATAATGATATGAGTGAATATTTTGCGTTTTACTATTTCTTATGAATATATGATGATAAAAACGGAGTGGTCAAAGTTACATCTTGTTGACTTTGAAAAGCCAAAAACGTCACTCTTTTTATGACCGAAGAGAATAGTTGTTAAATTTCTAACCCTTTGGCCACTTGTAACTTTCATGTGGAATTGCTGGAGTTGGCGTGTTCTAAGAACAAATGTCTTGTTTAGCTTTCTTAGGATGATTCATTCTGTGTTGCATTGTTACGATAAGACCCCTTTTGGAGCGTTAATTTGGGTACAACTAGCGCTCGAACATACGATGAAAAAATTCTCATCATACACTCCAGTGCAACATCGGCAACCAACATGTGCAACAATTATGATCGACTTGTGCAACAAAAATAAATAATAACGACGATGTCGAGAAAAAGGGGATATCATCTTCTCATCACGAAAATGGATGAACCCATTAATACTGAACTTTTATACGTTTTAAAACCAGTTCAAATATCTCAATCAAAACAAATATATAATGTTACAAAACTGCAACATTTGAAACGAACAACCACAACATTCGAAAATAATTATTGCAACATTTCTATAACAAAGATACAACAGCCGAGACAAATCTAGGTCAAATATCTCAATCAAAACAAATATATGATGTTACAAAACTGCAACATTTGAAACTAACAACGACAACATTCGATTGCAATGTTTTTGTAACAAAGATGCAACAATCGAGAGAAATCTACAACAAATAGAAAAAAGATTAGAACAAATTAGGCTCTGAGGAGGGAGCAACAGCGGGAGGCAAGCACTGGGAGAGGGATGAGTGGTTGGGGGTTGAAGAATCTAGACCTGTTATTATGAGTTAATGGAGTTTTTTGGTGCTTAATAACAATCTATTTGTGAGACTAACACTTCTTTATTATATCTATTGTTTAGTCTCAGTGGATATAAAGGTGAAAATCATGGAGGTATGCATTCGACATCATTTTCTCATATCTTGTTGCATTCTTCAGATCCAGAATATAGGTCGAACTCCACCAAAAGGTTAACTTGAATATGTGCATATGCTCTTATTACATATTCGTATATGCACACATTTAGGAGGAGTTCACCCTATGTTTTGTGGTTTCATTAGTATTAATCTATATTCCTTTTTCCACATATATTGAGGATCTTTACTTTGAAACATATCAAATGAGTATATAAGACTTGTGTAGTTCATATATCCTCTTACAAATCTACGCTCAATTATTTGCTATTGTGATGGTTGTCATCAATTACCAAATAAGGAAAGATTGAAGTATCTTATCCCACCATTGTAGGGACCCCGGAATATTGGAAATGTACTTAATTAAAGTTATACTGTAGCACAATTCTTAATTGAGGAACAGTGTTGCTCCTTTATTAAAGATCATGCTAGAAGCATAAATTTAATAAGTAACAAACCCAATATTCAGGATTCCCAGATATATGTCTTACAATGATTCCCAGGATCAGTGACCATTGCACATATATCCTTAAACAACATTGCATCATACACATACAAGTCGTACATTTACATAATTAAACATAAGGTTACAATTCGGTTTAGTACTACAATATCAAGTGACTTGGTCACTACAAAAGTGTAACAACGGAAGCAAAATAAACAACAAAAGCCACCAATGGCCCCATCACCCGCAGGCTATTGCGTGGAGATTAGAAACAGCTTCACTCGTTAGCGTCACCCTGATCGGCGCTAACGGGCACTTCATATAAATAACCGTCCTCACCTGCAACCAAGGTAGTTAGGATCGCGATCCAACTCTTAGAGTCTTACGATTCTACGAACCCACGACAGCCCGTCGATCCTACTCGTAGAGTCTTAGGGCAAATAAAAAATTGCAATTTTTTTAGAGGCCAGACTTTGCTGATATTTTGTTTTAGAGCAAAATTTGTTGATATTAATTTTTTAGAATGAAACTATAAATAAGCAAGGAGCATGCAAAATATTATATCGGTGTGGTAATGTTGTTCTCCTCAGTAGTTCGAACTATATCACCCATCATGTCGTAACCATTATGTTTTTCATTGTGTGATAAGAAGTGTTTTGCCCTTTTTTGGTAATAAGTAAGTGGTAAATCTTATAATAATCATACAAACTTATAGTATAGATGATAAATATATGTATTTTTACAAATCCGTAGAATCGCCGATTCTACGATTCGATACTACGATTCGATTCTACCGGAGGCAAATCGATCCGACTCAGGATCTCGACTCTGACTACCTTGCCTGCAACAATAGGTTATAGCACATTGAGTACGGAAGGTACTCAGCAAGACTTACACAAACTAATAAAAGAAGGTGTTTGTTAGAACATATACAAAGGAGTAGAATTTATACATGCATAAGATTGCAACAGGAAGGCATATTGGTTCAATTTTGCATAAAGCAATACATCTCAACCTACAATTGCTAAGTTTTGATAAAGCAATTTAATAAATCAAATTGGACTAAAACAGAGGTAAATAAAAGTAAATATAAACAAAGACATTGCATGAATTCTCTCATGTCAACCGAAAACCAAAACAAAAGTAATCAAAACTCTATACAGTGACATCAACTCAAGTTATCGTCCATGACCGTGGACATGGCTATTCGAATAGTTTAATACCCTGCAGGGGTGTACAACTTTACCCACACGACTTAGTCAGCCCGTTGCCTTCGGATGCCTCCGAATGATGACACACTTCCTTTGGTATGCCGACCAGGAAACTAAGATTTGGTATTTTTCAACAAGTGACACTATTGAGTTGGATACCCATGTGTGAACCGATCTCGCTAAACAACGATCGATAGCATCCGCTAACCGGGCACACATGTTGCGTCAGAATGCCGACCAAACAAAAGAAATCTGAACGGGTTCGCTACCCATATTAGATTGCAATCGGCATCTTTAAGGTACGTACATGCGATGGAACACAAATACGCCTCACCCTTCTAAGAACATCGATATTGATATAAAACTCACATGGCATAAAACGCACTCAAGACCAAAGCATCTATGCCATACAAGATCAATACACATATCCTTACTCCCTGTCTCCAACTCAATAGCATTAACCCTTTACTTAACCAAACAGCGCCCATACACGCGTGTGGAAGTATGCGTGGGGACTTAAATTGAATAGTCGAGTTCGGTCCTTAATTGGTCCGCAAGTCCACCACAATTCCCAATCTCGTGCCGAAGGCACCACCACTAGCTTCCTCTTGTCCAGATCAATTGAAATGTAAAATTCATACGTGTAAGTAAACCGACAAAGAGTTTGAAATAACGGAAATTCATTTGGGGTTCCCATGTTTGACAAGATAATCTTGTCAAACTTTAGAGTTATCTAGACTGCATGGCTAAGCAAACTCAAACTAAAGCTTATAGTATACAAGACTACCCTAAGTTTGAGTGTATGGTTAGAATTAAGGTAATCCACAATGCTAGGTCATAACTAACTACTATAGATCACAATTGTATTTTGGAAAAGTAGCATGCAACGATTATCACCAGTATGTGCAAAATCTATTGTATAAAACTTTGGGATCAACATGGTGCAAAGAGGATGCTTGCCTTGATAATAATATACTTCTTGTGCAGGCTGCTGCTGCTCGTAAATAGATTCAAACACCTCGTAAGAACCAGATTCTAAAAGAGACAATAAAATCCAATAAATACCAAAGTTGACAACAAGTACAGAATGAAAGAAAAATGTATGATCAATATGGGAATGCATGTTTAACAGCATGCTTAAGTTATACCTACCCCAATAAAGACAATAACCCATATTACCATGTACTGCCTTTAAATGACAGAAACTAGAGTTTAGGTCAAAGTTTCAGTTTTCAGGTTTTGAAAAGAAATGAAAACAGGGTAGACTGCAGATTTCGGGTTAACTGAAAATAGATTAAGTAAAAGATTCTAAATTAAAGCCTACTTGATCTTGAGAGTAGATAATACCCTAGTTTAACCCTAATCGGTCAGATTACCAAAAACTGTCAAAACTTCAAAAGTTGTCGGTTTGGCCGACAACAGATGACAGAAGTGGGTCTTTGCTACAAAGCTAAATAGATGACAACAAGAATCAAAAGAACCACTACTTATGCTACTAGGGTTCAACTCAGACCTAACCAGGATAATAAGTGGACAGAAGAAACCCTAGAACTTGAAAACGATATGAAAGACCGAAAAGTTATAAAAACAACTTTTCAGTTTAAAGAAGGTTGGAGCTACTTATGTACAAGTGAAAGATTTAGGTAAGCTACAGAGGTCCTAAGTGTACTTAAGATGACTAGAACTAGGGCCTTAGCTTACCAGGATATGAGAAACACCGAAAGTTCTGAAAACCGACTCTGATCAGCAGAGAGAAAAACCTCCGATTTCAACCTACAAAAGATGCTAAGCTCATATCACAGAGTGAAACAAAGCAGCTAGGATAGATAAGCAAAAGGGTAGGAGCAAGAAACTCCACTGGAACGGTAATAGGAGATGGAAAGTTCCTTCGGTCAACAATGGCAGCAGCAAAAAGCTAGGGTATATATATAGATGTTGAGCTACAGGGCAAAGGGGAAGTGTCTAGAGCTGATGACGTGTCCAATTAGGGCTAAATATCCAAACAACAGTTACACAATCTTTGGATAATGCCCCTACTCCGGTCACAGAGCCGACGACACCGCACAGAGGCAAGGAGGAAGAGAGACGATTCCCTGACATGCGGGCCGGGCTGGGCGCAGATGCGGCGCCTCCTAAAACGCGAAAGAACATCGACCGTCCGATTAGAAATGGGCGGCTACGATGAACCCATGGTTTAAAAGAATTTAAACGATATCAATTAATATAGGCCGTGCGATCTCAACAGGACGACTGAGATTTAAATAGAGTCCTACGGGGGTCCGGTGGTTAAATTCAAAAATGAGCGTTGGATTAGAATCCAACGGTCGATCTAAAAGGATACACATCACTTTTAAAAAGGGATGACGTGGTATCGTCAGATTGGCTTTCTACGGTCCAGATCGAGGAAAGAACGGGAGTGGTCCGAATGTTATCTCATTATAGGCCCTACGATCAAATCCAACGGTCTAAAAAAAAGTCTCTAAAAGCACGCGGTAAAAAGGAACACCGTAGGATTCGAATCCAACGGTCAACGACGACTGCGCGCCTTTAAGTTCAAAACAAAAAGGGTGTAGCGGTTAGATCTAGGATCAACGGTGGGGATCGAGAGGGGATACGGAGTGGTCCGATTGTTTTCGCGCCTCTCGGTCGCTCGATCAAGATCCAAGGGTGAAGATTAATCTGCATACGTGGACCGCCCACGTGACGCCGCAACCACGCGGCTCGATAGGAGATCAACGGCCGCGCCACGTGAAGGATTGGGCTCGCGCGCGCGCGTGATCGAGCGGACCAAATGCACTGGTTGGACCCAACCTCATGGGGTTCGAGTCGCTACAGGGCTAGGGCTTGGGTTTAGACCGGAAGAGTTGACCAAACTCTAAATTCAAAGTTTAAAAGTTTGACTGGGCTTTAGAAATAGTAAATAAATTTGTAAAATCATGAAATTTTGCCAGGAGGCTACTGGGATGATATATTTCCCAAATAAATTTCTAAAACCACAGTTTCACTTTATAAAATACATAAATAATTACCCTAGCCGAATAGGTTTATTTAAAGTCAAAATTTTTTCCTCCCAGTCAAAATAATTTCTAAAAATTCAACAAAATTATTTCTGGGCAAGATAATTTATCTAAGCTTCGATAAAAATACTTCCCAGCAATAATACAAGCTCTAACTTGTATTTCCTTTGAAACTTCGTATAAGTTTTGGATCTTGGCTAGAAAAGGAAAGTTTTCATTTGCAACATAATGCCCAATCTGTAAAAATGAACAGTGATGCTATGAACAGCACCTCATTACTGTTCAGAAAACATTTTATTACTGTTCATAAAATTGAGGCTGTTACAACAATTATGAGTTAATGATATGTTATAGTAATTAATGACAATCATATTATGGAACTAACATTTTCTATAAGTTGGATGAATAGGTTATGTTCCATGAGGTTGAAGACTTTTGATGATATTACGAGTTGATCGTCATCAAGTCAAGAGCTTAGAGTAAATGATGCATCATGTGTTGATGCGTATCAAGATCTCAAGAGAAGATGATCATCGATTGATCATCAAGTTAAGAAGACCCATCACGTGTTGATGGAGGGCAAGTGAAGAATGCATCATGTGTTGATGCATATCAAGACTCGGTATGAATTATGTCATCATGTGTTGATGAGCATCAAGTCAAGATCCCGAAGAAAAGAAAATCATTATATGTTGATGATAATCAAGTCAATGACCCAAACTTGAAGTAAAGATGTGCGTCATCAAGCTTCAAGAAGATGTGGAAAGCAAAGGTATGACTAGCTTGGGCTAAGAATGTATTACTAGTCTTTTACCGGTCTTGGTGTTTAGTTGGAGACCGAATTGCTAGTATAGGTTGTCATTCTATTAAGAGGGGTCTTGACTAGTAGCTTGAGTTAGTCATGTGTTGATAGCTCGTTGTGGTTGCTCTAGCTCTCGTTAGTATGTTGCCAATATTTGTGAATGTGTTTTGCAAATAATTGAGGCTCATATTTAATCCTTGTAGCATGTGACTTTAGTTTGCGAATGTATTTTGTAAATAGTTTAAGGCCATGTACCTTATTCCTTATGGCTTGATTCTAAGAGTTGGCAAATGTGTTTTGCAACTTGTTGAGAATCATGCTTTCGTTCCTTGTTTGCATCACGCATCAAATTGGCAAATGTGTTTTGCGATTTGAGTAGAAGCAAAATACAAATATCTGTATTTTTCAGCTTTGTCAGTCTGACCACAAGACTTTGGGCGGTCTGACTGGCCGTTGAGAGTTTGACCGAGCTGAGTACTGGTTTCTTGTTCTGGCGGTCTGACCACCGTGGTTGACCGATCTGACTGGTGGGCAACCGGACTGACCGCCATGTGTTGGACAGTTTGACCGGACCCTTGGTTAGGGTTGCATGGTCAATTTTTTTCTAGAAGATGTATTTTTTTGGATTTGTTGGCTCCTCTGTGGAGTGGTTTGACAACAGTTGTAAGTCCGGACTGACCGGACCTCCGGGTCTTGAACCCGGTCAGCTTTTTCCAGAGAATGTGTTTCTCTGGTTCTGTTGTGCGGTCTGACCGCCTTGTGTTGGGCGGTCTGACTGGGTTGGCGCGGCTTGACTGGCATTGGTTGGCGGTCAAACCGGATGTGTACAATAGCTAGTTTTATAGCCGTTGGAGCAAGTGCGGTCTGACCGGCCGTGTGCCTGCGGTCTGACCAGCCTTCCTGATTTTCGACATAATCTTTTCTAAACGGCTAGTTTTGTGTGTGGACTATAAATACCCATCTTGGCCTATTGTGAGAGAGGTTGCTGGTACCCCATTTCATTCCCTTGAGCAAAGAGCAAGCCCACTACACTCTTTTGTGCATGTGTTGCACTTAGTGAGCTTTGGGAGGCAAATCTTAGTGCATGTGTTGCATTAGGTAGTGGATTGTGTATCCAGTGAGCTCAGACACTTGATTTGTTCAAGTGAGCGTCTTCGAATTGTTACTCTTGGTGTTTGCCGACACCTAGACGGCTTGGAGGAGTTGCATCGGTGATCTTCTCAAAGAAGGTTGTAAGAAGATACAAGCGGTTGTGAGTGGTTTGGTGCTCGTCATCTTCGGAGTAGAGGAAGAGCAATCCCGAGTGAATCGAGGTGTTGGTTCGGTTTGGCACCGGTCCAAGTGGTTGGACTTACCTCGAAGGTGTTGACTTAATTGTGGAGCCAGTCCAACGTGGTTGGATTTACCTCAACATGGATTAGAGGAGACCGGCAAGTCTCCGAATACCATGGTATAATATCGTCGTGTCAATTGTTGTTTGTTCTCTTGTGTTTTACTTTGCGCAATTTACATTCATTGAACTAAATTGCTTACATGTATATGTATGTTTGCTATCATTAACATAGACTTAGATTGTTGGTGCGCTTTGTAAAACTAGTTGATTTAGGGTTTAATTGTGCAAAACCGTTTTGTTATTAGTTTCTGCACTAAAACTCGGTTTTAGTCAAAGGGATTTTTTAAAACTGTCTGTTCACCCCCGCTCTAGTCAGCCTCCTTGATCTTACAGGAGTGTTGGGTCGATGTGACCCATGTGGATAAGGGCGTCCGATTTCTTTACTCCTATCGCGACCCCGAGTAGCGAAGGAAGGAGAAGAACAGGGAGAAGCACACAGGATCCAACTAAGCCGTGGCCATGGCAAGAGAGATGAAAGGGGATAGAGGGGTAAGGAGGATGAGAGAGAAGCTTTGGTCTTGTCTGTAGTTGACATAGCAAGAGGTTGAAAGGGGAGAGAGGGGTAGGGACGATCAGAGAGAGAAGCTTTGATCTTGTTTGATGGCTAGTTGGAGAAGACACCAGAAGCAGTTGAAGACAAAAAAAAAGTGAAGAGGGCATCATGTGGGTGTAGGAGGCTTCCCAATGCATCGGATCAAAGCGTTTGATGGATGGTGGACAAAGCGTCCAAGTGGAATCGGTATATCAGACGTAGGGACGGTAGTATTACCCCGTTACCCCCCCCCCCCCCACCCAATCCCCGCTGGAGTTGTATGCAACATTCCTGCTTTACTAATGGACTAAACTCTAGGTGTGTTTGGTCGGTGACTAAAATTTTCCAAAGTTGGAATTATTGAGAATTTACCATTACAAATAGGTGCATTTGAGGATTTATCCCTCAATGCCATATTGATATGTGGGTCTCGGGGCCACATGTCAGTGAGACGTCGAGTGGTAAATCCTCAAATGCATCTTTTCATAACGGTAAATCTTCAAATCCCCCTCCAAAGTTTGGCATTTCCAAAATTTGCTCATCGAATTGTTGCCAATGAATTAGGAAAACTTTGGCAAAAAATAAAATAAACTAGAGAGGCCATGAACAATGGAAAGTGGATCAAATTTTGTAACAGACCAAACAGAAATGACCCACATGTCAGTGAGACATCGAGAGGTAAATCCTCAAAAACGATTAATTCTCAAACCCCCCCCCCCCCTCCAAACTTTGGCATTTCCAAGATTTGCTCATTGAATTGTTGCCCGTGAATTAGGAAACTTTTTGGGAAAAAAAAAACTAGAGAGGCGATGAACAATGGAAAGGGGATCAAATTTTGCAATAGACCAAACAAAAATCCAAATCCGGTGAAACTTACAGAATTTTGGTAACTCAAAATTTGGCGTCCATGGGCTCGGACCACACGCATCCATGGGACATGGGAGTCACAATGTCAGCGATATCACATCCAGAACCAGTTATCAGCTAGAAACATACCATAAGGAACTCGGCAGTATGTAGTATGTACAAGTATTTCACTTTCTTTTTATTCAGAATTTTTGACAAATTCGGCCAACCACGACGGATCATGTTCCTTCTTTGCACCAGCCTGCCAAGTTGGGCTCAATTTAACGCGGCGTATGCTTTTCCGGCCCAGTTCGACCCATTTCGAAACAGTCAATCGAGCCCACATGCATTATGCTGTTTTCTCTCTCTCCAGAACACGCAAAAGCTTTGTGCGTCATCTCATTAAAAGAGAGATAGAAAAGAGACAACGATAGACTTTACAACAGCGTGATACAAAACGGGCATCCGCTAACTACAAATAAACGACAATCAACAGGCACACAAACAACGCAAGGGGAAACTACACAATCCACTCTTCCAGACATGAATCCACTCTTCCGGACATGAAGCCCTAGCTTGACTCCAAAGCGAATCTTCGCTTCTGATTTCATCTAAAATCCCTTGCAGGCTACTATACTTGCTATAAAAAAACCTCGCATTCCTTTCCTTCCAAACTTGCCATAGATAAAAGGAAGAAGAAGATAGCGACGACGACGAAATGACATTCTGCTCAAGGATAGGAACAGGAGTACTACTAGTATTTTGATTTACAATGACTTACATTTGAGCACAAGTGGTAGTTTACCCATACGAGTCATCTTCTACACCTCTTTTTTTTCACTATTCTTTTTTAGAGGGAAGAAGGCACTGGGGCGAAGTGAAACTGATGGTTAGGAGCTTCATACCCCCATCTGATCCTGATTCAAGAACAAAAAGCAGAAGTGGGGAGAGGGATAGAAAAAACTTGATGCATCCCATCTTTTATAGCCCTTTCCTACTAATAAAATCAGAAAGAAAGAAAAACTCCAAGTTTCTTTCTTAATTTCCTCGTTGGTTTTTAAAATCAGAAACAAAGAAAAAAATTCCAAAGTTTCTCTCTAAATTTCCACGTTGATCCTACCCCTCACAACCCTATTTCTTCTGACAAGTTTCAATTTTTATAGGAAAATTTGCTAATATAATAGAATGAATCCTCTATAAACCGTAAATTTCTCGAGTTCCAAAAGAGTAAAGGATTGTATGAATAGGTAGCTATTGTGGCCTTGGATCAAAAGTGAATGAAGTTACCGTCTAAATATGTTGGGAGAACGACTTGCATCGAGTTACGCATATGGGTCAGCGTCGCCACCGGCACCAGATGGTACGTACTCCTGCGAATTTTTTTTTATTTAATCTTTTTTTAATTTAATTTTAAAATTAACCCCTCGTAAACTTTATTTCCAAATCTGACCCCTTTGGTCACGCCACCACCCGTGGCGTGACAAAACAACACTGTCACGCCAGCCCATTTCTGGTCAAAGTCTTGTCACGCCACTGGTGGTGGTGTGACAGTGTTGTTTGGTCACGCCACCACCAATGGCGTGACGAAAAGTGCGATTTTGAAGATTTATCCTGTGGCGTGACAGTGTTATTTGGTCACGCCACGCAGAATTAGAAATAAAGTTTGCGAGGGGTTAACTTTAAAATTAATTTTAAAAAAGGATTAAATAATAAAAAAAATTCTACTCCCGCCGTCCAAGAACATGACATTTTATATATCAACATGGTTTTCAGGATGCAATTTTGACTATTACTTTATATATAAATATATTCATAAAATAATATCAAACTGATATGTTAAAAAAATATTTTTATGACTAATTTAATGATATTATTTCCACATGACCAATACAAAATAATGTTTTATATATTAATAATCACAGCCTAAACGTCAGCCTCAGCCTCAAGTTAAGAATTCCTTTGAGAAGCCTGATCCACAATCTTTTGTCTCTCCCGTTCTCTCTTCCAAAAGACATTTCCCTCTATTCGGCGAAAAAGAATATTTCACCCTAACCTTTCAACGGTTCCGTTAATGAAATTGGAGGCATGTCCTCTGTCTAAAAGAACTCTCTATCATTTCCTGCGTTTTTCCTATGCGGAGTATGCCGATCGATCTGCGTCATTGCATGATATCAACAACACGTTTTCTCGTCAACTCTCACCGACCACCTTTATTTGGTCTTGGTCTCGTGAGAACTTTTTTTTAATTAATTAACATATTTTTAATTTATTTTTGTTATAAATTCCTCGTCAACTTTATTTCTAATTATGTCTCATTTGACCACATCACCACTCGTGGAGTGGCAAAATAACATTGTCATGCTAGCTCCACCACCAGTGGTGTGATAACCACCAGTGGTGTGACAGTGTTGTTTAATCACACCATCACCAATGGCATGACAAGAAATGCTATTTAGCTAGACTTACCCTATGACGTGACAGTGTTGTGTTGCCACGCCATGGTTGGTGGCGAGATAAAAAAGGTCATATTTGAAAATAAAATTGACGAGGGGTTAGTAATAAAAATAAATTAATAATAGGTTAATTAATAATAAAAAAAAAGTCCATCTCATGTCTGCCGGGTCGATGCGCGCGCGCATACTTTTCTCTTCTTTTCTTTTTCGTTGTTTATGTTTTCTTGTAAGACTCTGTTTTGCTTAACTCCGGACCAGTTCTTCTTATTGTGTTGGACCTATTCCTTCTCTTTATTTCTTTCTTACTATACATACATACATACATACATACATACATACATACATATAGTTACTTTCTACTCTCGGGAGTAGTTACCCCCACCTTTGATATACCACCTAAAAGAACTTGACATACTCCATTATCACTTTGGGTATACTCATATACTAATTATAAGATACTCCAATGTGAACCACATGAAAAATTTGCAAGAGAGCCCATTGTTTTTAGCATATTTTGTAAATACCTTCATATTCGCACATAAAAAGGAGTATGTCTAAAAATTATACATACCACCTCTGAAAATGTGTAAATACCACCTATATGATCTTATATACTCATATACTACACATACATACTCTCGGTTGCATGCAAGATACTCCCTACGTTGTGAGATATGTGAGATACTGAATAGGAGTAACTACTCCCAGGGAGTAAGAAAAGGCTTTATATATATATATATATATATATATATATATATATATATATATATATATATATATATATATATATGGCGCGCCGTGTCATTACCTGTGGTAATCACACTTAGGCATACGGATTACTATTCGCTTGCCTAGTAGAACACTTGCTCCAACGAATAGTAGTCGTTACTAGAGTTAGCACAAGAGAAAAATAAGATAGAAATTGCTCTTTATTACAACAAAGAGCCACACATGACTAAGGTTCAATACAACTATTTAATTACAAGGGAATACACTTCGCGCTTGCTGCTAGGTCCCTCCAGCAATCTACTCGTCTCACGAGTCGAATAGGGCGTCCACCTCGCCCTACTCCTCGTAACTAACGCCTTCGTCACCAGCGGCCTCCCCGGTACCTGCAAATCCCTCATCCCACTCGGGATAACTCCCGGCCGGACTAAGATCTAAGCAAGGGAAAGAAAGCAAGAGTGAGTACTAGTGTACTCAGCAAGCATTAATAGCAAAAATGAACCTGATGACTATTTCTTGTCCTTATCATATTCCTACCTCTTCTCTTGTTCTGAAAATAATCTTCAAAATTTATGTTGCAATTTTAATTACGAAAAGACTACTTGTCACTCAAATAGAGAATAGACCCCTAGCGGTTCCCGTAGACTCCAATTTAGGAGACTGGTATGAATTCATGATTTGATATAGCACTGCGCAGGCTTGTACCACTTTACCCATAACTATTCTGAGCTCTTCTTGAACTAGGGCTCCCGCATTTCCTTTGATGCGGTTTCAAGTTCAAAATACAGAACGTTTTTCAAGTTACGTGATTAAGTCTCCACCCATTACTTTTCGTCGGTGCTGACCTTGTCACGGTGCTGACCTGATCATCCACCGAGTTCCAGTAACGTTGGTTGGGCCGAACTCCCCGCCACCCAACACTCCACCTTAGCGCTATAGCGCACCCCCACTCCGGGGTTCCTCTAACACACTCACACCTATTACTTACCCGATGTGGAGAGCGTAATCACGTAACAGGGTAGTATTTTCTGCCCATCGACACGGGAAAATGGTTGGCACTGAATTTACGGTCTCTGATCCGGGTGAGAGTTTTGTTAGTCCTTATATATTAACCATATGTAAAAGGGTCCCACCTCTTACCTCATCGTCGTCGTTTTCCCCTGCCTGGGCCCCCTTTACCAGCCAAAATAGTTCTATTTCCTCATATTATTCTCATTTCTTATCTTCATTTCATTTTCATCTTTGATTCGATTTGCTTTTGAGAAATAGTTTTGATGCAATATATATATATATATATATATATATATATGATAGAGCGAGATCTGATTTACATTTAATATAGTTATATTTATGTTCAAGAGAGTAGCTTGCCTTTCAAATCGTAGAAAAGATCGTAAATCGACGAATAACGGATCGATGATCCCGCTGCGTTGGTTCGCTTGTTGCAATTTATACGACTATGCGAATAATAAATAAATAAATACTTAGCGGCAATTATGCAACTAGGTGTACACTAGTCAGATGATTCTTTTCGTTAGCGAATTTTAACTTAATGACATTTTTCGAAACCCCCGTTAAGTTAGCACTCCCTTAATTACGATCGTTCTACGGTCTACCGGCTTTAGGATGCTAGCGCCTAACTTCGAATTTTATTGCCCGACAACAAATACTACTACACGCACCTGTATGCAACTAAGTCTATAAATTTTTATACATACAAATATGCCTAATCGATTTCATTTGAATGCGCACGCGTTTCTTTAATTACCTAAATAGGCTTGGGTTTGATTACGCTAACTAATCTATCATGATTAAATTATTTTTAACGCATCAGGTTATCTATTTAGCTTAGCGGGTCACACCGGTGATTTATTTATTTTAAAAGCCTCAAATTAATTTTCTACACATTTTCCCTATTTTATTTTAGACCAGTCTATCTACTGTTAAATGTGCTAACATCGCTTACAAATCTATACCCTGACGATTCGTTCAAAAAAATCGCAAATTGCTACGCACGTATACTTACTTTCTATTGACAGCATTTACAATATTTTATCTTAATTTAATTTCTTGCGCAATGCAGTGATTTTATCGCTGCTTATCTCTATACGACCTAATTACACCCATTTGGTCGGATATATATATATATATATATATATATATATATATATATACTATGCTAATACTTATTAATTTTATTGCTACATCCTATTGTTACATACATTACTTAACACAATTTATTAGAATTTATACACTTTTCCTAAAAAATTTCCTATACTTAACTTCCTAATCCTAATCCTAACCCTAATCATCTAATCCCTAATTCTATTCTACCAAACTTCTCCCAATCCTACCCCTCTTCTCTTCCTTCTCCTACCCGGCCGACACCCAGCCCCAACTCCCCTTCTCAACTGCTTCTCCCCAAACCTCCTTCTTCCTCTATCTTGGCCCCCCTTGGGATTTTCGGCAGCCCAGTGCCTCCCCTGCCGGCGGCTCCCTGCGCCTTGGCCCGGCTGCTCCCTCTACTTAGCGATGAAAACGAACGGAAACGGACGGAAAAACCCTATTTCTACTTCCGTTTCTATATTTGTTGGCGGAAACGGGATCGGGTTCGGAAAATGCGGGTTCGAAACGGAATCGGATATGCGGGTGCACTAAACGAACCAATACGGTCGGAACTCAACGAAACGGACGAAAGCCTGAACTTAAGCCGAATACCGCACATCTTTATACTCACAATCACAATCACACACATCTTTGACGATGAAAAATGTAAAGCACGAATTCGAGATTCAAATGCAAATGAAAATAGTTTAGGATTTATCGTCCACACACTAACACAAGAACATCGTGACACTTAGTTCGGATGACATCTAACAAATTAAAATGAGTGGCATGAATATAGCACAAGACATCACATAATAACATGGCATATTTTTCCGGATGTTCATCTTAGATGGGCTAGTGTTGGGCCTCTAGGAGTTGGGGGACCGGGGACAAAGATTGGGCCGCTTAAAATCCGGTAAATTTCGTAAAAATACGGAAATATTCGGCCAAATACGGACTCGCAAAACGGACGAAAACGCCGTTTTACTTCCGTCGCATTCGACACCTCCGCCCCGAATTCGAACCGATCCCGATACTTTCAAAATACGAAACGGACGGGTCAAATATAGAAAAATGGACGGTTCGGACCGGGAAAATTTCCGTCCGTTTTCAACGCTACCTCTACTCGGCCCGGCCCCCAAGGTGCCGTCGTAGCCACCCGGCTCGCCATGCCCGAGCCTCCCCCTGTGGGTGCCTCTCCTCCGGATGATGAGCGCTGCCCACCTGGCCCTGACCTTCGCGCCGCACGCCGCACTCGATCCTCCACCGACTGCTCATCTACCTCTACCCCTTCTTTCCTTGCTTAATGATGAGCATGATTTACATTTGATGTTGTGATGATTTGGTGCTTAAGTTCACTTCCAGATTTGAGGGTATAGATGTATGCATTTGGTGAGGCTGAAGGGGGGGGGGGTTCCTATTGATGGTTGCTGCTACACTACTAAGGTATAAAACTACTGACGAAGATCTAATAATCCTTATTTTATTATTTCATAATCATGTAATAAGACGTCACATGGTATACCCCTTAATGTTATAAGGGAGGAGTAAGTTAGGTGGTCGTAAGCTCTTCTACGACCACCCCCTAGTCGTAAGTATTTCTACGACTATGGTGTAATCGTAAGTCCTGCTGCGATTACGTTCGGTCATAAGTCTTTCTACGACCAGTACTCAGTCGTAAGCTTTTCCTACGACTACCCCCTAGTCGTAAGTTCTGCTACGACCAGCCCTGCTACGACATCCTCAAAATTAACTGGGTCCACCCGTCAGAAGGCCCATTTACTAGTGAGAATCCGAGCAGTCAAATTACATAATTATACCCGAAATAACTACAGATAATACTCCACTATCTCTGATTGGTAACCGTTGGACAACGTGGGGAGGTTACTACTCCGGTAATTACTCTCATTATTATGCAATAATGAGCGCCTAATTGGCCTGGAACGACAACCGCCCCAACAACATAGTATAAATAGGTGCCTCTTGGAGATAATGGGGGAGGCTTTTTTAGAGACAGTCAGTAGCAGAATTAGCATAAATCTTTTCACTGATTGTAATAAGGATACCCAATACATTACAGAGGAGTAGGGTTGTTATTCTCATTGGAGAAGGCCTGAACCTGTATAAAAATTCCCGTGTTTCCCTTGTCTGCATGATCAATTGTGGAGACCCCCCGAATCAAATAATCTTTACGTAAGATCGGTTCTAAAACACCGACAATTGGCGCCGTCCGTGGGGATCTTCTGGTTCCTTGTCAACATTGAAAACGGTACTAAAACTTTATGTGTAACCTTCAGCTTACAACCATTGTGAAGCCACTGCATATAGTATGGCTTAGGATGACACCATGTGGTCAATGAGAGTGCATTAACCATGTCCTTGCTGATCACGTTGTTGTAGCTCCCTCCATCGATCATTAGCTTGCACCGTTTGCCCTTAATCATGCATTGTGTTTGAAATACACCACGTCGTTGTCCCTCCTCAACGATCAGCGTATTGTCACCATTCACTTTGTGAGTCATCAAAGTTGGTCCTACTTCTGGATCACAATACACCACTTCTCGTGGTGAATCATAGGATTGTTCTACTTCATGACTAGCGTCGTCACTATCACTCCTCGATGCATAGCCTTCTTGTACGAGTAGCACTTGTCTTGAATTGGGGCAATCTTTCTTCATGTGCCCTCTTCCCTGGCACTTGTAGCATTCAATGTCTTGTGTTCGAGCAGTGGAGAAGGCACTCGAATCAGATTTAGAGGCCTCCTTGCTTGTTGTACTTACTGCATTTGAAGCTTCTTCCAATTGTAGCCCCTGACTTAGAATTTGAACCACCTTCACCATCTTGCTGAATTGGACGCCTTCAACTCGATGGATTGGTGCGGACAACCTTTGGATGGTTGTCCCTCACCCATTGTTCCACGCGCTCCGCTTGGTGAAGTAGCTCTTAGATGGAGTTATACTACATCAAATCAACACGATTCCGCACGTCATCGTTCAGTCCTTCAAAGAAACGTGTCATGGTAGCTTCAGTGGACTCCCGAACACCAGTACGTATCATGAGCATTTGCATCTCTTGATAGTACTCATCCACAGATTTGGAGCCTTGAGATAGACGACGTAGCTTTGTATGCAGTGTCCTGGTATAGTACGCTGGAACAAATCTAGTCCCCATGACTTGTTTCATCCCCTCCCAAGTGTGTGGACGATCTCCTGCACGGTTCAATTGATCTCACCAAATAATAGCGTATTCGGTGTACTCAATTGAAGCAACACGAACCTTCTTTTCTTCGGAGTAGTTATGGTTGTCGAAGATTTGATTGACACATATCTCCCATTCCAAATAAGCTTCAGGACCAGCTCTTCCCTTGAATTTCGGTGTGGCGATTTTGATTCGGCCAATACCGTCGTCCTCGCGTTGCACACCACTATCGTAGTGTCCTCTATTAGCAGCAGATCGGCAGTCAAAAAGATCACGCCGTGGTGGTCGTGGATAGCAGCACCATACTAACGAGCGTCGTCATGCGACTGTGCATGTCGCACCAAGTTTGGTGCCTGATGCTGGGTGCTGGCCCCTTCAGGCAGCGGTAACCTCTCCTCCAAGCGACGAAGAGTACCAGCCAGATTATTGAAGCTCTCCGTGAGGCGAGCGTTCAACGTATTTTGCTCTTCGGTGATCCTCGCATTCACCCCATTGATGTTTTCATCGAAATCAACACGGATGACATCCTCTCAGCGCTTGATATGGCCAGGGATCGCCTTGAATCGTGCTCGTATAGCGAGTGACAATTCATCATCGAGCGGTTCTCCCAAATCATCGTTGGGGTAACCACTCGAACCCCTTCGGCTCGCTCTTGACATCCTGAAAGCAGCAAGGAAAAAATTCCGTACCGCAATCAACCATACTCTAATACCACGATGATATGGACTAACTAGTAAACTAGCTGATGTGTTGGGGTGGCCCAATCTTTCACGATACGATCCACGGAATTCGCCTTCTTCTTGCGTCAAGAGTTCGATCCTCCTTGAACCTTGCGGTAAAGATGGCGGCAACAACGCCTTCTTCCTCGTAGCGGTGTAGATAGATAGCAAGATATTCACGCACTAATCAATCACAAGGAAGATTAGAAGCATGAACTCGAAGTGTGAACAACAAATATCACGAATTAGATGAGTTGAATCGTGTAGATTCGGTCGGCAATCTTAGGAACGACGTGTTCTTGCCTTGCACCATCCTCAACAAACTCTAGATGGGAAAACTTCAACAAACACGTAAGATATTGCGCCACAACGTCACCGTGACTTTTCTATATTTCTTCTCACTCCCTTACAATGGGCAATGCCTTGGCCTTATATTGGCACCTACGGGTGTGGTCGATTCTATCTCTAACTCTCGTATCATACAAATATTCTTTCTTAATATATTTATGAAAAGATTACAACTAAGTTTCTTTCCTAATACAGTTATGGAAAGATTACAATCGAATCAAACTAAAATATATATACCAAAACTTATCTACAAACAAAAATAGCTCTGCCCAAAGAATCTCTTTCATGATTTAGCCGTCTGGACGTGGTCGTAGACCACTTGGTGGTGGTCGTGATCGTGTACTATTTCTACCGAGTACTCCTTCCGCGGCATCGTTTCGACGAGCAGTCTTGTTCACGACGAGTGCTCCTCCCATCAAGTACTGTTGGTGAAACTGGTTGTAAATAGGATGGAACTGGTCGTAGACCTTGGAACCTGGTCTTGGGCCTTGTTGAACTGGTCGTGAACCTCGTGGACCTTGCTGAACTAGTCGTGGACCCTGCTGAACTGATCGTAAACCTCCAGGAACTGGTCGTGGCTCTTGGTGAGCTAGTCGTAGACCTCCAGGAACTGGTCGTAGCCTTTGGTGAGCTGATCGTAGACATTGTGAAACTGGTTGTGGACCTTGGGGAATTGACCGTGCACTCTTGGCCACATCAATCACGGCACTGTTGCACCTTAGTCACGGACATTGTTGCATCCGTTGCACCGTGACTTTGGTTCGCTAAGTCCGAGGATCCGGATCTCCACTATATATATCTCCTATGTTTTAACTAAAAATGCCCGTGCTTCCACAATTACCGCGTGACTCACCGGACTAACGCCAGCTTCGTCCCAGCCTTTGCTCCCTCAAAGATGATTAAACTGACGCAGCATAGCGCGTGCCTCTATCTAGTAGACTTATTGTGAGGATAGTTGGCTCTTCCTTCAGACCTTTCTTCAGACGAGTGGTACCAGGCCTCCAACAATACAAGTTGACCCATGTTAATAGATGGATGAAATAAATACAAATAATTTTAAAAAATATTTACATTATTACACACCATAGCATAGTTTTGTATGAAACTATATTTAATCTTAGGATTTTTTATAGAGAGTACAAGATAGACACACACACTTAACACACACCACCCATGCACGTACACGCGTGCATGTCCCTTATACACACTAGAAATTTATCAAAGACACCAAAATCTCACAGAGCGCAAACACATGCTTTCCTACGGAACACAGAAACGTAAACGCACACTTAAAATCAGAGGACACCCACGCTTAACCATCTGGGCACACGGCAGCTTCCCTACGTTTTCTTTCCGTATCAAACAACCAGCTGGATGCGATCATTTCCCACAAACTTTTGCATATATTTTTTTAACAAAAGAACATTAACCCCAAAATTTTCAACATATCGCAAGTGAAACATAGTCCTGACAGGCTGATAGCTTGGCTAATACGTGTAGCAACCTCATGTGGTCACCTCGTCTGTGTGACTGGCCCACGCCCAGCTCACACACTCACACCTCTTTGATCTAGTTTCCCACCAACTTTCTCCTCACCTCTCTCTCGTCTGTGGGCTCATCTAATTAATGACCCTGCTCCTGCATTCATGTCCGCACCCACCTGTGCGAACCAGCTTCGCATCTTTCAGTTCACTCCACCGGAAGAACAGCAGCTACTGACCCATTCCTCCTCCATTGAAATCTTGCCAATCTCTATCCACCGTCATTGCGAATATTTGTCTCGGATTAGCGCCTGTCCAGACGAGCAAGGGATTGGGATTGGGATTGGGATTGATTTTTGTCTGCTTCCACGTGGTTTGTTTAAAAGGCGATGCCTTCGTTTGCTTCCACTTGTTGCTTGTTTTCTTGGCTTCAAGAAACTGCTTCTCCACAGGCCTGCAAAGGTGGTGTGGCTGCTTTCCCTTTACTCCTGCCGAGAACACCCTCAATTTAGGTGTTGAGTTCTTTGGCCTGGTTAATCCTTGGGCGGTTGTGATGCGAAGGTTTCGGTTTTGTGTGTCGCAAACTGAAATTTTGTGCAGAGGCAAGAGCTAATAACTGCTTGGAAGCCAGCAAAGGTAACTTCTTTTACCACCAATAATCCTTGTTTAGATTTATCCTTGTCTGAGTTGGGAGATTGGGTTAATTACTGGGGTGTTTTTGTTCCATTTTGAATTCCTGCATGTTGGAGAATATACTGACAATTTCATATGGAACGGTTATGCAGATCGAGTTCTTGGTGAATGCTGTGATGTGAGTGTTCTTGGTGAGGTTCTTGCTTGATAAGGTTTCTGGTCTTATCTTCCTTCATTTCTCAATCCCTCCTGCCTCCAAGAAACTGAGTTTTTTTTACATATTTTTTCTCTCCAGTTTCTGCGTGTCCTTGCAATCTGAAATGGACCACCTGCCTCTCCATATCTGTGTGCAATTCATGGCCCTTTGATCCTTTTAGCCCCAATTTGCACTAGAATTCGTCATGGGTAGCAGCACTATTGAGCTAAAATTAGTTCAAGTCCTCCTTGGGATCATCTGGATTCTTGGTACCTGCAATGCTGAATTCACCCCTGCAGACAACTACCTCATCAACTGCGGCTCCACGGTCGACGTAACTGTCGGACAGAGGGTCTTCACGGCAGACAATTCCGGATCGACTATGTTGACATCCTCTCAGAGCACTGCCGCAAACACCTCGCTGAATTCGGTCTCGGGTTTCGACAATGCTGTGCTGTACCAGACTGCGAGGATATTCGCCGCTCCATCGTCCTACTCCTTCAAGATGAAGAGCCGTGGCCGGCATTTTGTCCGGCTCCACTTCTTCCCTTTCAGATACCAAAACTATAATCTTGCTGTGGCGAACTTCAAGGTGTCGACGCAAGATGTTGTGCTCCTAACAATTTCACTCTGCCGAGCAATTCCTCGCCAGTGTTCAGGAGTATTTGCTGAATATTACCAGGGACATGCTCATTCTCACATTCGTGCCACTAGGAACGGCACATCCTTCATCAATGCAATTGAAGTCATCTCAGTTCCTGATGATCTGATAACTGATTCAGCACAAACTGTGAATCCTGTCGGGCAGTATCTCGGCCTGGCAACGCAGCCATTGCAGACATTCTACAGGATCGATGTGGGTGGACCGACGGTGACCGCTGAGAATGACACGCTCTGGCGAACATGGGCTACTGATCAGAGCTTCTTCCTAAATTCCACTGCCACTCAAGCAGTTACTTACCATGGAAAGCTGAATTACCAAAAAGGAGCAGCAACAGAGGATGATGCACCGGACAGTGTATACAATACCGCAAGGCGATTGGTTGTGCAAGATAATGGCAGCTCAGCGTCCAACATGACATGGAAATTCAGCGTCGACGGTCGTTCAAGCTATCTGATCCGGTTCCATTTCTGTGACATAGTGAGCAAGTCTGCGTATGCACTCTACTTTGATGTTTATGTGGATAGCTGGTCAGCAGCGAAAGATCTTGATCTCTCTGACAAAGGTTATGGTATCTTGGCCGTGCCATATTACATGGATATCGTCTTGCCATCAAGTGATCCATCTGGTAAGCTCAGTATCAGCATTGGGCCTTCCAGCTTGAAGAATAGTGCACCGGATGGCATCCTGAATGGCCTGGAGATCATGAAGATGAACATCAGTACTGGATCTGTTGCTGTTGTGAATCCACCGTCAGCGGCAAAGCGGCAATTAGCTATCATATTGGGCTCCGTTCTCGGATGTGTTGGTGCTATCGTCATTGCTGTTGTTCCCTGTGTTGTCCTCAGAAGGAAGAAGAAGAGGCCACAGCCACCATCAACAAGTCGGCCTTCAAGTTCTTGGACACCACTGTCTCTCAATGGTCTTAGCTTCCTTAGTACAGGTACCCGAACAACCAGTCGGACCACTCTTACATCTGGGACTGCCTGTGATCCAAGCTACCGAATTCCTTTTGTTTTGCTGCAAGAGGCGGCAAATCACTTTGATGAGCAGATGGTTATCGGCGTTGGAGGCTTTGGGAAGGTCTACAAAGCAGTTCTGCAGGACAACACCAAAGTTGCAGTTAAGCAGGGCAACCAGAAGTCTCACCAAGGCATGAGGGAATTCCGGACAGAAATAGAGCTGCTATCAGGGCTGCGACACCGTCATCTTGTGTCGCTCATTGGTTATTGCGATGAGCGCAATGAGATGATCTTGGTGTACGAGTACATGGAGAAAGGCACTCTGAAGAGTCATTTGTATGGCAGTGACCTGCCTCCTCTCAGCTGGAAGAAAAGGCTGGAGATCTGCATAGGAGCTGCAAGAGGGCTCCACTACCTCCACACCGGTTTTGCGAAATCGGTCATCCATCGTGATGTGAAGTCGGCAAACATTCTCCTTGATGAAAATCTCATGGCCAAGGTTTCTGATTTTGGCCTCTCAAAGACAGGACCTGAATTCGATCAAACACATGTTAGCACGGCGGTGAAAGGGAGTTTCGGTTATCTTGATCCAGAGTACTACCGGAGGCAGAAGCTGACGGACAAGTCGGATGTGTACTCGTTTGGTGTGGTCTTGCTAGAGGTGATCTGTGCAAGGCCGGTCATCGACCCGACACTTCCAAGGGAAATGATTAACCTTGCAGAGTGGGCTATTAAGTGGCAAAAGAGAGGAGAGCTAGATCAGATCATTGACCAAAGGATTGCCGGGACAATCAGACCTGAAGCATTGAGGAAGTACGGGGAGACAGTTGAGAAATGCCTTGCTGAATACGGTGTCGAGCGCCCTACGATGGGAGATGTTCTGTGGAACCTGGAGTTTGTGCTGCAGCTGCAGGAGGCAGGCCCGGACATCTCCAACATTGATAGCATGAATCAGATCTCTGAACTCCCTTCAAACGCCAAGAGGATAAGCTCTCTAGAGATCAGCACTGCGGATGAAAGCCGCACGCCTACCGACTATTCTCAGATGTCAACGAGCGATGCCTTCTCGCAGCTGATCAATGCTGAGGGGAGGTGAATTCGATTAAACTGTTAAGAGTCCCTGAGAAAAGTTGAAACATGTGAGTTAAAGAAAAGATATGTTTCTAGCTTGTCTTAACTGTGTGGTTTTGCCCTGATATATAACAACACAAGTTCTGAATTGCATTTTGCTTACCTCCTACCCTGTAAATAGATGTGATTTTGGTTGGATGAATTGAAGATCCATTGGAAGTTTAGGGGGTTTTTTGGGGGGGTTACTTGTCTGTGTACCTTAGTTTTTGGGCAAAATTTGATATATGCCACTCAGAAACACGGCGTTTCGAGATATGCCACTCAGAATCTTGAATTTGGATATATGTCACTCTAAATCTTGTTGGCTTTGATATATGCCACTCTATGACCCTTTTGCCTCTTGGCTCTTCGTCTTCCGCCCCTTTTCTTCTCTCCCGAAATACCTCCGACCAGGATAGGACGGCGACGAGGAGCTTGGAGGCGGGGGAGTCGTCGTTGGCGGTGCCTAGGTCGCCGAGGAGGAGACGGTGGTAGAGGAGCTTGGCGACGCAGTCGAGGGCGGTGTCGGTGACCTTGGGGGAGGTGGACTCGAGGGTGAGGTGCAGCGCATGGAGGGAGGCGTCGGCAGCGGCGGCGGGCAGGCCGACAAGGAGAGGAGGTCGAGCGCCGACTTGGCCGCCGCGACGAGTCCTGAGTGCTTCCGACGAGGACGCGCCGCCGAGCGTTGCCGTGGGGGACGCCATGGCAGGTGTGGGGAGCAGAAGGGAGGCAGCTATGCGATGGTCGTCACCGTCGCGATAGTGGTCATAGGAGGTGGAAGAGATCTGAGAGAGGAGGAACAAATGGGAATGGGAGGAGGGAGGCAGGTGATATGCACACACCTCGATTTAAGATGCGTGCATACAGGTTGGTTCTGATCTTCCGTCGTAGGAGAAATCCGATAACTTGAGTTGCGACGTTGATGAAGGGGAGGCTAACCACGATCCGATCGTGATCTTGAAATTTTGGCTAAGTCCTTTAGTGGCGATCGAGCCGATACGGTTGTGATCGGGCCGTGGTGTGATCGAGCCGCCAAGGTGGCGATCGGCCAGGTTTTCACTAACTCGTCGGCGTGTGGCGGCGATGGTTGTTTGTTAGGTCAATCTCATGGGTTTCATTGCATATGTGTTGCATGATGCATGTTTTGACTATCGTGGGTCAAGTTGTGAAGAACTTGTTCGGTTTCGATTGCTTGTCTATTGTTATGCGAGGTTGCTTGGTGGTCAACGACGGTCAGCGAGGATGATCGGGACTAGGCTTGTGAGCGAGGTTGAAACGATCGGCGATGCGGTTGAAGTCGTGGACTCAAGTATGGTGCAAGATGGACAAGGTGGCCGAGCAGGCGATTCGGTCTGTTGGTTGGATCAGCGGCGCGAGGTCGGTGCAAAGTGCCATGGTGGTTTCGGTGGGAGCTGGATGGGAGAGACTTGGAGCATGATGAGCCGTTGGATCAACCTACACGTGGCGAGCAGCGAGTGCCGCATACAATCTGGACTCGGTCTTGGAGAAGGGCGAGAAGGTATTTTGGTAATTTTACCAAATCGCCTTAATTACCTTTTGCCAACCGCGGCGCAGGCGGTGCGTTGGAGAAGCGGATTAGGTCAGAGGAGATGAAAGCGGCGGCTTTAAAATGCGTGCGTGTGTGACGTTTGTTTTGGGCCTTAGCAGGGCCCATTATGAAAACTCTTCTAGAAGGTCTAGGCCTCCGCTATAAATAGAGGAGGAGGTGGATGCACCCCTCAACCCTTTCATTACTTGTAAACCCTAGTTTTGCTTTGGTGCTTAGGGAGTTGATAGTTGGAGGTTAGAGTTCTAGAGAGTTGGATTTGATTCGTGCTCATGTATTGAGTCTTTGTCCTCCATTGATGGAGTGGTGTAAACCAATACCATATCAAATCAATCCAAGAAAGTTCTATCAAAGATGAGTTCATTTGCTTTCTTTCTCTCTATTTGGTGATTTTGAGTTTTCTTTGATCATGAGTTTTTGCTTGGTTTACGCGTGATCTAGCTTGCACGTGACATGTGGGAATACATCTAGGATCATCAAGATCATCAATCACCCACGAGCAAGTCTCAAGATCATATTTGCGTTTGACTCGGTTTTGAACCACCTTACCATCAAATGGAAAAAGTGCGAACTTTGCAAGGATCTTTCGATCGTTGCTTGAATAGGTTCGACATCCTTGGGAAGGGCAAGGATCTTCTGATCGTTGCTTGGAATAGGTTCACGACATTCTTGGGAAGGTATGTGTCAAGTTTCACGAAGTTTGGGCCTGAATCAAAGTTAGATCAATTTGCGTTTTGGTTTTTAGTGATTTTACTATTCATTGGCACGGAGTCGACATACCATGTATTGAGAGAGTGAGACCGATTTCAAAATCGAGGCAGATTTCTAGTTGGAGAGTCGAGGCCCAACTCATTAGGTTTTGATTTTTATGTTTTGAAGATTTTGCTTGGGGTTTTGATTGGGTTCAATACAAGTCTTCATTTGTGCATGATTGATTGATCTTCATAGCTTACATAGCTATTGGGTGAGATTCGTATTGAATTCAATTTTGGAGAAAAAAATAGATCGTGCTCCTATTCACCCCTCTAGTCGTCTTTCAGGTCCAACAAGTGGTATCGAGCCAGTTAGTTCAATCTTGATCTTAGCAGGTCCACTTGAACTGGCGATGAATAAGTACTCCTCCAAACCGCATATCTTGATGGGCACGACTACACCTTTTGGAAGAACCGCATGCGTGTCTTTCTTGAGCGAACCACGAGTTATTTGGGAGGCTGTTTGAGATCGCTCATCTTGCTTGAGGTTGCTCTGGCCAAACCTGAAGCCCTCTTGGCTAATGGCCAGTAAGGCAAATAATTTTACTGTATGGTGGGCTTGGTAGACAGGAATATGATAGGATTTGCAATCTCGAGGTGCACATGAGATTTAGAAGACCCTCGAAACCTATCATGAGGGTTCTTCCCAAATCAAACAAGTGCGTCAGCGAGTCTATAAAGAGAATATAACAAATTCGAGATGCGTCTGGTGAAAGCATCGATGACATTTTCGATCGCTTTAACACGGTGATAAATCGGATGAAGAATTTATTGGTATTGAATTTACGATCGAAAATGCCATCCATCTCTGGTGCAATCAACACCGGGAGTGGGAGATAAAGGCTACGCCATTCGGAAAATGTCAACTCTACGATCGACCTTGGAGCTGCTCATATGCAAGCTCGGGACTCATGAGATCGAGTGACCATTCTAAGAAGGGTAACATGGCTTTGTGTGAGACCAGCAAGAAACCGATGGGTCGTTTAAGTCTTCTTTGGATTTTCTCTTGCTTCTTTATACGCAATCCAAGAAGAGGATCTTGAAAGTATTCACGAGGCAGAGATGACATTTTGATTAAGAAGTTCACAGGGCCTACAACAATATGAGAAACAAAAGAAGCGTACTGTGACTTGTTATGAGTGTGGAGAGCTTAATCACATCAAGTAAATTGCCCCAAGTTGAAAGGTAAAGAGCAACTACAAAGATGAAAAGCCGGCTTGGAAGAAGCCTCGGGGCGCAAGTTCAAGTTTGATGATGCCAAGCTCGGGAAGAAATTTGCTCATGGGTTCTTACCGCTCTTGGAGATCGATCCTTGAGCGATGTGGACTCGGGGGCGAAGAGGACAAGGAGGAGGAGCTCCTCAAGACAAGAAGGAAAGGCCAAGGACTTTGGGCATGTGCTTCATGGTGACTCAGCGACATCGATGACAACAATGAGGTATCTCCTTCCTATGATGTTCTCTTTGCTAGATGCGAAATGTCTATGAGCAAATGCTAGGTCGGGATAAAGCTTTAAAGTTCATCATGACTAGGAATGAGGGTTAAAGTCACAAGTAAATAAACTCACATTAGAACTTATGAATGCTAAAAGTCTTGAATCTGATTAATGTTCACCTTGCCATGCTTTACATCTTGAACTAGCTAAGCGTAATCTGCTCATGATATTGCCTTGCAACAACTTGAAAGTGCTAGAGCGAGCTAATTGAAGTGAAATCATTCCTTGTGAAAAATGCTTAGAGTCTAGCAAGTTGGTTGTTTACGATGTGGTTGAATCTAGTTTTTGCTCTGCATGCCTTAGAGCATTGAGCGTGAAGTACATGATGTTGTAGGCGGCTAGAGCTAAATATGCAAGCTTAGGGCAGTATTAGTGCTACTTGTGCTTCATGTGAAGCTCTTAAGCTTGAAGTTGCTCTTTATAAGAAGAGGCTTAACGCTAAAACTTGTGATTCATGTGTTAACTTTGGAAGAAATTGCTTACCTTAAGGACACATTAGAAAGATTCTCGATGGTAAGCAGATTAAACATGATTCTTGACAAGTCAAAAACTCCTTATAAAAGCAAGGGTTAGGATACAACTTTGTCAGGACAAATCTAGTGGCATTCAATTTTTGAAAAATGGCTTAGTTGAATTTGATACCCAACTGCAAAGATCACTTTCAAATCTGCGGGTTTGCCCAACCATCTATTCAGTCAAAGGTGCTTCTCGGTGGTACCAAGTACCATTGCACCTATTGCAGAAGGATGGGCATTTGGTTGAGTTACATTGGCGTATGTTGAAAAATGCTAAGAAAATATTGCTAGAATGTCATCTAATCAACCTAGAGCTTTTGTGAGATATGGTAATTTAGAGAGGAAGAAACTGGTCTAGGATTTGCTTCACATGCTAATCATTCTCATGCTCCTAGACAGGATAATTCTCATGTTAAGTCACCATTGCTCATAACATAATTTCAAATAGAATCAAGGATAGCACTTACGCTTTGCATACTACTGATGACGTGTGTCTCGATCTTGGGTTCCCAAGTCATGTTTAACTTGATGTTGAGACACATCGATCTTTGTGCCTTGATTTTCGGGATCGCGCGGAAGGAAGGACACGTGGTTGTCGACTCTGTGCATTCCGCCAAATGGCCGGAGATTCAAAATGGTTCACCTCCTTCAGCACTGATCGATAAGTGATGTCCTCATCACCTTTGGAACAATACTCAGGGCGGATTGAAGGCAGGATCAATCGGGGTGAGCGACAATTTCATCCTAAAGGGCGTCGCCCTTGTAGACAAGCTCAGTTTAACTTACTCTCGTCTCACAACTTCTTGATGATGGATGTGAGACTATATTTAAGAAAAATGCTTGTCGGGTGCTTGATTACTGTTGGTGAGCTCGTTTTGGGATTTATAGAGTTGCTAGGATCTTTGGGTGATTTTTAGAATCTCTTCTTAGTTCTCTTAAATGTTTGTTTACACCTTCTTACGAGTTCTAGCTTTGCACCGACGTTTGGGGCACATTGGTTTTGATCATCGGCGCGAGTTAGCAACCTTGATCTCATGAGAGGTTTGCCTAAACTCAAAGCGTCAGGATCTTTGTATGTGCGCCACAGTAGGCATAACCAAGCAAGTTGCCGCCTCATACCCTTGATGACTTTGGTCATGGCCCGTGACCAAGACGTTGCTTCATATGGATCTTGTTGGTCTGCTAGGTTCGATCAATTGGTGGCAAGTGGTACATTCTTGTCATAGTTGATGACTTTTGAGATACACTTAGGTGTTCTTTCTTGCTTGAAGGATGAAGCTTTTGGTCATTATCGTGATCTTGTTCTTCGTTTGGCTTACGAACTTTACGGTGCCTTGAGAGCAATCGCGATGACAATGAGTGCGGAGTTCAAGAATGCCTCGTTTGCCTCTTTTTGTCTTTGGCGGAATTGAGCATCAGTTCTCTTCTCCCCACGTTCCTCAGCAGAATGGCGTTGTGGAAAGGAAAAACAGAACCTTAGTCGAGATGGCTGGGGCGATGCTAGATGAGTATAGCACAGGAGATTTTGGGCGAAGCTATTGCTACTGACTTGCCATATTGCAAATCGTGTCTTCTTGAGACCATCTTTGGGTAAGACTCCTTATGAGTTTCGATTTGGTAGAAAACCCTCATTTCTCATTTTGAGTTTTTGGAGCTAAGTGTTTCATTCTCAAGACAAGAAACCTAGATAAATTTGAATCAAGGACTTTTGATGGTTTATTTAAGGTTATCTGCACATTCGAGGGTTTTGGGTTTTAATGTTGAAACTAACATTGTCAGAGAGACATGCAATGTCACTTTTGATGAGACTAGCCACGGAGCTAGATCAGGCGTTTCAGGTGATACAGGTGTGAAAGCATTTTGTGGAGGAAGATGATAGCGAAGGCGATACTTGTCCTCCACTGCTCTTTGTTGAGGCTCTGTCCAAGCTCAGAACACTTTCTGGCTTCACCTCAGGTGAGGCTCTGCTGCATTTTCTTCATCAGCGAGTACTGCGGAGGTTGAGAGATATTGTCTCCCAGGCGCTCCACTTCACATTGGGCGTCATCGCCAGTTAGATGATTGGTAGTCTTCATGGCGAGTCACTCGCTCCGGTATCACGATCCAAGTCTCTACTCTCATTACTGCATTTGTTGCTTCTTTGAACCCATGATATATCACATGCTTTATCGATTCTAGTGGGTTAATGCCATGCATGAGGAGTTAGAAATTTTGAGAGGAACAAAGTGCGGAACCTAGTAGAGCCTCCTAGTGGTCATAATGTGATAGGAACCGTTGGGTGTTCAAAAATAAACAAAATGAGGACAGTTACGTGGTTAGAAACAAGGCTAGGTTGGTAGCTCGGGTTTTAGCCAAGTTGAGGGTTAGATTTTGATGAGACATTTGCCCTGTTGCTAGATTAGAAGCCATTCGCATGTACTTGCATTCTTTGCTTCTAAGGGCTTTAGATTATATCGGATGGATGTTAAGAGTGCTTTTTGAATGGTTTTATAGAGGAGGAAGTGTATGTTAGAAGCCTTGGGCTTTGAGAACCCCAAACATCCTCATCATGTTTTTAAGCTATCCAAAGCCTCGTATTGTCTTAAGCAAGCCCCTAGAGCACAGTATGATAGACTTAAGACCTTTACCTTAGAATGATTTTGAGATGGGTAAGCTAGACAAGACCACTTTCATCCTTAGGCGTGGAAATGACTTCACCTTGCTCAGTTTATGTAGATGATATTATCTTTGGTGGTTCTTCTCATGCTCTTGTTTCAGGTTTTAGAGACCATGTCGAGAATTTGAGATGAGCATGATGGGAGAACTCAACTATTTTACAGGCGTCAAATCAAGCAATGCAAGGAAGGATCTTCATCCATCGATGAAGTACACAAGGATCTGTGACGCCGAGATGGGTGGCTGCAAGCGATCGCCATTCCCATGGCGACCTCGTATTTTGGATCGGATGAGGAAGGAGAAGGCGTGGATCAGCGAGTACCGCGGCATGATTGGCTCCCCATGCACTGGCGGCCTCAAAGCCGGACATCCACCGCGGTTTGCCTGCATGCGAGTTTGAGCGTCTCGAGGACTTCCATCGCCAAGCCGTTAAGCGCATCTTGGTATTTACACTCTACCCTCGGTATGACATTTGGTTTTCTGCTCTTCGTCCTTGTCCATTCGGGGTTTTGATTACGATTTTGCGGGCTATCGGCTAGATAGGAAGAAGTACCTCGGGCACTTGTCACTTCCTAGGCACTTCTCTTGTCTCTTGGTCTTCTAGGAAGCGATCTTACATTGCACAATCCACTATTTGGTGAATATAGCTTTGCTAGTTCTTGTAGTCGATTCTGTGGATGGTGTCCTCTTAAGGACTTTGGGTTGGCTTTTGATAGTGTTCCTCTTTTACGTGATAACATACTGCTATTAACATTGCTAAAACCACATGCAACACTCTAGAACCAAGCACATAGACATTCGCTATCACTTTCTTAGAGACCATGTCGAGAAGGGTGATATTGTCTTGCATTCGTGGAGTCAGAGACACGGTTGGTGATATCCTCACCAAGCCTTTAGATCCAACTAGGTTTGCCACCTTGAGAAGTGAGTTAGGGTAATTTATCCCTACGGGTTGGTTTGAGGGAGTTGGCTCATTACGAACTTTCCTTGTTCATCGAGCTTTTACGATCTTTTACGATACCTTCTTTTAGTGGTATTTTCTTTTGATCTTTTAGGCTTTTAAGTCTTTTGTGCATCTCATTGTATCATCTTTGCATTTATATGAAAAACCAAAAGATGCATTGTTATATAAGCTTTTATGCTTGTCTTTTAAAATTGATGAAGCTTTGCTTATTACCCTTTGAGCTTTAGTATTTCAATTTTGCTCAATGCCATGTCTAGTTCTTTGACTTGCTAGAATTATCATGCTTTCACATGTGTAGCTAAGTCTTTCTTTGAATGAGCGAACTTTAAGACAACTTGAACTAAAGCGCAATTTGTGGATGTTTTAGCTAGTTGCGCAATTAGTGCTCCTTTTGTGACATTGGCCTGTCAAAATTCTGTGTTAGATCTTGAATCTAGTATTGATCATTACTTGAGCTTCTTGTTCTTTTAGAATCTAAATCTATTTGTTGTGAAAAATGAAAAATCAAATTTAAAGATTGTCTTGTGCTTAAAATGTGCCAAACTACTCTCACGAGACTGCATGTCATAGACATGAACTTAGAGGTTGTTTGATGATCGAGACGATCTCATGTGGGTGCTTGTCAAGAAGTGACATGAACCTCAAGATTTGTCATACAGTAGAAGCTTAGGAAGAGTTTGTAGATGGCTCCTAGTCAGGATCTTCTTCACTAAGATATACCTTTAATCAACTTCAATATTCATTGCAAATGAAAAACTGTTGAAAAATGGGCGTTTGAGACAAATTGAGCAAAATGATTCAATTCGAGACTGTTTGTCTCTTAATGTGATCATTGTTAGCTTTTGATCTCACATTGACATTTTGACATGGCCAATATCATCTTCGATCCCTATTGATGAACTTGCTAGATTTGAAGCTTTGCTTAAAATGCTAAAATTCATTGCTTTATATCGAGCCTTCTAGCTTTAGCTTTGTTATATATGTCTTATCATGATTTTGCTAGCGCATTGGTGATATGTTGTTTGTGCAATATTAGAAATGCTAGCTTGTTCTTTTGGGTAATCTCCAAAGCTTCTTGTAATAAAAATTGACCAATACAAAAATATGAAGCCACTCCATTGCATTTCATGCATGCTCCTTCTTATGTTTTCCCTTATTCGCATTTATTATCTACGGGCGAGAGGAATGCGTGATTCCTTGATGACTCCATTGTCAAAGGGAGAAGATATTTGAGATGTGTAAAGGAGGAGATATAAAAGTGTTAAAGGGGATAAAATTGGATATTTTGAAATTTTAAATCGAGGATCATAGTGAGGGAGTTTCATATTTGCATTCGTTTGATCGTATTGCCATTTACGAACTTAAATTGCAATTCTTGAGCCTCCACGATGATCAAGGTCATATCGAACAATTATTCTTTCATATAGACCTTAAGTGAGATTTTGACTCTTTACGGAAAATGAAGCTTTCGCTTTCTTTGCATAGTATCTCACTTGCTTATACTATTCGAAGCCGACTTGGTCATTTTCATTGCTTTCTCTTGCATATGGACCAAGTTGTGCCTTTCTTGTAACGGCGAGTTTTTACTTTTCAAACCTCAAAATTTGCATTTGTTGGAAATTGCCAATGTGTTCATCAAGGGAGATTGTGGATATCATGGGGATATGCTCATGATCTTAGGATGATGTGACAATTGGCAATGGCGTTGAAGTTTCTGGCTCGAGTTTTGGCAAAGTTCGAGTCTGTCAGTCTCGGTGATCGGCCAGGCCATGGTGGCGGTCGGGCCGGTCTATCTTGGGTGGTTTCTTTGGTGAGCACTGGTGGTCCGGCCGGACGACCGGCGGCGGTCGGGCCGAGCTAGTGTGGCGATACGGCCAAACCTGTGGCGGTCGGGCCGGCCATTAAGTGAAATTTGGATTTTGGGTGGGCCAAAATAGAGGTGTAGGCAAGAGAGGAGGTTCTACTACTCTTGGTCCCATAATTTTGGAGCCTCGGACAAAAGTTCTATTCGTTTTAAATTTCCGAGAGGTTGCGGATTTCGATCTTTGAAATTTTGGCTAAGTCCTTTGGTGGCGGTCGAGCCAGCCTTACATTGGTGATCGGGCCGGCGATGTGATCGAGCCGGCCAAGGGTGGCGATCGGCCAGGTTTTCACTAACTCGTCGGCGTGTGTGGCGATGGTTGTTTGTTAGGTCAATCTCATGGGTTTCATTGCATATGTGTTGCATGATGCATGTTTTGACTATCGTGGGTTAAGTTGTGAAGAACTTGTTCTGGTTTCGATTTGTTTGTCTATTGTTGGGCGGGTTGCTTGGTGGTCAGCGGCGGTCAGGCGAGGATGATCGGGACTAGGCTTGAGTGAGGTTGAGCGATCGGCGATGCGGTTGAAGTCATTGGACTCAAGTATGGTGCAAGATGGACAAAGGTGGCCGAGCAGGCGATTCGGTGCGGTGGTTGGATCAAGCGGCGTGAGGTCGGTGCAAGTGCCATGGTGGTTTCGGTGGGGCCGGATGGGAGAACTTATCGACATGATGAGGCCGTTGGATCAACCTGCGTGGCGAACAGCGAGTGCCCGCACAATCTAGACTCGGTCTTGGAGAAGGGCCAGAGAAGGGTATTTTGGTAATTTTACCAAATCGCCTTGGTTACCTTTGCCAACCAGCGGCGCAAGGCGGTGCGTTGGAGAAGCGGATTAGGTCAGAGGAGATGAAGGCGGCGGCTTTAAAATGCTGCGTGTGTGACCCGTTTGTTTTGGGCCTGCGGGGCCCATTATGGAAACTCTTCTAGAAGGTCTAGGCCTCCACTATAAATAGAGGAGGAGGTGGTGCACCCCTCAACCCTTTCATTACTTGTAAACCCTAGTTTTGCTTTGGTGCTTGGGAGTTGATAGTTGGAGGTTAGGGTTCTAGAGAGTTGGATTGATTTCGTGCTCATGTATTGAGTCTTTGTCCTCCATTGATGGAGTGGGTGTAAACCAATACCATATCAAATTAATCCAAAGAAAGTTCTATCAAAGATGAGTTCATTTGCTTTCTTTCTCTCTATTGGTGATTTTGAGTCTTTCTTTGATCGCGAGTTTTGCTTGGTTTACAGCGTGATCTAGCTTGCTTTGTGACATGTGGAAATACATCTAGGATCATCAAGATCACCAATCACCCACGAGCAAGTCTCAAGATCATATTTGCGTTTTGACTCGGTTTTGAACCACCTTCACTCAAATGGAAAAGGTCTGAACTTTGGCAAGGATCTTCACGATCGTTGCTTGGAATAGGTTCACGACATCCTTGGGAAGGTGTGTGTCAAGTTTCACGAAGTTTGGGCGCTACGAATCAAAAGTTAGATCAATTTGCGTTTTGGTTTTTGAGTGATTTTACTATTCATTGGCACAGAGTCGACCGCCATATATTGAGAGAGTCGGACCGATTTCCAAATCGAGCCGGTTTCTAGTTGGAGGTCGGACCGCCCAACTCATTAGGTTTTGATTTTTATGTTTTGAAGATTTTGGTTGGGGTTTTGATTAGGATCAATACAAGTCTTCATTGTGCATGATTGATTGATCTTCATAGCACATAGCTATTGGGTGAGATTCGTATTGAATTCAATTTTGGAGAAAAATAGATCGTGCTCCTATTCACCCCTCTAGTCGCCTTTCGGTCCAACACGATCGTGACCAGCAACCTGCATAATCGCTACGCTCTCGATTGGTTACCAACCGTATCAAACACAATTGGCCTATTCACGAAGAACGGCTCGAGCAAATCCAGGAGAAAACACAAGAGCAATAATGGAAGAATTTCACTCGAAGATGAAATATTAATGAGACCCAAGGGCGGAACTAAGTTGGATGACCTGGTGTCACAGGACACCGGGTCAAAAGAAATTTGTAGTAGAGATTAGTCAATATATACTACGTGTGCACCCCTTGGTTCAAAAGTTGTGCATACAGTTGAGTCCAACCTCTGGTCAAATGATGCATTTTCCAATGTTTGCGGTATAAATTACTATTTAGTACATTATTACTTCAAAATTATATATGTTGTTATATATATAGTGAAGTGGTGAACCCCGGTCATTTTTGTTCTAGTTCCGCCTCTAATGAGACCCAATTGTTCTACAGTGGCTAATAGCAACATGCAAACAAAAATCAAGTCTCCCCACTCATGGGGTGCACCCCTGAACACATAGGCCAACACAACTCACGGAAACAAACAGCAACAACAAAAAGAAATAAACACACGCCTAGACCTTGCCATGTATTTCCTGATTACTTGACAAATTCTGCACCTTTCCTTGTATTGTCCTAATTAATAGGATGTGAGCAGTAGCATGTGCCCCTTTGATTATTTGGTTGGTGCGGCAAGAAAGTAGGATGGCTCTGGTGCATGGGATTTCCATGTTTAGGGCCGCATGCATGCATGCATGTTGATTTCCCCTCTTTGCATGCAGCAAAATATTGCGTGGCTATGATTCTTTTCTTGCATGCAGATGCATTGGCACTCCTTCTTTCATGTAGTAACAAGCTAGTGCTCTTCCTCTCCCTCGTCAGCCAAAGATTCTCCAAGATATTCCTCACATATAGAAACAAATAAACAATTATTAGGTAATATCACTTGTTCTGTAATTAAATAATTAATTTGCCTAAGAAAAGAATGCACTGTTGTCCAAGGCGGCGTGCAGGCTCGTGTTATTGGACCTTGTATACTAGTTGAACCTTGTATGTGTGAGCTCACTGATGTCCTCATCGGCGGGAGGTGATAGTTGCGTGTGTGGCAGTGGGGCGGACGGGAAGCGCGGCAGCGGGGAAAGAAGGTATTTGGAGAGAAGAAAGGGAGGAAGAAGAAGAGCCGAGGGCAAAAGGTCATAGAGTGGCATATATCAAAGCCAACAAGATTTAGAGTGGCATATATCCAAATTCAAGATTCAGTGGCATATCTCAAAGCAGTGTTTTTGAGTGGTATATGTCAAATTTTTCCTTAGTTTTTGCTATGTTCAGTGAAGCAATGTTCCATGTTTCGCCAAAATAGCTCACCATGAGTCCATGACCTCAGCAGATTCTGTTGGGTCCAAATCGTTGACCTTAACAAATTCACTGTTGGGTCCAAAATCCAAATGCGACGCAGCTGCGTTTATCGCATCTTGTAGGCATAAAACTTAGGCTAAACATGATCTAAAGCGTAAACCCTAGCTCATTCTTAAACACCTAGATTGAAACTTAGATGCGAGCGTGAGACCTTACGAACAGCGATGCCATGAGGGTGGTAGATGCGTTGAAGTAGAGCGGGATGGTATAGCGATCGTGGTCGCGGCCGTAGAGGTGATCGTGGGCGAGGCGGTGGTCGGGGTGACAGCGGGGCTCGGTCTTCGTCCACCTTAGCGCTCGTGAGAGATCGGGTGTGTGCGGGGTTTAGGTAGCCAGAAGCGATGTCATACTCTTGCTGCAGAGCCCCTCAATTCTTATGGCACTAGGTGGCCGGGACCCGAACCAGGCGATTGTTGGCGCCTCGTCGGCGCGAGTGGAGCGTGATCTCCACGGAATCTCGGGATATCGTTAGCGAGATCAACTCAACATTCTCCCTTTGATCGTAAGGCTAACATCATAAGCCTACTCACAATAAAATAGCATACCAAGATAACGCGTCGCATGGCCAATGAAGTGCCATACAACCTCGGTATCTATAGTGTACTATCCTATCTTGAAATGGACATTCATTATACTTAATGGGAGTTGATTTACTTTAAGGTCCTTTTATCCAGAATCAGAGGCTTTCCAATAAACCCATGCCGGCAACATGATCACGAAAGATATTGGGTGGTAAGCCTTTAGTAAGAGGATCATAAGCATTAACTTAGTACTAATCGCTTGATACTAATGGTTTGATCACGGATTCTATCTTTCACAACATGATACTTAATGTCAATATGTTTGGTAGCACCACTTGACTTGTTGTTACTCGCATAAAGGCTGCGGGTTCGTTATCGCGATATAAGGTGAGTGGTTTAGAGATCTTGTCTACCACTCTAAGTCGGGATAAAGTTCTTAAGCCATCTGACTGCCGGTAGCCTCATAACATGCCACAAATTCAGCTTGCATCGTTGAAGATCCGTGAGGGTTGTTTGGAGCTTTTCACGAGATAGCTCTACGGCGAGTGTGAAGATATAACTGGCGTGGATTTCTTAGTATCAACACATCCATAAAATCTGAATCGAATAACCAACAACTTCAAGGTTATCATAATTCTTATATGTGAGCATGAAATGCTTAGTAGCTTGCATATAGCGCAAGACTTTCTTAACGGCCTTCGGTGGTCAGGTCTGGATTTGTTGAAATCGCCAAGCATCCGGTTACAAAAGCTAAATCGGCGCGTGCATACTTGAGCATACATAATGCTTAGGCAATTTGAAGCATAAGGCAAGCTTCATCGATCAATTTCATATTGGTTTCTTGGACATTGAAATGTCCCAAACTTATCGCCCTTAACAATAGGAGCAGGCAAGCCAGAGCACTTATGCATATTGTATTTCTTCAGTACTCTGTCAATGTATGTCTTCTGAGATAAACCTAATATTCGTTTGGACCTATCTCGGTGAATCTCAATGCCAAGAACGTAAGAGGCATCACCAAGATCCTTCATATCAAAATTAGATGAAAGAAATCTCTTGATCTCAAACAGCATATCCTTATCACTGCTGGCCAATAAGATGTCATCCACATAAAGCACTAAGATGGTGAATTTACTCCTCTTGAACTTAACATATATGCAGTTATCAACTTCATTTTCCTTAAAACCAAAATTTCTTATTATCTTATCGAATTTGAGCTACCACTGCCTCGATGCTTGCTTTAAGCCATAAATCGATTTCTTAAGTCGACATCCCATATGCTCCTTGCCTTCCATGACAAAACCTTAGGTTGAGCCATGTAAACATTTTCTTATAAGTCGCCATTAAGAAATGCGTCTTAACATCCATCGATGCGACTCTAAATCATAATGAGCTACAAGTGCCATAACGATTCTGAATGAATCTTTAGTTGAGACAGGAGAAAATGTGTCATTATAGTCAATCCCCTCTCTTTGTGAGAAACCTTTTACTACAAGTCTTGCTTTGAACCTTTTGATATTTCCCTTAGAGTCATGCTTGGTTTTGTACACCCATTTACAGCCTACTGTTTTGACTCCGTCAGAAATTTCTACTAAGTCCCATACATCATTAGTGCTCATAGACTTTAGTTCATCCTTCATGGCATCAAGCCACTTAGGAGAATGTTCACTCATCATGGCCTCCTTATAAGAGGTGGGATCATCTACCTTTCCTATATCATTAATATCCTCATTCATATATACAACATAATCATTTGGGATGGCAGATCTTCTCTCCCACTGTGATCTTCTAATAGGTTCATTAGTTATTACAGGAGACTGCTGAGACTCATCATTAGGTGCAACATTAGGAATTTGGAGACCTCAACGGCGAGTGCAACAACGGTATTTTCTCTTTGGAGGTGCAACCACGAGAACAGGAATAAAGGTCTGGGATAAGTGGTGAAGGAACATAAACCGGCTTCTCCTCAAGATCTATTTTCACAGGCTCCGGCTCCTCATTATTCTCTAAGAACACAGCGTGCCTTGTTTCTACAAACTTAGTTATCCTATCAGGCGGTAAAAGCGATACCCTTTGGATCTTTCGGTACCCAATAAAATGACAACTTCTTTGTTTTAGGGTCTAACTTCCCAATATGTGGATTAAATATCTTAGCTTGACCACGACAACCCCACACTCGTAAATATTTCATACTTGGTTTCCTCCGATCCATAATTCATAAGGTGTCTTAGTCTTGATTTCTGGGAACCGATTAAGAATATGTACAATTGTCTTTAGTGCTTCCATCCACAAACTAATTGGTAAACTAGAGTGGTGAGCATGCTCCATACCATATCGATAAGTGTACGGTTGCGTCTCTCAGCTACCCCATTCTGCTGAGGTTCACCTGGTGTAGAATCTTGGGCAACAATGTCATTTCTGTGGAACTTAGCGAAAGGACAGAAATTTGTCCATAAGAGGCATGTCTTCCATAATATTCTTCCCACGATCCGATCTTACCACTTTAATTCTTAGGTTGTGCTGATTTTCAACTTCAGCCTTAAATATCTTAAATTTGTCAAGTGACTCAGATCGATCTTTAATGGGAAAGATATAACCATAACGATAGAAATCATCAGTGAATGTGATAAAAGAATCAAAACCATCCACTGATGTCACAGGAAAAGGACCATAAATATCAGTATGAATTAATTCTAAGAATCTTGTGCTGCGAATGACTCCCTTCTTTATTTGCTTTACATATTTTCCTTTAATCCAATCAATGCAGTGGTCTGAATCAGAGAAATCTAATGAGTGGAGAATCTCTTCCTTAATGAGACGCTCCATTCTCCCCTTGAAATGTGGCCTAAGCGACAATGTCACAATTTGAAGAAGTCTCATATTCTTTTACACTTAGCATCACACATTCAAGGATCAGGGAGATTCATTAGGGAAAGCATATAGAGCTTGTCTCGTCTAAAGGTAAGACCAACATCATTAGAATTAAGCGTTGTCGGCGATCAAGGCGTCGATCTTACGAAAATAAAAAGAAAGTGGCGTGGGAAATCTCGAGGAAATGAAGGTGCTCTTTATTAATATGAACTGGAATTTACAAGGTATTTGCTAAGAACTCTGCTTGCTCTCTTGCTATCTCAGACCTATTACACGAATCTATGGCTTGTGCTTTTAGTCTGATGACTCTATCTCCTTCCTTCTCTTTCTTCTCCGTCCAGTTCCATCTTTAAATAGCCTTTGAAGATCGGCGATTACAGGAGAAGACATCGATCTGGCGTTGCGTGCAGTGGTCGAGTGGCGGTCGATATGGAATCAACCGTTCGGCGGTTATATGTTTATGAAACATACAACGCATGGAGGTTGTTCGCTGTGTGTTTGGATAAGATCGTCGTATGGCATGGAATATACCGTGCTCCATTCATCATACGGTAGAGAATATACCTTGGGATTTATTAAGTATCAATTCATACCTTCTCGAGCGGTTTTCACAGTGGAAGCTTGGCTTAGGCCGTTCGACCGGGGTGATGAGGACATCCTAATTTGGATACAACGCGCCTACACACAGGCTGATCCACAACCAATGTTACAAGGACCAATTACTCGAGCTCGTGCTGCCAACTTAATCACCGGTGAATTCGTTCATAGGGTTATATATTATTGAGAATAGATCGCTACCTAATGCAAGTGATTTAATTATGCTTAGGAACATGGTAAAGAACCAAGGAGAGGTATGTGGAGTCATGGACAAGCATAGGAGGTATAATGGAGGACATCACGTCACTTTGGGTCCGAACCAAGAAAGAGTTCGAGTTGGGCTCGTTCTGAATTCGAGTTCGGACTGCTGCAACAGCACTAAGTTCAAACGACCGTAACTTCTTCATACGGACTCCGTTTGGGATGTTCTTCGACTTCAATGAAAGCTTATCAAGTCTACTTTGCAATGAATCCAACCTCAGCTTCAAATTCCAATTGAGCTCACCACAATAAACAAAACAATCCACGTCTGTTTTTTTACCGAGTCAAAAAGGTCTTGCTCCACCTCCTCTTGGGCCCATGGGCCTTCTAACCCCTAGGGGCGTCGTCCACTTCACAGCGCCACCCTTGGTCGTTTTCCCATATAGGAGCCGTCGTCCCCGGCTAGGCGGGATTTCGTTGAATTTAGGTTTAGCCATTGTGCAAACTCATTCTTGGTTGTGTCGGACGACCACTGTCAAAACGACCTTGGGATCTCACTTTTGTTTTCAATACCATCTATACTACAATTTTATTCATAATATCAGTTGCATACATCTTATTCTTGCTAGTTCTTGATTGCTCGCGAGGAATTGAACCTCGTGTTCGAGTTGATCGCGCTTCCATCACGGTCAATAACGTCTGGAGTTGGTTCAACGATTGCTAAAGCATAGCGTTGTCGTGCGATCGTAATCGGATCGCGCGAGTCACCTCCACCCAAAATCGATAGTTATCAATCTCATCGAAAGATCGGGCACCCCGTCTCCATCAAGTGGTATCAGAGCCCAAGGTTGCTCGGTGAGAATTTACTGTTTTTCGTAGTTAGGTTGTTTATTTCCGAAAGTCCAGAAACAACCAAAAAAAACTATAGGATTAGATCATCTATCTGTCCAAGACCAATTGCGCTATTGCATCTTTCTTTTCAGTGCATTGCATTGTTGAACTTTCGATTGCATCGTCGTGTGGTTTGCTGGTCTTAGTGTCTAGTTCTTTTAGAGTTTGAGTTACGCTCATGTTTGGTTGCACCGTTGTGGTTGGGTTCAATCTGTGATGCCTCCACCACGAGCCATTACCACGACCACCGCGCGCCATCCATTGCCGCATCATACGTGGCCACCATCCTCTGTCGCGACAAGCTACAATCCTCCTGTCGCCTCCACTCCAAGAAACCTAACCAAAAACAAAAGCTCGTTTGATTTGTGACAAAAAGAGAAAAAAAGAGGTTAATTTTAGATCTTGCGAGAAGAAACATGAGATTCATCGACCCGCAGCGATAAAAAAAAGGAAAAAACACAACTTTTGCATCGACCTCGAATGCTGGGATTTTAGATCGCGTAAGCCATCGGGCACGTCGCGACAACCGACCCCAAAAAGGTCGTTTAGGGCCTCAAAAGCGGGCGCAAATCGAAAAAAATCAAGTTTCTCGAGTCGCACAAAATTGTGAGTCCCTCTACAAGTGATTCTAAGGTTCCCTGTGCGAGCGGCATCCTTTTGAGCCTCCGAACTCCGTGTGCCACGTTCTCTATCTCTGCGCGATGTGCTTTATTTTGTGTTCTAGGCTCGCGTCTCTAGTTCGATCTAGCCTAGGACCGGCCTAACCGGCGTTGAGCGATTTTCGGCTTGCATTCTACGATTTGATAGTTGCTAATCCATTGCTACCATACTTGAGCCTTCCAGTGCACCTTTTCTACAACTGCATGCGGTGATCTTCACTGCAATCGCTCCATCAATCTTGAGATACATTGACACGTTGGTTCGTTGCGATCACCTGTTTGCTTGGTAAGAATTGGTAAGAATTCGATAGAAGGCTTGAGTGTGAGCAACTTTTGAACCACCACATCCTAGTAGTTGCTAGGGACATATACTTGTGATTTGCTAACAATGGCGAGGATCTGCGGAGCATTCGGATGAGGATACATCTCATACTCCTCGTCTGAAGGAGATCGTACAACATTTTCGGCGCCTCATGAACCCCGTGCGGAGGTCTTGAGGAAGATGTCGAGTCACGAATGGCGACTTGCTCAACGAGGCGCCCAAATTGAGGCAAGCGCCACGCTCGCGCGATGGAAGCGCAAGGCATCACTAACACTTCTTTGGCGGTATTATGGTGTGCCTTGATGAGATGGCCCATGCATCCACTAGTGTTCCCCTGCTGCCCGGTGGTAGAGGACAAGATGAATTCAACTATGTGGTGATCACGAGGCCAATGACATGGGTAACAATAACAACGATCGAGCTCATCGGCGATTTGCGTTTTGTCGACAAGGTATGCGGCGAGACCCCACGGCGTGAGTGCGTGACCACGATGATTCTTTCACTAAGGTTAAATTCTTTATGCCATCTTTTAATGGTAAATATGATCTGATGGTTATCTTAATTGGGAACTAGTTGTTGATCAAATTTATTTGCCATGAAGTTCACGAGATTAGGCGAGTTAGATTTGCTACTAGTGAATTTCTGATTTTGCTTCTATTTGGTGGAAAGAACATTGCCGTCAACATCCCAATAACATACCTAACAGTTGGGAGACTTTAAAATTGCTTATGCGGCATCGATTTGTTCTCTCATATTATGCTCGTGATTTGTTAAATAAATTGCAACGCTTCACGACAAGGTACAACTTACATGGAAGCCTACTATCAAGAAATGCAAATTGGTATGTTGCGTTGTGGTTTAGATGAGAATGAGGAGACATCAATGGCTAGGTTTTGGGAGGGTTGAATCGAAATTCAAGACATCCTTGACTATAAAGATTACAACTCCATTGCTAGATTGTTTCATCTTGCTTGCAAAGTTGAGCGTGAAGTCGAGGGCGCACAAACTCATGGACACCACGCACATCTACTACCCGGCCATCGGTGCACCCCCGCCACCCTTCAGCGGCAAGCGCGCCCGCTACTTCAAATTCAGCACCACGAGTTTACGAAGCAACCAAATCAGCACCACAAGCGTCTACAAAACTTCCTCTTGATTGCCGAGAGGGCGAACTAAGGATATTCAATGCCATCGGTGCAAAGGCTATGGACACATGATGCGGGATTGTCCAAACAAGCGCGTCTTGATCATCTGCGATGATGGTGGGTATTCCTCGCTAGTGATTTTGATGATGAAACATATGCTATGCTTGCAAGCCCGACCTGCGAGGACTTGATGACGAATCGATCATGAGGAGGAACATGTTGGCGCCAGAAGATGCCGGCAAGTATTTGAGCATTATAGTGCAACGCGTACTAAGTGCTCAAGTTTCGTCTTGAGCAAAATCAACGCCATAATTTGTTTCAAATCAAGAGGCGTTGTCAAGGAACCTTCGATTCACATAATTATTGATGGTGGGAGTTGCAAAATTTTGGCGAGTATGGATATGGTGGAGAAGCTTGCTTTGCCGACCAACCCTCATCCCCACCCATACCATATTCAATGGTTCAACAACGATGGTATGTTGAAGGTAACACGAATGGTGAGTAAAATTTTCTATGGGTTCATACCATGATTTTGTTGATTGCGATGTTGTTCCTATGCAAGCTTGTTCATTATTATTAGGGCGACCTTGGCAATATGATCACGATTGTGTGCATCATGGTAGGAATAATCAATACTCTCTCATGTTCAAGGAAAGAAAATTGTGATGCATCCTATGACTCTGAACAAATTGTTAAAGATGAACTTGCTAGAGCAGTAGAGAGAAGAATCGGAGAATGCTTAGGCGAAAATCAGATTGTAGCAAAGAACTTGCAACATAAAAAGAAAGAACCTAAATCTACTCATGTGAAGAATAAAGAAATTAAATTGAAAGGTGCTAGTTTTCTTGCTACCAAATCGATATGGTAGGCTGGATGCTAGTAATTCTATTTGCTATGCATTAGTTTGCAAAGAAGCTTTGTTTTCATTTGAGGATACACCTTCTTCTTTGCCTCCTGCTTGTCACTAACATTTTGCGGAGTGCAACGATGTCTTCGAAGGACATACCGTCGGGGTTGCCACCACCGAGGATTGAGCATCAAATTGTTTTAATTCGGCATCTTGCCCAACGCGCACCATATAGGACCAATCCGGAAGAAACTAAAGAAATTCAGCGCCAAGTACAAGAATTGCTTACTAAAGGGTATGTCGTGAATCTCTTAGTCCTTGTCTTTATTAGGTCATTTTAGTGCCTAAGAAAGATGGATCATGGCGCATGTATGTAGATTGTAGAGCAATCAATAATATCACCATTAGGTATCGTCATCCTATTCCTAGATTAGATGATATGCTTGATGAATTGAGTGGCTCTGTTGTTTTCTCAAAGGTTGATTTGCGTAGTGGATATCACCAAATTCGTATGAAATTAGGCAATGAATGGAAAACAGACATTTAAAACTAAGTTGGGTTATATGAGTGGTTAGTAATACCTTTTGGATTAATTAATGCACTTAGCACTTTCATGAGACTAATGAGCGAGGTTTTGCGTGCTTTCATTGGTAGATTTGTGGTGGTTTATTTTGATGACATATTGATATATAGCAAATCCTTAGAAACATCTTGACCATTTACGTGCTGTTTTTAATGCCTTCACGTGATGCGTTTATTTAGTAACCTTGAGAAGTGCACCTTTTGCACCGATCAGTCGCGTTTCTTGGCTATGTTGTTACTCCACAGGAATTGAAGTTGATCAAGCCAAGATTGAAGCAATATAGAGTTGGCGACTCTAAGGCGGTCACCGCAGTCTGAAGCTTTTAGGACTTCTTTGGATTCTACAGCAGCCGTGAAGGATTTGGCCTGTATTGCACCATTGAATGAGCTCACCAGAAGGGTGTGCTATTTGTTTGGAGCGCCGCACAGAGAACGCCTTCACCACATTGAAAGATAAGTTAACACATGCACCACTACTCCAACTCCCTGACTTTAATAAGACTTTTGAACTAGAATGTGATGCTTGCGGAATTGGTTTAGGTGGTGTATTGCTACAAGAAGGTAAACCTATAACATACTTTAGTGAGAAATTGAGTGGGCCTAGTTTGAACTATTCTACTTATGATAAGGAATTATATGCACTATTTCGAACTTTGGAAACATGGCAACATTATTTATGGCCTAAAGAATTTGTTATACATTCTGATCACGAATCTTTAAAGCATATTCGAAGCAAGGTAGTCAGAGTCGAGATCCTAAGTTGGATCGATTTGCCTCCGGTAGGATCGAATCGTAGTATCGAATCGTAGAATCGGCGATTCTACGGAATTGTAAAAATACACATATTTAATACCTATACTATAAGTTTGTATGATTCTTATATGGTTTATCACTTACTTATAATCCAAAAGGAAAAAACACTTTTATCGCTGTGAGAAAGGATAATGAATGCTTGACATGATAGGTGATATAGTTTTGAACTACGGAGAACAACCAATGACCATGACTAGTTTACTACAATTACATGATAAATGTTCACAACTTTTGTAAATCAATATCTAATTGCAACACTTGCATGTTCCTTAAGCGACTATACATACAGAATAAAAATAGCTTATCATTATCAAGCTCAACATTGCTCATGTCATAATATAGATATTTGTACTAGCATTACCATACGATATTTATAGTTTCATTCTCAGAAATTAATATCAATAAATTTTGCTCTAAAACAAAATATCGATAAACCACGACCTCTAAAAAATCAAAAAAAATTGCAAAAAATGCAATTTTTTGTCCAACGACTCTACCACGACTCTACTCTGCGATTCTACGATTCTACGATTTGGATCGCGACTCTACCACGATTCTACGATTAGATTCACGGTGCGATTTGGATCGACGGTGTCGTGGGTTAGTAGAATCGTAAGATTCTAAGAGTAGGATCGCGATTCTAACTACCTTGATTCGAAGTCAAAGTAAATTGAACCGTAGACATGCAAAGTGGGTTGAATTTATTGAGTCTTTTCCTTATGTCATAAAACACAAGAAGGGAAAAGAGAATGTTATTGCTGATGCTTTGTCTATGAGATATACCATTCTTTCACAACTTGACTTCAAAATTTTTGGATTGGAGACTATTAAAGAGTAATATGTGCATGATGCTGATTTTATAGATATATTGTTGAATTGTAAAGAAGGAAAAACGTGGAACAAATTTGTCATTAATGACGGGTTTGTGTTTAGAGCTAACAAGCTATGCATTCGGCTAACTCAGTTCGTTTGTTGTTATTCTGAGGCGCATGGAGGTGGTGATGGGACACTGGCGTGAAGAAAGCGGAGGATATACTTGCGATCATTTCTTTTGGCCAAAGATGAGATGAGGCGTCAAGCGTTACGTTGCTCATTGCACTACATGTCAAAGAGCTAAGTCACGACTTAATCCTCGTGATTTATACATGTCTCTACGGTTCAGCGTTAGTGGGAAGATATTTCGATGGGCTTTGTTTTAGGATTGCCTAGAACAAAGAAGAGGAGCGATAGTATATTCGTGGTTGTTGATAGATTTTCTAAGATGGCTCACTTTATACCATGTCATAAGAGCAATGATCTGCCAATATTCTTGATTTATTCTTTCGTGAAGTTGTTCGATTGCATGGTATGCCTAATACTATAGTTTCGATCGTGATGCTAAATTCCTTAGCCACTTTTGGAGAACTTTATGGGCTAAATTGGGGACTAAAGCTGTTATTTTCTACTACTTGTCATCCCCAAGCGATGGACAAAGCGAAGTTGTGAATAGAATTTTATCTACAATGCTTAGAGGTGTGTTGAAAAAGAACTTAAAATTGTGGGAAGAATGCTTGCCTCATATTGAGTTTGCTTATAATCGTTCATTGCATTCTACTACAAAGATGTGCCCTTTTGAAGTTGTTTATGGTTTTGTGCCTCGTGCTCCTATTGATTTAATGCATATTCCATCTTGGATAAATTGAACTTTGATGCTAAACAACGTCTTTGAATTGATTTTAAAAATGCATGAGACAACTAAGGAGAATATAGGCGTATAAATGCTAAATATAAACTTCTTTGGTAGTCGGGAGAAAATATTTAACTTTTGAACCGGAGATCTTGTTTGGTTGCACTTGAGAAAAGATAGGTTCCTGAATTGAGAAAGTCAAAATTGATGCCTCAGTGATGGTCCTTTCAAAGTATTAGAAAAGATTAATGATAATGCATACAAACTTGACTGCCTATAGATTTTGGGGTTAGTCCACATTTAACATTCTGATTTGAAGCCATACTTGGGAGAAGAGGATGAGCTTGAGTGAGGACGACTCAAATGCAAGAAGGGGGTATGATGAGGACATCCTAATTTGGATACAAGCGCCTACACACGGTGATCCACAACCAATGTTACAAGGACAAATTACTCGAGCTCGTGCTCCAACTTAATCACCGGTGAATTCGTTCATAGGGTTATATATTATTGAGAATAGATCGCTACCTAATGCAAGTGATTTAATTGTGCTTAGGAACATGGGAAAGAACCAAGGAGAGGTATGTGGAGTCATGGACAAGCATAGGAGGCATAATGGAGGACATCACGTCACTTTGGGTCCGAGCCAAGCAAGAGTTCGAGTTGGGCTCGTTACGAATTCGAGTTCGGACTGCTGCGGCGGCACTAAGTTCAAGCGGCGTAACTTCTTCATACGGACTCCGTTTGGGATGTTCTTCGACTTCATTGAGCGCTTATCAAGTCTACTTTCCAATGGATCCAACCTCACTTCAAATTCCAATGAGTGACCACAATAAACAAAACAATCCACGTCATTTTTTTACCGAGTCAAAAAGGTCTTTGCGCCACCTCCTCTTGGGCCCATGGGCCTTGTAACCCCTAAGGCGTCGTCCACTTCCGACCGCCACCTGGTCGTCTTCCCATATAGGAACGCCATCCCCTCGCTAGAACTGGGATTTCGTTGAATTTAGGTTTAGCCATTGTGCAAACTCATTCTTGATTGTGTCGGACGACCACTGTCAAAGACGACCCGGGATCCACTTTTGTTTTCAATACCATCTATACTACAATTTTATTCGCAATATCAGATTGCATACATCTTATTCTTGCTAGTTCTTCGATTGCTCGCGAGGTTGAACCTCGTGTAGAGGTTGATCACGCTTCCATCACGGTCAATAACGTCTCGGAGTTGGTTCAGCGATTGCTAAAGCGCATGGCGTCGTCGTGCGGTTGTAGTCGGATCGCGAGTCACCTCCACCCAAAATCGATAGTTATCAATCTCATCGAAAGATCGGGCACCCGTCTCCATCACGAGGTACCCATTATGTAACCTCTGGAATCTCTCGACCCGGTGGTCGTGCACCTCGAGGATTCACGACTACGAAGCGTATGGTCTTTTATATATTAAATATAATATATAGAGGTTTTAATCCTCGTCGGCTAGCCCCGAACTTTAAATGAATAGGTCGTGTGAACACTTTCCTTAGATGAAATAAATGCAGGGTGGCAGCTTATTTAAATGCAAGGGCATTTTAGGCGGTTTGTATTCACTTTAAAGTTGAGAACTTTACCTTAGGAATTGAAAAGTTTTGGTGTCCGTTGGACTTTTGGGTAACTCCTTATTACGGTTTAGAAATTGAAGCTTATAAAACCCCTTACACTTAGGGTTTTTTCACTTTCTCCTTTCCTTCTTCATCTTTCGAAAAAACTACCTCCAACCTCATTTGCTTTCTTCACCCAAAAAAGCAATCTGATCTGTCGGACAAATCACTAAGCTTGGTCGGTTTCAGCACTGAGTGAAGATTAGAGAACCTAGAGAAGATGGGATACTTCCCAACAAAGACACGATTTCTTGGAGATCTGCGGTTGGGAACATTCATGAGTAGTGAAGATGGAGAAATTTCTGTTTTTCTTGCATATATTGAATGCGGATTTAGGCTACCAATTCATTCCTTCCTTCCTAGAGTTTTAGAGTATTATGGAGTTGAATTGGTGAATCTTGCTCCCAATGCTATCGTCAATCTCAGTATTTTTATCTATCTCTGCGAAGCGTACTTAGCGATTCAGCGATCTGGATCTATTCGGTACTACTACGGGATGACAAAGTCAGGGAAGGCGGTTGGGGCCTTTGGAGAATGCACCTTGCGCCTCCATGACAGAAAAGGCGATGAGTACATTTTTATGTACTCGAAATCTTCGTGGTCGTCGTGGAAGAAGAGCTGGTTCTATATGAAGATCACGAAGAAAAACGACTTTTATTATTACGGTAAGAAAGCGGTCGAGAATCGAGATGGCGCTCCTTCTGAGAGAAAGAGAAATGTGAAGAAATGGGCGAAGCAATCAAGCTTCTTAGTGTCAAGGTCTAACATCTTGGCATGTAGTAAAAGATTTTCTACACGCTGATTAGTCCTTTGAAGGCCCAAGCACATAAGATGCTCTGGTACATTGGTCGAGATGATCGACCGAGATTCCAAAGATGGTAAGCCATTAATGATTCGACGGTTTACCTATCTCGGTTGATTATTTTCGTATCCTTAAATCTTTCATTTTACCTTTACAACTCTATCTCGATGAGATTAGAAGCGGATCAAGATGATCTGCGCGGAGAGCTTTGGCGATAAAGCTAGCTTTCCCGAATCTTAGCGGCCGTTTCATTGAAGAAAGTTGAAAGACTTAAGGTAAAATATCAACATTTGTTTTGTTGTCGTACATATTATTTACGATCGGTATACCATAAATCCTCTTTGATGTGTAGTCGGTTGGGTTGAGAATCAACGAGGCCAGCGAAAGATGTGAACCAATTGATGATCCGATCACCCCGCCGACCACGGGATGTCGGCATTCGGTAGGTGACCAGAACATAAATAATATTTTGGACAAATTATGTTCATCGCCTAATTATCTTTGATGATGAATTTGGCGGTTGTCATACCCTCCGACAAGGTCATTGAAGACCCTCCGGTGCCTCTGAGGCCTTTGTTTTGGAGGTCAGCGAATCTACACCCAGCGATCCGGAGATTAGGGCGTTATCCCAGCGAACTAGTCGCGGATATAAGCCCGATTTTCAATCGGTGGATGTGCGAGATCTAGTCAATCCTCTGGGTTGAGCAGGTGAAATCAATTGACAAGAAGAGGAAGGCCGGCGCAGCGAACTTTGCTTCGATGCGCTACAAAATAAATCGAGAAAATCAACAAGGTACATATATTAAATGAAGGGGTCGTATATATACATACCTTGGATCTTCCTTACCTTCTCTCTCTCTTTTTAGATCTTACGGTGTTACAGTGGTGTCAGGCAGAGCACCTCGAAAAAGGTTCTTGAGGAAGAAATGGGCGTGGAGGTTCTGATCGGGATACTCTTAAAGCCAAAACTCACGAGAATGAAGTAGTAAAGAAGCCCCAGAAGCGAGGTTTCAACATCACTCGGGATCCTCTAGTAACCCTTACTCCTTCTCGGAGGTAGTCCTTCCCAAAGACCCTCAACGGGTTCCAACTCCTCTGGAAAAGCTCCTCGGGTTAACAAATTTCCTTTTTCTCCCGATTTATCGATGATAAGGAACTTGATGAAGCCGGGAAAGATATCGGACCGTCAGTGAGATTGGTCGGATACAATCTTTTAGAATATAATGATATGGCAATTCGGGTAAGTGTTCTCGACCATCTTCTGACTCTTTCTTTTGCTTTGAAAGCTTATCAAAGAAAGGGATTTTATTCTTGTAGCACATGGTGAGAAATATCTTTGTAGTCGGAGGGTGACCTAGCGAATAAAAACTTTGGAGCGAAACACTCCGTCCCGAAGTAAGTACATTTCTCTTTTGATCTTCTAAGTTTTATTATCTTGATTCTCCTTATAGCTTAACCTTCTTTTCTACCATATTTGATAGATTTAGAAAATTAAAGAAGAGATTGTGGCTAAAAAGCCATAATAATAAAATTGAGGAAGAAAATCGGAGAAAAGACCGGTCGATCGAGCATGCGATGACCGGACAAAAGGAGGTTTTCGACTCTTGCTAGAAGAAAATCAAAGGTAGCTGGTGCGTATACTTAACGATATTCCATAACTCAATTGTAAAGTATATTAATTTCTTTTATCCACTCGTGCGAGAAAAAACCCAAGCACTTGAGCAGCGGAGAAGATTCTCGAGTTTGAGCGTGGCCAAAAGCGACCCTTGTATTCGGCCTTGATGAGAAAATCAAGGCTCTTAACAAAATGATCTTTGATATGGGATCGGGATCAAGCTTGCCTTCTTTAGGAGATCAATGGAAAGATAAAACTATTTTGGTCAACACGGAAGATCTCAAAGGCTGCTCAAAACTACGAGGAAAAACCATACTCGGACAATGAAGGAAGCTATTGTGGCTGGAGTTGGTGTCGCTTTAGCAAAACTAAAGGCTTGACCCTCTGTTAATCTTAAAGGCGTGGAAGAGGACTTATTGCTCTGAAAAAAGCAACAAAACTTCTCGAGGAAGTAAGACCTCTCGGGAGAAAATTCTTGAGAAATGGAAGTCGGATCTCCATCACGTAGCGACGATCAGTGGTCCCAATATGTAAATGGATGTAATATTTAGAATATGTAAAAACTTATCTTTTACCAAAGAAGATCTGCTTTGTCTTATCAATGTTGTTAAATACTCATATATCTCTAGCCCCATTGCTTATATTAGTAGATGAGCTTTACTAAAAAAGCGATAGACCAAGAAATTGAGTAATTAAAATGACCATGGGAGGAGTCTTGATAATGTATATGACAACGATCGACAAATACTAGGAAATCATGTGGTCGGAACCGGTGATGATTTCGACTAGCCTAGATCTTGTCCATTATCGAATACCACTTGTAGTTAGAAGATATAACAAAATGGATTTGTTGGTAAGAAGATATGCATTAAGAATGTATGCAAAAGGAAATGAAGAGATAAGTACCGTTGTTTAGAAAATATTCGGATCAGTCGTATCGAATCTCAAGAAGCTGAAGAGTTATAAAATATTTATGAAACATGCTCATGATCAAATCCGGTAGTAGCGAGGATCGTAGGAAAAGGACCGTTACTAGGAAGCTCCTTCGGTGGGCGGGACTACGTGGAGAGAGAGACTTCGACGGGGAGGTTTTAGTGTCGACCGATAGCCAAACTTGATTAGACGAGAATGTTGAAATAAAATAACAATCTTCAAATTCAAGAAAGAACGAAAACCGTGTAAATTATGCGGATTGGTACTCCTTATACTCATTTGTTTCTTTTAGAAAAGAATATGTGGTTGTGCGTGCGCATTATTGAAGTAATGATCACGACTAAAACGGTGTGGTCGATGACATTTAAGTCAACAACCATGAGTAGTGGAGATCCTTTTGAAAGGAATATCGGAGAGAATGGGTGTCTTCTCCGACCAACCATCAACAAGAAAGGCATATGACGGATGCAGCGAATAATAAGTTTAAACAACCATACTTATAGTTGGGAAAAGGAGATGCATCTTTATTGAAATATGAAAATGAAAAAATAACGGAAATTAAACAAAGAACATACGCAATTGATCAATATTCCAAGAATTAGAAAAATTTGCCCATCAGGCATAGCTAATCGTGCAGATCTGGTCGGGTGACTTGACCACGATGTATGGACCTTCCCATTTAGGTGAAAGTTTGTTGCGACCGGCAGTTACGAATTTTCTACGAACCAAATCACCTACGGCTAGGCTGCGAGGTTGCACCTTACGATGTGATGTAAGCGCGTGGCTTCTTTGGTAGATTCTTGATCGTAGCAAAGCTTGATTTCGTCGTTCTTCAAGGAAATTGATGTCGTCAAGTAAATCGTTCACATTGATTACTTCGGAAAAGCAATCGGTTCGAGTAGAACCAATTTTAAGTTACGGAGGAAGCATGGCTTCACTCGTAAACCATAAAGAATGGTGTTTCACGATTCATACGACTAGTTGTCTGCGACGACCCATAATACCGAAGAAGTTCTTGAACCCAAGCCCTGGCCGTTGAAATGGCGATCGAATACTCGTCGTTTGATTCCTTACATTATGATACCATTTGCGCGCTCAAGCTGCTCCATTGCTCGTGGATGAGCAACGAGCGAAATGTATCTTGATACCTAGGTCTTCACGAATTCACGAAAATTGCTGCTCGAGAAGGGCGCAGTTATCGGTGATTATCTGATGGGTACACCAAACCGTGTAATCACGCTTTTGGTTAAGGAACCTCTTGGCGGCCGGTTGTAATTTTACAACCGGCTCGGCCGATCCATTTAGTGAACGTGTCAATCATGGCGAAAGGAACTCAAAGCCCCGGTGCTCTTGGGAAAGGTCCCGAATGTCTAGTCCCAGTTGCAAAAGGCCAAGAAAGAGAATTGTTTGCAAAGCTTGAGGCGGTGATGTACTTGTCGGCTATGGCGGCATTGTCGCGCCGTCACGAGCTCTTTTGCATCATGAAGGGTAGTTGGCGGTGGTATTCTTGCCTAAAGACTTTACCAACAAAGTTACGCAGGAATGATGAGCTCCACAGACTCCTCCATGAATTTCGGCTAGCAATTTAATGCCATCAGAGCTAGATATGCATCTCATCAACACTCAGTGAGATCCTCGTTTATACAAAGTGCGTTCAATGAGAGTGTATGATTTGGCTTTTCGTGCGTCGATCGGCCTCTACATCATCTTACGGAATTAAGTCATCTTGAAGATAATTGTAGATCGATGTCATCCAATCTCTCAGTGATCGTGATGGCGCCAACCATCATCGACACGTGGAGCATCCATGTTTGAAGAATCAAGGTGTGCAACCTCCTTACTAACATCTATGTCCTCGGAAGGCTCTACTACGAGGGTGAATCAGTTTCTCGAGAAAAACTCGGCGAGCGGATGTCCTTGTGGAAACCATCAAGCCAAGCCAGTGCGCGAAAGTTTTCCTTTCTAGGAATGTGTTGGATCGAAAACCGAAGAAATGCTTTTCGAGTTTCGTACTTCGCGGATATGATGACATCTTGGTACTAGAACATTGATACGCTTTCCCTACTTGATTCGCTACTAGTTGAGAATCGTCTTTCACTAACAATCTGCGAATCCAGCGAGCAAGTGCTCGAAGTCTGCGATAAACCTTGATACGCCACATTGTTAGTAGCGAGGAAAGTTAAAGCGAATAGCGTACTTTATTTGTTCGCGGTAGGGGAAATCAAGGCGACCCGGCTCGAGCCATGCAACATTAAGGAACCATCGAAGTACATTGTCCACTCGTCGTGGTGCTCGTACTTGGGCCCTTGGGTGGGTTCGGGTTTGTTCATTCGGCAATGAATTACGCTATTGCACAGGACTTGATTTCTGTTCGTGGGACAAAATGGAGATCGAGCGCCCCAAGCTCAACCGCCCATTTTGATATTCGTCACGATGACTCCTGTTTCCCGAGACTTGACCAGAGGATATCGATGAAGTGCGACCACTTTGTGGGCACGGAAATAATGCCTTAGTTTCTTTGAAGCCATAAGGAGATCATAGAGCAACTTTTGTACTGCGGATACCTTTCTTTTGGTCCATGCAAGACTTAACTACGTAATATATTGGTCGTTGAACATGGTCTCATTCTCGACCGACACACCTAAACCGTTTGTGGCGTTGCGACCACGTAAATTAGCAATGTTTCTCCCAATCTTGGAGAAACTAAGATTGAGGACTCGTAAGTACCGTTTAATTCTTCAAAGCTGCTTGATTCTTTAGTCCATTCGAAACTCCCATGTTTCGAAGAAGCCTAAAGAAAGGTAGTCCTTTTAGCCTAACCGTGCTATAAACGACTTATGACGCCATACAACCGGTTAATTTCGAACTTCCTTCTTTGTGGTGGATCGCGCATCGATCAATGGCGGCGATTTTCGTTGGATTTGCTTCAATGCCTCTAGCGAAACTAGGAACCCAGAAGCTTTCCAGCGAAACTCCGAACACACATTTCTCTGGATTTAACTTAAGGTTATGGCGTCTTTAAGTTATTGAAAGTCTCTTGTAGATCTAGAATATGATCGCGGCGTTGATGCTTTTCGACCGGATCATCAACGTAGGCTTCAAGATTCGACCTATCGAGGGCTAAAAGTCTTTTGCATCAACCTTTGGAATGTCGCACGACATTCTTGAGACCAAATGGCATTTTACATAACGATAAGTACCATATGGAGTGATAAAGGAAGTTTTCTCTTCATCTTGTTTACTCATATTGATCTGGTGGTACCACTGAATAAGCATCCAAAAACTTAACAACTCACACCCGGAGTAGAGTCTACAAGTTGATCAATGCGAGGAAGGAAAGTCATCCTTCGGACAAGCTTTATTAAGATCTGTAAAGTCAATACACATTCGCCATTTCCCATTGGCTTTTCTAACCATTACGAGTTGGCGAGCCACTCTGGGTGGTCGACCTCACGAATGAATCCGGCTTTGAGAAGCTTGTCAATCTCGATTTGGATTACTTCTTTTCGATCGGATCACGGCGTCGTAGCTTACGCTTGACTGTTTTTGTTAGGTGTAGAGCTAGCCTATGCTCGATCACCTCCACGGGGACTCGGGCATGTCGGGACGCTGCCGGCGAATACGTCTGATTAGCTCGGAGGAAGGAGGCGGCGACTCTTCCTATTTAGGGTCGAGTCTGCTCAGGCCGAGTATCTTGGCATCCTGCGGAGAAGTACTTGAAGCGGTTGTACCTCTTTTATCCGGTTGGAAGGTTTTGGTGTCATCTTGGTCTTGAATTTTTGACACGCATGTTAGAGTTAGTTCCCCAGTCGGGAGTTCATCGACGATTCTAAACATTTCGATCGCATGCGTAGGCTATCTTCGATCGCCTCGGACGTGATTACACCTTTTGGTCACTGGCATTTTCAAACTCGATAGCCGTAGTGCGTGGCTATCGGGAACTTTGCTAAAGCTGAGCGACCAAGTATCGCATTGTATGCGGTCTCGAAGTTTACCATATCAAATGAAATTTTTACGGTCGGAAGTTATCGGGCTTTCGAGCGTAACGATGAGGACAAGTGCCCTATTGGCTTAGCGGTGACCGGGAACTATGCCATGGAAGGCATATTTCACGAGTTTTACCTTGGATTTGGGAATCTGCATGTCTTCCAAAGCACTTGCAAATAAAATATTTAAAGAACTACCCCATCTATCAAGATTCGATTAACCTTACGATTATTAATAGTAGGCTCAACGACAATGAAACCTACAGTGAGTTGGAGGAATGGGCGATCTTCTTTCTTGAAGGAGATTATTGTATCCGACCACCTTGAAGGTTTAACGGCGATCGAAGATTCGGTAAGGTTGACCTCTCGCTCCATGGCTTTCAGTGCGTGCGGACTCGTATGAAGAAGATCCATGAAAATCACATTACGGTGTCTTTGGGGTTCTTGGTATTCCATCTCTTCGTCACCATCTCTGTCCTTCTTGGAGCTTGTTTCTCCGAGCTCTTGAATCGACGGGAGTGGTCCTTTACCTGCATAATAATCTTCCAGCTTCTTTTGCCAAGCATGACAATTGCGCAAATCGTGTCACGCTTCTTTGGTGAAGAGGACACCATTTTTTATTTTTCTTGTAATCATCGGTCGGAGCCTTAGCCTTGCCACGACCAGTATAATCTTTTCTTCCTTTAGTAAATTTTTCAGGAACAGCAAGAACCTCTTTTTCATTGGCTCTGCCATGCTTCTTTTTCTTGAGAGTCTTCTTTTGTTTCTTTTCCGTCCTATCTAAGCGGGTTGAAATTTTATCCTTTCGATCAACGGCTTTGTTCCACTAGACCGCTTCGCGGCGTAGCGTACTTGTCGGTCATGTCGAAGAGCTCGATGGTTGTTCGTGGGGATGTATAGCTAAATCCTCAGTAAACCTTGATTTCTTAATCCCGCTTTAAAGGCTTGGATAACGGAAGATTCGCAACCTCCGGTATTGAGTTCTGAACTTAGCTAGATCTTTTGATGTCTTTGCTAGGAGAGTCTCGTTTGATTTTTGCGTATTGCGTGGAGATCGTCTTCTTTTAAGTCGATCGTGCGTGCCACGAAATTTGCAATTAGAAGGTCGCGAGTTGCTCCCAAGTATACGGACCCGGCCAGGTAGGTTAAGCAACCATGATCGGTGATCCTTCTATCTTGTAGGAAGATAGTTTGCCATTACATTTCGTCACCACCACCGACTCGATAGTGGTGGTGTATATCTGGAGAAATTCTAAGGGATTTTGAGTCCCATTGAATTTATCCATGTTGGCGATCGAACCTATTTGGCCAACGTACCGCCTGGAGCCCTACTGAGAAGGCTCGATAGCCTGTGATAGTTTCGTGGCGCCTTCTTTGAAAAGGGGCTGCTCTTTATTAATATGAACTGGAATTTACAAGGTATTTGCTAAGAACTCTGCTTGCTCTCTTGCTATCTCAGACCTATTACACGAATCTATGGCTTGTGCTTTTAGTCTGATGACTCTATCTCCTTCCTTCTCTTTCTTCTCCGTCCAGGTTCCATCTTTAAATAGCCTTTGAAGAGGCGGCGATTATAGGAGAAGACATCGTCTGGCGTTGCGTGCAGTGGTCAGTGGCGGTCGATCACGGAATCAACGTTCGGCGGTTATATGTTTATGAAACATACAACGCGCATGGAGGTTGTTATTTGGTGTGTTTGGATAAGATCGTCGTATGGCATGGAATATACACGTGCTCCATTCATCATCACGGTAGAGAATATACCTTGGGATTTATTAAGTATCAATTCATACCTTCTACGGCGGTTTTCTGGTGGAAGCTTAGCAGGCCGTTCGACCGGGGTACCCATTATGTAACCTCTGGAATCTCGACGGTGGTCGTGCACCTCGAGGTTCGACTACGAGCGTATGGTCTTTTATATATTAAAGATAATATATAGAGTTTTAATCTTCGTCAAGCGTAATAATACATTTATTATCACCAAAAATACACTTAAAACCTTCATCGTCCAACAAAGCGAAATCAAATTCCTCCTAATAGAAGGAACATAAACTACATTATTGAGACGAAGCAAGAAGCGTTGTCTAAAACTAATGAAATAGATCCAATGGATTCTACTTCGGCTTTCTTTCCATCCGCGACTCTAAGGCTTCGCTCCCTCTTTCTTAGTGTTCTCGCGGCAGGAAATCCCTGTAAAGAATTGGTAACGTGCACAGTTGCACCTGAGTCAATCCACCAAGAATTAATAGATAAATTAGCATAAAGAGTTTCATCAATAAACGTTATTGTATCATTACCCTTTTTTGCGAGCCACTTTAGGAATCCGACACAGTCCTTCTGGAAATGCCCTGGCTGCTTGCATAAATGACATTCACCCCCTTTAGGTGCTCCAGCAGGAGCCACATGGGGCTTAGGTGCATTGTGCACTTTAGGCCCCGACTTATCAGAATTGGGGGAGAACTGCAGCTTTTTCTTAGATTTGAAGTCCCCTTGGAACTTCCTTTTGTTGGAGCCACCAACTTGAAGCGCAAGATCTCTTTTTCGTCCTTATTCTTTCTTCCTCCTAGACACACATGGCGATTAAATCGCTCATGTTCCATTTTTCTATCTGAGTATTATAGTTGATCTTAAATGTTGTGTACTCAGAAGGAAGAGAAGTCATGATAAAATGGACTAGAAAACTATCAGATATTTCCATGTCCATGCCTTTAAGTTTTCCGGCCATATCAGTCATCATCATAATGTGTTCTCTTCTGCTGCCGGATCCATCATACTTAGTTGTCAAGAGCCTCTGAATTAGAGTACTGGTATAAACTTTTATGGAGCCTTTAAATTTCTCCTCTACTGAAGCCAAATACTCTTTAGCATTTTCGAAATTGGGGATTGCTCCCCTGATCCCAACTGAAATAGAGGTCTTCATAATTATAAGTGATAGACGGTTGGACCGCTCCCATTTCTCAGCATTAGTTTCATAAATTTTCTTTTTGTCGTCATAATTTTCCTCACCTTTGATGGGGATGGGAACTAGCACCCTTAAAGCATAATCGAGATCTAAAACCCCAAGGACAACATGGATCCTTTCTTTCCAAGTGGGAAAATTGCTCCGTAAGTTGCTCAATGTTGTCGATTGTGGCGACAACATTTGATGCATTTATTCTTTGAATACCAAAATCTGAGCAAAAATTAGAATTAACATAAGAATATGTTGCATGCAATTAACCCTACGTTGGTCTGATTAGTAACATGCAAAAACTATAGTTCTAATTCATATCACCTTTAGGCAGAAAATGAAAAAGAACTAAACAATTAATATGGCTACCACGACTACAATCAATATTGGTGAATGTAATCGTATGCATACAAAATCCCGAATAAAACATAAAATCTCTAATTAAAATATCTAGTTGGTTCAATTTTAATCAGAGATAAAACATAATAAAGTGATAATAATACATTATTCATGATATATCGTAATTGGGCAACAAAATAATAATAAAACAGTGCACAAAAATAGACTTAATCATAAGAAAATACACTGAAAATAAAAAGAAAGGAAAAAACATTGTTTCAGGTGGCCCAAAAGAATTCAGCCCAGTATCCACCGCGCGGCCCAAAAAACACGCACGGCCCAACATGCGCGTGCGGCCAATACCTGCGCGGCCCAAAACTTTCTCGTCGGCCGAAATCCCACGGTTGTCGTTCGATGTGATCGTACGGCTGGAGGCTTTCGCGCATTCGGTCAGTCCGAAAGGTGTCGACCGTTGGATCTATGACGGACGACTGCAAATCACTCGGCCCAACACCTCTCCGTCGGCCTGTAAAACAGCGACCCTCGGATCTGATCGGACGGCCGAGGCGATATCGCGAGCCGCATAAAAATCCAAAACCCTAACCTAAATGCCATTCTTCCCTTCTCCTCCGAAAACGCGCGGCGGCAGCAGCGCTCACCGCATGGCGGCATCGGCGATAAGCGGCGTGGAAGCGGCAGCGATTCTGCGACAACCGCGCAAAAAAGCGCGAGAGGGCCATCTTGAGTGGCGCGGCATGAGGCGACGCCTCGCAGCCCTCCTCGGCCGTAGCGCGCGATCGGTGATCGAGCGACCTCGGTGATCTCCAAAAACACGTAAGTTTCGCGCAACTTTGGGTTTTGATTTTGGGTCTAATTTGGGAAAAGAACTTGGGATGTTCGATTTGGATTAGATCTCTTAAAAATTTCTTAAATCTCCTCCTTCTAAATACTAAACTAAGCGACTAGGCATTAGATCCGGTCATTAAACATTAGATCGAGCATAAGAACATCAAAGCCGGGCATGAACAAGTTCGGTATGGGGCTAAAGGGTTCAAGATGAAACTAGGGGTTGCTCGATGCCAAATGTAGGCATAAAACTTAAGGCTAAACATGATCTAAAGGCGTAAACCTTAGCTCATTCTTAAACATCTAGATTGAAACTTAGATGCGGAGCGTGAGACCTTACGAACTTGGCGATGCCATGAGGGTGGTCGATGCGTTGAAGTGAAACGAGGATGGTGTAGCGATCGTGGTCGGCGACCATAGAGGTGGTCGTGGGCGAGCGTGAGTCGAGGGTGGCAGCGGGGCTCGGTCTTCGTCCACCTTAGCGCTCGTGAAATCGGGTGTGTCGGGGTTTAGGTAGCCAAACAGTGTCATACTCTTGCTGCCGAGCCCTCTCAATTCTTATGGCGTTAGGTGACCGGGACCCGAACCAAGCGGTTGGTCACGCCTCCGATCGAACGCAGTGGAGGCGTGGTCTCCACGGAATCTCGAGATATCGTTAGCGAGATCAACCCAACACATCTGAGTCCATTTCAACTCCAGGGACAGGGTCACCGAAAGTTTTCCTGTTTCTACAGATGAATGAGCCTCTGTCGCAACTATAAAAAAAAAAAACTGACGCCTTTGATGTGTCATGTTCATTAGTGTTAAAGCTAGGCAAGACATGTAGCATAAACATAAACAAAGGCGTATTTCGCTGACAGCAAACTTCATTAAAGCTAGTTTAAGTCCAGACTACATTATCATCACGGTCATAAAAGCTTCAGCAGACAAGGCGAATGTACACAATGCGATCAAAATTCTTCGGACATGGAAGTCTCACGCTGAGCTCAACATAGTCAGTCACCAACATTCAGGAGAGTTTGTTCGACAAGAGTTACTGCCACAAGATTTCAGGTTCAGGGTGATGCACGGTGTTTGTCATGTCACCATCACCTGTCCCTGGGGCTCGGGCTCCGTGCATTGGCGGCTGGGCGGCTATCGCGGGATGGGCTCCGGCTTTCACCTCTCCTGTGGCTCCCACTGTGATATGAACCATGGCGTTCAGCTCGCTCCCTTCGTGGGGGGCTCATGCCATTTGGCTTGGGGCTGCGGTTTCTCCCCTTGGAAGGTGAAGCACTCCTCCTAGGGCTGCGGCTATAGCCAGGGCTTCTTGATCGGCTTTCCTCATGACCAGAGCCACGGCCATCCCTCTTCGGAGAAAGCCTTTCCTCACGACCAGCGCCACGGCCATCCCTCCATGGAGAATGTGATCGACTGTTCATAACAAAAGCACAAAGTTGATGATGATTAATAATGTTAAAAACGACTCAACAGAGAAGAATGAAAAGCACAACTTGCACATGCTATACGAAATTCTTTGAAGTTAATCTTGGAGCAATTGTATGGCTGCAATCATTTACTATTTTATCAGTAGGATGCATCAAATTATGAGCCCAATGATCAAGGAACCAAGGAAAGCATCCGACTTGTTACCCAGAAGAGCATAACCAGAAGTTTGGTCGCTACATTCCCTAACAACATATCAACAAATAGCAGTAGCAGACATGAATTGATCGGAGGTAAGATGAGCAGTATGTGCCAAAATGGAATATGTACAGCACATGCATAATATACGTCACAGAAACTATTGAATTGTGACCAAATCTCAAGCAGGATGATTCTTGTAATAGTATTCCATGCGGTCAATCCTAATGTCAACAAGATATATTAGCATACCATACCATGTTCATCCGTGACATAACCACAAGTAATGAAGCACAGCACAGTTGCACAAACATCATCACAAGATCCTCATGGCAACAGTGTTCAAATTAAGGAAATACTGCTCATACCTGTGACTCCTACTGCGGCTCCTGCTGTAACTCCTGCTTCGGATCCTACCACGACGAGGTGGGGGGGACCTTGAGTAGCTTCTCCCTCGCCTGTATTTGCGAAACTTATAAACCAAATGTGCACTGAAAAAGGGCACAAGCAAGCCCACTAGAGAATTCAAGAAAATACTTGAGATTCTTAGGAGTGTTCTGGCAGTTTCTTTCTATATGGCCCCTTTCTCCACAGCGATAGCACTTATTTTTCAGTCACCAGCATTGCAGTCACGAGCCCAGTGCCCATCTATCCCACAGTTAAAGCAGCGGCCAGAGCCAGGAGGGTCCTCTGCCGATATAATCACGGGAACCTCCTGGACCACGCGGGGTCTAGAAAATCAACACAAGCATGTCATTTGAAGTAGGGACGACAGCAACAGGAAAACAAAGTATACAACAAACATGCAACCAACAAGTAAGCAAACAACATTATCGTTCTGGTCTATACTTCAGGAAATCACCAGTGCAGCAGGCCGCAAAACACACATAAAAAAGTAGATAGAATTTGGGCAAATATTACAGTAATAAAGAACATTGATAAACAGCAACAGCTTACCCCTTTGGCAAACTCAACAATGAGGCGGCTCCCATCAAACTCTCGGCCATCAAGGTCATGCCTTGCATCATCTGCATCCCGGGGATCACTAAACTCCTGCAATTTGATCCAGCAAACCAAAAATAGGGGTGGCCTTAAATATGAATAATCTAATGAAGTACCCAATTACCTAGAAAGATTCCAGGAGTAAATCTTGCAAGTCGGAGGAGTAAGTTCTACTTACAACAAAGCCATAATCATACTTCAGATCCACATGTCGCACTCTGTGGAAATGGTTGACAGAAACAGTAGCACCATCAAGATGCAAGTAACAAAAATGCATCACCAGTCAGCAGTCAACTAAGCACCACTTTATGATGATTGAAATTTTCCATAAAATAGACAAAAGATATTTTTTCAAAAGAATCGCCAAAATAAACTTTGGAGCAATAGTCATCAATTCCACCAGGGCACCCTCCACCATGGACACTGAGATTGGGTGATAGCCCCAAACCTTCAACAAGATTATCGAAGTAAAAACTCATAAGTGTTAGTGGACATGTAACGGCAAATTGGCAATTAAGAAAAGGGAAAGGCCAACAAATGCAACCTGATTACTCAGACAGCATAGCAATCTAGCATTCTAGCAGTACAAAAAGGCAACCCTAATAGCACTATGTAAATGGTCAAAATCAACAGAATTATATAAAAAGGAACCTTAGACTTTTAGTTTCCTCTTTTTAGACAAGCAAAGCACAAACCTCTCCGATCATAAGCTTATAAGCTTCACATGATAACTACATTCATGTCACCAAAAAAAATGTTTGTTGTTAACATATGGGATAGAATGGAAGCCTGCAACTGGACATTTCAAGTCACTGGCCTCTAACTATCAGTAAGTCAATAAGCAAGAAAATAATTACTAGTAAGTAAAAACATGTCCAGAAGACCAGAAATGATCAAATTGTGAAGTGATGATGTAGCTACAGGACACATGTTCTAATAGTAAACTAAATATAGCCTGACGATAGGACTGAAGTCAACATTACACATTTACACTATCAGTAATACAGTAGTAGTCTAGACTCTAGGTTACATAATCTAGGACGGATATGTTGTTCTTTAATTAATCTGCAAGTCACTAAACAAATAGATTCATAAAGTTGCCTAGAAACTTGTAGAAAAATTAAAGCAAGCCAGCCTCTAACAAGAAAATGATTTTCCAGTTTCCATGAATAACGTGCACAATCAAAGGGTGCAGTTACATTTTAGGAGCAACTACCAAAGAACACAAAATGCTTAAATTCAGATCAAATTTGCTCACCTCCCATATCTGCTGAAAAGGTGCTCAAGATCCTGCATCCGGGTGCGCGTAGAAAGGCGGGCCACATACAACTTGGTGTTACTGCCGTATCGATCATAGCCTTATGCGGTCATCGTGCCGAGGCATTTTGCACTGCGAGACAAGATTGAGCGCATCAAAACATGCACCAAGAACATCATATAACAGAAATATGTCTACACATGAAAATGTACCTAACTTTTCATTAACCTGTTGCATGATCATCACCTCAATACATTGGTCTATATATTATTAATGCACTTCTATGAAATTTTCATACAAGCGGCAGTGGAGTTGCATCGAAATAAACTTTCCCCTCTATAGAGGAGGGACCAGAAGCCTGGAATACACTGGATAACGCAAAAATAAATCCAATAGAAGATTGTGTTATGCTTTCAACAGCATAGTAATTATCTCAAATGTAGAAAATTGCAATTATAGGACAGCAAACAATACGCCGCAATTATAGGACTCAAACATCGACCGTTAAAATGACCCTTGAAACGTTGGCTTCTTGTTTTTCATGACATTTGGTGTATTAAGTCTCTTTTTCATCTAAATACATGTATTTGTTACCCAAAGTGATCCTTTTGCCCTTGTGAGATTAAAGGGCGTGGGTGTTGTTGGCGCTCGCGGCTGGGGCACATTCAAGGTGCGAGGCGACGATGCTGCGCCGGCGCGATCTGGCACGCCGTCTGTCTCGGTGGTGCTCGGCTCACAATGTGCTCCATGGTGGTGATGCCCGGCGCCATGAGGTCGTGGGTGGATGGTCTCCACGGCCCGAGCCACGTGTGCCGTGCGTTCCTCTCCGCCTCTGCCAGCGCGCGCGAGCCATCTCCCTCTCGGCGTCCGTCCACGGCTCCCTTCTTGGCGTCGTCGGCATCGATGTGGCGGCTCTTCAAGTCCTACGGATGGCGGTGAGAGTTTCTTGGGATTTAGCGTCGGTGGCGAATCGGATCTTGAATCGATGCTCGCACCAGCCACGTCCGGTTCGGGGTTGTGCTTCTCGATGCCGCCGTCTTCCTCCTCTTGAGGCTGCCGTGGAGGTGACTCGGTCGGGGCTCGATGGCGCGCAAGCGGCGATCTGATGCGTGCCACGAGTGTCGAGATATTGATGACGAGGCCGCTCGGTGGCGCCTGGGGCTGCGACCTCGCGGGCGAAAGCGATCGCGTTAGTGCCGCGAGGCGGCTGCGATGGCGGTGGCGGCGAGCGGCGCTCGGCGCCGCCTGGATTGCGACCGCGGACCAAACGATCGTCGGTGCCACGAGGCGCTGGGATAGCGGCGGCGAGGAGCGCGCGCGCGGCGCCATGCAGGCTGCGGCAGCGGGCGACAACTCGGTGATCCTCTTGAGGAGCCATGCACCTCGCCGATCTCGGCCGGTCGCGGCCTCTCGAGCCAGTGGACATCTTGGCGGGGCGAATACCTCAGCCTTCACGTCGGACCTCTGAGCGCGCTCGAGCCTCTCCTGCGTCTCGGAGTGCGCGCGCGGCGCCGAGGGCCTCCGACGCGCATTCCCTCGCAGCGCCGCCCGCCGTCGGCCCTGCTGCGCCCGGTGCTCGGTGTGACCATGCGTGTCATCTCGATCGCGCGGCGGCCGCCGGCGGTGGGCGTGCGTATGGCGGACTTCGGAGGCAACAAGGACTAAGGACACCGCGCGCGCATGGCGTCGTGCTTATCTTGTCTAACCGGGAGAGGCCGAGTCGGCTCCAAATCGGAAGAACGTCGGACGCAAAGCGAAGACAAAAAGCGAAGCTATCTGAGCCGGTCTAAATTCGTTCGTATGTAGAAAAGAACACCAACATCGAGGTGTTTGGATTTGTATTAAGGATGCTTCAAATTGTTCGGTTCGGGAACAAAATAAGTGGGTCCCGCCACCTTATGGCTCACAAGCATAGTATCATTCTAGTCTGAGTTAAATACTAAAGACTAATCGGCATGCACATTTATCACACACGATTCGCTGAGAGAACTTCAAAACACAAATAATCGGCGATTTCTACTTTCTACCAAACAAATGAACCCATGGAAGACTAACTCTTGCTTGGTTAAAGAGAATCGATTTCGCCATCTAGAATCTAGTATTAGTTAAAGCATACAAGCTAATCGACAAGTCAATTGATTAAGAAAGTCGATCTGTTCACGGCGCGAGTGCGATCCGGCGTCACGGGCGGGCCTCGTCATCAATATCTCGAGATCACTCCACGTAGCGCGAGCAGGCTGGCATTGCGGCGCCCGGCGAGCCCGGCCGAGTCGGCCTCACGGCGGCCTCGAAGAGAGGAAGGCAGCGGCATCGAGAAGCACAACCCGAGCCGGGCGTCTTTGGTGTGAGCATCGTATCGAAGATCCGATTCGCCCGCTTTGTCGCCAAATCCCAAAAACTCGGCCTTCGCCATCGAGAGGACTTGAAGAGCGGCCGCGCGTCTGCGGCAGGCGCCGAAGAAGGCCGTGGGCGGGGCGCCAAGAGGAGATGGCTCGCGGCGTTGCGGGAGGTGGAAGGCATACGGCACACGAGGCTCGGCGTGGAGACCATCCGCCCGCGGACCTCATGGCGGCTGGGCATCACGCCATGGAGCACATTGTGGCCGGGAGCACCACGAGGCGAGAGCGGCGTGCGCATCACGTCGGCGATGCATCGTCGTCCTCGCGGCCGGTGGAACAGCCCGAGACGCGGCGACCAACAACCGACCCTCGCGGCCGGTGGAGCGGCCCGGGCGCGGCGGCCAACGACCGACCCGTCCTTTTAATCTCACAAGGGCAAAAGGGTCACTTTGGGTAACAAATACATGTATTTAGATGAGAAAAAGACTTAATACACCAAATGTCATGAAAAACAAGAAACCACCGTTTCAAGGGTCATTTTAACGAAGTCGATGTTTAGAGTCCTATAATTGCGAAGCGCATTGTTTGCTGTCCTATAATTGCAATTTTCTCAAAACTTTTCACACATAACACAACGATAATTTTTGAAGTTTTTTCATGCGAGATGATTCCCGAAACAATAAGACGACGGAAATGTGAGCTGCGCACAAGAACTAATGAAATAAAGATTATTCAGAACTTCACCAATCAAACAGCACGAAAACCGTAATACCGCAAACCCTAGTGCGAATCTTGGGAAAAACCTATCAAAAGCTACAAAATCCCTAACTAGAAGTGTCCCTTTCTACAAATTCCTTGCCAAGAAAAACTTTGCATAGACTCTACCATGATCTTAGCGAAAAAGAAAGAAACAAAAACCGCGATGCACAGATTACGAACGGATTATGCCAAGAAACACAGCTTCTATAGCGTCCATTGCAAAGACAAGAACCACACGGCACGGAAGAACACCGCGCGACAAATCGAGAAGCGAGCGCGCGAGCGCGCGCAGCGGCAGCAATCCGACCAACCGGAAAGATTACGCGCGAAGGATTGCGTCGGAAGAGATATTAGGCTGGGGTTATGGGGCACCTACGTACCTACCGGCGAGGCGGGCGGCGGAGTCGCAAGAACCCTAACCGGCGATGAGGCGGCGACGAGACAGAGGCGCGGAGGCGCGAGGTTTATATGATAGCCGTCTGGACTCGGGGGCGTTTGGACGGCGGAGATTGGGGTGGTGGAGAGACCGACGGTTCAGATGACGCCATGTGGCAGCGCGGGCCAGTTGTTTTGTTGTAGGGGCGCGGGCCTGCAGGATCACCGACTTATGGGGCCCACAGGCGACTTGGGTTGGTGCCAATGAAAACTTTTTTTGAATTTTATTTTAAAATTAATTCTGACATCTTTAATCACACAACCACTCGTGGTATGACAAAACAACATTGTCACACCACAAGATAAGTCTGTTAAAATAGCACTTTTTGTCTTGCCACCACCAATGGCGTAACCAAACAATACTGTCACATCACTAGTGGTGGCGTGACAAGATACGGACTGGCGCGACAGTGTTATTTTATCATGTCACTGGTGGTGGCGTGGTCAAAGAGGTTAGAATTGAAAATAAAGTTCGCGAATGGGGTTAACTTTCAAATAAAATTAAAAAAAGATTAAATTAAAAAAAATCTGCCAATGATACAATGACATAAAATCAGCTCTTTTAGTTATTTTAAGACGAAAATTTTTCGAGGGAAGACGAAAATAATTTAATTTCGTGTTCTCAAAAAAATAAAATAAAATGATCTCAGGACAAAAATAAGTCCGTTAATTTCTGAGAGTTTTCTTCTCAAAAGCAAACTCTCGGAACATCGTGCGCCTTATTTTTTGTTGGCTCTGAGTCGTTTTTGTTTATCTTTGGATTAGCTTTGAAATGTGTATGGATCTGATTTAGTTCCGATCAAATGGTTAAAATGTAACTTTTGGTTAAGAAAGCATAATTTGCCTTATAAAAATAAACATCTCCGAATCATGGTTTTAAGTGCGTGCGGTGTGCATGCGTCCACCATTGTAACTAAAATAAATAAATAAATAACTCTGCCCGGTTACAAAATACGATGTCCTAAAATGTGCGTAATCAAACTAGTTTCTAACAAGTTGAAGATGTTTTTCTTTCCGCAACATGAATGCGATTCCCTTTCAACTAATTGTTACAAGAAACCAACTTTAAGAACCTGGAGATCGAATAAGCTAACAATAGAGCCTAAGATTGCTTGTGCATCCATGTGAGTTTGCCTTAAATTCATTTGTCGAACACCTGAGCCGCACAAATGAGAAGCTGGTGAAAGCCTGTAATTCAATTACATACACACATCCTAATAGACAATTTCATTCTTAAGTCCTTTGGAACCGTCTGTAATAAGGTGTCTGGTATGATCTATTTTGTAGATTCCTTAGCACCAGTAAGATCTGATCAAAAGCAACAGAGAAGAAAGTAAGGAACACACGAGACAACCTGAGAATGTGCGAGTGATATGAGAAGCAAACTATTACCGTCTCCACGACGACAGGATCCATGCCCTGCAGCCTCTGCAGGTGGGCCTCGACAGGCCGCGGTGCGCCGGAGCCGAAGACGTCGCCGACGAACCTGTACACCTGAGCGAAATGCAGGTCATCTGCAGAAGCAGCAGCAGCAACAAATATTCAGTTCAGCTATAAACTCCATGGTCACAAAACTGTACGATGAAATGGGAGTTCAGTGATCAGTACGGAGTGGCATCCTCCGCCATTTCAGATAAACAGTGTCATAACATTTCTAAGATCTAGACCACTGGAAGCACGTCGCAGAACAAGCGCACAATGATGCTACAGTATCCATAAAGGAAACGCTATGGTATTTTGATACAGTAAGGCCAGTCTCAGTGGGGGTTTAATAGAGTTTCATGGACATAAAATACGCTGACATGGCACTGTATTGATGAAGAGAGAGATGATAAAAGTTTCATAGGAGTAGAGAGAGTTTCATGGGGATGAAACTCTTCTGCACTGTTTCCAAAATATGGGTGTGTTGGAAACTGGGACATGAAACCTCCACTGAGACTGGCCTAATACTATAGTATTTATGAACAGTGTTTCACTGCAGTGCAAAACTCGAACCCATCCATTGTTTTTTTATCCGACAGTTGCTACGCAATATTATGGTTCTGTAGCACCATGCCATTACGTAGTAACGTCATAGGATGCACGTCCGATCAGTACCTGGAGACAGTGGAAGCCGAATCGTTTCATCCTGCGAAGCATCAACGAACCATGCCCGCTTGACGAGGCGCCGATCTGTTGGCTGCAGTTTGATGCCCCATGAATGAGCATTCACCTGATCAGTTTTTTCGGACAGTGTTAATGATCTCCATGCATGGCAATTATGTGAGAGCAAGCTAGAAATGATCAGATGAAAGGGTTTGTGATGAATAATAATATCGCGAGCGGTTTTGATAGTTTTAAGTTGCCTGAAATTTTCTTAAGTTTAAGTCACTTATTGTGACCATTGAATTTGTGTAGAGATTAGTGTGTTATATGATTGGATATTGATCCAATAGATGTCATCTGATTAGATATTGATCGATGGTCACAACAAGTTACTTAAACTTTAAAATTTCAGACAACTATGAATAGACATCCCATCGCAGAATATATGCTTACTGGGAAAAATTAATGGTGTAATTGGATTGTGTACATGGCCTTGCGAGTCAAGATTCGGCCAGCAAGATTCAGGTGGAGTGCATCCCAGTCCATGCTGTGCTGCACGCCTGATGGAGCCATGCAACCGATGGAGCTTATTGGCAGAGTGCCGCCGGTCAAGCGGCGGCATCGTATCCGCCGCGCCATTGTTGGGGTGGGTCGGCGGCGGATGAAGGAGGGCGGCGCGGCGAGGTGAGGCGGCGGCAGCGCCGCCGCAAGGCCGAACTTGTGAGCCTTCAAGAAGTGCTTCTGTGCATGGCTGCGTATCTGAAGTAACAATTCAGAAGCCTCAGGGTTCAGAGACAGATAGACAAACTTGTTCGATCACGGAAAAGTAGAGCATCCAGCTTATAAACTCGACCATGCATGGGACATGGCAGAGAAATTAAGGAATCTGAAGTCGAGATGCCAAATCCGAAACTCAATGAGAAGAAAATCAACCAAGGAAAGAAATGCAGTGTTCCTTGTATGCTCTTCCTGAAACTTGCATTTCTTCGGCTGATCACTTGATGGTGCATAAAAACTATATATAGATCAGGTAGCTAGCTAGCTATCTGTATGTATTGAGTTGTATGTACCATGGAGTTCACCCAAAAGCAAAGCGATGAGGAAATGTGGACAATTCACTTATACTTCAACACTCACCCTCACGTGTAGGCTTCCTCAGGTCTAAGACGTGGAATAGAAGTGGACTGCAATTATTATTTTTAATTGCACCAACCAGTCTTGAACTCAAGACCTCTTGGCTCCTGATACCATATTGAGTTGCATGCACCAACCAATTCACCCAAAAGCTTAAGCTGATGAGGAAAGGTGGACAATTCACTTATACTTCAACACTCCCCCTCACGTGTAGGTTCCCTCAGGCCTAGCCTCAGGCCTAAGACGTGGAATAGAAGTGGACTGCAATTATTATTTTTAATTGCACCAACCGGGTCTTGAACTCGAGACCTCTTGGCTCTGATACCATATTGAGTTGAATGCACCAATCAGTTCACCCAAAAGCTTAAGCTGATGAGGAAAGACGGGCAATTCACTTATACTTCAACATTCCCCCTCACGTGTAGCCTCCCTCAGGCCTAAGACGTGGAATAGAAATGGGCTGCAATTATTTTTCTTAATTGCGCCAGCCGGGTCTTGAACTCAAGACCTCTTGGCTCTGATACCATATTGAGTTGCATGCACCAACCAATTCACCCAAAAGCTTAAGCTGATGAGGAAAGATGGACAATTCACTTATACTTCAACAGTATGGTCGTCTTGGTGCCGACACACCCTTCGATCCTCTTCCAATCACGGCCGAACCTGCAAAGCAGCGAGAATTAAAGCGTCTCATCCATCGATATTCAGTCTCGATCCCTTGCTCGGATGCACTCTGAACTCTGAAAAAGATTGCATGCGAGCAGACAGAACTGGCGAGAGAGATCAGCCCACGTACAGCAGCATGGCGTGGAGGAAGCGGCCGTGCTCCTCGGCGGTCCACTTCTCCCGCGGCCTCGCGATCGTGTACGGCTTCCGGAGCTTCTTCCCCGCCGCCGCCGGCATCGATCCCGACGGCCGATCGCCGGCCACGCGGCTAACTTCTCTCTTCTCTTGCGGCGGCGGCGGCAGCGGCAGCAGCAACACGTACTGATCACTGTGCCTTGGGATCGAGTCGTCGAGCTAGTGCAGTAACGAATAAGCGTGGAGCTAGCTAGTAGTTAGCAATGGAAATATATACAGTGTTCGGCCCGACGACGAACGCCGGAATCGAAGGAGCTGCGTCCTCGAGCGATCGAGCGATCGGCAGGCAGTGAAATGCAGCACGTGTGTGGCTGATGGGCTTGGGACCGAGCCGGCTGTATATAGAGCACACGTGCTCAACGTGGGGGTTTTTGGATTAGGCACGGGTGCAAACCGCGCACGTGTTTCATGTGCGCTGGCCTGCTCCGAGGTTGGGCGAGTCGCTGTCTTACTTGGCGGGGACTTTTAGGCGAGGGCGGAGTTTGGCGGAATCGAGGTAAAGTTTGTAGGAGTGTTTATGTTATAAAGCTAATATGAGAGAGCAATATAAATACGTTTTTGCAATAATCTAAATTCATACGCAAATTGAAGAGGAACAAAGTGAAAATGCGGAATACGCATGATGAAGATCGCACCTCGGTAGTAGATAGTGCGTCCCAAAAACCTATAAATATACGCAAGTAGTGATCTATAAGTCAAAATTAGCGATACAATCAACTTTCAAAGCTACTATTGCCGAGAACTTCACTCGTCGACACGAATACTGATTCCTGCGATTATCCTTTCAAGGCGTTATTTCTTGATTCTAACAATGACCGTTGATTCTTCAGAGCCGACATAAGTTCAAATACTGAGCTACGGGGCTTGATGCTTCTGTCTAGCTCAAACATGGCACATGTTTTCAATTTGAAACCAAATTTCCAAAATTCAAATACTTGCTAATTACAACTCCTTTGAAGCATAAGCTAAAATAGCAGTAGTATCACCGTGTTTGATCAGTCACTCCAGTAGCCCATTTGGATCACCGTGTTTGATCAGTCACTCCAGTAGCCCATTTGGATCACCATGTTTGATCAGTCATTCCAGTAGCCTATTTGGACAAACAGCCGTATCTCTGTTTCCTTTCGGCATATTTACTTCCACTTGAATCATGGATGAATATTTTCGACACCTGAGAGGCTGCAATGTGCCTCTGCCGTCGCGACCACGCGCACTCCTGAATCCTACCGTAGCCATTGCCATTTGTGCTGCACACCCGCGCCTGTTGCCTACGCCGTTGCCTGCTGCCACCCACCGCTCGCCACCCGTTGCAAAGTCACCCTAGGTATTGATTTCAGGAATTGGGGATTGATGTTGAGGAGATAGAAATTGCAATGGAGGTGACTGGATTAGAGTAATTATAGTAATAGAGAAATTTAGAAATCGGGATATTCGACGATTAATGACAATTATTGGCACATTAGCATAGTTAATTTTTGGCAGGACCAGCTTGCAATCTAGGCCGTTGGATGGGATGAATGGAGGGCCAAGATAGTTAGATGGCAGGACCAACTAATAACATGAGCCATTGGATTAACTTAATGGGACGGTTATAAATCAATTGAGGACATAAACTTGTGTGGCTCTAGCAAATAACTAGTGTTTTTATATCTATGCTAATATAAAGGGGCGTATCTAGTCTTAATGGATAATCGATCTAAAGGTGCTAATGTCAATCTTGACCGTTGGATCGGATTGAACAACCAAGATTAATACAAGCTCCACCTCCAAATCATTTAATCACCTTGCATGCTCCCACTTCAATCGTTTTCATTAATGCACTTTCATTAAACACCCGCATACTTTCATCCAACGGTTAAGATGTAGATTCAACGATCGAATTGGCATTAGCACCTTAACACTGAATTACCTATTAGCACTAATACGTCCCTAATATAAAGGCACGACTTGATTCTTTGCTACGTCTACCGTACTTTGTGTCCCCGATAGACTTGTGACCGTCCGATTAACTGAATCTAACGGTTTCGTATTCAGAGAGTTGGTCCTGCCACCTCTTACCTCCGCCGCTCCTGTTGGATGCCGTCGCGTGGCTCGATCCTATTGTCGAAGGTGGCGGGGAGCAGTAGTGACGGCGAGCATCAACTGCGAGCGCCGGCGCTCCGAGATGTGAAGGCATGGTGGAGGTGGTGGCGGCTTCCTTGACGACGACCAGAAATCCTCACTAGCCGCCCTCTTCGCCTTCTTCATCGATTCCCAACATCTGGGTATCTCAATCTTCAATCCCTCTTTAGCTTCGCGTGATTACCCCTTCCTTTAATCCCTCCTTGCCACTTTCCCATCCAAATCCCCCCGAATCGTTGCAAAGCGCGGCGGGCCGGCGGCCATTAGCACCCAGTATCTATAGGGGGCAAGGGCCTGCGGAAACTGCAACCTCCCTATCACCGTGACATCAACAAGCTGCTAAAGGTGAAGCCGGATGGACCGTCGAGCCAGACGGCACCACCTACAAGGTAATTTTCCAGATTCTTGCTGAGGCTCCTCTCTGATTCCCGCGTACCCACTTTTATGTGATTCTTTAACATTGCGCCAAGAGCGGTGGAGGTAGTTTTTGTTCTTTTCAGAGTAGAGGAGCATGTGTGTGTGTACTGTGTGTGGTGAATGGAGCAGATAATGGAATGTGGTGGGAGCGGTCTTGGTCTCTTGGATGCACCAGATGTGGTATACTGTTGTGTGCATATGCGTTATATCAGTTGGTTTTGGAGTCAATTTTTTCCCCTTCGACCTGTGCTGTTTCTTTGTGATTGGTTTGTCTAGATTCAGGTTGTCTTGATGTCAAGCCAGGGAGATGTGTGCACGGCTGTGTAAAGGGGACTGTATGCACGAATTTTGGACCTAATTGGCCCCATAGAGCAACGTATTTCCAAAATAGCATTTATATCTCAAAATTTTCATTTTGACCTCCTCTTCGCCGCGTCTTTGCGATGCGGGGCGGCGACTCTTGAAATCTTTGCGCTCGCCGCCGCGACACCTAGGTCTTCTTGCCGCGCGCCTGGCGGCAACTTTGTTCTTTGCGCTCGGGCACGGCAGCGGCAGAAAGCTGCGGCCCCCACGGCGGCAAGTCTGCTCCCGCCTTGAGCCCGCCATGCGCCGCTCGGCGCTACGCCCGGCGCGCCAGCCGCCCGCTCCGCCGCGCGCTCCGTGCGGTGGAATCTGTCGCCAGTGCTCCTCGCCTTGGATAAAATAGGCGAGCAGGAACACGAATGATTTTTAGGCGAAAGGAAGAGAGCTAGAGGAAGAGAAGCAAAGAGGAAGAGAAGGAGAAGCCAAGCAAAGAGAATTCGAGAAGCGATTGAAGCTCGTGTGTGCATCGTCAAGACGAGCATCTAGAGAAGGTAACTGTTATTCGCATAGGGCTATAGTTTTAGTAATGTGATTAGCATATAATTAGATAAATAGTAGATTTTTATTGTAGCAACTTAGTAGTTAGTGTTGTGCAGTATGTGTATTTAAACTTAGCGTTCGGATGTAAAATTAGAATATTTAGCGTGATTAGCACGTAATTAGAAGGTTTAGTGTGATTAGCACGTAATTAGAAGACTTAGTGTCGGCGGCGATCGGGTCCCCGAAGCGCGTGCCGCGTCGCGTGGTCCATCGATCCTTGACCGGCCATGTTGACCTTTGGTCCATGCGGTATGCCATGGGTAGAGTTAATGACAAGCGGGCCTAACACATCGATTGGCTTTTAATTGAAAATTAAATGAAAAGAACACTATCTGATGAACCTCGCATGTCGATGGTAGAGGCTAGGTTTAGCTCGAGTAGACAAATTTTTAAATGTAATAGGCATTTGTAAAGTGATTTAGTTTTGCCTTTGTAAATTCATACAACTTAAAAAATCCATAACTATTTGATAGTAACTTCAAATTTAGTGAAACCAATTTTGTTGGTTTCTATTTTTATGTACTTTAACTTAGAATAGGTTTGAAACTTATTCTTGTGCGATAATTTGCGAATTGGAATTAAATTCGGTTAAAATTATTTTCTGATGCAATTGAATTAAGTTCAACATTTCATAGAAAATTCATATGAATCATTTTTGTTGGTCATGAAATGTTATTACGTAGCTAACCATGACTAAAATTGTGGAAGAATTCATTTGGAAAACCCACAAATAAGTGGATGGTGCGAGCATTACATATAATTTAGTGGTTTTATATGCACATGTGTTAGGTACTTCATGGCGGAGATTCAAGATCTATTCGTATTCCACGAGAGCGCTCGTGCTGTGACGGACCGTCTGGGGTGGACTGTCGAATTCTGGCCGGACGGTGATCCGGTGCGGGGGTGAGGACATGAGCCTCTCGAGCTAAGGCGGTGCGTGCGGTCGCGTTCGATCGCGACCTTTGCAAGGATGAAGGCATCCATCGAGGCGTTGTATGTCTCGGTGGTGGGTGATGGAGAGACCGTTTGGCAACTTATGAAGGTGACAAGTGGCGCTTCATGGGCCAATTACATGGAGGTTGTTTGCAACCTGCTGCTGCGATCTTTGCTCGTAGATGGTCTATGTTCGATTCGTGGAAGGGCGAGGACATCGGCGTGGGTGGTTCGGTGAAATTCTTGGTGAGGAGGAGCTGCGTTGGTCTCGGTGTTGGAGGAGGCGTGGGCGAGAAGTGGGCGATGGAGACCTAATGAGGCGTCTTGACAACTTCAAGCCCAACGAAGTGGGCGGATGGTGGGCAACCGTATTGATTGCCACGAGTACACGGCCGACCGGTGGAAGAGGAGGAAGCGAGGAAGAGGAGGATGTGAAACAACGATTCGAAGATGAAGAAGGCGAAGAAAGGCACTACGGGAGGTGTTGTTGGTGGTGTTGTGACCACTAACGCGATTACGTCCCCTCTAGATTGGGCGGCGTCGCAACAACATCGTTGGTCTGCCACGGCCGGAGGCGGTGGGGTTTAATGAAGATACCTGCTCCTAGGGCGCACTTCCCTAACAAGGCGTCGCCCAACATGCTATTGCGAATCGCCATTAACATTGGCGGACGTATCGGTGCAAAGGTCCAACCCGACACCTACATCGTTAGGTGTGTTGAAGAATCTTGTCTTGACAAGGTCGTGCGCGGTTCACGGCCTCGACCACGGGCTTCGGATCACGATCTTTGAAGGACCACACATATGAGCTAGCGGCGCTTCATAGTCACGCAACATGGCGTCCTCATATGTTGCCGACCTAATAAGCCACCTTATGGTGAAGATGTTTGCATTCGTCAAAGCTTCTAATGGCGGAGGTTGCCAATATGGTGGGGTTCAAGTGAGCTACAAGGCGGCATGGCGGGCGAAGCGGAAGGTCGTGGAGAGAATGTTCGGCACATTCGAAGAGGCTTATAACCTAGTCCCAAGAATCTTGCATCAAATCACGAATCAAATCCGGGACATACATAAACAAGGTTGGCCAGGGTGCATCAGAGGAGGGCCCAATTATTTTGTTCTTGACAAGGTCTTTTGGGCCTTCCGTCGGCAATCGAAGGGTTCAAGCATTGTCGTCCGTCTTGGCGATGGGCGACACCTTCCTATCGAGAAGTACAAGGTACCATCCTCACGCGGTTGCGGCCGATGCAAGCGACCGATTACTCCGTGGCATTCGCAATTGTTGAGGCGAAACCTGAAAGGCGGCTATAGTTCTGTCCAGCGTGAAGCGGCGGTGGTCCAAGACCGTCGGATGTGTGTGTCATCTCGGACCGCAATCTGGAGTTGTTATGCTGCGTTGAGCACGATGCAAAATGGGGCCATGCAGTTGTTCCAATGGAATGATGTCGAGGCAGCTGGTGCATGAGGCATCTGCGCGAACTTCCACACAAGGTTTGAATAAGGACTTGATGAAGATGTTCAAGAAGCTTTGCATGCAGAACCAAAGCGGAAGTTCGATCTGAGTGTGGAGCGGCTCGGCGAGAGGCGGGAAGCATGTAAGGAACTTCGGCGGGGCGGAGGCGGTCGGCGGCAAGAGGTGCGAGTTGGGAGTACACGGTGGGTTAACTTCGCTTGCTTTGAGCACGGAGAAATGGTCCTGCTACGACACCGATGGTGCAAGTGCGGAATCATGGCGACCAACATGTCGAAGGTGTACAACGGTGTCCTCAAGGGTGTCGATTCCTGGCGATCATTGTGATCGTGGAGGAGAGGCTGGAGCCGTCTTGTCGGCTGCCGTTACGAGCCATGATGGCCAAGAAGTATCGGAGGATGGCAAGCAATTCTCGGAAGTAATGCGCCTACATGGAAGAAGATCGGCAAGGCTTGTTCACCGTTGCTCGTACCATGGATGGCGTCGGCGAAGTTCGAATCGGCTCGGGAAGAAATGCGTCATGGGCCACGCTAGAGGATCGGGCAGTGCGCACGATTGGTGGCGAGCGTCGTGCACGCAACAAGCGCGGCTTCTCCACAAACCATGCTCTCATGTATGCGCGGTGTGCGGTGTGGTGCGAGCCTCGGGCGTTACATCTCGAGTACTCGACATCCACCACTGTATGGCACTTGGAGTGCGAGTTCCATTCGTGCGGGATAGACATGCACTACGAGGACCTCTGGCGGCGGTGAAGTGGGTGCCCAATGCGCCTGAAGCACCCAGCGCGGAAGCGCGCGATCCACGCGCATCGAGCGACATGGATGACGGCCGATGCGAACAGCGGGTTCGCGCCCGGTCACGAACTATGCAAGAGCGGTTGAGCACTCCATCGATCGGCTGCCCAAAGCAGACCTAACACAAGCGGCGCCGTGGCGCCCAAGATACAATTACTAAGTCGTGATGTTGCATGCTTATTTTAATGCCTAGTATGAGTTGTATCGTTGTCAATCCATGCCTTCTACATGCGGATGTAATGTTATATTTTGTGGGTCATTTGCTAACTCATTATGGTCATATCTCTTTGTTATATTGTATGGGTGTGTATATGGTGTTATTCACTTTGTCTTACATTCATTTGTCATATGTTTGATTTCTTTTTATATGCCATACATTATGTTTTATATGTGTACTAACATGTTGTTTATCTCGGCGAGGAGATGGCGCGACCTCTAGTTGCGGCCCGTATGAAGCTGCTCGGCCTTATTTGGGATGGCGACCGATGCTGGCGTGGTCGTCGGCGTCGACCCTCAGAGCCTAGTCTGGCGCCCCAGAGCGGTGGGCTCTTGGCAGCGATATGTCCCAAGGCTGCGGGACACGGCCTCCTGCCCTTTGCGCATGTTGGACTTACCGCGCATTTGGTTTGTGGCGGCACTCCTATCGTGCTAGTGGATCGTTGGAGACCGAGACTCACACCTTCCACTTCGGTGGGAGATGACTATAACTCTAGAGGACATAGCTATGCTTACAACTCTGCTGCATTGCCACGGTCTTCGATGAGTGCCACCTCAGGCGAGTGGTGGAAGGTGCGTATGGTGTGGTCGATCACCGATTCGACAACATGTCAGTGTGCCACATTCTGGCTGCGGAGTACATGACCTGCCCGAGCATGCGTTGTGGAGGCAATTAGGACACACTTCCTTGCGTACCTTTTGTTTACGTTCGGATGGATCTTGTTTCCTCGACTCGGGGTATTGCGTGTACCCTAGCTACATCCATCTCGGCCCGAGTCTTTGGTGGACACCGACCCTACGAGTGCCACAATCTGATTGGGCCTCTGCGTGCTTTGTAGCACTTACAGGGTTGTGCGATGCCTCTCGTAATGCAGGCGAGGAGCTAGTCCTCATTGTATGCTACCGCTGCTGCGGCTATGGTCATGGGAGCACTTTCGGTTGGCGGCCATATTTTGAACCGTGCACCCTTTGAGTTGGCGCCAAGCTTTACGGTATCTTTGCGGTGGCGGCCGCGTCGATGGGCCTACAATGGGAGCGCGTTGGACACATGGTACCTAGGTTGGGCGAGAGAGAGCCGAGTGCGCGTACCACGAGTTCCATAACCTATTCGAGACTGCATGAGGCGAGGTCATCTGGTGGCCATGGTGCACGATTCCATGCGAACCACGGCCCCTACGGATTATCCTCGAGTGCACTCGGGGCGAGGCGCTGCAGTTGACGACACCACGGTCTTCTCCCACATGGTGGCCGTACAATCCACGCGGTTTTGAGCGGTTTGGCCTTCACGGGAGATGCCACCATGCGGGGCGACCTCTCGCGAGAAGGCCCACCGGTATGTCATTTTGGTATCATAGTAGCCACATGTCGTGACATTTTATGGTCGAATTCAATTGCGAGCAAGCGAGAAGAGGTGGAGGGCGGCGGGCGGAGCGAACACTGCGGCCGTGGGCGACTACGTGAGGCGAGAGGCGGCGGCGGGCGTGGTGCGAGTTCGAGCTCGCCATCGGGCGTCACGGTGCATACTTGCGGTGAGTGCGTTCGCGCGCACTAGGTGTAGGCTTCTGGGCGGCGCCACGGCGACGATGGAGTCATGCAAGATGCCGTTGTACTAGCGGTCCGACTATCATCGGCGGACGCATACGGCGAGATGGTAAAACATTCTTCGTAGAAATTTCATCCGGCAACACGTTTCTAACTTACTATCGGTTTTCTTGCGGTACTACGCCTTGATCGTATCGGCGTGAGAGTCTTGAAGCTCTGCCGTGGTCGCAATAGCACATTTGATCGCCTTCTACGCGGTCGCGCGATGATCGAGATGCGAGGACTTCAATGAGACCATAACGTAGTGCGCCACGGTGGCGTTCGCGTCTGATATCACGGACACGAGGCACCCTCCCCCCTCGCCCTCGGCACCTCCTCACGCGTCCGTCGCACTCTGCGAGTCGTCGAGCTCGATCGCTCGGCCTCGATGCGCCTCGGGCCACGAGTGCGCCATCATGCGGTTGTTGTTATCAATACTTGTCCATGCACTCCTTTGAGCGTGTCGACATCGCTGTTTGTTCTTGCGGCACTTGCGAGGACAACACTGCGCCGGCCGTCGTTGTCACGGAGGCGCGCGCGCAGGAGGACAACACTGCGCCGGCGTCGTTGTCACGGAGGAGAGCGCGACATAGGACTTCGCAAGCGCGGCGTTGTTCCGAACGAAAACGGCGACCACGACTCGCGCGCGATGCCAAGGCGACGGGTTGGGATCATTGGCGCATGGTATTGATCGTAGGGCATTGATCGCGCGTGCGAACACGGCGATGGTTTGGCGAGGCGTACTAAGGGTACACCGTGCGGCATTACGGCGCAGGTGGCGGGAGGATCCTCGTCCACACAATAACCTGCCAGTGCGCTTTAGCGTGGTTGTAGCAATTTTCCCAATGCATAAAACCAATGACTAACTCACCAAGTACCCTTCCCCGGGATGATGCGTGTGGATCAATAATATGCTCGGCTTTGACCGGACACCTACGAGATCACCGCAGCGGCGCCTCCCACGCAATGCCCCTACTACGGCTTGCGAGACGTACGCCACTCCCGTGACAGGTTCACCTTCCCTAAGGATCAGCTACGCCGTCCGGGCAGTCGACGGGGCGATGTACCATAAGTAATGTCATGGTCGTATAATGCATATTATGTAATATCATTGTGTATTGTGCCATTGTGATTTACGTAGTGTCAGTGTGCAGTATGACCTTGTGATTTATGGACACAACATGTTGTAAGCTTGGGTTTGTATTTCAAACATCCTTGATTTTTAAATTCAAAGTTGGGTTGATCTTAGGACTAGCTCGGTTTGCATAGAGGTCCCGTGGTTGTTTTGCTAGGGGATCCGACACTATCTCATGACGCAAATTTCCTTCAAGCATTGCCACGATTCCTCCTCGGGCCGCTACCTCATGGACCGATTTTCCTTCAACAATTGCAATTGGCGCATGCTATATATGGATGCTTTTCTTTGCCATTCACCTCACTCTTCATTTTCTCTTCTCCTTTCTTCCGGTCTTAGGCGGGATGTCTACGACCTCATCTAACTTTCAGTGAAGCGAGCGATTAGAATCAACTGCGGCGGCGAGTGGTTTGCCCTCGTTGTAGGATCGGTGAATGTGTTCACCTCGCATGCAGCGAATCCATCCGAGTGTTCATAAAGTGTTCAAATCTTACGGTAACTTTTGCCTAATCATCTCGAATGAATTGCATTGAAACAACATGTTGTTTTTTCACTTCAATTGTAATTCTTTTAGAGCACAACATGCAATTGTCAGTGGTTCAAGATATTGCAATGCAAATTGATGCCTTGCAAGATGACTCGTGGTGTTCCTGCATTTCGTCTAGTGGCTCGATCCTCCGATCCACCTGCGCATAATGAAGAGAATAGACTTAAAAAACTAGATGAAAGGATGAAAAGAGTTGAGAAAATGCTTCAGAAATTAGTTAAGCTAGTTAGTTTTGCGGTGAGTTGAGAAAATGCTTCAGAAATTAGTTAAGCTAGTTAGTTTTGCGGTCTTTCTTCTATTATTTTTTTGTTGTTGCCAAGTAGAAGTTCAGTTGTAATGAGATCGTAATCTCCACTCTTTATTTATGCATCGCGATCAGTCATGAATGAGAATAAACGGTAACATTATCTACGAATGGATGAGTATCGTGTATCCTGCTTTACTTTGTGTGCGAATTCATGAAATCCTAATTTCCGAAACCTTAAATCCAAATTTTGGAGACCTAAATCTGTAATGTTGGATACAAATTCAGAACACTTAGTTTTCTAGCGACAAGACCACACAACTTCTCTCTGCAAGCGAGAATGTGAACATTTTTGCAAAGTAAGGCGTGACAACACTATGCCTCCCGTTTTTGGCCAGAAAAGCGACACTCATAAAGAAAGGCGTGACAACACTCGCCTCACGACTTTTCGGTCGAAAGACAAGATTACGCAAAGAAAAGCGTGACAACAATCGCCTCGCCCGACTTTTGGGCCGATAAGACAACACTCTGTAAAGCCGACATGACTTCTCCGTGCAAAGTAAGGCGTGACAACACTATGCCTGCTTGGCATTTTGGATGGACATGACAACCTCTACCTCCTCGCTTTTGAACTAAAAAGCGGGACTCTACATGAAATTAACCACACCATGCCAACCATGGAGCTTATAAAAGGGTTGAACCAAACCCAACACTACACAATAGATATCCAACTATAGACTCTTGGCAAACTTCTACGTGAGGATGTTGCGAAGCAAAAGTAACTTAGCGAGAGAGAAACACTTACAATACCCAAATTTTCAATGAAAGATGTTTGGTACCACGTTCTCGATCCGCGGTGTGTATGGCGAACAGCGAGAGATCATGTTATTCGAGTTTGTTAGCTCGAAAATGTACAAATCAACTGAAACATGATGCTCGGTACATGCATGAGGTATGCATGTTCTCAACTGTTTTTATCTTTTGCTTTTTCTTGCGACGTGGGTTCCACGAGCTTGATTAATAAGTGTAGACTAGGTACTCTACCTTTGTATTTATCTTGTATGCTACATTGTTTTGGCATGCTTCTCCTATCTTGTTGTGTTTTTAAGCATTAAGATCAAGTTTCATATCAATTGTGTGGTTGTTCTTTTCTTTTGTTATGCTTTGGTGTAGGTAGTATTTGACATTAGTCTTGCGCACCGCCATGCCGCCATGGCAACGCTGTTGCTCGGTAGCGAGGCTGCGACAATGGATGTTTAGGTCTAAAGGAGCCACTTTTTCGAGCTATTTTACGGTATCACCGATGATTTTTAGTCATCAGTCTTTTCAATCTAACGGGGCTCATCGGATGGATTTTCTTGCTATTCCCCACCCAATACTAGGGACCCTAAACTTAACTTTCTAGAGGGCAAAATAGTAACCGTGTAGGCCTCCCGGATATGCAATATATAGTCCAATAACCATACGGATCACGCGAGGTCGAATTCAGCAACCATCCCATGTATATCTTGACAGCATCGTACCTAAAAAATAGAGATTCTAAGATACAAATATTAGGATCGTGCAACACGAATCACGATTCTGACAACCAAAGAGTCTTTCGCTTAGGTAGTAAACATCTTTAACATCATGGCATTAACTATTACCCTTTGTTCAGAGCCGACATGAAACAATGGATCTAAGATTAAAATTCCTGACCGCTAATTTTTTGGATTCTACTCAGAATTACAATACGAATTGCACATCTGCCCCCCTTTTTTTTACAATTCGAATTGCACATCCGCCCCCTTTTTTTTGCAGTGGTGAACAACTAAAACAGAGTGCTTGACAAATACTAGTCAGAAACAAAACTCAGAATTGCGCGGTAGTGGTTGTGCCTTCTCTTCTAGGGGAAAGCAGCCTATGCTCCCTGGCCTCCTTTCCTCTGCCCTTCCTTCCCCACCAGACCAAAGCCCCTCGTTGCCTCCAAAGTTCCCCTCGAGGAATACGATGTTTCCTGACAATGTTCAGCTCGTTCCTCGTCAGATTGCGTGTTTCAGAGCTGCAGTGTACGTTCAGTACTGTTTGGTTCAGATAGACAGGGAACGTATGTGTTTTGATCGATGTGTTCATGATTTTATCTCACAACTTTACGAGTAATATTACTGCGATAGTGCATGTCTTCGATCGACAAGATCTTTTACCTGATGAACTCACAGCCAGTTACCCAGGAGTTGTTTGCCTGACACACACTAACCTGCATGCTGCATGCCGGCGGGTGTGCATGTGTAGATATATTGCAGACGACGATCGTCGTCGCCAGGAAGACGACGCCCACCGCCGGCCGCCCAGCCGGCGGACGGAATCAACCGGCCGGCGTGGGCGTCATCTCTCCTGCGACGACGGCCTTCGCCGGCGGTGGGGAAGAATCCGATGCTTTTCGTGGACTCTGCATCATCTGCCAGGCTAACAATTGTACCGTGGTGGCCTGAACTTGACGTCTTTTGCGTCTCTGGTCTGGATAAGAACGCACCTGTGGTTGCCTGCTTATATAGAATCTGAGAGAGAGAGAGAGAGCTATTAGAATTTGGCTAGTGACTTAGCGTTGGCGTACGAAATATTGACAATTAATAATTGACACCGACACTGGAGTCTGGATGATGGAAGCACGATTACGTCGGCCGTCTCGTCTGAATTTGCAGCAGCTAGCCGCCATGCCTGCCAAATTTATAGACTTTACGAGAGTTCTTTTGGAGACACTCTACGAAAGTCTTTTCGAGACAAATTATAGTATCATTTTCGTACGTTCAATCTAAATATTTTTTTAAAAGGTATTGAGAGACAAAATTTAGAAAGTTTCACTGTACACATCGATGCACATTCTTTTGTGGCGGAGGGAGCAGCAGAGGTGGCCAAACGGGCCGCCCAGCACGGCACGGCCCGAGCCCGACTAAGCACGGCCCGTTTAGGCACGGCCCATTTCGGCCCGTGTACTATTCGTGCCGTGCCGTGCCGGCCCACGGGCCAGGGTGGCGGCCCAGGCACGGCTCATCGGACATTCGTGCCGTGCCGGGTCGGTCCAAGCCCGTTTAGCCCGCGGGCCAAACGTGGCCCGTTTAGCCCATCAGAGTGAAAAAATTCAGAAAAATTAGAAAAATATGTACAACTGAAAAGTAGACATGAACATTGAAAAAATAAGACAATCATATTGAAAATGTAATAAAGAGTTTTATTAATGTCCAATTGGCTGCCTCGTTAAAACCTTCGTCAAGTAAAAACTCAAAATGAGAAAACCTTGACAAAGGAAAAAGAGTACAACCTATAGCTCTACAATTGTACATACATAATACATTCTTGTTCTATATGTCGGTGTCATTGTCTAAGTACAAATTTTCGAACACCTGCGACAACTCTGGATTTTTCACAGAGTATTGTGTTCGTGAATCGGCTTGTTCCGAGTCCTTCACAGTTAAAAAGATCTCCACCATCTCACTTGTGTGACTTGTTCTTCTCTTCTCCAATATTCTTCTGAAAGCTGAAGCGGTTCGGAGGAAGCGTAGAGGCGAGAGCGATTAACACATCACGTGCAAGTATGGATAGCACGGGATATGTTAACTTATAGGCTTGCCACCATTGCAAGATGTCGAAGCCTTCTGAATTGAAATCCACCGTATCGCTGTCCAGATAGGTGGATAATTCTCCGCTCCTTGTGGGTCTTGGTGAGCGGTATTGGTGTAGTAGAAGAAGAAGACCTGGACCTGGAGAAAAAGGCACCAAAGATCGCACCCCACATATTTGTCTTCCCACTCGAGATGGGGGCTACTGGAGGTCGTTGCGAGCGGACTCCCCGCAATTTATTTTCATACTTTTGGTAAACCTCGTATAGCGAGAACGAACTTACGTAAAATAGTTAGTATAGTCTAGCCCGTAGCATCACTAAGAAGATCAAATCTGATACCAAATGCACCAATTTTAGCCTAGGATCTAAAAGAAATGCAAATGCATATAAGTAAGGATTTGTCTCCAATATTTAAGTTATTTAGATTTCATGGCAACAACGACATTGCGTAAAACTAAGTCATTTTCATGCATTTTCAATTGGGTAGCAATCAAGTAAAATAGTATGCACAATGATAGGAGATGTTAGGATAGATGAGCAATGGACAAAGCAACGATTGTCTCATAAATTTTTCTAAAAATGACAGTATCTTCTCAGCAACGAACCAATGTTGCTCAGTTAATAGCAAAGTACCGTCAGTGCTAGGATAGTGCGTTTGAATAAAAACCAAAAAGTGCTCTTATATGGTAAAAGATGCTTAAGCATGAGGTAAGTAGAGTTTCACCTTACCTCCATGTCCAAATCGAACTTTCTTAGACGTACACCCATAGCCCTGCAGAATCCGTATTGCAGTTGCGTCTGCCTCATCGCCAATCCTTGCTTGGTTCGACATCTTGCAGCATGTTTAAGCAAGTGCCCCGTTCCACCTGTAGACTTCGCAGACAATTCATGCTGACAAATTTTACAAATAGCATATGGTACCTCATTTCCCGCTGCGTCTTGCTTGGTTGTCCTGTCGAAACTCTCCCACACTCCTGATGTAGACGACCTCGATCTCTTTGCTCCGCTTGCTGTTGAGCCTGTTGCTGACATGGAGTCTGATGACGGAACTCCACCATGCTCCTTTGGTGAAACCTCCGGTTCAATTGAGGTAGCCGCAGGCGCCTCTATGGATGCAATTTCCTCCGATGAAAGTCCATACTCACGAAGATCAAAGTTGTCGTAAGGACTGTCCATAACGAAAACTGCAAAATCGAAACTAACACTCTTACTACTTTCATCTTAGCATAACAAAAACGAATAATAAAAGCATTACAAAAATAGTATTGTATCTGTACCTCTTTCGTTGACTTGCGGCCGAAAATCGAAATTTTGGCACAATTTTTTTAAATTTTGCCAAATTAGCTCAACACGGATTTGAATTTGCACAACACAATTGCAAAGAGAGAATGGAGAATGAGGGTGTGCTGAATGAGGGGGGGGTATGGTGGCTATTTATAGAAAAAAATTCGGGATTTTTTAATTTTTGTTGCTATTTTTAAAGACCCCAACGGTAAAAAACGGTCAAAAAAATGGCTAAAATCTCCCCAATGACCGGATTTTTTGGGCCGTGCCGTGCCTAGGCACGCCTACCGGCCCGGCCGGGCGCTGCCCGACCTGCCGGCGCCTTTCTTCTCCCGGTCCCCTAACCCGCCTAACCCGCGGCGCGGCCGCCTGCCGGCGGCCGCTGCCTCCTCGCCTCCCCCGCTCTCTGCGACGGTGCGACCCCACCTCCTCGGCGTCCTCGTCGACCCGCGCCTCCTCGCGGCCCGCCGCCCTAGCCGAGGCCGCGCCGGCGCCGCCTCGCCGCCTCGCGGCCTACCTCCTCGGTCCTCGCGGTTCGCCAACCTCGTCCTCATCGCGTCGTCGCCTTCCGCGGCCCGCCGCGCCTCGGCGACCCGCGCACCCCTAGCGACCCGCGCCTCCCGCGGCCGTCTCCTTGGTCTCGCCGACCTCGTCCTCGTCGGTGTCGTCGCCTCCTCGCGCCGCCCCGCGCGCCTCTCACGGCCGGTCGCGCGGCGGTCCGTGTCTGACTCGTCGTCGCGCGCCGCCACCGCCCGCCTCTCTCTCGCGCGCGCGCCCGCGCCGCGGCACCGTCGTTGCGCCGCCGACCCTCGCCTCCGCGACCCGCTCACGCGACCACGTCTACGGGCGTGCACGCTGCTTGTTGCGTGCCGTCTTTGGGTCAGCCACCGTGCCGAGGTGGCGGCGAGCACGACCGAGGTCGTGCGACCGGCGCGGTCATGAGGCGATATGAGCTAAACCGTGCTTGTCTTTGGACCAACAGTGCCGTGCTTCGTATCGCCCGTTAGGTCCGACCCATTTGGCCAGCACTAGGGAGCAGTACTGCAGTGGCGGCGCCTACCCCCGCGCCCCGCGACTCGGTGAGGCTTCGATTCCTCCTCGCCTAGATTGCTATACTCGAGCAGGCGCTGCTCCGTCCCGTCCGTGCCGCGGTTGCTAGGTCCGATTCCACCGCAGAAAATTTGGGGGTGTTTTGGGGTTGCGTTCCGTGCGGTTCTGGCCTTAGGGTTTATGACTGCGTGCTCCGGAGATTAGTTACTGGATTGTTGCCTAATTCAGTTCAGAGCGCTTTTTGTTGCCTAATTTGGACCTGTTTGCTCATTTTGGTGCTGCCTATGTAGCTAGGTCGCTGTAGAGCATCTTCCTCCGCGAGGCTACCGAGGAGCACCTGCTACGCGACCACCATGGGAGACGAGACCTCCACTTCAGTCTCCGCCCAGCTGAAGGAACCTGCGGCGGCGGTGAGTATTGGGTTGCTGGTTCTGGAGATGACTTCGAGTCACGTGTGTTTTCCCCTTCACTACTTGCTTCAGCTGGTAACTTCTGTAAACGTGTTGCTAGGCCGCCCAGGGACCTGGGAGTGTCAAGCAACAGCTCTCCAAGTTAGTGGTTTCGTCGCTCCGGACGACGGTGCCTGAAGTCCATGTAGAACCGATGGTTGAAGTTTGTACAGCAAAATTTGGTGACTATCAGTGGTATGTTGTTGGCTCCTTGCTCTCCTGCTGCATCCATTTCATTTACGATCTCAATATCTGCTGCTCCTGTTCTTGTTAGCATCCCTTGACTGTGCTCATCAAGTGATTCTTCGTAAACCATGTGCAGCAACAATGCTATGGGATTATGGTCAAGAATTAAAGGATCTGGGACAAGTTTAAAAAATCCCAATGGAATTGGACAGGTTAGAATGATCTCCACTCTTTGGAGTACTGATGTTTTACTTCCAGAAAATCTCAAGGAGTAGGAGTGTTCTTCCATAGGCTCCGCTACTAGTATTTCCTTGCTCATTCATTTTTCCTTTTTCATGCTTGCTGAAACTCTCTTGGACTTAACATACTGGACCCTAACATTTTTCCAGGCCATTGCAAGGAATCTGCCTCCCTCTGATATTATTGAATCAACCTCTGTTGCCGGTCCTGGTTTTGTGAATATCGTCTTATCCAACAGCTGGGTTTCAAAGGTTTGTTTGAGTCTCTGAGATGTTTTATCGATAAGCTATGCCGGTGTTTATGATACTATAATTCTTTCCTGCTAAGTGCCAATGAACTACATCATTGCAGAGGATACAAGATATGCTTGTGAATGGTATCGAAACTTGGGCACCAATTCTGCCAGTTAAGAGGGCAGTGCTTGATTTTTCATCCCCTAATATTGCAAAGGAAATGCATGTTGGACATTTAAGGTCAACAATCATTGGGGACACCCTAGCGCGCATGTTTCAGTTCTCAAATGTTGAAGTTCTCCGACGTAATCATGTGGGAGACTGGGGTACTCAGGTAATAGGCCTTGTGCCATGACTTTGAGCTGATTTTGTGCTTGCTTCTTGTTGGTGAAAGATGATGCTATGATCCTTTAATCTGTCGATCCTGTTTGGTTCATAGAGAATGTGGTTATGCACAAAAATCCAGCCTTTTCTTTTCTTTTTCTGTGGGGTTGCCCTTTGTTGTGCCTTCCATCACCTACCTTTTCTTCATATACCTTCAATTTTTCCACCCGGATGCACTAGAGGTTCAGTTGGTGCTGTTTGGGCCTCCAAATATTTGAAAGTTTCTGTTGGTATTATTTTCCATTTATCTAGTAGCTTGGACACTTTGATTTGCATTATTCATTGCTACAATATGTACTATTTTCTGTACTCAGAGGCTCTAGAGCTTGTTTCCACTCTCCACTTTTAGATCCAATATGATTTGTTTATCCAATCATCATCGTGTTTTTCCTTAGCTGTTTGACCACTTGTTATAACCTTGTAGTTGTTATTTTGTACTTTCAGTATGTAGGCTTTCCTTTCTATATATTTTCTTCTTCCAGTGAGGACTGAAATCATACTTGATCAAATGATTGTGTGCAGTGCTGGAGAAATTTATGCTTTCGCATCTTGTATCAGCATATATATCTACTTCTGCTTGCTCTGTAGGAAGTAGGAACAAAAAAAATGCGCTTACTAAACTATGTTGTTCTTTGATCATGCAGTTTGGAATGCTCATAGAATATCTATTTGAGAAATTTCCGAATTGGGAGGAAGTTGGTAGCCAAGCCATTGGTGACCTTCAGGTAAGGTGTTGTTCCATGCATTGATGATAGTATATGTCACTTGCCCTATGTCATAAAAGCATAAAAACACGTGGTTACAAGCATGACATTCTCAACTAGCATATAAAATTGACGGAGTTTGGTACTAGATATCCATGTAAAAGCTATATGCTTGGGAGAAAACTGGAATATGAGTTACATTGTAATTTGTTGCGGTAACATAAATTACATTATTGAATTATTTGTCTTGCTCTTGGTAGCACTCTACACTGCTACACTCAGATTGCTGTATCACTTATTCGGAATCTTTAACTGCTATGCATCAGTATTATCACAATATCACTGTACTGGTGTATGCCTTATCCAAGTCCAAAACATACGGATGAACTTAGTCAAGCATACGGTGTTATTGTTTTGCATGCTATATTATATTGCATTGCCTTTTATTTTTATCTTATCAACTTGAGCAGTGTGGGTCATGATGGTTGATTTTGTATCTACACATACTGGATTTTGCTTTTAGTCTCTTGTTCCCAATTTTGGGGATTTCCTGCTCATAGCCCATCAAAGTACGTTTCTGAAAATTAAATCAGTGGTGCCCATGAAAGGTGTGCTCCGAAGCAAATATGAACTTAGGTGTCATTCGGCATACAGTCAGTAGGAAATGACCATAAAGAAATCTCAATCATATATTATCCGGATATTTGTTGCCTGTGGGTAGGGGTGTAAATGGGTTGGGTTGAAATGGGTTAAACGGCTTGGGTTTTAATTTGGGTTGATTTTGGATGGGTTAGAATGGGTTGATGCAGTTAACGGATTGGGTTGGTTTGGGTTTGCAGTAGAAATGGATTGGGTTGGGTTGGTGTGGGTTCAAAAATTTCGGGTTGAAATGGGTTCAACCCATGCGTTTGATAGGTGGGTTGGGTTTGGGTGGAGTTGTGGTCCACGTGCAGGATGCAGCTAATGGGTTGATGCCGGACAGGTCGAACCGGCCCAGCTCCCGATAGTCCTTCGTCAGGCTTCTCCCACCCTCGCCGATCGCCGCTGATGATGCTGCCCTACATGGTGGCGTCGTACGCGACGGCCTCGTCGGGGTTGATCCCCTTGGTGGGCTCCTTCCCGTCGAACATCTTGAGGAGCTCCTGCACCTTGGGGATCCTGGTGGTGCTGCCGACAAGGACAATCTCGTTAATGTTGGCGTGCTCGCGCTCACGGCGGAGCTTGCCGAGCGCGCTGCCGTCCTTGCTGATGTAGTCCGTTGAGTTTTGCTAGTTGAGTTTTGTAGATGGACATCTTTCGAGAACATAGAAAAGTAGTCCGTTGCTCTGGTTTCTGTAGTCAAAGAACCTAAAAATTGCTTGAGGGAATATCAAAACAAGACTTGAACTATTGCTTAGTCTTCAATGCTGCTTATTAGGATTTTTTTAACCAAAAATTTGAGACGGATATGTCACTGGCACCCCACATTCTTGTAGAAAAGACCAAAAATTAAAGGGCATGCTTGAGTGTTGTCACGATCTTTCAATTCATGAGACGAGTTGTAGATGTAAGAGTAAGACTACACTCAACTTCTTACAAGTTAGTGGTACAATCCTACTTCACGTTAGTCAACAAAACATGAAGTTTGATACCTAACGGCTACTCTGAATGAGGATAAACGATGTTACGGACACATGCATACCAAAATATGTGTTCAAAGAATGAGAGTATATCTTTATTATTCGCTCGACAGAGACAACAAATACGTGCACTAATCGGCTAATAATACACAGGAAGAGAGATCGCAAAAAGAAGAAGTAAAATCGCAAATTTCTCAACATCAACCAATCACATAATTAAGCACCCCAAAACTAAACATGGTCGGATTCGATCCCTCACATAGCCAACGCTAGGGCCATCCCCAGGGCGAGCGCCACGGCAGCGTTGGCTCCGATCATGGCAATGCTGGCCTCATCGGACGACTTGGGTGTTGGAACCAAGACACGAAAACAAAACAATCGCTCTGCGCTTCTCGAAGAACAAACTTCTACGAACTTCGAGGAAACGCGAGAGACAAGAAAGTTTTGTTTCCAATTTGCGCGTATCAATCAATACGACTTTTCTGTTTTCTTATATAGACATCAAAAGGAGTTACAAATACTTTATGAATTCGGTTTCTTAACTCCGAATCTCCATAGGTTCTGAAACCTGAAAACGACATGAACTAGACTAGCTACAGTGTCCATCGTGAAAACGGATAGAGCCAACTGAAACTCAGACAGACTCGGATTCGCATTTGCAATTGCGATCCAATACAAACTTAAACAGAAAAGCAAAACTAAATCTTAGACTACAAGATTAAGGCTAACATTTGGTGCGGTGCGCTATCGGGGCGATACGGTCGACGATTCGTCGGTGGAGGGCACAACATGGGCCTCAGTGCCAATGCCAAGCGCGGTAGGGGTGGCGCTCCTCGGCTAGGCTTGGTCTTGGCGGGCGGCGCGGTGGCGGCGCGCGGTGACCTCGAGCTTCATGCCGCGACGCGCGATGGCGGGGACACCGAGATGAAGTAGCGCTTCCATGGGGTGGTGAGCTTGACGGTGGTGGTACCTGAATCCATGGCCTAAAGATTGGGCTGAATCCAGTCGCATCCAAAGATTGGGTTGAATCCATGGCCTGAGCCACGGGTTGAACCCGTGGGTTGGGTTGGGTTGGCTGTAAGGGATATTGTGGGTTGGGTTTGGAAGGAGATTTCGTGGGTTGGGTTGGGGTGGGTGTTTAGTCTGATTATATATGGTTTGGGTTGGGTGTGGATTGGGTTTTAACCCACTAGCAGGTCTACCTGTGGGTGCATGTGCACACATGCATCTGTGCTTTTACCATTTGGTATTGTCTCTTATTTCTGCCAATTCAACTTATTTTGTTTGATTTATGTGCTTTTCTTGCCAAAGGTGCAAAGTAATCATTAGTTTGCATCATATAATAATTTCTGATTCAGTAGACAAATAATTATGTTTCAATTTGGTTATTTACTGCAGCTTTTCTATAAAGCATCCAAGGAAAGATTCGATGCTGATCCGAAATTTAAAGATAGGGCTCAACAAGCGGTAGTTCGTTTACAGGTGAGTGGTCCTTCTGGATGTGGAGTCGGAGAGATTGTGGCATTTTCGCATTCTCATCTAAGCAATAAATAAATTGCAGGAGGAGGACAAATACCGAGCTGCCTGGAAAAGATTTGTGAAATCAGCAGGGACGAATTTGGTTTGGTTTACAAGCGCTTAGATGTAGAGATTGAAGAAAAGGTAGTATTACTTTGATTTGACTTATTATTTTAAAAAGGTTGCTTATCAATTATCAAGTATCAGCAAATGTAGTTGCAACCTGAAACTTCTGTATTAATTGGAGTTTAGATGAACACCAATACGTCGGTTCCTAGTAGAATGTTTGCCATAATAACATTCCTTGCTTGTTGTATGCACCTTCTAAAACTGAAATTTCTTCAATATTTGTCGCATTAATTTCTAGCAAACTCATCCGAACGGTTTGTATTTTCTTATTCTCATATGAACCGTGCTGAAAAAGATTCTGTGCTAGTCAATCATCGATTTTATTTGATTCGCTCCAACAAGGTGTATTTCCTTCATTGTCATATGAAGCCTCATAGATTGAAAATTCTGCAATTGCTGTCAAAATTTTACAAATTAGCTGCAGTTATTAATTGCCAACTACCCATCCTGTTGCTTGATGTTTCTGATGTGCACTGCTATGACCTTTGAGTTTCTTATTGCAACAATGATACCCTGTATTCCAGTGGATGTTTGAAACCAACATCAAATTTATTAAACACTTCTGACTTGGCCAAATTCATCAGCGGTTTCAGTATTGCAAGCCAATATTTGTAGAGATATTTACATGGCTCCAGAAACTTCTTTTGTTGATATGTATTTGTTGAACTTCTGATGTCACCAGACAAGTTTTACTTGAATTTATCTGTGAGATTTTTTATTTTTCGCAATATTTTGATCATTTGTGATCTGCCGTTGTTCATCTGAACCCATGTTGACCAAAGCATCGGTGTCTACTTGTGTTCAATCAATTTTTTGTCTATTGGTATCATTAAATGCTTATTTTGATGCTATGTTGTACGCTTCTTCCCCAGAGCAGCCAAGAAGGTTACCGATTTATGTTTTGAAATGTTGAGAGTTGAGAAGCAAGCTAATTACTCACTTTGCAGGGGGAGAGCTTTTATAATCCTTATATTCCACAAGTTTTGGAGGAATTGAGTAACAAAGGTTTGATCAAGGAAAGTGAGGGTGCTCGAGTAATATTCATCGAAGGTCATCAAATCCCTTTGATAGTGGTTAAAAGAGATGGTGGCTTCAACTATGCCTCAACAGACTTAGCTGCTCTTTGGTTAGTTGCTAAATAATAATTGATATATGTTCCTTCTATACCCTACTCTTTCTGAGGGCTTCTTTAGCTGTTTTCTGTGGGCGAAGTGGATATATTTTTGTAGTCGATGCAGTCTATTTTGTCACAGCTATAGATTTTGTGAACTAACCTTTTTTTTTGTCTCTGCTTGTATGGAGGTATCGGCTTAATGAGGAGAAGGCAGAATGGATAATATATCTAACAGATGTTGGCCAACAGCAGCACTTCGATATGTTTTTCAGTGTAAGCATAAAGTGCCATTTATCTTTACTCGAAACATGTTATTGTAATCTTGATACTAGTAATTCTTTAGATGAAGAGAACCAATTTAGATATTTATTTCCTCGATGGGCATTCAGTGAATCTTTCGCTGTATTCTATGACAGGCTGCCAGGATGGCTGGTTGGCTCCCAGATCCAAAAGAAAAGGAGTTTCCAAAAACGAGTCATGTTGGGTTTGGCCTTGTTCTTGGAACAGATGGCAAGCGCTTCCGAACTCGTAGTACTGAGGTTGTTCGATTGGTAGAGCTACTTGATGAGGCTAAATCTCGGAGTAAATCAGAACTTCTCCAGCGTCTCACTGAAAATGGTAAGTGGTACTATTGTGGAATTTTGTTTTCTTCTCTCAATAATCTTTCAGGTAAAATATGATCATGATTTTACTCAGGTAAAATTGTTGAGTGGACTGATGAGGAACTAGAAAAAACTTCAGAGGCAGTAGGATATGGCGCTGTCAAGTACGTACCAAAATTTCTTCTTTCAGGAAGAAAAACACGTTGAACTGAAATATGAATAGCTAAGCTTTTCAAATTTTAATCCTATTAGTATTCTCATGTTTTTCTACAACTTCAATACAGGTATGCAGACCTAAAGAACAATCGACTGACCAATTACACATTTAACTTTGAACAGATGCTAAATGATAAGGTATTCTCAGATTCCGTATTTATTCACTGGATTATGTGGGAGTCTTGGCACCCTTCATCATTTGTTTGTTCTCAATTCCTCTTAACCTATTTGTTTACAACCTAGTCCACTGTGGAAGGATATGTCTAACGTCTTCACTATATGCTTTGTATTAAATATTTGGGAAAAAATTTATGTCACTGCAAAGTTCATGGATCCTTGATATGCCATCACAAACACGATTCTCCCTTACATTCTACTGCATTGTACAGATCCTACCCTTTTATGCCATTGTTGACCAGTCAAGCTGTAACGGAGTTGTACAAACATCTTTTTACCCCTCCTATCTCTTCTCTATTTTTCTGCCATTTTCTTCTCTATTCTCTCGTGGACAAACTCAAGGCAGCCATGAAGCTTTCTCAGCTCCGCCTCCACTTCTCCTGTCTATCCTCCTGCTTTGTGTGTCCACCTGTGCTGTAGCCACTGTTTCCGGGGCTCTAATCGGCGAGGACTACGTCCGGCCGCTGGCCCGACTCTGCGGCGGTCACCTCAAGGCCCTCCTCAGTCTCTTCCCATGGAGCAAGAACCAAGAAGAAGGCCTCCTGTTTCGCTCCCGATCCGCAACAGGTGACCTTTCCTGGATGCTTCGCAGCTCGGTTTAGTTCGCTGCTCAATTTGTGCCCGATTGCTTCGGAATAGGTCAAATTTAACTGGCTTAGTAGTGTTTTCGGAATCAAAGATGTGATCTTTCCTTGATTTGAGAGCAAGCGGCGACTAGATCCTTCCTTGGTTAGTTCTTGGTTTAGTTAATCAGTTGAATCAGATTAGTCGATTTGGCCCCGGTTTTTGCCATTTCTTGGCAACCGCTTCCTGATTAAGTATAGTTTTGGGTCAAATTCAAACTGGATTGAGTTGTTTCATTGTATGGTGAATTATTTTAGCTCCGTTTTGGTGGCCAGAAATGTACCCGGAGCTGGCGCACCAGCAGCCACCATCGCTCTTTGCGCCGGCGTGAGAACTTGGTGGCGGCCAAGAGGTGGGGAGGGTGGAAGAAGATGGAGCGCCATGGCCCATGAGATGAGATCTGGGAGATAAGAGGGAGAGGAGGGGAAAGAGAGAGGATGGGGAGGGTGGAGGAAGAATATGAGGGTAATATGGGCATTTTGGAAAAATTTAACGGGAAATATCTAACGGAGTTGACGGTAGTGACATAAAAGGGTAAGGTTTCGAAAATACAATAGCATGTAAGGGAAGGTGTGTTTTGCAATGGCAAATCAAGGATCCGAGAACTTTGCAGTGGCATAAATTTTTTCCTAAATATTTTGCTGATTTATTTTGTGTCTTTCTGTTGCTGGCAATACTGTCTCGAATGATCATTCTTTTGCGTGAAATGAAAATTATATCATAAGTGGTTTCTGAATCCATTCATCCTTTTGCTTACTCTCATTAATTGTCATTTACATCCTCATCTGTTAACAGGGAAATACTGCTGTCTACCTTCAGTATGCTCATGCTCGAATTTGCTCCATTATCCGGAAATCCAACAAGGGTGTAGAAGAGCTAAAAATGGTAATACTTGTATTATTTTTATGTACTGTTGTTGTAGTTGATTTCGTAAAATTTCAGCATCAAATTCTTTTGGCCATCAGACACGGACTTAAAATTGTTGACTTCCTATTTTGTTCTCAGAGCGGGACCATTTCGCTTGGCCATCCAGATGAGCGTGTCCTGGGATTATATCTTATCCGATTTGTAGAGGTATGGTTGGCACTATAAACTAAAATTATTTCATTAGATCCATGGATGTCACGGCGTCACCTAGGCGTCCCGGCGGTGCGGAGCGGATGCCGCGGTGGTTCACCTCACCTTGGCCAACTCCGACCGCCTCACCGCGCCGGCCGCCGGCGCCCAGGTACTCTGTCTCCCTCCTCCGCTCCCTCCCTCCTGCTCTCCCTCCCTCATGTGGCCCGCCGCCACTCCCTCGCTCTCGCGCCGCCACTCCTCCCTCCTGCCGCGCCACCACTCCCTCCCTCCCGCCGCGTCGCCACTCCTCTGCTTCCTCCCTTCCTCCCTTTGCTAGTCTGCAGCCCCTCCACTCCGTCGCGCCGCCACACCCTCCCTCCCGCGCTGTCGCCGCTCCCACAACCACTCCCTCCCGCGCTCCCGTCGCGCTGCCACTACCTCCCTTCCGCGCTCCCACCGCACCGCCACACTCTCCCTCTGCTCGGCTGCTCCCCTCGTTGCTTCCCTCTGCTCGACCCCTGCCCCCTCTGCTTCCCTCGACCCCTCTGGCATCTGCTCCCTTTTCTCCCTCCTCTGCTCGGCTGCTCCCCCCTCTGCTTCCCTCCGCCTTACCTCGCCTTGAGGACGACTAGGCGCCCGCCTAGTCGCCTAGGCGTCATGGTGCCTCTAAGGCGCCGTGGTCGCCAAGTCCGGCATGACAACCTTGATTAGGTCCAAGAATTAAAAATCTAACTAAAAACGGTAATCCGGTTTGTCGTTGAGCAGTGAGCAGCCACGGTGGTCAGCAAACATTTTGGTTGTGTTATGCCATTTTGAGTTTTTTTGGAGGCACAAATAAGGTTTATATCATTATATATGAAGCTGTTTGCATTCTACTTTAGATGCCATCAAACTTAACTGAAACTACAAATGAGAAACTGAACACGGCCTACATTTTTATTTGTTAATGTGTACAAACCTGCTGCACCAATTAGTCACAAAAATACTAGCCAAGCACTGTAGCACTTTATTTTTCAGGTAGTTCCTGTGAGATGTCACAAATGCGCCAATGATTCATATGTTAGTGAAGAGTATGGTTTAATTGATTTGGGATCAATCATTCTCTCCTTTTGTATTGATTATGTGCTGCTGTCTTTGTCAGGTTGTGGAAGAGGCTTGCACCAATCTCCTTCCCAATGTTCTGTGTGAATACCTATACAACTTATCTGAAATGTTCACGAAGTTCTACACTAATTGTCAGGTATACTTCTCTCAGTTCCCATCTTTCCATTCCCTTTTAAGCGAAGCTCACATTTCTTTCAGATCTTTAAATTTGCAACAACTTCCACCAAGTCACCAACAACTTCCACCAAATAGTAGTAATACTGCACCGAAAATCTGGACCACATGAGATTTAACCGACCGCCGTCTTACTTTGCACTGAACTCAACAGGTGGTTGGATCGCCAGAGGAGACAAGCCGGCTGCTGCTTTGCCAAGCGACGGCGGTCGTCATGAGGCAGTGCTTCAAGCTGCTCGGGATAAAGCCAGTTGACAAGCTGTGATCGGCCCATGCATGTCTGATTTACATCCTATATCCATTTTCACACAAACCCCACTCCTTGGTTGCAGTTTTTGGTCTTGTAACCTAGCTTTGACGCGACTAAGGGCATGTACAGTGGGGTGACATCAGCAGTCTATAATTTTTGTCACATAAGATTTTTAATGATGTAGATGAGAGAGAATAAGGAGAGAGAATAAAACTGTCTGACATGCAACATACAGTCTATAAGGCCCAATTAAACAACTATTTGATATCTATATTATGCATGCGGTTTGTAGGATTATATATACATAACTTATAAGTATTACAGACGATAATCGTCTCTACCATTGTACATGCTCTAACATACTCAAATCGATTGCTCCATTTAAAAACGGAAGCAACTGGAAAGTCCGTATCTAAGGATACTCGGAAAAAGATTTTTGTTGATCCTTTGCATTATATCCTATTGTGCCTTGTTTCTTTAGTTGATGTGGGGACAGTGTAGCAGCTAGCGCCCGGTTACGTGCAGCCATCTTGTGATGTTTTGTTGGATTTCACTTCGGCTTGTGAGGTAACGTCTCCTGTGGCGCTTGCGTTTGGTGTCCAAAAACGCCGGCTTCTTCCACGATTATTGTCGAGAAATTAACAGTTATCAATGTAAGAAATTAACAGTTATCAATGTAAGATGCCCTAACATAACAGGAGGGAGGTGGGTCTTCACACATAGTAGCCATAGTAGCGATGTTTTTTTTAAAGCATGTGCCTACGCTTCGAGGTAACACATGCTTCGTGAGTGAATTCTTCTCTTCCATGTAGCCATGTTTTTTAAAGCATGTGTGTGTGCTTCGTGAGTGAATTCTTCTATGTAGCCATGTTTTTTAACGCATGTGTCTATGCTTCGTGAGTGGATTCTTCTATATAGCCATGTGTTTTTTGAAGTATGTGTCTGCACTTGGTAAGATTACAGATGTGGATTCTTCCACGCTGCATCCGCACACATGTGCTTGTGAAGTGTACGTATGTCTACAATCATACTCGAGACACTCTCTCTTAATAGTTTGTTGTGCTCCGACATATACCGGGGAGTAAAGGATCCAAAAACCGGAATCAGAACAAAAACCGCTCAAAGGCCGTTATCCGGTTACCGGCCGGTAACTGGAAATCCTGGAAAAAAAACTGCACAGAATTCGATTACTGAGATTTGAATTTGAGATCTAACTGCGGGGATTTTGAATTTGAATTCGAATTCGAAGAATTCCGGATGGTTTTTCTGGATCCGGTTCCCACCAGGAATTCCGGTAACCGCGGTTACCAGCTAGCGCTGTTATTTCACGACAGGTTCCGCGAGACAGCGGAACTGAAACACATTAACACAAACGTCTCGGATTATTGTCACATAGGCTGCCCAGCTTTCATGCAGAGTTACACATATTTTCTGTCACTCCTATTCCTTCCCCGGCAACATACAGACTCGCCTTAACTCTCTTGAGGACATGGAAACATTAGAAGGCTATGAATGTGTGTGATCTTTCCTCCCATTAGCATCACCATATCATATGTAAGCTGAAACCAAAGATACAGTAAACATAGCAAGTCGATAGTAACCTTGCACAAGGAGTCTACACTCTCAGCTGCTGCTGTTGTTGCTTCAAGCCCCGTCCATGGGGGCGCCGCCCTCCTTGCCGGAGGACAGTGCTACTACTGCCTATGTCTCTTCGAGCTGCAGCTCGGGCACTTGTACTGCTTTATGCTCTCCGCCTTTGCCGGTGTTATCTTCACGCACTTGCCGTGGTACCACCTTTCGCACATGTCGCACCCGATCCAGAATTCGTCGGCGTTGTATATCCCGCCGCATGTCCCGCATAGGGTTTCGCTGTGGTCGCCGTCGTCTTCATCATAGCCTTCGTCGACCTCCCTCTCCCTGGCATTATTTTCCACGAGCGCCTCGCTTGTATGCTGGGGAGACATGGTAAATTGACCATGAGAGAAGTAAAGAGGTAAAAGAAAAAAAGAATTCTAGCTAGTTGTTACCTTCACTGACAGCTTGTTTCTACCGCTGTTGTCAATACCGGATCTGTCCCTCTCCTTAGATTGTCTCGCACCTGAGACAACTTCATAAACCGTTGGCAAATCATTCATCATGCCAAATAAACGCTTCCTGTTGGATTGCAGAGGAAAACAATAAGATAACATCATAAGTTGATAACATTATGAACTCTTTCAAACACACGGAAATTAATTGCTCTAACAGCAGTGCATCAAATATATTATTTTCTATTTACATTCACAATGTTATTTAGACTATTTTCCCACCAAAAAAAATATACTATTTAGACTATGGTAACCTTACTATACTTGTACCAAAGGCTACTGCTACTATTGCCAAAGTAAAAAAAAATGCCTAGAACAGAATACAAAATTTTCAAATTACATGCCGCTATATCAGCCCACAATAATAAAATGATCGCAAGTATTAATGAGAGCCTGAGAGATGTGGAGTTCACTGGGGGAAACATTTAGATAGAGTCTGACTTATTATCCTGGTAGATCGTATTGACCCCCAAAATTAGATTAGGCCAACACATAATTTATTTTCGATAAGTAAATTCCACACAAAAAGCCAAAACAGGGCTCAAGCCAAGGCTCAAAGGCTGCTTATGATTGTGTAGCTAAAGCTGTGTCCCCATAGGATTCTTTGACAAAGGGCGGTACTACTATGAATGGTCAACGGTGAGATAAAATGAATTACACGATCTTAAATTCCACCTGACAGCATAGCTAAACAAATTACAGGCTTACTGGCAATCATCAATACTGGCATAAGAGAGGATTTACTTGATGACCAAATAATGGCACATCATCCATCAATCTATAAAAGATACAACCATTCAAGAGTCACAGATTGCTTTCAAATATCCACAGCTTAAGACACAGTTTGTTCATGTGAGGCATCTATCATGCAAAAAGAACAAAAGCAAGTGCTGCAAAGATCTGAAGCCACAATATATTTGCGTTAAAAAAAGTACAATGCCAGTTCAGCCAAATGTTTTACCAGGGAGGAATGAAGAGATATTCAGTGTTTGCTCAAGGGATAAGTAAATAACTCAGTTGAATATGCAGATGTAACTCACTGCCTGGTCAAGGCTCAAATCTAGCCATACAGCTTATGAGGGCAGTTAGACACTTAGACTTGCACAAACTTCTTTGCCCATGACAAAATGGAAACGGGTAACTCAATAAAACTCGGGAAAATGTTGGTACAACAACTTTGGAGACCGTTCTACCACAGAAGGTCAGAAGCAATCAAAAGTTAAAGAGCATAATTATGTTTCAATCACAATGCACAAAGCACGCAAAATGTAAAATAATTTTTCCAGGGAATAGGCAGGCACTCTGCCATTCAATTATGATTTAAGGAAAACATAACTACAAGAGTTGGAGCATTGGCCCCTGATGACAGCAGGCGCTAAAATAATGAGCAATTATAGGAAACTAAAAGCGGCTGAAAAAAACAACTTACAAATGTTAGTCTTCCAATGCTAGTCTGCTCAGTTCAAACTCCTCTTGGATCAGCGCAAGAACCCCAAAAATGTAAAAAATGAAAGTAGAGAATACAGAACTTTCTGCATGACCTACTTTCTCCTTATAAACCCCATATAGCTGCCTACTAACAATAGTAATCAAAGGCAACACCTCTGCTCCATCCGTACATCAACAAGCCGGCACTCTCTTTTCAATATTTCTGAAAAATAAAGTTGCTAAATACAGCAAAAGAACCTACACAATTTAGAGATCATGACACGCTAAATTTAGAGAGACCTCACAAGCTTGAACTTATTTGCAACGACCTATTGTTCTTAAAAGAAAATAACGATCTCTCATAGGCATGTATTGACCTACATAGGACTTCAAACAAATTCACACTACATACATATCCTTTTTGCAATAAATAAACAGACTTAGATTGCTTAGAGAGAGGTAGGGATGGGTAGAATTATACTTTGGTTTTCAGTCAATTTCTTTAATAAACATTATGTACCATTGCAATCACCATCTGCCCAATCTAACTTAGCTAGTACAAAGTCTCTTTAAGGATAAAAAAATTGGAAAATCCACAAAGGAGGCGCCTTCAATTTTTTGTTCCACACCAAATTATTGACATCCATCCAGTGTTATTAAGACGTCGACTAGTTGGCTGGCAGCGCTCGACTGGAGCCACCGACTCAACTAGCTGAGCAAGTCAAGCGACTTTCTTTCGACTGGTCAACTTGGATCGACTAGTCATCGACTTGGAGAGACGAGTTGTGTGACTTGGCGCATGATTTGGGGTGGCCCAACATCAGGTTGAAAACTGAAGAGGATAAAGGGTCTTGGCACCCAAACCCTAGCAACCAGCAAGCAGCCACCGCTGGTTCTTGCCTCCGCCCTGTTGGTTCCCTCCCTTCCGATCGTCTCACAGCACCCGTCGCCTTCGCCCCTGGCTCAAGCCGCCGCCAGCAAGCGGTGCCTTGGCCTCCAGATTTGTATCCCTCCTTCATCCCTTTCCCCTCAGATCCTTTTTCTCCTGAGATCCTTTCTCTCTGCTTTGCTGCTCTATTTTGCTGAATGCTGATCTGCTCTGTTTAGTTCTAATGCTCTGAACCTCTCGTAGATCTAGTAGTAGTAGCAGTGGCCAGCAAGTAGTAATGTACTAAATACTAATGTAGTACTACTAGACTAGTAGCAGCAGCAAGTACTAGTAGTAGTATAGTAGCAGCAAGTAGTAGTAGCAGAGTACCAGTGGTAGTAGTAGCAGATGTGGTGATAGCAGCTGCTGTCCTGTTGTAGTACAAGATGAGGCAACAAACTCAAAATTTATTCAAGTCTTGTTTATTTCATGCTTTGTTTAATTTGCTATTGTCCAAGGGTGGTATGCTGGCAAGTCGACAAGTAGTCGACGACCAGTCGGCAAGTCGGTCCTTAGCGACTCAACTCGACTTACCAACTTAATAACCTTGCATCCGTAAAAACATCTCTTTCGAGAGAAAAAGATCAATGGAGAACATCCAAACTTGTCTTAACCATCAGAAGACTTTTGTTCCCACTGGAAAAGAGGCATCTTTGAAATACTTCATGCATGCATCAGAATGAGCCACCTTTCCACAAGAGCAAACAGAATTATCCTTCTCCAAAGAACACATGAGTTACCATGCCAACAATGTTATCAGATTAAGAGGAAACTTTTATTACTTGCATGCATCTTCGAAAGTTCAGATGATGCTAATCATAGAGGCACAGATATTAAAAATGGAAGGAATTTCCTTTCCACCAAAAACATTACTTTCTAAGCTTACATTACATACCACTCCTTTCTCCATGTGGCCACAGTACACACAGCAGGTTATCAAGCAGAACACTTAACATCGCTTCCTTATACACAAAAACTGAAATCCCTGTGGATATTAGGCATGCTTGGATTTCAAATCAGAATTACATTGCAGAAAACAATCAAAGTTGCCTAATTTCAATCAAGTTATTTCCAATGAATTTATAACTCTAATCTTTCTCCACTTAGCTATACTTCCACTGCTGGAAAGAGGCGCCATTGGAACAATGCACTACCCATGCAGACAACAACGGTAGCCCAGACTATAGTCTTGGCAACAAATTAAATTTCTTTCTCCAATCCCAATGAGGTAGAATAATCGAATCCTTGAATTCCTATTCACAATACTTTTGGCCCTTAGCCGCTATTGTACCTAGTATATGTATATCATTTTTTTCCAAATGACATAGAGATATACTTAGTATCACAACGGCAATTACCAAAGCAGGCATTAGATTCAAACAAGCCCACGACATCATGGATGTACACAGGACACAATACATAACACGCTACCTCCGACATCAGCCTCAAATCACAACAAGCTCCCAGTAGAGCCTTGAGGCCTTGATACATCTATTTCCTCATCAAGATACACAGCACACTACCAAGTAACAAGTTGTCTCTATGAGCTAATAATAGTTCCCTAACCTGTCCGATTTAGAAGCTTAACATGACACTAATACTGCAACAGAAGCATCATTCAAACCCAAAGGAACAGAGGCGGATCGGGAATCATACCTATCGTTGCGGTTGAGCCGCGCTGCGTAGTAGAAGGCGACGGAGACGAGCCACGAATCGGAGTGGACGGCGACGAGCGCGAGCCAGTCACGGCGGTTCATCCCGTCGCGCGCGAAGTTGATCCCGAGCGCCGGCTCCGGCAGCTCGGTGGGCACCTCCTCCGCTGGCAGCGCCACCTCCCACGCCTCGTTCGCGTACCCGTACAGGCACAGGTTCTCCTTCTCTATCGAGACCAAATCACGTCGCAATTTGAGGAGGCGACTCGCATCCAATCGAATCGAAAGGAAGGAGGACTCATGAAGAGATCGCGTCGGGGAGGGGGGACTCACCTGGATCACACTGCGCGTAGAACTCCTCGACGTCTGCGAAGGCGGGGGAGAAGGGTTAGGGTTAGGGTTTGGGTTTGGGGTTTAGGGGGTGGCGGGAACGGCGGTGCGTACCGTGGGTGAGGGCGCGGAGGATGGCGGAGCGGCGAGCGCGGAAGTCCTTGAAGATGTCCTCCACGGAGCGGGGGCAGGAGCCGCCGCCGCCGCCTCCTCCGGCGCCGGCGCGGCGGTAGGTGGCGTCCATCGCGGTGGCGCCTCTTCTGATCTCCGGCGAGACGGAGGAGGTAATCGCGATGCGGGCGAGAGGCGAGTGATGACTAACTAGTACACGAATGATGCCGTCGAGGAGGGAGAGATGTGTAACATTTCGCGGTTTTGCGATTAAGTCCTTATAATGTGCGTGTTTAGGAAGAAGGCCCTGCTCTAAGTCCTCTAGTTGAAATTGCATGAAAAAAGGCGCCGCCGTCGAGGAGGCAGAGATGTGTAACATCTTGCGATTTTGTGATTAAGTCCTTTTCATGTGCGTATTTAGCAATAAGGCCCTTCTCTAAGTCCTCTAGTTGAAATTGCATGTTGAAAAAAGGCCTATTTGAAACATACCTTTAATGTGCGTGTATAGGAAGGAAGGGAATTCCCTGGGAGGCTCACGTGAGGCCCTCCCGCCGTTGGATCAATGTGGAGGTGATGGACGGAGATGGGCGCCTCACGCAGCCCTGGCCCCACTAATTTTTCCGTATAGGAAGAAGACCCTACTCTAAGTCCTCTGGTTGAAATTGCATGTTGAAAAAAAGCCCTATCTGAAACATACAAATTTCACCGTATGGAACACGGGATTTTTTCCCCCTCAAATTCTTACGAAAATCAGACTGTTTGTGTGTGAAACACCTGTGTTCCAAATGTGCCCTAATTCCTATAGTAATCCTATAAGATTGTCACCTTTCAAATGAGGCCTAAGGACCAACTTATTATTACTATTTTTGATGTTCGGGATTTTACCATATCTAACTCATATTAAAGAAGAAGAGAACCTCAAGCGAGCTCCAGTTCACCATCAAAGAAAACCCCGTGAGCACGCACGCGAAAATCTTCAGATTCATGTAGAAATTGAACAGTCTCTCGTAAAAATCCTGTGAAATTTCTGTTCCTGTATTGGTATTAAACGGCATAGAATTTTCGCCTTATGCGCCTGAAAAGTGAAAGCATATGCTTAGTGCAAACATGAGAAGTCTTCATGACTCGTGGGAAGTTCTAAAAAAATGTTTTTCCCCCAAATTCATTTACCGCATCTTGCAAAAATTTCGATGTACTCTCCAAGGTCCATAGTGGTAAAAACAAATGTCTCACTCAGCGTGCAAGTCATATCTTCTTTTTTTTTTTACCACGAATAACTCCAGTGTTTTTGAGTGGATTGTAGAACCACCAAAAAGAGGGATGCATTTTACGTAATTAGATCGAATCACGTATTTCCACAATACAATCATTGGGACTCCTCCCCCCTCTCCTCCTAAAAACCCTAGCCACCACCAAACAAGCCCCCCTTTCCTCTTCCTTTCCTCCTCGCCGCCGTTGGCGGCCGCCGGCCAGCCAGCTGCGGCGGGGCTTCTTCTTCTCAGTGATGACGCCAGATCTGTATCACGCTCTCGATGTTCGACATCTGTCCGCCGATTTCCAATGGTGTGGACTTTCATCGGGGTTGGATCTAGGGCCCTTCTCCGCCGGCTCGTCTTCGGGTGTGGCGATCCGGGGCTCTTCTCCGCCGGCTCCTTTCGGCGGCGCGACTTCGTCGATGGCATGACGACGGAGGTGGCGCGCTGCAAATCCAGATTTAACGCAATTGGTAGAGATCGCGACAACTCAGTGGCGGTGGCTTGTGCGGCGCTCGACTCTTTCTTGGTGGACGACTTTTAACCAACGGACGCATGGGCTGCGGTGGACGCCGCCTTCCGTTGGTGCTGGCGGAGGTTGGCCGTCGGGGATGTTGCAGACGTCGTCTTGGCGATCTGGTCTTCATTGGTTGGATCCAGTGACGAGGTTGTGCTGTGGCGCAGTGACGAGGTCGTGCTGTGGTCTGGTCTTGGAGCGTTGGTACCTTCGATCCGGGGTGAAAATTCTTGATCTGACCTTCGATGGTTGGATCCAGCTATGACGTCGACCTGAGCGGCGTTACCTTCTTGAAGGCGTTGCTTTGGAGAATCGGTACCTAAGCTCTGGAGTAAAAACTCATGATCTGGCAGTTGCTAGTTGGATCCGACGACGACGACGTGCGTTGTATCCCTTCTTGGAGGTGTCACTACGGAGACTGACCCATCATCAACTCTTTGCTGCGCAGCTGCTGTTCACGTGTAGACGATCTCCTGATTGGTCCCGGAGGCGGGGCTAGGTGGTCTTTTTTTATGCTAGCCTTTGTATGACAATTTGTTTGTCATTGTTGGTTTTTGGTCTTTTTTTTTGTTTTAAGCTTTTAGCTGATAGTTGTGTAATAGCTGTGTGCATCTTTAATTGGTGCAGAGGCCGAGAGTTGTACTTTCATTATCTAAATTTTTTTGATCTTGTGAGATTTTTTGAACTTTTTTTTTTCGACGAATGTCTAAACCTTTTGTGGTCTGTACATAATGTGGCGCCTATAGTTTTCTCACGTTTTCTCTGGATGATCTACACATTGAAATTGCTAATCTAGGCAACTGAAGAATACATATGTTTCGTTCTATCCCTTTTTTGTGTAAATTTTCATCCTTACACAATTTATGAGGAGCCAGCACATACGTTTACAATGTAAATAACAAGGTTTAGAGGAGAGTAATTCATCTGAGTTGTCTCAATGAGGCTCTCAACATCTTTCAGAAAGATCTCAAAATACTGTTTTTTTCACTCTAATTAATTATAGATAGGAATCCTTTGCAAATCTTTTTGAGAACGCAGTCAAATTGCAGTAATAAAACAACATAAATGTTCTACTGAAGGCAATGAGTGCAATCGGAGCGGATACGATCATATATCGTTTATCCTGTATCCTATTTCGTATTTAGTTGGACACAGATAGTGTCGAATATCTACTTCTTCATCCTGTATTCGCTCCACAAGCCTTCGGTTGGTCGGTCGGACGGATATTATCTGTTTTTTTTTTTTTTGCAGCTCTACACAGAACATTAGATAGTAAAGATGCAATCAGAGCAAACACGGGGAGACAAATTGTTGAGATGTCGAAGAAAAAGCGCTCAATATTCCCTACCTGCTCAGATGCAACAACCCACCTATCTATTATCCTATTTTTAAGTGAAGTCACAACAGACTTTTCTCATACCACTTGATATAAGGATACATATAAATGGATATCGCTCATCATGTATCATATTCCATATTTTTTCCTTAGAGTTGGAGTTGGACACAAATAGTGCCAGATAACTGTTTATCTTTCCGTATTTACTCCGCAAGCTTTCGATCGATCGGTCGGTCGAAAATTATCCGCTCTGTTTGCACCTCTACCGAAGTCAATTGCCTTGCAGGAGAATAATTGCCAAAGTCAAGATGCTGCAACAAGACATTTTTACCCATCGTGACTTCACGAGCTACGTACTATTCTAGGCATTCAAACTCTTCTTGCCGTGTCCAAGGTCGATCTAGCTGACCATAAGGTAAATTTTGCCCACGATCTCTAGCACCATACACATGCTTCTACATTCCAAAATGGACCAGTATGAGTATGTCAGTGTGCAGTAAACTGGTTAAAGAAAAATATAAAAAAGAAAAATCAATAACACCAATGAAATTAGATACCGCAATATGCATGCACTCATTATTATGTACTCTCCGGTCACAAAAGAATGTTGCTTTGGAATACGTGCGATCAAAATTTTTAAACTTTTACGAATACGTGCGATCAAAATTTTTAAACTTTTACTATCTATATGTTTTTAAATATTTAGATTGAATATATGAAAAATTATATACGTAGATTTGTCTCGAAAAGTACTTTAATAATAGTATGATTTCATTGAGTTTATAAATATATTACAATAAAAATTAGTGATCGAAGTTGTGTTTTTGATACCGTATCGATGTCCAAAACGATATTTTTTTGTGACCGGATGTAGTAGCCTTGGACAACACAAAACACAATAAGGGTCACAAAACCCTACCAAATACAACATGGTATAAAAAAGCACAAAAAAAAGAAGACCAAACAAACAGAACAATTTGAACACTTCTCCACAGATTAAGAAAAAAAAACTCCTCCTGCCATATCAAATGTCAGATCTAACTAACCAAATATGTTGGGACCAAAAGCTCTTGTAAATTAGTAAAAAAGAAAGACAAATACGAAAAGTCAATAATGGCAATGACAATAAGATATTGTGATATACATGCACTCGTTATTATAAAGCCACAGTGAACGACGCAAAAAAAAAACAAGCATTACAAAACCCTATACCAAATACAATGATAATACGAACAGAACACAAAAAAATAAAGATCAAACCAACAAAACAATTTGAACACCTGATTCGCAAAAAGGAAAAGAAACACTGAACACATCTCCACAAAATTAAGAAAAGGGGAAAAAATCCCATAGCAACATCCAGCTCTCACGTCCTCATCGCTGACGTCACATGCCAGACCACGCCACCGCTACGGTGACAGCCACACCAAGCAAACCACCTCCGAAAGCTCGCATCCCGCCGCGCGCCGCCGCCTCCGAGGCCGTCGTCCCCGCCGCGGTAACGGCCGCCGGCGCGTCGGCCACCACCCCGGCCCGGCCTTCTTCTTGGCCTTGTCGGCCGGCGACGGCGCCGGCGCGGGCACCGGCGGCCCGTAGAGCGCCCAGGGCAGCAGCACCTTGTTGACCTGGTACACGACGAGCTTGTCGCCGGAGTAGAGCGTGTTGTCGATGGTGGCGTTGACGACCCCGGTGGAGATGTTGACCTGCGTGCCCTCCGCCGTGATGTCGAGCGGGTACTTGCCCCTGCCGGTGTCGCCGGCCTGCGTCCGCAGCGGGTTGCTGACGGTGTCGAACTGCGCCATGGGGAGCAGAGTGGAGAGGACGTGGAACTGCACCAGCGACGTCTTCTCCTGGTCGGAGAGGGCGTTGAGGGTGCCGGAGGGGAGTGAGGAGAAGGCGTTGTCCGTCGGCGCGAACACGGTGAACCCGCCGGTGGAGGTCTTGCTCTTGATCTGGTTATTGATCTGATCCGCCTCCTGCGTCGACTGCAGCAGCTGCAGGAACTTGGTGAACTGCCCGGCCTTGGTCAGCACCGCCGTGATCGACTTCGGCGCAGCCGGCGCCGCCGCCTGCCCGCGCGCCGCCGGGGCGGCCGCGGACAGCAAGAGCCCGACGAGGAGAAGCGCCGCCATGGATCTCATCTCCATCTCCATTGATCCCTCGCGCTTGCTGTTCTTGGTCACTCGGTGCAGTCCAGTAAATCTACGTTCATGCAATGCCATGCGATGCGATGGGATGCAGTGGGAGTGAGATTATAAAGAGGTTGTAGAGTGAGATGGAAGCAGATAAATACACATGGTGAGTTGGGAGATCATTAACAGGTGGATTGCTTCGTGGAGCAGCAATGCTAAGGGTGTGTTGGGTAGTGGGGTTTAACGGGTGGATTATTGGGGTCTCCTCTCCTCCTGACCCATGCAATTTAGGTGGCGATGGGTATCAACGACTGCTTAACTCGGGACAGTGATCGTTCGATTGTAAAATTTGGAGTAATCCAATATCTAACTACTTGTGCCTCCGCCCAGCCCAGCCGAGATACTCCGACAGTCCACTTGTGCCCTTGCTCATTTTTTGACTGCCCCTGGTCGATTGGTTGAACGACCATGCGCGATTTTTTTAAATAACATTATTTTAAAAGATAAATAGTCTTTTTTTACAAAACTATGTCTCTGTCGTCATTTCAATTGGCGACATGAGTCATGTCGTCAATTGAACTGGCGATAGAGGGTTCTGTCTTTTTTTAAAAAAAATAAATATATGTGTAACAGAATTTTTAAATTTTTGTAATTTTGTTTTTAAAATTTGATAATACGTTGAAGTGTTCACGTAATTCGGAATGCAAAATCGGAGAAGACAATGTAGTGTGAAGTAGAGAATGGACAAAATAATTGGGTTTATAGTTGCCAAGCGCGACGTTGTCCCGATATTGGGGAAAAAGATATGTAATTTGTTGCATAATATATGTGAACCATTATTTTTAGTACCAACTTCCACAACACGTCTTTTGGACCTTTATTTTTATGTTGTTCCATGCCATGCTACAAACGGAATTGAATTCCAAAGAGAATGAGATTTGAAGTGGGCGGCTTTACAATGCAGTTGCAAAATGAAATAGACTTTATAATAAAGTTGTGAAGTATACGATGTGCAGGGTTTGGTTACGTGCATAAGGAACGACCACATGCACGATGCAACAAACCGAAATACACCTACGATACATATGCACCTTTTTGGGATGGGAATAAAGCTGATTGGAACAAAGATCATTAGTTTCGATGGCCTATCGCTCCCTTCCTTTTGTCTCCTTGCTACCCGCGGCAGCGGCGGCCTATCTCGAAGTCATCTATGTCCTACAAGACGGGTTGGACAGTTGAATGATGTTAGGATAACACAACGTCGGGCCAAATTAATAATCATGATGCATACTGAACATAACTTATATCTTCGATCCGGGGTGCGCTCGGGCGACGGGGAGTGGTAGTACGTCCCACGGTCTCACTTGCAAGAGCCTTCCTCTTGTTCGCTTGCTACCCGTGGTGGTGGTGGGCAGTCTCGAAGTCATCTACGTCCTGTGAGACGGGCAGAACGGTTAAATGATGGTAGGATAACGCAACGTCGGGCTAAATCAATAATTATGATGCATACTGAACATAAGTTACCTCTTAGATCCGGAGTGCACTTGGGCGACGGGAGCGATGAGTATGACCCCATGGTCTCACTTGTAGAAGTCTTCCCTTGTCCGCGCCGCATGGCCTTGTCATACTCATCCGCTTTCTTGGGCTCGTCTGAGGTCTTTTCAGTTGGGTCAGGGTCGAGTACGTATGGTGTCCAATGCTTGAAGGTCTCGGCTCACCATGGAAAGTTCAAAATATATTTCTACTGGATGAACGCCCTATCGTACATCTTCGGACCGTCGATCCATTGGAAGAAGTTGTATTACATCTCCAACTGCCATTATGCGTGTGTGTAATAAGAGATTTGTGGAATGGAACGTATGATGTGAAAAATCTTTGTGTGCAAAATACGCTTACGAGGTGATAGCCGCACGTGTAGTACACCCGAGCAAACATCGTCGGGTGTGTGGACTGGATGATCTTTGCCGGTTCTTCACACACACATTGCGGGCGTGGGAACTCTAATGGTACCGGTGAATCCTTCATATACCTATCCGGGTAGGGTTTAACCCTCTCGGCAAGGCACTTGCACTTTCATAGTATCCTTTTGTAGAAGCTCGCCAAATCCCCCATCTCCTCCCTCTCAGTTGTGTGAAAACAAGCTTTGGTGTAGTATTGGGTGTAGTGGTGTAGTGCTATCCTGCAGCTCTCTTCTCCTCCACTTCTCTTCTCCCTCCTTTTATATAGGGATTTTTTAGCCTGGAAAGGGGGGGGGTAGTGTGTTGTCATCTCTGAGTGTGGTCTTGTCATTCAGAAAAGTTAGCGTCGCAGTGTTGTCATATCGATCTGCAAAAGTGGCAGTGTGTGACGTGACGGTGCGGTTTTTGGTGCGAAAGGTCGCGTGGCGGAGTATGGTCTTGTTAGTTTGAAAAGTAAGTGTCGTAACTTAAATATTTACTGTGTGCAAATGAAAACAAAAAATAACGATAATATTTTAATGCATCTCTACATAACCTATGTAGCAACTCCGGATTTGTTTTCACAATTTAAGATGTGTCATGCTGTTTTTCTAGTTTAAAATTAATTTTTGGCATTAACAATATAATTACCACGCACAAATGGGAAGCTAAATAAAGCTGGGATTGTTTTGATTACGCTCTACCTACCCTACTTAGTTACTCTACAATTTTTACAGATTTGTAATAGACATCTTCCTATTTCTGCAGATTTATCCTAAATCGTTCGAGTACTGGAACATTCGTAATATGTGCATGATGAACTAGATTATACACAGCTCAAAAGATGTACTACATAATTTGACTAAAATTATCTAATCTATTGAATTCTATGTCGTTATTTTGTTTGCTAACCGACGAGGTTTTGAAATAATGTACAAAGTTGCAAACCTGCAAGATGGCCAACCAGATCTCATGCTCTCTCTCTCTCTCTCTCCTCCGCTACGAACTAACAAGACTTTGCTACCTCTCTTCTCCCCTTTCCTCCTATCTCTTCTCTTTTTTCTAGAATTAAAATGACATTTGGACTGATTTTTGGGGTTTACATGATCACGCGGTTTCCTATCACTAGTTCAACTGGCAACAGGGAGTAGGGTCCCCATCGCCAATTGGAATGGCGATAGGATCCTGTCACCATTCCAAGTAGCAACTATTTAGTTTTGTAATTTTTAAATAATATTATTTTAAAAAATTCGACCATGCGCAGGCCTGCAACTTGGAGGCGCTTTCCGAGCTGTAAGCCGAGTAACGCTATGGCTAAAGCAATGGCCAATGGGCCCACAGTTGATATGCACATATTGTTCCTGAGATGTTAGTTCTGTAACTACTGTTCACCAGTGACGGATGCTAACATAGGACCCAACCATCTGGATCAGGAGGGTGGCGCATCCATTGTTGACAGGTAAAATTGTTAATCCGGCTTCCTAAGCAGGGAGAAATTAACGGACAGCAATCCGACGCAAGCAAGCAAGCGGGTCGATGAGATGGCGTGTAATCTCACTGATTTTGAACACCGAACCATCCGTTGCGCTAGCAGAGGTGAAGCAGCTGGCAAGAGAACAACCTCTTAACGGCCGGGCTCCTCAATCATGGGAAGAGCCGGCTTCAGATGTGAACAGCAAAACCGTCCAGAAAAAGATATCTTCGTGTAATTAAATTACCCAACAGTTAGATGCCTAAGATTTACATCGAGCATAAGTTTTTTGGGTTTAAAGAGTCAACGCACAAATCATTCCATTATTTGGGATCGCTTATTTACACACCCAAATTGCAGAGTAACGGGCAGATATAATTTGGCCTGAACTTAGGATAAATGGGGAGGGACGCATTTTGGTCCCTCAGCTCAGCTGCTATCGTCGTCTGCGGCAGCGGTTTTGCAGACTGGGCAGGCGTTCTTCACCTGCAGCCACTTCTTGATGCAGTCGGCGTGGAAGCCGTGGCCGCATTTCAGCCCCCCGAGGGAGTCCTTGGGTTTGTAATCCTCCTGCAACGAGCAGCGGTTATGGATGAGCGAACTTAATGGGCCAGGGATTGCTCGATGCAATATGCAACGGACTATTCTATTTCTACTACACGGGTAATCGTCTTACCAGGCAAATTATGCAGCTTTCGTTCCTTGATCATTCTGTGTGAGAGCAGAGCTGCAGCAGGCTACCTCAACACACAGGCTGAAATTTTTCGTCGGACAGGCCAGTGTTGACATTGCCTATTCGTTCTTCCAAAGCCAGTAGCTCCTGTATATGACAGCATAGAAGGTTGCATTTGTTTAAAACAACGTTTTGATGCTCCTGTAGGTGATAAGGAGAAGCTAGATGCTTTCTTACCTCATAGCTCATGTCATCAATGTCCAGTCTCATGTCCCAGTGAGGATCAAGTGTTTCTCTTGATTCATGGATAACTAACTGGTCCAGCATCATAAACCGCTTCAAAGAGAGCGCAACTAAATTAGATGTGAGTTCAAAATTTATATTATGTTGACACTTACGAGAAAACGCAAACATTATCTACCTCAGCCGTCGATCTTCCCAAGTTATTGTCGTCAATCATCAAAGGGTGAAAACCATGATAGGAATCCCTCACCCTTCTACTCCTTGCGCTACCACCGGACCCTACAGATACATGCCTTGGATGTCTCAAAGATGCAGCAGCTTCCGCGTGAAATGGCTGGACACTTGATGATGCTGCAGAGGTACCAGGCGGATAGCTAGGGATAGCATGTGGGTAACTAGCGTTAGCAGGCTTGAGGGAGACTGCCCCAGAGTTGGAAGAAGATGCAAAAGCTGGCGGGGGATAACTGTGGACGGTGTTACGAGGAACTGCCCTGGGGACATATCCACCATGGGCAAATGGTGCAGTGTCGGAAGAACCAGGAAGTGTTGGCACAGGTGCACTTATGTTGGTGCTTTGCGGAGCAGGATAGTATGGCCTCTCTCTGAATGCTATACTGCTTCCATCGGTCCCTGGACAAATAATAGAAAAAAAGTTCTTAGTTTCTTGAATAATATCAAACTCAAAGAATTGGGATACCGCCGATATAATCATTAAAGACCCCGATGGCGGATATAGTATCGGCTTATGAAGAATTATTCCATCCAGCTGACATCTAACTCTAAGATATGAATATGATATTTCATCTGATTACCCAACGTCCCAAAGTCCAAACTAAAATCTTTAGGAGCAGCAGAAGTGAAACTCTATGGAAGCACATCAGATTAAAAACAAAGCTACAGCTATAGCAGCAGAGATAGAAACTGACCTGGGGGAACATTTCTTGGAGGTAGAGACAAAGGAGCTCTATCCCGTTGTACTGGTGTACTTAGAAAAGGCCCACTTGCATTTGGATGGTATGGTGGCATACGAATGCTGCTTGATGGGCAAGCTGCAGCTGGATTGTGTTCCAGATGGATAGAATTATGATCGTGGCGTCCTCTCACATTCCTCTGAGATCCTTCATGGTTAACAAAGTGACGATCATTCCAGTGGTTTGAACCCAAGTTTGAAGGTATCTGTGGAGGGCAGGCTTCAGGAGTCGGAACAGGATTTGGAGGCATGTAACCAGAGAACTGAGGATTGGAAGAACTGCCAGCATAATAACCTCCATTACCAACTCCATCCATAGGATGAGTGATGGGATTTCTCCGCTTCAATGCAACCCTTCTGTCATCCACATGGGAACTGGGAATGAAATTATCCTCAGATCTATGTGGATAGCTTAAAGCAGGCAGATGCTGAGTATTGTATGGTGCATAGCTGCTACTAGAGCTTCCAGAAGGAGGATAACCGGCATAGGAAGTGTGCAAGGTTCCAGGGGCTCCAATCTGCTGATCATAAGATTGGCCAATGCAAGTAGAGGATGGAAGGTCATTTGATCTCATTGTTGCACCCCCATAACCTGACGATACAGCTTCATTTGGTGCATCATTTCTAGGATGCATAAATAACTTTTGACCTAACATAACAGGGTACAATAGAATGAGTTTACCATAATTGATGTATGAAATAAAAGCAGTATCTTGGTTAAGTCCATGTACCAAAAGGCGGAGGTTCATTATGTAGCCGGTTCACATTATCCATCCTGGGCATCTGAGAATTGTTAGACTGATGTCCAGCCATAACACATGAACAGTCTGATCAGATTTTGCTTAATCTGGAATTAGAGGCTCAACATTAGTATTCAATCAAAACAAATTACAGCTGCAAATGGAAACCTAACATTTAAAAGAAGAAAAATTAAAGAGCAAGAGAATATACGCAGGATCACAAATGCATAAAGTTCAGGAAAAAAAGAGCATTTCAAACCTTACGACTGAGATGTGAGATAAGTCACACAGACCTGAGATGCGCAAATCCAAATGATTCGTCATATCCAGTGTCTTATTTAATTTAGCACAACATACAAAACACATATGAAGTTTCTTTCATATCCAGGAACTGTTGTGGTCATTGGTTGGGTACGGGTCCAGGGACCAAGGGTAGGGCATTCGCCCTTATCTAACCGCTGGTAGGGCTCTTCCCTGTCAAGGTAGCGAGGCTCTGAGACTCAGTTGTACTTTTGATTTTTCATTGCTTGATTGATAATGGATACATTATACCTAATAAATAAAATCATATTCCTAACAATAACTAATAGATAAAGAATTCCAAAATAATCTACCTAACCAACTATTTTTTATTCTAGGAAACAAATCAGCACGTATGGAAAATAACGCACTACAGTACCAATTTCTGTTCATGCTCCGCTGCGACGCCTCGTGCCTTTCTCCGTAACATTACACTCTCGCGCGAGGCGGCCCATCCTCGAGTGCGATGGTGGCCTGATTGAAGTCCTTGGTAGCTCTATGTTGACAAGAGTATCCGATACGGTGTCGATTTGCTTGAAAGCAAATGGCGACACTCCGGCGTATGGCGCCCAAGGAAGAAGCGTCTTAGCATGTCATGGCGTTGAGGAAGGCGTTGGTGGCACGGCAACCGACATGGGAACAATTACGCCCTTCGCCATGGGCGTGGCGATGGTAGAAAGGACGCGACGGCGGCGTTGTCCCTCGATTCTTTGCGCTCTGTGTTGCCTATGGCGCAGCAACGGCCGGTCGTGTGGAAAAGATCACCGCTGAGCAGCAGCATCCTTCCTCCAGCGGTGCCGCACGAGGGGTGCAAACAAGGGCAGCGATGCCCACTAGGGTGACGTTGGTGGCACCGTTGAGGAAGGTGATGGTTGCATCGCCATTGCAATGGCACGTGACGCCTCCTCCTGCTCCTTCAACTTGACCATCAATGCCCATGTTTCTTGGAGGATGGCCATAATGTTGTCAATTGAGACCATTATCTTTTTGTTGCCAGCCTTCAACATGGCGAAAGGAGATTGTTCGGCACCGAAAGCCATGGTGGGTGGCTCTGATACCAAATGTTGTGGTCGTTGGATGGATACGGGTCCGAGGACCGAGGGTAGGGCACTCGCCCTCATCTAACCGCTGGCAAGGCTCTTCCCTGTCGAGGTAGCAAGGCTTTGAGGCTTAGTTGAACTTTTGATTTCTCATTGCTTGATTGATAATAGGTACATGATATCCCTTTTATAGGAATAACCCGACTTGACGTCTAAGAAATAATCTATAAGGAAACCTATCAATCCAATCTAATCTTTCTAACTATTAAAAATAACATTCCTAATAAATAAGATCCTATTCCTAACAATAACTAGATAGATAAGGAATCCCAAAATAATCTACCTAACCAACTATTCTGTATTCTAGGAAACAAATCAGCATGTATTGAAAATAACGTGCTACAATACCAATGGTACTGTTCACACACCTGCTGCGACGCCTCGTGCCTTTCTCCATAACAGGAACACTTAGGAAAAAAAATTCTGAGCATTGTGGTAATAATGAAGCCAAAACAAAAAGGTCTTGATCACAGAATATGATTTGCAGATTTAAACTGGGGAAGGGAACATCAATAGGTTTGCATAACAATCTGTTGCAGTATATTTGTTTGCTGAAAACACCATTTTATCCCTTAATTGAAGTAGCAGAGTATTCTGACATAGCTTTGGTAATGGTGATAATGGGGCTGGAAAGTAAGAGTAGACCATATAAATAAAAAAAAAAGAGTTCAAAATTCCATCTTTTAAGAACTACTCTGCAGGATACGCATTTGATGCTGATAACATTTCTGTGTGATACATATTATCCATCTTAAGTCTTTGGGTACCTAAAATGTACTACAATCCATGTTGAAGTAGTACATATAAATTCTACTTGCACCTTTCTGTAAAATTTTGGTTGCATTAAAAAATTGAAAGATGATAGAAAATAAAACTGGTAAAGAAATGCAGCACAGCCAGTTCAAGTGTTATCTAAAAAACATCTGTTTGATTGAAGATATTTTGACTTGAAGCTCAAAATTCAATAGACATTATTTCCAAACTCTTCGACTTTTTATATGATTATATGTCCAATCTTAGACATGTTTTAGCCAAAATAGGTAGAACGTGACATATCAAGATTACATACGTCTTTCTTCAAGTGATAGACAAACATGAGATTGATATATATGAGGAATAATATTAGGATAATGTTACAACTTACAAATAAAATTGCAATACTTGAGTGTTAACTATGAAAAGCAGCCTTAGAATGTTTTTCTCATCATGACAGAAAGACCCATAGAAAGATAACACCAGACCTCTGAACAACACCAGGTGAAACAACCAATCATAAATAGTGAAAACCTATTGTAAGCATCTGTACCAATGATAAAATAAGAAGTAGCCAAAGAAGTTGACGCAGGTTTACAACTAAATTTGTATGACAACCCTCTTCCAACAGTACAGTTATTATTTACATTCTAGCAAGTATAAAAAAAATTCTGACTGAATCTTCAATCTTTACATGGCATGAAATTAGCTCATCATAATGAGCTACGTTATAGGGGAGAGATATTGTACATAATACTAGAAAACAAAAGGTAATAATTGGATATGTAAGAAAAAAGTCTAATGCTAGCTATCAGCTTCAGAAAAGCCAGAGAATATCATCAAGGCAGGTGGTCATAGCATGTCAGGTAGAAATATGCCCCATTTAAATAGATGCCAGATGTACGACATTGCTAAGGTTCCTCCATGAAATTGTTGTGCCCATTTGTTCTGCTTATGAGTAAATGCATCTTGTTTCCAACATCATCAGTTGACCTACTTCCAACTAGCCATTCTTTCCTTTCAATTTCCATCAAATAGCTATCTGCAAATAATATTCTCTCGACTCAATCAGAACAGAACTGTCGTTTCAAGGGTGCAGCTACCCTCATTACATCCAGTTCTACATGCTAAGCTGATTTTAACTTGGAAAAGCAGCTTCAGATCAACTAATTTGGTAGGAAACATTAGCTCTTAAGTTATCTTTTCCAGATTTTACAACCATCTATTGATAAATTAATCATCCAAATCAGGACTAGCAATTTGATAGTTCTTGTATGAAGTGGGTGTTTACACTGTTCAGTCAATACTTCAATGTATCTTGAAATCCTTCTCTACAGGTTAACAATGTACCATGAAACTATCAATGATCTCCATATATGAACATACTTAATCCATGAACCTCACCATACAAACCACCAATAGGCTAAAGTACTATGTGCTAACTGCTAAGAGTGGCAGCAGTGAAGTGCACTTTTCCAGTCCTCAGAAGAATGTAAAATTCGAACATCAAATAACAGTAGAACAATCGCCTCTTCCAAAACCACATTGGAAGGCCTGACTTGTATGGTTAAGAATATAATTGCTGTTACAATCTTGCAAGAGGTGCCACCTTCCCTCACATCTAAGCAACGCAGGTCCAACATTGATGTTGAACATATGGTCTTACTGAGGACAAAGTATAGGCCCTCAAATGGCATAAATCAACTGGAAGAGCTCTTCCATTAGCTGCTGCAGCAATCAGCACTTAGCACTGACAAAATGAATCAAGGAGCCCAAAACGCCCATTTGTTTGACCTTAATGTGAGCTTGATTTTGGCAAATCAAGACGTCAAACAAGCAAAACAAAACTCTCCTTTACAGTGAGGATCAACTAGTACCTGCAATGTTATTATTAGCTCAGTTCAAATGATCAAGTATTAGCACTCTGGCAAAAAAAAGAAAAGAAAAGAAAAAACTCAGACTACACTAGTATCTCGAAAGACCAAAAGCTAGATAATCCTCCGGAAGAAATACACTCCCCTTGTTTCAGGATTTAGTTGGAACAGCAACAAACTGGAGGAGCTAGAGAAAAGAAAGGCCAACATTAACCCATGGAAGTTCAAGGCAAGGGAGAAAAGGGAAATGTGTGTCCCTAAAAAAAGGTGAGAATGGTGCCCAAACAATTGAGATTACCACCGCGAAGTGATAGATTCCAACAGACTCACCATCATATATTTCTGGAGCTAATCACTAACCTGAGTACCTGACCATCAGATAATTGGAGGAAATGGCAATTGCTTACCCAACCTATTTCCCGCATTTGCCCCCAATTTGAAGTCAAACAAACAACGCAACTGAATCATGTCCCCAAAGATTGAACTTCAACTCTAACAAATCTTAATCGTTGCTTTCAAGAACATGGACTATTGTGGAAGCCAAATCTCACTATAACCTGCATTTCCACAAGAAATAATGGTTTCTGTGCCATTTCTGACAAAATAAAATAATATATAGATAGTCTTAAAATGTCAGCAAGGGATACCTGAAGATGCAGAAGACATGTTGGTGCAAGTGATGTTGAATTTCATGCATATAATCATCAAAGCAAAGGACAACGGTGCCGTACATTTAACACATTCTGATTCTAAGAATAAACTGAGGCTGTAGAACTTATATGTGCTCTGTCCGATGGAACTTATAAAGAACCAACATGGATGGCAGAATCAAAGGGTACCTTCCATGACCTAATGGTATGAGAAGCATTACAGGAAGAAACACCTGAAGGCTGAGGCACAGCAAGAGTTATCATATGATTGTGATCACTTAGATGCTAAGAGATAGCATGGACTATATTTGTATTACATAATTTTTATATTGCGAATATTCTTGTTGTTTATGCTTACTCATAAAAGAAACTGTGACCAGATTACAAGAGTTCAACCAAAATGATCGAATTTCACATAACTCAGATTAAGTAGCAGATATGTGTGCTTTCAGATTGACATTAACAAATATATATTTATCGATTGCTGTTACCAAAGATGCCCTGCTAACAAACAGAACAGTGAGGAGGAATTCCCTGACTACAAGCTCTGGAGCTCAAACAACTCATTTCATGAATGTGGTTCTAGATGGATAACAAGAAAAATCTCCTAAGGCTTTAATTGGTAGCTCAAATATGTATGGGGTTCCTGAACTAAAAGAGTAAGTAGAATTGGGACAGAATGCTGACTCCTCGAACAGATTAACTAACCATCCATAGAGCCAGAAAGCTTCAATTGGGAAGTAACCTATATATAGAAGCTGAAACATAGTGACAGACAGGGAAAATGACCAATCCCCTGAAAGGGTATAGAAGATGCAATAGTCATAATAGATGCCATCAGCAAGGAGATGGTTGGAATGCAATTATGAAAATTGATCGTTAGGTGATCAAAGTTTATTACAGTGCAAAGCTTGTTTGACATCAACCGATCATGACTACAAAACAAGCTTTGGTACCGAGGTTGGCACGGATTAGGAGCATTTTTCCAATTTATGGAGACCGTGCTACCCATCCTAAATCACACAATCTTAGGAGCTCGGTCCAATCTGGACACAGAATCGACCAACCGTACATCTTATGACCAGTGACCGTCAATTGGTAAAGAACCTATGACCTATCTGTAGAAGCTGAAGCATAATGATGGGATTTTGACAATGATCAATTATTCAATTCATCAAAAGGGGCTACAAGATGCTACGGTCGGAAGATTACAACAGAAAGCAAGGAGGCAGGCAGCCACAATGCGACCACGCGAATCGATCGTACCGATCCAAGACGATTGCAGTGCGCAGCATGTTTAACTCCAATGGACGACGAACACAGAACCAAACAAGCCGTGGTAGAGAGACCACCACATATTAGGGGGAGCATTTCGCATTCACAGAGACTGACCTTGCTTCCCATCCTAAATCACATGATTTCAAGAGCTCAGCCCAATCAGGGCACAGGATTGACTAACCTTACCGCTCAAAATCGCACCCATCTCGCCGATTAATACGACTACGAACAACACCACCTCAAATCCCCCCAATAATTCGACCGCGAATCACTCCTACTCTCTCCCGCAACACGGCAACACCTCAAATCCGCTTGCGGCTTCCGATCACGCAAGGTGCCTTCACTCCTACCACCTACCAATCAACCGCCAGAAATTGAGTCCCCAGCCACAAACCCGCGATCAAACCATCTCCCCGACCGAATCGGACGCAAACGACGGGAATCCCGCGGGATTGGGGGCCGAATCGGAGGGGGTATACCTTCGCGGGCGGCCGATTCGCGGATGGAATCGACGCGGCGTGGCCTCGTCGGCGCGGAGACGAGCGGCGCCCCTCCCCTTCCTCCCCTCCCCTGCCGCGAGGAGGGTTTGGCTTCTTCTCGCGAGCACGCAACCGCTCTCTCCCCCTTGTGAGCTGTGAATTGATGCTGTTGCTTCCTCGAGGGAAAGAGAAGGGAGGCGGGGGTATTTATAGGGGGAAGGGAGGGGAGAGGAATTAATTGGGGGTGGAGAAGCGGAGGGAGGATGGGCCCACCGATCAGTGAGAGTGGGGCGTGCTGTTCCGAGTTTTGGCTAGTGATTGGAGAGAGAGAAAATGCTGCTGATTTCCAAGTCTGGGAGGCTGGGAGTGAAGGGCCCACATGTCAGGATGGATGCAATGTTTCCTGCTCTTAGCATGTCTTTTCACGTTTGGTCTTTTTATCGGAACCTATAGAAATTCTCGCAAGAAATGGTTTACTTTATATAAAAATCAGGAAGATTTTATGTGTTCTATGCGAAGACTAAATAGTCGCTTCTTGGCTCTATAAAAGTTGGCTCGATTATGTGGATTTCTTTTAGAAAAGGGTAATCTGGAACATTTGAACCCACTGGACCCACACATTTTTCATGCCATATCACATAGTAGCATTGCTGTCATTTCTCCTTACAAAAAAATATGCTATTTTGTACTGTGAGTTATGTTGTACGGTTGGTTTGGTAAAACCGTTTCGGCACACTACTTGTCCTTCATGGTCCGCTCACCTTGACCTGCTCTCCTTCACCGGTTTGAACGGCTTTACCAAAATCCTTGTATACAACCCTACTCATAGGAGATACTCGTGCGAAAGATATTGATTTTTAGAAGAAAAAAAATAGTATCTTTTTCAAGAGAGAAAAGGAGGTGAAGTGGGCCGTGGCCTAGTGGTGGGGAGTTCGTTTAACCCTTCACCTACTCGGGGTTCAAATATTTAGGACTCATTTGTGTGCCATCTTCGGTAGTGGATGCCAGAGCTTCTACTAATTTTCAAAAAAGAAAAAGAGAAAGAGAGATAAGATGTTACTGAAGGATGAGCCAGTGGTCTGGTGGTGGGAGTAAGGATGTTTGTTCTCACCGATCATTATTTAATCAAGTATACATATGTTCGTTTCAGTGACAAACCATATGTCCGCATTTCATGATGTCTTCGAGCCTCCGTAAAATTTCAAACGTGTTGGGTGGACACGCATACGTGACGTGAGTCTCTCAGAAAAGATGTTGCTAACAAAAAAAAAATGTTGTTAATCTAAAAAATGTGTTGCTATCTCATTTGGTGGTCAGATGCAGGCTGCAAAAGCGAGGGACCGAGGAAAGGCACAAGCCGCCACATGTAAGGCCCGACGACGCCGATGGTCTTCCAGCGAGACCCAAGGCCCAATGAGAGGAAAATGGAGGAAAAAGGAGGCAGATTTTGGTGGTTGCGACTGCGCGACGGCGACGCCGATGGTCTTCCGGCGAGCGAGGGCTGCGCTCCCATCCATACGGCACGTTGGCAACGAGCGAGGCGGATGCAGGAGCCGAGGAGAGAGAGGGAGACAGCGGACGGGCGGGGCTCTTCTTCTTCTTAGTTATGCAAGTTCTAAGCCATGGTGTGGTCAAATTTTCTTCGAAAAATTTCGTCAAACCTAATAAAAAATAATCATGTTCATCTGTCAGATATGCATGTCCATGCTTCTCATTTGTGTTCGTCGGTAGCAAGTGCTGAAATGATTCTATAGTGTAGCTCTAGAGCAACTGAAACTTTGGTCGCCCTTATGAATTTCTGAATCATCCACTTTAGAATTTATACATGAACTTATTTCCTTGGAGAGTCTCGCTCTCTGTATTACATCACATAGCTTGCATGTTCAGAAGATAAAAAAAAAGTTACAATGATTACAAAACATAGGAGCACAAAGGTCCATAGAATCTATTCTCAATCGAATGCCAAAGCTTATCTTAACCTTATACTGTTAACGCTTTGCCTTCATAAAGGGCTATTGATGGACCAAAAGAAAAGGGCTATGGAGATGTTTAATGTGAGATTCCTAGGATAGCTTGAAGCAGTCTTGGCATTGGGGGCATTTCAAGCTCTAACAAACCCTCAAGAATTTGAACCACTTCGCCCATGGTTGGCCTATTAGACTCATCTTCTTGGATACACCAACAAGCCACCTTGCAGATTCTTTCAGCCTCATCCAAGTTGGCATGCCCACGTAATTTATCATCCACCAAGCACCCAACATCCCCCTCGAGAAGTTTACTTGCAACTTGAATAGGGAAATATGCAACATGATCACCTTCACTTGTATTTTCTTCACATGAGCTCCTCCTACCTGAAATGATTTCAAACAACACCATCCCATAGCTATAGACATCCACTTTTGATGTAATGGCCACCCCACTAATCCATTCGGGTGCAAGATACCCTACAGTTCCTCTTAGTGTAGTAAGAACTCTGCTAAAATCCCTTCCGACAAATTTTGCCATTCCAAAGTCTGCAATCTTAGGTACGAATGATGCATCAAGTAGTATGTTCTCTGGCTTAATATCACAGTGGATGATGCAATCCCTGCAACTCTCATGCAAGTATGCCAATCCTCTAGCAACTCCAATGGCTATCTGGTAACGGATACTCCAATTTAGGACCATAGTGTGGCTATGAAAAAGGTGTGTATCAAGAGAGCGATTTGGCATGTGTTCATATACAAGCAGCCTCCTATCTCTCTCACAACAGAAGCCAATGAGCTTAACCAAATTGATATGTTGGATGATTCCAATTGAACTCACTTCAGCCCTGAATTGCTTCTCTCCTTGATGGACACCATCAAGCCTTTTCACTGCAATAGCTGTCGAGTCACTTAGAAACCCTTTGAATACAGAACCAAAGCCGCCGCCTCCTAATTTCTCGGAGAAATTTTTAGTTGCATGTTGTAGATCAATGTATCTGAAAGCCACAATTCCATTGCCACCTTGAACATTGTTGAACATGCCGGCAGATTGCTTCCTCTTGTTCCTCCAGATCAGCAGAAACCACATGCCAAAAGCTGACAACAAACCCAAAGCAACAACACTTGCAGCAGTGACAGCCCCAATGATCATTCCTGTTCTTCTCTTGTGATTTCTCCGACTTTCTGCATCTTTGGCAGCGATGCGAAGGTAGAGAATTTCCCATCACTAGTAGTTCCGCTAGTATCCTGTCTGACATTGAGCAAGTCATCATGCCATAGGGAGCATCTATTACCATAGGAATATGCAATACAAGAGCAATTATATAAGCAACCTTGTGCACATTGGTCTATGCTCCCAACAGCTTCTATAACATTGGCTTTTTCAGGCAATTTAACAACGGCCATGGAGTAGAACTTGTCTGTTGTAGCAGTTCTGCTTTGGTTCCTAGTACTGCAATCTAATGGTGTGTTTCTTAAGCACCCACCTGTTCGATCCTCTAGCTCCCAATCCTTAGGCGATCGTACTGTAAAGCCCTTCATGCAATCACACACTGGGTCTGCGTTGTTGTTGCAGATTGTGAAGGGTCCACAAGTAGCATAGACATCGCATTGATCTTCAGGGATAGTGTAGACTGTCACCCAATCTTGTGACTTGTCAAGCCAGAAGAATAACTTGCCCTGCCCAGAGATGTCCAAAAGGCCAATAGTTATTAGCCTTTCATTTTCCAAATTGTATTCAAAGTACTCCTCTTGGGAGTTGTTGATAAATTTGAAGTAAAAAAGATGTCGCCCTGACATTTCTGGCATTGAGTTGAAGTACTGGCCGTTCCACTCCCCAGTAGACCAATACACCATGGATGTGTTGCATAGTTTGAAGACGAATTGGACAGCACCACTAGGGTCTAATTCCAGGCAATAGAGGCCAGGAGCTGGATCAATCAGGTTCTTCTTGGAAACAATCTTATTCAGGCCAATCTTTGCACCATTGAGGAGGACATCTGTGGGGTAGTCAAAGCTCTGCCATAAGATGTTGGATGCTCCTCTCAACACGAGGTTTCCATTGTCCAGGAGCACAGCGGTAGTGTTCTTGGCTGTGACATTGGCACGAGTCGACCAAACCGTCGACTCGGTGGCCTGGTTGACGACGACAAGGTTGCCATCGTCAGAGATGGTGAGCTTTGACATCCTATGGTGGCCTACAATTGGGATCTCCCTGTTCGCAATCCATATTGGCGTGATCTTGGAGATCTTGTCGAACCATATGCCTAGGTACCAGTGCTTGGGGTGTGGTGTGGGAGGACTTACCGCCCGGTTGGAAGAAGCCTAGCGCGAACCTGCCGTTGGGAGAGACGAGCTTGCCGTCGCCGACGAGCGCTTCACCGGCTGAGATGGTGTTTGTTTCTGCAGCACATGCAGGAGTGCGCAGGCAGAAGAGGAGAAACACGAGTAGGATGGTGAGAAGAGGCATCGCAAATGAAGGTTGGACGCCTTGCCGGGTGATGCTTTAACATTTTCAGACGAAGAGTTTGTAGAACCTAGCATGATATAGTGCTTTGTCATGGCAATGATACCTTGCCGTCAAGTTCGGCCGTGGAAGTCGTATTACGGCGAAGTAGGCTTGGAGCACAACTGCCGTGTAGTAGATGTTTCCCCTAACAAGCATTATTCTTGATGTAATATGCAAGTATTTGTGAACAGTTTTAGGGCTATCACATCTTGTATATAACTAGGATTATCAGACCCATGCGTCACACCGGGCATAAAATGGGATTTCATACTGAGAAAGCACAGATAAAAAAAAAAAAAAAAAAGTTAAACAGATAAAGATCATGGAAAACAGAAGAAAAAAAATGTATTGTGCTTGAAAATAAAATTCTACGAAACACAGAATAGCACCAGGACATTTGGGTCCCAGAATAGCTCCAAGCCCAAAAGGGATTGAGATTGAAACTTTTGAGAGAATTTTGACTTGCAAACTTGAATTCAATTTTGAATTTTGAAGCTCCTTTACAAAGCAAAAACAGGATGCACAAACGGAAACCAAATCCAAAATTTTTTAAACCATCCCAAAAATGGGATGTTACAAATTCGCACCGATCTCACATGTCAAAGACGCCCATTGATATGCCAATTGGCTGCCATGCCACCATAACACGTGAAATTGCGAGGACCTGTTTCAGCAGTTCAAGGTTTTGAGTGAATAAAAACTAAGATTACTTGACCAAGCAATACGTTCCAATTGGCTAACAGAGAGAGCAGTGAAGTTGGAGGTGGCAAAACATGTGCCCCAGCTAGGGATGGCAACGGGGCTATTCCCCGTCGGGGAGTAGCGGACCATCCCCATCCCCGTGACAAAAAAAAAATCCCTATCCCCGTCCCTATCCCCGTCGTCGGGTACTATTTTCCCCCGTCCCCGTCGGGTTATCGGGGCCCCATCCCCGTCCCCATCCCCGTCATCGGCCATTTCTAGATTTCAGCTACAGCAAAGAGAAAGAGAGGAAAAAGGGAAGAGAAGGGAAGGTGGGGTCTGTCATACACTCATACACATACAACTAAATCATGAATTCATCATTCATGGATACACTCGTACACATAAATTTCTCAAGCCTCCCAAACAAAGACAATGAGATTGAGACACACTAATAGTCTGATAGTCTAATAGACTAATACACACTCAGTTTGTAAATTCATATGAGCAAATAGACATCACATACCAAACTGAAACTCACACTCACACAGATAATACTTTAGCCTCCCATAGCACCACAAATCATTACAATAATAGTTCATATAAGCAAATAGATTAAGAATAGAATAACTTGAACACTTGACCATTGTGGATATGGATATGATTCTAACACAAACTCATATAACACAAGCTCGCATACACAAATATGGATATGATTCTAACACAAGCTCATATTAATACACATCCATGACAGAAGTATAAAACCTCATATACCAGAGATTGCATGAATCTAACAAAGCTCATATTAATACACATAACACATCCATATACCAGAGATTGCATGAATCTAACAATTCTCATATTAATACACATAACACATCCATATACCAGAGATGCATGAATCTAACAAAGCTCATATTAATACACATAACACATCTATATACCAGAGATTGCATGAATCTAACAAAGCTCATATTAATACACATAACACATCCATATACCTCAGGCTGTTGGAGGAGGAGGCGTCGGTCTCGGTGATGACCGGAGGAGGCGATGCGAGGAGTCTGTGCCGGCCGGTGGCGTCGGAGGAGCGATGCGATGCGTCGGCCGGCGTCGGTGGAGGCGGCGTCAGCGTCGGGCTTCAGTGTCGGTGGAGGCGGCGCGTCGGCCGGTGTGTCGGCGGCGCGAGGCCGGTCGGCGGAGGCGGGTCGGCCGGGTGGCGTCGGGAGGCGGCGGCGCTGGCGGGCATTGGGGAGGCGAGGCCGGGTAGGCGAGGCGGGTCGCGAGGCCGGATCGGCGAGGAGGTCGGGTCGGCGTCTGCGGAGGCGAAGCCAAGCGCGAGGACGGGAGGAGTTGTCGCGCCGTCGGCTCGGCCCTGGGACCGATGGGCGCGGAGGTGAAGGCGGCGGCGAGGCCGCCAGACTCGGTTGGGAGCTCGATTGATGGGGCGGCACCGCGACAGAGGCGTCTGCGGAGGCCGGACCGCCGAGGAGGCGCGCTCGCGTCGGTGTTGGGGAGGCGAGGCGGGTAGGCGAGGCGTGGTCGGCGAGGCCGGATCGGCGGAGGAGGCCGGGTCGGCGTCTGCGGAGGCGAAAGCTAAAGGCGGAGGACGGGAGGAGTTGTCGGGCCGTCGGCTCTCGGCTGGGACTGATGGGGCGGCGGAGGTGAAGGCCGAAGGCGGAGGCCGCCTAGACTCTCGGTTGGGAGCCTGGGATTGATGGGGCGGCACCGCGACAGAGGCGTCTGCGGAGGGCCGGACCGCCGGAGGCGTCGGCAGATCGGCAGATCGAGGGTCGCCAGTCGCCACTTGAGCTCTCGGTTTCGGCTGGCAGAGACGCAGAGTGGGAGACCGAATGAAGATGGGGCGGCGGCTCAGCGGCTGGAAGGGGATGACCGAATGAAATGCACAGTTTAGGGTTATGTTATGCTACATAGTAGGGTACTAGGGTTGGAAACAATAGTTGGGCTGCACAGTGTGAGAACAATGTTCAACAAGCCTAGTTGGGCTGGGCTATGACTATGAATTTATGAAGTATCAGGGGCCCATCGGGGAACGGGGATGGGGAGCAGGGGAATAGCCCCGTCCCCGCCAAACCCGATGGAGAATGTTTTTTTCATATTACTGTCCCCGTGGGGAATAAAGTAGTCCCAAACCCACCCCCTAATAGATGAATTCCCCATCGGGGAATGGGGAATGGGGCCCCATTGCCATCCCTAGCCCCAGCACCTTGTTTATATCCTGAAATGAATTGATGCCTGTCAATCTGTTTTCCTCAGGGACAAATACTTTATTCATAATAATATCACCATTCGGAGTCCAATTTTGTTTTCAATTTTTGTGGCTTTCAAACCAGGAGCTCCCTTCTTCACAATAAATTTGGAGGAAATGTATCAGACTCATTGTCAGCGAGCAGGATAGTCCTTGCATTGATCACTGATCGGCATAGAAATAACTTCATATTGACATGTACAGAACATAAAAAACAATGCTATCAACAGTAGTCCAAAACAAGATGATTACCCGTTTAGTTGGTTTGTATCTGCATTCCTAGCTAAAATGATGAACACGTCTGCAAAAGTGCTGTTGCCTATCCAACGTTTTTGGCCATCTAAATGCCAACCACCAGGTACCTTCAATATAAAAACACAACATGATAAGGTAGTGTGGAAAAGTCAAATTATTTGCCATTACTTCAAAGTACGGCGATAACTATGCTTCAAAAGAAATTAAACCTTGGTTGCTGCAGTTCTCAGGGAGCTTGCATCACTCCTGTAATCTGGTTCTGTCAACGCCTACAGAAAGCAGACATAATCCTCTTAGGAAGACAAAATATCAAATATCGCACTGAATACTGTATAAGCTACAAAAGGTTACAATGTAAATTGGACAATGTAACTCACCCAGCAACCCACAGTTGCAAACTGAGCCAGCGATGGTAAGTACTTCTGCTTTTGAACCTCTGATCCACAAAGGGCTATTCTTCACACAAAATCGAGAATTAAAACGATGATCTCAGAAGTAAAAGGTTTCTTGATCGAAGTATAATAGAATATAAAGTATAATATTATGAAAAAAAAATTCTAGTTTTACCGATTGTGGACATTGCCAAAGAAGAGTGTACTAGAATATAAATGCGGAGCAGCTTGCGTCGACCCGTGCAACTTCTGCTGTACAAATAGCACTGGCTGTAAGTGAGAGTCCTGGGCACCCATATCCCTGCAATGTCACGGTAGATTTGAAGAAAAAAAAAATACAAATTATAACATTGCACAGGTGGGTGAAATGACATTCCAAAGTATAGCATAAATAGAAGATTGAGTGGCTTGTACCTTTGTTGTACCTCCAGCTAAGCCAAGAGTCTTTTTTTATGCCCGGGATTTTTCCTCTTCCACCACATTAAAGAAGAAGAGGCATCCTATCCGCGAGATGTCCATGAGAGCAGCGCTCGATCCGTGACAGTTAGAAACTTAAACCTCACATGTGCCATCGCGCTTCTACGATCCTTCACCTTGAACCCAGCTCAATCCTCATAGGAACTCAGGTGAGATACCAGTGCCGAGCCGAGGGCTCGAGCACGGGTCGGCTGGGCGCTCAACATCGCCACTAGCCAACGAACTCGAGTTGCAAGTTTGGGAATGGCATGAAATGGGAACTCTGCCTTCTCCCAGTACTGCAGAAGCAAAATGACAGAGTTTATGACAACACCAGACAGTATTGTAGCACAACAGCTAGCCCAAGGAAGAGTAGCCATCCAAATATCACAAGACAAAACCAACCGCATTATCTACTACAAGATTTCAGCACAAAAGACATGTTTGACCTAAAACTACTCCAGATTATAAGTATTTTCTCTGAGAACATGATAGGGTTGGGAATTGTTTGTAGCAAGAACGTACTTCTGTCATAATGGGTGTGGTTTCTTTCTCCATAATAGAGCGGGCCTTCTTCCTAAGCGCCTTCTCTTCATTGGTCAACAAATCATCAAACAGCAACAAGCGATGAACTTACAAACGGATAATGCGTAGTACAGCGCATAATTCACATGCTGTACATTAAGATGTAGTAATCCACTTTTGCGAGGAACACTATACAATGTTGAATAACCTAACTGACATGTAAATTAATGTATGTACTATGTAGTAAGCCTAAAAGCAGCTGCAAGATTGAGAAACAAGAGGACGCAACTACTTTCCGACAACGACATAAGAAAACAACAAGTCCATGTCTGGTGTGGTGTAGACCTGTCCAAAAGCCGGTCCAGGCCGGGCCTGAAAAGCCTGACATCAAACGGGCAAGCTCAAGCCCAGCTCGAAATTTGGTTTTTTCGATTTAAAACTATTATTTTAATTTTTTTCGAATAAAAATAATGTTTAATTCATTTTGAGAATAAAAAGAGTGTCTTTATTTTTAAATTACATTTCTCAGCTTTGGTCGAAAATCATCCCAAGCTCGATCCGACTAAGTCGGGCTCGGTAGGCCGTCGTGGGTCACCTATGAACAGGTCTAGTGCGGTGAAATGCAAGTTGTGCAAGCAAACCACCCAATAATTATGCAATCGGCAGTACTTATAAAGAAGGAGACGTGCTGGGCAAATGGCAAATTAATTGTACTTATGAAAGCAACACATCCAATGATCCATAAGTCCAAGGTAAGCATTTTTAAATGCACAAAGAAGCATAAAAGGACTGCTACTAATTCTTACATCAAAATATAACCACGTTACTAAAAATCCAGATAATTCTTAATAAATTTGTTCTTTCTTAGCTCATTCCAAATAACAAAGGAGCCCCCTTCTAGAATAAGACTAATTATTTCCCTAATAAAATTTAGACTGAAAAAGGAAACACTATAAAAATCCTTTCCTTCTCATGGAAGAGTTCAAAGCCAACCATGTTCCACTAAGTTTAACCATAGGAAAAAATCATATACACATTCCACGTGGGCGGAACTAGAACAAAATGACGGGTTCACTACTTTACCATACATATAACAACATATATAATTTTTAAATAATATTGTACTAAATTGTAATTTATGCAAGAAAAGACCGCAAAAGACCTGATGTTAGGTCAATCGGGTGCCTGACTTTTGAGTTAGGGTGCACGATAGTATATATATGATAATATCTCGCTATTTTTGGGAGGACCGGTGTCTGTGACACCGGTGGGCCCTTTAGTTCGCCCATGCATTCCACCCAAAGTCCCGAACTAAACCCAAATTCCACAATACATTTCCGGCCTCCGGTACTCAACAAAACCCTCATTTTCTCAAGGACACACTTGAATACTTGATTACTGCCGATTTGCAACCTGAATCTGAATATCTTTACTCCTTTAAAAGAACCTACTGGTTGTAAATGATGCGTTCTTCGCACCCTCCACTCTCTACGTCGAAGCCCTCGCGATTCCTCCATCGCCACCGCCCGCTTCATCTCTACTGCAAGCGCTAGTTGCCTAATTCACATGAGGTAGAAAATGGGACTTGTTTAACAGTAAGAGATCGACATATTGCCGCAGGCTTATGATCTGCGTATTGCTCCATCAACACGAAGCACTCGAGGTAATCATCTAAACTGACCCATCGACATGCCTGTTCTAAAATAAGTTTCAATTATGAAATTCTTGATCATTTGACCAATAAATGGAAGATGATCCAGATTGTTTAATTTCCTATGCTGTTAGGATATGCTTTCAATCTCGACATGTGTGGGCAGTACCTTGGCAATTCCGTGAAGTTTTTCATCTGTTCGAAATGTACGCAAACTGATCTCAGTGGGGAAATCACGGGGAAAAGATGGATATATAGTCATCAAATGATTTATTTAATTTAGGATGTCCGAGACCTACTTGCATACATAAAGAATCTGATCTGATTTTTTTTTTTTTAAAAAAACAGGAATCTCGTTTGATGAGAGATGCAGTTTTTAGCCCGCTCTTGGTTCTTTTCATAACAAATTCAAATGCGAAAAATTTGTTATGTAATTCCTATTCTTTCAATTGGCAGCTATAACCTATACATTCTAGAGCAACTATAGTGATATGGTATTTGATTGCAAAGAGGTTGATTTGGTTGCCGGGATTCCTGTCTTGTATGACTCGGAGTTGCCCAAAGAGGTTGTGGTAGGAATCCTCGAACGTGCCGAACCTTGATTCTAATGCCTTCTGTTTTGCCCTCCAAGCCTTGGCATAGCTGATAGTGTACTGGAACCTTGCCTCAATGGCCCGAATGATGGATCTTGGCTCAAAATCTAGGTTATCCACGATTTCACCGTACATGAGATTGGCGATGAAGCCTGATGATAGGTTCCGGTGGAACTGCACTGACTCAGCGACGATGCACGCGTGAGGGACCACTATGGAGCACTTCCAGTAGGTGTCCCACTTGGGCTGAAATACGTGCACGCGCCAAGGGCATCCCTCTATGCCGCACTTCACGTCGTAGCATCTTCGGGTAGACATGACGACGGTGAATGTGCAACGCACCGACAATGCCCAGAATTTGACCGTATCCTGCACGGCCTCCTTGCATTTGTACGTAGCTTCTAGTCTGTCCTCGCTCTGGTCATACTCCCACGGTACATGGGAGCCTTCCTTGACGACGAGGTTCTCGACCTGGTACGTGTTCCACTCGGATGGAACCAGCTGCTGGTCCGCATCATCATCGTCATCAGAACCTTCATCTTTGGACAATGCCATGTAGTCCTGGTCTTCGAGATCCATCATTTGCACTAGGTCTTCAAGCTCCTCCCCCTCGTCAGCAAGACCACTAGCTTGTCTCACTGAATGAGGTAATTTGACATAGCCTTCATCGACGACATCAGCAACCTCTTGCCCTTCTGCCATTGTGTGCGCCGCGCTGGAGTCACCTATTTCTTCCTCGGTGTCAGCAACTCCTACTTGTTCTGACGCAGATGCAGGAGTGGGTTTTGCATACGCCAGGACCAGAAGGACCAATTTTCATCCCCTCTCCCTCGACATGCGTACATACGACCGTCATGAATTTATTCCCTTTAGTTGCACTAACTCCCAATACATGGGTTGTCCTGCCCGAGGGGCAAGGCAACTCAATGTCAGATCGTACACATCACGATCCACTTGGAACGTGTGGAACAACCACCGCATCACAGCGCCGAATGTACGTTGCTCAGGTCTTGGTAGGGCACGTCACGACCGGAAATAACTCAAATCAATTCCTCGGGACCTCCATAATAGTCCCTCGGTCGTAGTAAATTTTGAAATTGACGACGCAGACATATTTGACGCACTGCAGTGTGAAGAACATTTACACGATGAACTACATATATGCAACTAAATAGCCCACAAAAAAGTATGTAAAACGGACTTCACTAGATAACAGTACATCAAAAATCATGTAATCCGCTTTGTTAAGAAAATTACCCGAGAGGTGGGCAATCGATTTAGCGGTAGCCGCTAGCTTTTATCCTCCTCTCTGTTCTGTCCTTCTCTTTTTCCTGAGTAAAACTGAGTCATGTGTGGAATTTCGAGGGTTCCAAGAGGGTTATATACAGGTCAGGGCTTGTCGCCAGTTTAAACGGCGATAGCTTCTGTCGCCGATTGAACTAGCGATACATAGTCGAACCGGCGACAAGCGGTTCAACTAGCGGACGATTCATTTTTGTAACTAATTGCGCGGTATTTCTTGTTGTAAATATCTTTTAAAATATGTATTGTTACAAGATTTTTTCGAGGACGATTGAGGGATTAATGATTTGTACGTACGAAGTGATATTATAATGCGTCCAGGAATTCCTGCACAACTCCATTGGAGAACTTTGGAGAAATGACGCAATGATAACAACAAGACATTTCATCGAAATAAGGGGGTTACATGGCACGCAGGACAACGAACCGAGGACGGTACACGCATGCCTTTAGGAAAATTGAAATACATGGGATATGCGGAGGACTATGGTAGAACTACTGAGTGGAACGTGGCCATTTACCCTTGCGCCCCGGCTCGGCGTTGTACTCCTCGCCTTGTACCTTAACTCTCGTCGCGATGGCCCTCTTCCGCTCCCTCTCGGACTCCCATCGCCTCACATGCTCACGCTCTTGCTCCTCACGCTGCCTGTCCGTCTACCTTGCTCGGCCGCTCGGCTTTCAACTCTTTCGAGCGCCTTTCACGGGTCTCGATGTTCTCCCCGCCCACTCTTCCGTGTCGACCAACGACCACATGTCGTGGGGTGGATCTTGTCGCCGATCCACTACTGGAAGTCGCATAGGGGTGGAGAGGCTCGCGGTAGGTAAAGAGAGTTCGTTACGCCGTTATGCGAAGAAAATAGCATTGTACCATGAAATACGGTTTCATTATCGGATACCGCTGCGTTGTCGCCCACGGCGTAGTTTGGACAAAGACCAATAGCGCCGCCCAATGGTCCACTCATTGGTTTATTTGACGCACTTGCAAAGGCCCCGACACCAAAGATAGGTGGCGCCACCTCATCGGGGCCCTTCCGAGGGCGTTCACGGCATAGGTGGGGTCGCGCTCGACCTGCAACCATTGGGCGTACTACGAGGCGCCTTCCTCAGATCCACCACTTCTGGAAAAGTTTTGTGTGTGAAAGGTTCCTGACTAGCGGCATGATAGCGAGCGCTGGTCTCATGGAGAGATACCCAATCCTTCAAAAGCTTGTGGATTTTCTCTCATTCCTTCTTCTTGTCCATGTTTTCTACTTGATGGTGTCGTTGTGGACTTGTTGGACGAGTTGCGTTGTATTTATAGCTAGAAAGGACGGAGCCACAGCCGGGGCTCTCGTCTTGGTAAAAGGTGCCTCGTCGGGTCAAATAGTCCTGAAAAGCTGCCTCGTCTGGTCACGTCATCCTGAAAAGCTACCTCGTTTGCTCACATCGTCCTGAAAAGCTGCCTCGTCTGGTCACGTCGTCCTGAAAAGTTGCATCGTCTAGTCACATCATCCTGAAAAGCTAGCTCGTTTGGTCACATCGTCCTGAAAAGCTAGCTCCTGGGGTCAAATAGTCCTAAAAAGCTAGCTCGTCTGGTCACATCGTCCTAAAAGCTAGCTCGTTTGCTCACGTCGTTGTCAAAAGTTTGATCGTCGGATCACGTGGTATTCAAAAGCTTTTGGTATTTCAACTGGAGACTGACATAATAATAGTTGCAAACAAAATAAAAGTTACATAGCTACCATTACTGATATTAACAGAAATCAATATCTAGTGGCGTCCCCTCTTAGGGCACACCCCGCGTGTCGTCCCGGGCCTCGTCCGTCGCAGGTGCGAGTACGTCAGAGGGTCGGGCTGCCTAACTACTCGACCCGCGCGAGTAGCCTGCGGTGGTGTCGCCAGGGGCTGCTCCTGCGTCGGCTGGGTCTGCGTCGGCTAAGTCTGCATCGGCTGGGACGAACTCGGCGCGCCATACAGCTGAGAAGCCTCCAAAGAGAACTGCGTGTCACGCGGATCCCTGAAGAAGTCCTCGATGGGTGCCGATAGGTATACTTCATCTTGCGACAATGCATCATCCTCCCAAGCCGTTCCTGCCAATAATTACGCTACAAACATAATCATGGCGGAAAGGACGTCACGCGACCAAGCGGAACTTACCTGTTGGCCCGAAGATGTGCTCAGACGACGTGGCATAGTCGGCCGCCCGTACGGTGGGCCGAGACCGTACGAGAAGATAGTCGTTACAAACTTCCGAGGTTCGAAATGAAGAAGCGATATGAGCGTGTCGTACTCACCTCCGGCATGTCCCGAGGTGCTCCCCCCACCCTACCACGACGACGAGCGCCACGAGCGAGCAGAGGTCGTGTCACGCCACCTCGGCCGACCCCCGCCCCTCGGATGAGTCGGTCCACCGGGTCGGTCGGCCGCGACCGCCCCGACCGCACTTCGTACACTCGCCTCCCTGATCCGCTGCAGGAGCCCTCTGGTCTCCGCCAGCGTTGTCATGTGCTGCGCGGAGTCTACCAACTCGACAATCTTCCGGTGAAGATCCACCTGCACAGGTAATCAACAAGTTGTAGACCTAAGTCTGTCAAATTAAATATGAAATAAGGACCGTTGAGTACATACGCAGTGGTGGAAAGCGGAGTCCGGCTGGGTGGGGTACGTGTCCGACATCGCGGCCTCATGTCGAGGAGGGTCGACCACGACCCAGACGTACCGAAGCCTCGTCAGAGTAGCGTAACACTCCATGTACTGACCGTACGTCTCGGGGTCATAGGGATCTTGCCCACACTGGACGAGGTCCTCGTGCGCGCTACTCCAACCCTCGACCCAAGGGGCCATCCTGTCCGACCAGGACATCGTGCCACGAACTCCCTTCCTAGTGTACCTGTGGACGGCAAGAAAAATATTTGGTGCGGATGTAACACACATTGTACGAAAGAAGTAAAGAGTGAACTTACGCGTGTCGCGTGCGCCGCACTCCGCCTCCCAAGGGCCGGGACCTCTGGCGCGACCGAACTGGCGCATGACACGCTGTACCTGGTACTCCTCCACGAAGATATCATGCACTAAGGCACTCCGCGTGTACCAGTACAGGTAGTCTCGCGTGCAGCAGACCGACGATCCATTGGGCGCGCCATCACCACGGCGCCATCATGCGGTGTCCAGATGACGCAGTTATCGGTCAGCTGATCGAACATCGCAACGTACTTCGGGTAGGAGCCCTGTGAGGTGATCGGCGTGAAGGTGACCTGTGCAATAGAACACTGCAAACTAAGCACGCGAAATAGTGATTGCAATACGAAAACAATAAATGACTATGAAACTAACCCGTCGGCGGCACCACACAATGCCCATGGTCGGTCGGTCCAGGTCGTCCCGCGGGACGTACAAGCTATCCCCGTACGCTCCCAAGTCCAGGTGTGGCCGTCTGATCTGGAAATGCTCCAACGACCACAGCTGTAGTAGAAGCGGGCATCCCGAGAGGATGGAGCCGTCGTCGCGACGCCGCACGGGTCGCACGGTCGCGTGACGTCGCGACAAAGACGGCCGGACCGCGCGTCTCGCAGATCTGGTCGACCGGTGAGTCCGCCACCTCACGCGCGTACTGGATGTAGTGCTTGTTGATGCCGCCGCCGGAGCCGGCGAACATGACCCACCCGAACAACCACACCGGTAGGCCTCCAGTGCCTCCTAAACGACGTCCCCCGGTTCCGTGCCATACGCCGCCGCAAGAAGACACGCATATCGCCGGCCAAAGTTCACATACGAATTGTTGCGAGAACAATAGTTACGAACACTTACGTAGAAGCGGTAGATCCACTCAGCGTGGGCGTGCGGTCTTGAACTCCACGTACCGCATTGCGCGCGGCGACATCGTGGAACACGGCTAGGAGGTCCGTGCGCCACGTGGCGGGACGTTGTCGCCGCCATCGGAGCGCTGCGCAGGCAACCGGTCCGTAGCTCACGTCCTGCAGCGTCGGCGCCATCTCCCTGCACGGGAGGTGAAACGTGTGGGTCTCTGGCCTCCAGCGGTCAACCAGCGCTGTCAGCAGGGCCCGGTCGTACGAAAAATGTCTAGACGTACGACCAGCACGCTGGTCCTTCTCGTCCTCCCCAGTCGCTTCCACCATCCTCGCTAGTGGAAGGAGGCCTGCCGCTCTCAACCTACGTCCAAACGATTAAGTACAAACAGGAGTCAACGCAAAATAATCAGACCACGATTGAGTGCAGGAAAGTCACAACTTCACGTACCTCGGAATCCAGTCTCGGTGCAGCCTCCATGCCCTGATGGTGTAGGATCAAGGATAACCGACTAGAGGGGGTGAATAGGAGGTTTTTAAACTTTTTCACAAATTAACGAGTTAAACCAATTAACAACTTAGTCTAAACAAGTTATACTTCTAGCTAAGCAATACAAGCACAAAGATCAAGCTAGAAATATAAATACAAAAGAGTAAAGACTAGAAATAACCACAAAGAGACAACGATGTTTTCCCGTGGTATTGAAGACTTGGTCTTCACTAGTCCATGTTGAGAAGCTTGACCACTCAAGTCGGCTCCACAATTAAGCCTTTCCTCGATCACTATGGTTGTTCTTCCTCCGCTCCGGAGATGGTGAACACCGAACCACTCACAATCTCGGCACCGAGCCACTTCACAATCTTCTTGAAGAGATCACCGTGCAAGCGCCGCCAAGCCGTCTAGGAGTTCGGCAAAACTCCAAGAGTAACAAATCGATGACCTTCGCTTCACAACTCACAAGTGCAATATGATCAATCTAGAATGAATGAATGCACTTGAAAGAACTCAACTACCTCACAATGAATGCATAAGGGAATTTTGGTGTTGAGTGAATGCTCAAGGCTCTCAAGGCTCTATTGATGTTAAATGAACTCTAGCACCCAGCCCTTGAGCAGTTGGGGGGGGGTATAAATACCCCCAACCAACAAATATAACTATTGGGGAGGAAATCCCGAAATCAATGAGTGCGACTACCTCTGTAAATAAATCTGACTACCGCACTTTAACATCAAGACAAGATGCGGCTACAAAGGAAGACATTAAATGCACTGATATAGCCGTTAGAATTGCAGAGCGGTACTACCGCCAAGAACATGCGGTACTATCGCTTTCCCGGTCATACCGCCCGAAGGTAGCGGTACTACCGTTCCACGAGAAATCCCAAAATGGATTACTCTATGGAAAAACGTCATCGTCACATAATCGGTACTATCGGTGGCGGTAGTTCCGCTTTGAACAGCGGTACTACCGTTCTGAGGGTTTACACCGAAGCACCCAAAAACTTGTTCTCTGGAAAAAAACATACCGCTTTTTATACGGAACGACCGGGGTGCGGTAGTACCGCACTACAAGCCTGGTTGTACCGTTTGCCGGTAGTACCGCGTGAACACGCCGGTACTACCGATTATCTAGACAGCGCAACGGATGCTTTTAAAAGGAAATTCAATTTCATGCATGATCCTAGATTGATCCTCAAAGCACAAGAATATGCTATCAAGTTACTTGGACATGATCCCTCTTAATAGTACGACATTTATCCTATAATCCGGTCTTTCAACTATTTCTCCTAAGACCGGTAAAATGTAAAATGATCCTAAGCTATTTGTACCTTGACTTTGATCCATATTTGATCTTCACGATATCCTTTAGTATGCATCTTCACGATCATACTTACCATTTGGACTTTACCTAGTAAATACTCAACAAACACATAAGTCCTATAATCACATATTATCATTAATTACCAAAACCAATTTTTAGGGGCCTAGATGCTTTCAGATGGGGGTGCGTAGCCGAAACGCCCCAAGCTCTATCATCGCCTCACCCTCCTGGGGGAGCACGGTACTGAGGCGGCTACGGTGACGCGTGTCAATCATTGGATCAAGCAACTCGTAGTAACTCGCGTCTGCCATGCCTGAAAATGCAGCAAAAAATAAAGTTCATATTTTTTTCATGCGTATTTACATAGCCTATGTAGCAACTACGAATTTTCTTTACAAATTTAATACATGTCATTCTATTTTTCTAGTTTAAATGGTATTTTCCGCACTAACAAGATATTGACCGCGCACTAACACAATAATAACAACGCACTAACAAAATAATAACCGCGTACACATATTCTCATTGCTCTTTCGACCTAATCAGCTACTCCGTGTTTATCTCACAATTTAAAAATGTGTCATGCAATTCTCCTAGTTTAAAGAGAATTTCTGCATTAATTATATTACTACAATGGTCAACAGCGCCATACTCAATTCTATGTCGCTATTGTCGCAATTCTATGTCGCTACACAAATGAAAATATCTACTACATAGTTCGACTACATTTATCTAACCTACTCAATTCTATGTCGCTACACTACTTAAAATGTGTACTACGATTCGACTACATTTATCTAACCTACTCAATTCTATGTCGCTATTTTGGTTTGCTAACCTACAAGGTTTGGACGTAACGCATACAGCTCGAAAAATTTACGCAAGATGATCGATCAAACCGATGCTCACAATCTCTCTCTCCATGACGAACCGTACAGAGCTTTGCTACTATTTCTTCTCTCCTCTCGAACTCTCTCTTTTTTTTTTTCGGAATACAAATGAATTCGCCATCGATTTTTGGGGTTTTTATAGTCGGGTTCTGTCGCGATTCAAGCGGCGACAGAACTCAAGCATTTTCTGTCGCCGATTCAAGCGGCGATAGCTAGTTGGACCGGCTACGAGGTGGCGGCAGGTCCCTCGCCGTCGCGATTCAATTGACGATAGGTTCACATCGCGATTGCAACGAGGATATATTTTTGTATTTTTTGGAGGTGACTATTTATTTTTGTAAATATCTTTTAAAATAATATTATTTTTTAAAAAAATTCAAGAGCTTGGAGCTTTTGCGTTGCATGATGATGAGATTATATTGAGCTGTGTTGTCGGACATTTTAAGTTAAAAATGGTGCGACACCGAGATCTCCGCCCACTTGCCACAGCCCAACTTATCGACGGCGTGACATCGAGGCGAGGCGCGAGAGGTTTGCGTGCGCGCGCTTGACGAGGTTGTCTTTGTCAGCCACTGACAGGTAGACTACTCCCGGGCCGAGCTCAGCGACCCCAGCTGTCAGTGAGGTTTCATTCACTCGGTATGCGCCTGGTCGTCTAGTGAGAGGGGGCGCAGGTGCCGCGGCAAGCGCGGCCCGTGGGATTGCGATCCGACGGCAGTGAAGCCCTCCCTCCTTCAGGTCAGACTAGTAGTCGTCGCCGCGCCTTGTGTGCCGGTCCGATTGGTGCAGCGGCGTGGCGTGTCTTGTCGTCTTTGGGCACTTCGCGGCGGGCCCCACATGGCAGCCGGAGGCGGGCCAGGACCAGCAATAACTCCGGATCTTATGAGAGGAGGAAGGATCCAAAGAACGCATAAGGTCGCTCCGGTGCTTTATCTTGGCTGGTATCTTAATTTATTATGTAGGCAAAATAATGATATGACACCATAGTTAATGAAGAGAGATGGTACTCTAGTATCTAATTTAGATACCGTTTCGGCTCGAAATCCAACGCAAAATAGCCTCATGCATGTAATTAAATGAAATAGCTTAAGATACTACACCATAAAAAACCATACATTGGAAAGATAGTATCATAACACTCTCTTTATGCACTAAGAAACTATACCAAGAATCTGCCCGTTGGGAGCGACCTAAGAGATGCGGTTTTGTAACACAGGAGCGCAATTGGATAAATATCCGGAGTTATTGCTGGTAATTTCACATGCGCATAGGTCTAACGCATTGGACGTCAGCGGTAACGTGCTCATGCATAGCGATCGTGCACATCGGTGCAAGGATCATCTGGCCTTAAGACGATGGTTAGTAGTACATGCATCAATGCATGCACACGCACGCACGCACGCACGTATGATGAATTGCTGAAGTCTCTTCTTCAGGAGACCTTGATCCAACAACAACGAGAATAACTGAAGCTACCTGGGCTTTCGCTTTTTTAAGGGCCGGTCCAGCGTAGACCTCCACCTCCACCTAGGCCTGGAATTTTATGCTTGCACAGCTATAGCGCGGCGGCCGTCGCGTCAGCTTCCCAGTCAACTTGGGCGGCGCCCGTGCATGGCGGCGACGAGCTCGTCCTAGCGGTGGGTGGCGGGAACGGTGGAGAAGGGGCGAAGGGGGCGGAGGCGGAGGTGGCGCTGGAGGCGAGGCGCCATCTGCTCGAGCGAGAGGTGGCTTTGAGCTAGGACGTCCGGCGATCGACGACGAGCGGTATAGTAAATAATTTGAGGGACGCCTTTGTAAAAATGTACGCCACGGCTCGATCTTGGCCGCGCGCGTTGGATCGGACGGTGAAGGGGTGGGATGTCTGCGATCCAACTCGGGGGGGCGCTCGTTGTAATTTGAATCGGAAGAGGGTTTGCTTACGGAAAGTTACCGTGCCGCCGTTGACTCCCTCTCGATCTGGACCGCTACGATGAATCGGACGGTTGCCAGGCATCCAAGACAGATCGACCGTGCCCTCTTTTGAAAATTGTGGGAAATGTAGGACCCCCTTTGGCAAATTTCTTTGCCGTCTCGCGCGCCCCGCCCCCACGGCGGCGGCGGCCGTCGTAATGCTGCGAGCCACAATGCTCGGGAAACGGGGCTACCTCCGACTACGGGCTTGGCTCGTCTTTAGCGACGATCACGGCAAGTTACCGTGCCTCCTCCGGCGGCGTCCGTTGTGCCGCCGCGCGCGGGCGCATCGCCTTGCCGGTGATTTGGTGCCATCGCCGCGGATGCGGAAGATGCCATGCGCCTGGGCCTACAAGAACTGCAGTTCACGCAATCAAGCAGTTTGCCAGCAAGCTCCTTGCGGTCGTCCGCACTCTGCAGCTTCTCCTTGATCAGCACTATTTTCCTGTAGTGAGCATCTCAATTATTTGTCTTACAAGCTTCTCATAAATTCGACCTATGAATAAGCTAGAAGGGCAACTATTTTTTTGGGTGATATTTTCACGAGTACTGCTAGTTTCCAACGGTATAGCAATTTCGAAGGCTTTCATGATGTTTCATTTTTCATAAAAGTTTCAAGCAAGTTTTGAGAGAGAGTTTCATGCATATTCAGAGAGTTTCAAAATCAAGTTTCAGAGAGTTGCATGCATATTTCACGGGGTTTCAAGCAAGCTTCAGAGAGTTTCATCCGTGTTTCAAGAGATATTCAAAAAAGAAGGTTCACAAAAAAAAAACAAAAAATTTCAAAGAAGTTTCATCAAATTTCATACATGTTTTAGTAAGATTAAAAGAAGTTTCACCGTGAGGAGAGAGAGGAATGGACTTGTAAATACGGATGAGTTGGATGGATAAGGACCACAAGTGAGATGGATATGATAAGGCTTCATAGTTGTTGGATAATGCAGGATCGGACGGTTATTAGCTATGCCGTTGATCGGGGAAGTGATGGTATACCGTTTTCTAGCTTTTCTCTATTTTCACTTAATCTAATCTTTATTTTAGACTAGTTTAATTGATAGTATTAGGTCTCTGTTAATTTTTGTTTCCATCACATAACCGACGAATGAACTTAACCGACACAATTAAGTCCACGCACATGAAAAGCATACAATACGGACTCGACCTCGTTTGGTTTGCACATAGCCACAAAAATTCCTTTGGTGGCAGACAAATCGCCAACCATAACTGCAGCAAATTATGACAAAAATAATTAGTGTACGACCAGTGGCGGATCCAAGATTTTTAGGATAGGTGTTCGGACTTTGGAGCTAAGTTATCCAGATATGCCGATACTAATACGTTGTTACCGTGAGATGCCAACCCCCCCCAAACAATGATACGATGATATGCGTATATATAATATAATAAAATAAAAACTTGTGCTTTGTCTTGGTAGAGGTCATGTCTTCTTTTTTAATATAAAAACTTATGCTTGGTCTTGGTTGTTATTGTTTTCTCACTTTTTTCTGTTCCAGGTTATAATAGCTAGACTGATAAAACTTATTTTCTTCCTTTAATAGTGATCAGTAGAGTTCACGCTTCTTTTTATTTATTTTCTGGATGCATACCTTGCTCATCCTATTATCTTTTGCTCTTTTCCCATCAATAAGAACCTAATCTAAAAATATTCTTTCCATAGAGCAAAAATTAGCATGTAAACATGTGTAACAAGGGTATAACTATCTGTTCATTGCGCAAGGTAAAGATTGTATTTTTCTACAACATCCATTAGAAAGAATCAAGAAAACAGAGGAAGAAGCTAGACTCCAGAAAGAACCAGAGCTAGAGCGGAGCAGAGTCAGGGAGAAGAAGTGGAGTCGTAGAACACACCTAGATCTAGAGAGAGGACGGTGTGGTAAAGTGGATATGTTGCTCTCTTCCCACCGCCACGCTACCTCCTAGCCACGCGTTGGTCCTTTGGTGTCGCCCGCTCCTTCTTCCCTATTTATCACGTTACCACCAACTTGCTCATGTCGCATCTCTGTTCGCCTGCGCAGTGCGCATTGCCTCGCCGCTCGCGCTGCCTCACGCCTCACGCTTGCCGTCGCATTATAGCGCGTGCCCACCGATCGGTTGCTTTCGTAGCCCGCGCCTCGCTCGTTTGTCACTTGAGGTCGGAGCCCCCCCACACCTGATGACCACAAGATGAGAGAGAATAAAAGTTAGGGTTTAGTGGGTCAAGTAGGAAGGAAAATGAGCCTAATGTATTATATGGGTCACGCATAAGGTGGGAAATAACCGAATTCATTAGCGAATACAAATATATAGTTTTAGTCTAACTAATAACATATACATCTAATATATCTATTATATACGGATATTTTGAAGAAAAATGGGTGTTCTTGAACACCCATGCCCTCAAACATCATGCCATGTGTCGCAGTGAGTCAGAAGACTAAGAAAGTGGGCAAGCCACGATTTTGGTTTTTTTTGCTAATCTAGCGCGTATGCGTTCCATATTTACAAATCTAACCACACGAAAATCGTATTTGTAAAAATGACATTGTTGACATACACGTGGCGTTGGCGCACGGTGACACCGCCACGTGGCGCGTTGGCGCACGGTGGTAACGCGCCAACGCCCCGTTCGCCGACACATGTCCACTCAAATTCAATTCAATTTATTTTTTTCAATTCAAAATTTATTCTTGACACATGTCGGTAGGCGGCGGCGCATTGCCACCGTCCGCCAACGCGCCACGTGGCGGTGTGAGGGGCATTGGCGCACGGTGACCGTGCGCCAACGCCACATGTCGGCACAGCAGCTATTGGCGCACGGTGACTGTGTGCCAACGGTGTTATTTTTGCAAATACGATTTTCGCGTGATTAGATTTACAAATACGGGGGACGCAAACGCGCTAGAGTAGCAAAAAAAAAAACCACGATTGTGTCTACAAGCAAAATACTAGCCACATTTCGTTAAAAATCGCCTAAGATATATAGACGTAGCGAATTATTGCTACAACCCAAACACCCCAACTGGATAAGCTTAAGGACTTTTGGGTTCAATTTAACCTCTGCGACACCAGTCTCTAGAAGTTGTACCTTGTTGGGCCCTACAAAGCATATTTGAAGACATTAACATATGCGCACGTCTTAGTTGGTGTAGGACAATGTGCAAATCTCAAAACTATATATGGAAGTGCATGTCACGGTGGATGAGATGGTGCCATTTGATTCAGATGTCTAAGTTGATTTGTCAAAAAGAAATGGGCATTAGCGGAAATAGATCTCCGCTGCATTTAAGGGTTCAATGTAGATGATCTATAGTATAACGTATCAGAAGTCGATCTCCAACATCTGATTAGAAGTGCATGCCATTTTTGATGACGTGGTGCCACTTGATTCGGATGTCTAAGTTGATTTGTCAAAAGAAAGGGACATTAGCGAAATAGATCCCCGCCGCTTTGAAGGGTTCAATATGGAGAATCTATAGTATAACGTATCGAAGTCGATCTCCAACATCGATTAGAAGTGCATGCCATGGTGGATGACGTGGTGCCACTTGATTCAGTGTCTAAGTTGATTTGTCAAAAGAAAGGGGCATTAGCGAAATAGATCCTGCGCACTGAAGGGTTGATGTAGAGGATCTACGGTATCGCGTATTAAAAGTCGATCTCCAACAACCGATTAGAAGTGCATGCCATGATGGATGAGGTGGTGCCACTTGCTTCAGATGTCTAAGTTGAATTGTCAAAAGAAAGGAGCATTAGCATGTCCAAAAGGGGCATTTTTGCTTGGAGATCTCAAGGGGTACAAAGGAAAAAGGATCTTTTGAGATCAAGATTTGGAGATATCACAGGGTCCCCCACTTTGGATCTATGTAATAAACCAGGAACAAAAGGCCAAAAGGAGTTTCTTTCAGTGAAAACTTGGACAATAATCTCACAATCATTCACTCACTCATTGCAGTACTACAATCTTCAGTTGTACAGTTCAGAGACACGACATACTGTTGACTGCAGCATCACTGAAATGCCTCCATAAGGGTAAAGAAACATCGATGGAAGGATCTAATTTTTTTTATAGTGTGATCGATGCGCCCGAAATGAGAATACGTAGGCGGAACTGTACATTTTTTATTTTAAAAAGAATAATGGGCACTGAGAATCAGGGTTTTGATTATCGGAATTTTTTTTTACTAGAGATCACCGGTAGGAACGAAATGGCGAAAATAGGAAAAATTTAGCCAATTTCAGCTAAAATTTTCAAATCAAAATTTGATTTTTTTAAAGTTAAAATGGAAAAATAAAATTCAATGGACAATAGTAATTTCGGCGGTTTCTATTTGTTTTTTAATTTTACTAAGGGACCTGATAGAATCGAAAAATAGGATTTTTGGTTTATTATCGGCCGATAATCCAGACCTTGCTGAGAACGCACGAGGAACTGATGTGCCACGGCATCTAGAAAAGGCAGCAAAATTTTTAGTAATTCTTGGAAGAAGATTGTTATATACCTAATCTGCGGCATGTCTTTGCGTGAGCAACCTTGGTTTGATTAGGGCGTATGCGATAGTATAAGCATTTCACATCTATAACAACCATCCACGTCACTTATAGACGGCACTAAAGGCAATTTCATCTGATGGGTTGTCTTTTTAGTTAATCTATATACATCACACAATCATTTAATGCTTTCATGGATCTAAAAATCCTATGTGGTAAAGCCGTCGATAGTTTCTTGGGTTTGATCTTGCGATGACTATGAAACTATAGACAACAACTCTCTTTCTTCACTCTCTTTCCTCCACATCATCAAAAATCCTATGTGGTAATGCTTATAGACAGCTTACATCATCCCATTGTACATGACCTTACTGTGGTGCAGTTCTTCACAATGCAAGTTCCGACACATGGAAGGCATATACATGGTCAGTCCAAGGCATGAATGCAGGAATAGGATTCTTTCTTGTCGATCAAATGTATTAGTTTGTTATTAAGAGGAGAGAGTACTTAATCTAATAAAAAAAATAACTCTTTCAATGGATTATTTCTTGAGCTTGTGTCTAAGATTTTAATTGTTACAAATATGCATGATTCTTGATGATCAATAATAAAGTACAACTCTCATGGCTACATGTTTTAGCTCATTTATTATATCAATAATAAAGTCGAATCTGCACAAATGATCGAGTGAATATTTTGCTTTAAGACAGTGGGACCCACAAAACACGTTTTTAAGTAACAACTAAGTCTCCAATAGAGTATTTGATTGTTTCTTGTATCTTGGTATTAACAATTTGATAGTTTTTTCATCTAGAAACAATATTATCTTCTCTCCTCCACATCACCTAAATGATGATATAGCACCCTTTAGTAATAGCGATGTGAACTGTTGTAAATACTCTAATCAATCCTTGATAGTTTGGCACTCTAATCATTTCGATCGTGTGTCAGTGCACACATAAGAGGAGATCTTCTCTAGATCTGAGGATTTTGCTCTGCTTCCATGAAAACTTTCTCCGCCTTCCTCCCATGCAAGAACAGTGGTCTTCTCTTTTATGAACTACAGGCAAAAAACTAGATTTGGCAGCGACAGGCGAGTCCACCATAGATACAGTTCTCATGGCCCCACGTGTCAGTGGCTGTCCTCCCATTTCTGTAGATAAAGAAATCAGTTGAGATGAAATACCTCGTGCACATGTGGCGCCACGGGCAGCTACTTTCCTGCCGCGCACGGGATCGCGGCAAGGGTGATACACAGAGAGCGCAGCAGAAAGATGATGCGCGCACAGGGCACATTAAATATATTATTTTTATCGTTTGAATACGAGGGTTAGATTTGCTGCTCTATTAAAAAAAAGGTCAAATCAGCGGATAACTGGAAGAGGTGTACTGTGCGCAGGGAGCACAATAAAGATACTATTTTTATTTGGATACGAGAGATCATATTCACCGTTCCATTTTTTTAAAAAAGGCTCAAATGAGCGGATAACTCCGAAATATGGTGGTGAACCTCGTGCGCGAAATCACAACGAACCTGCGATAGGCCGAATGGTCCAGAACCAGAAGGGGTCCAGTGTGAAGCCGCAAAGCTGGTGTGAAAGCAAAGGGCGGCTGCAGCTAGACGCCAAGCCGTGCCCTCACTGCTGGATCCCACTGTTCAACCCATTTGTTCAGTTAACCATCTCTTCATCTCTCTGTGCCACCGTCCTCCCATAAACAATTAATACCCTTAATTAGGATAGTCAGTCGATCTAATCGCGTGCCTTGATGACCATGTAATCCTACTCATCATATATCCTTAATTAGGCACACGTAGGTGTCGACTTTTCAGCTGCTCTGTCGCTGCACGTACCAATACTAAATAACATGGACCCTTGAAATCCCGGAAAACAACTGACTGGATTCGGTTGGATTTCGTCAAATAAATTTGAATTCAGGATAAAACCGTCAGGATTTTGAATTTAAAGGATTCTAGCCGGGATTTAGGATCACGGTCTCCACCGGTAAGACCGGTACCGTCGGTAACCGGCTGGGTTTTTCTTCCGTGGTTCACACAGACGAGCGACGTAGTTAGCCTTTTACTTACATGTTTGTCGGTGGCTGCTCGTACACAATTTTGGAGGAAAATGTGTGCCTGCGAATGTCTGCTCGCCCACAATCTCGGAGGAAGAAGTGTACGTGTGAATTGGATAGTAGTAAGCTTACTAAGCTTACAAAAATTCAGTTATCACTAAACTAATCCTCATATCATGACAGTCCCAAGATGAAGGCTACCATGCATGCCAGTCCAAGAAGCATCACCTAGTGGGGAACACATGTGGAAAAACAATGCCCTAGCTAGGGGGTGTTGGCCAATATAAAAACACATGCACATCTATCGTGATGAAGGTGATCATCATCTCACTGTCACGAGCCTATCCATTGTTATAAAACGCGACAAAACAGCATGAACAATTGAACGAGGAGGAGGCACGTTAAAATTTAACGTGGAAAATTCTCGCGACATGCGCAAGACGAAAATCACTATTTTGAGAAATTAACGGCACGAAAAACTTTGACATATCTAACCGTACGATACATATATGCTATGGAATAAAACCGAATCAGAGTCAGATACATCACTCGACGCTACGTCCGACGCCAGCCAACATATGTGCCATGTCCGATATAGTCAACGATGACAAATTGGTATCGTATTTTATTATCCATCCATCCTACCAATGGGATGAGGACGTACGTTGTTGCTGTTCTTCTTGCATCAGTTTAAGTAGCGTTTAGCCTCCTCGCTACCTTCACCACACTCCTTGCCCTTCTTGCACCGACAGAAGGTTCTCGCAGGTAAGGAGAATGCTACTGCAACTATCCATCGATCCATTTGCTTCGTCATTTTCTTGCTCTGGTTCGTGAAGTTCCAGGGGATTCTTTTACAGTTTGTTTCATCACAACTGAGAGTTGAGGCTTAATTACTTCTCTTGCAGTGTTGAAAAACAATTGGTGAGGAGAAATGGTGGCTTAGATCGATGGCTACATGCCAGCCTTTTCGAGAGGGGAAGCAGAAGCAGCAAGAACAGCATCTGCATCACGGTGGCTGTGCTCTTCCTACAGTGCACAGAGGCACGGTTCTGCTGCCCTGGCAGGACAGCTTGGCGCCGCCTCCGACCGCGCCGGAGCTGTCGTCGTCGTCGGGGAGGAGCGCGACGGAGGAGATGGCCCTGAAGATCCACAGCGAGGCCGAGAGGCGGCGGCGGGAGAGGATCAATGCTCACCTGGCTACGCTGAGGGGAATGATCCCTGATGCCAAGCAGGTCTGCAAGAACTCTCCTAGTCTTGTCGTGTCAGAGTTCTTGTTCATATAGAACATATATAGCCAAGTGACATATGCAGTTCTGGTTAAGTTAACAGACCAACTGAAGTGCAGCTACCTGAAACTAGTTCAGTTCTTGAAATCGATACTCTATCAACATCTTTCAACAACTCTTCTCTTACAAGAATACTATTCATCTACTCTGAGAAAACAACTAAATTAGTGAATTTTTAAGGAGGCAGGCTGATCGACAATCCTTCAATTCACAGTTAGTAATAGTTTTACCATCAATTTCCTTTACATCATCCGTCTGTGAAAGTCTTGATCTGAATCATTAGTACTGTGCCACAATTAACAGCATTGCCAATACGCTTATCTTTCCTGTGAACAGATGGACAAGGCCACCTTGTTGGCCAGGGTGGTCAAGCAGGTGAAGGACCTGAAGAGGACAGCAACTGAAGTCACACAGGCAATGCCCATCCCTCCGGAGGCCAACGAGGTCACCGTGCAATGCTACACCGGGCAAAGCCACGCCGCCGTCGGCGACGACCGGACCACGTACATCAGGGCCTCCGTAAGCTGCGACGACCGGCCGAACCTCCTCGCCGACATCGCCAGAGCATTCCATGGCCTCAGGCTGAGGGCGCTGAGGGCAGACATGACCTCCCTAGGAGGCAGGACACATCATATCTTCATACTGTGCAGTGAGGAGGCCAACCTGAGTGTCTGCCTGAAGTCTCTGAAGGAGGCTGTCAGGCAGGCGTTGGCCAACGTTGCATTCCCGGAGATGGTGTATAGTAGCAGCTCTAGGATCAAGAGGCAGAGGGTTTTGGACTCACATTACTCAGTCATGTACTCATTATAGGTGATTTGAAATGGTAATTTTGGAGCTGAAGTTAATGGTACCATTATGATGAATTATAGGTTTGTCCTGAAGAGTTAAGAGGTGTCATGGGCTCATATAGGAAGTTCAGAACTGTGGCATCCTAAAACCTTGTAATTTTAGAAATGGAAATGGAAATTTTGGGGATGTAAATGTGATACTGTACGAGGCAAGGTTGAAAATAGGTGGGAAATGACACGCTGTTACTGATCTTTTACCAAAAATGTTTTTTTAACGAATGGCAGGAGAACTGCCAAAATCATTTCATTGAGCGACTTCCAAAAATACTTTTGACAATATACCACCCTTAGGATCGGGAATTTGGGGTTGATAAAAGAGATGAATGGCAAATACCTCGAGGGATGAAGGAGATGTGATCACAAGGACTTGATTTCAGAGAAAAATCCAATGAAGAGTCAAAAACCCGAGTGATTTTTGGGTGGAGGTTTGTGGAGAAGAGAGGGAGAGATGAAAAGGCTTGGTGGTTTCTAGAAAGAGGAACGGTTGCGCACGGGGAGGGAGTTTAGAGGATAAGGCTTAATCCTCTTGATTTGTGTTGCACCTTCAGATTTGGTTGAATAAAGCTGCATAAGGGTATGTACAATAGTATAGACAGCTGCTGTCTATAGCAACTATCCATGTCACCTATAGACAACACTAAAGACAGCTCATCTGATGGGTTGTGATAATCTGACCGGCTATGGGATTCTGAGACAACACACAATCTTTATTGCTTTTCTTGGTTTTGGTGCTACAGTCGGCTGCAGGATTATAGACATCAATATTCTCTCTCTTCGTTCTCTTTCATCCACGTCAGCAAAAATCTTATGTGACAAATGTTATAGACGGCTGACATAAGCCCATTGTACATGCTCTAAGGTTGTTCCTGTTAAAACGAAAGAGGGAACCGTAAGTTTCATACTCAGTGAGTACTAATTGGTGGTGGTACAAGTTCTCTGAATTGAATGGGGCTCGTGGAATTTGGGTACCAAATCAATTTCAAGTAGAATTAGAATTGGGCTACAATTCAATGTTGTTGTTTGGTAACCAAAAAGATTGTTGCTTGGAATTTGGAATTGAACACATAAACCAAATCCAAATCCTGTTTGGTTGGCAAAGAAATTATGGCCATGACATTGGAGCCATGGCTTCGTTGCGGGTTGTCCGACGGTCAAGGTTGTCCCAATGCAGCGTCCAAGATGGGGGTTGCCGAAGGCGGCAACGGAGGTCCTCGGGAGTTCGTCGACAGTACGACAACCCTAGATCTATATTGAGAGGCGGGGACCTGAGAGGAGGAAGCAGAAGCAATTGTTGACGGTGAGGACGTGGGGGCCGAGTTGAGGAAGAAGAAGGGGGTATGACCATCGAAGTTGAGTAAGAAGAGCTGAGGACATGGCTAACGGACAAAGCTTACCGTGTTATAGTTTGTTGTACGATTGTCTTGTTAAGAAAGTGCTGCTTAACTAAGAGGGTGTTGGCATCAAACCTCTACTAGGACCCTTCTTTTTGTAGCAGTACGAGCGAACGCACTGCGAAATTATCAAGTCTCGATGCCACATAAGGCACATCCGATGACACAATTCCGCCAGTTGAACCACCAGCCTGGTGTGTGTCCTCCTCGCTACCATCTGAGGTCGGATCGGTGTCCTCATCGGACACCAACCCGAGAAGCTAATCTGGTAGATACTCATGGCAGTCAATGTAGGCTGACGAACATAGTTCCGCCCCTTTATTTTGCATAAAATTATGCGTAAGTCTTCCCTCCGAAACATCACATTCCATGCTACCATCTTCAAGCTCCGCCTGCGGTTGCCCGCTTGCCGAGGCTCCGAAATCATCAAGGTTTCTCGGCACCCTACATACAAAATTCACGTACACCATCAGTTTCTCGTATATCGCCACCTCGGGCTGGGACACAATCTACATGTATTGGTCACATGATATGCTTTCATTCACCTTGACCAGCTCCCATATGTCCTTCGTGCAGGTGATCCCCGCGATGACAAGTTTCTTTGTCTTTGGCTCGGTGTCGAACTCTCTTAAGATACAACTCCAAAGCTCATGAATATTCATCGCATCGAGCCCCTTCGCTCGGACCACCTTGTTCTGGCATTTCAATAGGTCCAACCCATCGGGTTCAAGCCGTACGAGACCGTCGCCATAAAACACTACAAAGTCTTGCATGTTGAAATTATCTAAAGCCACAACAACCCGATTTGTGGTACGCGATATAACAAACATAGTATGTAGTTACCATAAATTTGATATGACTCAACTAATTAATAGTATTTAATTACTAGTAATTTAATCGTCAGTAATTACCCACATCACAAACAATGACGACAAATTGCATTGCATGCAAGTAATAGATTAAATATGAATAATTAATTAATTAGCAACAAATTGATTACTTGTCGAAAATTTACTTACAAGTAATTCATTACTAGTGTAATTACCACTAATAAACCACAACTCAAACAAACATGATTTATTAATTACCACTAATTAATTACGACTATTTAATTTTCACTAAATTAATTATGCCTAACTAATTACGGCTGATTAATTACCACTAAATTAATTATGATTAATTAATTTCCACTAAATTAATTACGTCGAACTGATTAACACTAAACTAATTATGACTAATTAATTACGACTAAACTAATTACGACTAATTAATTATGACTGTTTATTTTTCACTAATTTTTAACCACTAACTAATTATACTCAAATAATAAAACCTACTTAATTACGACTAATTAATTACCACTAATTATGAAGCACTAATAAATTACCGATGCATTAGCTATGACTAAATTATTAACAGTAAAAAACTATGGCTTAATTATTAACAACTATTTAATTAATAATACAAGCTACATTAATTAGGACTAGCTGAGTAAGACTAATTAACTACGACTACGGTAATAACAACAAATGTAGCGGACAAAAAATTACCTGCCATTTGGGGGAACTTTTCAAAACTACTATGGTCCTAACAAGTGCTTTGAACTTTAATCTCCAAAAAAAATTAAATTATGTTGTCTGTGTTTTCAGTGACGAGCACAAGAACAAGAACAAAAACGCAATTGAGATGAGCGAGTGTGAGAGTCTGGTATTTATAACCGCGCGAAGGTGCTGCGTTGGTGGCGGAAAATCCGAAGGCGTTGTCGGACCGCAGCACTCCGGTCTAGGGGGATGGTAGCGACCGTGCGACACTTGTGCGGAGGAGGCTTGTCCGAGCGGGGGGCACGTGGAGGCGGTTGGTTCGGGCGGGGGCCATGCAAACTCAATTTCCACCGGTGGTCGTGTGGACTCGAAAATGGGTGGTGGCCTTGCGGACGTGGTACTAGGCGGTGGCCGTGCGGAAGCGGCCTCGTCTAGGCAGTGGCCGTGCGGAGGTGGGTACGTGTTGGCACACCGCGCGCCCAGGCTATGGGCGTGCGACCGAGCTGCCATTTTTGCAAATGTGACGTGAGGAGAGCCATTTTCGCCAATACGGCGCGGAATAGTGCCATTTAGGCCAAAACCTCTCTGGAAGTGGGGCTCCAATTCCAATTCTAATTCTAAAGGCATCCAAACAGCAGAATTGGAACATACCTAATTCAAATTCTCCAATTCCAGACCCAATTCTGCAAACCAAACAGAGGCTGATAGATATGGAGTATATATGCACTGTTGCTTCATCATGCGTTGCTCTTGCATATCCTCAATTTGCCCTATTTGTTGTTCTCTCCCAGTGGCAATGCTAAAAGTGATTCTAGGATTGTATTCTAGATTGTTGGATATAGAATTGACAGCGATACGGACAACCAACTATTCATCCAATGCCCCAAGTTGTAGGTCTTATTATCAAAACTAGCGGTGGCTAAACGAGCCGTGCCGACCTAGCCCACTACAATGTGGTTTGTGTTGTGCTCGAATCGGGCTAACAACGTTGTGTTTGACACGATCTATTTGGCCACGTCTAATGAAAACCAATGGAACATGAACTTCTAATCAAAACCAATCAAATATGAACTTTTATAAAGTGGCTAACCTTCTAGATAAAATGGTTGACGCTTAAAACCGTTAAGCCTATTCAAGCCACGCAATTACTTTTCTTCTCATTTTTTTTGTCTTTCTTTGTTGGTGGCTGGCTCTAGCTACTGCTACTACTAGTTCTCTTCCTCGATGAGGAGCGGAGCGGAGAGCCGGAGAGTGAAGCCTGGACGGGCGCCGCGCCGCCACACCCACACGTGGCTGTCAGGTAGTTCCCACATTTATCATCTTCGTGGCCGCACGCGCTTCCCTCGTAACTCGGGAGCATCGAACTCCACACCACCACCACTCCCATCGCTCTCCCGATTCCCCACCCCCCAATCCAAATTCCATCCCGCCTCATCTCCCTCCATTGATAAACCACCACCGTCACAAGCTCACAAGTCACAAGCTCTCTCTCTCTCTCTCTCTCTCTCTCTCTCCAACCATGGGGACGTCGGGTTCCAAGGGCATCGACGGCGTCCATGGCGGCGGCGGCGCGGCGGAGGGGGCGGGCGGCGGCGCGGGGTCGTGGCACGGCGGGGCGCAGCTGTACGTGTCGCTCAAGATGGAGAACGCGCGGATCAGCGGCGACCTCGTCCCCCACGTCTACGGCTCCGAGCCCATCATCGGCTCATGGGAACCCGCCCGTGCCGTACGGCCGCTTCGCTCAGCTTTGTTCTGGTGCGTGTGGTTCTGGCTTGCCCATTGTGGCTTACAGAAATGGGGTTCCCTTGTTGCAGCTCGCGATGGAGAGGGAGCTGGCGTCCATGTGGGAGCTCAGCTTCGTCGTGCCGCCGGACCATGGTACGCTCTACCTACGCCCGTGCTAGTCTGCTAGATCTTTACTGTGCCTGTGGTGGCGCCTGCTTCTTCGTTGTGCTGTTTCTCTGTTAATACGAGGATTGCAATTGGATGCTGGTGTTGCTTTCCTAGTTTTGCCCTTTTCGTTTTGGTCGTTTTTGAGTTCCTGCCTTCCTGTTGGTTGCTTGTCCTGGGTGTTTGGTAGAGAATTGGGTTTTGTGAGCTTGTTTGATGGGTTGAACTCACCTTCTCATTGTAACAAGTGAACCAAAAACCTACAGGATGGAATTTGTGTTTTTTCTGTTGTCGGCTAGAGTGCTGAATGTTGGAGTATAAATAAATGGTTTGCTTTTCTGTTTGGTGCATGCAACACTCGCATAATACGGTAGCAGAACCAAAATGTCTTAGAGTCTACGAGACCCGATTAAAGAAAAATAATTATTATATTCCACCTCTGAGGACGGAGTGAGCCTACACGAGAGAGTGTTGAAGTATAAGTGATTTGTCCATCTTTCCTCATTCATTTAAGTTTTTAGGTGAACTGGTTGGTGTATACCGCTCAATACTGAATTAGATTCTACGAGTTTGTTTGGTGGAATACTGTTTTTTGGCTCAGTTAGAAATGGAAGTTTAAGATTCAACTTTTAAGAACTCTGATGCAAACTGATGCGTGCATCCATTTTTTCCCTAAAGATTGTAACTTGTGAAATTTTCTGTAGAAACACTCGACTTCAAGTTCCTGCTCAAGCCCAAGGATGCGGCAACCCCATGTGTCATTGAGGAAGGGCCGACGCGGCTTCTCACTGGAGGCATGCTCGAGGGTGATATGAGGGTTGCATTGTTCAGGCTCAATGGAAATGATGAGGTGCTTGAGTTCAGGGTGTTCAACAAGGCGGACATCGTATCTCCGCTTGATCTTGCCGCGAGCTGGAGGGTGTTCAAGGAGAACTTCCAGCCTTCCAGAGTCCGGGGGATTCCTGACATCAGCATAGATGTCGAACCGGTTCATGCGACCGAGGCGAGTACTGTAGCCAAATGAGCGTTTGACTTTTTTTTTTTTTTTTTTTTTTATACTTATGCTTCCCTGTTATGCATGAATTTGATTGCAAACTGTTACTGCATAATCTTTATACTCCCGTAACTAGCTTATCTAAGTTTCTCTAAACTCTAAAGTCAAACAAGTACAAAAAAACAACAACAATACTGCTTCACCTGGTACCAAAAAAAATACTGCTTCATTTAAGTTTAATCTTTAGGATGTAAATGACCATGTTCTGAAAGCTGGAATGTGCTTGCCCAAAAGCTTTGTTTTGGGGAAGAAATTAAACAATCCACATGCTGTCAAGATGAAAAGAGATCCTACCACATATCTTCTTACAGAAATTTCAATGAAATTTTATTTGATGGCAGGAATGCTAGCTGATTTTTTTGCATTTTCTTTGGGTAACCTTCTTGGTGCTACCTTTTGTGCAGTAATTGCTTAAGAGAATCCCTACGCTAACAAAAAGAATGTCCTTTTCATTTCCTCATCGTTTCCACTAATCATTTGAACGCTTGCATGCTTTTTCCACTTGAATGCTGATAGCCAGGCTAACTGGTGTTGTGGTTTCTCACAGGTTTTGTTTCATGCCTTTCTGCAGGATGGATCTGCTGCTAGTTTGGAGCTTGACTTAGAGCATTATGTTGTTCCAGCACCAACTGCACCACCAGCTGAATATGCAGCAAACCTTGCTGCAAACCCAGCATCCTTGAAACCTGGAGCCTTGTGGACAAATGATATGCTTCTTAGTGATGGTATTCAGAGTCCAAGTAGCGCTTCTGCAGATTTTAAAGATCATAGCTACCAAAGAAGGTAAGCTGTAATCTGGAAAATTAAGTTGATACGCTAAAATATTGGTTCAACCAATAAATTGTGTTGTATAAATATTTTTTAAAGCGGTCAGATATTTGGGTTTGATGCATCAATTACCAAGAACCATACATTTCCTTGATATATCACTTGCCATTTTCTCACTTGTATAGTCAACTTTTCAGTTCTACACCTGAAATTGGTCCTCCTGCAAATGTGGAACTCTTGTCTTAGTTGGATATACCATTTCATATGCTGAATTATAATTTTTGTTAACTTACATTTATTCGATATATGTATCACCTGTTTTCGGAACACAAGTATTTTTCTTTCTTTGATTCAGCATAGCTGAATTGAATTTAAGTTTCTACAATAAAATGTATTCTGCATTTCTGTAAACCTAAAGCAGTATTGAAAAGAGCCATGGCACATTAATTTGGTTCTTTTGTAGGATAGTGAGGCCTTGGTAGCAGATTCTTCTAAGAAATTACAAATTTCTGGAATCATAGAGTCAAAATCAGTTGGTACCTTCACGCCATTGCAAAAGCAAGATGGGCAAAGGGGCTTTTTGTTGACAGGGTGTTGGCTCTCCTAAGCTTGGCAAATCATCTAGTGCATGTTCCCTGGCATCTGGCCTTAGTTTTGTATCAGGAAAGGTCAGTATTGTTCCTATCCTTAACAAGTAAGAGGTAGCAAAGAAAAAATAAAAAATAGGAAGAAAATTATTGATCCCAGACCTTAAACCCTAAAGACCTCTCTGGTAGAATCAGTCTATTGAGTACAGGGTGTAAGTGCTTAAATAAATAATTAAAGGCTTAAGACTTAGTTGGAATTGTTGAACTGTTGTGAGCTAACCAGCATATGCCATATATTATGATCCATTTCTTCATTTATCGGTTGTGATGTAGTTAAAGAAATGTTCCATCAGAATGATGTTTGTACTTGATTTTTTCTTATTGTTGACGTATCTGAAGGCCATGCCAGAAGCAGCAGGAGCTGTTGCAGCTGCAGCTGTAGCTGATCAGTTGCATGGGTCAAAGGAGGACCGGAAACTGGCTATTGTTTTGGTAAATTATTGTAATTGTTTATAATTTAAATATTTTTCATCTCTTATGACTTGCAGTATTTAATATTTAAAGTTACTGTGATGCTCTGATCACCCAACACCAGGACACTAAACTTTTGCTTGCTGCATTGTTGCTACCTACAATATCATTATATAACGCCTTGATGATTTTTAAACATGTAAATGAAGGAAAACAAATTAAGAATTATTCTGTGATATAAAGTTTAATATTTTTAAAACTGAGTGGTCTGGGAGCTAGGAAAGGTAATCTCCATCAATTGCAACAACAATTCCCGTGCCCCTGACAGAGTATAGTTTGCCTTGCTGCTGAACATATTTGTCATTGTGTGTTAAGATTCACTTTTCTGCTTGAATATATTCCTATATTTTTATTCACTGCTTATTTCAAAGGTAGATTCTCCTTCTGAATATGTCTACTCATAAATTAGGTTGGCCTACCAGCTCGTGGTAAAACCTTTACTGCAGTTAAGCTTACAAGGTACCTTCGTTGGTTAGGTCATGAAACAAGACATTTCAACGTTGGAAAGGTGATTATATTCTAGTTCCCATAATTGTTTTGGCACAATGATTACATATTCTTGGATTACATTACCAATGAACTGAACTCTCTGCTGGTTGAAACTCGACGTGCAGTACCGCCGTCTGAAGCATGGAGGAAATCAGGTACTAACAACTGCCATTTGCTGCGATTCTCTTCAGACATTGCTTTTAATGAAGTATATACCATTTATGGTTTCTTTTTTAACATGGCACAATATTTCATTTAAAGTTACTCTATATTCATATTTGCTTTTTTACATCACTATTTTTTTGGTGTATCAACTATCAACAATGATCATTATCAATCCTATCTTATGCTCACATTATTTCATTATTCACAACATGCTTGGCATGCCTTCTAAAGAAAATAAACTTAATATTCCTTTAGCATTGTGTCTAGGGGTGGAGGTCACCATGTTGCTATCCACCAATCTGCTCAGTAACATTGGATGTCCCAATCCACCATTTATTAAATTTGTTCGAACATTGGTTGAGCCAGCTAATGTATAGACTTAATATTTTGTTTATTTTTCTTCCTACAATTGTTATTGTATATATCTTTGGCTCTGATTCTTGTCCTATTGCAGATTTCTGGTACTACTAGTCTACATATATTTTGCAATTCGGTTATTTACTTATTTGAGCCAGTGTCATTAAAACTACGTTCTTGTCATAGAGTAATCTAACAGTTTTGTAATTTCATTGGTTCATCTGCAGATTTTTCCGAGATGATAACCCAGAAGGGATTGAGGCACGTAATGAGGTTAGCATGCTTTGTTGTACAATTTCTTGCTAAGTATAGTTCTAAATCTCATTCCCTCCGTTAAAAAATAGATGTCATCCTAGACTCTTGTTCACAAATATATGCCCGTTCTACTTCTATGTTTCATTGTTTTGAAGAAGAGTCTCTCACAATCTTTCATTTTATACCCTCTCCTTTCAACAACTTAATCTAAAGACATATAGAACTAAGATAAATTAATAGGGATACCATGGTAATTTTGAACCACAAATTAATCCTAATGATAGTCTATAGCGCCATTTATTTATGAACAGCGGGAGTAATATGTTATTATTGGTTTCTATAAAAAAAAACTTTTTATAGGTTTGAAACAATGCAAATTTGTAATTTTGGTTCAGATTTATTTGGCACAATGTGTGTCCTGCCGCTTTTGTAATATAGTCGCATTTTGCCATAAAGCATAGTTAGGATTTGCTACTAAGAATTACTCCGCCACCTTAAGCTCATTTTGTGGCCTATGATTTGGATTATCCTAGATTGTTCTCATGAAAGTTCCATAAAGGCCATAAAAATTCCATTTAGCATACTACATTTTCGGATGTCAAATTTGATTGGTCGACAACCAAGCCCGTGTGGCAAATGTTAACATTAAAGTGATATCTGTTATGATCCTTAGATCATAGGGGTAAACATCACGGGAGGATAGTCGGTAACGTCTTTTGCTAGGGAGAGGAAGACTATAGATTGAGGAGGCGAAGGATTGAGACTTAGCATATTGTATTCTCATTGCTTAATGCTAACGATTACAATAAGCCTCTTTATATAGAGGGCTCTTCTAACAATTATGGATAAAATCAATCTAAATGATAACCTTCCTAACTAATAGATGACTTTCCTAACTAATAGATAACCTTCCGATTAACTAATCCCTATACAAGGAAACTAATAAACTATTTAGGAAATATATATTCTTATTGGGAAGGCAATCCTTCCTATTCGGTGCTACACTACCGTTGTTCTTGTTTATGCACGTGACCAATACCCCAGCCCATGACGCTACTCCCCTCCTTTCGTGACAGCTCGTCCTCGAGCTGTGGCGGCGGCCATGGCTAAATGTCTAGGAGACCTAATATTGATAAGAGGCCGTGGCGCTGGTGGAACATTGCATAGAAGATTGCCCGCAACACTCCAATAGACAACAGCGAAGACCGCGGTCCTTTGGCGTGTCTTGATGTTGCAGGAGGCGTCAGTGGCATGGACAAGCTGCGCGGGGCAGTAGCGCAACGTCATCGTGGTCCTGACACCTGCCACGCCCTACACCTACGAAGACACGACGTCGGCCGGGCGTGTGGAGAAGATAGTCGTTGGACATCAGCCTTCTTCCTCGGCGAGGGCACTGTTGGTGCAACCACGGGCAGCGAAGTCGACGATGTGGAAGTCACCGGTGAAATCAGAGATGCCTCTGGTGGCACGGATCGCGCAGTAACTGCTGCCCGTGCATTCTTCTTCTTCTTTTCCATCAGCTTGACCACCATAGTCGCCATGTCTGCCAAGATGGCTTTCATGTCGTCTACGTCAGCACTCATCTCGTTGAGGGTGACTCTCATGGCCATGAAATTCTCGGCAGCAGAAGCTATGATGTTGGCTCTGATACCAAGTTGTTATGATCCTTAGATCATAGAGGTAAATATCACTAGGAGGATAGCCGGGTGGCGTCGGCTGCTAGGGGAGAGAGAAGACTATAGATTAGGGAGACGAAGGAGATTGAGACTTAGACTATTGTATTCTCATTGCTTAATGCCAACAATTACAATAAGCTTCTTTATATAGAGGACTCTTTTAACAATTATGGATAAAATCAATCTAAATGATAACCTTCATAACTAATAGATAACATTTCCAATTAACTAATCCTTATATAAGGAAACTAATCAACTATTTAGGAAAATAGATATTTTTATTGGGGAAGGCAACTCCTTCCTAATACTGGTGCTACAGTATCCATAGTACTGTTCATGCACGTGAACAGTACCCCCGGCCCATGACATATCTATGGTTCAGTATATGCTAGCAAATTTCTACATTATGTCCTACATGTTGCCAGGTGGCTGCTTTAGCAATGGAAGACATGATAGACTGGATGCATGCAGGAGGTCAGGTAAGCTGGTGTTATGTTGCATAGCCTGCTTGAAATGTAATATCCGTTCTGATCAGGTCCAGTTGTGTGTAGGTTGGTATATTTGATGCAACAAACAGCACAAGAAAAGCGAAGGAATATGCTAATGAAGATGGCTGAAGGGAACTGTAAGGTAATTGTTAACATTTGGATTTTACAATAGACATAGTTCTTTACATTTGCTTCATTAAATATCTTTAGCTAAAATTGATTCACGTGGATGGAAGTGAACATAATAACACAATTTACCGTCATACTGCTGACAGTTTGTAAATTAGTTTAATTGATGTGCCCTTGTGCATTTTGGTTCATTTTTATCCTTCTTTGTCATGTTGAACTTTTCTTGCTAATCAAATTCACTTTCTGCAGATTATATTTCTGGAGACAATATGTAACGATCAGAACATAATCGAAAGGAATATACGCCTGAAAATTCAACAAAGTCCTGACTATGCTGACCAGTTAGAAACTGAAAGTTGCCCAAAATTTGCCTTCTCCTACAAAGACGTAAATTTTGTAACCTTAGTCCCGTGGAAATTTTGTAGGCCAAATTACGAAGCTGGACTGCAGGACTTCAAGGAACGCTTGGCAAATTATGAAAAGGTTTCAACTAGTTATATTCTGTTGTAGCGCTGCATACTAAGTATTTTTTTTTAATTGTATGTGTTAGAATAGTAATTCCTTTGTATTTCCTTATATGCCTTTTTGTATTTCCTTATATATGTATGACGTATTCCTTTGTAATATTTCTTTGTACTCTTTATATATATTGCCTATTGGGCCTTATAAATACATACACAATATTCATAACAGTATGGACTATTTAGTCTCGAATCATGTAGCATTCCTCTTGTAGGTCTATGAGCCAGTGGAGGAAGGTTCTTACATCAAAATGATTGATATGGTAAAAGGGCAGGGCGGTCAGTTACAGGTAAAAAGATGCTGTTACTGGGTGTTGTTCTGTGAAAGGGGTACCCTGTTACCGGGTTGTGTGTTTATTAATTACAAAATAAGTTTCCACATAGAGTCATAGCTCTTAATGCAGTAGGATTTATTCTTCACACAAAACTGAGCATTTTGGTTTTTGTTATCATATGCTTTTAATTTTTGAAAACTTGTCATGCTAAATTTTGTTTAGTACTTCTTTACTTGGAAGTTTCTTAACTTTTTTCTGACCTTTTACCCAGGTGAACAATATCAGTGGCTATCTCCCTGGGCGCATTGTCTTTTTCTTGGTATGTACTTCAGTGCTCACGCTATAAATAGTTTGTTGCAGTTTCCGGAGTATGCATAATATCTGCCTATTCTGGGAAATGTGCATATTTCGTGGTTGTTTCAAAGTAAATTTGAATGAGTGTTTCACAATTAATTGGATTAATGCCAGAGCTTTATTTACTTGTGAACTGTAATTGGTGACACATCTTTTCTCAATATGCAACTGCAGGTGAACTCTCATCTTGCGCCCCGGCCAATTCTGCTAACCAGGCATGGTGAGAGTTTACACAATGTTAGAGGAAGAGTTGGTGGTGACACGGTCCTGAGGTGCTTCTCTAAGCTTTAATTTGATACCTTCAGATGCTACTTTTCTACACTTAAGTTACCATTTTCAGTTGTGGAAGTAATAGGAAAATGTAAATATTTATGGAGAATTTTCATTAGAAAGTTTAGTTATCGTGCCCATCGAAAAGTATCATGCAGACTCAATGACCTTGTAGGAATTAGCCTAATGTAATGAACTTACAAAGTCCTCTTTAACCTGCCTGATAATGTATACAGTGAAGCTGGAGAGCTTTATGCGAAGAAACTAGCCAACTTTGTAGAAAAGCGGCTCAAATCTGAGAAAACTGCAACTGTAAGTAACTCCCTCTAAATGAATTACATTATTTGAAAGGGGCAACTTATTGTGGCTATTATCTTTAGAAACAAATGATGGCTGTAGTACTAAGAAAATGAGCTAACAGGGTAAGAGGCTTTAATTTTTTTCTATCCTATTGTTTAGATTTGGACCAGCACTCTTCAGAGAACAATTTTGACTGCAAGTCCAATTGTTGATTCCCAAAGGTTGTTGGCTAGTTTAGGACTTCTCTTGCAGACCTCTTGCCACCTATCTATATTGGCATAGCTTAACTCTTGTTGTTTGCAGATTCAATGGCGTGCTCTTGATGAGATCAATTCTGGGGTGTGTGATGGGATGACGTATGAAGAGATAAAGAAAGTTATGCCCGAGGAATATGAGTATGTAGTAATGTTTCTCTGTTATGTGTTGCAACAATTGTTTGGGAATACCTCATTGGTAGTTGATATACAGTGCCAGGCCACTGTTACTTATCATGTTGCAAAGTTACAAAATTAAAATGTACTATACAAATCAAGCTAAAAGAAAAAAGTTACACTAGATATTTCCACACGTATGAGTTGCAAAATTGATCGGATGATATTACTGTGCAAGGCACAGTTCAGTGCATTATTTATTGTACAAAATATAGATTGGCCTATTTACATATATTTAGTGAATATTTGCATCTGAACACGCTGTTATGATGTTTTTCTAATGCTCACTGCAACTTGCAATCAGGTCACGCAAGAAGGACAAGCTGAGATATCGCTACCCGCGTGGGGAATCTTACCTTGATGTGATCCAGAGGTTAAAACATTCCCGCTGAATTATTCAGACAGAACGTTGTATAGTTTTACTAGGCTTGCAATACGTTAAAACTGTGAATTTTTCAATTCTTTCATTACCCTAACTGGTAACAATCTTCAGGTTGGAACCTGTCATCATTGAGCTAGAGCGCCAGCGTGCACCAGTGGTCGTTATATCCCACCAGGTAAATTGCTACAGTTGGTGAAATTTTCTTGCGCAGAGACGCTGATCTTGAACTGTTTGTCCTATTTATAGGCCATACTGCGAGCGCTGTATGCATATTTTGCCGACAGGCCTCTGAGGGAAGTTCCAGACATCGAGGTGACACATTTGATCTTTCTCTGGTTGCTCAATGCTGTATTAAAAACTTACAGCGTGCATCTGAATTGAAATAATCCCCTTTAATCCTGTGTAGATGCCACTCCATACTATAATTGAGATACAAATGGGTGTCACCGGTGTCGAAGAGAAGAGGTATAAGCTCATGGACTGAGATACATATAGGCTCAGCAGAACAGCAAGCTCTGCTGTTTCTGATAGTCATACAATGATACAGATATACAATTAACTCATTATAGTTTCCATTTTTCACATTTCTCCGGAGTCTGGACGGTGTAAAACTAACCCCTCTGGTGTATAATTTTCGATCGAAAATACCTATTGATCATTGTAAACAACATATTACTAATAAGGAACCGTGAAAAGAAAAATACACACTGCTACCAACAAGGAATGCAGACATACCATGAAAGTAACAAGTCCAATATTTATTCCTTGTGCTCCTGTGTCTGTTTGTGAACCTTCACTGCTTAGTTGGACTCATGAGACCTACCAAACTTTGAACTGTCTTGTCCCCCTGTGCTGTGCCCATGTCAGGACACGAGACATGCAGTTTCTTGCTCCAGAAACTCGGCTCACATAATGGCATGGTGCTCATCAGTGTGCCAAAACTTCCCACGATTCCATGCGGCATCCATGAAGGATGTACCAGTGCTCACCTGTCCCTTTCTGTTCACTGCTACTTAATGCTAGTATACTACTGCCTGCAAAAATATACTATAGCTCAGCCACTAGTCACCAGGTTGCCCATCATGTATGCATGATTGCACATTGCATCATCTGCACCAGCATTCAGCCATGGCATTTGCTCCTTGCAACGCCAACGTCCTCCTGGCCGCGGTGATCGCGCTCTCGGCGGCGATCGCCTTCGTCGCGGCGCTCCGCCTCTACGCCCGGTGCCTCCTGCAGCGGCGCGCCGCCGGCGCCGATGTAGCGGGCAACCCTCACGCGTTGCACCGCCCCCGGACGGCTACGAGATCGAGGTGGTCAGCGTCGTCAGCGCGTGCGGCCGGGAGGCGGGGCTGGACGCCGGGAGCTGGGCGCGCTGCCGGTGTTCATGTGGGAGTCTTCTGCTCAGGAGGTCGGCGTCGTCGCCGAGCAATGTGCGGTGTGCCTGGGGGAGATGGAGGACGGCGAGCTGGGGAGGCTGCTCCCGGCGTGCCGCCACGTGTTCCACGTCGGGTGCATCGACGCCTGGTTCCTCGTGAGCTCGACGTGCCCGGTCTGCAGGACGGCGGTGAGGGCGGAGGAGGAGGCGGCGGCTCCGGCAGCCGGCGTGTCCCCGGTGAGCTAGAGCTGCTGGGTGCCAGTGCACATGTTAAAATAGGCAACTGACATTTCTGCAACTCTCTTGATTGATGTAGATATTCGTCGTTTATTATGTTTTCCTCGCGCTAGGGTTGCATCTACAATACTGTTCCGTGTAATTCCTACGAAAATCCCACGTTCCAAACGGACTTTCATGAGGAAAATCCTAAATGAATATGATGAAATGCAGGTTTTCATGAGGAAATTTCAGTGGATTTGAGTTGCTTTCTGCAAAGTTCCAATTAAAATTTTATATTGCAAACTTCCCTGGATCGAATAGCTTTGCTACATCGACAGATTGCAGTCCAGAACTCCAGTAAGCATAGAAATTTACCATGTTCCATTTTTTTTCCTTTTATGTTTAACGAACAGGGTAAACCCCTGCCGAAACCAAAATTGCATTGACACGTTAAGAGCAACCGAATTGCATGAGATAGATGTAACTAGCTCTGCTTCAAATAGAATAACATCATCTCATCCATCCAGATTAGGTCAATCAGGGCATCTCCAATAGTGTATTTATTGTCGTCTCTTAGCTATGACATGTCAATAAAATCTTATATGAAAGAGAGGTGGGAAGGAGAGAGAGCATAGGTAGATCCGTTTCAAAGAAAGATGATAAAATATAAATGTTGGAAAGTATGCTAGAAACTATCTATTGAAGATGCTGTTTTTAAAGATGATATAGCATACGTTAGAGACAAGATTATCTCTAACTATTAGAGATGCCCTTAGAAAGCTAACAAGAAGGGTTAACCATGACTGGTACTGTTGTGGCGTGGGGTTCTGCCGAAACGTTGTGGGGGAGGCGATAGGAGGTTTCAGGTCGAGAGCGAAGGGGGTAAGGAGGTAGGGCGTAATCCCTCGTGCATGCGCTAAGGCTTGCCCTTAGCGATGCCGAGGCTCTGATCTTGCGCAAGATTGGGATACTAATTCTCTTCCTCATTTCATACCGAAACAGAGGTGTCCCTTATATAGAGGCTTTGGCCTAACAATTGGAAACTAATCATATCTCTTAAGGAGATCTTATCTCTTAACTAGTCTGATCTCTTAAGGATATTGCTGACTTAATTTGAATGCTTCTCCGGATACGTCTTGAAGTCCTACTGACGCACGCCTAGCTGCTGCCGCTGTCAGGACTTCTCCTACGCTGATATGTTTTGCCAACAAAGGAGTCCATAACGAGTACTCAAAATTGAAGGGAGATTTTCGCCATGAAACCATCTGGAAGACTAGAATGCTTGACGCTCGAAATTCTAGTCCGAACAGTTGATCATTGGATGTGTCGTCGCTTTCTCTGTTGGTGTTAGCATTTTTCCAAGTGCTTGCACCAACCCTTTATCATCAGCGAGACAGAAAGACTACCTTTCCTTACACGAGGTCAAAAAACATTAGCAGAAAGAGATGGCAGATGACTGCTCATCCATGGTGATCCATGAAGACCCCAGACCAACATGTTCCCTATATACACGACTACACGATCAACGCGCAAGCATATCAAAACATCTCCTAAGCTCTTGTCTTGATTCTTACGGATGGATCAATTATGTCCAATTCTACTATTACCAGTACTGCTGCCACTTGCGCAGACCAGGCCCCAGCTCTCGTGAATCGTGAGGTTCAAGCGATCCTTCGATGACCCCTACCTCCTGTCATGTCAAGCCGGTACTGACTGCTGCCACTGGGAGGGTGCCTTATGCAACGCCTCCTTTGGTCAGGTCACCATCCGTGATCTTATTGAGCGATGGCCTGGAACCTTAATCTCTCTTCCCACAACTTCACAGGATGTGAAATCCCAGCCTCAGGGTTTGAGAAGCTCACCCACCTCAACCTCTCCGGGAACAACTTCACCACTCGGATCCCCATTGGCATCGCACACTTCAAAAACCTCCTCTCCCTTGACCTATCTAACAACTTTTGTGGCCCATTGGACATGTACACTTTGGTGCTCCAAGAACCAGGCTTTCAGACACTGATAGCAGCTTGAGGGAGCTCTATCTAGAAGACTTCACAGACATCTCCAGACTCCAGTAGTGGTGCAATGCCATGGCAGACTCTGTCCCTCGGCTTGAAGGTATTAGCTTGGTGGGTTGCTTGATTTCTGGTCCAATTCAACCTTCATTTTCCCACCTTCGCTCCTCAGCTGTGATCAACTTACAATATAATTTTGACATGTCCGGTCCAGTCCCAGAATTCTTGGCTGACTTCCCATCCCTAAGAGTTCTTCAACTATCCGAAAATAGTCTTCAAGGATGTACCCCAGCGAGAATGCTCCAGCACAAGAGTATCAAGGTCCTTGATTTATCTAATGATCCGATGCTATATGGTCAATTGCCAGATTTCCCAATTGGTTTCTCTTTGGAGGTTCTCAACCTCGAGGGGACGAACATACCGGTCTCATTCCGAGCTCGATTGGCAAGTCATTAGCATTGTTGCAGCTGTGGGGATTATCCTTCTCAGGCCCAATTCCAGCTTCACTCAGCAACCTTAAATCATTAACAACATTGAAGCTCTCCAATAGCATGGGCCAAGGATCAAAGAACCGCTACCAGGCAAAATCTCGTTCGGAGCCCAGTAACGGTTGCCGGCCGGTAATTGGAAATTCCGATGAAAAACCGGAGAAAATTCGCAAACCAAATTTTTAACTCTGGTTTCTAGAAACCGGTAACCGAAAAAACCGGTTGAAAAAACCCGAAAATCCGATCGGAATTTTGAATTGACAAATTTTGAATTAGAAAGTGTTCAATAAAGTGTATATTTAGCTCATACAATACGTAATCAAGCATATTTAGCTCATACAATACCTAATCTAGCATATTTAGCTCATACAATACCTAAGAAGTGCATTACACATTCAAAAATTCAAATTTAAATTTAAATTTTTTTGGCTGGTACTGTTCATCCAGTCGTCACCGGGAAATCCTGTTACCGGTGGTAACCGGCCAGGATTTTTTCCCCTGGCATGGGCCACTGCCCCTTGGATTGGCTGCCTCACGTCTTTGACATCACTGCAGTTTGCTAATTGCAATCTATCATGACCGATACCTTTTTCCCTTGGGAACTTGACACAACTGAAGATACTAGTTCTCTCACAAAATAATCTCACCGGTATGATTAACTTTCCATAGTAATTTCAAACCATCGAATAATCCATATGAAGTTCTAAGTAGGTCTCTTGTTTGCAGGAACAATTCCAGAGTCTTTCTTCAGATTACCAGTATTGGAGCATTTGGATCTCGGATCAAACTAGCTGTCAGGTCCACTTAGAATTCTCCCCAATCCATCTTCACCATTGGCATTCATTAAGTAGCAACAGGTTATGTGGATCCATACCAAGCTCTTTTCACCATCTTAGAAGTCTGCAAACGCTTGACCTTTCTGCAAACAATTGTAGTGGCACATAGGAACTTAGTGCATTTGGGTTTCAACAAAACCTGACTCAGCTCACCCTATCATGTAATAGTCTGACAATAGTAGACGGAGTGCGCTATTCTTTTTCTCCTCCTTTCTCCAACTTCAAACGCTGTACTTAGCATCTTGCAACAAAATTGAGATCCCATTGTTCTTGAGTTATCTAAATAATATAAACAGCCTTGACCTCTCAAGCAACCAAATTGATGGGGTTAAACCTGAGTGGATATGGGGCCTAAACCTTTCCTATTTGAATCTCTCCTACAACTTCTTTAGTAGTATCTGTTATATATATATATATATATATATATATATATATATATATATATATATATATATATATATATATATATATGAAAATACTTTCTACTCAGGAGTAATTACTCCCACCTTTGATATACCACCTAAAAGAACTTGACATACTCCATTATCACTTTGGGTGTACTCATATACTAATTATAAGATACTCCAATGTGAACCACACGAAAAATTTGCAAAAGAGTCCATAGTTTTTAGCATATTTTGTAAATACCTTCATATTCGCACATAAAAAGGAGTATGTCTAAAGATTGTACATACCACCTCTGAAAATGTGTAAATACCACCTATATGGTCTTATATACTCATATACTACACATACATACTCTCGGTTGCGCTCGAGGTAGTAACACCTGCAGATCTCGCGACCCCGAGCGTATGTCACATAAAAAGGAGTATGTCTAAAAAATTGTACGTACCACCCCTAAAAAGATGTGAATACCACCTAGGTGGTCTTATATACTCGTATACTACACATACATACTCTACATTGCAAGAGTAGCTCGCGCCTTGTCCCGAGCGCCCTCCTTTCCCGGTTGCCCAGAGTGCCGCCCAGTGGCCTCCTTTCCCAGGTCGCCCAAAGCTTGCCTTCCCGAGTTCACGTTTCCGGATCATGGCAGCGCCTTCACCGCTCTCCTGCTGCTGCTGAGGAGACTGCGGCTCGCTGCTGCGCCCCAAGTGCCCTCCTCTCCCAGTCGCCCGAGCACCGCCTTCCCGAGCTTGCACCGCTGGATCCATGACCACCACATTCGCCGCCTGGATCTGCGGCCACGAGCTCTCCTCGGGCCTCTCCCCATGCCGGAGCCGAGCTTCTCCCTGGACTTCTCCCCGAGCTCACGCACTTGGTTCTGTGGCCGAGCACCCTCTACTCTGCTTGTCGCTTACGCCTCCTCGAGCCTTCCTCACCCCAGAGCCTTTGTTGGAAAAACCAGAGGAAGCCTCTGCTGAGCAGCAACTCCTCGGCTTAGTCCTCATCTTCCCCGGTGTGTAGTGGCCATCACTCAAGATGGCACCCTCCGAACCTCGAGCAGTGCAGTCGTCTCGGTTCGATGCTACGGTCACATTCAGCGGTGTCAACTCTGCGAGTTTGTCCGGCCTGCGAGGATGCACTGCGGGGGACGATGTAACGCCCGTTTTTACGAGCTTTTGATTTTTTTATAAAAATAACCATTTGGTTTTGTTGAAGTTCTAAAGTTTAACTTGAGATTTTAAAAATTAAAAATAATTTAAATGACTAAATCTAACTTCAACTAATTCAAAATTTTGGTTTGGAGTTTGTTGGAGTTCTCTTGTGTTTAAAATCCCCTTTCTCTGTTCATTCGTTCTCTCTCGTAGCCTTAGGACCTCCTCGAGGACCTCCTACAACCACATCTTTGGTTTCGACCACCCTTCCTTTTCGACCACCCTCTGTTGGTTTTAACCAGTCTATTGGTGTCGGTCGCCTCTTAATTTTGACCAACCTTCGGTTTATTGGTCCCGCTTTGTCACCCTGCACACCTTCTCTTTCCTCCTCTGTTTCCTCAACGGCGTGCGCATTAAATGCGATCGCCTCTGTCGCCGTCTGCCCCATCCCGTCCCTCTCACGCACATTAAATGCTATTGTCTCCGCCTGCTGCATTTTCTTTCCTTTTCACATCGCTTCATCTTCTTGTTGTCTCCGCTCTGCGTATTTTTCATCCCTTTTCACACCGCTCCATCTTGTTGTCAGGTTCTCCTTTCTTCCTCTATAAATAGAACACTAGAGAGCCTTTGCCTCTTGTTTTTCCCCTCGACTTTCAACTCTCCTCTCTCTGCGCTGTTTGGCCAGTGCGCTAGAGCTCATGCCACCGCCTCTAGGGCGCCGTCAAGCTTCTCTGCCGATGACCGAACTACATTCCTCCTCATCGAACCGTGCACCGCCTTCGCCTATTTAGGTGAGCATCGCATGCACCCAACTCTCGCTCCCTCACTCTTGTTGTTGTGGTTTGCCTAAAGCACCGCTGGGCCCAGTTTAAGCCCGCATCAATTCTTGTCCTAGAGCTCCTTGAAGCAATCTTTCTCTCTATTTCAGTTTTGTTTCACAGAGCGCCTCATTTCCTCTTCCCGTCGGTCTGGCTTACCCTTCGCCGTTGTCCTTCTTCGCCTTAGTGCGAGTTTCCCGCCGTCGTTCGCGATCCACCGACCTCCTCCGGTCCTCTCTGCATTCGGTGAGTTCCTGTATCTGTGCTCTCTTATTCTTTTGGCCAACTTCCGTGCCTGCTCGCTATTTTGTTCTTTCGAGTGTGTCGGCTGTGATCTTTTGTTCTTTCGACCGCGTTGAGCAATCGAGTTCTTTCTTCTCCTTCAACCATTGTTGAGTAGTCGTATCATTCCGTATTTGAATTTTTGGCACATACAACACATTTTGAAATCGTATAGCGAAATAACCACGGCGTGCGTATTTGGAGAATTAGCTCGGCCGGCGCCACGGTGATCGTGCGCCAATGGCTCCGTGCCGCCACGTGGTGTTGGCGCCGCGGTGGCGGCGCCAACACCGGAGCCACCGCCACACGCCCGCCAACCCTACCGACCCGCCACCTCGGCATGCACCACCAGACCCCTCGCCACCTCTTTCGGCGCGACGGTGTGCATACGCCATTTGTTGGTGCATGCACACGCAGGCAGGCTGGCGCATGCACACCATGCGCCGACCAATTAGTGGCTAATTAGGTTAGTTAGCTAATTAGGTTAGTTAGTTAGTTAGGTTAGGTTAGTTTTAGGCTGAAATTTGAAGGAATTTTAAAATATAGCAAATGAGTCCAAAAACTTGCTTGTGTAAATTTGTTATAATTTTATTCGTTCAGAATTTTTATCGCTATTTCGTATAAGTGTCATGTTCGTACGAATCAATAAATGTAGAAAATAAGCTCAAAAAATTATTAATTTTATTTTGAAGGCTCCTCACACAGTGGACTTGATTGTGTAATGTTAGGCAATTTTATATGTGTTTTGGTATTGTCTCGAAAATTTAGGAGTTAGGTCCGAAAATTTTGATTTTAGGTTTCGAAATTATGGTTTCATGATTTCATGTGACTTGGAATGTATAGAAAAAGCTGCATTGTAACTCCATTGGAGATGTCAATATAAGAGGCAACACCCTCCGACACGCAGCCCCTCCGGCCTCCCTCTCGCCCGCCACACCCGCCACGCACCTGGACTGCGGAGAATTAAAAAACGCACGGTGGCCATCTTTCCCACCGTCCCTCCTCCCTCCTCCTCCGCATCTGCCGTCTGCGTCGAAAATTCGGCACCAACGCTTACTGAATTCCGGTGCCAACACCACGATTCCTCCGCTCGACTATAAATACCGAACTCGTACTCGCTCTTTGCTCATCTCATTTGTGTTTGATTCTCGTTCTTTGCTCGCCGATAACTCGAGAACATAACATAATTACCTTTATTGGGAGGTTAATTGTTTTCTTGCTTCGTTGCTCGTCGTCGCCCTTTTTATTACTTTCCCAAAGGCTAGGTAATTTGTCGGATGTTTTGCGATTATTACGTAGTCGTAATTAGTGGAAATGAACTACCGAGAATTTATGTAATGGTAATTAATCGGTCATAATTAGTTAAGTAGGAATTAGTTAGGCATAACTCATTCGTAATTATTTAGTGTTTGTTGTGGGTTTAGGTATTTTCGAATATGCAAGACTTGTTTGTGTTTTACGACGATGGTCTCGTTCGGGCGGACTCAATGGGTTAGACACATCGAGATGCCAATACAAGGTGGTGCAGGCGGAGGGCTCCACTCGATGAATATTCACAGCCGCGAAGCTTCATTCGGAGGAGTTCGTCGCGAGGCAACGCGAAGAAAGTTGTGTCGAGGCGATCACCGCACGAATTATGTGTGGGAGCTCGTCAAGGTGAATGGAAGCATAGTATGGAGACGGTACATGGAGATTGCCTCGGCTGAGATGACCATTCACGGAAGCCTATGGTGTGCGTGAATTTCGTGTGAGCGCCAGAAACCCCGAAGATGCCGGGGCCTCTGGCGGGCAGCGCATGCCGAGAGTGAAGATGGCGCACGAAATGTGATGCCTCGAGAGGAAGTCCCACGCCTAATTTTGTGCCAAATAAGGGGGCCGAAACGTGGTGGTCGGCCGCATCGACCGCCATGGTATCACCGGATGAGCCTCTCGGGTTGGTGTTCGACGAGGACGCCGACCCAAGCTCGGATGGTAGCGGACGAGGACGCACACCAAGCGGTGGTCCCACGTGGCATCGAGGCTTGATGATATCGTGGTGCGTTCACTCATACTTCTGCAAGAAGAAGGCTTGTAGTGGGGGTTTGAAGCCGACACCCTCTTAGTTGGGCAGTGCTTCCCGGACAAGGTGGTCGTGCAACAAGCTATAGCACGGTACGCCTTGTCTATCAGCCATATGTACCGAGTGCACTGGTCTAACCCAGCAAAGTACGCAGTGAAGTGCGTAGTGGAAGGCTACCGTGGCAAGGTCAGCGCTCACCGAGCAAAGATCTTTGGCTCGGTCTTCACGGTCAAGGCGCTGATCGATCACACTTGCGAGCTCAGCGAGCCCCTGCGGCAGCATCGGAATGTGACTTCCGCATATGTTTCAAGCATCATCACGCACCTAGTTGAGACGGACGTGTCTGTCTCCCCCAAGATCTGATGTCGAAGTCGCCAATTAGGTTGGCTATCGGCCCGACTCTGATGGTCCGACGAGCCAAGCGAAGGTTATCGAGAACATGTACGAGACATACGAAGAGGCATATAACCTTGTGCGAGATTGCTTCACCGCATTATCGAATCAAACCTCGCATGCATAAACAAGCTTGACCGTGAAGATGCTGAGAAAGGTCCCAACCACTTCATACTGGACTGGGTTTTCTGGGCTTTCGCTCAGGCCATCGGGGGCTTCAAGTTCTGTCGTCTCGTGTTAACGATGGATGTCACTTTCCTCACGGGGAGGTACAAGGGCACCATCCTCACCACGGTGGCGGCCAACGCGAATGACCAGCTTTTCCCAGTAGCATTTGCCATTGTAGAGCGAGAACACATCTAGTGGTGTGGTTCTGGAGAACGGTGGCAGCGGTGGTGGAGACCGACCTAACGTCGCCTAATCACAGAACCGCAATCTTTGGGTTGTTGGCGCCATCAACACTATGCGGCGTGGGATGGATCCGTCTCACGATGGAGCGATGTGTAATCCGTGGTGCATGAGACATTTTGCATCTAATTTGTTCACGTGATTCGCGATCAGAAGTCATGAAGGCGTTCAAGGCATTGTGTCTGCAGAACCGAGGTGAAAGTTTGAGTCCATGCGGAGAGACCTCGAATACCGGACTCACGAGGCATACAAGGAGTCCACTCGGAGAACGCGACCAAGACAACGGTCTAACAGCGGGCCGGACGGCGCGCGGTTAGAACGACGTTTTTCTTTCTTCACGGGCCGGTGTGGGCCGCTCACTATAAACCGGCGAGGCACGAGCTCGGTAGGGTTTCCTACCAAGTGGCGGCAAGCGGTGGCGGCGCGCGGCGAATGACGGGCGGCGACGGCGGCGCGAGCAACGGCGGCGACGGCCGTGGGTTGGCTCTGTGGCGGCAGCTCCGGCAAAGGAGGCGCTCGGGCTCGTGAAGATGGTGACGGCGCGCGTGGGAGAGCAGCCAGCGGAGACCCCGAGCGTCGGCGGTGGTGCGTGTGGCGAGCGGCGACGGCCGGCGCCCGAGCAAGGCCGGCGAGGGGCGGCAGCGGCGAGGACCGGCGAGGAGCGGCGGCGGCCGGATGATCGCGGCGAAGACGCAGCTTCGGCGCCGACTCCGGAAGACCCGACACGGCGACGCCCAGAGCGACGGCCGAGTGACGGAGGCGAAGCGGCGACGATGCGCACGAGGCCGAGGCGGCCTAGCGCAGGCAGGAGGCGGAGGCGACGCCGCGGCGAGAGGATAGCGACAAGAAACCCTAGGTTCGCTCGATACCATGTTATGAATAACGCTTGTATTCAATATGGGGCCAATGGGCCAAGATATATACACAAGTACATGTGGTGAATATGCAAAGAACCGCTTATAACAATGGGGAATAACACATATACATATATATCTCTAACACTTAGAAGTCCGCAAACGCTTGACCTTTCGCAAACAATTGTAGTGGCACATAGGAATAGTGCATTTGGGTTTCAATAAAACTGACTCGGCTCGCCCTATCATGTAATAGTTCGACAATAGTAGACTGAGCGCTATTCTTTTTCTCCTCCTTTCTCCAACTTCAAACGTTGTACTTAGCATCTTGCAACAAAATTGAGATCCCATTGTTCTTGAGTTATCTAAATAATATAAACAGCCTTGACCTCTCAAGCAACCAAATTGATGGGGTTAAACCTGAGTGGATATGGGGGCCTAAACCTTTACTATTTGAATCTCTCCTACAACTTCTTTAGTAGTATCTGTTATATATATATAGGAAAAATACTTTCTACTCCCGGGAGTAGTTACTCCCACCTTTGATATACCACCTAAAAGAACTTGACATACTCCATTATCACTTTGGGTATACTCATATACTAATTATAAGATACTCCAATGTGAACCACACGAAAAATTTGCAAAAGAGTCTATAGTTTTTAGCATATTTTGTAAATATCTTCATATTCGCACATAAAAAGGAGTATGTCTAAAGATTGTACATACCACCTCTGAAAATATGTAAATACCACCTATATGGTCTTATATACTCATATACTACACATACATACTCTCGGTTGCGCAAGATACTCTTGCGCAACCGAGAGTATGTATGTGTAGTATACGAGTATATAAGACCACCTAGGTGGTATTCACATCTTTTTAGGGGTGGTATGTACAATTTTTTAGACATACTCCTTTTTATGTGACATACGCTCGGGGTCGCGAGATCTGCAGGTGTTACTACCTCGAGCGCTCTCCTTCTCCCCCATGCTAGCCTCTGCTGCTGCTGCTGCCAGAGGAGACCTGCAGCTCGCGCCGCGGCCCCGAGCGCCCTCCTTTCCCCCGGGTTGCCCCGAGTGCCGCCGCCCCGAGTGGCCTCCTCTCCCCCGGGTCGCCCCAAAGCTTGCCTTCCCCGAGCTCACGTTGCCCGGATCCGCAACCGAGCGCCTTCACCGCTCTCCTGGCTGCCGAGGAGACCCTGCAGCTGCGGCCGCCGCCTCAAGTGCCCTCCTCTCCCAGTCGCCCGAGCACCGCCTTCCCGAAGCTTGCACCGCTCGATCCGCAGCCACCACATTTGCCGCTCGATCTGCAGCCCCACGAGCTCTCCTCGGCCTCTCCGTGCGGCGCCGAGCTTCTCCCTCGACTTCTCCCGAGCTCACGCTTGGTTCGTGGCCGAGCACCCTCGCCTCTGGCGCGGTCGATTATGCCTCCTCGAGCCTTCCTCACCCTGAGCCTTTGTTGGAAAAACCGGAGGAAGCCTCACGAAGCAAAGCAACTCCTCGCTTAGTCCTCATCTTCCCGATGTGTAGTGGCCATCACTCAAGATGGCACCCTCCGGAACCTCGAGCACGGTACCGTCTCGGCCCGATGCTCGGCCACATTCAACGGTGTCAACTATCATGAGTTTGTCCAAAGACACGAGGATGCACCCACGGGACGAGGTAACGCCTGCTTTTTCGAGCTTTTGATTTTTTTAAAAATAACCATTTGGTTTTGTTGAAGTTCTAAAGTTTAACTTGAGATTTAAAAAATTAAAAATAATTTAAATGACTAAATCTAACTTCAACTAATTCAAAATTTTGGTTTGGAGTTTGTTGGAGTTCTCTTGTGTTTAAAATCCCCTTTCTCTGTTCATTCCGTTCTTCTCTCGACCGCCTTAGGACCTCCCTCGAGGACCTCCTACGACCACATCTTTGGTTTCGACCACCCTTCCTTTTCGACCACCCTCTCGTGTCGATCGGTCTGTTGGTTTCGACCAAGCTGTTGGTTTTAACCAGTCTATTGGTGTCGGTCGCCTCTTAATTTTGACCAACCTTTCGGTTTGATCGTCCACTTTGTCACCGCACACCTTCTCTTTCCTCCTCTGCTTCCTCAACGACGTGCGCATTAAATGCGTCGCCTCATTGCGCCTGCCCTCATCCCGTCCCTCTCACGTGCACATTAAATGTTATTGTCTCCGCATTGCATTTTTCTTTCCCTTTTCACATCGCTTCATCTTCTTCATTGTCTCCGCTCTGCGCATTTTTCATCCCTTTTCACACCGCTCCATCTTGTTGCCCGCTCTCCTTTCTTCCTCTATAAATAGAACACTAGAGAGCCTTTGCCTCTTGTTTTTCCCTCAACTTTCAACTCTCCTCTCTCGCTACTGCTTCGCCACCGGCGCTGGGAGCTCATGCCACCGCCTCTAGGGCCGCCGTCAAGCTTCTCCCGCCGACGCACCGAACTACATTCCTCCTCATCGAATCAGGCGCCGCTTCGCCTATTTAGGTGAGCATCGCGTGCACCCAACTCTCCTCCTCACTCTTGTTGTTGTGGTTTGCCTAAAGCACCGCGCTCTGAGTTTAATCCCGCATCAATTCTTGTCCTAGAGCTCCTTGAAGCAATCTTTCTCTCTATTTCAGCTTTATTTCGCGAGAGCGCCTCATTTCCTCTTCCCCGTCGGTCCCGGCTTACCCTTCGCTGTCCTTCTTCGCCTTGGTTGTGAGTTTCCCGCTTGTCGTTCGCGATCCACCGCCTCCTCCGGTCCCTCTCTCGCTCGTGAGTTCCTCGTATCCTATTTTCTCTTATTCTTTTGGCCAACTTCCCGCACTGCTCGCTATTTTGTTCTTTCGATCGTCGAAAGTGCCGAGTCTTTTTGTTCTTTCGACCGCGTTGAGCAATCGAGTTCTTTCTTCTCTTTCAACCGCTGTTGAGTAGTCGTATCATTCCCGTATTCGAATTTTTGGCACATACAACACGTTTTGAAATCGTATTAGCAGAAATAACCACGGCGTGCACGTATATGGAGAATTAGCTCCGCTGGCGCACGGTGATCGTGCGCCAATGGCTCCCGTGCCGCCACGTGGTGTTGGCGCACAGTGGCCGTGCGCCAACACCGGAGCCACCGCCACACGCCCCGCCAACCCTACCGACCCCGCCACCTCAGCATGCACCACCCCGACCCCTCGCCACCTCACCTCGCTGGCGCACGGTGTGCATACGCCAGCTGTTGGTGCACGCACACCGTGCGCTAGCTGTTGGAGCATGCACACCATGCGCCAGCCAATTAGTGGCTAATTAGGTTAGTTAGCTAATTAGGTTAGTTAGTTAGTTAGGTTAGGTTAGTTTTAGGCTCAAATTTGAAGGAATTTTAAAATATAGCAAATGAGTTCAAAAAATTATAATTTTTTTTGTGGAGCCTCCTGACACCGTGTACTTGCTTGTGTAAATTTGTTATAGTTTTATTCGTTCAGAATTTTTATCGCTATTTTGTATAAGTGTCATGTTCGTACGAATCAATAAATGTAGAAAATAAGCTCAAAAAATTATTAATTTTATTTTGAAGGCTCCTCACACAGTGGACTTGATTGTGTAATGTTCCGGCAATTTTATATGTGTTTTGGTATTGTCTCAAAAATTTAGGAGTTAGGTTCCGAAAATTTCGATTTTAGGTTTCGGAAATTATGGTTTCATGATTTCATGTGACTTGGAATGTATAGAAAAAGCGCTGCATTGCAACTCCATTGGAGATGTCAATATAAGAGGCAACACCCTCCCGACACGCCCGCCCCTCCGGCCCTCCCTCTCGCCCGCCACACTCGCCACGCACCTGGACTGTTCTGCGGAGAATTAAAAAACCGCACGGTGGCCATCTTTCCCACCGTCCCTCCTCCCTCCTCCGCACATCCGCCATTATCATCCGGAAATTCTGGCACCAACGCTTACAGAATTCCCGGTGCCAACACCACGACTCCTCCGCTCGACTATAAATACCGAACTCTGGTACTCGCTCTTTGCTCATCTCATTTGTGTTTCGATTCTCGTTCTTGCGCTCGTCGCTGATAACTCAGAGAACATAACATAATTACCTTTATTGGGAGGTTAACTGTTTTCTTGCTTCTCGTTGCTCGTCGCTCGCCCTTTTTTTATTACTTTCTCCCAAAGGCTAGGTAATTTGTCGGATGTTTTTGCAGTTATTACCGTAGTCGTAATTAGTGGAAATGAACTACCAGGAATTTATGTAATGGTAATTAATCAGTCATAATTAGTTAAGTAGGAATTAGTTAGGCATAACTCATTCGTAATTATTTAGTGTTTGTTGTGGGTTTAGGTATTTTCGAATATGCAAGACTTGTTTGTGTTTTACGGCGATGGTCTCGTCCGGGCCGGACTCGATGGGTTAGACCTGTCGAGATGCCAATACAAGGTGGTCTGGGCGGAGGGGCTCCACTCGATGAATATTCACGAGCTGCGAAGCTTCATTCGGAGGGAGTTCGTCGCGGAGGCAACGACGAAGAAAGTTGTAATCGAGGCGATCACCTGCACGAATTATGTGTGGGAGCTCGTCAAGGTGAATGGAAGCATAGCATGGAGACAGTACATGGAGATTGCCTCTCACCGAGATAACCATTCACGGAAGCCTATGGTGTACGTGGAATTTCGTACGCAGGCGAGAAACCCCAAGATGCCGGGCCTCTGCCGCAAGCGCATGCCGAGAGTGAAGATGGCAGCACGGAATGTGATGCCTCAGAGGGAAGTCCCACGCCTAATTTTGTGCCAAATAAGGGGGCGAAAACGTGGTGGTCGGCCTGCATCGACTGCCACGAGTATCTACCGGACGAGCCTCTCGGGTTGGTGTCTGACGAGGACGCCGACCCAAGCTCGGATGGTAGCGATGAGGACGCACACCAAGCCGGTGGTCCTTACGTGGCATCGAGGCTTGATGATATCGTGGTGCGTTCACTCATACTTCTGCAAGAAGAAGGCTCGCAGTGGGGGTTTGAAGCCGACACCCTCTTAGTTGGGCAGTGCTTCCCGGACAAGGTGGTCGTGCAACAAGCTATAGCACGGTACGCCTTGTCTATCACCAGTATGTACCGAGTGCATCGGTTCAACTCGGCAAAGCACGCGATGAAGCGCGAGTGGAAGGCTACCGTGGCAGGTCACCACCGAGCAAAGATCTTGGCCCGGTCTTCATGGTCAAGGCGCTGATCGACCACACTTGCAAGCTCAGCGAGCCCCTGCGGCAGCATCGGAACGTGACTTCCGCATATGTTTCAAGCCTCATCACGCACCTAGTTAAGACGGACATGTCTATCTCCCCCAAGATGCTGATGTCGGAAGTCGCCAATTAGGTTGGCTATCCAGCCAGCTACAGTAAGGTCCGACGAGCCAAACAGAAGGTTATCGAGAACATGTACGAGACATACGAAGAGGCATACAACCTTGTGCCGAGATTGCTTCACCAGATTATCGAATCAAACCCCGGTACGTACATAAACAAGCTTGACCGTGAAGATACTGAGAAAGGTCCCAACCACTTCATACTGGACTGGGTTTTTTGGGCTTTTGCTCAGGCCATCGGGGGCTTCAAGTTCTGTCGTCTCGTGTTAACGATGGATGTCACTTTCCTCACGGGGAGGTACAAGGGCACCATCCTCACCATGGTGGCGGCCGACGCGAATGACCAGCTTTTCTCAGTAGCATTTGCCATTGTAGAGAGTGAGAACACATCTAGCTGGCTGTGGTTCCTAGAGAACGTGAAAACGGCAGTGGTGGGAGACCGACCTAACGTCTGCCTAATCACAGACCGCAATGCTGGGTTGTTGGCGGCCATCAACACTATGCAGCGTGGGATGGATCCGTCTCACCAGTGGAACGATGTGTAATCCAGGTGGTGCATGAGACATTTTGCATCTAATTTGTTCACGTGATTCCGCAGTCAGGAAGTCATGAAGACGTTCAAGGCATTGTGTCTGCAGAACCAGAGGCGAAAGTTTGAGTCCATCTGGAGAGACCTCGAATACCAGACTACGAGGCATACAAGGGAGTCCACTCCGGAGGGAGAGCAACCCAGCAGTGCTATACGCTTCTCGGAGTGGATTCATGGGCATGCTCCTTAATTGGAGAAATTGTCCCTCCTCTATGACACAGATGGTGCAAGGTACAGGATTATGACAACCAACATGTCCGAGATCTACAACAGCATCTTCAAAGGTGTGCAGCGTCTCCATATCACCGCGATTGTCCAAGAGACATGGACTCGCACTATTGGTTATTTCGTCAATAGAGCCACCGCAGCCAAGCGATAGATGGACGTAGGCAAGCAGTGGTACGAGAACATGCAGAGGCACATGGACCGGAAGATAGAGAATGCCCAAATGCACGACATCGGGGTGATCGACGGTCTCAGGTGAAAGTATGAAATTAGGCTTCGGCAAAAATACGTCAACAGTCATGCCAGGGGGGAAAGGAAACAGGCATGCACCCTGGGTGATGTGGCGATATGCACCTGCAACAAGCCAAAGCTCCTCCACAAGCCATGCTCGCATATGTACAAGGCGTGTGTGCAAATGAGACAGATGTCTACGTCGTACATCTCTGAGTACTACGACATGTAGCACCTATTCGGTACATGGAGTGGAGAGTTTCACTCATATAGGTTGGAATAAACTACAAGGATTTTTGGCCGGACATGGTGCAATGGGGTCCCAATAGGGACTTGAAGAGAATAGGAAGGGCGAGGCGCACGCGACGCTTCTAGAATGACATAGATGCTAGTCAACGTACCAGTATTAGCCGCACAATCAAGTGCAGGATATGCAAGACCCCTAGGCACTCAATGAAGGATTGTCCCGACAGACCCCTAGGCATTCAGTGTCGTAATGTAGTACTATTTTTACGAATTTGTAATGTAGAAAATGAGCTCAAAAAGTTATAAATTTTATTTTGAAGGCTCCTCATCCAATGGACTTGATTGTGTGTCAATGTTCTCTGCCTGCTACGATGCATGAAGGACTGCGATGCGTAGATTAAGAGTGGACATTACAATATCATTACAATAGAAATTCCACTTGGCAAGAACAACATATAATAAAAAAAAAAGTCCGCAAAACTAACTATCTTAACTAATTTTTGAAGTATTTTCTCAACTCTTTTCATCCTTTCATCCAGTCTTTTAAGTCTATTCTCTTCGTTTTGCATTGGTTGATCAGAAGGTCGAGCCACTGGACAAAATGCAGCAACACCACGGGAGTCTTCTTGCAAAGCAGTAATTTGCATTGCAATATCTCGAACCACAGGGACAACTTCATCAGCCCACTACCAAAACCGACATGTTGTGTTCTGGAAAAGAATTACAGCTTCAAATGAAAATAAAACAACATGCTATTTCGAATGGAATTCATTCATGATTATTTTCCACAAGTTACCGTAAGATTTGAACACTTCATGAACACTCGGGATGGATTAGTTGGCGTGTGTGAGGTGAACACATTCGCTGGATCCCTGCAACGAGGGCAAACCAGGTGCTGCCGCAGTCATTCTAACTGTCTACTCACTCGTAAGTTGGATGAGGCCGAAGACATCCCGTTTAAGACTGGAAGAAAGGAGAAGAGGAAGTAAAGAGTGAGGTAAATGGTAGCCAAAGCATCCATATATAGCCAGCAGTAGCAGAAAATGGCGCAAAAGTTGCGGAGGTAGAGTTGTCATTTCCCTCTGAAAAGGTCACGAGGCGGAGTGTAGTCCTCTCAGTCTGAAAAGTAAGCATCGCAACATCGCAGTGTGTTGTCATATCGGTATGAAAAGGTGGTGTGGGGGCAAATACGTCCATTGGACGGTACACGATAGTTGATCCGATAAGGAGGCTACATGGCACGCAGGCTAACGAAACAAGGACGGTACACGCATGCCTTTAGGAAAATAGAAATACATGGGACATGTGGACGAATAGGGTCGAACTACTGCGTGGAACGTGGCCATTTGCCCTTGCGGCCCAGCTCGACGTTGTACTCCTCACCTTACGCCTTAGCTCTCGCTGCGATGGCCCTCTTTCGCTCCTCTCGACCTCGCGTCGCCTAGCATGCTCGTGCTCCTCCTCCTCGCGCAGCCTGTCCCGCCTCTCCTGCTCGTCCTTCTCAGCCTACAACTCTTCGAAGCACCTTTCACGTGCCTCGATGTCCTCCCTGACCCAGCTCTTCTGTGTCAGCAGCATCCACATGTCGTAGGGTGGATCTTATCGTTGATCCACTGGCTAAAGTCGCATAGGTGTGGCGAAGACTGCGGTAGGAAGAGAGACGTGGTTAGGGCATAACAGGAAGAAAAATAGTCGTGTGCACTAAAATACGATTTCATTACTAGCGGCCTGTGGCTCTTCGTGTCAACCTGCGGTCGGGGTAGTCTGCACCGTAGTTTGGGCAGCACCAATAGCGCTGCCCAATGGTCTACTCGTTAGTTGATTTGATGCACTTGCAGGCGTCTCGACACCAGCAAAGGGGTGGCGCCACCCCCATCGGGGGCCCTTTCAGAGAACGTTCAGTGGGCATAGGAGGGGGGCCATGGCTTGACCCAGAATTATTGGGCGTACTGCGAGGCAGCCTCCTCATATCCACGAGCTCCGGAAAAGTTTGGTGTGTGAAAGGTCACGACTAGCCACATGATGGTGAGTGGTGGTCTCGTGGGAGACACCGACCCTTCAACAGTTTGCGGATTTTCTCTCATACCTTCTCCTTGTCAATGTTATCTAGGTAGTGTTGTTAGTGTAGAGTTGTTGGCCGAGTAGCGTTGCATTTATAGCGAGAGCAGACGCAGCTGTAGCGGCTCCATTGCGACGAGGCACGGATGTGTTTCGTGTCCTCGCGCAGTGAGTCGTCAGGTCACGTCCCTGCGCAAAGCTGAGTCGTCGGGTCACATCGCTGCGCAAAGCTGCCTTCTCGGGTCACGTCTCTGCGCAAAGCTGCCTCGTCGGGTTACATCACTCCGCAAAGCTGCCTCGTCGGGTTACATCACTCCGCAAAGCTGTCGGATCATGTCCCTGCGCAAAGCTGCCTCATCGGGTATGCATATTTTGGTTGTTATGTGTGTACTCCTACGCCATATTGTATATCGACATGTCTAATGGAGTTGCAATGCGACCTAAATCTTACCAATGTGCATAAGTCTAAAACATGAAATTTTTATAGTAGACAACACCACATGAGATGAACAATGCAATTAGATTCACCTCATTTGGAGCTAAGATGAATTTTCTATGATTTTTTAAAGTTAGGAAAGTAGTGCATAATTCATAGGTAAAATAAGATTTTTAGAGATAGTAACATACTCAAAACCTATTCTACAATAAAGTACAGTAACAGAGAAATCCAACAAAATTGAGTTTACTCAAATTGGAGTTACTGAGAAATACTTATGTATTTTTGAAGTTTAAAAGAATTTCTAGTGCAAGAATCGAGCTATATCTAAAGTAATACAACTAATACAATTTTCTGGTACAGAAACATGTCCAAAAGCTATACCAAGATAAATTACACTAAAAATTTAACCCAACAAAATTGGTTTCATCCAAAAAGGAGTTAAAATGAAATACTTATGCTATTTTGAAGTTTAATACAATTTTCAGTATACAAATAAAGCATTTCAGAAATCACAAAAGCATTAAAGACTTTTTATACCCAGCCAGACTTAGCCCAAGGGGATGACAGACGGGGTCCACGACCAGTGCTACATACAGGGTGGAAATTGAGCACTTAATGGCATCGGGCCCACCTGACATGGCCTCGGGCCCGGGCTATCAGTGTCAATGAGAAGGGGCTGGGTCGGACCGTCGATCCTCAATCGAACGATCCACATGAAAGCAACGTTTGGACGGTCCGAACGGCTCAATCAATCTGGGTCATTCATCTTAAATCGGATGGTCCACGTGAAGGGGTGCTTTCGGATGGTCCGAACGGCTCTAATCAATTTGGGCTGTTGAGATCCAATCGGACGGCCCACGCGAATGGGACGTTCGACGGTTCGATCGGCCCACTCACTCAGACCGTTGAGATCCAATCGGACGGCCCAAAGTGAAAGGGTAAGTGGTGCGGTGTGACTGAGCGGGTTGGGTTCGGCCGAGTCAAGGTGGCTCAGTCGGCCCAACCGTAATTTCTGATTTTTGATAAAAGGCTGAGAGTGAAAAGGAATTTTACACAGAGTTTAGAAGCTCCAAAATTTCTGAAATTTTTACAGGAAGTTCCTGACTCTAAGATTAACCTTGTATAAAATTTCTAGAGATTTTCATGCATTCAATTTTTTCCCAGAAATTTCTCAAGATTCTGACCTAAGGTTTGACTAAGAGTCTAACTGGTTTGACTAGCCCTTTTTAAATAGTAAATAGTTTCCAAAAATTATGAAATTTTTTATAGGGGTTACAAAGATGATCTAGAAGCTAGGAAAAATAATTTCAGAGGATGATCAGAAGATTTTGTTCAAAAGTTTTAAATGACCATGCTTCTAGATAATTGAAGCAATAGGTTTTCAAAATCACAAAACCTTTTAGAGAAATTCAAAAAAATACAAATAACAACATGATGCATGAAATTTTTTAAATTCTACCCATTTTTATACATTTGAAACACAAACCGAGTTTTGGGATGTTACACATGAAGTCATGAAACTCTAATTTCTGAAACCTAAAATCAAAATTTTTATGACATAAATCCTAAAATTTTGAGATAATACCAGAATACATATAAAATTGCCAAAATATTACACAATTAATTAAACTACATGAGGAGTCTTCAAAATAAAATTCATAATTTTGGAGCATATTTTCTACATTACAAATTCATAAAAACAGAACACGTTTAAGAATTTCTCAGTAACTCCAATTTGAGTAAACTCAATTTTGTTGGATTCCTCTGTTAGTGTACTTTATTGTAGAATAGGTTTTGAGTATGTCACTGTCTCTAAAAATCTTACTTTACCTATGACTTATGCACTACTTTCATAACTTTGAAAAAACATAGAAAATTCATCTTAGCTCCAAATGAGGTGAATCAAATCACACTGTTCATCTCATGTGGTGCTCTGTCTACCATAAAAATTTCATGTTCACCACCTCTCTGGAGTTGTATTGCAACTCTATTGGAGATGTCGATATACAATATGGCGCTGGAATACAGACGTAACAACCAAAATACGCGTACAAATATAGTAAAACAAAATCGCATAACACGCAATGCTATATGGCTCACTCGTCTGAGCCATGTCTGCTGCGGCAGCGTCTGCGTGTGCGGCCTTGTTTTGCACCTAGCATGACCCATGGAGTATGTCCATCGGTCCGGAGAACGCGTGTCGGTTCGAAGGGGGTACGGAGACCGTTGAGGCGGAGGTGGACCAGCAGACTGACTCTAGAGCAGAGTCTGGTAGGCGTACATGTCGTCGTGATGAGCCATGCCGACCTGGGGGACACCTCCGAGGAATTCATCCACGACGGAGGCTATAAAACCACTCTGGCGAAACGATGCCTACAACTCCAGTTGCGCGGATGGGCTCTGGCCTTGGACGTACGGGGTTCCCGCGTACCCGGAGGAGCTCTGGCCTTGAACGTACGGTGGGGCAGCGAACTTAGAGGAGCTCTGCCCTGCGTACGGTTGGGCAGCGAACCTGGAGGAGCTCTGCCCTGCGTACGCTAGAAACCCTAGCTGCCATTGTCCATACCCTAGCGTCGTATACTGCTCCCTGGCAGGAGCCGGGAGACTCGTATTCTCGTCATGAGTCGACGTGAACTGGCCGTCACCCCCACGGCCAATTGAATGCTGCAAGACGGAACGATGTTAGTACAAATAAACACTCTAGACGTAAACTAAGAACCTCGTACCTCCCGGATGTGCAGTGCAGATAACCTAGGGGAGCGCCAGTCTTTGTACCGGGTCCGGACGACAGAAGTGATTCATCCCGACGGACCTACGGTGAGAGAACATCATGATGTTAGCGAAACGTAAGGCATAACCAAAAAAACTAAACGTAAATTTGTATATAGCGACTTACCTCCGCGGTGACCTGGCCCACGGATAACCGACAGGGAACACTACGATGCCTGTCGGACTCGCTAGGTCGTGGTGACCTAGCGGGTGAGCACGCCCCACTTTGTGCCTGATGCGCAGGACGTCGCCCCTCGAACAACCGCAGCTCAAGTTCTTTATTATCTTCTTGATCTCCGCCGAGATGTGCTTCAAAACTTTTTTATATCCCGTCGGGGTTCTATCTGGGCTGCGTAGGGCGTCCTCCGATGCGCTCTGGACGCACAGCGCCCACTCCAACTGTAGTGACATACGTAACATGATCATTAACAAAAAGTACGAATGTCATCAATGAAACGCCACGAAGCGCTGTGACGATCGTACGTGCGACGGAGGCTCTCTTGGTGTGTCAGATCTGTCACCTCCTCCGGACGCTTTGGAGGAGGAATGGTAAGTCTTGCGTGCGTTCGTGGCACGCACCACTCCATGTATGCACCGTACGACTCAAGGTCATACGGACGCTGCTCATTGCAGACATCCACGTGCGCCCTGTTCATCCATGTTGTAGTCCACTGTTGCTGCTGTATTCGCCAGTCTTGAATACGCCCACCCGCCCTCGATTGCCTGCATTTTCGGAAAGATTAATGTTAGAAAAGAAGACATAATGACTGCAAACATTACTCAGATGAAGTTTGACTCACAGGTGTACGACAACCCAATCAGCGCCCATGTGGCATTTTCTTTCTTTTCCGTTGAAAAATAATTCACGAAAATTAAAACCCTGTGGTCGACGTCACCGCGATAAGTCTATTTTCCTTTGCAAAATAAATTAGAAAATCAGAAAATCCCTTTTTCTTCATTTCATGTTATTTCAAACTTCCGAGGTCAGAACTTCTTCGTTCAACTCCGATTCGAGTGATTCAAATTTCTAAATTCACCTAAATTCCTCCTCTTGTTGTTAGTGCTAATTTGGTATTTATTTGGACTTTATTTGGAGTTGTTTTATTTATTTGGCTTCGTTCAAACATGTAGATCCCAAATTTTTAAGATTTCTCGAACCCGACGACCGAAGCACTTCAACTCTTCAACGAATGCAAGTCGTAGACCTTTGATCATGTTGAACCCATTTTATAAACTATGTTGTTTGATATAAACATGCATTGCTAGTTTTTTATTAAATGGTTTCGGGGGTAGTTAATTGCCTAATTGTTGTATACCTCCTTGAATAATCGCTATCGACATGTTTCTGTTAGACCATGTGGCTAGGTCTATGCTATTTTAGTTGATGAATAATTGACAATATTGGGTACTGATGTTATTTGAGGCGTGTGGTGTGTGTGGACTAATGTCGGTCAAGTTGGGAAGAACTTGTGCCGAGAAAAGATGGTGTTTTGGTCTTTGCATGTGCAGGATAACTCGGAGGCGATCGTGGTCTACGGCGGTGACTGAGAGATGGCTTTGTGCGAAGTCATAGTCCAGAGGGTCGAGGATGCTGGAGGAGACGGCTGAGCTCGAGTTAGGGCGTGTGGAGATTAAAGATGGATGATGCGTATTGGAGTTACGGAGGTGTAGTCCGGAGGCTACGACACGTGACAATTTTGGAGTGTCCAAAATGAGTTTTGTAATCTGGTGTAAAAGGTCACATATTGGGCCCTAGTACTAGTGGGCCGTACGTATGGGCTTATGCATTAGGGTTGTGGTCTTTGGTTTACTTTTTCATGTACGTGAGGAGGTTTGTTTGGGGCATTGCACATATCGAAAGCAACATTATTAGTCCTTGGACTATTGACGCATTGAGGTTGTAGGTGCTGCTACTGGATGCTATGCCTGGTGGCGCAGAGATTGATTAGGTCTTGTGCTTGTTGGCTTAGCTTTGGTTCGAGTATACATGAGGCTCTATACTTTGGCAGAAATTTGCCAAGAGTTTATCGCGTCGCATAACGTAGTCTTCGTTTGTTTAATTGCTACAAGAACATATACTATTTAAGCAAGATACATACTGCTTTACAAGATCTTGCAAGAGCTACGCATCAAAAAGCGCATTGTCCCCTTTGATTTTGTGTTTTATTTGTGTTGGCAAGTTGCACAATCGAAAAAATGAGATTTTGAGAAAAAGCTTTCACCGTGGATTACAATCATTCACCCCTTCTAATTGTCACAACGATCCTACGCTTCCTTGAATGACATAAACCCTTGGACACCATAGGATGGGTTAGTTTAGTTGGACTTTGATAAACTACCAACACGGGTATCGTATTATGCTTAGCCATGCTATAGTTGTACGTTTGGACTCATGATCACATGCGCGTATGGATAAACATGACTAATTGAATTATAGAATCGTGGCGCGGTCACTGTTATTAAAAAATATTGTGCCGAGGCTAGGGTGACTTTTGGTCGGGTTAAAGCAAAATGATTTATACTCGGGCGAGTGATTGTGCAGTAAAGGCGATGATTTTGGTATGTGGTTGCCTCGCTTGAGTAGCAATTAAGGACTTAACTTTGTGCGTCATTGACCTGGACCATACCGTGCAACCACAAATTCATTTATGAGGTGGACCTTACCAACTAATTAGCAATGTTCTGATTTGGTTCTGTTGAGGGTTGATAAGTGGCGCAAGAGGGGGCCTAGAATGGTGAAACCTTAGCGGGCAGAACCAAGTCAAAACAAAGCTTTGTAAAAGTCTTATGATAATCACTTAGTCGCACACCTCGAAAGTGTGTTAAACGGATAGTATAAGTTGATTATCTCTTGTGGGTCAACATAACATCCCTAATTTACGAGTTTTTGAATTTTCAAAAGTTTTAAAAGTAACCATTTGGTTTAATCGCAAAAAGCTTAAATTGAAAATTTAGAAGTCAAAAACCTTTTAAATAGAATTAATCCAACTTCAATTAAATTAAAAAGTCAGTTTATTGGAGTTTCCTGGATTTTATTTGGATTTTAAGTCTTTATTTTCTTTTTCTGGATTTTAATTTGGCTTTTCCCTTTTTGTTTGAAGCCAAAATCTATTTTATTTGCAAAATTAAAAATTAAAGTATAGCTAAAAGTATTTTTATTAAGTTCTAAATAATTCAAGGGACTTCTGTGAATTTTCTCGGAATTTTTAGACTCTATTAACTATTTTTGTAAAAGTGTTTTTGCTTTTTCGGGATTTCTTTAATCGGAAATCACTTAAAATCCTCCTCGTGCCTTTGGGTCGAAACCCACCCTTCGGCCCACTTCTTTCTCCAGCGCCGGCCCGCTGCACGCGTGCGCGCGCCTCTCCTCCTTGACCGTCCGATCGCAACGGACGGCTCGCCTCCGCCACGCCTCCTCCGCTCGACTGCTCGACAAATCGGACGGCCGCCTCTTCGCCCTCGCGCGATCGTCCTCCTCCGGACTCGCATTTCGCCGGTCCTCGTCGCCCGTCCCCTCGCCGCCTCCTCGCAACCCACCCGCTCGCGCGCCGCCGCCGCCTCTTACCCCGCCCCATCGCTGCTTCCCACGCCGCTGCGCCGCCATTGCCGCGACGACACTGCCTCTCCTTCCTCCGACTCAAGCCCTCGCCTCTATTTAAGCACGCCCGGCCGCGCCTCCTCTCTCTCTTTCCCCTTTCCCTTCCCTCTCTCCCGAGCTCGCCGCGTCGGAGTTTCGCCGCGCCGCCGAAGCCGCGTTTCGCCCGCCGCCGCCATCAAGCCTCCTTCGCGGCCCGACCACCTCGCATCGCCGCACCGAGGCGCACCCGGCGCGTGCCTCCTCGACTCCAGAAGCCCCTCGGAGGGTCGCCGCCGTGTTCACCCGCCGCCGCCGCCTCTCACTCGCCGCCGGTCTCCCGTTGCTCCCCGCCGACGAGACCGTGACCACCGAGATCGCCGCGAGCTCTTCTTCGCGCTGGTACCCTTGCCGCCGGCCGCCGTCCAGCCAATCGCCAGCGAGCCATCGGGCCCCGAGCGCCGCCACTCGGGTCCGACGTGGTTGCCGACGTGGTCGCCACCTCGGCGCCACGCCAACCTTTTTACGACGCGCGCGCCGGTCGGCGCACGTGGTTTTCGATTTTTCGTTGGAAAATAATTCAGCCGAAAAATAAAATCCTCACGACGTCACCGGCGCAATAATCGAATTTCCTTTGGAAAAATAAATCAGAAAATGAGGAAAATCCAATTTTCTTCATTTTATGTGTTTTTCCAACTTCGGAAGGCCATAACTTCTTCGTTCGAACTCCGATTCGAGTGATTCAAATTTCTAAATTCGTCTAAAATCCCCCTATTGCTGTTAGTGCTAATTTGGTATTTATTTGGAGTTTTTTTATTTTGCTTTTTCCGCACGTGTAGAAACCGGCTTTTCGAAAGACTTCTCGGATCCGACGACCGAAGCACCTCAACTCTTCAACGAAGGCAAGTCATAGACTTTTGATCATATTGAACCCATCTTTATAAAACTATATTGTTTTATATATATTCATGCACCGCTAGTTTTATATTAAAATTGTTTCGGGAGTAGATAATTGCCAAATTGATGTATGTCTCCTTGATAAATTGAAAATGACATGTATTCTTGAATGACATGAACCCTTGGACACCATAGGATGATTTATTGTAGTTGGACATTGATAAATCACCAACACGGGTATCGTTATATGCTTAGCCATGCTATAGTTGTATGTCGGGACTCATGGTCACATGCTCGAATAAATAAACATGACTAAATGAATTATGGAATGGTGGCGCGGCCACTTTTGTTAAAAGATGTTGTGCTGAGGCTAGGGTGGTCTTTGGCCAGGTTGAACCGAAAATGTTTTATGCTCGGGCGAGTGGGCGGTGGTTAGTGTGGGTGTCGTAACGCACATTAGGACGTGGATTAGTCTCGCCTGAGCAGCGAACTAAGGACTTAACCTTGAACCATTGATCTGGGTCATACCGTGCAACCACATGTCTAGGATGGGGTGGACCTGGCCAACTAATTAGTAATGCTTTGAGTCGGTTCTGTTTTGGTTGAGAACGGCGCAAGAGGGGGCATGAATCTGGCGGGAGTTAGACCCGTTAGAAACGAATCCTTAGCGAGCAGAACCGAGTCAAAACAGAACTTTGTAAAGGCCTTGTCACGTGCTCTAGACTGTTTACCTAAGGTAGTGAGCGGTGGTATCGACGGATGCCAAACAATCTAGAGAAGTCGTGTCTTGTGGGTAAAGCTGTACAACCTCTGTAGAGTGTATAAAAACTATTCGAATAGCCATGTCCCCAGTTATGGGCATGCCCGGAGATTTCACGCAAGGGGTAGATGTTTTCTTTAAAATGGTGGAAGTGCTGGTTTGGATGGAATGGTTGGGATAATCTCTAGTTGTTTAAAAAAAAAACTGAATTACTTATGTATTATTCTTTTAAATTATGCTTTCAATCTACTTACTATATTTACTGTAAATGCTGCTTTCTGCAAAAGTAAACATAAAGCTATCATTGTCAAGCCTAGCATGAATAATAATTGCATACTGTTCCCTATGACTTGCTTAGTACATTCAACGTACTCACGGCTTGCGCCCTGTGTGTTAAATCCCCACAGAAGAACCAGGAAATCCGGAATATTACGAAGAAGAGTATCCTGAAGACTTTGCGAACTAGGTCGCGTCCTCCACTCGATTGTCTGTGGGCATGTCATGTGGCCACCCCGAGATGTTATGTTTCGCTGCAAGTTGTCTTTTGTTGCTAAGCCCTGTGTGGCGCACTCTGTAAGACTTGACCATAAGGTCCCTTTTGCTACCTATTAATATTAATTTGTCCGCTTCATCGTTATCTTGTTGTATGGTTCTGATTACACCGATGTTGTAACTGTGCGAGCTAGCTGCTGATCTGGGACTAGTTCAGAATGCACAGAGGGTCCTGGGGTTGCTTACCCGGGGTCCCGACAGTCAAGTTGTACAACCTCTGCAGAGTGTAAAACTATTTGAATAGCTGTGTCCCCGGTTATGGACAATTCCTGGTGATATCACACGAGGGGTAGATTTTCATCAAAAAAAAATGGTGGGAATGATGGTTTGGGTGGTTTGGTTGGGAAGTTCAGTTGTTGTTTTCCAAGAAACTTGTTTACTTATGTATTAATCTTTTAAATTGTGATTTTACAATCTACTTACCATATTTACTATCAATACGCGTCGCAAACTAAACATAAAGCTATCCTTGTCAAGCCTAGCATGAATAATAATTGCAAATATTTCCCACGGCTTGTTGAGTACATTCAAAGTACTCACGCTTTATGCCCTCTCGGTTTTTCATCACTAAAGAAGACCCGTGAAGCTCGGAATTTATGAAGAGGAGTACTTGAGAATTATGCGAACTAAGTCATGTCCTCCACTGATTGCCTGTGGACATATCGCTGGCCACCATGAGATATTTTGGGTTCCGCTGCAAGTTATCTTTTGTTGTTAAGCCCTGCGTGGCAACTCTGTAAGACTCGACCATAAGGTCCTTTTGCTACTAAGTAATATTATTTTGTCCGCTTCATCGTTATTTGGTTGTATGGTTATGATTACATCTATGTTGTAATTGTGCGAGCTAGCTACTGATCTGGGACTAGTTCAGAATGCACAGAGGGTTCCAGGGTTGCAACCCGGGGTCCCGACACACTCGGAGGGCCCGTAACAAGCGGCACACCCCGGATTGGGAGATCAGTCAAGAACGAGACGTCCTGCAGGGTGACCGTCATCTCACTCCACCGAAAGTGGAAGGTGTGCGTCTCGGGCCTCCACCTCTCGACAAGTGCGGACAACAGACTGGCGTCTAGGGTGAACTGGCGTCCGTCGGAGACTATCCTCGCAAGGGGCAACAAGCCCGTGTCCCGGAGGATCAGGATGTAGCGATCGTCCAGCGCCCAGCAGTCCCTCTCTGCCCGAAGCGCCAGGGGTGGAGAGCCATCCGCGTTAGTAGTGAGCCACAGCTTGCACCGATAGTCCTCATTGTACAATTGTTCTAGTAGCTCCAGTAGAAACATGGCTTGCAACAAATGAAATAGAAGGAAACATTAGTGAGAAGGTGGGTAATGAACATAAAAGATTGTAAATTAATTGCAGAGTAGTTTTCCTAGGGTGATAAGCTACATGATAAGCTCGCTTAATTAGATTATGCTCCTCTGTTCTTCAGTGAATGCATTTCTTATTATTTTATTTCGCTTTACGACCAAACTAACACTACAAATTAATGTACACTACTTTGTTAATTAATTACTTCTAATTATTTTGTAACTAATAAACATCAGAATTAAAAATTACAACCAAATTACTCGCGAACGACGGCGGTTAATAACGTTGAAATGTCCCCAAAAATATAATCGACAGAGCAAGAGTGTGTGAAATGACATAAATGAGCGGAAGAGCGAGCGAGCGACTGCGAAATGAAATCACGCTCCCTCCCTCTAATTATTATCCATTGCTCGAAAGGAATCCTTATCCCCCGCGCTAATTAAGGCATGAATGTCGGGGGACAAAGATTTGATGGATGAGACAAGGAGGTGACGGAAAACAAATGATTGATGCTTTTGGTGGAAAATTAAGGCATATGGAAGGAGGGCCTCGTTGAGATGTTTGGACAATCAACACATGGCGCCGAAATTTATTGATTTGTCCGAAAAGGATATTTATACGAAATAGAGATCAAAATTCTGAATGAATACAATTATGGAAAATTTACACAAGCAAGTACACAGTGTCAAGAGGCTCCACAAAATTTTTTATAATTTTTTAGACTCATTTACTATATTTTAAAATTCCTCCAAATTTCAGACCCTAACTAATTACCTAACTAACCTAACTAATCACCTAACTAACCTAATCACTAACTAACTAACCTAATTGGCTGGCGCACGGCCACCGTGTGCCCGCGCCTGGCGCATGGCCACCGTGTGCCGACCGCGTGAGGTGACGGGTTAATGAGTGGCGAGGCCAAGCGGCCTACCGCGAGGTGGCGGGCCGCGCCATGCGTCGGCAAGCAGCGCGCCGCACACGGTGGCCGCGCGCCGCCACATGTCGGGCTCTCGCCGTTGGTCACGCCACCGTGGCGCCAACGCTGCCATTTTTGCAAATACGATTCGTGATACGCCATATATGCAAATATGTGTTCAAAATTGGCTAGATTAGCCAAAAATTCTCCGTATTCTTCCTACGATCACATTGTGTAGTCGTATCCTTCCTACGACCGCGTCAAGAAGTCGTATCCCTCTTCCGAGCTGGTAGTCGAAGCCTTCATTTGATCACCTTCCGACCACTAGTGGTCGAATCAACCTTTCGACCAGACTTCCTTTCGACCAGGTAGTCCAAGCCTTCTGACCAGGTGGTTGAACCCCCTTCCGACCACATGTAGTCGAATCTCCCTCCGACTAGTCGAACCTTCTTCTGACCATATAATTCTCAAACTTTCGAGAGCTCGTTCTCCTCCGTACAAAGTTCGATTCGAGCGATTCAAATTTCTAAATCCATCTAACTTCCAGATCTAGCTATCTACGTTAAAATTATTTAATTTGGAGTTCATTTGATTTTATTTGTATTTATTTGAAGTTTATTTGAAGTCGGCTCGTTTTCACGTGTAGATTTCAACAACTTCGGAGAACCCGAGTACTCCGAAGAAGTAGATCCTCAAGCATTCGAGCAAGGCAAGTCATACCTTTGATCATATTGAAACCCAGTATTTCAAATTATTTAAATTCTATTTTAAATTATTATTGCATACATATTTCAATTCAAGTACTTTAAATCGTTGTTTTAACTTTATAGTTATTCCTAATTCCTTTGTACATCCACACTTGACTGTTATTTGAATCACCCTTGATACCCTAATAAAAGCTAGTTGGTATATTAGTATGAACTAGAACTTGTTGTAAAAACTCAGTGCTTAGTCACAACTTAGTTCAAAAATATTTATTTTGGGGAATTTAGCCACAAATTCAACTATGGTTTAAAGTGATACTATGATATTGTCTTTACCATAGAGATTTATAAAATAGTTTGACTTGTTAAGCAAAATAAAATTTAGCCACAAATTCAACTATGGTTTAAAATTGTTCAACTCCGTCAAAGGATGAGGCGACGGTTTTGCGTTTTCCATCCGTGGGTGAGGTGGGGCGAGAGAGAGATAGGCCGGGTGATGGTTTCAATGGGAGGAGATGGGAGTAACAGGAGATTGAGGGCAAAAGTCCAATGGCTAACGTTGCACGAAAGAGAATGGATCCAACAGTTCACGTCGTACGAAGGAGGACGGACGACCACCACCAACTGTAATATTTAAGTAGTTGAGATAGAGATCAGTTATTTAGGAATCTATCTATTATGTGTTTGAAATTATCTATTAGTTAGGCAAATTATTATTAGATTAGATTGTTAGAGATAAGTTTTCTTATAAATTATTTCTTGGGATCAAGTCGGTGGTTCCTATAAAAGGGATAACATGTATCCATCATCAATCAAGCAAGAAATAAATAAAGTTAGTACATAACCGGTTGGCTAAAGATAAGAGTCTCCTTGTCCGTCGGGAAGAGTCCTGACCGAGCTTGGAGGGCGATCCCTCGCCTCGTTGGCTAATCAGGCCTCAGAGCCTCGCTACCTCAACAGGGAAGAACCCTGTTGGCGATTAGATGAGGACGAGTGTCCTACCCTATGTTCTCGGACCCGTACCCAATCAACGGCCACAATATTTGGTATCAGAGCCACTCACCATTGCTTCCGGTGCCGCATCATCTCTTTTGGAGAAGTTGAAGGCTAACAACAAAAAGTGGAAGGTCTTACTCAACAACATGACTGCTCTGATACCAAATATTGCGGTCGTTGGTTGGATACAGGTCCGAGAACCGAGGGTAGGACACTTGCCCTCATCTAATCGTCGGTAGGGTTATTCCCTATCGAGATAGCGAGACTCTGAGGCTTGATTAGTCAGGGAGGCGAGAGATCGCCTTCCAAACTCGACTTTGACTCTTTCGACGAACAAGAATGATCTAATCTTTAGCTAACCGGTTATGGACAAACTTTATTTGTTTATTGCTTGATTGATAATAGATACATGCTATCCTTTTTATAGATACATTTTATAGAGACGATCCGACTTGATCCTAAGAAATAATTTATAAGGAAACTTATCTCTAACAATCTAATCTAATAATAACTTGACTAACTAATAGATAATACCAAAATCTAATAGATTGATTCCTAAATAACAGATCCTTCCTAATATGTATTATTGTTCACGTGATAATACCAAACATCTAATAGATAGATTCCTAAATAATGTATCCTTCCTAATATGTATTACTGTCGCTCGCCTGGATATTGGGCTTGCACTGCTGTACTCGCCTGGATATTAGACTACAGCAGTTATGATGTGTTACTGGCGGTAAAATATCAACCCGCCAGACAGCAATTCTTGGGCAGAAACTAGATAACAGACATTCTTAATTAAGTGTGGCACAATCTGCAAAGTGCAGCTTTACAAATAAACTTACCAAACTCAACCTACATGGATGAGCATTCCTTCCTAATATGAACTCCAAATCCGACAACAGTATAAGCAGCGTAGCCAATTTTGTCTCTCAAAAAAGTTCAGTCTATTACAGTATTCAGTACGCACAAACTGAAAGACAAATCAACGTAGGTGTTGGTTATCCACGATAATGTATAACATATACGAGGAAGAGGCTCAAAAGTAACAAATGGCATTCGTGACTTTCCAGTTTCCCATAATGTGAAATTTCAAATTTACATAGGGGAAGTATTTGACACTGAAAATGGTACTTGTGGTTCCTCTACAAATTTGATTATGACCTATGCCCAGAGAGCTAATATAGACATAGAAGCAGATCCAAGCACCAATGAAATGTAAGAGGCCTTCTTCAGTTTTAGAGATGATGACATCATCTTGTTATGGAAAAAATCAAGAGAAATGAGATCGACAAGCGCCATGTAAACAAGGATTCCAGCAGAAAGTGAACCAAGAAGGCCTTCAATTATTAGGGCGTTTGGATTGCTATCGTCATAGCCAGTCATATGGAAGACTGCCATTCCAAGAAGTATTCCCAATGGTGTTGTCACTGAGAACATTATGCACATGTAACCCACTGTTGCCATCCCAAAACCAGCCTGAGACATAGACAAGTATACATTCAGTCATCAATGAAGATCACAAGAATCTCTAACTGGTGTTTGTGTTATTACAAATTCCAGAGGAAAACTTCTAAAGCAGATCTTTATATGTTTCAAGTAACTTGGTTGAGAAGATGATATAGTGAATTAGTGAGATACAGATACAGAAAGCGGTAAGGTATACAACTGGAACTGGAAACTACTCTAGGGGTTCAGTGCCATCTAAAGTTATGACTATTTAACAAAGAGATATACAAAATGACTGTTCCAGGTGGTGGCTTTATTTGATACAATATGCTTTGTCGATTCAGAAAAAGAATAGAAATTGCACTAGTGCCCTTGCTAAAACTGGACATTTCACTTATGATTCAATTGGCTGCTCTACTCTCATGTTCCCTATATCTGTGCAAATCCTACCATTTGGGCACGTGTTAAAACCTCTTTCCTTTACTTTTTCGTTATCATGTCAGGCTGCTTTGTGGAGCTGCTTTCCAACAAGATAGCACCAAACCAAAAAGGACTTTAAAGACCTAGCTAGTGCTATTCTTCTGTCACTTCTCCTTGGTGCATAACACATCAACCTCATTTCCTTCTATTGTGGTATGAGGCCAAAAATTAACATAATGCAAATGTGGATAAAAAATGGATTTAGAGAACAGAATTGGATGTGAAAAAGGTTGTCTTCAAAGAAAGTTAGGCCTTCATGGGTTCAGGTGACGCAAAAAGTTCAAGCCTCGGTACTTTCAATGCCAAGCTAAATGTGATAGTGAGTCAAAAGGCTCCGGTTAATTGTGGTGTACAACGAGGATTCTTCCACCAAGAATCATTCTAAAGTTAGAGGGTTCAAGGGGGCACAAGGAGCTTAACAAGTCATATTCCACCAAAAAAACAATGGCATGACAGGCTTACTCTGAGACAGATAAATCAAACATTTCAATCAGAATAAGAGGGAATAATCACTTGTCTTGGCTATGTGCAAAGCATTACTTTAATGTCAGACATCAACATAGGTAGCTAATCACATAATATAACACCCCACCCCACCCCACCCCCATAAAAAAATATGACTATCAGTCTGTCGTACCTTTTTTTAAAAAGAAAACAAGTCAATTAGTCAAATAGTATAGCGTCCAGCTTACTGCACTATGAAAGAGAACATTACCATCAGGGATTCAAGTAAGCTGCAAACTTCTCAGTTCCTAGCAGTACCAAAAACTAGATTCGCACCGAAAGCCACAAAGAAATCAAAACTAACTAAGAACAATTGGATCATGAATTCTTTCAATTGCACACACAATCCTCACTAATCGCATGTTCTTACCATACTTAACCAACTTGAACCAACAACGCGAGCAGTAACCATCCCACTAAGAACAATTGGATCATGAATCTTTCAATTGCACACACAATACAACATAGTGTGAGATATATTTCACACTCACCTGCGCGATGCAGCCGCCCAGTCCCATGCCCTCGAACACCTGGTGGAAGGAGAGCGCCACGACGAGCGGCCGGATGGCGCAGACATCCTGCGACATCCCCATGGTCAGCCCAATGATGACCGAGTGGAACACTATCCCAATCTCCAGCACCTTGACACCATCTTCTGCTTCCTTTTCGCCTCCTCCTCCTCCCCTCCCCTCCCCACCTCCACCACCTCGTGCCCACCCCATGGCACCCGCCAGCAGGGACCACGACCTCATCGCTGCGGACCAACGCGGCGCCTTTCTTGGCCCCGAAGAGCGCCACGTCGTCCCGGTCCGGGTCTCCGCCGTTCTTGGCGGCGGCGTACAGCGCCGGGTCGTTCCTGTCGTCCACGAAAGCGCGCTTCTTGGGGCTCATTTCACCGGCGAGCTCGAAGACGGACCCTTCTTGGGGATCGGGGCATAGGGCTGGTCTTGGGGTGCTGCTGGTGGCCGTGGGCCTCGAGGTGGGAGGAGGCGGAGAGGTCGACGAGGAGCGCGAGCAGGGCGCCGACGAGGGAGAATAGGCCCGCGAAGGGGAAGTCCCGCCAGGGGCGGCGCGAGGCGACGGCGCAGTCGGCGAGGGCGGCTTGCGCGTCGGGGAGGACGTGGACGAGGGAGGTGGAGAGGATGACCCCCGCGGCGTAGCACTTGACGAGGAGCAGGCCCCGCGCGTAGCTCTCGCGGCCGCGGAAGGCCCGCGTGAGCGCGACGGGGAGGCAGATGCCGATGGCGCTGGCGACGAGGATGGCGAGCAGTGACCCCGTCTTGAGCCGCGCCGCCGCGGCCCCGTCGCGGCAGAGCCTGGACGCCGCGGCCAGGTCGCCGGCGGGGAGGCATCTGGCGCCGGACGACATGGCAGCGCCGCGTCAGGTCTGGTGTTCGACGAAATTACCCGCGACCGCGACGGCGACGGCGACACAGAGGCGTGCCACGCCGTGTGGTAGGAGTCGGAGAGGAGGTACCGACGAGGACTTGAGACTAGTGGTTAAAACAAGGGAGGGGGTTTCAATGCGAGGTGGGCCCGGGGGAGCGTTGAAGTCTGCGGGCCGTGTGCTACTGTGCTGTGGGTGGGCCTTGTGGAATTTTCTGATGAATTTTTTTTTTTGAGAGAAGTTTTCTGATGGATTGAGGGGAATGGACAATGGAGTTGTCCTGTCATGGTGTCACATGCTGCTGCATTTCTCTTGATCTGGAGAAGGGATGTTGGTACGTGATCCAACACTGACTGGGAATTGGGATTGGGATCTGACGTGTGTTAGTTTTTTTTTATAGTACGCGGGATGCACTCACATATACACATCACACGCACGTCTACACGCCCACACGCATAAGTAGGTTCTTAACACACGTCTAATCTAGAGCGGGGGCTAAAATCCCTACGAAACGCAGGCAAACGCTTTGACCACTGAACGCACCCACGTGTACGTATACTATTCTTAAATGAATAAACACCCGAAAGGTGAAGACCAAGCGCTTGCTCGGTCGGCTCGTAGCTTGCTCGGTTGGCTCGTAGCACAGGTGTTCGTGCAGCCGGCCTGGGAATGTGTGTGTTAGGGTTAGGAGCCGACTTGGAGTATTGGGCTGGGAGTTGGGTAGTTAGGCCTTGGGCTTTGGCTAGGCCTACGGGCTGCGTAAGTGCGTAGAGGGACTAGGGAGCAGGAACTAAACCTAACAGCGAACATCACAAAAATAAAAGGCAGATCGAACACCGAGAGAACTGAATAAACCAATATATTCGGTTCGGTAATCCAGCCACAGAAATGCTCACCTAGCGGTCAGGCAGATGAGACACTACCGCATCGTGAGAAGTGGCATCGGCGATGATGACGAAGATGGGATGCCACTTCTAGCGGTGGTGGTTTTGAGTTGGGATGGCGGACGGTGAGGATTAGAGCATGTATAATGCGAGATATTTATATACGAGTACTTAAAGAAAGAGAATATAGATGACATTGAGCACCTATGTAAAGTCATTTTCTCCAATATAATCATATTTTTTTGTAGGTACTTAGATGATTGTATTATTTATATAGTTATATACATAAGTACCTCTTAAGCATCGGTGTCTAATCAAGCATAGATGCTACAAAAAAAACATCTTATCCTTCTTTATCTCTCTTACGTGACAAGAAAATTCAGTTTTTCTTTACTAAGTACATCTCTAAATATATGCATTGTACATGCTCTTAGAGACCACGGCAGCCTAGACAAGGAAATAGCGACGAGGTGATTTGGGTTGGGAGTGGGAGGAGCGTCGATTTGGTCTCGGAGGCGACGGCTATTTGGAAGGATTAGGAATTTAGAATTAGTTATGGGATTTTAGGGTTAGATGCCTTGTACGAGTAAACAAATGGGCGGGGCCATGTATTTGATTGGGAGTTGGGACTTAGAGCTTTATATGGTCTCTACGAATAAATGGGCAGGCTCATATATCATGTAAGTTTTTTATGAATGACTGGGCTAGACCCATATATCATGCATTACGGGCCTGATGAGGACCAGCGGTAGGAACTTCCCTATCCCCGCTCCACCGATGGGGATTATTTTCCCACTTAGGGTTAGTTTGGATAGGAAGAAATTAGAACTAATCTCTTCGAATTAAAAGAGATTTTAGTTCAAATTTTGAGTTAATCCGAAAGGATTGAGTCGGATCACAATGTATCCAAACAAGCCCTAACTCTCCTACCCGTTGTCTTGTTTGGAAAACTCAAATTCTCGGTTCATCCCTTCGCAAACAAGGCTGGCCTTATTGCCATCCCTAGTATGAACAATATATCAGTCTAATATGTGGCCGTGTGGGGTAGTTTGATCGATCCCACGGGCTTTTGCAAGGGACAAAAAAGGAAAAACAAAAGTCTAGTTTTTCATGTTCATGCAAAGAATGATGCACGCAAATTATTCTGGTATGAACTGGGTAGCAGCTAGCAACCACCTCGAGCGTGCATCAATCAGATCAGGTCTTATCATGATAGCAGATAGCTGCTCCAACTCCAAACGACATGTTTCTGCATTTCACTGACAAAGAAAAAAGGTCACCATAACAATAGGAGTGGTGTTGACTTGCGTTCTTCTCTATATTCAGATAAAGTTTTCAGCACAGAATACGTTAACATCACCATCGGCTGTAATTTGCAAACATGTCACGCAACGGTGTAAATGCAAAGATAGACAGCAGCAGCAAATTAGCATTCAGAGCAGTCAAACTGGATTGCATTCCATGAGATGGAGTAGTACCTGATAAATTAAGTTCACTCGCACACAACGGTGAATGCATGACTTCAAGTATGTAAAGGAGGGTATAAACTTTGGACCACCGACCACCCAGTTTCATACCATGCTGAATTGCTGGTTTTAATTTCGCTGTACATAACCAGAATGCAAAAGGAAGGGCGGTTTACCCAAAAATTGCTTTTCGGAAAACATGGCTACTGTTCCTCGGCAAAATGTTAAAGACTGATGAGATGAGCCCTCTACTCCTAATTACTACATGACCATAGCAGACGCGAAGGACCTCTTCCCTATTGAATTGAAACCGGGAACTGACCAGCCGGAGCTCGCACTGTAAACTTCCACCTGTACAAAAAGGAAGAAATCATCCTTAAAACAGAGCACAGATTTGTGAAGGTAACAGCTACATGTTGGTACAGGTTTACTTACAGTGTCCACAATCTGTTCATTGGACCGCAGACCGCCAATGACAAACAAGCTATCATCTAGATTAACCGCAGAGGCATATCCTCTTGGGTTGCTCATGGGATCACCCATCTTCCAGGCGTTGAGACGAGGGTCAAAGATCTCTACATTAGAGACCATACTGTCCCCATCATACCCTCCCATAGCATATCTGAAAGTCAACCCGCTAACTCAGTTTATTGCCAAGATTTAAGCTCAAGATGTCATTAGTTTTCTGTTCAGTAAAATCTAAAACATGAGAGGAAGTTACTCACACGACTTCTCCCATGGCAGCTACAGCATGGCATCCTCTCCTTGCATTCATACTTGGAAGCCGAACCCAGAAACCCTCCCTTGGATCATACCTTTCTGCTGATCTGTATATGGTGTGCTTGTTATTTTCTAATGAACTTAATAGTTAAATCATGTAATAACATGAAGGAAAATGGCAATATATCTTACTGTAAGTACTTGGTACCATCATATCCACCAGCTACATAGATGGCACCATTCAATTCTGCCGCAGCAAGAGCAAACCGCTGAAACATATTGTAGCATATTTAAGAGATCAGTGTTAAGATTATTGGACTAACTGAACTACTCTCTTGATTACCACTAATATTAGAATAACTAATTCAATGACCATTTCCAGTTATCCCAACAACATAGCAACAAAAATCTAGACACCGTATGTAAATGAGGATGCAATACTGAACTGAATTATTATGAAGCATCATTGTTTATGCAGAATACGAACACCGTTAAGATGAAACAAATAAATTTTAGGCATCAAAGTTACAAATCTAAAGTAAACTCGTTTTTCTTATTTGTCCTTATTATGGTCATTGGGCCTATCACAATGCAATCATGACAAGACTAGGAGTATATGTTCAAGTGTTACTTCAAAATAGGTTACAAGATATCAAATAACGTAATCATTAGAAGCAACTGAAGGGCTGAGAACATACAGAGTGCAGCATGGACGGATTAATATCCACTTCCCAAGAAAAGGATCAAACATCTCGACTTCTGAATAAGTTTCAGTTCCATCTCCACCAATAGCATATATTTTGCCATTAAGACTTCCTTTCTCATGGTTCAAACAGGGACATATCATCCACTCGTTGCACCCTGTATTATAGCATTCCACTACAAAAAAGTAAGTAACTGCAATTTCATGCTCATACCAAAGAAATTGGGAAAGCACATTCAAAACACCATGTATACCTGTGTTATACCATGAACTGCCATCCCCACCACCAAAGACAAATATACAACCGTCCAATGCAGCAACAGATGCATATGAACGGGCAGAACCCATTGGCGTGAGAGGCACCAATATGTCTTTTTTGGGAGAAAAAGAATCAAGAGATGATAACCAGGTCACACCATTATAACCACCGATCAGGAATATTGATGGTTTGTCCAGACTATCGCACACGCTTCCAAGAAGAGACAATGAAGAGTCAAATTTGAATTGTAACTCATCTACACGGTATTCCAGTTGCTGTACTTTTCTTCCTGAATCTTTAACTACTTCCCCCAAAGAAAGTATGTCTTGATCTGACTTAGTCTGAAAAATAACAGAACCATAATCAGAAAATCTATGCAGCCAGCATTTGCATAAAAAAACGAAAATAGTGGCCAACACAGTTTGGATCATGAATACATCTGGTGGGAACACTAAGGTAGGCAGATTTGGCAAACTAAAGCTATCCAGTGCGTGTTGCCAGAAATAAGCACTGTAAAGATGAACTAAATGGTCCATACAAGAAAGCATAGTGTTCCCGTCAAAAGGAATTTATATGCTGACCTAACCGCATAGTGTCCAAGTCCCATAAAACCCCAGGTGATAGGGGAAAGTAAACTCATTTATTGTTTTCTATCCAACAAGCAAATAAAGGCACCAACCAACTTTTACATCGCGCATGTTCACGAAGAAATGACGAACCTGCTTCTTCTCCAATGCTTCAGTCTTCTTGGTTAAGTCAGTAAGGATTTGTAGCAGCTATAGAGGAGAGTGAAAAGAATAATGTGAGAGTACTAAACAAGTACACAGGCATCATATTAGGAATTGGGTGATGAAACGTAATCAAATAATGAAAAGCAAAGAAAAGGCAGACAGAAAGGAATAACGTAGGCACCTTAGCTTTTCCATCATGTTGCTCAAAAGATGTATTATCTTCCACTGTAACACCGAATGGATTGTTGGAAAGGCTTGTGTTGGCCTGTGTTTCTTCAGGTACATATTGATCTGGACTAGAAAGGCTTGCATTGGCCGGTGTTTCTTCAGGTACATATTGATCTGGACTAGACAGGCTTGCATTCACCTGTGTTTCTTCAGGTACGTATTGATCTGGACTAGAAAGGCTTGCATTAGCCTGTGTTTCTTCAGGTACATATTGATCTGGACTAGAATCAACAAGATGCTGGGAAGACAGTGCTGCCTGCTGTCGTAGAACAAACAACTCCTTCAGTTTTGCCAGGATAGACGATCTTTCAGGCTGTAACCCAACACCATCGGGTTCGTTCTGAACCTCACTCTCTATTTCATCAACACTCACAGCACCTGAACGCTCATCATGTGAGTTCACAAGCATGTCTTCATCAGAAGTATGACTTTCTCCATTCACAGGATTGACAACCGGATGATTGCATTCCACAAGCTCCATTCCTTCAGCAACAGTTTTGTATGAGGAATTTTGACTGACCTCATCTGGATTTGAACAAAGACCAAATTGGTTGTGAAGAACATTGTCATCCAAATCCTCCCAGTCAGAAACTAGCTCCCAGATTCCTTCTCATCACTGTTGCTATGTGATGTTCTGCTAACGCTACCATTATCCGCATCAGAATCAGCCCAGTTATCTGGAACAACTCCACTTGAATTTGAAAAACACTAAATGGATTGATGTCCTTCGAATTGGCTGTGCCTTTCTTTTGGTCAGGAATAACTGATGCCTTCCTTATAGTTGGTGGTAAAGGTACAACGAGACTCCTTTTGCTTGAAACAGCTGGAACTTGCTTGAAATTAGCAGGACCAAGTGATTTGAACAAAGCAATTAAAGCTCTAGCTTGTGCATGATCTAGCTCAAAATAGAAGTGGTGATGGTTATAATAGTTGTCACCAAGCACTGTTTTGAATTGGCCCTCCAGCAGTGGCGGATACTGAGTTTTTGTGCAAATACGAACCTTGAAAACACAAACAGCCGCTTTACATTAGTATAAATAAACCAGAATTATCTTAGCTATACACCAAACAAACTATGCCAGTTATTTAGAGATTCACGATTTATTTATACCTGTGCAGGAAAAGCTGTCCTTAAAGAGCCATCATTACTCCAAGCATACGGGTCAATAAACATCTGGCCAGGACTTGCAGCTTCAAAAATACCATGCAGCTTTCTGTCACTATAATTGAATAGAAATAAAGGTAGGCCAGGTTTGACATTCCTCACATATGAATTATGGACTGAAGGCAGACCTATAAAACAAGTACAGCAGGAAACAGACTAAATAAGATGAGAAATTCAACAAAAAGGTTAAGCTTAAACGGGTCTATATTTCATAAACCACACAATTACATCACCATATAAAGTCTATATTATCATATTATCTTAACAAATTAACAGGATATTGTCAATCACCAAATGATGCTGTTGCAAATGACAAATGTCTAAGGCAAGAGGTGAAAGGTGGACTTCACAAACCAAATAGCTGTTTTCTGAAGCATTCTTGAATTGTATCATGCTTGCAACCAAAGATCACTCCACCTAGCTGGTTTTCTCGGAGATTACGAGCAAGATCCCCAGATTGGCTATTTAGACGTTGTGTCTGCATTGCAAGATTGTAGGTCTCTCTTTCTACCAGCACCCTGTGCTTCACAAATTTTCAAAGTATGCAAGCCACATAAGTTAGTAGATGCAAGTATACAAAATTAACAACACTGGGTATGAATCCATATTCAGGGGAGAAGACATATATATATCACATTAAATTGTTCCGAGGGATGTATAATTCACCCATTCTTTTGGCAACATGTAGCCAAACAAAACCACTGCTAGTTCATAGTTGGCCAAGGATCATTCCACAATTATAAATTACGCAGAGCAACAACCAAAATATGGAACTGAAACAGAAACTCCATGCCAAAACAGCAAGTATCAAAGCCATAACAATCAATCAAACAGACTCGGTACTCGGTAAACACACACACACACAACAATCAACAGATTACCAACTCCTCCAATACCCCCACCACCACCACCACAGAGTGAGAAACAAGAACCAGATATGCACCACCTAATAAACCAGCCATCTTGGCAGACCAGAACCAAGACTGAATTCTATCCCAACACCAGACCAAAATTACCATCCAAGCTTCAGTAATCATGCAAGAACATCCGATACATGCACTGCAAAATGCTACGCACAAAAACACCTGAAACCAACAGAAGTAATCATCATACGGAAGCCGCATTGAAAGCAACTACACATCACTCCTACAAGGGCGAAGCAATCATACAGAAGTAATCAGGGGCGGACCTAACGTGGGGCGTGGGGGTTCAGTTGAACCCCCAAATTTTTTGTAAAATAAACTGCTATTAGCACTCCACTCACGCAACAAACTGCATGGACCGGAGAGATTGCTCACAGCAAAAGAAAAGATCCCCCACGAGGATGTTGACGGGAGCTCACCGCGCCGGCCGCCGGAGAAGGGAGAGGGGCGGCCTGCGACGTCCCGATCGCAGCCCGAGACTCCCACGATCAGAACGCACAAATGCAATGCAAATTCAACAGAAGTTGGATACAATGGGGGAGAGATGAGAGCGAGGAAGAGTTGGGATGGGAATTGGGGAAAGTAGACAGACTCACTCAATTCATTTCCATCGATATACCTTGAAGGTTGGCTACATGAGCTCTTTAAACCCCACACAACACACACTGACAGGTGGGCCCTATGGCACATGGACCTGTTCTACAGCACACACCCAACCGCTGAGCACAAGCAGCTCTTACGAAATTACTGAACTCTAATGACAATCACTACTTAACCTTCTTCCTCCTGATTGATCCTCATGTGTCCACCGACGCCGGCGATGTAATGTAGATGGTGGCGGTGCCGCGCCCTGGAGACGAAGCCCGGTCCCAAATCACAGCTTGAGGAAACCTCTTCTGAAGCACATAATAGTCCTCCCAGGTAGCACATTCTCCAGGTAATGTTGTCCACTTCATTCACTAGAATTTGCTGTATGGCCGAATTGCCTTTCTTTACCAGACGGCGGTCCAATATTGCAGCTGGTTCAGGAGCTCCTGTAGCCGGATCAACTTCCTATGGCAAGTCCTTAAACACCGGTGTGTGATTTGGTGTAAAAGTTTCGGTTGAGAAACATGGAATACCGGGTGTATTGAACAATCAGTCGGGAGCTGGAGTTTATAGGCGACTGAACAGATGCGCTCCAACACTAAATATGGTCCAAAATACTTGAAGGTGGGCTTGGGATATGGACGATTGACAACAGAAACTTGCGCGTAAGGTTGGAGCTTCAGTAAAACCTGTTCACCAACCTGAAATTGCCGCTCACTTCAGTGTCTGTCAGCTTGTAGCTTCATACGGTTTTGTGCCTTCTCCAATTGCCACTTGAGCATCTCAGTATAAGCCTGTCTTTCAGCAGTGACATCACTAACCTCTGAATTTGAAGATGTGATCAGATTGGGCATTGCACCAAAATTTGGTTTGACTCCATATAAAGCCTGAAATGGTGAGAACCCCAAAGAAGAGTGATAGCTCGAATTGTAACAGAACTCTGCCATGGATAACCAGGTCTTCCATTTCTTGAGGCAATCATGCACAGCACAACGCAAGTACTTCTCAAGACACTGATTCAGCGTTTGCCTTGCCCATCTGTTTGAGGGTGGTATGTTGTGTTATAATATAACTTACCCCACTGCCTTGAAAAGTTCGCGGCAAAAGTTGCTTGTAAAAACTTTATCCCTGTCAGAGATAGTCTTCGGAACCCCATGAAGTTTAACCACATTATCCAAGAAAAGTATGGCCACCTGAGCTGCAGTGCAAGGGTGTCGAAGAGGCATAAAATGGGCATATTTTGTCAGAAGGCCAACCACAACTAAAATCACATCAAACCCTTCAGATTTTGGTAAGCCCTCGATGAAATCCATGGTTAGGTCCTGCCATGCGCCTACAGGAATTGGCAGAGGTTGTAAAGTACCTGCTGATCGTGTGTTCTCATGTTTAGCACTTTAGCTTGTTGACAAACTTGGCATTGCTTCACAAATTCTTCCACTGCCACTTTGAGAACGGACCAACAGAAAAGTTTCTTGATTTGTTGATACGTGGCATGGATCCCTGAATGACCGCCGATTGCACTTCCATATAATGTGATGATCAGTTGAGTTTGTAAGGCTCTGTTGGCCCCAATCCATACTTTGCTCTTGTATTTAATAAGAGAAATTTTACGGTACATTCTACCGGTAGTATGGTACATTCTAAGGAGTAACCTGTATCATCTGGACTTGTTACTGCAAGCCGAGTGAGCAACTCCTGTGCTGTGACATCCATCTCATATGAATTCAAATTTTCATATACTCCTGTGCTGTGACATCCATCTCATACGCCACTGTTGCTTGTTCACTCCGCTCAAACCCCTTCTTCTTAAGTAAATCAGTTAATGGCTTGGCAAAGGAAACCCCGCAGCTCCGTGGCATTGGTGGGTCGTGGCCAATTCTCCATAGCTTGTGCCTTCTGGGGGTCAGTGGACGGACACCCCTTGCTGAGAAATAATATGACCCAAATACTCGATTTGATTCTTAGGAAACAAGCATTTTGAGAGCTTGGCAAACAATTGATTCTGGCGTCAGAGTTCCAGCACAAGGTGAAGGTGCTCCACATGCTCCTTCAATGATCGACTATACACAAGAATGTCGTCCAAGAAAACAATCACAAACTTACGGATGTATGGAGCGAAAACAGTGTTATTGCATGATCATACTGCCTATGTGGCGGTAGTGTTTTAGGTTCTGCAAACACGTCTCCATACTGATCCAGTGAATCAGTGGCAATCCACGGGACTCAATATTCCAGCCAATCCATCCTAGAACAGCATCGTATGCTCCCAACTCCAACACATGCAAATCTGTCCGGAATGCCGTGCCTTGTATCCACCAAGGCTACTGGGGTACCATGCTAGCACACATCATAACCTCACAATTGATGCTTGTTACTGCATTTATCCCCACACTCGAAACAGAGTACTCCATTTGCTCGGCGATAATCTCTCAACTGTCGTTCTCGCCATAGTCCATTCGTGTCTGGGCGCTTATCAGCTTCTCGATGGGCCGGGTGCCGGTGCAATGGCAGGAGCCTGTACAGCTGTACTGGAGTTGCTTTGTGTAAGGACTTTGGACGCTGTTTAGGCTTTGTGGACTACTCCATTTCCTCCTCTTGAATCCTGGCCAACACTGCTGTACGGGTGCTACTACTGGGTGCCTCGGATTTCATCCCCCAAACCCGACACAAACTGAGTGACGAAAACTTGGTGTTCAGTGTGGCATCGAGAGGTATCGAGTGATACAGACTGGCCTCAAAAGCGGTCAGGTACTCAGCCATTGTCCCCGTTTGCTTGAGCTGTAAGAGCTTTGTTCATTTGCGCATCGTACTCGTCCGACCCAAATTCTTCTTCCTCGCTTGACAGAACACATCCCATCCTTGCAAAACATGGTGGCGCTTGTATGCTTTGAAGCCGGAGCGCGGTGTGTCCGTCCGTGTATACTGTATAGCGTCGAGGCGAAAGAGCTGGTTAACTGGCAGGTATAGGCTTGGTCATGGGTGGCCCAGCCCGGCCTGATTTTGGCGCTCGAGCCCAAGTTTTTGGCCCACTTGTGGGCCGAAGCGCGTAGGAATTATTAAATAATAATATGTTTTTATTCAAGAAAGGATTAAATGGCATCATTTATTTGGGTAATAAATAAAATAATATTTTTTGTTCCAAAAATGCAATTTTGGGCTTGGCCATGTCGGCCGACCAACCCTTTCAAGGTGAGTTTTGAACAGTTCATCGACGGTGGGGTGAGGGTAGGAGGTGAGCTGGGGACGAACCATGGCTGTGGGGCATCTCCGACGGTGTAAATGCTGCCGGTGTGACTTTACGGTGTTCACACTTATTTGTCATGCAATATGACGTTACAGGGCCCACATTTATTGTCATATGCCCAGCTAAGTTGGCATGGCAAGAGGCGAATAAGCTGGCTGGCTCACCAATAGCTTGACAGGTGGGGTGATGGGTGGGGGTATAGATGAAAGTGGGCATGTACGTGGTCGGTCCACAAAAGCCCACACCAGCCACAAGGCATTTTGCGAGCCAACAGTATGTGGGTCATGCTTGATATGCGGGTTGGTGGGTTTCGCGGGTCGTCGCGGGTTATGCACACAAAGAGAAAAAAACCATAAACACGTAAAAGCTCGTCGTAGCAAGCGGCGATGACTAAGGATGGCATTGTGCTCGACACGCGCGTGCGCGGGTAATTACCCTAATAGAGTGGGTATGGGGCATTCCTTGCCCACGGGTATGAAAATGGGAGCAATAATCGCCCATCTGATGCGAGCGCGGGCATGGGTGAGCTCTACCTGCGTGCTGTCGTGCCCGCTACCCGTCAATCCATGCCGACGGTGGGCCCATCCATCAATCCACCCCATTGCTCGCTAGTCATTAGCATCCCGAGTTCCCAACCCTTCCCCAAATCCAATCCCCATCTCATCTCATCTCATCTCATCTCTTCTCCCTGCCGTGGTCACCTCCCGCCGCTCGCCTCCTCCCTCCCGTAGTCGCCTTCCTCCTCCCATGGCGCCGCCGCCACCGCCACCCTCCCGTGGCCATCGCCGCCACCGCCTCCTCCCGTGGTCACCTCCCTTCCTCCGGTGGCGCGCCGCTGCCTCCCTCCTCACCGCCCTTCCCTAACTCTGTGTTCAGATCCACCCACGCGGGGAGGGGAGGGGGGTCCCAGGTGGGAAGGTGAAGACGGGAGCCGGCCGCCGAGGTGGGGCCGGCAACGGCGGTGTGGGTGCACTGCTCGCAAGACATTGACCGCTTGGACATGAGCACGCATGGTGGCTTTCGGTGCTACGTCGCCACTCACCACGCCGATGAGTGCCTCCCATCATCGGTTAGGCCCGCTGGATCTTTTACTTGATGTTGTTTTCATTGCTGTAGTTGTAGGCCTACTAAATGTTTCTTGAGTTGTAGTGATGATCTTTGCTTTGGCTTCTTGGTTAGGATATGAGGCGTGCAATGAGGCAACAAACCAATATTCCATCTTCAGTAATATCAAGCCACATCATCCATCTTGGTGTTCTTGCTACAGCAAGGCATGCTGCCAGCCGCTGCCCCCGTCCTCCTCCCGGCCAACCGCCGGCCTCGTCCTCCTCCCGGCCGGCCTCAGTCCAGATCCACCCCTGTCGCCCGTTCACGGCCGACGAGGCCGCCGCTGCCGCCGAGACCGAGAACTCGCGCTCCAGCGTGGAGTCCGACCTCCGCACCTCTAATGCCGTCGATGTCCGGCGATCAGGTGTGGTGGGGAGACCTTCGCACCACAGTGATGAAGGACAGCCAAGCGAGGAGGTGCGATCGACAGCCGGAGGTTACTACAAGGAGAATGGGAGTAGTGTGGTGGGGAGACTGGTCCGGGGAAGTGGTGATTCTGATGATGCTGATGTTGAGGACACAATGGATGATGGGAGTGTTGGGAAGGGTGAAAACGGATTAGGGATGCATTCTAGTGCTGACCCATACGCCAAATCAAGTTTGTTACTTCACAGAACGCAGGAAGCTCTTGAGAATGGTATAGTTGAATTCTCACCCAGTTTATCTTCATGCACTAACCAGTTGCTAAAGAGCTTGTCCCTTCAGAGAAATAGGGCATGCGTTGAGGTTATTCAAGTTAAACTATGTGTGAATTATCTTTGTAAAGTGTAAACCAATGTTCTTTCTTAATACATGTTATCGACAACATTCTATAAGAAGTTCAAGGTCAAATTGAAAGCTTGAATGTGGTGTTACTTGGTTTTTCACGATAGTAGAGCATGCAAAAGAAGAACTATCATGTCTTCGTGGTAAACGGGCATGCCCACGGCGACGGTACCGCGAGCACGGGCATGGGCGAGATTCACTACTACGTAAAACCTCATCACGGCGGTTCGGAACCGTCATCACGCGGTTTCCAACCGTGCGTAAAAGTACGTCTGTGATAACAGTGATTATCACGCACGGTTTTTGAGCCATTCGTGATAAAGCTATCACAGACGGTTGAAACAAGAGCCGTCTGCGGAAAACAGTATCGCAGACGGTTCGGAACAAGAACCGCTCGTGATAATCAATTATCACGCACGGTTCTTGTTCCAACCGCTCAGGATACTGCTTTTCTGCACGCTCTTGTTCCAAACCGTCTGTGATAGCTTTTTTATTGCAAAAAATATTGCCATTTTTCATGGATACACTCATACACATACACCGCCATTTTCAAAGCCTCCCAAACATGGATTCATTGATACACATACATAGATTCCCAACTCCTAAGCCTCCCAATAAATTTATCAAGCCATGGATTCATGGATACACACATACACTCGATCATACACAAGTACCAATGCAGTAGAATCGGAGGAAAATCTAATGTAAATGGATATGAATCTAACACAAGTACCACAAGCTCATACATACAAATCGGATCTCGAATCTAATAGAACCTCATATACAAAAGTACCAACAGACATCGACGTCGGAGGAGGACTGGAGGAGCTCGGCGTCGGCGTCAGAGGACTAGAGGAGGTCAGCGTTGGTGTCGGCGTCAACTCTCAACTGTTGGGGAGGAAGACCATGTCGAAGGTTGGGGACTGCGGGAGCAAGGGAGGACCGGAGCCTGGAGGTGTAGCGGGGCCGTGGAGCCGCGGAGGACCGGAGGAGCAGCTACCAACCGGAGCTCGGAGGAGGACTACCGGAGCAAGGGAGGACCGAGCCTAGAGGAGGACCGGGACTGCGGGAGTGCGAGACTGAGCGCCTAGAGGAGGTCGGCCATAATATATAAGGACATATTTTGCCTCCCGCGCACGCATTCAAAATTTTCAAATTCCCGCGCTGCGAATCACAGACGGTTTCATACAAAACCGCTCATGATGACAAATCACGACGGTTCGTATCACGAACCGCTGCGTGATAAGTAACTCATCATGCATTTGTTTTAATACGAACCGTCAGGATAGTACCTCATCACGAGCGGTTGGTATTAAGAGCCGCTCGTGATTTGGATTTTAAGCTATAGTAAAATCAAAATCACGACGGTTGTTAATCCCAACCGCTGCGTGATGAGGTAGTTATCACCGACGGTTGGTATCACGAACCGTCTGCGGAAGTATCATAGACGGTTCGTTATACTAACAAATGCGTGATGAGGTGTCCTCATCACGACGGCTCCTTCTACCAACCGCTCAGGATACTTCGCGAGCGGTTGGTAGAAGAGCCGTCGTGATGAGGCACTATCACGCACGGTTCTTATTATGAACCGTCATGAAGTATCGCTGCACGGTTGGTAATAAGAACCGCTGCGTGATGAGGCACTATCACGAGCGGTTCTAAAGGGAACCGTCGTATAAGATTCAATCTGACGGCTCCTTTGGAACCGTGTCGCGATGAGGCGCCCGTATGACTGCTTTGTAGTAGTGATTCTTCGCCCGTCGGTCTTCGCGGGCATGCCCGCAGGGGGAAATCAGGGTCGCGGGCATGGGTATGGGCGAGCATTACCCGTACCCACCGCGCCCGATTGCCATCCCTAGCGATTACGCGTCGTGGTGGTAGTTCGTTGTAACATCCCAAGGTTATATACCAAAATAAAATAAAATAAAGTTAATGTTTTATTGGATTTTCTGAAATTTGATAGAATTTCATTGCTTTATTTGAATTTTTGAAATTTTAAAAGTCAAAAGTGAAATTTATCTGAAGTTCTTGAAGTTTTATTTGATTTAATTTGAAAAATAAAAATTTACTTAATTTCTAGAATTTTCAGGAATTTTAAAGCTTTTCCAAAGTAAATTAAAATCCAAAATAATTTATTTGCAAAATCTTTAGCCAATTATAAGTTGAAACGATTTTATTTAAATCCAAAATGCCTCAGGGAATTCCTATGAATTTTCTCAAGATTTTTGAATTTTATTTACTATTTTCTAAAGCTATTTTGAATTATTTGGATTATTTTAATTACTAAATCATTAGAAAATCCCAAAACCCCTTGGGCATAAGCCCTAGCTCACCCATCCTCTTCGCGCGCACGTGGCCCATTTGGTCCACTCACCTACACGCTCCCCCTCTTCTTCATCGACAATGGGGCCCATTGTCACTCTCTCTCACAAGCGCTTATCCCTCTTTCTCTCTCTGACGAGACGGGCCCACCCGTCAAGACCCTCCTCTCATGCGCACCCACGCGTTTTCATCTCCATTCATTCTCAACCGTTGGATTTACAATGAACAGACAGATTTTGAAAGCACGTTCGGACCTTCCAAAAGACTTAATCGACGTGGACCATTGGATTGAAAGCGGACAGTTTGATCTTGAGAGGACTTTTGGACGTCCGAATGACACCGCAGCATGCACCGTCCGATCTACATCGAATGGTCGACACGCGCCCCTCTTTTTCCCTTTCATTTCTTTTATTTTCTCTCACCGTCGGATCAAAATCCAACGGTCTCGCACCTTCTTCTCCCCCACCTTCTTCCTCCTCCGGCCACGCCGAAGACTGCCGCCATGGAAGCACACGGGAGTTCTGTTAACGCCGCACGATTGCACGTATTCAAACCGCCCTTCTTTACCGCACCCATTTCCGCCATGTTTCCCTTTTTCTCCGCGGTGGTTCAACCACGTTCGCACAACCGCCGCGATCCTCACGCGCATGACCTCCACGCCGATCTCGCCTCGCCCTATAAATAGACCCCTTGAGTCGCCTTCCACACCACACTACAACCCCTCAAGGCCCCGCTTTAAAGCTCTAGCGACGCCGCGATATGAAGATTAGGTTTTGGTCGCGTGGCTAAACCTCGATTTCGCCACCGCCTTCACCGCCTCGCCGTCATGGAACCCACCGCCGAAGTTCGCCATCGGAGAGCTACCCGTAGAACCCACCCACTTCACGGGCGTCACTAGTGCGGGGTTCCGACAACGCCCGAACCATCTCCGCCGCTTCAAGCTCGCCGCCACCAATTGGGCTTGTCCTCGACCACCCGGAGTGCACCCTTAGGTTCGCAATAACCTAGCTACCTACTAATACCACTCGCCGGCGGTGAATTGCCGCTGCCGCCGTTGTCGGCCACGCCCGAAAATGTCACCGGAAAAATGATGTCATCAACTAACGTGGCGAGCCACCTCATCAGCCCCTAGTCTTACGTGGCGCACACGTGCCGATCTAGTCATCGCCACAAGATCGGCATCTCACACACCATCCCCAACCCCAGATCCAAAAAAACCGTAGACCCAATCCACCATACACCGTGTCACTGACTTGTGGGTCCCACATGTTAGGTTTTCCTTTTAATTCTTTTAAACCCAAAATTGTCAGGGCTAACGTCATGCTTGCGTCATAAAACCCTTTTTACGTTAGAAAGATAAATCCAGAAAATCCAATAATACCTTTTTAGGGTTATTTCATGGATTTCAAACTTTCACAGCTCATATCTTTTGCATCCTAACTCCGATTGAGCCCATTCAAATTCCTAAATTTATCTAAATTCAAGATCTAGCCAACTAAACCAAAATTATTCAATTTGGAGTTAATTTGAATCTTATTTGAATTTAGTTTGAATTTAGCTTATTTTCGCGTATAGATTTCGACGACTTCGGAGAGTCAGATTTCGACGTCGTTTGAGAGCAACTATTTGAGCAAGGCAAGTTATATTCTTGATCATATTTGCACCCATTATTTAAAATTATTTAAATTCTGTTTCAAATTATTACTGCATGCTTATTTATATTCAACTATTTAAATTCCGTTTTAAATTCATGGATATGCCTAAATCTTTTGTATGGCCAATTTTGATATCGAATCAAACATATTGTCACCTAGATAAAAACCTAGTCGATACAATAGTATGGACTAGGATCATTTGGAAAATATTGTGCTTAGCCATGCTTATAGACCAAACATGTTTGATTTAGGGAATTTCAGCCAAAAATCAATTGTGGTTTAAATTGTATCCATAGCATTGGTGTGTTATGGAAGTTTATAAATGACTTTGAAAAATGAAATAAATGATGGTTTGGACTTGGGCGAAATGGTTGTCTGGTGGGTGCAGGTTTATGCACGGCTCAACAGGTAGGTTGAGGCCCGTGGTTCGTTGGTTGTCGCCAGTCGGCTTAAAGGACCGGTCTTCGAGCCGCATCTTGCTAAGCCACATCGTACTACCATATGTCTTGTATGGGCAGGACCTGGCTGAATAATTTGCAAAGCTCCATCATGGTCGTTCCTGTTGGTGCAGTGGGTAGCCATGTTATGACCTTTGTTAGTCCCACCTGGCGCAAGAGGGGGCCTGAACCCTGCGGACGGGTAGTCCAAAGGGGGCGAAACCTTAGCGAGGGAGGACTATAGTGGAATGATGCATTGTAAAGGCCTCGTGATGATCACTTAGTCGCACACCTTCGGAAGTGTGTCAGACGGACATTAAAAGTTGATTATCTCTTGTGGGTAAAGTTGTACAACCTCTGCAGAGTGTAAAACTATTCGAATAGCCGTGTCCACGGCCATGGACATGCTGGCAAATCCACTCAAAGTTAGATCTTTGATTTTGATTTCAAAATGTTTTTGTAAAACAGTTTTGACATGGAGGGGTGTCCATGAGAAAAGTTATGGGTTGAAGCCCCGGGTTGGTGCCCGTGTTTATGTTGGTGTTAAGTTGGTGCCTACACTATCTTTATCAATTCAAAATCAATTTTGGATTTTATAAAACTTGAGTTTTTGAACTTAGTATGGTATTTAATGTCAAATGTTGTTTTTGCACAAATAACCCTATAAGCCATCCTTTGTTACATCCATGTATGCATGTCATTCTGTTATTTGACGGGTGTAACTTGCGAGCACGGTAGTTGTGCTCATACTTGCTTAATGCAAACAAATTTCAGAGAAGAAAGACTTCACTTCAGTGCGGATCATGACGACTAGGCGCTACTATCGATTGCTCGTGGCGCATCACCGACTCCACTACTTCTTCATCGTCTTCCGCTATGTTTATTTAATGTTGCCCTGTAAGGCTATCTTGTAATTCAACTCTGTTGCTATTTAATAAATTTTAGCATTTTTGGTTGTGTTATCACATTTGTTTACTGTGTGAGCTAGCCACTGATCATGGGACTAGTTTAGTTATGCACAGAAAATCTGAGATGTTAATCCCGGGTCTCACATTCGTCGCCCGTCCCGTGGGTCGCTGCTGCCGAAGACGCCCAGGCGCAACGAATCCTTATACGTTCCAAGCACCACCAAGGACCGCACTTCGTCCACAAATTATTTAGACATTAATACTCAACAGTGAGGTCTATCTAGCCACTTCTTTTTGTCGATCGCGATGTCGCCATCGACCGCGCGACACCCCGATAGAAGCTTTACCCGCTCATCAATTTTTGGTTTTTGCAATTCATTGAAGTGAAATACATGGCAATGTGCTGACGAGGAAGGTGTGGCACGCGTTGAGAGGGATGCTGAAGATGCAATGGATGGTCAAGAGAGCTGGTGAGGTGACAAAGTAAATACATGCAGCGCCGTCGTCGCTAAGAAGCACGCCACACGAGTGGCTAGCGCCGAGCCGCACACTAGCGAAGGCCGAGATGTACAAGAAAGGTCTCACCCATGCCATCGACCTTGACGGATGCAAGCACATGGACGCTCAATGGTCGGTTCTAGGCGGACTACACCTTCTTTGCCCACATCCGACGCGGGGCACCACCACGCCGCAAGGTGTGCGCCACCGCCGACCACACGCTGCTGTTCTCGAACTACATGGATAACATGGTGTCATCGAGTACCAAGGCGCACTTCGGCGGGGTCCAAGTCGGCAGCAATGGCATCATCGCCCCTTCTTGGGAGCGCACGAGCGGTTCACGGCAAGAATAGCATTAATTGGGCTTCATGGGCTATGTGGGTATTTGGACATATCGTGGGCATTCGCAAATGACCACTTAATTTTTCAACTAGCCCGTGGGTGTACACTTAGTGTTTTTGTGGGACAGCTAAGTGAGCTTGGACACCCACACCCACTTGCACTCCTATGTGGGGTGAGTGAAGGGCCAACCGTGGCCACGGGGCATCTCACACGGTGTGAAATCTACTACCCATGTTTATTGTCATGTGCTAATTGCATTATATAGAAAATCATTTCGGTAGGATCGGTAACAACTAGACTATGTTGCGTGCACACATGTACACTTCCCGCCACATGTGGCCGGATTGACAAGTGTGCCCTTGAAACGAAGCGCTAACTCGAATGAGGCCCTGTTTGGGGTACTTATTTTGCTTGCTGCAATTGAAGATCTTTTGCTAACCAACAAACAAGTATGAAATGATATGAACATTAGCAGGTAGTAGAATCTTTTGCTAATTATCTACCATTTTTTGTGATACAATTTGCAAAACAAATGAATCCTTGTGCTGGCGGATTGGAGTGTTTGTTGAAGAATGTTACTATGGAGATTGGAGTGATCGAAGCTGATCAAGGGAGCAACGGAATGAAGCAGCTACCAGCCTACCACTTGTGTTTAGAGTAGTTGATATTTTCATTGAATGCTAAGTAGCGTCTTTATTTTTCTTGCAGAACAGTATTTAGCTCAACTCAATGTAGCACATTGTATTTGAAATGTTTGTATCTCTTTGAGTATTTGTATTATATGAGATCATGTACGATTCATTGAGAAAGGACTAGATACAATTCTGAACTCACTGACAAGATATAAGTGAAATGTTAATATTCTCTTTTTTTCATAAACTATAGTTATGTAAAGATAAAAGTTTTGTACTAATAATTTTTGTTGAAATTACATACGAAAGAAAGTAGGAAATTGATCATATTTTTCCTTTTAGTAGACAAACAAGTAGTAGCTTACGTTAGAGGTATATTTCATCAATATTTTCGCAAAAGAATAAAAAACAATGATGTTTACGCTAAATCAGCACACAAACATGGCTTCAGAACCCTTAAAGGTATTTTAGAAATTTCATCCTTCTTCCACAGCTGTAACATCCCAAAGTGTTGTTACCAAAATAAAATAAATAAAAGTTATTGTTTTATTGGATTTTCTGAAATTTGATAGAATTTCATTGCTTTATTTGAATTTTTGAAATTTTCAAAGTCAAAAGTGAAAGTTATTTGAAGTTCTTGAAGTTTTATTAGGTTTGAACTGAAAATAAAAATTTTAAAAAATTTCTATAATTTTCTGAGATTTTAAAAGCTTTATCCTAAATATGTTAAAGTCAAAATAATTTATTTTGCAAAATTAATAGCCAACTCTAAGTTGGAAATAGTTTTATTAAGTCCAAAATAACTCTGGGAATTTCTGTGAATTTTCTCATAATTTTCGGAATTGTTTTGCTATTTTCTAAAGCCCTTTCTAATTATCTGAAATTAAATCAATTGGAAAATCAATTTAAAATCCTTAATTCATTCAATAAAACTCCTCAGCCCAACCCATCTCCTCCCCCGCGCTTGGCCCATCTTGGCCCGCTCCAGTCCGTCCCAGTCAACCACGCCCGCGCATCCAATGGTCGTGGTCGTTGGATCAAAATCCAACGGCCAGAAAAACCTCCACGCCATCCCGCTGCGCTGCACTGTTGGATCAAAATCCAACCATCACCCACACATCTCTCCCTTTCTTCACCGTATGCAACCTCGGCTGTTGGATCAAGGACCAACGACCCGATCTTGGTGACATTTCCGGAGGTCCGAACATCTCTATGGATAGAGACCGTTCGATCTATATCAAACGACATCCACGCACTCCACGCCTCCCGCTCTCTCCGCACCATTGGATTTCCATCCAACGCCCGCGATCCCTTCTCCTCCCCGCTTTCTCCTTCTTTGTTTCCTTCTTCTTCCCCGAGCCACCGCCATTACCGCGCCTCGCGAGCTCTATCTCCGCCGCGATTCTCACCCTCTCTTCACGCACGGACACGCACATTAACTCCCAATCGCCTCCTCACTGCTTTCTCGCATTTCCTCCATCTCCGTCCTCTATTACCCCGATTTCCACGGTGACTCGCGGAGCTTCAGACGCCCACGCCACTCGAGCTCGCCACGCCCTATAAATAGGAGCTCGATTCCGCCGCCATCAAACCCGCTCCCGCCTTCGCCCACACCCACGGCACCGTCGCATCATCGCGAACCCGGCGCCACCCACGCCGAAAAACTCCCGGCACCCTCTTCGTGAGCCCTATACCGCCTGCCGCCACGCTAAAGCTCGCCGTCGTCGGTCAAAACCCTCGCTCCATGTTGTTTTGGTGAGCATCGCACTCCTCGCACTTCCTCTCCATTTTGGCACCTCGCCGACCTCGCCGGACCGCTCACGGCGCCATCGCCCCGAGCACCACCTCGTCAGACCGACGTGGCACCATGTGGCGCCACGTGCATGCCACATCATCGCCATGTCAAACGCGTGCAGCGCGCGTGTCACCGGCCAAGACCAACTCAGCAGCCACGTGCCACCTCAGCGACTAGTTGAGATCCATGGCTCGGTGAACTTGGTTCACCGTGAGCCGAGTCACTGACTTGTGGGTCCCACATGTCAGTGGCTCTATTGATTTTCTTTAAAGAAATAAATCGGCTGGAAAATCATTTCCGGAGGGCTGATGTCATCATTGCGCAATAAAACCATTTTCCTTTAGAAAAAATAATTACCAAAATTCAGAAAAAACCCTAATTCCATCATTTCATGTAATTTCAAACTTCGAGAGCCCATATCTTTTGCATCCGAACTCCGATTGAGTCCATTCAAATTTCTAAATTTGTCTAAATTCAAGATCTAGCTATCTAAACCAAAATTATTTGATTTGGAGTTCATTTGAATTGTTATTTGAATTTTATTTGAATTTGGTTTATTTTGTGATTAGATTTCGACGACTTCTGAGAGTCAGATTTCAACGCCATTTGAAGAGCACATAAGAGGATTGATTTTGACTGTATGATCATCGTGATTATACACTTGGACTACCTGAAGAAAGTATTTGTGAGTACTAGGTGACCTGTTAAGGAAAACAACATCACCTCAAGCAAGGCAAGTTATACCCTTGATCATATCGATCTCATTATTTTTAAATTATTTATATTCTGTTTTAAATTATTATCAGATGCTTATTTATATCGATAATTTAAATTCTCGCTTTAAATATATAGTTATGCTTAAACTCCTTTGTATGGTCAATTTTGATAATTGAAGCAAACATATTGTCACCATAGGTAAAACCCGTTGATACGATAATATGAACTAGAACATTTTGAGAAAAATCAGCTTAGCCATGCTTATAGACCAAACATGTTTATTTTGGGAATTTCAGCGAAATCAATTGTTGTTTAAATTGTATCCATGGCATCGGTATGTTATGGAAGTTTATGCCTTTGAAAAACAAAATAAATGAAAATGGTTTGGACTTGGGCATAATGGATGTTCGATGGGTGCAAGTTTATGCACGGCTCAATCGGGTATGGTTGAGGCCCATGGGTTTTGTTGGAAAGTTGCCCAAGTCAATTAAGAACCGGTCTTCGAGTGTATGATGCTAAGCCATACCGCACCACCACATGTCCTCGGTGTGGGAGTAGGACTGCTAATTAATCTGCAATGTTCCACCGTGGTCGCTCCTCACAGATGCAATGGGTAGTCATGTTATGACTTATGTTAATCCCACCTAGCGCAAGAGGGGCCCAACCCGAGGTCTTTATTCCAAAGGGGTGGTGAAACCTTAGCGAGGGTAACTACGTGGAATGGCGCTTGTAAAGGCCTTGATACGTGCTCTAGATCGCTACCAAAGGTAGTGAGCGGTGGCATAGATACATGCCTGACAAACTAGAGAAGTCTTGTCATGTGGGTAAAGCTATACAACCTCTGCAGTGTAAAACTATTCGAATAGCCGTGTCCGCGATTATGGACATGCTAGCCGAATCGCTCAAAGTTAGACTTTGGTTTTGTTTGAAAATGACTTCTTCAAACTGGTTTATCCAAATGCGATTTGGGCAGAAAGCCATGTGATAGGAGGGTATCCTTCACCATTCATGTGTGAATGTTATCTGACTATAAAATTTAGAATTTATAAAATGATTTGTAGTATAAAATATCTGCTTTTGAACTTAGTACAAGTATTTAAAGAAAATGTTGCTTTACGCAAATAAACCAATAAGCCATCCTTTGTTACATCCATATATGCATGTCATTCTGTTACTTGACGGGTGTAACTTGCGAGCACGGAAGTTGTGCTCATACTTGCTTTATGCAAATCAAATTTCAGAGGAGAAGGACTTTGCTACAAGTGTGGATCTCGACGACTAGGCCGCTTCCCCAGTCGATTGCCTGTGGCAGATTAACTGGACCCTACTACATCTTCGTTTTCATTGTGTTTATTTTATTGTTGGCCCGTAAGCCTCCTTTGTAATTTAACTCGTGGTTATTTATTAATAAAGTTGTGATATTAATTTGTTACCATATTTGTTATTGTGTGAACTAGCAACCGATCATAGGACTAGTTCGTAAATGCACAGAGGATCGAGATATTAATCCCGGTTTTGACAACAACCAAGCGAAGCTACCCAACGAAAACCGGACTATCAAACGGTCTATCGTGAAAAGCTACACCATAGTTACAATCGCTTCACATTTCGTAAAGCCAAAAATAGCTTTACGAAAGGGTAATGATAATATGCGGACGTCCGAGCGCCGACGTCGCTGCGACGTGTAACACATCCCAATTAATTGCTTTGATTTTTTGAACCGAGCCCCCATCCTCTCTATATATTTATTACTCCAGCAAGCTTCTCAAGCACTTTCTTGAATGCACCCTAGCTCATCTTATCACGGTGCTTTGTACTCATTGGCAGTGGGTATGTTGAGACGGTAGTCGTGCAATACGCAGATTGCTAACTACCTACACCCCACCGGTAGCACTGCTGTGGTGCACCCGTGCATGAGCACACGGTCGTCGGTATCCTCGAGAAAAAAATATAGAGAAAAAAATGTTGTATCTATAGAAAAAGAGTGTTGTATCTGTAAAAAAAAAAGTGTTACATCTGTAGAAAAAAAATACTGCATAATGTTCACGGCGATGTTGCAATTTTTTCAACGTGTTTTTTTTTCCAGATGCTTTGTTTTTTTTATTTGTGATATTGCAACCGTTGTCTGGAGATGTTGCAACCGTTGTTTAGGGATGTTGCAATTATTGTACTAGATGTTGTAACCATTGTCCGGGGATGTTGCAACCATTGTTCTAAGATGTTGCAATCGTTGTCCAGGGATGTTGCAACCGTTGTTCAGAGATGTTGCAATCATTGCACTAAGATGTTGCAACCGTTGTCCGGGGATGTTGCAATCATTATCCTAAGATGTTACAACTGTAAATGTTATATCTGTAGAAAAAAAAAACTGCATACATACGTTAATTAATCAGCCCTACGGCTCCGATCGATATATGTATGTGCAAGCGCATGATGCACGCGTGGTGTTAGTCCTAGCTTATGACGCTCATAATTATTGGCACTGTACGATGCATTTCGTTTCGTGACCACTTTTCCTTGACCACCAAACAAGCTACCGTAGCCTGCACCTGTTGATCCATGCCATGTCTCGATCACACTAAGTGCTAGCTAGCTACCTCCCTCCAGGCCTGCAGCATGGAGCTTCTCTTTGTGATTGCATGCTTTTGGAGGATGGGACATGCGCATCAGCACATCCATGTATATGTACATGCATAGCATATTAAAGCGAGCGATGCCGTGTTTTGCTGGATTACTACAAAAGCGTGGCAAACCGAGCATCCGATTTTAGCCCTTAGATCGGACGTCTGGATGCTAATATTATCTTTTCATAAAAGCTACGACTCTTCTAAACAGGGCCTAAAAGTCTAAAACACATTGTGTAGCTAGCACCAACGCATCACCGTCACATTTGAAGCCATCTTTCTCACAAACGGCTCCATGGACAAGCTACAGAAGCCTAGAAGCTGGCTTTCAAATATGTGTTCAGCGCCAGCTTGGACATGGACCCAACATGGTGTGTAGCTAGCACTATCTAGGCTTCATGGATTACTTGCTTCGGGCTAAAAAATCCACTTCCAATTGTCATGCATGTTCCTCTCAAAAAAAAAAAAAAAAAACGTAGAACTAAAATTTATCTACATAGAACTTTCTTTCCTTTTTTTTTTCTTTCTTTTTTTTCAGGGATACCTAGAACTGATTTGATCATATATGATCCAGGGAATAAAAATAACCTCAAATGAAAAACTGAACAAAACATACCAATAAATTTGAAAAGATAGACAAACCTGAAATGACACACACAAAAAAAAAAAACCCTTCTCTCCACCGCAGCAATGATTAGCTCACATGTATCATCTAAACTAAACTGAATTTGCGTTGGACGAAACCCATAAACCAAAAGAGAAGAAATAAAGATTCTACTAATACACAAGAAATCTTCGGAGATCTGTGCCGTGTGGATCCGCTGTCAGCGGTGCAGTGCATCACGCACAATCGTCCAAGCTCATCATTGGGCTATATGATACAAATCTAATTAATCGCTGCTCGCTCGCACGTGGCAAACGTACAAGAGAGGCTCGATAAGGAGACGACAAATTAAATCCGTACTATATAATTACAAGATCGTCGCATCATCGTTAGTTAATTAATCACTCTCGTACGTACGTCCGCCGTGTCATGGCAATGCATGGAGAATCTTAGCCTGCGGCAAACGACTAGGTGGAGTACAATTGTGGCGAACACTACTAGAGTCTGCTGGTGTTTAAAATGATATATAACAACTAGATCGATTTGCAAACAAAGATGGTAATTTAGAGCTGATTGAGGTACGCATCCCGCCTTTAATTTGATCCTTTGTGATAGAACATTGGTAATAGCTTAACTACACGGGTAACAAACGAGTTACACGTTACCAACCGGTGGCTAGTCCAACTGGTAGGGTGTCCGTGTCTTGCGGCTGACGCAATTCGAGGTCTATGTTAGATAAGTTACTAATTAGTATATTATAGTTTTTTAGTATTAATTCTGCGATATTTTAATTACGGAGCTTTAGGGCATGTACAATGGTACAGACAGCTCCTGTCTATAGTAACTCTTTATATCACCTGTAGACAACACTAAAGACAGCTCATACAATGGTTATGGTGACACAGTCGGATACAACATTGTAGACAACACACAATCTTTTAATATTTTTCTTGTTTCTGGTGCTACAATCGACTACAGGATCGTAGACAACATCTTTTTCTCTCTTCATTCTCTTTCATCTATATCAGTAAAAATCATTCGTAACAAAAGCTATAGACAGTTGACATAAGTCCATTGTACATACTCTTAGAGATAACTGATAACCAATTACGCCTCGTACAGGGTGAGTTACACATTATTGCTTGGGTGGTCGTTGGTAAGCAGTGGCCGTGTACTAACTACAGTAGCAGATTCAAAAATTAAGTTATCGATTGTTGTTGTATGCTATATATATATATATATATATATATATATATATATATATATATATATATATATATATGAAGCCTTTTCTACTCCAGGAGTAGTTACTCCTTATTCTCAGATCTCACAATGTAGGAGTATCTTGCACAACCAAGAGTATGTATATGTAGTATCAGTATATAAGATCATATAGGTGGTATTTACATATTTTTGAGGTGGTATGTACAATTTTAGATATACTCTTTTTATGTGCGAATATGAAGGTATTTACAAAATATGCTAAAAACTGTGGACTCTTTTGCAAATTTTTCATGTGGTTCACATTAGAGTATCTTATAATTAGTATATGAGTATACCCAAAGTGATAATGGAGTATGTCAAATATTTTTAGGTGATATATCAAAGATGAGAGTAGCTACTCTCGAATATAATTTTGCCGAGACCGTGACCCGAGTAACTCAACCTGAATTCGCCCCTGGTAGCTACCAGACCTCTTTTGTCTGTATTCGAGGGCTATGTCTGCTACTCTGCTGTGCTAGTGCTACTCATCAGCGGAGTGCGCGCGAATCTTGAAGTGGGTGAGCACGTGCGAGCGCCGATGGACGTGCGCACGTGGGAGGGCCCATGACAATGCAAGGCAACACACGTCAATCGGGGCTCGAGGCTGAGGGTACGAAGCTTCCCCCGCTTTCCCACGTGCCACCTGCACGGTCGAACGGCTTTAACCGTACCGTACGAAAAATAGTAGTAGCTGGTAGCCCGCTACGACCGCAGCATTGTACATTGGCAATTTGGCCAAAAACAACACGAGTACCGTATGTTCGTCGTACATGGTACAAACATGCTCTCTCAATAGTACGGTAGTACGTACCAACGCCGAGCTGCTATGGTTGTGTAGCAAAATGGCGCTATAAACTTTGATTTATGCTACAATTTAGCACAAATTTAGGAGCGAGGAAGCAGTTGCTTCCGGTGGCGAAATCAGGATAAAAATAAAAGATGAGCTCAAAACACTAAACTAAATTGTTACAAACATAGTCTTTTTACTTTGTGCAATTCAAATTCAAGAATATATATCAATATAATGTATACCAACGCACCATGCCACCATGCGAACAGCACCATTACCGCTGAGCCGCACCGATCAAGTCCACTAGTCCAGCCTCCACCGCAGTTCGCAGCAGTGCGCCGTCGCCCTCCTCGGCTCCTCGCTGCCATCGACGCAGACTGCCCGATCTGCGCCATGGCGCGCCGCCGCCCGCCCTCGGATTCTCCGCTCGGGCCGTGCGCCCGAGCCCTCCTCCTCGGCTCCTCCTCATCTCGTTGCGGTTGCGCTCCTCGCCGCTGCCGGGTCCGTCCGCCTAGGGTTTCTTCTTCCTTAGCCTTTAGGTGCGCATGATTAATTGCTCTCCTCTATCTTGGTTGCTTCGATTCGATCGATTGACTTGGCTAGGCTTGTTCTTCCTCTTCCTATATTCTTCCTCCTGTTCTTCGGCCAGAGCACCCATGGAGGAGCACAGCTGCCAGGGCCATGACCACTAGGGGAGGGGGGGGGGTGTTACCGGCGCAACCGTGGAGGGTAGACTCGAGCCTAACGAAGCCCCTGGTGGATTCGCCCTTGGTTGTTTTAGAGTTCTTCTTAGACATCTTAAGTCTCACAGGACACAAGTTAAAATTCTATATAATCAAAGTGAAAAATCTACACAAATAAATCGATCAAACTTTGGCTGTCGGACCACTAGGGTTAGCTGAATGCAAAGTCTTTCCGCCCCCGTGGCAAAGGGTGCGGTTGGATATCATGATCATCATTGAGGCTCAACAACCCGAGAAATCATGGACAAATCCAAGCAAATTCACAAATGAACCTATTTGATTAATGTGTAGTTAGTGGAACTCGAACAATGACTATTAGTTATTAGTGGAACTCCAACAATAACTATTAGCCATAAGACACTTATGTCATGTCGATCGGACTAGCCACCAATTGGTTGCAAGGTTCTTCTTACAGTGGTGGAGCCTGATCGTAAGTTATTCGCCGCATGTCCCTAAGCGCACATGCAAGATAAATATTAAGATATACCAAATATTTACCCCAAATTAACATGCTGTATCAAGCAGTCGATCGTGTCTTGATTTGTGTGCAACGATATCACGAGAAAGATCACGCAAAAAAAGCAGAATAATCAATGACAGATCTACAGTACTGGGGTGATCACAGTAACTTGATATTATTAACCAGTTGTGCAACTGCTGCATGCAAAGTATCTCTAGTGATGATCCTGCCACTTGGATCGATGCGGCTTCTATATGAAATTCGATCCAATCCGGCCGGATTTGGTGCTGAAATGTCATCGTGTCTCGGTCATTGCAGCAGCGCAGCGCAGCGCAGTGCAGTGCAGTAAGTATTCTAATTTCGATTTTTTTTTTTTGCTTATTTGACCTCTTTTTATTCGGTTTTGCATATCTAGCCCCTCACAAGCCGCTGAAAGGTCCCCAAGTTAAAATGCTCACCTTTACTATTAGCAAAGAGGACTTTTGGATTATATTTTTGTCAGAGCAAAGAATGATGCATGGTAGCAGAGCATATCTGAAAGGCATATAGGAACTGAGCGTTGCTCGCTTGACGTGGGGGCACAGCCTCCAATCCACCCGCGTTCGAGACCTGGGATTGCCTATTTGCTGGTTTCACTAATTGAAATCAGGGGAGATAAGCACCCCTTTAATCAAAAAAAATATATCAGAAAGGCATATATAGCTGCCATGCTAAGAGGTTACAAGATCAAATCCTAGAAACCGTCGATTAAATCTAAAACAATGGTGATAGGATTTGAACTCTGATGAGCATGCAATGCATTTTACCTGTTGGATTGCATGCCAATAGTTGGCACAGAACACTAAAGTTTGTATTGTACTCTCCTTTGAATAGTGTTTTCTTAAGAACCAATTAACAGCTCATAAACCACCCTTGAAGTGGCAAAAATTTCAAGTGTGTACACGCGTACGTAGATCCAACCTGAGATGCATGATTAATAATTTGTCCGTGTAATCCATCTAATCTAGGTGCATCACGTACGTTTGCACCTAAAGCCCTAGCTAGCTAGCTAGCTAATGCATTGACCAAAATTGCAAATGATAATTTCTTACAACAACTTGTCCTGCAATTTAGTAAACCTGATTGGCACAATCACACGCGTAGTACAGCGCACGGTGGCTCATATACAAATCCCTTGGCTATGGCCCAATAATTTCCCTAGGGTTACGGCCATAATTGAGATCTAATCAATTTGTTGTTTGCTTGAGCTATCATGGTTACGTGCTGTAGGTAGTATGAAAAAAAAATTGAATTTTCGAGAGAAATTGGCCGTGCCACCCAGGGAAGAAAATCCTACGAGACTTCATCACCTTTGGATTTTTATCGAGCTTATTAATCTTATGACACATGGCGTAATAAATTAACTACTTCTTTGCTCGTACTGTAGTTTTCTTCTTTGAAATAATTTTAATTTTTGGGGTAGATGTCTAGAGATGATGAAGGGATCGATCTCCACGTGTTTTAAGTAGAGAACATTTTGCGTGGTGATATAAGAAAACAAATTTGTTTGGTTGGGGCAGTGGGCCAGTGGTTGTTGAGTGCATTGCTGACACTCACACAAAGGACCTCTCAAAAAGAAAAAAAAAAGTAGGCACAATGGTAAACCTACACTGTTTTGTAGAGAAAAGAGCTACAATATTTCTATTTTTTTTGTAAATACAAGATAAACTCACACGTGCACATACCAATGCGCATACACACGCGAGTGTCTTCCTTAGCACACACCTAGAAATATATAAAGGCTAAGAATAAATCCGTGTCCTCACTCAAGCGCACTCACGTGTGTGTAAATATAAGTATCAGAATTTGAATCCTAGTGAGTGGAGTTGTACAGCTCCACCACCGACCAAAACATGGTTGCCAATTTCGGAACAGTTTCATTTATGAATTATGACCCCTTAGGTTGAAATTAGCCTAAACAATTCGTGCTCGTGTTCAGTTATTCTGACTGATGTGGTCTCTGAATTAAAAAAAAAACCCATGAGTGAAACTCTAATTTTTAACTGCTCCGGACGATGTAAACATTGGTCTGAATTAAGGATGTTAATTTCGAACAAATTTTAACGTCAAGAATTCTATACTTCTCATTCGACTCAGATACTTTGCATTGGAAAGTACACGTGTGTAAACATTAATTAATGGTTTTTTTTGAACTATTTCATTGTTTTCACTGCCTGTCAGTTTATTTAGTCAATGTTTAAGAATAAAGAGAGACAAGTTTAAAGGACTACCAAGTAGCTCCTCTGGTCACAAAAGAGTGATTTTTTGGATATCGACACGATCTTCAAAACTAAAATTTAACCACTAATTTTTATTGTAATATATAACTAATAAAAGTATAATATAATAAAGATACTCATCGATACAAATATATATAAACAATTTACATATGCCAAATCTAAATATTTATAGAAATATCGATAGTCAAAGTTTGCAAAATTTGACTGCACGTATCTCAAAAAGACCCTCTTGTGTGACCGGAGAGAATATTACTCTATAATCTGACGCTCATTTTAATGTGGATTCTAGCTTAACCATAGTTAACAGAAGCACTTCACATTGCCCTGCCATGATGGGGGAAAAAAATCGTCCTCTCCTGCAATTTTGTAACTTTAAGGTGCTCTTTAATTATTCCTACCAAGATGTACGACGAATTCATTTTCCAATAAGCTATGTACGATGCATTGTGCAAAGTGCTTCTTTTTGGGTGGTAGTGGTGGTTGCATTTGCATTTTTCATCCAAGCAAGGCAGCATAAGATCCATGGAAATCTCTATTTTCACAAATTAATGTAGGGTCTGGCTGAATTACACACATCAAATTTTGAATAAGAGGTGCTTCAATGCTTCTCGAAAGAACTTCCATACAAAAGATAAGGAAAAAAAGTGAACTTCACACCGAGGATTTAATTTGTAGCTGTCACTACTCTATCTCTAACTGTATTGATCTCGAATTTTACGCAGTTTAATTGGTTTTTAGAATGCTTGCATGGAGGCACACTATCTATAATCTTTGTAAATAGGAATAGACTATGCAAAACCCATACCTAAAGAGAGAAAAAAAAAATTCAAAATCCAACAACACTGGCTGGTCTACCTACACATGGATGTAATGCAACCATTGATTGTGCACAACCAAAGTACAGCAAAGCAGCGTGACCATGAATGTGCATGAGTGTGCTGTGGGAATAATTGAGGCAAGAGGAGAGAGAGAGAGAGAGAGAGAGTAGCCAGGAAAAAAAAAACAGAAATTGCACCCATAAATTCTAGTGAACATGGGGGTTGTAGTTGCAGTGCCCTTGTCCTGCTTGGCTGAGTACTTTAGATAAGGTTAATTGGCAAACACATGAGACCATCTTTTGATACCCCATTAGCCCTAAAATATTTCCACACCAAACTATGCACATTAAATTATTATTTTTTTATTTTTTTTCTTGGCCTCTTTTGCCCTCCAAGCAATGCAAAGACCATGATCAAATAAACCCTTGGCTACCTAGCTTGAACATGCTGCAACTGGCTATCATTCTAGACATGGCCACTATATAAGCATTGGTCACCCTCCATTGTGAAGAGAGGGAGAGTGAGAAAATCCTCAAGAGAGGTAACAAAGCTAGAGAGAGAAAGAGACGGAGATAGTACAATGGGCAATAGCCTCAGATGCTGCCTAGCTTGCGTCCTTCCCTGCGGCGCGCTTGACCTGATCAGGATCGTCCACCTCAGCGGCCGCGTCGAGGAGTACGGCCGGCCGGTCGCCGCCGGCGAGATCCTCTCCGCCAACCCGAACCACGTTCTGAGCAAGCCGTGCGCGCAGGGCGTCGTGCGAAGGATACTCATCGTCTCCCCGGACTCCGAGCTGGAGCGCGGCGAGATATACTTCCTCATCCCGGCGTCGTCGGTGCCGGAGAAGAAAAAGAAGAGCTCCACGTCCTCGCACGGTGCTGGCCAGAATACGCCGACGACGGCGAGCTGCCAAGGCAAGAACCATCTCAAGAGCAAGCTGCCATCAGATCATGGCAATGGCCGTCGTCACATGGGCGACGTGCTGTCGGAGAAGAGGTCGTTGCACCGGCGGCGGATGAGCACCGGCAACCGGACGGCCGTGGAGGCCACACCTTGAGTGCATTGTCGAGGACACTTGAGCAGTGGACTAATTTTTGTTCTTCTTTTTCCTCCTTTTTTCCTTTTTGGTTTTATGGAATTAAGGGGTTCATGTGCCACCAGCTTGGTGTTTTGCATGGGTGTCATTTTCTCTCTTGTGTGCATGGTTGATGTGTATGCTTTTTCAATTTTTTGAAGTGTACATCTATGTAATGTTTTCCTTCCTAGATATATATATGATGGACATGGAGAGGAGGGCTGTGAATTCTTTCTTGTTCTAGCTATTGCTCTTTTTCTCCTTGTTCTATTATGTTGTTTCTTTCTCTATTTTTTTTTAAAAAATTTGTGGAGGAGTGTTTGATTGGCTCAAGGAGGAGGAAGAGATGAACAGATGAAGATGGGCATGCACCTAATTTTCTTTTTCAGAAGAAAGAAAAAACAAGTGCCAACTTGTATGGAGTTGTTTGTATATAGACATATAGTTTTTAGTTTGCTCATCCTTTAGTGGTCAAACTACTGGCATTGTCCATCAATCCCAGTGGTTACTCCAATTAATCCACGGAAGCAAGCTTGTTCTCACACACCAAGATAGGAGGTTCGATTCGAAATGAAGTCTTAATTAACTAGTCTTAAATTTTTCCATCATGCCTTAGTTTCTAATCGTCATTTGCCAACTAATAGTGGGAGACATACATCATTAGATCATGAATGATTAATGGTTTCTTTCTTAAATTTTATAAGGAGCTTGACAAAAAGACACCATACCAAGCAACATTTTTAAGTAAAGCCAGCTACTGCTGGAGCATAGTTTAGTGTTTATTCTAAATCTGTACTTGATGCTCTCCCCCTTCAAGCTTTGTATTCTATACCAGTACTACTCAATGGCTAGCTTTCACAAATGCATTTGATTGATATATACCCTCAACCTCAAAGCATCCAACTAGAGGACAATTACAAACTAAGTATGCAAAACAAAAACGACAAAACAAATTGTCAATCATCACATCCTGTTAAAAAAAAGAGATAAATTTTAAGCAATAGAGATGGCTATTACTTTTCCTTAAATAGAAATAGCAGCTACCTTTTATATTAGCACTTGACAGTACCTACTAAAGGCATATTGTTTTCCTGTTTTAGATGAAAGCCTTGATTATTCTCTGCTAGATAATTTTTCACTGTGGGTGTCAATTGCATCCAAATATTCCCGATATTGTCGCATAATCGATTATTGGTGCAAACATATATTCTATGTCGTTGAAAATTGAAAGTAGTGTGCTCATTTGATGATAGAATTTCAGAGAATGATTCCAAAAAACAGTAGCATCCACCCATTTGCCAATGCAACAAATAAAACCACTTCAGAAAAGACGGTCACAGCTGTTCAATGGTCACAGTAGAGTGGTCTTCTCATATCAATCACCAATAATTGGTGTTCTGATTGGAGAGGGAATCTTGTGTAGAAAACTACAAGTCTCCCTTACCCTGACACGATAAAAAAACCAATACTCATATACAATAGTCTATCGAGAAGGATTATACACATGACGATTACGTGGCAGGTGGGAGTCGGAGGAGGAGGAGGGGGTCGGGCGAGGCGGGCGCTCGGGGTGGCGAGCGTAAATGCGCTGTCAACGTTTTTGTCATACTTGAAGCATTTAGTATTGGTCACATCTACCGACTACTCAACATAATGAGAACTCCTTGATACATGTAGGAAAAAGTTCACTTTTCAATCTCGAGCAGCGTTTACTTTTCACCCCTCAACTATTAAAACATTCACTTTTAACCCACGGTTGGTTTTATAAGTGGTTTTCGCTATATTGGCAGCCACATCACTAGTTTTGGCATCTTATATAAGTCACTCCACTTTGGCAACCACTACTCGACATGGCATCCACATCATCTTGTCGTTAGAAAAACACCCATAGATCCCACTTGACCCCACTTGCCATCCCTTTCCTTCTCATCTTCTATTTCTTATCATCATTATCTCTAACCTCACATCATGCAGTAGCTATACAGTTGAGCTTGGGCTCACGGCCGCATGCGATCGCCAGATGCCCCAGCAGTGGACCTAGGATTTCTAGGATAGGTGTTTGGAGTTAATAAAATATTTTTCAATGGATTGGTTGCTTTTGATAGATATCGGTTTGGGGTCGAGTGGAAGCTATCTCACCTTTGCTTTCAAGCTCCATCCTATAAAGATTTCAAACCTACAAACTTCTTTTTATTTTTCAAAGCTCTACTATCCACATTTCACAAAGGCACGATTTATTCACCAATAACGACCCAAAACAACACTAATTAAATTTCTAATTGGGGATGCACATGTGTTGTGTCGTGTGCCTTGTGTGTCGCCACGCCACCACCACCCCGTCCGCAAAGGTAGGCGCTCCCTCCCGCCTCGGCTACAGCGATCATGCATTGCTGGCCTAGTGCGCTCTCGACGCGTGCTCCTTCTGTTGCTGGCTGGTTGCGCATCACCGTGCTCCCTCCTGCCAATCATTGCGGTTAGGGTTGAAGCAAGCCGGCGGCATCGTGGAAGTAAGCGCGAAGCGGCCGACGAGGGCAAAATGGGCAGCGACATCTCGGGGTCCTCCGGGTGGTGGCGAGTGGCGTTGGCGCTCGGCGGTGCTCTCGCGCAAGTATGGGCATGGCGTTGGCTCGGGAGCACTCCGGTCGTTCGGGAGAAGACCGGGAGGCTGAGGTGCCAGGCGCGGCCTTCAGGGAAGATGGTGGCGGTGGTGTTCCTCTCGGCGTTGCGGCCGCGAAGAAGGTAGGGAAAGATGGAGGAAGGTTGGAACATATCGTGATGCGCTCGGGGCGGCACGAAACTCACGAGAGAGGAGGTCGGGGGTGAGGGCGGTGTGGCTCAAAGGATGGGGGAGCACGGGCGGGGTGGACGGGCGTGGAGGCGGGGCGGGGCCCGGCCCAGGAGAGCAGGCGGGGTGGATCGGGAGGGTAGGGGAGAATAGGTCGGGAGGGCCAGTGGGCGGCGGCGGGATGGAGGATGAGGCGGGAGGCGGGAGGAGTATCGAGTGGGGATGGGGATTGGGGAAGAACAAGCGTGCGGCAGGTGGGTTTACTCTGTAGGCCTTGTGGTGATGGAAGCGAGCCAACCAAGCCGCCGAGAGTGGCTCGAGTTCGGCTCAAAAATCTTATGAGCGGAAGATAGTCTTGGCTCGGCTGAAAACTTCATGAGCCGAGTGAGCCACCTCGAGCTTGGTCCGAGTCGAGTGGCTCACGAGCCTCGAGCTATTTTTCTAGCCCTAGTTGCGTCACGCACCCATCGGTCGTCGCGCCTAAGACTCTAATAGAGTCGATAGGGAGAGAGAGGTTGAGAGATCGATCGTCGGAAATAGCGGATCCTTCCTTGTGCGTAGTGACTTCTGCCCATGCCGCGCCGCCTCCACGTGCATCTGTCACCGGAATAGCTAGATGTGGCAGCCATCTTGGTCGAGATGGCGAATTTTGGACATGTCGCCTGTCTCCAACCTATGTGGCAGTCACATTCTTGCATCCTAAACCCTAGCTATGGATGGTTTCCAATGCCTGCTTGGCGATCGCAGCAGTGCAGGAGGAGGGTGGCGCGGTAGTAGTGCCGGTGGGAAGGACACAGAGGTGATGTGGGCGGGGAGGCGACTAGGGAAGGATGCGTGGCGTGGAGAGGAGGAGACAACAGCGGCGGGTGTGGGAGGAGGAAGGGAGGGAGGAAAGGAGGCGGTGGTGCTAGGGAAGGGAGGAGGTGGCAACAACGCGACAATGCATGAAGAGGAGGCACAGGTGGAGACGAGGCGAAAGGAGGAGCCCATAGGGAGGAGGCGATGCGGGTGGGGTGGGGAGGCAAACCATGCTAAGGTCGAATTGTAAATAAAATGGACGAGGATGCAAGTCAAAGAATTTGGACATTTGTCGAAGGACCTGGTTGCTATTTTATCTTAGTAGAGGAACAAACGGATCCAACAACTAGTATACATTAGGAGCAAGATCGGACGGTAAAAAATAAGAGGATGACGTGGCACACGGTTTGCTAGGAACTATATAGAATGTGTAATATACCTACTATATACAGATATTTTGTCGAAACAATTGGGTGTTCAAGTGAACACTCATGAACCATGGAGGGACTACCCCTGGCCACCCCAGCACACTAGCTCCCCCCTGCACAAGGCTCGAGTGACATTGGCCACCAGTAGGGTAGGAGGATGAGGCCTGAGGCGGCGGTGACCGGTCGGCATCCGCCACCCACTTGTGCGCCGTGAGGCCCGCACATATACAGCGTGAAGTGGAAGTGGCAAACATGAGGGAGGTGGATCCGGTGGCAAGGGCGTCGGCTAGTGGCAGCAACCTTCTCTGATCTAGTGGCGGTGGTGGCAAAAAATCTCCTCGTCACCTCCCTTGACCAAATTAGCTCCGGTGGTGAATGAGGAGCTTGCCCCCTCGACAAATCTGGACAGGGATGGCAGCACGGGCAAGTGGGGTAGGATGGAGAGAGAGGGGAGAAGACGGATCTGGAGCTTGATCTACAGAGAAAGATAGGGGAGGGAGCTGCTCATCGCCCTACTGCCTCACCACGATCGGCTTGGAGTAGTCCTCGTCGACAGAGACCCTATCTCTACCACCAGTGTCAATGGCGGTAGCAGCCATGCCAGAGTTGTGGAAGGGTTAGCCCCGCCATAGTGCCCTTCTTCGGCTGCCTCATCTTTCTCATGTGCACTTCTCTTCTTCCTCCTCCTTTTCCCAGAAAGGTTGAGTTATGCCTTGGATCACTGTGGAGTATAACCTTTGGAATTCTGGTTGCTAAATGTTTGCAATACAAACCTGTGAAGAAAGGTGAATCCTTCCTCATATGTCTTTGTATGACCCTTCTGCATATTATGGACATGGTTTGTTGTTAATTTGAACCATAAGATTGCATAAAAGTAGGATATCCATTTTTACTGACCTCCATACTGAAAACCTACACATCACTATGAACATTATGTTTCTTATTTGGTTTCCCTGTTTCACTGTGCATTGAGCCAGTAGTGATAATGCCAGCCGTTGGGGTTCAGCTAGAAATACATTTTGGAGGTATACCAGCATCATGATCTGAAATCATCAATTAATCATTCTTCAGATTTCTCTCTTATTGTTAGTCTTTCTTGTCTCTACCTTATTGTGTATTTCCACTGACCACCTGTATAATTGATTAATTGGTGGACACTAGTCGGTAATCTTACTGCTTGGTGTAGGCTGCTCCCTTCTCACATCTTTAGGTAGTCAAAATAGGATGACCACTTTAGCAATTGAATGCATTCACCACTAATTATTCAAGCGTCAACTGACCCAAATATCTGGGGACATACCTGCTTACCTAGCAGAGTAGCAGATAGAGCCATAGATGGTGTCGTTGGTTAGCAATTCCCTTCTGAACAAACAGCCTTCATGTTATAGAGGTCATATTCTTTTTCTTTTGACCGAAACAAGAGAAAGGGAAACAATGTGTTTACCATTCTGTAGGCTCAGCAGTTCCCTTTAGGAGAATGTTCTAGCATTGGGGAGTATTAAAGCTTATGCTTGTGAGCAAAACTCAGCTCCTGATGGATAAGACTGTACATGTGTTGGCATTAGATCAAGTTATATTCAGTTAAATACTTCCCATATTTTGGTTATGAAGTATGAACTCCTTGCTTTTCTTGAAGTACTTTGTAGCTCTACTCTCAGAAAAGGACAATATTGACATATATTACAAGTGCACTAAATCACTTCATTTGTGCACGTGCCTCAGTGTGTCGCAAAATCGTAGACAACATTGCTCAAGTAGTCAAGTGTTTTGCTTCAGAGGGATATGTTTTCCACAACTCTTTATTGTTGCTTAGGAAATACTCCCTCTGTTTTGATATATTTGTCCACAGCTCATCATGCGTACAGACCAAAGAAGAAGTAAATCTAAGAAATAGTTAATGAGAAATTACCATACATGCCTCTATTAAATAATATAACACAGTTACTTAACCTTTTTTAAAGCATTTAAATAAGAGTAGATAGTGAAAAATCATAATAAGTACGTTCTAGATTCCCCTAATAAACAAATATGTTGAAACAGATATTTTCAAAACCATGGACAAATATAGCGAAAAAGAGAGGTAGCAGGCTACTAAATTACTGGAAGCTTTGGTTCCAGCTGTTGGTTTCTTTGCATTAAAAAATTATTATTCTTAGCGGAAGAGTTCATCGTCGTTTTGTGCCGATTGGCAAGGTTCTAAAGCCACTGCTGAATGAGTGTGTGACACCGGTGACCTGTTACTGGAGCTTGGTGTTGCTTCTGCGCGATGAAGAGGAGCTCATGCTAGTTTTCCAGGTAAAACTTACCTGTTTTCATTCATTATTTAATTGATTCGAAAAAATTTCAGCAACCCTGGAGCTTAACTTGCAGAAATTTCACCCTCCTGTGAAAACGTTGGTTCTTATCTGAAAAGCTCTCTGCTCAATCACAAGCTCTGGGTGCCCAACGCCTTCTGCAGTCTCAAAACCGAACTGTTCGGAATCATGACTCGTTTGGTGCTATAGTGTGATTGTAATATTCAGAAAAAGCAGCTACAGTTGGGCTAAGAGCCTAAGACTAGCTAGGTACAAATTATTGGAACTATCTGGTTGTGTTGTAGGACGCACTAATGCAAAGGGGACCTGATTATTGGAAGGAAATACCTGGAGATTGTCACCTGGAAGTGTGCTCCACTTAACAGTGACCATTCATGCGGTAAGTTTGACCACCAATAGATTTAAAACTATCTAGATTGACTATATAAAAATTATATCATTAGAATTATCGTTGAAAATACTTTCATAATATTATAATTTTATTAGTACATATTAATGTAAAGTTATAAAAAGTAACGGTCAAAATCGTATCTCGAAGACCGTAAAAAGTCAACTATGTCAAGTAAAAAAGAATAGAGGGAATACTTACCCATTACCATATGAATGTAGGAAAACACTGTGACTGTGCTGTTATCAAAGATAAGCAGTTCAGATGAGCCCTGTTACTTATTCCTGCATGTTTGCCATTGGTTTTATTCTTAAATGTACGGGAAGATGCAAAGTTTGGTTAAACAGTCTTCTTTGTCTCCTGTGCTACATAAATGAGAACAGCTTAAGAGTGCCATGAAATGAGAGAGGTGCACAGACAAGCATGTGAGGAGTCCCATGCAGAGATCCAAATGCAGTCAAACAAACACATCACATATGGAGTATCATATGCACGTGCACTCACTCCAATTCCCCAACCTTCTGAGTGATAGGTTAGTTCGTATGCTTGTTTGGAGGTCGGCCGGGCTTCAGTTTCAAAATTTAGACCTCTGATTACAAGTTCAGCCCCCTGATTGAATCAAACACATGAATTTTGCCAAAAAAAAATCATATTAGGAAAAGACATATATCTAGTACTGTAATGGAATTTAAAAAATTATGTAATTATATGTATTGAAACCTAGCCCGAAGAAAGTACCATACAAACTCGCCAAAGTATTTAGTGTCACAAGAATTTTGGATTTTTAAATAATATTAATTTAAAGATAATTACAAAAAAATAGTCGATTTTTTTACAAAAATAGGTGTACCTATCGTCGTTCCAAATGACGAGAGGCTCCAATCGTCATTTCAAATGCGATAGGAACTCGTCGGCAGAGACCCTATCTCTACCACCGGTGTCAATGGCGGTAGCACCATGCGAGTTGTGGAAGGGTTAGCCCGCCATAGTGCCCTTCTTGGTGCCTCATCTTTCTCATGTGCACTTCTCTTCTTCCTCCTCCTTTTCCCGAGAAAGGTTGAGTTTTTGTGGAGATGTTTGGGATCGTCAAGTTCATGTTGGTTCGTTTTGTGCGAACTGCCTAATTAGTGGTTTTGTTGCTTCGTTGTTTGATGTCTTGATCCATTGTCCTCGATTATTCACTTATTTTGTTTGATGTCCGAGTTCCATGCTCCGATTTTGGATATGTCGGTGTTGGATTCTTTTGCTTGATCAAATTTGATTCGATTGGTGGGAGGATTTGAGAAGGCAAAGCGATTTTGATTGATTTAATCCTTGTGATGTTTTCTTGATTTATCTCCTACTTGGTGCTGCAAGCATGGCACCATGTAAGAGCGACCAAGAGCGACAAGGGTGTGGAGGAGAGACAGTGAGAGAGTCTTGACGGGTGTGGAGGAGAGAGAGTCTTGACGGGCATCGGTTGCTAGCGAGGACACAAGTGTTGCCACGTCACATGAAAACCGGGGTTGGATGAGTCGGGAGGATCGATTGGCCTGGTTTCAATAGTTGGAGGTCCTAAATCAAGCGGTTTGATGTTTGAGGTTGAAACGTGGACTCGAGCGATTGAAACCGGACTCGAGCGATAGTTAAGGGTTAAAAAGTGGACTTTTTCCACACATATATAATGAGTTAGTGCATGTAATTGCAAAGTTGTCAAGGCTATAAATGTCAATGTTGTGGTTGATGCTTTTGAATTGGGAGCCACAAAAACAATTCAATTTTCAGCAGATATTCATACATATTTTTCAGAGTACATGTTAAATTTTCAGCAGAATTTCATATATATTTTCCTCACTCTGTATATCTGAAGAACTATCTTGCTGAATCTGACATATCGAAATGATCAATTTTTAGAGTATTTGGCAGGAGCACAATTTCATCTTTGGTGCATGCATCGGTAGTACATGGAAGATAATACACAATTTGTTTGCTTACAGCTCATGCAAACTCTGATTTGGATAGAAAATATTTGCGTGAGCTCTTGGATCAGGTACCACACAAGAAGCTACTTATCGAGCAAATAAAACAAATACACATATACACATGCTGCTGCACGAATTAAGCTGCATACCAAATCATGCACAGATTTCCATGTGTCCATCTTATTACTGCCTTGATATCTTTGTGTTTGTTTACTTCCAAAAGACAGCTAAGGAGCTAATGATACTTGGGGTTTAGTATTAGTTAATGATTGAGCCTGTTGCAAGAGATTGAGTAGTGGGAGTAAAACATTGGTGTTTTGCAGACTAGGATGTTTTGTTCATTTATGGCTCGTAATTGGGGTTAGGGAGGTGGTTAGGGTACTATGGCTTTGTAGTTTGTAATAGTAGTACTTGTTTTTAATTTCTGGAAAGAAATACTATATAAAAATTGTTGTTCTGTTCTGAATTGTAGTAGTCCGCATGTGCCTCTCCGTTTTCAGAGGGAACATGTGTTGCTCATTCATTCATGGCTACAGAACAGGCTCTTGAGTTCACACAAACCATGCATGCAAGATATTTGTTGGGGGACTTAAATTAGCCAAAAGCTGTGAACATTTACTTTCTTTTTGTTGATTAGTTGTCATTTGTTTTCCAAAATATGAATTTTGATAATTTTTAGTTTAGATCTGTATCGTTTTCTTATCATGGAGTACACTTTTCGTAGTAAAAAGGCATGGTGTTTGAGTTTATCTAGAGATAAGCAATCAATTTAGGCATGCAAGTTTGTTTTAGTGCAGTGGCACAGCTAGGAAAAATATAGAGCCTGAAAATGTGTCGAACGACACCAGAGCGCACTCAAATTAACTATCCCAACAGAAAATGTGTCATGTTATTTTGGATATCATATTTCCTAAGACATGTTCTGCAACCTCATGACATCCACATTCAGTGCTGCCTCCAAATTAATCTCCAAACTTCTAAAAAGATCAATCTCCAAAAGTGAAAAAAACTTCCTTGATGATTTTTTGAGAAAACTTCCATTGATATTTTTGTTGAGAAAAACTTCCTTTGATAAATTTTTTGAGAAAAACTTCCTTTGATAATTGACAGTGGGAAAAAGGTTAAAAACCAAGTTCTTATCTTGCTGTAGAAAAAACCCAGCCTATTAAACAACGAAAGGCTATAATGAGTTGTGAGAAAAGAAGAAACACAAATTGTTCAAAATGGGCTCTTGTAAAGCCCAGATAGTCCAGCCCAAAATAGGGTCCATCCGGCGCGGAAATCAATTGGGCTGAGGCCCAAGTAGCCCACTGCCCACCTCCGCCACCCATTTCCACGGGAAGAAGCCCAACCGAACAACTAATACTAACTCTGCGACCCACCTCGCACCGCCTGCTTGCTTGCTCCTCGCCGGCGCCGCGTCTCCCTTCGCCCGCGCGTCGCGCAGCCGTGCTCTCTCCCTCCCCGGTGCCGCCGACGCGTCCTCGGGAGTCGGGGACCTCGGATCGCCTCGTGGGGCGTCGACGCGTCCTCGACTGCCCTCTTCCGAATCCGCCGTCTGCCGGTGTCCGGCTCGGCCGCAGGTATCAGTTGTGCAGACCTACGCTTCTATGGATGGGGATGAAAGCACGGATTCTGAATCGCTTCCTGACCTAAGATTACTATGTTTATGTGAAGATGTTTCTGTTTGTGAAACGTTCATGTGGAGATGCTTCTGCTGTGAAATAAGGGGTAGTATTAGTATGATGCTAAGTTTACATCTAATGAATCTCGAGATAGCATAATAAACTGGAGCTAGTATCCCTGCACGAAAGAATCGTCGTGTCCAACTCAATCCGGATGACATTACTGTTGTTCCTAGGCTTCGAAAACCAATCGACGAGTTTGATGCAGAAATTAGAGATCAAGCTATAAGGGAGTTTTTGCTATTGGGTGCTTATATAATTCTGTCGATACATGTTCTCGTTTCAATGTAGTTTGTGGAAACATGCTTTAGGATGGACCAAATCTTTGTTAATCTGTCTCATGTTTCTTGTCGTGATCGATTTCTGGTTCCACCTTAGTTACCTTGGTGCCTAATGCCGTTGTTGTTTTATCTAGTGAGTGAGACCAAAGAACAGAAAGGAGAAGCATCCAGTGTCATGTATACTTACAAGCATCATTGTGACAAGGGACTTGATATCCATGAGATCTTTGTTAAGAAGAGCAGAACCCGGGTTCTGTTGTCGATGCGTTGGTGTCGCTTCCTTCTTGCAAATGTCTGCCAATCATTGCTGGCAAAGGTATGTTTCTCTTGTAAATCACTACCAGATATTATTAGGAGGCTGTGTTAATGAGGAAATTTCTATCTGCTATTTTAAAAGCAGTCTAGTTAACATTCCCTGGTTGCTGCTTATCTAAGGGTTAGGTTCATCAAATTGTAGACAAAGCTGGAAGATGTTTATTATGTTTTTTGTAGAACCATACATGTTCACATGTTTTGGTCTTTCAGAACAGTTGTGCATTCCATGTTTGTATAGTTCTGGGTTAAAAAAATGATGAAATTTACCAGATTGTTCAATACCACTTTAATTTTCATGGCTTGGTTGTCCATCCTTTTGATGAGGTTCTTTGCCCTAGATTCATATGTGATGAAAGGCATTAACTTCTTGTTTATAACTTTGTCATGAGTCATGACTGGTATGTATGTTGGTATTGACCTGTTTCAATATTGCAGGAGAGCTTATGCCTTGGGTCATTGTGGAGTATTACCTTTGGAATTCTTGTCGCCAAATGTTTGCAATACAAACCTGTGAAGAAAGGTTAATCCTTCCTCAAATATGTCTGTGTACGGCCCTTCTGCATATTATGGACATGGTTGTTAATTTGCACCTTAAGATTGCATCAAAATAGGGAATCCATTTTTTGCTGAGCTCCATACTGAAAAGTGAAAGCTTACATATGAATATGAACAGCGTGTTCCTAATTGGGTTTCCCTGTTTCTGTGTGCAGAGTCGGTAGTGATAATGCCAGCTTTTGGGGTTCAGCTAGAAATACATTTTTGGAGGTATACCAGCATCCTGATCTGAAATCATCAATCATTCTTCAGATCACTTCTCTTACTGTTAGTCTTTCTTGTCTCCATCTTATTGTATATTCCCACTGACACCTGGATAATTGGTGGACACTAGTTGGTTATATACTTATATTACTGCTTGCTGTAGGATCCCCTCCTCACATCTTTAGGTAGTCAAAATAGAATTACCACTTTAGCTGTTGAATGCATTCACCACCAATTATTCAAGCGTCAACTGACCCAAATATCTTGGGACACACCTGCTTACCTAGCAGAGTAGCAGATAGAGCCATAGGTGGTATCGTTGGCTAGCAATTCCTTCTGAACAAACAGTCTTCATGTTATAGAGGTCAATATCTTTTCTTTTGACCAAAACAAGAGAAAGGGCAACAATGCGTTTACTATTCACTGGTTGCTCTGGATCACAGTGATAAATGATATGCAGATATAATATGCTGTAGGTTGAACAGTTCCCTTAGGAGAATGTTCTAGCATTGTGGAGTCTTAAAGCTTATGCTTGTGAGCAAAACTCAGCTCCTGATGGATAAGGCTGTGCATGTGTTTGCATTAGATAAGTTTATCGAGTTAAACATTTCCCATATTTTGGTTATGCAGTATGAACTCCTTGCTTGGCTTGAAGCACTTTGTAGATTTACTCTCAGAAAAGGACAAGATTATAAATTAATAATATATTACAAGTGAACCAAATCATTTCATTTGTGCACGTGTTTCAGTGTGTTTCAAAATCACAACAACATTGCTCAAGTAGTAAAGTGTTTTGCTTCAGAGGATATGTTTTCCAGCTCTTTCTTCTTGCTTATGAAATAGTAGGCTACTAGATTACTGGAAGATTTGGTTCCAGCTGTTGGTCACTTTACATTAAAAATTTATGATTCTTAGTGGAAGAGTTCATCGTCGCTTTGTGCCCATTAGCAAGATTCTAAAGCCACTGCTGAACGAGTGTGTGACACCGGTGACCTGTTACTGGAGCTTTGCTTTGCTTCTGCGCGATGAAGAGGAGCTCATGCTAGTTTTCCAGGTAAAATTTACCTGTTATCATTCATTATTTAATTGATTAAAAAAATTCAGTAATCGAATAGAGCTTAACTTGCAGAAATGTCGTCCTCCTGTGAAAATGTTGGTTCCTATCTGGAAAGCTCTCTGCTCATTCACAAGCTCTGAATGCCGAAGCCCTTATGCAGTCTCTCTAAACCACTGTTCGGAAACATGACTCTTTTCGTGCTATAGTGTGATTGTAATATTCAGAAAAGCAGCTACAGTCGAGCTGAGAGCCTACGACAAGCTAGGTACAAATTATTGGAACCATCTGGTTGTGTTGTAGGACGCACTAATGCAAGGGGCCCTGATTATTGGAAGGAAATACCTGGAGAGTTTCACCGGAAGTGTACTCCTCTTAACAGTGACCATTCATAGTTCTGAAATACCAAACAGTGTTGCCCTTCAGGCTGTAAATTGTACTTACCATTTGAATGTAGGAAAACACAATGCTGTTGTCAAAGATAAGCAGTTCAAAAGAGCTCTATTACCCATTCATACATGTTTGCCATGTGTTTTAACCCCAAAATGTATGGGAAGATGCAAAGTTTGGTTAAACAATCTTCTTTGTCCCTGTGCTACATGAATGAGAACTTAAAAGTCATGAAATGAGATGTGCAGACAAGCATGTGAGTCCCACGCAGAGATCCAAATGCAGTCAAACAAACACATCACATATGGAGTATCATATGCACGTGCATTCACTCCAATTCCCCAACCTTCTCAATGATTTGTTAATTCATATGCTTGTTTTGATGCCGGCCGGGCTTGAGTTTGAAAACTTGGACCTTTGGTTACAAAGTTCAGCCCCTGGTTGAAACACATGAATTTTGCAATAATTGTGTAGGAAAAGACATCTAGTAATGAAATAGTTAATTCAACTAATTATCTTAGTACTGTGTCCGTCCTTTTTACTTGTCGTTTTGGGCATTGAGATGGTCTCTAATACACCATTTTGACCACTATTTTTTTTTCTAATTATATGTTGACATAGAAGTACTTTTGCTGACAAATCTACCAATATAATTTTTATGTGACAAATCTAAATACTTTTATGTATATTTGTGCTTATTTTTTAATATAAAAGGTGACTACACCTGTTCTAAAACAATAAGTAAATAAGAACTGAGGAACTAGCCTGGAGATATTACCATACCAACTCGCCAAAATATTTACTGATCTCCAGAAAAGCCTTTTATTCCAATATTTTCACAAGGTCTACAAAGAAAAAAGGCGAAAAAATACATTCAAGAAACTCTCAATTAAAGCTACTACTATTACCTCAACCAAAATAGGAACATTCTCATTCGTGACAGAGCTATAGTCCGTGGAGCTCGACGCGGCGGCGTACACCGTCGACGACGACGACGAAGCAGAAGGCCCCACCGCGACGGCCGCCAGCGTCGCCGCCATCCCCATCCCCACCGACCTGGCCGCAGACGACAACCCGGGCGGCCGCCGAGGCGGCGAGGAGCTGGGAGGCGTGCGACGAGGGGAGCACGTTGGCGACCGCCGCCGGCCGGTACTTGTGCTTGACGATCTCGGCCCTGACAGCGGCGAGCTCGGCCTCGAGGGCCTGCACCTGCTGCTGCAATGTCAGGATTGCGCCCATGCAGCCGTAGACGGGGTCCCGGAGCCGCAGGTTCGCCTCGTAGACCAGGCTGTTCGCCGCGTCGGCGCGCTGGCTCGTGCACCTCCTGCTCGCAGGAGTCGCCAGAGTCAGCATGCATGCAGTTGATTATGCCGTGAACGAATGAGCTAGCTAGGCAAACAGGGATATATCAAGATTATATAGATCGGGTTGCAACTTTGCAAGAGGATTTGAGCTCACTGATCTTAATTACTCATGAGCAAAAGGGCTAATCTGATACAGTATGATGACATCTTGCACTAAGAGTGCGCTTGTTTTGAGCTGAAAATGGGGAGGGAGAGGGGATAGCTTTGGAGTTTTGATTCAAGAAATGAGTTTAATGAGTTGATTTAGTCATGCATGACAGTATGGCACATCACATTTTGGTGCTTCCTTCAGAGAAGTGATGAGATCCACAATGAGAAGATAAATTCAGGTGTGGTATTGCCGTATTGAACAAAAAGCTGATAGAGATGTAATCATGTAACTACTCTCTTGGCAAATCTTTTCAAACTTAAGATTAGTTCTTTATCTTGAGCTTAAAAATACAACGATACAAGAACAATAAGCTTTAGTTATGTAGCTCAAAACAGATAGATCAAGGGAATTTAGGTTCTGAATTCACGAAGATCTGGTTCAAGTTCAAGACTCAAGAGTCAAGAGTTCAGCATTGTAATTCTCAAGAAGCAAAATAAGCTGACTCATGACACTGCATAAATTCTTGAGTTTAAGCTCTCAAGGAGGAGAAATAAAATGTCCTGAGTTACTGAGATATCCAATCTCTTAAAAATAAATCAGTTCATCATAAAATGAGCTCAAAATCAGTTCAAAATTAAGTTGAGTTCAACCAAGCCTTGCTAAGGCCTAAGGGCCATGGATGTGAACTCACCAGGAGAATCTTGGAGACGTTGCTGGCGCCGAAGACCTTGTGCACGGAGGCGAACTTGTGCGGCTCCAGCGGCGAGAAGTACGGCGAGAAGGGGCACTCCTGCGCGCACCGCCGCCGGAGCAGCTTGCAAGCCGCGCACGGTGTGATCGTGTTGATCGCCGACCCCAGCCCGGCTCCTGCCGCCGGCAGGCTGCTCCTCCGCGCCATCATCCGGCCAGCCACCGCATCCGCCGCCGACTCGCTCTTGATCTTCTTCCCTAGCTCATGGTCTGCCAGTCACTGAAGAAGATAGCATGGGATCATGGTTAGGTTAGGGTTCAAATTACTAACTTGATTGTGACACTGACATGCATCCATGAACACAGCTAACTAAGCTTTGAGTAGAGGATTGTAGAGTACTGATCTGCTGTGGAATGCATGAATTTTTGAGAGGCTAATTAGCTATAGCTAGATGAATATTTTTATGACTAGTTTGATTTTTTTGCTCAGTAGTGTTGTCTATTGATTTGATCATACCTTGCTGTGGACATGAAGGCAAGAGGAGAGAAGGGGGCAGGGATGGAAGCGAGGTGCTTAGGAAAAGGTGGCTTCTAGGTTGTGTGTATGTGCCCTTATGAGAGAGAGAGAGAGTGGAGACCATGTGGTATGGTCCTAATCTAGGTGTTGAACAATTGACATCGGTGTCAGAAATTTAGGAGTAAACCTCAGTTTAGCAATTTGACGGAGTTGCTGTGCAAGTGGTGGCAGTGGTCCGACCGCCGAGGCCGGCAACGATCAGAGAGGGGTGGCGGCCAAACCAGTGAGGTCTTTTGAGGAATGTGAACTAAATACTTGTGTATGAGTGTTTAGGGGTCAGCTTTGCACCTGTGCTATTGAAAATGGACACTAGACGCAAAACTAGATGCAGTTTTGCTAAAAGTCCAGAGATGGTGTTTTCTCAAATCGAGAAGCGGTCCGATCGGCCATCGTTAGCGATCGACTGGGTGGTTTGACTAGTCCTCATTAGGGGCTAGCGGTCTCCTACTATGATCGTGATATTGAGACCATGATCTTAATAGCTTCGTAGCTATTGGAGGAAAGAAAGTTGGATACCAGTGAGAAAAAGAGTGAGTTTCTATTCACCCTAGTCGCTATTTTGGCCCCACGCGCGAGAGAGGGATGTGGAAGCTAAAAGAGAAAATGTCAAAAAAAAAATTGGTGTCAAGATTGTACCACAAGATATATGTAGGTGTTATTGCACCATTTGGAAGGTAGCTAGAGCTGTGCTGACTTGCTGCAATAGTCTAATCAGGCGGCTAAATTGTAGATGTACTCATATGGAATGGTGGAGTCTTCTGAATGTAAATTAACTCTCTTACTGTTCCTTTCAGATTGGAACTGTCAATCTGGAAGTGATCAGTGATCACATGACATGGGAGCTTGATCTATATGGTCACATCATATATATACAGTTACATAACAGTTTGGAAAAAGGGGCATAGTTAAAAGTTTGGTGGGCGCAAAATGGGTGCAATTAAATTATTTTGTTAATGATAAACTCGCATTGCATAGTTAAGAGCATCCACTACTTATGCACCACAAGTTTTTCTTGGACTTTTTTATATGTAGTACAGTCTAAACTTTGTTGTCATCTAATCCATATGTATGCGCACAATGACATACGCATGTAGTATGAGTATATGACACTACAAAAAAACATATAGGTACTTCAATTCCTTAATTTGAACATTATTATATATATATATATATATATATATATATATATATATATATATATATATATATATATATATATGATTTTGAAAATAGAATTTGAGCTCAAATTTTAAAAGGTTTGAAGAATTATTAGCTAGCATTGGTTTATTAAATATCTCATAGTTGAAATATTGGCAGCCCATAAAATATTTGTTACATATATTACTACATAAATTCTTAATAATTTTCAAGTAACATGGCCCTAAATACTCTGCCCAACATTAGGCACATTTCTAGGGTTGAAGCTGGTCCAGCATAGAGGAGGGAATCACTTATATAATGAGTCTTACTCTTCCTAAATAGGTCTACAGGTGGTTTGTTTTTGCATTTTTTTTTCTTCTTGGCATTAGCCATTAGCTGTAGATGGCATAATGGCATGCTTGTGCACATCTAAGATCCCATCTAGAACAAAATAGTTTATATATCTTGCCCCCCTGACAACAAGTTTTTAAACACAATACTGACATATATCAGTATGTACTCATCTATACATTGGCACTAAATTAAGTATGAACGTGACACTGGCATTCCCAATGTCCTCCGTTAGAATAAACAAGGAGGGTTGAGTACCGGTGTGACGACACAATTAATCATATTGTTTACAAGGGGGTGATGGTGTTGCACTGTCTCCTTGCAACAAAATTTTGATAAATATTTGTGAGCAGAAACAGAAACAATTCTATTGCAACCATTAATAAATCTAGCGCTTGAGAAAGGTGTACTTACAGAGAAGAAACAAAAAGTTTATGTGCCATGACAGGTGATCACAACGCCTAGGATATAGTAATTAATGATCTACAACATTTATATGAAATTTTTTTCTACCAGTGTTAGTATGTCTAATAGAGCTATATATCTGGTATTAACTTCGGTCTAAATAAAATTAATGTCCCTCACAAAAAAGAGATATTTCATTCTCTACAATATATGTGCCACCAACTTTTACATATCTACTTGATTTTACCATTAACATATTTATAAGTTGACTATATGAAAATGACAAGAGAATGATTTAATTTTTTTTTTGTCAAAAATGCATCCGTGGTATTGTAGTTTTTTTTTTTTTGCTTACGGCTTACCTACCGTTATTAACCTAAAAACCTTGAAAAGTATGTAAAAGATGACATGTATTTTGGACTAGTTAGCAACAGTGAGTAATATTTAGGACTACTTTCTATATGCATGGGAATAGCTATTTAGGAAAGAAAAGGGTACTTTGGGACAACCCTAATCTTTGTACAAGGAGAATCAGAGAATCACTATACATGCTGACCTACCAACATTACCCTAGCTAGCAATAGCATGCACGGATCACAATGGTCATTAATTGCATCAGATTCCTTCACAACAACATGCTACCCTTGAAGAGAACCTACGATGTGTGTATCAGTGTATGTCACTATATCGCTTTTCAGAGATCAACAGGTCAACTCATTCAAACAATTGATCGAACCATACGCATATCTAACAATACTATCCAAAAACTCACTTTGGTGCGTCCAACATACATATGAAGCACTGATTTTTCTTTTCTTTTGACAGTGAGTATATATATACTTTTCATCTTGTCCATTTTTACAAGGCATGCATATTAGTTTTCTGAAGTTTTTCCATTCCATTAGGTGTGCATATAGATTTAATCCTAGCTCTCTTTGCTCTTAATTATAAATGTCACTCTCACATAAGCATTTATGCACTGTGTACTACCCGTACAAGCCATCACAATTCATCTTTCTAGTGGAAGGCACTAATGTTATTGATTACTAGCTTGGCCATCTCTTCCCTACCATGTCAACCAAAATCCTAGTTGGAGGAAGAGAGAACTAGGAGGTAAAGAGAGGGAATATGTTGTCTCTTACGCAAGACGTGACAATCTAGTCATGCAAACCATCAGCTTGTTAGGTAGTGTAAGGGTGACGGTGAAAATGATAAAGTTAGTTAGGGAATGATTTTAGAAACATTGTTGGAGATGTTGTTCCTAGCTAGATCTGTTCAAACATTAGGCTAGACTAGGTTTCAAAAGCCCACTGGAAAAGCTAAGCTCGAGCGGCTCAAGGCCCAACAAGCTAGTGTTTCCTAAGCCCAAGTTTGACCTGAAACAAATTGGTAGGCCCACATCCCACCAAACACTAGATATAACAACAAAATAGCCATTGCAACAAAGAAAAAACAAAAATCAGACATAGTCTAGGCCATTACAATGGCACTTCATATTTCATAGTACTACGCTGCTTTGCCATCGGGGAGAGCAACACGAGGGGGAGGAGATGTTGTCACGCCTCGCCGCGGTGAGCACGAGGTGAAGGCTGCCTATGAACACATCTATCCCTATGTGAGGTGGAGTTTTTAGAGACAATATTAAGAGAGAGGCCATTATGGATCCTTTAAAACCTTGCTTGGTCGGTAGGGATTAGAACTAATCCTTTAGATTAATTGGTGGGGATTTTAATTCTTTTTCTCTGCTAATCCGAAGGGTTTATGCTTATTCCTCAGGTTTGCAAACAAGGCGTAAACATAAAACTTTTCTAACAACTGTGTCTGTCAAAATACGTCTGATAAAAAAAAAGGATTGTGCATGCATAGATGTGGCGATCGAGGAACCTATAATGTCTGTGCACTGTGTGAGAGAGCTAGCTAGAGTAGCATAGCAGGTGACAGTGCAAGTGCGTCGCTTGCACGGAAATGCATTGCACGCCAAGTCTTGTTTGACCCGCACGTCGTGCCTACAACGTCGTTGCACTGTTAATTTTATTTATTATGCCGCCCCCTCGTGCATTCAGGGAATCGCTCTAGATTCCCACGGCGGACAGATATATTAAAACAGATGCTTTTAAGGCTATAGACAATTATAATGAAAAAGATGGAGTGATTTATTTGGATCATCATGATCAATGGAGAATTGAGCGTAAATTACTACACTAAATTGAAGCAATCGAGTTGGACGTTTGGTTTAACCGGTCTGGCACCAATACTGTCTGGCTATAGGTCAGGATACGAGTTTGATCTTGTAACCTCTCTGTTATTAGGGAAAATTTGTTTAGTGTCATTGTAATCGTTCACGAGTTATAAAATACCATCGCGATCGAGGTCGATCAAAATATCATTGCAAACACGAAACTCTGAAAAATATCACGCTTCTATCCAATGGTACGAAATGACTCTTCTACCCTCACTCTTATTCTATTTCTTTTGCTAAGGTCGGTCCCACACGTCATTCTACCTTGCTTCTCCTCCACAAGCCACCGCCCATGGTGAAGGACAGTGGTGGCGAGGCTTGGCTTCGGGATAGGCAAAATGGAATGTTGTAACATCAAAAAAAGGAAAGATAATTAAAAAAAATAATTTAATTGTATTTCAAAAATAAAAACTAAAATTGTGTTGAGAATATTTTAATTAAGCTCAAAAGACCCTATTTAACTACTCTGGAATTTTTATAGAATTTTTAGATCTAGCTATTTTTCTAGTTTAAAAAGTATTTTTAGCTTTTAAAATTATTTATTGTAAAAATGAAAACCAAATTTAAGTTTAAAATAATTTTTACAAGTGCGAAATTTCTGAGAGATTTTCTATGAATTTTCCTAGAATTTTTTTTACCTTTTTTGGGTATTTTTACGGATTTAATATGTATTTTCTTGAACTATATATTCTCTACGAGGGTTAATGCTGGAATTTATGAAATTTTCTCTCTCTAAAAAAGGTCTAGCACCTGTTTTGGATGAAAAACGTGACGGCAATGATATTTTACATAGATCTCGTTCGTGATGTCACTTGAACAAATTTACTCCGGTTATTAAGACTAAAGATAATTCGATTAAACAACCATACTATTTCTGGAAAAGAAAGAAAAAGAGTTACCCCAGTTATTAAGACTTAAGATAATTCTATTAAACAACCATACTATTTCTCAAAAAGAAAAAAAGAGTTAGATCTACATACTGCATACATAGCATATGGATATGCTGCCAGGAGAGAGGGAGAGAGATGCTTTAAGTCTAGCAGTGAGATTGAGAAAAGGGGAGCTGGGCCGGATAGCCGATAGCCCAGCGTACAAGAAAGGAAGATGACAAATACATGGGGGCTGGAAGTCTTTATGTGTTCATGTTTTGGGCCGTTCTTCACTTCAGATTTGGTGTATTGCCTATTTGCCTTTGTATTCAGACTAAATAATGCACATTTCGTGGGATCAAAATACATGACTTACAAAACAAATCTGAAATTTAAGAACATGCTATGCGACCAAAAACTGGGAAAATTCTGCACATATACGCCAGCGAAAACCCAAGGATGGTTTCTGAACATATAAACACGCTATTGCTCATCGAGGACCAGCCTGACAATTAATACTCCATCCGTCCTCTAAACCTACCATCCAATAACACTAAATCTACGAAAACATTAATGTTATTGGACCATACATACCCTTATGAAATACGATAATACAACTACACATCCTTTTTTTTCTGCATTAAAGTAGAGGTATTGAGTGGAAATATTGCAATAGCTAAACTTTGATTCTCTCTATATTATGCTTATATTGTAGGACGGCTCTTCCCAAGAAAAGAGACTTGTATTGCAGGACGGAGAAGTAATTTACAGCACAGATCCTTTTTCCAAGGGACAACTGGTTACAATAGTGGCGCACGAATCTTCTACCACATGCGCGTGCAGAACGAGTGGCCAACAATTATATCGCAGCGGTGCGGACCTGCAGATCCAGACCAGACATGGAAACGGAAGTGGAGCTCTCATCGTCTCTGACCGTCCTGCTCCTGCTCCTGCTCCTGCTCCTGCATGCATGCGCTAGCTAGCTAGGCTGCAAGTGACACCAGAACGTACTCACTCATCTAGCTACTCATCGTGCCGATCGACCGTACATGCATGCATCACCCAGCTGCAGTGCGTGTGTATAACAGTGCAAGCCTGGACGAACATGTTAGGTGGTGGCCGCCGTACATACGCGTCATGCGTGCCCTCTGCTACCGAACACACGCGTTAGTCTGAAGTGCGTGTCCGTTCTCCGTGAGATCATCGATTTATCCTAGCCTCTGCAGTTCTAAGCGTGCGTGGTGGTTTGCATGCGTGCGGCTTCAGTCTACATCGTAATGTAAAAGAAACAGCTTAATTCCCCTAATTGAACGACACATCTTCCGAAATTACGCGTAGTTGGTTTGAAAGAGTAGCTACTTTTTCAGGATATACAGTGGATTCAGGACAAATAACGACGCGGCATTTTTTTTGTGTGTGGAAAACAGTATCATGGTTCCTTTATAGTTCTTACATAGAGGGCGTAGGAAGGTAAGTGCAAGTGTGTCAGTATCCAAGAAGCTTAGTTGGTCGTCACCGACACCAGATATCCGACACATGGTTTTGGGGCACTGTCCTGTGGGGCCTGCTGCTTGAGGCTGAGAGCAGCAGCAGCAGCATGTGTATTAACAAGAAGACGCGCAAGATCGATGTTATCATAGCGTGTCGCCGGTGTTGCTCCTAGTCAAGAAGGTTTGGTAAGGAGGATCATGCATGTTCTCTGCACAATCCACGTAGGGTTTTTGGTCAGTTTAATCACCTTTCTCCTCACATGCATGGTTCTTGGTTCCTGCTCCTCTCCTGTGTTGCTTTCCAGATCTAAGGCCAGGTGCACCCTGGTGATGGTCTAGTTGAGTAGGAATTGCTCCAGTCCAGAGCCTTCTAAAGGTCTGCATGTCTGCATTTAGTGGGAAAAAATTATGCATTATAAATGTTGTGTTGTGCAGTTTAATTAAGAAGCAAAGAGATGCATTCCACTGAAGAGTTTAGGTGTGAGTGCAGAACTGAATTTGTCATAGCCACAATGAGAGTTGAACAAAATGCACACTTAGTTTGTTAAAATGTGCATATTCAGAAAGGGTTTCTCAAGATGAGCTTATTACCTAACTACTACATGGAGTGTTGTAGGTAAAAGGCACTCCTTTTCAGATGGCGCTCTCATTCTTCCACATATCCACTCCCTGGTTTTGACAACAAAAAGGTGTCTAAACTCTGAATCACATCATCTACCTCTAGAGTCTTCTCTGTTCCTTTGGCATGATTTCGCATCATAATGGAAGCTCTGCAAGTGAACTAGACCTTCAGTTCAGATGTCACATTTCACATTTCTTTCTCATGTCCTGCACAAAAGACGTACACATATATCATTGCTTTAGAAAAGGAATTTGTTGTTGCGAGTGTAGCATCAGTAAGAGGGGATTATAAGGGTACAGTGTAACTACAATTTCCTCATTTTCGCTTTCCAATCCATGCGTTGCAGTAGGTCAATATTAGCTTCGATGATTGTGTTGTCAATTAGAAACCACAAATGATGGTTTTGTAACTAAACTTTTGGTTTCTGCAAGTAACTCATGCTCTGGTATCTGATCTGAAATTGTGCAGGTAAGTAGGATGGATGGTGACTACACAGCAACATACACCACAAGCAGCGAACTCAGTCCTGCTCCCATGCTGTTCAGTGTTCACAAGGAGAAATGAAAGGAGACACGAATTATTTCATTAGTTTAATAAATATGGTACCAAGATTGCATCACTTTTAGTTAGTACTTGCTCGATTTGATCTTACCAGAAGTAGCTGGAGATCAATGCTTATCTTTGGGCATCAAATCACATAGAAGCGTGGACCAAATGTGTGTGTTTTAACAAATGTTTTAGTAGAGGCAGTAAACATTAAATGTACATGAACTTGCAGAATGTAGTAGTACACTGTAAAGCACAAAATTTGCTGCAAAAGTGGTTTTCCATAGGAATAAGACGCATACAGCTTAACGACCCTTTCAGCACTGTACTTACAAGTTGCATGGCATGCAAGCCTGAAAACAACAACCCATGCACTCAAACAACCTTGCAGTTACGAGGTGCCCATCGGAATATTGGCAGTTCGGCATTACACTGTAGTTAGCATACACACATCAGTTGCTGATCAATGTCGTTTTGTGCAAATTTCCAGTGTGTTTAAGCTTTAACTTCTCAGCTTTGAGCTTAATTATTGGATTTCCCTGTAACAACAATACAAGGGGCACAGTGTTTTTGTTACGGCTTTGACTTCTTGCATCTACGAGTATGCCCTGTGCACATCTAGCTATATATGATTACAACAGACGCACAGTACATTTATCTTTGCATCCGTTAGTATCACATTAGAAAGTTCTTCTCTTTGATACAAAGACAAAAGCAAATTTGCCAAGTTGCTGTACAAATTTCTTTGTTATATCTGCTAGGACTCTTTTTCAACTAGAAAACTAGGGATTAGGTTCAGAAACAGAATAATTTACACCCAGGATCACATGCAACATACCTAATTCATTTGACAGAGTCAGAGCTGAGGCTCATAGTAAACGCTATGATTTTACAGAATACAGGACAAGTCAATGTATACATGCTGCTCATTGTTCTATTGTAAATCTTAACTGCCAATAACCTCCTTGGATGCCCTAAATCACAAGCCTAATTAATTTATGATTTGAAAGGTACCTAGAAAGAACATAAATCTTTCCTTATCATTTAGGGAAGTGTTGGACTGTCTTAAACTCTTAATGACCACTTTCTAGCAGATTAATTGATTGTTATATGCTGAAAAGTTCAACCTAATTTTCTGCCCTTGCACATGTTGATTTGTGATCCAAATTTATACATCAATTAGGCCGCCGGACGGAGCGTAGTGGAGTCCGGATGCCCAGGCGTCTGCACCCGGACGCTAGGGGGGCGGCTAAGCCCACGCGTATGGATCCTAGTTTAATTAGGGTTTCCGATATATATTTCCCGTGTCGCTGTTTGGGATATCGAATCGAGTTGTAAATCTCCCATTTGTAACCTCACCCCGATATAGTGAAGATTGTGCTGGTGGCGCCCGGGTTTTTCTCTCGCATTGAGAGGGTTTCCACGTTAAATCTCGTCTCTCTGCGATTGATCTTGTTTACTTGCTGCCTCCGCCGTCGCGTTATAACAGCACATTGGTCGCATATTGGTATCGAATGCAAATTAAATAGATCTATAATTATTGAGGATTGCATCAGAAAACTATTGAAGCTGCATAGAGTTTGCAAGTTGGAAAAAAATAATGGTGTTTACTGTTACAAGTGGCCTCACATTTGCACTATTTTTCAAATTTCACATCTTTTGCAATGTTGCTAAGCTAATTCCTCAAAATATTATATATTTCAGTTATTCGTGGACAAATAAGTGCTTTCTAAACTAATTAAAGTTTAGTCTTCTAGCTAAGATTGCCTTGGCAACTAGTTGAAGTTTCCAGCTAATTTATCACCACGTACTATATGGAGTGAAAGTTGAAACATGGGTCCATAGACATGGAGTCTGGTTTTTGCAGATGTACATATGTTACCTCATGTGTTATATCCACCATTAAAGTGTTCTAAGATTTGCCATGTTATTTTTTTTTTTTAAAAAAACTCTTCCTTTCCTTTCCTCCCCACCATTAAAGTGGGGAGGAGATGGGAAGGAAGAGAAAGGGAGTGATGTTTTTGCAAAACGGATCAGGCATGAATCTTGATGCACTTTAAATGGTGTAGATAGAAAGTATGGTCACATATACACGGGATTGCTTTATTGCATATACATGTTTTTTCGTCACATGATTAGCTGGTCCTCCAAGAGCATTAACTTCAGTGTCTTCCTGCTGTTTCTTCAACTACTTGATGCCCTCATATGGGGCAAAGCAACCTGCAGCAATTGCCAGTGTGCAATGCATGGCAATATGGCATCCATGGAGCCCTCGCTGAGGGTAGCTAGCTAGTTAGTGCCCTTGATGGTTGATGCCTTTATTGAGTACCTCCTCCAAGGGAGAAAGTTTGGCACACAGTACACCATTTCAGTTCTTCTGAATAAGATGAACAGGGCAATGAATTCATGTGAAGAAGTCAGTAAATTTTCAGTACATGTTATAACAGTTCGCGAAAAAAGTACATGTTATAACCGATTCATGTCTCGCTATTCAATCGCATGGCACGAGCACACATGTCATTTGATTAGAAATCAATGCTCCGGACGAAGGTCGAGAAATTCTTATGTTGTGTGACATGAGAAAGTGACTGTATGCATGGATAAACTGTCAAACGAAATGCAAGCTCAAATAGATAAGCTATCATCACAGATTCACCATAACTGTCTGGATAGACACATTATAGATAGATCTTATGTTAATTTCACTAATATCTCATGTAAGAATCTGTGTTAAAATCTCTAGTCCACATCAACCTCAAGATATGAGCTAGTAGCTCTCTTCATTAGGGATTGAAAATACAAGAGAGTCAGCAGAACTTACCCACTACTGTCCTGTTCTTGGTAGCACCATCCAGCTCATGACCATCAGAGAGCAATAACCAAAATTTGAGACTGTTAACTAATAATCAAGGAGCCCAAGAACAGTGTCCAAGGAGGCAAATCCATGGCCTTTGAAGAACCTTAAATTAGTTGTGTGCCACCCTTTAAATATTCCATCCAAGTTCAGAACACCCCCTTGCATTTCTCAATGTGCCAGTTGGAGAAAACAATTAAACAAATGTATGCAGATTTCTGACAGAGATATGAACCATGAGCGTGAGACAGGGGATCGATCAACCCCTAGATCCGTGCTTAATTTTCTCCTAAGGCTCATTAATGGATTCATTGGGTCCTGTAAATTATGTAAGGATAGCTAATAAAAAAAGTTTACTGACATGGACAGATTGAAAATTTACTAACGACGCATGCGATGAAATTAGGGGATCGTCTGTCAGCCAGTGTTAATTAGAACTACGCAAAACTTTCTTTAATTTGTACAAAAATCATATTAGCGACGAAAAAACATAGGGAAATAGCTTGTGCCGAAAACGATTTAGATTTGCTAAGGAGAGGAAAGACAAAATCACACAAATTTAGAGCATTTTGACTCAAAGTAGTATCCTCGATCTTTAAATCTACCTCGCTGATCATCACCACCATTTCCATGGTGACGTACTTATCAATTTTTGGACAAGCACACGTATTTGCAGGACAGGCCTAGCATGACCACATGACCGTATATATATACGTATATACGATTACAGTACAGATACGTACACATGGCATAATAATTATTTTTAGATTGGGCACACGGCATAATATTAACTGTTATGTTTACACTTCTCTTCCTTAATTATCATTCATGACTTGGACATGGCACGAAACGTAGGGTAATTAGTACATAGTATACTACTAGGATAAAGTGCAAATCACACCCCGAGTATTAAGCAAATTAAACATCGCATACTAATATGTATCCTTCCTCTATGCCGCCGCACTGGTGGCTCTTCGGCCGGACTTGTGGCGGACGACAGTGGCCAGCGCGTTCATGACGGCCACCGCGACGCCGCACCCCTTCAACATCCCCCTCTCGTACTCTCCCTCCATCCGGAAGCACCTCGCCACCGCCGCCTCCTCCTCGTCGGCGGCCGAGAACGCGCGCATATGGGCGCCTGAGCTCCCCACCACGGGCGACGACTGCACGGTGAACACCGGAGGCATCGAGGACGTTGACGAGTACGAGGAGGAGGAGGAGCACGGCGACGTCCGGAGGAGGGTGATTCTGGGGAGGATGGCGGTGCCGGGCCAGCGCTTCTTGGAGGTGGCTTTCTTGGCGCCCTTGCCGCCGGCGGTGTAGTAGGAGGGCGGCGGGGTGAGCGGCGGGATTGCTGCCGCGGAGGGCGAGCTCTTGGGCGTGCCCGGCTCCGACTCCCAGAGGAAGGGCACGGAGCCGGCCGAGGCGACGCCGTAGTAGACCCGGAAGGACGGCACGGCGAGGGTGGCTGCCGCTTCCTTGGAGAGCATCTTGGAGTAGTGCTTGCTCCCTTGCTTCGCGTACAGGTCCTGCTCCTCCTTGACTTCCGTGCTCGCCATGGCCAACACTGCACTCTCTACCTTCTTGGCTAACCTGGGCTTTGTAGACAGAGAGAGAGGAGGAAAGAGAGATGTGCGGGTGTGCAAGGGAGAGGGTACAGTGCAGTGGCAAGTGGGAGTGGCAGGCAACTAGCCAACTACATACAGCAAGTGGTTTTTATATAGGAAGCTGCCGCACAATGCTACACCGTTGGGAGGCTCACCCAACAATACAGGTACAATTATACAGAAGGTTTGAAAACTGAAACTTACATTTCAACAACTTTCACATCCGAAATATGAAGTTTCAAAAAACAAGTATCATGTTCAAATCTTTTCAACGAGTTTCACATTCGAAAAAATTGCGGTTTCATGAAGTTTCAAAACACGAGTTTCGAGTTTTAAATCTGAATGTTTGTGTTTCAACGAGTTTCACATCTGAAACTTGAGCATAGTTTTCAACAGTGACATCGTGTCTTATCAAGTTTTATATTTTTGTATAGGACAAGTTTTCAATAGTGATATCGTATCTCATCAAGTTTCATATAGTTTTATTAAGTTATTTGGGACATATTTCATTAAGTTTCATTAAGTATCATTGTTTTTCTATATTTTGTAGAGCAAGTTTCACCCAGTTTCATGAAGTTTGGTCTTAAGTCTTATGAAGTTTCATAAAGTTTTATCTTTTTGTCTAAGACAAGTTTTCAACAGTGACATCATGTCTCATCAAGTTTTATGTAGTTTTATTAAGTTATTTTAGGATATATTTCATTAAGCTTCATCAAGTATCATTGTTTCTCTATATTTTGTAGAGAAAGTTTTACCTAGTTTTATGCAGTTTCATTAAGTTTCGCCCCAAATCTCATAAAGTTTCATCTTTTTATCTATGACAAGTTTTCAACAGTGACATCGAGCCTCACATATGAATTAGTTTCATCCACTTATTTGGGATTAAAACTTCATAAAACTTAATGAAACTATATGAAATATAATGAAACACGATAAAATTTGGGATAAAACTTCATGAAACTTAATGAGACTTGGAATGAAATTTTATGAAACTTAATGAAATTGCATCTCCGCCAGCCAGCCATGAGGTGAAACTATATGAAACTTGATGAAACACGATGAAACTTAATGAGACTTGGAATGAAACATCGTGAAATTTAATGAAACTGCATCTCTACCAGCTAGCCATGAGGCTGTCACACAACGTCATCGCCTGGATCCACTATGACCGGTGACAAGGTAGATGGGCTGATCCACCACCAAGTTTCAACACGTTTCAGGAAGTTTCTACCAAAGGTTTCAAAAAGTGTCAAAGAGCTCACCTTGGCTATGACAGCATGGCTACTTCCATGCGCGGCGGCAGATAGACGAGTTTCGTGTTTTCGCCATCATGCTTGACGTACCCGCCACACATCATGTCGTGTCAAGTTGCGCCATCGTGGCCCGCACCACATCTCTGTGTCCCATGCCACCATGGTACACCTCAGCGTGCATCGTACCTCGCCGAGCCACACTACCAGGGCCTCTGCCCCCGTCACCATCTCCAGATTTCGTGCATGAGAAGAGAGGGAGAGACGGCGCCGACGGTGAAGAAAAAGAAGGAGGAGGCCGTCAGTGGGGGAGGGGAGGCGCCGACGTTGGAGCGCTGACGCTGACGACAAGGAGTTCCCCTGGAGGACCACATGGTGGCCCTGGTCGTGGCGCCCGCACGCTAGTCGCTAGGATGTGCAAATGGCAGGAATGCGTAGCACTGCTGCAATGGTAGCTCACAGAACAACCTCACCACGCTTGAGTGGTATCGATGGTGGAGCGGCTCGACTGAGCCGACAGTGGCAGATGGAGATAGAGCCGACTTGGGCCGAGTTTTGGCCTACCGAGGTCCGACGCGACGCATGGCACAACACGCGCCGGTCGGCCTGTGCTCGAGAATGCGGTCCGCTTCGCGCACAACAAGGTCAGTTGGGCCGTGTTTGGGCTAGCTCGGCATGAAAGAGGCCTAGTCGGCCAATCCCTCCCCCGGCCTGGCATCCTGGCCCAATCCCATTCCTTCCCCAGCCTGGCCCAACCCCAACCCTCCTCCCGACTCGTCCCAATCCCCAATCCCACGCGCCGCCTCCTCCTCAATCCTCTCTCCTCCCACCACCCCCTTCCTCCCACGCCGCTCTCCTCCACTCTCCAACCCGCCGCCTCTCCTCAACTCCTCCAGCCTCCTCCCTCCCTTTCCAGCACTCCCTCCCCACATGTCGCCGGCCACCTCCCTCCCTCCAGTTGCCTCCTCTCCTCCTTCCACACTTGCCTTCCCCTCTCGCTCAAGATCTGGAGGCGACAAGGGTGACTAGATCTGGGCAGTGGTACGACTCCCCCCTCCAAGATCCAGCGGTGGATATCCATGGCGACCATGGAGGCAAAGGTGGCCATGGTGACAACTTGTGGAGATCCAGCTGCAGCGGACTTCCTCCACCAAGATCCGGCGACGGGTGGTGGGGATCTAGTGGCGGTTGGCTTCTTCCATCAAGATCCGCGATGCACGCGGGCCTCGTTGTTATTCCTCTCGCCTTCATCTTCCGAGCGCGCTACTGCCGCCTCTCGGCAACGTGCTCCTCGCCATTGTCAAGGCCACCACACTCTTAAGGCCAGACCTGGACCGACATGGCACAATAACGGCTCGTCATGCCGGCACGGCACGACATGGTGAGGTGGCCGTGCTCGCCCCAAGACAACCCGACATGCCCAAAGCACAAGATGCTGCGCTGCTGACGACCCGACTCCCAGCTCTAGATGGAGACATAGTTAGGAGATAGACCAACAGAGAAACAGACGGAAGCAACTTCGTTTCTAGTCAAGATGGTTGGGTACTTGGGTTCACTTGAATGAGCGGATGGACAAGGAGCGGGTGGTGTGGCGACTGTAACAGCCCAAATTTCAATTTCAGTAAAATTTAAAATTTAATTATTTTTATGGAATTTTCTGGAGTTTCTAAAAGCTTTTTATAAATAAGTTAAGTCTAAAACTAAATTATTTACAAAATTATAAGCCAACATATAGTTGGAAATAATTTTATTAAGTCCAGAATGAGTATGGGAATTTCTGTGAATTTTTCCATAATTTTTGGAAGTATTTTGCTATTTTCTAAACCTTATATGAATTAAGAATTAAAACAAATAGAAAAGCAAAAGGAAAAACAAAATAGCTTTGGGTCAAACTCAACGGCCGCCCAAAACCCAACGCGCGCCCAAAACCACCTCGCGCTTCGCCCACTCACCGCGCCGCTCTCATCTCTTCCCCGTCCGATTCAAATCGACGACCTCACTTCTCCACACCACCACTTCCTCCTCACCGCTCGGATCAAAATCCGACGGCTCGCACTCGCCTTCTTCCCGCGCCATCTCCCTTCTTCCCCTGCACTCCGCCATTTTCGCGCGACAAACCTCCGCTAACGCCACTCCCCACCTCCCGCCTTCCTCTCGACGCGGCGCACGGCCGGTGCCCCAACCGCCTCGCTCCCACCTTCCTCCTCCTCCGCGCTCGTTCGCCACGCGCTCGCAACCGCCGCCGCGACGCCCCACGCCGCCCGCACCCGATCTTCCTCCCGATCACCCCGGTCCCTATAAAGGGAGCACCGGAGCCCTCTTCACGCCGCACTCAAGCCCTCACTCACTTCCTCTCGCCGCGAGCTCATCGCATTCCACTTCCACCGCCGGCGAGAAGCTTGGAGCTTCGATCCGCTGCCGCCGACACCGCCGCGACCTCTCCGCCGCCACCGCCGCATCGCCGTTCTCGCGCACCGTGCTCGCTCATGGCGCGGGGCTCACTCGAACGACGCGCCGCACCACCAACCACGCCGCGCTTTCTTCCCGCCGGCGAAACCTTCACGCCTTGCACCAACTCGTAAGCATCCCGCTCCCATCATCTCTCTTCCCCTAGCACCCGCCGCGCACACGCGCCGATCGCGTTAGTTGGTTCCGCGCCGCCCCATCCGCACTCTGGCGACACAGCCGCGGGCGCCATGTCGCAGCCACGCACACGCGCACGGTCCACCGTGCGCTCCTTCCAAGGTTTCTGGCCTTGGCCATATGGACCGTGTCACCGTCACGAGGCCCGCATGTCGAATTCTATTTCTAATTGTTTTATTTTTGAAATCAGTCGCTGATGTAATCATTGCGCAATAAAATAATTTTCCTTTAGAAAATAAATCAGAAAATCTAATAAAATCGAATTTAGGTTTTTAAATAGTTTAAAACTTCAAAATTCATAACTTTTGCATCTGAACTCCAAATTGAGTGGTTCAAGTTGCAAAATTTGTATAAAATTATAATCTAGCTAACTAAACCAAAATATTTCAATTTGGAGTTAATTTGAGCTGAGTTTTTGAATTTATTTGAATTTGAATTTGTCGTATTTTCGCGTTTAGACTTCGACGACTCCGGAGAGCTCGACCCCACTGAAGACTTAGACTTCCAGGACATCAACGAAGGCAAGTTACACCATTGACCATATTGCCCCTAGTATTTTAAGGTATTTTCAGTTTTTTTTAAAATTATTTAATGCATGCATATCTTTATACAAATGTCTCAATGTCCTGTTTTTATATAGTTATTCCTATGTTCCATTGTATGACCAATTTGAATATTGTACTTGTTTGCCTTGACACCATAGACTAAATATTATAAAAAATTAGGCAAATGCTTAGCCTGGCTTAGTTCACACTTACAAAATTTGGGAGGGTATTTCACCAAATTTCTTACAAATTTGTTTCAAACTTGACATTGTGGTATTGTCTTACCACATGGTTTATGAACAGAGTTTCATTCAAAATAAAAATCAAAAATGGGTTTGGACTTGGGCGAAATGGTCGGAATGGTGGGTGCAGGTTTATGCACGGGATTGATCTGGTTAAGATTAAGACCCATGGTTTGTAGGAATGACGCCCAAGTCAATTGAGGACCGGTCTTTGAGCCGCTTATTGCTATGCCTTATCGTACTACCACATGTCCTGATAGGCAGGATTTGGCTAACTAACTTGTGATGTTCTAGTGTATTTATGTCATGTGAATATGTGGGTGTCTGTAGACGTTTATTCCCACTTGGCACGAGGGGCTTCCGGAGGACGTTAGTCCAAAGGGGCGAAACCTTAGCAGCATGAGTATACTAGGACAAAACATCGTAAAGGCCTCATGATAAATGCTCACGCACGCCTACAAGCGTGAATTGGCCGACATATCGAGCATGTCATCTCGTGTGGGTAAAGTTGTACAAACTCAGAGTAGAAACTATTCGAATAGCGCGTCACTGGTCATGGACATGCTAGCAGGCCACTTAAAGTTAGAATTGTTTTTGGTTTTAAAACTGTTTCAAACAAATATCGTGGATGGTTAATCCTTGTGTAAAATTGGGCGGAAGCCAAGTGTTAGGAGGGTATCCTTCACTCATTTTTGGAGGTTATCCATGTTATCACATTGACATCTTTAAAACTGATTTTAATTATAATATGAAAATGGCCTGGAAATTACTATAGTTATTTAACCTGAAAATGTTGTTTATGCAAAACCACCTGCCTTATTCACTTGAACTCCTTATGCATGCATTTACTTTCAATATTGGTGTAGCTACAGCACGGTAGTAGTGCTCACTCTGTTGAATAAATCTTATTTAGGAGAAGACCTTTTCCCGACGGTGAGGACCGACTAGTAGGCCTTCGACCTCATTTATTGCCTGTGGCGCATCGTGGCCCCTTATATTATTAAGTTTCACATGTTTTCATTTGATACTTGTTATTTGTTCCGACTGCTTGTATTAAACCTTTTATTAATTAATGTCATTTACAATTTCATGATATGATTGTGATATTCATTTTTGTGAGATTGTGTATACCGAAATCTGACCGTATATGAACACAGAGAATTCGGATCCTTCGCTCCGGGTTCGACAAAGTGGTATCGAGCCATATCGATCGTAGTTCATGGCCCACGTAGAATCGTGAAACCGTAAGGATTATTTTCAAAATTTAAAATTATTTACTTGTCTTCCGTAGTCTTACTCTTCTTTTCTCTCGAAAAGATTTCTAAAGTCTTGTCTCTTCTAAAATTGTAGATGGCCAAAGACCGACCCAGCATCTCACATGGAATTTTCATTTGAGAGTGGCTGACATCTTTTGGAAGATGATCAAGACTTAAGCTTCAAGAAGAGGCCCACATACCAAGGATACAAGTACATCGTGGGACACAGGAGCGCTGGAGAGTGGAGGTCATCCTCTACTCTAACTTGGCACCGATACGACGATCACATCTTCGACGCCCAATGCGTTCGGAGACGCTCACCGACGGCATCCAAGACGCAACAAGGAAGCCGTCCCCGACTTCGTTATACCTCACGACGCCCACCTTCGGATATCGCATTCCAAGATTACCCCATGCATATCCCCACCCGGCCAGGGCAAGGCGCTCATCCGAGAATGAGGATATGCCGAGATCACCCATCGTGGAATTAGCCAAGGCAATGGACTACGCCTATGGCAACACTCGACGAGTCAGATCCGTTCAGTGGAAGGTTAGAAGTCAGGAGGAGAAACCGAGAGCAACCGGCACTAGCTCTCTACAAGGTGCAAGGCAAGACTGCAACTCCTCGACTACACCCCATCCACCCCATAGATATTTGCTTTTCCTTTTAGATCGCTTGTTAGTGCTAATTATGAGTTACTAACCTTCGTGGCAGCCATAATCACATGAATAAAATAAAGAACTACCTTGAAAAAGAAAATTTTGCTCTTTGTCTTGTGATTGTGTGCTTTTGGGCTAATATAAATTTATTCCCTCCTAGTGCTATCTTTTCTTTCCTAAGTCTTTGGAAAATTCCACGATGGTGAACACTCGACCGAAACGGCAAGACACAAAGTCGAGCAACGGGAATGCCGCCATCGAGCAACATGTCCAGCAGACCTCCCCACCACCAAAGAATGTGACAGATCGCAATGATGATGGCCAACCAAACCCACTCATTGATTTGTCGCCCAGCCGCCAAGAACGCCGAACGCCTAAGCCGCAGAAGAACCACCGCCGAACTCGACACCAAGACACCCTCTCGCGGGTGACCATGTCGGAGTTCATGCGCATGCGCCCTCCAACCTTCTCCAAGCAAAGACCGAGCCGATGGATGTCGACGATCGCCCGCGCGGATCGGAAAGAAGCTGGATATCGCGCAATGCACTGATCGTGAGAGGGTCCTTTTCGCCTCTCACCAACTCAACGGACCAGCTTCAGAATGGTGGGACAATTTCTGGATCTCCCACGCCAACGCCCAGGTCATCACATGGGACGAGTTTGTGAAGGCTTCGTCATGCCCACATCCTCGCCGCATGATGACATTGAAGAAGAAGGAGTTCCATGCCCTTCGCCAAGGCAATCGCTCGGTGAGCGAGTATCTCCACCGCTTCAACCAGCTAGCTCGCTACGCCCCAGCTGATGTGGCCCGAGATGAAGAACGGCAAGAAAGGTTCCTAGAGGGACTCAATGATGATATCTCCGTCCAGCTCATCTCCCAGAACTTCACCGACTTCCAGCAGTTGGTGGACAAGGCGATCCGTCAGGAGGCCAAGCATCAGGAGATGGAGAACCACAAGCGGAGGATGGCCGCCCAGAGGTTCAATGCAGGAGGCCTTCCCAAGCCTCGATTCATTCAACCGCAGCCACCGCAGCGTGGGAAGTTCCAGACTTCCACATCTCGAGTTCTAGTGCAGAACCAGAGCCCCAACACCTCCAACTTCCGCAGCCGCATCGATCGGAGGGCAATTTCAGAAGAGCTCCGCTTCCTGGTCAGAGGAGTGACTCGTTCCATTGCAATGAAACAGGGCACTACGCCAATCGATGCCCCAAGAAGCAGCAGGCAGCGGCATCTTCGAAGCCAGCACCAGGAGCCACAACCACTGGCGGCACCGCAGCCGCAGACATGTTTATCGCGACGTGAACCACGCCACAGAAGAAGCCCGTAACGCCGATGTCGTTCTTGGTATGTTTCTTGTCAATTCAATACCGACTTCGCTCTATTTGATTGCGGAGCTTCGCACTTTTTGTGTCAAATAAGTTTGTGGGCAAAATGGGTTACCCATATCTTCCTTAGCAAATCCCATGATAATCCATTCCCGGGTTCGTAGATGAGGACTAGTTCTCTATGCCCGAATCTCACCCTCGAAATATCCGAGTGTCCTTTCGCGCACTTGATAGTCTTACATTCCCAAGGTTTGGATGTTATTCTCGAATGGATCAGCAGCCAAGAATCACGGACAAATAGATTGTGCCAATAGGTCCATCACTCTCACCAATGAAGAAGGGATCTCATTGAGTTCAAGCCCAAGACTCGCACAAAGGGAGTTCCGCTTCACCAAAGATGAAGGAAGTGAAGCTTGAAGACATACGGCAAAGATAAGAATATTCGATGTCTTTCCGATGATCTACCGCATGCCACCAGATAGGGACGTAATGTTCTTGATTGACTTAGTCCCGAATGCCCTAATATCAAGTGACCATATAGAATGCCACCAATGAGTTAGCGTAATTGAAGAAACAGATTGAAGAATTACGACACAAAGGGTACATCCGACCCAGCTCATCACCTTGGGGAGCACCAGATCGTTTCCAAGAAAAAGGACAATAGTATGAGGATGTGTGTTGATTACAGATCACTCAATGAGGTGACGATCAAGAACAAGTATCCGTTACCAGATTGATGATTTGTTTGATCACCTAAAAGGAGCAAGTGTCTTCTCAAGATTGATCTACGATCCGCTATCACCAATCAAGATCGCACGTAAGATATCCCAAAGACAGCCTTCACCACCGGATATGGATTATACGAGTTTACAGTGATGTCGTTCGGTTTGACGAACGCCCTTGCTTACTTCATGAATATGATGAACAAAGTGTTCATGGAATTCTTGGATAAGTTTGTGGTTGTTTTCATCGATGATATTCTCATCTACTCGAAGGATGAAGAAGAACATGAGAAGCACCTCGTGATGATCCTAGATAAACTCAGGGAGCATCAGCTTTATGCCAAATTCAGTAAGAGTGAATTCTGGCTAAGTCAAGTAGCATTCCTTGGACATATTGTGTCAGCTGGAGGAATTGCAGTAGATCCCGCCAAAGTTGAGGCAGTAATGGATTGGAAGCAACCCAGGACAGTCACAGAGGTAAGAAGTTTCCTTGGACTAGCGGGTTACTACCGCAGGTTCATTGAAAATTTCTCTAAAATTGCAAAACCCATGACCCAACTTCTGAAGAAGGAGAAGAAGTTTGAATGGACAGATGCTTGTGAAGAAAGTTTCCAAGACCTAAAGAAGAGATTAGTCTCAGCACCTGTGTTAGTCCTGCCTGATATCCGTAAGGATTTTGAGATTTTTTGCGACGCATCACGCCAAGGTCTCTGATGCGATTGATGCAGAAGGCAAGGTAGTGGCGATGCATCCCGGCAGCTTGAGGCCACATGAAGGGAACTATCCGACACATGATCCGGAGTTAGCGCGATTGTGCATGCCTTGAAGATCCGCGCATTATCTCATTGGTAATCGCGTGAGATTTTCACGATCACAAAGTCGAAATACATCTTCACACAGCAGAGCGAACTCGCGACAAAGGAGATGGTTAGAATTAATAAAAGATTATGATCTCGAATTCACTATCATCCGGCAAAGCAAACGAGTTGCATGCCTTGAGCAGAAGGTCTATTGTAATACCATGATGGTGCGTATGATCACCAGAACTACATGAAGAGTTGAAGCGCCCGAACTCAAGATTGTCACAAGGTTGTGTGAATGCTTTGAAGTACAACCAACTCTTCAAGGTCGATTAGAGAAAACAACTAGAAGATGAAGACATTAAAGAAATTAAGAAGAATATGCGAAGAGGCAAGGCCCGTGATTCTCCAAGACGAACAGGGAATAGTGTGGTTTGGGAACCGATATGTGTACTGACAGCAGAACTAGCAGACAATTCGAAAGAGGCTCATGAATCGCCTTACTCCATCCACCCGTAAGTACCAAGATGTACCAGATCTCAAGGAGAAATACTGTGGGTCAGATGAAGCGAGAAATTGCTGAGCTTCAGTCGCCTGTGATGTATGTTAGCGAGTCAAAGGAACATCAAAGACCACTGATTGTTACAGCCACTACCAATTCCGAATGGAAGTGGGAAGAGATTGGCATGGACTTCATCATCGACTTCCTAGGACCCAATCAGGTATGATTCTATTTGGGTAATAATTGACCATTGACCAAGGTAGCTCATTTCATCCCCGCCAAGACTCACGCATGGCATCGTGGCAGAGCTATATGTGGCCAAGATTGTCCTGTCTACACGAGTGCCCAAGAAGATCGTGTCCGCATGAGGTTCCCAATTCACATCAAGATCCGCAGAGTCCGCATGAGGCCTTAGGAACCAAACTCATTTCAAGATGCCTATCATCCCTGCATGATGGTCAAACAGAGCGCACCAATCAAGTCCTTGAAGATATGCTTGAGCCTGTGCCCTAGAATATGGGCAAAGTTGGGACAAGAATTTTCCATACGCAGATTCTCATACAATAATAGTTACCAAGCCAGTTCGATGTCTCCATTTGAAGCTTTATATGGCGAAAGTGCGAACTCCACTCCTATGTGATCAAGTGGAGAACATCGCTCTTTGGACTCGAATTGATCAAAGATGCTGAGAAAAAGGTAAAGGCCATACTGGAACACCGAGAGTGGCGCAATCCGTGAAGAGTTATGCCGATAACCAGGAGGGAATTGAACTTTGAGATAGGAGATTTTGTTTATCTCGAGTTACTCCGCCGAGGAGTAAGAAGATTCGACAAAAGGAAAACTTGCACCTGCATTTGTGGGACCATATAAGATATTAGCCAAGAGAGGTGAAGTAGCTTATCACCGAATCGCGTAAGCTTTGTCACAGACATAATGTCTTCCATGTGTCACAACTGAAGAAATGCCTCGAGTGCCGTAAGACCACACCCTCGAAAGTTTTGATCTCCAAGAGGATCTCACTTATGTGGAGCGACCCATCAAGATTCTGGATGTCGCAGAGCATGTCACCAGGAGCGGATAATTCGATCATACAAGGTGCAATGGAGTCATCACCAAAGTGAAGCCACATGGGAAAAAGAAGAAACCTCAAGACCAACTACCCGAGCTCTTTGTTGACCAAGCTGAATCTCGGTCGAGATTCCTCTATGGGGGTAGGTTTGTAATGACCAAATTTCAATTTCATAGAAATTTAAAATTTAATTATTTTTGTGGAATTTTCTGGAGTTTCTAAAAGGTTTTTATAAATAAGTTAAGGCTAAAACTAAATTATTTGCAAAATTATAAGCCAACATATAGTTGGAAATAATTTTATTAAGTCCGTAATGAGTATGGGAATTTCATGAGCTTAATTAATCATATCATTAGTTGATAGCTTACAAGTCTTTGCTAAACTACTCTATGTATTATTGACTTGTATTGTTGGTGCACTTAGTGAACTTAGTTGATTTAGGCTAAACCGAATTGATATTTAGCTTTCGCATTAGAAATCGGTTTTAGCGCATAAAAGTTTTAAAACGCCTATTCACCCCCCTCTAGTCGGCCTCCTCGATCTTACACATGGCAGTGGCTCGTTGTGCCGGCATAGCACGACACTGTGAGATGGCCGTGCCCACCCGGCATGATTCAACGCGGCCCGAAGCACGACGTGCCTGTGCCATGCCGGCACGGCACGACCTGCTCCAGCTCTAGATGGAGACATAGTCAGGAGATAGACCAAGAGAGAAACAGAGGGAAGCAACTTCGTTTCTAGTCGAGATGGTTGTGTACTTGGGTTCACTTGAATGAGCAGATGGACAAGGAGCAGGTGGTGTGGCGATTGCATGAGGCATCCGAGGCTTTGAGACATCTGACATCCGTGTTACAACACATGTGGATCGAACAGTCCTTCGCTATACCGTCGGAACGGTATAGCGTTGTATATTATTTCTCTTTTATATATCACTGCGTCGGTAGATCAGCTATTTGTAAGCACAATAGAAGGATGCAGTACCAGTCTACTTCCTGCCAGGAAAATCTTTCATTTTGTTTTTTTTTCGGTGGGTAGCGAAAGGACAGAAATGACGAAAAATTTGAACAAATTTCATTCAAATGGTTTGATCAAATTTGAATTTAAAAATTTCCAAAAAAATAAAGATAGGAAGGTGGGAGCCTGGGGTTCGAACCTAGGTCCTCAAGACCACACAGACAAGGCAATACCACTGGACTACCTTTGTCTTTGTTATTCATTCACTACTTTTAGATTATTTAACCCTTTAAATTCAAACAAAACGAATTTTTTTATAACAAAACCATTTTCTTTCGGAGGGCAACAAAATGTCCGAAATTTCACCGAAAATGTGAACCATGCTTCTTGTTCATCTCTCTCTACTCTTCTTGGATGACTAGGTAGAGAGAGAAACTGGCATGAGCCGAGCTGACTTTTGTAGTCGTCGACCACCTAGCATCTGACACGGCATTGTTGGTAGACATAATGTTGGACCGTGTTAGCTATGTGAAGCAATGAAGATCAATATCTAAAGATTACAACGAAAGAATTAAGCTGAAACCAGGAAGCTCAACCATCAATCACCCTCGGACAGTCTAACCGCCATGTAATAGGCGGTCTGACATCTCTCAGGGCAGTTATCTCTCAGGGGTGGTCTGACCTTTTCTCATACTAACAAAAAAATCAGCACGATTTTGGATTCACAAAATAAGCTAACTTTTGATCTATAAAGCCAAATCACTTGAGATTTCAAACATAGTTCAACAAGAAGGTGGGAAACCTATTCCAATTAAAGATCTAGACAATCATAGCCAATATTCCAAGAATTTCTTGTTTGAATGCAAGATGACTCAAAACAAGGTGAAAACCAAAACTTGATCCAAAGACTTGCTTGTGGATTAAAGATGGTCAAGATAACCTTAGATCAAATTTCACAGGTCCTAGCAAGCTAGATCATAGAAAAAGACAAGGAAAACCCCCCAGAACACAAGAACCCAAAATCTCAAGAAAAAGAGCAAAAACAAGAGACAAATTATCTTTGCAATCAAATTGATATTGAGGAATTGAGGGTTTACAACCACTCCAACCTAGAGGACACAAGCTCACTCCTGAGCACCCAATCCCACAAATTTTCTCTTAATACACCTCTCAAACCCTAGCCTCCTCTCATCTCTCCACTTTACCTCAAATCTCAAATTAGTGTTCCTAGATTTGGTTGGTGTGCAAATCCTACACCACCCCTTGTATAGAAGTGGCTATATTAAAAGAGAAACCCTAACAAACACTCATTAATCCCACACACAAACAAGTCTCTCACCCATGCATGTTTCTCAAAGCATATGATGATTCAGCGCTCCCGAATCCATCTCTTCATGATCTTATCCTCCTCATGACCTAAACCGTATCTCCATTGCGCTGTTATGCTCAGCGATTTCTCTGAAGTCACCAACTTGGCATTTTGGTGAAGATACCAAAATACCTCTTCTCGATCCTTCCATCATTGACCGAGTCCAATCTTGTGAAGCAATTCTATGCTTAGCCACACGTGGGTTCATCAATGGCTTTTCTCATGTCAGCAAGTCTCTCCCATCCAGTTCCCACCAGACCGCCTCAACACTTGCACCGACTCAAGCCACTTGATGCAACCCACTACACCAAACTTCCTACTCTGGTCCATCTTGCGCCTTGCTTGAGAATAACCAGTTCACCTGGCATCTTTGATCGTTTTGAACCTTGATTTCACTAAACCAAGTCTCGATTATTCTCGTCGTTGACCGTAATTGACTTCAAGCTTCCTTGCACAACAATAGTCCAATAAATCAATTTCGTGCACAAATTCTTCACAACTTGGCCCACATTAGCCACCAAAACATGCATATTCCAGCACATATGCAATAATTCCTTAACCCTAGGTCAATTCCTAAAATTCAACTCACAACACAACTCACTATGTGCTGAAAATCGCCATGGTCGGTCAAACCACCACCACCAGGCCGGTCTGACCGTTGGCGCCAGGCCAGTCTGACTGCCAACCACTAGCCGGTTTGACCGTGCCCACGGTCTGACCGTGCACATCGGTAACAGGGAACCGGTCTAACCAATATGGTATTGCTGGTCAAACCTCTTTCCAAAACCAGAAAACACCAATCTGTGGACTTTTCAGTTAATCTCAATCTAGTTTCACGTCCAGTTTCCATTTTCAATGGCATCTGGTGCGAACACATCCACAAACACTTCCACACAAGTGTTGAGTGTTCATTTACCCCAAGTCTGCACTGCCTGACCATGGCAATTTAGACCGCCCTCCATGGCCGGTCAGATCGTCCCTCTCCTGACAGTAGACCAGCTTTTGCAAACTAAAGAGCTAACTCTCCAAACTCTTTGACAACAACGTCAATTGTTCATCACCAAACGTAAGACCAAACCAATGGTCTCTACACCAAATTAAAAGGTTATTGTGTGCATGAAAAACGAGACAAAGATTGCGGCTTGCTGCTGTATCATGCATGCACGGTGGTAAAAAAAACTGAGATATTAATTATTATCTCTCTTTTTTCTTTAAAAAGGAGAACTGAGATATTATCTCTCTGTTATTTCAACTCCGTCCAAAGAAATCTATCCGTCTATGCGTGCGCATGAAGATGTTATTGTCACACATTGTGTGCACGTACGTAGCGGTACATGTCACGCCGTCTAATTTACTGCGCATGCATGCCATTGTTTAACTTGCAGGGGTTGAAAAGTGTAATGATTACTTGTTTTTGGACACCATTTTAAACTAGTAGTACATATACTAGCTTGGTAAATTAATGGCGCCTTGCCATCGCCATGCCATGCAAGCACCCTGCTCCTCACGTACGTAGATATGCTTTTATATATAGTGATGGATAGATGATTACGGTGATTAATGTTGTTGCCGCCGCTTGACAACGACCGGATCTCGATCAGTGTTCTCTTGCCTCCTCCCTCCTTAATTTCTCGTTAGCGTCACATTGCGCAACAACTTGTCTTTATTTCTTATCAAGTCTTAAACCCATGTACATGACCATTAAAAGAGATGTTGTAATACTACTCTCTCCGTTTTGAAATAGAAGACCTATACTTTTTGCAATCTTATTTCAAAATATAATAGTGTACGTAGAGTTAAATGAAACAATCCGAAAAATTGGAATTTCAAAATTTTTGAATCTTTTTTGTTGAATTTGGATTTCTTTCCCTTTTTGGCAAATCCCAACCCCTTCCCGCTTTCCTCTTCGGGCAAATCCGCTTTCACCTCCTGGTGGCGCCTTCTCCCCGTGCGCCTTCCCCTTCGTCCTCCCCGTGCATCACGCCCGGTCGTCACCCTCGCCAGTACCACCTCCGTCACAGGGCCAGCTCGCCACCACCTCGATCCTTCGGCACCACCTAGCTAGGCCACCTCGACGCCGCCCACGCGCACACCCATGCCCCCACCTCACCCCCGCCCAGCGCCAATCCCGCTCCACCGCCTACGTCGCCGCCGCGCACAAGCACCTCCACTGCTCCCACCGCCTCATCCTCGCCCTATAGAAGGCCACCACGGGCAAGCCTCCTTCACCACCTTTCCCCTCCGCATCTCCCCTTGCCCCTTCTCTCCGAGCACCGACCGAATTTCGAGCTTTCGCCGCCGCCTCATTTTTCCCCTTCGGCGACCCGAGGTGAAATCCTCCGCCTCCCTCCCTCCCCTTTCCTCTCCCTCTCGGCTCAAGCACCACCTCACCACCGCCCACCTTTCCCCTCAACTCCCCACCCCTAATTCCGGTCGGAGCTCGCCGTCACCATGCTCCACCGCCGCCTCCACTCACGGCTCACGCCGCCACACAACCTCGGACCTCCCCAAGCACCCACACCACCACTACCAAACTCCCCTACCTCCACTAAAGCTCAAGAACCACCCACCTTGGCCGGACCTTGGCCGTAGCGACGCCGTGCCGCTCCCCTGCCTTGGCCGTGCGCCTCCTCCGCCGCGCGCCCTTCACCGAGCCACCTCCGGTCGGGCAAAGTCCCAAAACGGGTTGCCCGCGCTACCACGAACCTCCCCGCACCACCCGGCCTCGCCGCAGACCGCCGCCGCCGCGCCGTCGCCGCCGCTCGCCTCGGCAAGCTGAAGGCTGGCTGCCTTCGGCCGTTGCTCAAGGCCGAAAGGCTGGGCCTTTATGGCCTGGCCGGTTTGGGCCGTAGCCCATTTAGGCGTTGGGCAAAGCCCGACACTGTTCACAACCAGTGAATAGTAAACCAAAACACTGTTCACAAAACCTAAAATCCTACTGATTATTTTCGTCCGAAAACAGTAAACCATAGTTACTGTTCATCACATGAAAAATAGTCCATTACTGTTCTTTTCAGCTAAAAACAGTAATTTCCAATTACTGATCACATCCAGTTTTCATTTATGAATAGTAAGATAATACTATTCATTATCCGGCACTATTTCCGCCCAAAATCCTAATTTGACATTATATGTCAAATTTAACAGTTTTGAGCCCGTGGGTCCAAATCTCAACTCTGTTCAGCCATATGAAGCCCCAAATATCACACACCACCTTGTTTTATGTTTCTTTTATGTTTTTATTTACTTGCATGTTGTTCCCAGCTCATTCCTTATCGAGCCGGATTTTATTTGAATTGTTTTATTGTATTTCTTCTCGTTAGGTCACGACCTCAACGACCAGACTCCAAAAGACGTCGGACAAGACCAGTATCCAGAAGACTTTGTGCAAGAAGGCAAGTCGCATTCCTTGATCATTTTGAACCTACATTTCATATATGTATTATTACTTTCATTACTGTATTTGTGCCAATTACTTTAAATATTGAAATAATACTTTTGAATGCCATGACAATTAGATAAATCATAAATACCTCACAAACAAACCCACCCAACTCTTGTAGGCCATATTCACCTTAACAAGTTTAGTTTACATAGAATACTATAAATAACTTCATCACCAAAAATGTGTTCATCAATTAAAAGTGAGTATTGGTTACTCGCCAATGGTTTTGGTGCAGAGTTGAGGGTTGTGTCCAGAAAGTTGGACAACCCAATAGACTTGATAAAAGTGAGTCAAAGGTGAGATCAAACAGGTGGACAACCATGAGTTGGTGTTGGTCCATTTCCTCACTGGAGACAAGTAAGGACAAGAACCTTGTGTCAAAGTAACAGACACAGAAAACCGCTCAACCACATGCGTAGTCATTCCTCCTTAGCTTAGTACACTGCTCTTCCGATTGAATATCTACAGGATGTCAGCTGCTCTCGGATGGGAGAGCAGACACGAAATTGGGGTGGGACAGGAGTGGTCGGAAGGGGACACTCGCTGGTCTCTATAATGGTATGGGTCCATCAGCCTCGGAGTACGAATTCCACTACTGGCCAGTGGTCTCCCGAGCTGTATGGAGTAAGCATCTACCAGGTAGAGGCTAGAAAGGTTGAGCAGTGAAAATGCTTTGTTATCTCAGCTCAGTCGCACGCTAACGTGTTGCGTGTATATGATCTGATAGTATGAGCTTGAGATATCTTGTGGGTAAAGTTGAGCAACTCTGCAGAGTGAATAATCAAAGGTATTCGAATACGCCGTGCTTCCGGCTAATGAAGCTGTGTTAATGAGTGATTCCAGTACAGAGGCATAAGTAGAGTTTTTGAGATGTTAAGTTGGTAATTGAGTTTGTTGAGAAACCCCTGATGCTATTACTTATTATTGTCTTACTGTTTTAGAAACTGTTTTAAAAGCAAAGTGCATCCACATATACCAGGTATGGTAAACTCTAACCATCCATTGAACTCCTTGCATGTAATTATTTAGCATTTTCATGCGGTTTGTTGAGTACGGTAGTAGTACTCATTCTTGCAAAATCTGTAAACATCTACAGAAGAAACTTGGGAAAATGCAAAGGATCCTTGTGAGCAAGATTTTGGTGGACTCCCAGAAGACAACGGCTACTGTTATTAGGTCTCGATTGCGCTCAAGCGTGCCTGTGGTTGGAAGTTCTTTTGTTTTGTATTATATTAACTTTGGGCTTGGATGCCCGTGTCAGGTCAAAACCAGCTGTTAAGCTTTAATCTTGTATAATAAAAGTCTGATTTTTATTGCAATCGAAAGCTTGCTTGAGATGCTACTACTTCGCAACTGCACATCCTGGGCGGTTGCGAAGGGTTTAACGGTCCTAAAAATCGGGGCTGTTGCATTAATGATATTTTTTTTTTCTCTTTTACGCTCCTGGCTCCCTTCTCACATTTATAAGTAAACACCCTTGCAACTATCCTCTATCTTATTTCCAAGATATTAACACCATGTGCACTCGGACACTCCTCTGCTATACGGATTGCAAATGCAAGACGACGGCAAGTACATCCATGCACACACACAGCCGACGACTGATCTGCAGCGATATTTTGTCTTCAGTCCAATATATCCTTGGTCACCAGCATCCGGATCTACGGATCTATACCAGCGAGTAAAACGACCCACCAACAATTAAATCTCCAATGACGCATGGGCCCAAATGCATTTCGAGAAGACGATCTATCGCAGTTAGTAGCAGAAGCAGAATCTGGGGATCGGCAATTTACGAAGATGTATCATCACACCCATCAACCGGACCTTGGCTAGGGCGGGCCACCTCTCCCCCAATGGAGACCTAGAACTAAACAAGGTCAAAGTCTCATTTTTGTTTATCATAAAAAGCACTCGAATTGTTTCTCATCGGATATCGATCGATTTTTCAGCCGTTTGATCTATGAATCTTTCCTTTGTCGTCTCTGTGTTCAACTCTGGCAGACAAGCTTCGTGTTGGCCCTGGTGTCAAGCTAGGCAAGGGTCAGGGGTGGATTCAAAGGAAACTAGCCTCTACTCAAATTTCAAATTTCAGTAGTTCAATGTTTGATTACTTATGTCTTCGTTTAGCTCAGTAAAGATATCCTGACAGCCCACTTATATCTCTGTTTTTTTTCATCTGGATTCGTCCTTGGCAAGACCGATCTAGGCCTTCTACAGATTGGGCTGTAGCCTAACAAACTCAGTGGTGGCTCCTAGCCCGAGATAGCCCGATGCTAGCAGGAACCTTCCTCCAGAGCAGATCTCTTCCACGCCCCCACTGACCTCGCCGCCCTCGCAACCTCGCCCGCTCACCGCCGCCGCCGCCGGCCGCCCCTTCCGGCTCCCTCCGCGGCTCCATGCCCTCCCTCCACGCCCGGCGGCCGGCGCCGCGCCCTCGGCTCGCCTCCGTGGCTCCGTCGACCGTCCCCAATCGGCCAATCCCCATCCAACGCCGCGCGCTCGCTCCCGCGGCCTTTGTCTCCGACTCTCCGTCCTCGTTGACGTCGCCGAGGCCCGCGGCCGCGTCGCCGGCGATCTCGGGAAGTCGGGATCTTCTTCATTCTTCAACACAGAGGTGAGAGGTGCTCTGTGCTCATCTCAGCGCCTCAGCCGCTCAGACCTCAGAGTTGTTCTTGCCTAGTTGCCTTCGTGGCTTCAGGCTTCTCGCCTTCTTGCATTTATGTGGAAATGAGATATGAGACAGCTCTCTAAACTCTAATTTCTTCAGTCTTCACTCAATGACTCAATCACTCCACTTCTTCAGGACTCAGGAGTCAGGACCCAGGAGGCCAGGAGCATTTTGCAATGTGCCAATGTGCAGTGTGTTGTGTGCGGGTGACACAGGATATGGACATATGGTTCAATGGTTGTAGACTTGACTTGTAGTCGTAGACTAGTAGTTCAGTAGTTGCTTGAGTGCTTGAGAGACTTATACTGCTTTGGTTGATTGGATCCTTGGTGGCCTGGTATAAGGTAGGAGCTATAGTGCTATACCAAGTCAAAGCATGTAAAATCATGATGCTCGAATCAGTATGCTTGTAAAATTTGAATGTTTCCTGCTGGATTCATACACAATTGTCTTATAGTCTCTCTGAATTTATGCATGGAACAAATGTATTTACTTGTGCAACTAATTCTTGTCACTTAGGACGTGAGGATAATTACTGAATAATTTAAAGAGACAAGTGATGGTTTGGTGTTGATGGTGTTAATTGCATTATGTGTTGCCCTTCCATCAGCTCGGCTAACTACTGAACTACATATGGGTTGTATCTGAAACTTAAACCATGCACCTTTTCCTTTCTTTCGTCATGCAGCCTTGTTTCCTTGTTGGCATTTAGCTAGTTTTCTTATAACAACAAAACTCTTCAAGATAGCTGTTTACTGCAAACTCTCTAATAAGAATTAAATCTTTAATACATGTATGAGTACAGATGGGCTGATGGAGTCAAGATCAAGAGGCCTGTTGAAGTATCTGCACCAAAGTATGTGGAATACCTGATGGATTGGAATATTGGATGAAAATCCAGCTCGATGATGAATCCATATTCCCACAAAAGCTTGGTAATTAATTGTTCGTTGCAAAGAAGAGCTGCAAAACTGTGTTTTGATTGAGAATTTTGGTCTGAATTCTGATCATGTTCTCTTGTTCAAAATTGTGATGCCAACAGGGGCTCCATTCCCTCCAAACTTCCGCGAGGTCATCAGGACGATCTTCAAGCGCCTGTTCAGGGTGTATGCGCACATATACCACTCGCACTTTCAGATGATTGTGAAGCTCAAGGAAGAAGCACATCTCAACACTTGATTCAAGCACTTCATGTTGTTTACATGGGTAATTCTTGTTCTCAATCCACATCAATTTACATTTATGAGCACTTCTCAGGATAGAGATGAAATCTTTGTTATTTAGGTACTCAAATTGAATCTCTTCGATGCTATATTATTTATGTTTTGCAATATTTCTCTTATTATGTTTTATGTCGAAGCATCGAGCTAAAGTTTCATGTTAATGATGCATTTGTGGCTTATTTTTGTTATGTTGTGGTGTGGGTATAAATTGGCGTTAGTTCTACGATGTTAGCCTATTAGAATTTAGTCCGAGGCATGGTGAAATCCTAGATCCGCCACTGGTCCGGTGGTCCCTGGTAAGGACTAGAGTTTTTTGGGAATTGATTGGTCCAGAAAAGTTTGGTTTGGGCGTGATGGAATTGAATCGACACCTACATATAAGCGCTCCTCCTCCCGTCCGTCCGTATGTAGGGCCCTGCAGCAAGATGCGTGGGTGTTCGTGTTTAAGGATGTACAGGTGCATCAGTTCATGCGCCATGACATGAGGTAGGTAGCTAGCCTAGCTCGCTCGACATGCGTAGTCATGGTCCTCATGGAGCCATGGGCACAATAGGGGTAATTGAGGAAGGCACGCAAGATCGAGTTATCGATGCATATACGTATGCAATGCATGCCAGGTGATCATCAGGTGCTTGCACATGCATGCGTGACCGATCTCAAGATACATGCATGTACTATATGTCATCGAATAGCTCATTCCCGATATGACATCGAATAACTCATTCATGATATGCCATCGATTCCAAATTTTTGTTACAATATGCTATTACTGTCACTTCTCCGTCCAAGCCCTGAGAAAACACCATTTTGCCCCCCCCCCCGTTGTCATATTTTATTGCTTTTAATGTGTTTTAAATTGCCACCGAGTGGTAGTAGCATCCAATTCACTTGTAGACTTTGGACCGGAATATTTTGCAGTGAATAACATTTTTTTTTTGGCACGGAGTGAAGTGTGACAAAATGTGACACCTGAGGGCAAAATAGTCCTTTTCTCAGGGCTTAACCCTCCAAGGCTTGGACGGAGAAGTAACGGTGATGGCATATTGTGAAGAAAATTTGGAACTGAATAGCATATTGTGAAGGAGTTATTCGGTGGCATATCATGAAGAAGGGAGTTATTCGGTGGCATATAATGAATTTTCTCATATTTATTTGAGACACAAGATTTTACCATTACTAGCTTTACTTGTTCTGGATTTGAGATGCTAATTATCAGAGTACATGATACGGGGTGCCCGATTTTCTCGATGTAGGATTAAGATAACTAGTGCAACCTGATGAATCTGGCGTGGCCAACCGCTACCCGTGCAAAGACATGCGACGTATAAACTCACCCAACCATACTCTTGATTGTTCATCCACCTGACCACGAGGAAGTGGAAGATGTGTCTTGCAATTGCCGAAAGGAAAAACAAGAACATGGGGAGAGCAACACCCAATTACCCTCTCTAGTTGATGTGCAAAGCTAGGAGAAGAACAAGTGCCAATGGCCATCCTGGAATCAATCTATTAATTCATGGTCTAAGCGATACAATGTGTGTGTGTGTGTGTGGGGGGGGGGTGTATTTAAGTGCTCCCCACCTCCTTCACACATGCAACATGAGGCGTAAGGTCGACTCCAACTCATCTCTACAAGTATTGGATTCAAACTCAATAAAAAAAAACCTAAATTTACAGTCGTCACATTGTTTTGGTCCTAGCGGAGTGACCGCAAGGTTTCTGATGCTGGCACCTTACCTATTGTGTAGACCTTGGAATAAGCTTTCCAATAAGCATAAGAACACATGAACCGGATTTTGTTCGTGAAAATTATGATCTTTTAATTTGTAACATCCCAAAAATGTCTAAATGCAAAATATGGGATTTTTAAAAACTTTTTATATGATTGTCTGTTATCAGCATCTTTGCCTTCATTTTCGGGAGTCATTCGATTTGTTTCTTCTTTGCCGACACGGGTGTAAAACATGTAACATCCCAAATTTTGGGCTTGTGTTTCAAATGTAAGAAAATGAGTAGAAATTAAAACTTTTTCTTACATCATGTATTTCCTTTGTGTACTGGACAAGTATTGTACAAGACTTATGGAAATGCAAAGTCACAAGTCTTTTGATCCAAATCTTGTTCCTTCAAAAACATTCTTGTCAAATGTTGTGATCATCTCCTGGGAATATTTTTCCTAAGTTCTTGGGATGGTATGTGACTCCTCTGAAAAATTTCACAATTTTTAGAAATTGTTTGAATATTTTAGAGGGAGTCAAACCGGTTTGACTCTCACCAAACCTAAAACCAAGACTTGTAGAATTTTCTGAGAAAACTACGATGCATAAAAACCTCTGAAAATTTTACACAAGGTCAATGTCCCAGTCAGCAAGCTCCTGTAAAAATTTCAGAATTTTTGGAGTTATTTTGCTACCCCAAATAAATCCTCAAAAGTCTCAAAGATATTTTAAAACCTAAAACCGCTTCACTGTTCCTTGGGTTCGAGTCGCTCGAGTCCGAGCCATTTGACTTGGTTGAACCACCTAATCGCACCGAGCCGCGTTTTAAAACGCGCGCGGCGATATCACCGTTGATCCCAATCGCGTGGCCCGCATTGATGATGTCGTTCGACCTCCGGCTGCATTAGCCAATTGGGACCATTGGATCTCAATCCAACCGCCCGCATTTCGTGGGCAACCTGACCGTCCGGCGAACTCTTTTAAATCACAAACCGCCCATCTAAAATCCAACGGCCGTGGTTTGTCTTCTCTCGTTTCTTCTTCCTCTCGCTTCTCGTGCTGCGCGCGCAATGGCGAGCAAGAGAAAACGAGGGGTGGCGTGATGTGTCACCTCCACGCTTGCTTTTGTCAACGCTCTCTCGCAATGCATTTAATGCGCACTGTGCTTTCTCCTCCATTGTCACCATGCTCACTTGCTCCCATCTTTTCTTGGTTTACAACCGAGCATGAACCGAGCCCACCATGGACTCGGGTTCTCGCCAAACCCTAATTCCTTTCCTATAAATTGGCCCTCTAGGTCCTCCCGGTGTTCTTTTGCACCACACCTAGCTACTCTGTGTTTGAGCTCAAAACCATCTCAAACCTTCAATCCACCATTGTTGACCGTAGAGCTCCCATGGCGGCCTTGGTGTCCAAAGTGGTTTATCTTCAACATTTCTTGCACCCTTTGAACTCCTCAACCTCCTTTGTATTTCCCTAACTTGATTTTGGGTTGCATTCACAGAATCACTCAATTTTAAGTTTGGAGATTTTCGGTTGGTTTCACCCCTTTTCTTCCCCACCCAGAAGTGATTCCTTTGCAATTATTTGCTTTTGGAGCCTCTTTGAGCTATAATGAAGTGTGGTGGTGATTTGGTTCCACTCATTTTGCTCGTAACCTCATCTTCCACTTCATCTTCTTCGCTCCGGTGGACTTCATCGTGTTCAAGTCTTCCCTGCCATCTTTGGAGCTCCTCTGCTAAGGTAGCTCCTATATAGCCCCTAGAAGTCATGGCACTCGCTTCCTTGGACCGCAATGAGCATCTTGCTATTTTCGTGTTTTGCCGTGTCGCCTCTTTCTTTGTTTTCGGCCTCGGCTGCCTGCACTTCCACCACGGCGAGGTCATCATCGTTGGGTCCGCAACACTATTGCGAACCCATTTTGATAGTTTGTGGCGCCGCCACGACGCGAGTCGCCGGCGACAAGCCGCAAAGCCACTCGGTTTTGTCGATGAGAAGCTCCGTTTTGCCGATAATTGGGACACATTTAATGTTTAATGATTGCCAATCAAGAGAGCATTAATGGTGTCTTAATCGCCTAATGTCTCACCGACATGTGGGTCCAAATTTTTAAATCACCCTGGCTTTTATCCGCGCGCTTAGGCATCATTAATGCTAATCATGGGTTAATTAAAGTGTCGCACTATTGGTCGCTTCGGAATAACCCTCGTACACCGCCAGTGGGCCCATAAGCTCAAAACGAAAACCGTAAGTCATTAGGGCTGATTTTGGATTATTTATTGCTAATCATTGTTAGCAATAAATGTGTCCGAAATTACCTTTTTGTCATCGACGCGTGGGCCTCGCCCCTAAAATCACCACTGCTCAAAATCGTTAGGACACATTAAGTGCTAATCATCATTAATCATTGGTCATTAGTAATTAATTAGCCGCCCTAAAACCTCCTTTAAGTCACCGACAGTGGGTCCACGTGCATCGCACGTGTGTTAAGACTCGCATGTGTGACTCTCGCCACCGACATGCGCCCCACGTGTCGGTATTCCCGCTTGCACTTCAATCTTGACCGCCGCCCATTCCCGCGATCCGCGCCCGCATCTTGTATGCATTCGACCATCCGGCTCTCATCATTCTTGGCCATCCATCGCTTGATCCGCGCCCGATCATGCGCGCAATCGGACCTTCCGACGGAAGTGCTCCGCGCCGCTCATCTTGAGATCTACTACCGTGAGCGGCCAAGGCAACCGCACCGCCCGGCTGCATTCGCCCTCGTGAGCCGCTGGATCTTGATCCAACGCTGGCCTCGTTGAATCGCAAGGCGCGCCGTTTCTCCGCGGCGTGTGGCTCGTTGGATATTGCATCAACGCCCACGAGCGCCCACGCTGCTTATTTTCGGTTGGGTTGATTTTTATTTCGTAAGTATTTATTTATCAATCAAAATTGTATCAAAACTTTAGAAATTCATAACTAATTCAAGATAAATCCTTTTACATGAAACCAATGCAATAAATTTGTATTTCACTAAAGTTTAATATAAAAATGCTTTTAGCTTTGCTTCGTAGTAGAAAATTTGTAATCTTTTATAGCTTGTTTTCTCGCTATTTTTATATATTTTAGAATTGTATTAAAACTTGAAAATGCATATCTTTTCTCAGATATCCGATAATTGTATGATTTTAACTTTGATAAATTTGTTATTAACTAAACTTTAATCTAAAAATGGTGGTAGGCCTAAATCACACTAAAAATATGTTAGTAGATTTAACCTTATTAGTAGCACTTAAAAATTCATTTAATGATGTAATAGACACCAGAATTCTCAGAAATCCTAAAAATAGAAATTTGATGTTAGAAATCCCTCTCATATCATACTATAATGTGAAATAGGTTTTGCACATGTTTATATTTCTAGAAAGTGCATTATGCTAGTTTTGCATCTTAGAAAATCATAACTAAATCATTTTAACTCCAAATGACTGAAATTTTATATGGGTTACCTCTATACCAAGAGGTAGCTACCATAAAAATTTCACTTCAAAATCTTTCTAGAAAATGTTTTTGCACATTGCTAATTATGGCCAAAATGGGTTTTAGGTAATATCTTTTGCACCACAAATCCAAATTAGGTTTTTCCAGCTTTCTATGTCTAGGTATATTCGTATTCGCCTTATGTGTAAATTTTGTAGCATTTGGATAATTTTTGCTTGCTCGTTTGTTTAAGCTGGCTGTCTTATTGGTTGTTCTTGGTTCTTTTTGCCTTTTCGCTAGGATTCGACATTTATGTAATCCCAGAGCGACCCTCCACAACAGCTTTGAGCAATGCAAGAAGGCAAGCGGCTTGATCATGTTAATCCCAGATTTTAAGTATTTATGTTGATTACAAATTCTATGTATGCATTGCTACTTTGTGTTAATAGTTGGCCTAGTAGATGCATTTCTTAGCAAATGATTATCCTCTACTACCATGAGCCTAGGTTACTTGTCGTGATTTAGAGTTCATGGATGGGCTCTTGTCACTTAGTAGTTGCGAATTAATTGCTTAGCCATGCTTAGTTTCGGTAGAAATGGGCGGTTATCGACTTATCGATAACCTTGATCACTTAAAACTTATTATGATTATGGTTTCCACCTTGTGCCTTGTCTACTTATGAAAACTAAAACTGAAAACAAAATGATTTAGACTTGGGCACAATGGTATGATGGTGTGATTTTTGGGTGTGATCGAATGGTGCCCGGTCAACAAGGACCGAACATCTTGTTACATCGAACCAAGCATTTGAGCGCTAACCACATTAGAGGGTATGGGACCTCTCTTGACTTAGTACTTTGGCGTGTATTGGCTCCGAGTCGCAGGAGTCGCAGGAGGGATGGTGTTGGGAGACAGTGTAGTGAAAGACTTCACCCGTGATGGGATTTGTTGTCTTTCGGCTTGCAATGTAAGCATATGGGTTTCTATCCATATGAGCGGCTCTGTAGTTAATACACAAGATTGGAAATGTCTCAGAGGACTTAGTCGTGCCAGATACCTTCTGTGAGTGTGCTTGTGGCTTGAAGGCGGTCTCAAGTGTGGGTACATTGGTACACCCCGCAGGTTAAAACTATTCGAATAGCCTCGCCCTAGGTTATGGACACGCTTGGCAAGGTCTTTCAAGAGTTAGACTACAACCTTTTAAATTAAAACTTGATGGGTGGTACGAATCGGGATTCGTGCTATGTTGTGGTGACTATTGGGATAGTCGCCTGTGTGGTTACTTGTATGTACCTTTACTTATCATTACTTTGATAACAAAACAGATTTGTAAACTTGCTTTTAAAATGTATTACGTTATTGCAAATAAAGTTGGCTTCATGCAAAATGAGACATACAACCTCCACTTAAATAAGCTTGCATGTAGTTTATGAATAGGTCCGCTATTCCACACGCTGCCTTGCGGGTACAAAGACAATCTTTGTACTCGATGCTATGCTTAATTGTTTTGTTGCAGAGAAAGAAGGTGAGCTCGAGGGGCCTCACTTTTGTGAGTCGTGTTGTGGTAGCTATGGGCGACTAGCTTATGCGGCCTGGCGGTTGCCTTGTGGGTGTATGGCTAACCTGGTCGACTTTTGTTCTAGCCATCTTATGACGCTTTTGCTTCCACTGTCATTCTTGTATATTGCTCTATTTGGCCGGTCGGCTCTCTTTGTAATAACTTTACTTTATGTATGTCGTTGTTAAACCTAGTGATGTAGGTGTATGGAATTGATGTGTAATTTTGTGATGATGTGCATATGCTGCACTCAGGAAGCATATGTCCATCGAGGCTTAGAATGTTTAATTAGTAATGCCGTAACCATTTGGAGGTTAAGTGTTACTAGTTAAATATTCCGGTCCTCACAAAGTTGGTATCGAGCCATACATCGACTGTAGAAACCCTAGCTTGGTCGCTTTAGGATATTTGAAAACTTACTTTCAAATAGTTTACTAAAACTTAAGTAAGTTCTCTAATTTTGCTCCTTACCTATCTTAGCTTGCTCATCTCACCTTACCCTCACTTAAGTTTGAAAAAGTTGTTCCTCTCTTCCTTTCAAAAATTAGCCTCTATCGATTAACTTGGTTTTGGGAGAAGCATGAGGGCTTGGAGAAAGGAATTTGGACAGCTAGCTAGTGGTTAGTAATTAAGGTAGGAAATGAGAGGTAAATTCAACTAAAACTTGTGGGAATGAAAGGGTAAGAAGTGATATGAGATTAGCTAATGCCTATACTCTATTAGGTGGTTATACCTTGATTTTTGGACTGTTTTGAGCTAGAATTTAGTTCTGAAAATTTTGGGTTTCTCACACGATTACTCGTTCTTCCATACGGTTAGTCGTTTCAGAAGTCGATTTGGTGATTTTTGGTCTTGTACTCTTGGTGGTTATTCTTGAGCCCTTTTATTGAGTTTGCATTTCTTTGCTTTCTTTTTATCTCGGCTTGTAGCTAACTCATCTTAGTGAATCGGGATGGTGGTGGGACACGAGCGGCCGAATCACCGTAGTCCCGATGAAGAGCTTCCTCCTCCGACCATGGCGAAGTCCTCATGCAAATCGAACGCAATCGCTCGAGGACCGTAGGGTGTTGGAGGTTATCGCGTAAACACCTCCACTCCTCCGTGCCTCGGATCCGGAGGTGGTCACCGCCTCGTGGGGACTTGCGGAGTTCCTCCGCATCACCTCCTACCTTCTCCCGGCCCGAGGATCCTTGGACGCAGACGACCGCCGCGCTCGATTGAGCGGAAGCTCAACGCTGCTCGTCGAGCAGAGCGGCACTTTTCGCATCCCATCACCGGAGGGTGCGACTCTCATGATGGGAGAATTTCTCGCCATGCAGCCCGCGGGACACGTGGTCTCGTGGGAGGAGTTCCGCCGCTTTTCCGTCGCCCATGTCCCCGCAGCCCGATGAAGTCAAGAAGAAGGAGTTCTTGCGCCAAACAGGCGCAAATCGTGATCGAGTACCTCCATGAGTTCAACCATTCGGCAAGGTACGCCTCGCCGAGGTGGCCACCGATGAGGCCAAGCAGAGAAGTTCATGGAGGGTTTGTCTCGAGAGCTTGTGACAAGCTCTCTATTGTGGATTTCGACTTCGCACCTTGGTGGACAAGGCCATCATCGCCGAGCACAAGGCGAGAGCGCTGGCGAGTCCCGCAGCGCAAGTGGGAGGCCCAGCGGTCGCGCAGCCGGCCTCGCTCGCCCCCGGTTGGGCTCGCACCGGTGGCCCGTTCTTTGGCTTCACCACCGCCGAGGCCTTCGCACCGCCTCCACGCCCTCCGCAGCCGTGACTCGCCACGCGGCGCCGCGACCAGCCAGCAGGTGTTCCTCGCAACCCCGCGCCGACGCCACCGCTTCATCGCCACAACAAGGGCCACTACGCGAGTAGTTGTCCTAAGAAGATCGAGCGCCCTCGCCCTAATGGAGGACGCGGCAAGGGAGTGGTCACCCACCACCGTAAGACCCGGCTTGGGAGCGCCGAGTCAACCACATCTCTGGCCGAGGAGGCACAGAGGCGCCCGACGTGGTGTTGGGTACGCTCCTTGTTCATTTGCATCCCGCTACGCTTTATTTGACTCTGGGCCTCGCATTCTTTTATTTCGAGGTCTTTTGTCGTTGATTGTGGACTTCACTGTGTCCCTTTGAGGGTTCCATCGCTCATTCGCTCTCCGGTTCGGAAATGAGAGTCACCAAGTATGCCGGGTGTTCCTATCCACATCGAAGGAGTGGGATTCTTGGCGAATCTTATCCTACTCGACTCGCGCTTGGATGTGATTCTTGGCATGGATTGGTTGTCCCAACACTTGGGGCAAATCGATTGTGCCAGAAGATTGTCTACCTCACCACCCTTCAGTGAACAGTTGGGTTTTCGCCACGCTATAGAGCCCCATCTTTATGTCCTTGAAGCAAAGCCAAAGATTGGAGATTCGCGATGTCCCCACTGTGTGACTTCGCGGATGTCTTTCCGAAGACTTGCCCGGATGCCTCCTGCTCGAGATCCGAGTTTGTGATAGAGTTGCGCCCTGCATCGCCCCTATTTCTAAGAGGCCGACGCATGCCTCCTAATGAGTTGGAGGAGCTCAAGAAGCAATCGGGTGAGCTGCAAGAGAAGGGTTTTATCCGCCCTAGCTCATCTCCTTGGGGTTGTCCAGCTTATCTTTGTGAAGAAGAAGGACAAGACCTTGCGCATGTGTGTTGATTACCGTCCGCTTAATGAGGTGACGGTAAAGAACAAGTATCCTTTGCCCCGTATTGATGATCTTTTCGATCGCTTGACCGAGCACGAGTCTTTCCAAGATTGACTTGAGGTCGGGCTATCATCAAGTCGATCGGCCGAGGATATTCCTAAGACGGCCTTTGCTACTCGTTATGGCCTTTACGAGTACACCGCCATGTCTTTTGGTTTGACTAATGCTCCCGCTTTATTCATGAATCTTATGAACTCGGTATTCATGGAGTATTTGGATAGGTTTGTGGTGGTATTCATCGATGATATCCTTATCTACTCCAAGAGTGAAGAAGAGCACGCCGAGCATCTTAAGCTTGTGTTGGGCAGCTGCGTGAGCACCATGTGATGCCAAATTCAGCAAGTGCGAGTTCGTTGAAGGAAGTGGCATTCTTGGGCCATGTTCTTTCAAAGCAGAGGTGTGGTCGTGGATCCTAGCAAGGTCGGTGATGTGCTATCTTGGGGTCACCAAGTCACCACCGATGTGCGGAGTTTTCTTGGTTTGGTGGCTACTATCGCCGCTTTATCGAGAATTTCTCCAAGATTGCGGCCTATGACCGAATTGCTTAAGAAAGACAAGAAATTTGAGTGGTCCGCCGCTTGTGATGTGAGTTTTCAGAACTCAAGAAGCGGTTGACCTCACTGCTGCTTGTTCTCCCCGATATTCACAAGAGTTTTGATATCTTTTGTGATGCTTCTCGTCGTGGTCTTGGTTGTGTTCTTATGCAGAGGGCAAGGTTGTGGCTTATGCATCGCGGCAATTGAGGCCTCATGAACTCAACTATCCTACTCATGACTTGGAGTTGGTCATGTGGTCCATGCACTCAAGATTTGGCGGCATTATCCGATTGGTAACCGTTGTGAGGTGTATTCGACCACAAGAGCTTGAAGTACTTGTTCACCCAAACGATCCGAACCTCGTGCAAAGAAGATGGTTGGAGTTGATCAAGGACTACGACGTGGGCATTCAGCACCATCCGGCAAGGCCAATGTTGTTGCAGATGCACTCACGGAAGGTGTATTGTAACATGTTGATGCTCCAAGAGCAAAGCAGCCTACCCTCATTTCGAATTCCAGCACTCAATTTGGGTTTGATCGAGCACGGTTCTCTTGCTACATTGGTTGTGCAACCAACCTTGGTGGACCAAATCAAGGCGCGCAGTTGCAGATGATGTTGGCGTGAGTCAAATCAAGCGTAACATCAAGGATGTGATAGCCAAGTGCTTTTCAGAGGATGAACATGGCGTTGTGTGGTTTGGGCAGCGCCTTGTGGTTCCTAAGGTCATGGAATTGCGGAATTTGATTCTCCGCGAAGCCCATGATTCTCCTTTGTCTATCCATCCCGGCTACCAAGATGTATCAGACCTTCGCCGAGGTTCGTGGACCCGAATGAAGCGTGAGATTGCCAAGTTCGTTGTCGAGCGCGACGTGTCGTCGTGTGAAGGCCGAGCATCGCCCGGCAGCCTTCTTCACCTTTGCCGCTGCGAGTGGAAGTGGATTCGCTGGCATGGACTTCATCACCGGATTGCCCCGCCATTCAAAGGGAATGATGCTATTTGGGTCGTGGATCGACAAAGTTGACTAAAGTGGCACATTTCCTTCCCCACAAGACTCGGGCCGTGGGGCCTTTGGCCGAACTTTATGTCTCGAGGATTGTGAGTCTTCACGGTACCAAGACGATTATTTCGATCGTGGTGCACTTTTCACCTCGCGTTTTGGCATAGTCCGCAAGAGGCTATGGGGACCCGCTTCATTTCAAGACACCTTTCATCCTCGGGATCGATGGTCGACGGAGCGAGTCAACCAAGTGTTGGAAGATATGCTCGTGCTTGTGTTCTTTCCTATGGGAAGAAGTAGGAGAAATGCCTACCATTTGTCGAGTTCTCCTACAACAATGGCTTTCAGCCGTCTTGGCATGGCACCATTTGAGGCTTTGTATGGGAGGAGATGCAGAACCCCATTGAACTGGTCGAGATCGCGAGCGCTTTTCGCCCGTAGTCGATCAATGAGGCCAAAAGTCAAGTTCGCTTGATCCGCGAGCATCCGCGCACGCACCCACCCGCATAAAAGAGCTATGCGATCGTCGCCGCCGTGAGTTGAGCTTTGAGCCCAATGACTTTGTGTATCTCAAAGTCTCACCCTTGAAGGGCCATCGCTTTGGCATCAAGGGAAAGTTGGCCCTCGATATGTTGGGCCCACCGCATCGCCGAGAGAGTTGGGGCGCTTGCATACAGATTGGAGCTACCAGCTGCACTTGAGGGTGTGCATGATGTGTTCCATGTTTCACACCTGAAGAAGTGCCTCCGTGTCCCGACTGAGGAAACTCCGTTGGAAGCTCTCGATGTGCAGGAGGATTTGACCTACCGCGAGCATCCTGCTCAGATTCTTGAGGAATCTGAACGGAGAACAAGGAACCGTGCCATTAAGTTCCTTAAGGTTCAGTGGTCAAACCATTCCGAAGATGAAGCAACTTGGGAGCGAGAAGATCGCCTTCGTGCAGATTTTCCTTCTTTCTTCTCCGAGTAAACTAATCTCGGGTCGAGATTCTTGTAAGGGGGGGAGAGTTGTAACATCCCAAATTTTGGGCTTGTGTTTCAAATGTAAGAAAATGAGTAGAAATTAAAACTTTTTCTTACATCATGTATTTCCTTTGTGTACTGGACAAGTATTGTACAAGACTTATGGAAATGCAAAGTCACAAGTCTTTTGATCCAAATCTTGTTCCTTCAAAACATTCTTGTCAAATGTTGTGATCATCTCCCGGGAATATTTTTCCTAAGTTCTTGGGATGGTATGTGACCCTCAAAAATTTCACAATTTTTAGAAATTGTTTGAATATTTTAGAGGGCGATCAAACCTGTTTGACTCTCACCAAACCTAAACCAGTACCTTGTAGAATTTTCGGAGAAAACTACGATGCATAAAAACCTCTGAAAATTTTACACAAGGTCAATGTCCCAGTCAGCAAGCTCCTGTAAAATTTCAGAATTTTTGGAGTTATTTTGCTACCCCAAATAAATCCTCAAAAGTCTCAAAGATATTTTAAAACCTAAAACCAATTTCACTATTCATTGTTCGAGTCGGGCTCGAGTCCGAGCCATTTGACTTGGTTGAACCACCTAATCGCACCGAGCCGCTTTAAAACGCGGCGGCGATATCACCGTTGATCCCAATCGCCGGCCCGCATTGATGATGTCGTTCGACCCTCCGCTGCATTAGCCAATTGGGACCGTTGATCTCAATCCAACCGCCCGCATCCCCGAGGCAATCGGACCGTCCGCGAACTCTTTTAAATCACACCGCCCATCTAAAATCCAACGGCCGTGGTTTGTCTTCTCTGTTCTTCTTCCTCCTCTCGCTTCTCCGCGCGCGCGCGCAATGACAGAGAGAGAGAAACGAGGGTGGCGTGATGTGTCACCTCCACGCTTGCTTTTGTCAACGCTCTCGCAATGCATTTAATGCGCACTGTGCTTTCTCCTCCATTGTCACCATGCTCACTTGCTCCCATCTTTTCTTGGTTTACAACCGAGCATGAACCGAGCCCACCATGGACTCGGTTCTCGCCGAAACCCTAATTCCTTTCCTATAAATTGGCCCTCTAGGTCCTCCCGGTGTTCTTTTGCACCACACCTAGCTCTCTGTGTTTGAGCTCAAAACCATCTCAAACCTTCAATCCACCATTGTTGACCGTAGAGCTCCCATGGCGCCTTGGTGTCCAAAGTGGTTTATCTTCAACATTTCTTGCACCCTTTTGAACTCCTCAACCTCCTTTGTATTTCCCTAACTTGATTTTGGGTTGCATTCACAGAATCACTCAATTTTAAGTTTGGAGATTTTCGTTGGTTTCACCCTTTCTTCCCACCCCTAAGTGATTCCTTTGCAATTATTTGCTTTTGGAGCCTCTTTGAGCTATAATGAAGCTGTGGTGGTGATTTGGTTCCACTCATTTTGCTCGTAACCTCATCTTCCACTTCATCTTCTTCGCCCGGTGGACTTCATCGTGTTCAAGTCTTCCCGCCATCTTTGGAGCTCCTCTGCTAAGGTAGCTCCTATATAGCCCCTAGAAGTCATGACACTCGCTTCCTTGGACCGCAATGAGCATCTTGCTATTTTCGTGTTTTGCCGTGTCGGCCTCTTTCTTTGTTTTCCGCCGCCGCTGCCTGCACTTCCACCGCCGGCGAGGTCATCACCGCTGGGTCCGCAACACTATTGCGAACCCATTTTGATAGTTTGTGGCGCCGCCACGACCGAGTCGCCGGCGACAAGCCGCAAAGCCACTCGGTTTTGTCGGATGAGAAGCTCCATTTTCATCGATAATTAGGACACATTTAATGTTTAATGATTGCCAATCGAGAGCATTAATGGTGTCTTAATCGCCTAATGTCTCACCGACATGTGGGTCCATTTCTTAAATCACCCGCCGCTTTTATCCGTGCGCTTAGGCATCATTAATGCTAATCATGGGTTAATTAAAGTGTCGCACTATTGGTCGTTTGAATAACCCCTCGTACATCGCCAGTGGGCCCATAAGCTCAAAACCAAAACGTAAGTCATTAGGGCTGATTTTGGATTATTTATTGCTAATCATTGTTAGCAATAAATGTGTCCAAATTACCTTTTGGGTCATCGACGTGTGGGCCCTTAGTCCCTAAAATCACCATCTGCTCAAAATCATTAGGACACATTAAGTGCTAATCATCATTAATCATTGGTCATTAGTAATTAATTAGCCGCCCTAAAACCTCCTTTAAGTCATCGACAGTGGGTCCACGGCATCGGAACGTGTGTTAAGACTCGCATGTGTGACTCTCACCACCGACATGCGCCCCACGTGTCGGCATTCCCGCTTGCACTTCAATCTTGGACCGCCGTCCATTTTCGCGACCGCGCCCGATCTTGTATGCATTCGACCATCCGGCTCTCATCATTCTTGGCCGCCCATCGCTTGATCTGCGCGCCCGATCATGCGTGCAATCGACCTTCCGACGGAAGTGCTCTCCGCGCCGCTCATCTTGAGATCTACGGCCGTGAGCGCCAAGGCAACCGCACCGCCCGGCTGCATTCGCCCTCGTGAGCCGCTGGATCTTGATCCAACGCTGGCTCTCGAATGAATCGCGCGCGGCGCCGTTTCTCCGCGCGTGTGGCTCGTTGGATATTGCATCAACGCCCACGAGCGCCCACGCCGCTTATTTTCTGTTGGGTTGATTTTTATTTCGTAAGTATTTATTTATCAACCAAAATTGTATCAAAACTTTAGAAATTCATAACTAATTCAAGATAAATCCTTTTACATGAAACCAATCGCAATAAATTTGTATTTCACTAAAGTTTAATATAAAAATGCTTTTAGCTTTGCTTCGTAGTAGAAAATTTGTAATCTTTTATAGCTTGTTTTCTCGCTATTTTTATATATTCCGTAATTGTATTAAAACTTGGAAAATGCATATCTTTTCTCAGATATCGATAATTGTATGATTTTAACTTTGATAAATTTGTTATTAACTAAACTTTAATCTAAAAATGGTGGTAGGCCTAAATCAAGACTTAAAAATATGTTAGTAGATTTAACCTTATTAGTAGCACTTAAAAATTCATTTAATGATGTAATAGACACCAGAATTCTCAGAAATCCTAAAAATAGAAATTTGATGTTAGGAAATCCTCTCATATCATACTATAATGTGAAATAGGTTTTGCACATGTTTATATTTCTAGAAAGTGCATTATGCTAGTTTTGCATCTTAGAAAATCATAACTAAATCATTTTAACTCCAAATGACCTGAAATTTTATATGGGTTACCTCTATACCAGAGGTAGCTACCATAAAAATTTCAGCTTCAAAATCTTTCTAGAAAATGTTTTTGCTACAAAGCTAATTATGGCCAAAATGGGTTTTTAGGTAATATCTTTTGCACCACAAATCCAAATTGGGGTTTTCCAGTTTCTATGTCTAGGTATATTCGTATTTCGCCTTATGTGTAAATTTTGTAGCATTTGGATAATTTTTGCTTGCTCGCTTGTTTAAGTGCTGCCTGCCTTATTGGTTGTTCTTGGTTCTTTTGCCTTTCGCTTAGGATTCGACATTTCATGTAATCCCGAGAGCGACCCTCCACAACAGATTTGAGCAAACAAGAAGAAGGCAAGCAGCTTGATCATGTTAATCCCAGATTTTAAGTATTTATGTTGATTACAAATTCTATGTATGCATTGCTACTTTGTGTTAATAGTTGGCCTAGTAGACGCATTTCCTTAGCAAATGATTATCCTCTACTACCATGAGCCTAGGTTACTTGTCGTGATTTAGAGTTCATGGATGGGCTCTTGTCACTTAGTAGTTGCGAATTAATTGCTTAGCCATGCTTAGTTTCGTAGAAATGGACTGTTATCGACTTATCGATAACCTTGATCACTTAAAACTTATTATGATTATGGTTTAAATCTTGTGCCTTGTCTACTTATGAAAACTAAAACTGAAAACAAAATGATTTAGACTTGGGCACAATGGTATGATGGTGTGATTTTGGGTGTGATCGAATGGTGCCCGGTCAACAAGGACCGAACATCTTGTTACATCGAACCAAGCATTTGAGCGCATAACCACATTAGAGGGTATGGGACCTCTCTTGACTTAGTACTTTGGCGTGTATTGGCTCCGAGTCGCAGGAGTCGCAGGAGGGATGGTGTTGGGAGATTGTAGTGTCCGAAAGACTTCACCCGTGATGGGATTTGTTGTCTTTCGCTTGCAATGTAAGCATATGGGTTTCTATCCATATGAGCGGCTCGTAGTTAATACACAAGATTGGAAATGTCTCAGAGGACTTAGTGTGTGCCTGCATACCTTCTGTAGTGTGCTTGTGGCTTGAAGGCGGTCTCAAGTGTGGGTACATTGGTACACCCGCAGGTTAAAACTATTCGAATAGCCTCGCCCTAGGTTATGGACACGCTTGGCAAGGTCTTTCAAGAGTTAGACTACAACCTTTAAATTAAAACTTGATGGGTGGTACGAATCGGGATTCGTATATGTTGTGGTGACTATTGGGATAGTCGCCTGTGTGGTTACTTGTATGTACCTTTACTTTATCATTACTTTGATAACAAAACAGATTTGTAAACTTGCTTTTAAAATGTATTACGTTATTGCAAATAAAGTTGGCTTCATGCAAATGAGACATACAACCTCCACTTAAATAAGCTTGCATGTAGTTTATGAATAGGTCCGCTATTCCACACGTCAGCCTTGCGGGTACAAAGACAATCTTTGTACTCGGTTGCTATGCTTAATTGTTTTGTTGCAGAGGAAGAAGGTGAGCTCTGAGGGCCTCACTTTTGTGAGTCGTGTTGTGGTAGCTATGGGCGACTAGCTTGGCGGCCTGGCCGGTTGCCTTGTGGGTGTATGGCTAACCTGGCCGACTTTTGTTCTAGCCATCTTATGGCGCTTTTGCTTCCGCTGTCATTCTTGTATATTGCTCTATTTGGCCGGTCGGCTCTTTTGTAATAACTTTACTTTATGTATGTCGTTGTTAAACCTAGTGATGTAGGTGTATGTAATTGATGTGTAATTTTGTGATGATGTGCATATGCTGCAATTCTGGGAAGCATATGTCCATCGAGGCTTAGAATGTTTAATTAGTAATGCCAGAACCATTTGGAGGTTAAGTGTTACTAGTTAAATATTCCGGGTCCTCACAACCCTAATATCTGAAATTATAAAAGCAAGTAGTAAAATTTTAGCACACCTAAAATTCTACTCTCTTTCGGTTACTCTAAATGTTTCCCCAAATGCTCCTGATCTTTTCTTTCCTCTTTCTGCTGGTTCGACTCGGTCAAACTATGGCCCACCGGTAGCTTCTACTCCCCTGCTTCCCTCCTGTTCCTATTCCTCCGACCCGTGGCTCGCCCAGCTCGGTGCGGCCGGGGCCACTCTAGCGGCCGTGGCTGATGACAGCTGTGTCTCCCCGGTCTCGCTCGGGTGCCGTGTAAGATCGGGCGGATGCGCTGGCACATACGGTCACTTAGCCATAATAGCCGTCGCTCAGCCCATCACACTGTCTGCACTGTGCTGCCAACCCTGTCAAATCGCCACCACTCCGCTTTGTCGGCTGTGCCAAATTGCCCATACTTAGCAGTTCCAAGCCCCCTTCACCACCTTCCTCGCCACACCAATTGCTAGCTCCGCCTCCCTCTCACGGCGAGCGAGAACTCCGGGTTCGGCTGTGCACCACTACATCGTCACCTTCACCGTCGATGCCCATCGGATCTGCCATTAATATCGCTCTTGCTCCTCTTTGGCGGAATTGCCCTAGCAGTCGAGTCGACTCCGCCGGTGTGGAATTCCCCCAGGACCATCTACTTGCTTCTCTGGAGATATCTTGAAGGCTGAAGACTATTCTCCTACCTCAGGCCACCGCAGTGGTGTGGAACTTCGCTCGTTGTTGTGGTCCACTGTCACCAGCCCAACTCCGGCTAACTCGTCCCCTCAGCTCCGTACCGGTACGTCCCTAGTGGCCCAGATGCTCCGCGTTCGAGCTGCCCTTTTCTTTCTCTGGTTCTTTCTCTAGTTCTTTCTCTGGTTTTTCATCTGGTTCTTTCGTTGGTATGTTCGATCACGTCGAAACAGCCGAATCCTCTACGATCACGTAGTCGAAACTCTTTCGACTACGCCAAGTCGAGTCTCCTACGACCAAGTAGTCGAAACTCATTCGACTACGTGCAACCGAATCTTCCACGACCACGTAGTTGAAACTCTTTCGACTACGCCCAGCCGATTCTCCTACGACCACGTAGTTGAAACTTATTCGACTACGTGCAACCGAATCTTCCACGACTGTGTAGTCGAAACTCTTTCGACTATGCCTAGCCGAGTCTCCTACGAGGCTACGACCACGTAGTCGGAAATCCTTCGACTACGCCAGTAGAATTTTCTACGACCACGTAGTCAAAACCTCCTCGACTACGTAGTCGTACCTTCTCCGACTGCATGCGGTTGTACCTCCTTCGACTACCCCAAGTTGTATCGCTTACGACTACACCCAGTCGCACTCTTAGTCGTATCACCCCCGAATACAGGTAGTTGTGTCTTATTCGACTGTACCCAGTCGTATCTTCCTCAACTGCACCCAGTCGTACCTTCTATAACCACACCTAGTCATGTCACCCCCGACTACATACAGTCGTATTCCCTCTGACCATGTCGAGTCGACTTATCTGTCTTTGGACCTAGTAGTCCCCTTTCCGACTAGTTGGTCGTACCCCCCCTTTTCGATTACGCGTAGTCGTACCTCTTCGACTACACATAGTCGAACCTCTTTCCAATCAGGTAGTCAATTTTTCCTCGACTACGTAAGGTAAACCTCCTTCGACTACTCCTAGTCGAACTTCCTTTGATCGAGCATAGTTGAATCTCCTGGTAGTCGAACTTCCTTCGACCGCGAAGCTCGCTATGACACTGTAGCCTCTACGAGTACCGTAGCAACCACGAGCACTGTAGTGTCCACGACCACTGTCTATGACCAGTGTCCACAACTAGTGTCGGCTACGACCAATTGCAGTTGAAGCCTTCTACGACCACGTTCAGCTACGACCACGCAGCCCGCTATGGCACTGTAGCATCTATGAGTGTTGTAGCATCTACGAGTATTGTAATAGCTATGAGTACTATAGCGCTACAACCTACGATTACTATAGCATCCGCGAGCATTATAGCCTACGGGTACTATAGCACCCACGAGTATTGTAGCACATTCGAGTACTTACGAGTACTGTAGCACTAGGACTACGTAGCCCGCTACGACCACGACCACAGTTTCGACCACTGTGTTTCGACCACAATCTTGATCACCCTTTCGACCACACAGTTTCGACCACTGTGCCGCGACCACACAGTTCGATCACTGTGTCTCGACCACACAGTCCGACCACTCATTCTCAACCACTGTGTTCGACCACACAGTTCGACCACCGTTTCAACCAATGTGTTTCGACCACACAGTCTTGACCACCGTTTCGACCACCTAGTCTCGACCGCTGTGTCTCGACCACTGTGTTTCGACCACTGTGTTTCGACCACGGTGTTTCGAGCACTGTGTTTCGACCACTTAGTTTCGACCACTTTGTTCGATCATTGTGTTTCGACCATTGTGTTTCGACCATCCAGTATCAACCATTGAGTTTTTACCACTCATTTGATCACTCAGTTCAACCACTGAGTTTCGACCACTCAGTTCGGCCAACTTATTGACTCAGACTACCACTTCATTCGGGTGTTCCTCTTGTGAGTGCACTCGATGCTATGACCACTGTAGCTGCTACCACTGTAGCTTTTACGATCACTACAGCTCATACGACCACTGTAGCTGCTACGACCACTCCACTACAACTTCCACGACTTCTGTAGCTTCTACGACCACTGCAGCGTTTCTGCGACTATCCCCTAATCGTAAGCCCCCCTACGATTAGTCTGTGGTCATAAGCCTTTCTACGACCACCACCTGGTCGTAAGTGCTTCTACGATCAGTTCCTAGTCATAAGCGTTTGTACGACTATCCCCTGATCGTAAGTCCTCCTACGATCAGTCTGTGGTCGTAAGTTGCTTTACGACCAGTCCCTGGTTGTAAGACTTTCTACGACCACCACCTGGTCGTAAGTCCTTCTACGACCAGTCCCTAATCGATAAGGCTTACAGACATGTAGGCTTGGTCGATCAGGGAGTCTTCCACGCTATATTGAAAGATATGGCCTGGCCGTTCTGTCGAGTTGTTGTTAGATATGTTTGCACTCATTTGAAGTGTTTCGTTTATTTGCATGTATTTGGACTTATTGAATTTCATTTTGTTGTTTTCAGTCACTCTTGGGTTTAATCGTAGTTTGCGTAGTTAGACTCTGACGCTGTGATGGGACCACCACCCCAACAAGATCAAGATGGTCAGACTATTGAATAGGATGATTATCAGCATGTTGAGCGAGATTATTACCAGGATATCGAGAAGGGCGAATATTAGGATATAGAGCTTTATTAGAATATTGAGCGAGGCGAGTCAACACTTTGATCATATTGCACCTACTCTTTGCAAATTATATTGCTTTAAATTATGAAATTGCATTGCTATGATTTATGCAACTATATTTGGTCTAGTCGTAGCTAATGCCTTAATAATAATTGTGTATAAACTTTCAATCCTTGAACTTGGACACTATCCTTTGTCACCCTAGACTTAATAGATTACATACTAGTTAATAAGTATGTATCTAAGTGTCATGCTTAGCCTTGCTTAGATACATTGCCATTTGAGTATTACATTGCCCGACAACACTCTTTCAACATGAAAACTGGATTTGGGCAGTCGAGGCTGGGAGCCTGGCTGGTATGTTGGACTAAAAGATTATTTTTAAAACAAATAAAACCTGAAAAACAGATTTCGACTTGGGAGGATGGAAAGAGGGGCTGGTGCCGGGGGCACGAGAGGATGTTGGTATGTGGATGTGCCGTCCAAGTCAATTAAGGACCGAATCTGGTGATGACATCTCATGTAAAAATAGTGCGACCACAATTCTATAATGGGTGCGACCTGGCTAACTAATTTGCTCGCCTCGACGTGAATTCGCCATCGGAGGAATGTGACGTGGGTAAAGGGGAAAGAAGCCACTAAAAAACCACACGACGCAAGAGGGGGCTTCTTGGAAGAGCTTGGTTTCGGGCGGTGGAAACCTTAGCGGGTGGGGTTGCGTCGAGGTTGAGCATTGTAAAGGCCTTGTGATAATCTCCCCTTGACTCACATGTCCAATGAAATGTGTGTACATATCAAGGTGATTATCTCTTATGGATAAAGCGTGCGAACTCTGCAGAGTAAGAAAACTATCTAGATAGCCGTGCTCACGATCAAGAGCGGTGCTGAGAACTTGCTGGATATAGCTTTTCTTTTTATAAAAATCGATTTGTGGATGGAATGGAAAGATGGGGTGGGACCCTAGGGATTTGGCAAAGCCTGGTCTGGGACCAGTGGTAATTACGGGATAGCCTGAGCATTGAGTGGTTGGTGCTACTCAATGGTACAGGAGGTTGGACCTCCATTAATATGTTTCAACAAGAATTCAGTTTATAAAACCTGTTGTTTAAAATGCTAAGTCTCAGGATGTTTACTACTTAATCTAATTTAAACATGGCTTTGGTCAAATAAAAGGATCCTGAAACTTCCTTGACCAGCCTTGCATCTATGATAATTGCATTGTGTGTTGGCTCGCGAGTACGGTTGTGTACTTATGCTCGCTATTTACATTCTTTTAGGCCGAGTACTGTTCACCCGAGGACTGTTCACACCGAGTACTACTCGAACTACCCCTTCAGCGCAGTATGGTGGCGTCTGGTCGTAGGCATCGACCAGCGTTCCCTGCACTGCGCGACTACATCCTCCGACCAAGACCTGGTCGTAGGCCTACCTTGGGGGTAAATTCAGATGCTGATCAAGACTGAAGACCAAGAAAGCCAAGAACTAGGTCGCGAGCCCACAGTCGATTGCCGGTGGGTATATCGTGGGGGTTCCATGTGTTATGCTTTGAATCTTCTTCCGCTGCTATTTTCTGAAAGTGTTTGGCCTGACTGGCCTTTCTGCAAGTCAAAAGCCGTTAGGTATATTTATGTTTTGTTTAGTATTATACAATAGCTTGCATTTTTGTGATATGTGTTTGAACTAATGATGTAACTGTGTGTGCTATTTACTGATTCTGGGAAAAACACAACCATACACAGAGGATTCCAAGTTCCAAATTTGGGGTCCGACATAATTATGGGCCCTGTAGGCTGTCCCGAACCGAATCCGAGTTGAGTTCTGAGTTGATTCTGAGTTTAAATTCGGTTGAACTTGTTGGAGGTCCAAATTGAGCTTGAAAATCTTACCCAAAACTTGTTAATTAATTTCTGTAATAAACGTTAAGTGCGATGCTATTTATCTAGTTTTACTTCTGTGATGCTACTGAGCAGCTGTTGTCCCTCGATAATTAACAAGGACAATTCATAATACGTTTGTCCTTGCACTTATAAACGTTCCAAAGTCCACACCATTTGTGAATGTTCTGGTGTAATTTTAAAAAATAAACAAAAGTGTAAGAGTTATCCTTAATTTTCCCCTGATTTTCTGTTTGTTTTTTATTTTTCTTAACGGTCCATCCCCGTTGATGAAAAATTGGATGGAGTGACAAAAATGAAAATGTGCACTGACGGAAGCGAGGCGAACTGGCTCTCGATCGCCAGTAATGTCCTGGGCTTGGATCAAAAGCCCATGAAAAAACCCTTGAGAAATGAACAAAATACGAGTTCGGTTCAACAACAGTTGGCCCGGCCCGAGGCTTGGCCCAATAATAGCCGGCTTAGCCCGAGGCTTGAGTCGTGGCTGACTCCGCTCCTCGACGGAAGGATGGCAAAAAAAGAAATAAGCATATGTTTTATAACAGAAACGATATTGCATAAATTTTAAGTCGCAAGAACAAAAATTTCCCAGATGTTTCTTTGTATCATCATCGCGTGGTTGCTTTTGTACTCTGCTTTTACAAAAGAAAAAAAAAGGTAAAAAAAAGAGAGGAAGAAACAGTGAATTAAAAGGCCCAATGGACAAAGCTGAGTATATAATGAACTAATTAAAACACGTTCTATAAACTATGTTTTTCCATTCACGAAGCCATTTGTTTAACTTTTTTTTACGTTTTAGGATAATGAAGGAAGATTTAGGGATGAGATTGGTTTTAGGGGTGTTTATGAAAGCAACTTTCATGTTTTTACACTTTCTCGTTTTCAAAACGTGAATTTTTAATTTCATGTTTTTCTCGTACCCATGCCTCCAATCAAACATCATATTCTCAGGTTTGCAAGGTAAGACAAAAACCAACTGATTTTTAAGCTATCGTCACGCACCACTTTTTGCAGGTATGAAGCCCATGGCGCCAACCGGCACTGGCAGGCAACTGAGTGACGGCATATGACAGGTGAAAACTTCTAATGCAAAACCAAGCGGTCCAATTTACATGGCGATCAATGAGTCGTTGGATGCAGAGGTATATGGTGGACTAAAGTTGTGCAAGGTAAGTGGTGTGTTGGCTGCATGATTATTTCCACGTGAGAATGCTTGCGTCCATATGTACAGTGACTTCTTTGTGTGTACAGTGACTTCTTCATTTTTCTTATTCTTTTTTAGTATTTTAACCCAAGCTAGCTGTGCTCTTCAGCTCTTTTGCTTGCTTTTGATCCTTCTCTGGCCTTCTGGTTTTGATTTGGTTTGTGTTCTTTACCTTTCCTGCTTGCTTTTCTCTGAAACGGTGGTGGCGTCCATGATGTTAACGCCCAAGAATTCCAGGTAATTCGACTGTGAATATTTGGAATCGCCTCAATCCCCATTACTTTCTACTCCATCTAGTCACAAAAACAAGTCATCTTGGGATGTGCAGACAAACTTTCGAAACATTAGCTATCAATATCTTTTTAAATATTTAGTTTGATATATGAAAAATCATAGTCGTGGATTTGCCTCGAGAAGTAATTTGACAATACTATAATTTCATTAGGTTTTATAAATATATTACAGTAGAAATCGATAGTCAAATTTTGGAGACCATATCGATATCCAAAACAATAACGATATGTCTTGTGACCGGAAGGAGTAACACTCATATGTCTATAAATTAAGGGAGCAGCATGCATGTGATGTAGTAGTGCCTTCATACAGAGCTAGCTAGGCAACTGGCACCACCCGATCGAAGTGCAGAGGAGGATCCCTGTGACCGGATCTATGGCAGATGAAGAGGCTCCGGGAAACGGTGGTGGCGTCCATGATGTTAACGCCCAAGAAATCCAGGTAATGATTAACAACAGATTGATCGATCCCTCGTACATACATACATATATGTGTATCAGCCCCTCTCCTCGTTGCACATGTTTGTCCACTGCAAAAAACATATAATTAAACTGGATATAATTTCTTGTACATAGGATTTTTAGCATATCCATGTAAACAGACTCAAACACAAGTTGGAGGAAAACGAGACAACATGAATATGAATCTTACCCATAGGTAGGCACAAACAGAGAGACCTGATTTCAATAACCTGCACAACCATCTACTTAGTAATTCACTGTCATTTTCGGCATAACCATCTACAACCTCTAAGATCCAAGGTGATTAAGATTGTAAGGTACATAACTACACATAAAAAAAAGGCTTTTGCTAGAAAACTTGTAACTGTTTTCTTGAGTTCAAAACAGTCATATTATGAGCCGTTTGATATGCGTTGAGATGTGTGTTGAGTTTCTTTTTTAATCATATTTCTAAGATGAATGATATCTGATATCATCCTACGATTCATAATGTAACTGTTTTGAACTCAAGAAAACAGTCGCAAGTTTTCTAGACAATTCCTAAAAAAAAAATTGCAATACACCACATAGAGACAGAATTCAAAACATATCTGAAAACCATGGAATGAATTTCAGAAGCCACGTGTCTGATCTTAAGTACTCAAACTTACGCTTAATTGCTTGCTTGTAAATTCGAATTAGTATCTCCAAACCACTCATGTCTGCAAGCAACATCAAATTGCCGTAACCATGAAAATTCCACCGTGCAAAACCCAAATATGAACAAATTTGGTACAATTTTTGAAATCAAGCAACAGGCCAACAAAAATTAGACCATAAAACTTTCTGAATCACAAGCATGCACCCGTAGCAGCTGCAGATCTGAACAAAAAAGAAAGCAAAACTTACACACCTAGCACCCGGGTTAGGCAACACCAGCTTGTCTGCACCCCCTCTCCCTCTTCAATTCACTGCAAGCTGCCGCTCCCCTCCGCCCGTGCTGCAGCGCTCCGCACTCGTCGCAGCCTTGCGTCTCACAGACAATGGAGTGATGGACGAACTAAGACGAGGTGAGCTGTCCGAATATGCTAACAGTTCAGGTTCGTACAAAACAATCCAACAGCAGCGCGGCCTGTTAATCCGAGACGGATACAAAACGCATCTAGAAGCAAATCCAACTGCCACAAAACTGGCTGAAATTTAACAACTTTTCAGTTGCCTGGGAATGAGCAAATCCATGCAAATATATATTAATCGGCCTCTGGCCAGCTAATCAACAATATGCTTATGACCGCGCTATCCCGAGTCTTGTTCTTTAAAGGGGGGAAAAATGTAGCCTCGTAGCTAACTGATTGCAGTTATTGATTGTTTTCCCGTGCTATTGTGATCGTGAGGTGACACCATGCCCAATCGACAATATCACTAGCTAAGTCGCCCACGTAATTACACAACTACTTGTTCATTTGCTTAATTCACAGTTAGAAGGGCAGCATCAACGAGTCCTAGATGTTGCCGACGGGCCTCAGGCGGGAGAGGGAGACAGCGGCAGCGGTCGTGTGAACTCTGTTGGGCCCAAAGATTTGCAGGTAGCTAGCTGGTATCATCTGATTTGTCTTCCTCGTCATGCTCTGCATCTCTTTGGTTCTTGTCCCGGCCATCCCAGCGTCGATGCAACCTAGCTAGCTAGGTCGATTTGTTTGCTTATACTTAATATCTGAATATGTGGGTTGCAAAACATGAGATATTGGGCATTGGGCAATGCATGCGTTGATGCATGGATATCTAAGTTGCTAATTAATCAAGGGATATGTCGCTTTCTGTATAGAACGTCAGGCTGGTGATTGACATAGGCGACGACAGGACCGTCGAGATCCCTCTCAAAGGGAAGCTCATTCTGCAGAACAGCGGTCCTCCTCAAGCCACTGCCGCTGCCGGTGATGCTGCACCTGGCAATGCAGGACAGGAACAATCGGCGCGAGATGATGAGGACAAGGAGTTCCTGGACAAGATGCGCGGATGACTGATGACAGTGGGCACGCTCTTCGTCACCATGGCGTTCCAGGCGGCACTGCAGCCGCCCGCCTGGTTGCGGACGACGGACTTTCTCCGGCTCAGTCAATCCGAGATAGATAATGTTGGATTTAATATGGGCTAGGCCCAAACTTTAATTCTAATTAAATCCTGGAAAATCCCAAAGGCCCATGTGCATGTGCTAAACCTTTTTAGTCCCACATGGAGAGTTAAAGGGAGTTACACCAATTTATAAGGTGGAACGTGGAGTCCTCTTGTGGAATTGGAGAGAGCCAATACACGCGCAAGGCCGCCGCCGCCGCCGAAGCGGTGCGGTGCGGTGCGGTGCGCGATACACAGCGTGTCGGGTGCGCGCGCGTTTTTCTTTATCTATTCAAAATCAAACGCACCGACTCGCAATAAACGGTTGGCAATAATTGCATCGCTTCGGTCTCTTCATTTTTGCAAATAATGGTCGCGCTACTAGTGAATAATGGTGACCGCTTCGCCTCTTGACTAGGCAAGAACGGCCGCCGTTACTAGTGAGTGATGGTTGCTGCTTTCGTCCGGTTGTTATATATAGTCATTATCCGAACGCAGTCATGTTCTCCAATTCTTCCACGAAAGACACCACGCTTCTTTGTTGTCGTCTCCGCGATCTCCATCCCGGCAAGGCGCGTGTCGATCGCGACCGGAGAGCAGCCTCCGAACCTCGTCCTGAAGGCTTGCACGAGCAAGGGCGAATAAGGTTTTGGGAGCGTTCGCGCGATCGCCACGCTTCCTCTCCATTCGACTCTGCTACGCCTACAACCGCGACGACTACTACCGCGACGCCCATCGCACGACTACTTACCACTACGCCATGACAAACGCACGATCTCACAAAGACTCCACCGCCGCTTCTTACTATCGCTGCTCCTTCCATCGGATCCGGTATGTCTATTTCATATGTACTTCTTGGTTAGTAATATTACTAGTTGTTACCTTGAACACCGTGATAGATATGCTAGTTTCGTCATTCGGATATTAGTATGTCTATAGTGTTCTTGCTTACTTGCTTTATGAAAGTGGCTAGAATATTCATCATGTTTTATCTACTATATTTCTGGATTAAAGTAATTCGAAAAATGCTATTATTCTCAACAGATAAGTGGGGTCATCATCATCATCATCGTCACCACGACGCCTCTCATGCCGCTGCGGCGACGGCGGCGAGGTTTGCTCCTTCTCCAAGCCCAAGCCTTCAAGCTGCAGAGGCTGCGACTGCAAGTCTATCTTGGAGAGCGAAGGCATACATGTATTGCAACTACATCACGTTCGGGGGCGCGCTGTCGCTGGTGCTGTTGCTTCTGTGCAAGGTACCGCCTCACCAGGCTAAGCGCACCATGGGGGTAGCAGCATGGATGATGATGGGAATCGCCTTAAGCACTGTCAGTACCGTCGTCTTAGGCACCTCCGAAGACTGGCACTATACGGTGTCCGTGACCTCCGCCGTTGTGCTCTACACCGGTCTTGTCGTTGCGGCGCTATATATTACTCCCGATATTATTTTGCGTATCTGGGCACGGCTGGTAGGGTGGCAGGTGGGCGCCCCTCCCTGACCACGCAGAGAGGACGGCCGCCCCCTAGCGTTCGCCTTCTCAAGTGTCGCACGCTTGTTTCCATTTGTATGTCTCCTGGGATGTCTAATACCGAGGTGAAGAAAAATTCCTTATGTTTCGATTGCTTTTTGTGGCCATTGGATGACCATCCAGCGGTTTGTTAACTGCTATTCCTATCTTTGAACTGTGCTCAGCTATTTTCAGTGAAGTTGGACTGATTTGTTGCACAACGGACCCGTAATTTTCTGTTGTCGACCTGGTAAAGGCCTTCTAGCTCACACAAGGCTAAAAGTACACAAGGCTGGGCTGTGTTTGTTGACTTCCTACTAACAGCTGTCAATCAGTTAATCACGCTGGGTTGTCAACCCATTAATTAAACTAGTAACCCTGCGCGCCGCATGGCACGCCGAACACGAAGCATCCGCGACCAGTGGGGCAGGGTTGGGCTGGGGCCATTGATATCTTTTTTAAATATTTAGTTGGATATATGAAAAATCATAGTTGTAGATTTGTCTCGAGACGTAATTTGATAATACTATAATTTTATTGGATTTTATAAATATATTACAATAGAAATTGAAGGTCAAATTCATTAATGGTTAAGAATCAGAACTATAGATTCTGGTGATGGAGTTGAACATAGGTTTGCAGATTATTCCAAATTACACTAAGTATATTGCTTGGAGAAATTGAGTTGTCTATAGTGATATTGAATCACTTGTCCTCTTCTTCGTCTTATTTGTTGTGTTTCGGTTGTTCTCTTGTAATGTTCTTCATCGTCCACCCTTAAATACTAGCGAAGAGATGCCAGTTATTCCTGGAGAAGACACCCGGTGCTGAAGGGTTCAGTGATAGGTCTTTCTAGGTCTTGTCTCTTGTCGGTTGCCTAAGGGTTTGGATAGGCATACCGCTGGACCATTTTGGATTATCTACTATACTTTCCGCTGCACTCTGTTGATACTTGAGTTTTTGTTTGGCCGGTCGGGCCTTGTGATGTAAACTCTGTAAACACTTAAGTAATGTACCATATTTGTTTTATTTTCTATGTATAAATGTATAGATGTGATTATCAATGTTATGGATGTATGTACTAGCCACTGATCATGGGACCAGTACGGTACACATATGAGGGTTTCGGGTATTCAAAGCCTGGGGCCCGAGACAGGCGATGCCAATGGACGGGGCGAGCGGACCTAAGGTCATCGGAGGTGAGCCAGCGGCATGCAACCGCAGCGGCGCCATGGGTGGCTAAGAGGAAAGGTATACTAGGAACTCACCCTTGGCGAATTAATACGCGCATGAGGATTAGTGACTCACCACGACCATGAGGGTGAAGAAAATAAGGCCGGGGAAGGGTTGAGGCGGCTTGTCGATGACGAGCAGCGGCGGTGCATAGGAGGTTTACGACGGCAACTCACCACAGCAATGGAGGATCTACAAGGAGTGTCGTGTTAGCTCATTGAGGTGCTAGAGATGGTATAGGTGCAAGGAATCAGTCCAAGGCTCACTGGGTTTCGAAGGAGAACGAATATGGCGACGACGGCCGTGAGAGAGGAAGATGGCAGCGATGCTCAAATTCTTTGCGAATCTGCCTGCATTGAGTGAGAGAATAGCACCAATGGAGTATGGAACACGTTGTGATGAGCTCGGGTGGAGCTTAAACTCACCGGAGCGATGGGAACGTGTTGGCGAGATCGGGTACACGCCGGAGTTTAGGACGAAGGTGAACATGATCAAGCTACGGGACTCTCGGGGTTGCATTGAGCAAAGGAGGGGGATGATGATACAAGAGGATCACAATGATGGAAACGTCATGGGTGAGGAAGCTCACCAGAGCGGCAATGGCGTGGAGGCGTGCTCATCGGTGTCGAGAACGACACAAGCGTTCCTGCGAAACCAAAGAGCAATGAAGCTCGGGTTTCTGTGAAATGAAATATGGGTGAGCTGAGGATGATTGTGCTCACTCTAGCGCTTAAGTATCTAGGACAATTGCGTGAGAAAAGCGGTGAGATGCTGACGGTCGCGCGAGAAGCTCGTGGGGCTGCTCTGGTCTCTCCGTCTATGTGGGAAAAGGGCGCCATCAATAGGGTGGATAGCATAGGCGAAGCAGGCAGAGGTGACGAGAGCAGGCGAGGTGCCAAACTGTGGGCGGTGGTTGAAACCAACGGGCGAGCGGCGGAGCTGGCGAGGGCAAGTTGGCGCACGGGACGAAGGCGAGGTGGAAAACAAGTGCTAACATGCGGGCCTGACATGTCAGCGAGAGAGGGAGGTGGGAGTTGGCACGGGTTGGAGCGGTGTGAGCGAAGTTGGGTCGGCTTGGATTCGGCCCAATGGGCGAGCGGGAAATTCGAATGGAATTCGGGATTTCCAAAAAAGGCTGAGACTTTGCCCAATTTTTAAACCTATCAAATAGGCTCCAAAATTTATGAAATTTTTTGTGAGGGATTTTGATACCATATAGTTTCTTGTGCAAATTGTTCAGGATTTTATCTATTCTGTGATTTTCTCGATAATTCTTACAAGTTGCTGTTTGCATGTAAATTCACTATTTGATTCAAAAATCAAGCAAAAGTAGTTTTCCATAGAAAAGATGCTCAAAATCATTCTCCCACCTATTTTCGTTATACTTTCCCAAAATTGGTATTTTCGAGATGTTACAAAGGGTCTTCGTTTTGATAGTGTTCTCATATCATTTTTTTTCTCGTATAAGCTCTATAGGTAGCCCCTTGTTCCGATCATGGACATCATTCTCTTGGTTTCATGAGCTCCTTAATTCTCGTGTCCAACCAAAATACGCCTTCTGAAAAGAACCGGAGGGAGTGACGTTTTTCGTCATTAAAATACTGATGCTTATTTGTTGTGGTATAATATATTTATGATAACGTAATTTTGCACAAGACTAGTAAATGATAGTTAGTCCAACCAGTATGGCATATGCAAGATGGTACAACAAAATGTACAAAAAAACGCGAAAATTTTCAATAGGGAAATATTCAAAATTCGTGCGAAAAAATGAAAAAAAAAATGTTAAAATTTTGAACCGAGCAAATGCTTAGATTTGACAAAAAAAATTAACTTAGAATATATGAACCAAAAAAATTCAAATATTTTTAAAGTGAGTCGAGAATATGTACCAAATTTGTAGAAACAAAATAAACTTGTACGAGCAAATTTGTATAAACGAAATAATTTTGTACAATCAAAATAATCTTGTACGAACAAATTTGTACAACCGAAATAATCTTACACAAATTAATTTGTACAAATAAAATAGTTTTGTACGAACAAATATTTTTTTCCTTCCCTCAAAATGTTTCAAATCCAAACATGCATCCCATCCTTCCTCCAAAATGTGCTCTTATCTCAAAATAAATATGACTTGTATTTCTTATTACCTCAAATACTTGAATTATTATTTTTAACCATGTTTGCACATGTATACCCTTCTCTCCCCAAGCCTCCAAAAATATTTTTTTGGGAATTGATTGGTCCAGAAAAGTTTGGGTTGGGCGTAAGATGGAATTGAATCGACACCTACAAATAAACGCTCCTCCTCCCGTCCGTTCGTATGTAGGGCCCCTGCAACAAGATGCGTGGGTGTTCGTGTTTAAGGATGTACAGGTGCGTCAGTGTATGCGTGCGCCATGATACGAGGAAGGTAGGTAGCTTGCTTGACATGCACAGTAGGGGATCATCATGTGTCTGCACATGCATGCATGACCGATCTCAAGATACATGCATGTACTGCACAGTTATTTATTGCAAAAATTCATTATATTTCAATGAATAACTCCATTCTCACGACATGACATCGAATAACTCCTTCATGATATGTCATCGGATTCCAAATTTTATTTACAATATGCCATTGCCGTCATTTCTCCATCTAAGCCCCGAGAAAAACCATTTTGCCCCCATTGTCATATTTTATTGCTCCTAATGTGTTTTAAATTGTCACCGAGTGGCAATAGCATCCAATTCACTTGTAGACTTTGGACTAGAATATTTTGCAGTGAATAACATTTTTTCTTCGGCATGGAGTGAAATGTGACACATGAGGGCAAAATAGTCTTTTTCTCATGGCTTAACCCTCCTAGGCTTGGACGAAGAAGTGACGACGATAGCATATTGTGAAGAAAATTTGGAACTCAACGATATATTATGAAGGAGTTATTCGATGATATATTACGAAGAAAGGAGTCATTTAGTGGCATATAATGAATTTTCTCATATTTATTTGAGACGCAAGATTTTACCTATTACTAGCTTTACTTGCTCTGGATTTGAGATGCTAATTATGAGAGTACACTTTGAACGGCTCAATTAATCTGACTGGATCTCTGCAGGTGAGCTCCAAAAGAGTAGTCGATCCGGTCAAAAAATATCTCATTCCATATACGGTATTATTGTTAATTAATTTATGTAATAAACGATATGTGCGATGCTATTTATCTAGTTTTTCTTCTCTGTGATGCTACTGAGCAGCTGGTGTCTCTCGATAATTAACAAGGACAATTCATAATACGTTTGTCCTTGCACTTATAAACGTTCCAAAGTCCACACCATTTGTGAAGTGCCAAATGTTCTGGTGTAATTTAAAAAAAAAAATTGTAAGAGTTATCCTTAAATTTTTCTTGATTTTCCCCTGGTTTTCTATTTTTTTTTCCATATTTCTGAACGGTCCAGTCCATCCCGTTGACGAAAAATCAAATGGAGTGACAAACATAAAATATTCTTGTTCTTGGACTGCTGATCTTCGCGGTCATTGTGGAACCACGCCAATTGATTAAAGTTGAAGTGTGTTAGGCTCTGTTTGAAATACAATAATTTTGCAAGAATCAGTACAAGCGACACACCATTAGCCTGAGCCAAACGACCAATTTTGATAGCCTGAGCTCTAGGCAGAAGAGATGCCGTAGAGTGATTTGGGATGGATCCCTTCTCTTTTATCTTTCTTTTTACCCTTCCTCTCGCTCCGTGTCCAACCATCGTAATTTTAGTGATTAGTATATATTTAATTAAAGCACGTTCTATAAACTCTGTTTTTTTTCCATTCACAAAGCGTTTTTTTTTTACGTTTTAGGATAATGAAGGAAGATTTAGGGATGAGATTGGTTTTTAAGGGGTGTTTATGAGAGCGTCTTTCATGTGTTTACGTTTTCCTTCTCAAAGCGTGATTTTTAATTTCACATTTTCCTCAGCCCATGCCTCAACCAAACACCGTATTCTTAGACTTATCCGACTGCATAAAACCATCGATTTTGAATACCTTTAGATACCACTTTTGCTAGGTGTGGAGCTCAAGGCACCAACCGCAACCGAGTGACGGCATATGACAGGTGAAAACTTCTTCTTCTAATGCAAAACCAAGCGTCCAATTTACATGGCGATCAATGAGTCGTTGGATGCAGAGGTATATGCTGGACTAAAGTTGTGCAAGGTAAGTGGTGTGTTGGCTGCATGATTATTTCCACGTGAGAATGCTTCAAGGAGACAGACTTGAAATGTGTTGGGCTTCGCCCTGCGCAGGTTCTACCCCTGCTGTCGACGATCTTTTCATTCCCTTTTTGGCGTGTATAGTGACGTTTTCCTTTTCCTTTTTCCTTTTAGTATTTTAACCATTTGTAATATCAGAGACTTCCAACTATGGTTGGTTGGTGAAACCCTTCCTCTAGATGGTTGTCTGGTAGTTGAGAGGCTGTAAAACCAGCACAAATACAATGAAAACAAATTTACCAAACGTGCGTATTCGAGCAACCGTCAAAGCGTATCCGACACACAACAATCGTCACCTTTTCAAACGCTTTATAAAGAGCGTGTGCAGACAAAGCGCGTAAGGAGAACAAAGTCGAACACAGACAAAAGTCATTGATCCTTAGACTTAGTTTCAGTGGTTTGTTGTGCTTTGTAACCTCATTCAATACAGGAACACACGACTAGGATTATTATTCTCTCTCGAGAATGCATGAACATGTCCAAAAGTCAATATCTCTTCTTGTGTAATCTCGAAAGCCGTGTCCATCAGCATTTAACTCACAAATATCGATAGTGATTCATCGACAAATCCAGTGGTATGTTTGGCAAGTCAATTTGAGAAAGTGCTATGAGAGCAATTTTCTCTTTTTGTTTATGTTTCGAACGTACAAGCTCTTTGGTCTTTCCCTTGTTTTTCAATAGCTAGCTAGTGTGAGTCTCTCCACCTGGGTGCTACTGGGGAGAAATGAAATTTTGGCTGCTAATTCAACCCCTTCTTAGTTACCGTCCACAATCCTACAAATTTTAAAGAGGACTTGAACCCATCACCTCAGCCACCACAATCTTCATAAAAAGGAAAAAGGAAGGAAAGGAATAAAACAAAGAAGGAAAGCACGTTGCTTGAGGTTGTATTAAAGAATTTGGGACCATCATTAGGCTAAACTCCTTTAAAACCGTATGTATGAAGGACACTCCCATGAATATATTCTAATTCTAGATGGTAAACTTTAGAGAAGAAAGCTCTTCATTAAGTAACTCGACAACCTGATGATTACACACAACATTCCTGATTGCTACGATGCATGTACGAACACTGTATAGATACACATATTTGCTATATAACATTCGGCTAAATATTTCCTGCGATTCCAGCCGTGCATGTAACCTTTGCATGCGCCTCAACACTGGATACTTAAATATATTACAATAGAAATTGGTGGTCCAAATTTGAAGACCGTATCGATGTTCAAAACGACATGTCTAATAATTCTCTATTAATTAAATTGTTTATCTGTAATTATTATTATAGATAGCACTATCTTTATATAATCTACAAGGATACTCCTTATCATTAATAATGAAGAACCTTAACACAGTGGCCGTAAATCATTTTATGACCACCCTATATAGTTGTAAGACTTCCTACGATCACCTCATGATCGTAAGTTTTACTACGACCACCTCATGGTCATAAGTTTTACTACGACCACCTCATGGTCATAAGTTTTACTACAATCACCCTATAGTCGATAAAGCCGACAGACATATGGGCCCAATCGACTATAAATGTTTATACGCTGTGTTTAATACATACAATAGTTAATATATGTGTTGTTATTCCCTAAGATAATCGCACATTAAACCTCTGTCTTTGACATAAATACAAGACGACGTGGGGGAGTATGTCACTGACTATAACCGCTATTGAACGTGCGTATTTCACCAAATGTTGAGACACCTCCTGGTACAGGACAACTGTCATCCCTTCATACGCTATATAAAAAATAAAATTGGTGGACAGAGGAGGAGACAACGAAGAAAGATAGACAAAACGAAGAGAGAGGACAGAAGTCATTAAGCCTTAGTTTTAGTGACTTTATTCATGTTGTAAACACAATCAATACAACAACACAGGAGTATGGTTATTATTCTCTTATAAGAATGCCCAAACCTGTATAAAATCACAATGTCCTTTTCTATGTGGTTTTGTGATAGGAGAGCCTTGACAATTCAACGTGAAATAGGTTATATACTTACTTTCTTTTCTTACTTTCTTATTTTTTTTTTTTACCAAATGCATGGAATTTGATTTCAATTGCATTGTTATAGGCTAAACCATGGACGTGCTGATGATCTAGTATTTGCGCACCACAACTTACGTCTTCTTTATCTCTGCACTAGTAGGCTGAACCCTAGACGATTGCAATTAATTAATTTGTATATTTTTTATTTTTATTTTATATATACCTGTATCGTCGTATTGGTGTTTTTGGGAAAATGATGTATCACGGTATCAGCGTATCTCGTATCTCATATCTGTATCCGTATCGGGGTATCCGGGTAACCTAGTTCATGACAATACGTACTCAGTATTTGTCACTTTTGGAGTAGCCCTTGTGTCCTCACCGGTGTAGTTGCATATCTCTGTCGCGTCTGACAGAGATATGTAACACTGGATAACATTCGACTAAAAGTTTCTTGCGATTCCAGCCGTGTCTGTAACCTTTGCATGCGCCTCAACAGAGATATATATGCAACACTGGATGGTCAATTCGACTGTGAATATTTGGAATCGCTTAGTCTTGGGCTAATAACAGTCGAAGTTTAACTATAGTGCTTTGGATGAGTCGGAATTGAGTCGCTCAGATTTGATTTGATGCTTGCTTCCTGGCCTTGTTGCAACCTTTTTGCAAAGCCCACGTGGCAGTGCGGAATCACGAATACCGTGTAATCCACGGAAAACACTACATGAAGAATCTAACATGGTCTACAAGACACACGTATTTGACAAACATGTCGCGTTTCTTTGGGTACTGCATCCTTTCTTTCGTGCATGTCGCGTTTCATGGACAAACAAGGTCTCCAAGACACATATTTGACAACTACATTTTCTAATTATGTTACAAAGAATTGCTAAAAATATAAAATATGAAAGTATCCACTAATTAATATCTGACAAACCAAAAAATATTTGTGTGTATATTAGTGGTAAGTATTTTACTCATGTGCTAATTAGTCGCCATCTATTTCAGAACGAAGAGAGTATAACAGAAGGATAATGAGAATCGGTCCATAAGTTTGTCATCTTAAATACATAAAACCTTCAACCTTGCAGAAAATTCAACTGTGAGAAACTTCCGTACAAATCCTATAAATTTTCAGTCCAGTGTTATCTAGGAAATCTATTGTTTTAGATAGAATTCACTCGCCTCGTTGTCATATTAGTCCCACGTTGGCTGTGTAGTAGCAAGATACTTAAATGTAGGGAGTTCCTCAATGCCTGGCTAGCTTTTAGGGTGAGCATGCCCTTTACTTTCTACTTCATCTTGTCACAAAACAAAAGTCATCATGGGATGTGCAGACAAACTTTCCAAACATTGTCTATCGATATCATTTTAAATATTTAGTTGGATATGTGAAAAATCATAGTTGTAGATTTGTCTCGAGAAGTATATAATTTGATAATACTATATGTTTTTGGGTTTTATAAATATATTACAATAGAAATTGGTGGTCAAATTTTAGGACATATCTTGTGATGGGAGGGAGTAACACTCATATGTCTATAAATTAAGGGAGCAGCATGCATGTGATGTAGTAGTAGTGCCTTCATACAGAGCTAGCTAGGCAACTGGCACCGCCCGATCGAAGTGCAGAGGAGGATCGATCAGTTAGCTTACTAGCTAGCAAGGAAGCGAGCAGCACGATGGCAGATGAAGAGGCTCCGGGAAACGGTGGTGGCGTCCAAGAAATCCAGGTAATGATTAACAACAGATCGATCGATCCCTATATATATATATCGGTTTCGCTAAACAACGTTCAACTGTTTTCTTTTGTCAAACTAGTTGAATTTTCATTCGACCGATATATTTTGAGATTTACACTTTTCTCATTTGATGAATTGGGTCCAAATTTATTATAATTTTTCTTCGAACATAACGGATTAATCATATTACCGTATTTTGTTGGTATAGAATTTTATTTTTGTCTTTACTTTTGCTCAATCTCTCAAAGTATAAGCTACATTTTGAATCATGTGATGGAAATATGATTTATTAAGACTTTCGAGAATAATTACAGTGTCCAAGAACAAATATTACATATGTAATTTGTTGTAATTTATGTACAATGAAGTTGTAATATATATATATATATATATTGCAACTACTTCACGTTCGGGACCGCGCTGGCGCTGGTGCTGATGCTTCTGTGCAAGATACAACCGTACCAGGCTAAGCGCACCACAAGGGCAGCAGCATGGATGCTGGTGGCGATCTCCTTTTTCGTTGTCGGTACCGTCGCCTTAGGCACCACCGAAGACTGGCGCTATATACTGTTAGCGGTCTTCCAACTTTTGGTCAACGCCACCATACCTTGTCTTCTCCTGCTCGCGCAGAGGACGCCACCCCCTACCGATTTGGTCTATCGCTCAGCCGCTCAGGTGGACTACAAATTCTAAAAATTCCTTATGTTTCGGTCACTTTTGTAGCCATTGGATGACCATCCGACGGTTTGTTTACTGCTATTCCTATCTTCGAGGTGTGCTCAGCTATTTTCACCGAACCTGGACTGATTTGTTGCTTAACGGCCCGTAATTTTCAATTCTCGCCCCGTTACGGGCGACCATTAAGGCTAAAAGTACATGTGCGATGGGCTATGTTGGGCTGTGTTTGTTGACTTCCTACTAACAAACGCTGTTTCTAAAGTTTTGAACTAGTTAATCATGTTGGGTTGTCAACCCATTAATTAAATAATTGTGGATTCGCGAGCCTACAAAATGAAAGGAAAATAAGGCTGGCATTACCAAAGCAGAACAGGTCAAGCCCACGGAAAAAAACACTTCAGACCAACTACTAACATAGTACCAAAACAACTCTTTACAAGTTACAAACACAAAGCATAAACTGCATAATAAATCGTTAGAAATTGCACAAAACATTCTCTGTAAAATCAATATAGATTTGTTATAAATTTATCTTCCATAATTATAGGATCAACAACTATAGGATAAAATGGAAATAGTGAAAATGAACAGATCAACAACTGCTTACATATACTGTAGTAGACGTGTAGATTTGTTCTTCTTGCAAAAACACCAGGAGATCACAAGAGGAAGGTAATGTCCAAAACTTACCCGAAGGTAGCGTGTAGCATAAACTCGAGAATCAAGAGTAAATAGTTTTTTTTTTCTAAATAATGTCTTCTGAGTTACATATATGAGTTGTATGGCTATTTATAACCTAGGGACTCGATTGGAAATAAAAATAACCACTCGAAAAAAATCAGAAAGTTCCTAATTATTTTGTTTCTTCGACGGTTCCATCTGAAACAAAGCAGTCATCCAACTCCAATGCTTGGAAAGCCCTGGTGCGGGCTCGATGGCGACACCGAGCTGTCACAAGCCCACTGACGGAGTAGAAGGGGCTTGATGGCGACACCGAGCTGTCACGAGCCCACCGGCGGAGCAGAAGACGGTGCTTTTTTTTTTTTAAATGGCAGCACATGTAAACGTCGTCCGGTCCGACTGGACTCGGTCCGTATGCAGGACTCACATGTAGATGTGGCACCCCGTGTCATTACCCCAGGGGTAATCACACTTAGGCATACGGATTACTATTCGCCCGCCGCAGAATATCGTTCCGACGAATAGCAAGCCTTTACCGATTTAGCGTAGCGTAACAATGATAGAAATCGTACATCTTTATTACGATTAGCCACGCAAGGCTATAGTCTTACATTACAATTACTTAATTACAATGGGAAACGGATTTCCTCGCCGCTCGACTTGATCTTCCTGTTGTCTACTCGTCCCACGTGTCGAATATGACACCCATCTCGCCCTGATTCTCGTAGTCGACGCCCTCGCCTCCTGCAACCTCATCGGTACCTGCAAAATCCCTCATCCCACTCGGGGTATCTCCCGGCCGGACTAGGATCTAAGCAAGGGGAGAGATAGCAAGAGTGAGTACTAGTGTACTCAGCAAGCATTAATAGCAAAAATACACTGTATGACATCTCTGTTCGTTATCACAATTTCTAATCATCTCTTTTCTGAAAAATAAATCAACTCATTCAAATCTTTAGGTGGCAAATTTTAATACTAAAAAGACTACTTGTCACACGAATAGAAGATAGACCCCTAGTGGTTCCCGTAAGTTCCAATCCAGGAACATGCATGAATTCATGATTTTATTTAGCACTGCGTAGGCTTGTACCACTTTACCCACAGCTACTCTAACCCCTACTTAACTGTGTCCCCTGCATTTCCTTTGATGCAGGCTAGAGATCATAATACAGAACATTTTTCAGGTTACGTGATTAAGTCTTCACCCATTACCTTTTGTCGGTGCTGACCTTGCCACGATGCTGACCTAATCATCCACCGAGTTCCAGTAATGTTGGTTGGGCAGGCCTCCCCACACCCAACACTCCACCTTAGCGCTATAGCGTCTTGGATCACCCACTCCCGGACTCTCTACCGGCTCTGGGTTCCTCCATCACACTCACACATAGTACTTACCCAATGTGAAGATTTTAATCACGTAACAAGGTAGCATTTTCTGCCCGTCGCAACGGGAAAATAGTTGGTACTTGATTTACGGCCACTTATCCGGTGAGAGTTTTGTTAGTCCTTATATTTTAGCCCTATGTAAAGGGTCCCACCTCTTGCCATCATCTCTACCTGCCACGGGCCCCCTTTACCAGCTATATAATTCTCTTTCTCATCTCTATCATCTTTCTCATATCTTTCATCTTAATCTCATTCATCTGATTTGATTTTAAGACATAATTTTGATGCAATATATAAATATATATAGTAACACAGTATACAGTTTACATTTAATATAACTATATTCATGTTCAAGAGAATAGCTAGCCTTCGTAGTAGTAGAAATGGTCGGCGCCGATGAGATCGTGATCAGTACTCGGTGTCGGGACCAGCATCACGATTCGAACCCTCTCGTATACCGCACTAGTCCAGATCACGCTAGTGCACACGTGGTTAACATAGGTAAATATCGATCCACACAAGCGATAAATAAAGTAAACGATTAGTTTGAATAACAAATAAGAGTTTTGACCTTATGGTCGAGTTTACACTTATTAACCACGCAGGCTAACAAAGAATAAAACAAAGAATGAACGGAAATAACTCCAACAGATCCCACCAATTCACCACAGCAACCGATCGGGATCCGGACTTTAACGATCAACAACCTTGGTGAACTCCTCCTCAAAGCAGCGTGACTCCTCCTCTTCTCAGAGGTTTGGGCGTAAGTTTTACAACAAGCGTGAGTACACAACCTGATTTCGCAAATCATACCACGTAATGCAATGTATAGATGCGTGCTTATTCCAAAGAAAAGGCTTCGTGGTTCTTTTGCATAAAAACAACATTTGCAATTGAATACGAATAATAGATTGAAAGCATAATTCAAAACAAATAGACAATACTAATTTAACAGTTGTTTCCACAAAGACACACAGCTAAACAGATTATTTCACATAGTCATATGATTGAGGTCACACAGCTCCCATCCCAACATTTTATGAAAACTACCCCTCGTGTGAAATCCCCGAGCATATCCATGACCGCAGACGCGGCTATTCGAATAGATTGATTTAACACTCTGCAGAGGTTGTACACTTTACCCACAAGATACAACTAGTGTAGCAAGCACTAATCATAACAAAACGGTTCAGAAACTTCATCTCAAACATTGACATTCCCAGTGTGCTTACAACCCGCTATGCCAACCCAAACGAAGCGCTTTGGCATAACACACACCGCCGATGTGGAAGCGGCGAACCGCCCCGCGATGCAACCACTAAGTAGTCACACCTCCACCCTGTCACACACCTAACCTATCCACCAACATCAATGCCGAGAATCCATAATCTCACTAAGTTAGGCCCGTCCCATACTGCATGTGGTCGTGACAAGAAGGCTCGGTTCAATGGCGCACAAAGTTAAGTCCTTAATTGACCAATGCAAGACTTCCATATTCTAACTAAATCACAAAGATTATCTTTCCCATCACAAAGTCCACCATATCACACAGCCTTCCACCACTTGCCTCGCCTAAATCCTTTACCACCCGGTTGGTTTTAGTGCAACACATGCCATCCACAAAGTAATAGCACACAAGACACACGCTTTTATCACATAGTCTATAGTCACTTAGTCATATTTAATAATTGCAACTTTCATGAGATGTGAGACTCGTAGCATGGCTAAGCAATTGTACTCGCATCTAACCAACCCACGTTGGTGCTACAATATTACCAACTGATAACCAATCTAGGTGACAAGGAATTATGACATACAAGGCCAAGTGTGATAACAAATTTGGATAATAACTATACCCAAAGCATTTAAATAAATAATTAAAATAGAATGCAAGATTTTGAAGTAAAGTAATTTGAAAACGGGTTCAAGATGATCAAAGATATGACTTGCCTTGAAAAGGTCTATGTACTGGTCCTGATCTTGGGGTGCTCCTTCTTCCACAAAATTCCCGACGAATCGACGCCTACTGCAAAACGAGACAAATAAACAAAACAAATAAATAAAAGAGGCAAAAACTCCAAAAATTAAATAAAAATCTCAGATAAATAGAGCTTGAATTTAGATAAATTTAGAAATTTGAATGGGCTCAATCGAGTTAGGATGCAAAAGTTATGAGCTCGAAGATTGAATCTAAAAAGAAACCCTAATTTGGATTTTCCAGAATTTCCGAATTATTTCTCTGAAGAAAAATCGGATTATTGCGCAATGCTGACGTCATCGGAGGACGTTCGAACGGGGTGACAAATGGCCTGACAGGTGGGACCCACATGTCGGTGAGATGGTGCACCGTGGACCAAGTCCATGCTAGATCAGATCTGGGGTTCGGTGGACCGTGCACGCCGCGCATACGCGTCGCCGACACGGCACCACGCAAGCGACACGTCGGCACGAATGCTGAGGTGGCAGGTGAGGTGGCGTCCATGTCGGACCCGACGGCGGCGGCGGCTCGGGGACCGATGGCAACGGCGAATGGCGGGGCTTCGCCGGCGGTGAGTGGTACGGCGGTGTAGAGGGCGCTATTGCGAACTCATCGATGCAACTCCGTGACGGAGGGACGGTGGCGGCCGCGCGCTCAGAGCGCGAGGTGCCGGTGTTGCTCGACCGAGCCCGTGAGGTTCGCGCGCGCGAAGGCTCTGGAGGTAGCCCCGTGATGCCGAACTCGATGGTGCACTCGATGACGACGCGACGACATCGGCGGCGGCGCAAATCGACGGCGACGGCGCGCCGAAAACCCTAGCCGAGAATTGCGCGCGCAAGAGCCTGGAGGGTCAAGGGTTTGGGGGTTTCTTGTGCGGATGTCGATGCGATCCCGTGGGGTCCTATTTATAGGGGCCGAGGTTAGGAGGAGGCGGCGCGAAACCCTAAAAGAGTCCAAACGAGCACGAGGAAGAAACCGGATTGGAAGGGGATAGAGTCCGTGTCGGGATAAGATTTCAACGAAACGGTGCGGATAGATAGGGCTTCGAAGGAATCATCCGCGATAAAATCGGGCCGCATCCACTTTTGTCGACGGCTCGAGTCGCTTCAATGGCGACGCGCGCCGCTTCGCGGAAGAAGCGCGCAAGGGGGCGACGAGGCATGGGGCCCACACGCCGGTGCATTGAGGCGCAAGACGACGCGGTCTGGCCGAACAGAGAGAATGGGCGGATCGAAGGAAGATTCGCCCAAGGATTTCGATATTTTAAATAGTTTTTCTATTTTATAAATTACCGTAAATTCAAATAAGCAATAGAAAATAGCAAATGAACTCAAAAAATTTTAGAAAAATCTAGAAAATATATTCGAGCACATAGAACCCAAATAAAATAGTTTTGGTTAATGTTAAAGTTGGGATTATTCACATTAAATATTTTTGATTGGAAAGTCCAATATTAAGCTTTTGAATTTAAATTCAAATAAACCCAAATGGTGAATTTTTCCCTACTAACTATTTAAATGATTTTCAAGCTCTGAAAATTGGGATGTTACAAACCTCCCCCCTTAAAGGAATCTCGACCCGAGATTCAAAGCTAGCTAGAGAAAAGGCTAGGAACTCGGCCAAATTTCTTCTTCACGCTCCCACGTTGCTTCTCCTTCCGAGTGGTTGCTCCACTGGACCTTGCAAAACGAACAGCCTTGCTTCATGTGAGGCGCTGCGACATCCAAAATCTTGACCGGCCGCTTCCTTGTAGGTAAGATCCTCCTTCAAGTCAATTGATTCCAACGGGCTTGCTCTTCCGCACACGAAGACACTTCTTCAATTGTGAGACATGAAAGACATCATGCACTCGCTAACGCATCGCGGTAGCTCCAACCGATAAGCAACTTCTCCACGGCGTTCCGAATCTTGAACGGACCAACATACCTAGCAAGCTTCCTTTGGCATGAAACCTTTGACACCTCTCGAGCGGGGTAACTCAAGGTAAACGAAATCTCGGGTTCAAAATCGAGATCTCGACGACGATTATCGCAAGATAGCTCTTCCGCTCGGATCGAGCTATCTTCGCCTTTCTCGATCATGGCCACTTGCTCTTCTCGCTTGAATGATGTCTAGGCCAACACCGAACGCTCACTGTTTCGACCAATTCAACGGGTTCGGCAGCACGCCATACAAAGCTTCAAATGGTGACATCCGCAGACTAGCTCGATAATCGTTGTTGTACTAAAAATTCGCATATGGTAAACTCTTATCCCATCGGCAAGATTAGCTAGAGCACAAGCTCTCAAAGATATCCTCCAATATCTGATTAACTCTTTCGGTCTGTCCATCTATCTGTGGATGATACGCGGTACTGAAATTCAAATGGGTGCCCAATGCTTCATGCAAACTTTGCCAAAACGAGGTGAACCGAGATCCTCGATCTGACACTATCTTCTTGGGCACACTGCAACCGACAATTCTTGCCATGTACAACTCCGCAAGGCGATCTCCTGAGTATGTGGTTTTGATTGGCAGGAAATGGGCGACCTTGGTCAAACGATCGACTATTACCCAGATTGAATCGTAACCCGATTGGGTCTTGGGTAAACCGGTGATGAAATCCATTCGATCTCTTCCCACTTCCATTCTCGAATCTTCAACGTTGCAACAATCCTGCTGGTCTCTCGGTGTTCTGCCATACCTTCCGAGATGTTGCACAAGGCAACGAACTCGCGACTTCGCTTCAAATTTGGCCACCAAAATTTAGTCTTAATATCCTGGTACATCTTGGTACGATTTTCCCTGGTTTTCTATTTTTTCCATATTTCTGAACGGTCCAGTCCATCCCGTTGACGAAAAATCAAATGGAGTGACAAACATAAAATATTCTTGTTCTTGGACTGCTGATCTTCGCGGTCATTGTGGAACCACGCCAATTGATTAAAGTTGAAGTGTGTTAGGCTCTGTTTGAAATACAATAATTTTGCAAGAATCAGTACAAGCGACACACCATTAGCCTGAGCCAAACGACCAATTTTGATAGCCTGAGCTCTAGGCAGAAGAGATGCCGTAGAGTGATTTGGGATGGATCCCTTCTCTTTTATCTTTCTTTTTACCCTTCCTCTCGCTCCGTGTCCAACCATCGTAATTTTAGTGATTAGTATATATTTAATTAAAGCACGTTCTATAAACTCTGTTTTTTTTCCATTCACAAAGCGTTTTTTTTTTACGTTTTAGGATAATGAAGGAAGATTTAGGGATGAGATTGGTTTTTAGGGGGTGTTTATGAGAGCGTCTTTCATGTGTTTACGTTTTTTCCTTCTCAAAGCGTGATTTTTTAATTTCACATTTTCCTCAGCCCATGCCTCGAACCAAACACCGTATTCTTAGACTTATCTGACCAGACAAAAACCATCAGATTTTCAGAATACCTTTAGATACCACTTTTTGCTAGGTGTGGAGCTCAAGGCACCAACCGGCAACTGAGTGACGGCATATGACAGGTGAAAACTTCTTCTTCTAATGCAAAACCAAGCGGTCCAATTTACATGGCGATCAATGAGTCGTTGGATGCAGAGGTATATGCTGGACTAAAGTTGTGCAAGGTAAGTGGTGTGTTGGCTGCATGATTATTTCCACGTGAGAATGCTTCAAGGAGACAGACTTGAAATGTGTTGGGCTTCGCCCTGCGCAGGTTCTACCCCTGCTGTCGACGATCTTTTTCATTCCCTTTTTTTGGCGTGTATAGTGACGTTTTCCTTTTCCTTTTTCCTTTTTAGTATTTTAACCATTTGTAATATCAGAGACTTCCAACTATGGTTGGTTGGTGAAACCCTTCCCTCTAGATGGTTGTCTGGTAGTTGAGAGGCTGTAAAACCAGCACAAATACAATGAAAACAAATTTACCAAACGTGCGTATTCGAGCAACCGTCAAAGCGTATCCTGACACACAACAACTGTCACCTTTTCAAACGCTTTATAAAGAGCGGTGCCGGCAGACAAAGGCAGAAGGAGAACAAAGTCGAACACAGACAAAAGTCATTGATCCTTAGACTTAGTTTCAGTGGTTTGTTGTGCTTTGTAACCTCATTCAATACAGGAACACACGACTAGGATTATTATTCTCTTCTGAGAATGCATGAACATGTCCAAAAAGTCAATATCTCTTCTTGTGTAATCTCGAAAGCCGTGTCCATCAGCATTTAACTCACAAATATCGATAGTGATTCATCGACAAATCCAGTGGTATGTTTGGCAAGTCAATTTGAGAAAGTGCTATGAGAGCAATTTTCTCTTTTTTGTTTATGTTTCGAACGTACAAGCTCTTTGGTCTTTCCCTTGTTTTTCAATAGCTAGCTAGTGTGAGTCTCTCCACCTGGGTGCTACTGGGGAGAAATGAAATTTTGGCTGCTAATTCAACCCCTTCTTAGTTACCGTCCACAATCCTACAAATTTTAAAGAGGACTTGAACCCATCACCTCAGCCACCACAATCTTCATAAAAAGGAAAAAGGAAGGAAAGGAATAAAACAAAGAAGGAAAGCACGTTGCTTGAGGTTGTATTAAAGAATTTGGGACCATCATTAGGCTAAACTCCTTTAAAAACCGTATGTATGAAGGACACTCCCGCGAATATATTCTAATTCTAGATGGTAAACTTTAGAGAAGAAAGCTCTTCATTAAGTAACTCGACAACCTGATGATTACACACAACATTCCTGATTGCTACGATGCATGTACGAACACTGTATAGATACACATATTTGCTATATAACATTCGGCTAAATATTTCCTGCGATTCCAGCCGTGCATGTAACCTTTGCATGCGCCTCAACACTGGATACTTAAATATATTACAATAGAAATTGGTGGTCCAAATTTGAAGACCGTATCGATGTTCAAAACGACATGTCTAATAATTCTCTATTAATTAAATTGTTTATCTGTAATTATTATTATAGATAGCACTATCTTTATATAATCTACAAGGATACTCCTTATCATTAATAATGAAGAACCTTAACACAGTGGCCGTAAATCATTTTATGACCACCTATATAGTTGTAAGACTTCCTACGATCACCTCATGATCGTAAGTTTTACTACGACCACCTCATGGTCATAAGTTTTACTACGACCACCTCATGGTCATAAGTTTTACTACAATCACCCTATAGTCGATAAAGCCGATGGACATATGGGCCCAATCGACTATAAATGTTTATCTGCTGTGTTTAATACATACAATAGTTAATATATGTGTTGTTATTCCCTAAGATAATCGCACATTAAACCTCTGTCTTTGACATAAATACAAGACGACGTGGGGGAGTATGTCACTGACTATAACCGCTATTGAACGTGCGTATTTCACCAAATGTTGAGACACCTCCAGTACAGGACAACATCATCCCTTCATACGCTATATAAAAATAAAATTGGTGGATGAGAGGAGGAGACAACGAAGAAAGATAGACAAAGCGAAGAGAGAGGACAGAAGTCATTAAGCCTTAGTTTTAGTGACTTTATTCATGTTGTAAACACAATCAATACAACAACACGGAGTATGGTTATTATTCTCTTATAAGAATGCCCAAACACGTATAAAATCACAATGTCCTTTTCTATGTGGTTTTGTGATAGGAGAGCCTTGACAATTCAACGTGAAATAGGTTATATACTTACTTTCTTTTCTTACTTTCTTATTTTTTTACCAAATGCATGGAATTTGATTTCAATTGCATTGTTATAGGCTAAACCATGGGCGTCTTGATGATCTAGTATTTGCGCACCACAACTTACGTCTTCTTTATCTCTGCACTAGTAGTTTGAACCCTAGGCGATTGCAATTAATTAATTTGTATATTTTTATTTTTATTTTATATATACCTGTATCGTCGTATTGGTGTTTTTGGGAAAATGATGTATCACGGTATCAGCGTATCTCGTATCTCATATCTGTATCCGTATCGGGGTATCCGGGTAACCTAGTTCATGACAATACGTACTCAGTATTTGTCACTTTTGGAGTAGCCCTTGTGTCCTCACCGGTGTAGTTGCATATCTCTGTCGCGTCTGACAGAGATATGTAACACTGGATAACATTCGACTAAAAGTTTCTTGCGATTCCAGCCGTGTCTGTAACCTTTGCATGCGCCTCAACAGAGATATATATGCAACACTGGATGGTCAATTCGACTGTGAATATTTGGAATCGCTTAGTCTTGGGCTAATAACAGTCGATGTTTAACTATAGTGCTTTGGATGAGTCGGAATTGAAGTTTAGCTAGATTTGATTTGATGCTTGCTTCCTGGCCTTGTTGCAACCTTTTTTGCAAAGCCCACGGGGCAGTGCGGAATCACGAATACCGTGTAATCCACGGAAAACACTACATGAAGAATCTAACATGGTCTACAAGACACACATATTTGACAAACATGTCGCATTTCTTTTGAGTACTGCATCCTTTCTTTCGTGCATGTCGCGTTTCATGTACAAACAAGGTATCCAAGACACATATTTGACAACTACATTTTCTAATTATGTTACAAAGAATTGCTAAAAATATAAAATATGAAAGTATCCACTAATTAATATCTGACAAACCAAAAAATATTTGTGTGTATATTAGTGGTAAGTATTTTACTCATGTGCTAATTAGTCGCCATCTATTTCAGAACGAAGAGAGTATAACAGAAGGATAATGAGAATCGGTCCATAAGTTTGTCATCTTAAATACATAAAACCTTCAACCTTGCAGAAAATTCAACTGTGAGAAACTTCCGTACAAATCCTATAAATTTTCAGTCCAGTGTTATCTAGGAAATCTATTGTTTTAGATAGAATTCACTCGCCTCGTTGTCATATTAGTCCCACGTTGGCTGTGTAGTAGCAAGAGACTTAAATGTAGGGAGTTCCTCAATGCCTGGCTAGCTTTTAGGGTGAGCATGCCCTTTACTTTCTACTTCATCTTGTCACAAAACAAAAGTCATCATGGGATGTGCAGACAAACTTTCGAAACATTGTCTATCGATATCATTTTAAATATTTAGTTGGATATGTGAAAAATCATAGTTGTAGATTTGTCTCGAGAAGTATATAATTTGATAATACTATATGTTTTTGGGTTTTATAAATATATTACAATAGAAATTGGTGGTCAAATTTTAGGACATATCTTGTGACGGGAGAGAGTAACACTCATATGTCTATAAATTAAGGGAGCAGCATGCATGTGATGTAGTAGTGCCTTCATACAGAGCTAGCTAGGCAACTGGCACCGCCCGATCGAAGTGCAGAGGAGGATCGATCAGTTAGCTTACTAGCTAGCAAGGAAGCGAGCAGCACGATGGCAGATGAAGAGGCTCCGGGAAACGGTGGTGGCGTCCAAGAAATCCAGGTAATGATTAACAACAGATCGATCGATCCCTATATATATATATCGGTTTCGCTAAACAACGTTCAACTGTTTTCTTTTGTCAAACTAGTTGAATTTTCATTCGACCGATATATTTTGAGATTTACACTTCTTCTCATTTGATGAATTGGGTCCAAATTTATTATAATTTTTTCTTCAGAACATAACGGATTAATCATATTACCGTATTTTGTTGGTATAGAATTTTATTTTTTGTCTTTACTTTTGCTCAATCTCTCAAAGTATAAGCTACATTTTGAATCATGTGATGGAAATATGATTTATTAAGACTTTCGAGAATAATTACAGTGTCCAAGAACAAATATTACATATGTAATTTGTTGTAATTTATGTACAATGAAGTTGTAATATATATATATATATATATTGCAACTACTTCACGTTCGGGACCGCGCTGGCGCTGGTGCTGATGCTTCTGTGCAAGATACAACCGTACCAGGCTAAGCGCACCACAAGGGCAGCAGCATGGATGCTGGTGGCGATCTCCTTTTTCGTTGTCGGTACCGTCGCCTTAGGCACCACCGAAGACTGGCGCTATATACTGTTAGCGGTCTTCCAACTTTTGGTCAACGCCACCATACCTTGTCTTCTCCTGCTCGCGCAGAGGACGCCACCCCCTACCGATTTGGTCTATCGCTCAGCCGCTCAGGTGGACTACAAATTCTAAAAATTCCTTATGTTTCGGTCACTTTTTGTAGCCATTGGATGACCATCCGACGGTTTGTTTACTGCTATTCCTATCTTCGAGGTGTGCTCAGCTATTTTCACCGAACCTGGACTGATTTGTTGCTTAACGGCCCGTAATTTTCAATTCTCGCCCCGTTACGGGCGACCATTAAGGCTAAAAGTACATGTGCGATGGGCTATGTTGGGCTGTGTTTGTTGACTTCCTACTAACAAACGCTGTTTCTAAAGTTTTGAACTAGTTAATCATGTTGGGTTGTCAACCCATTAATTAAATAATTGTGGATTCGCGAGCCTACAAAATGAAAGGAAAATAAGGCTGGCATTACCAAAGCAGAACAGGTCAAGCCCACGGAAAAAAAAACACTTCAGACCAACTACTAACATAGTACCAAAAACAACTCTTTACAAGTTACAAACACAAAGCATAAACTGCATAATAAATCGTTAGAAATTGCACAAAACATTCTCTGTAAAATCAATATAGATTTGTTATAAATTTATCTTCCATAATTATAGGATCAACAACTATAGGATAAAATGGAAATAGTGAAAATGAACAGATCAACAACTGCTTACATATACTGTAGTAGACGTGTAGATTTGTTCTTCTTGCAAAAACACCAGGAGATCACAAGAGGAAGGTAATGTCCAAAACTTACCCGAAGGTAGCGTGTAAGCATAAACTCGAGAATCAAGAGTAAATAGTTTTTTTTTCTAAATAATGTCTTCTGAGTTACATATATGAGTTGTATGGCTATTTATAACCTAGGGACTCGATTGGAAATAAAAATAACCACTCGAAAAAAATCAGAAAGTTCCTAATTATTTTGTTTCTTCGACGGTTCCATCTGAAACAAAGCAGTCATCCAACTCCAATGCTTGGAAAGCCCTGGTGCGGGCTCGATGGCGACACCGAGCTGTCACAAGCCCACTGACGGAGTAGAAGGGGCTTGATGGCGACACCGAGCTGTCACGAGCCCACCGGCGGAGCAGAAGACGGTGCTTTTTTTTTTTTAAATGGCAGCACATGTAAACGTCGTCCGGTCCGACTGGACTCGGTCCGTATGCAGGACTCACATGTAGATGTGGCACCCCGTGTCATTACCCCAGGGGTAATCACACTTAAAGCATCTGATTCTATTCGTCTGCCGGTAGAATATCGTTCGACGAATAGCAAGTCTTTACCAGAGTTAGCGTAGCAGAACAATAGATAGAAACTGTACATCTTTATTACAGTATTAGCCACGCAAGGCTATAGTCTTACATTACAATTACTTAATTACAATGGGAAACGGATTTCCCCTCGCTCGCCTGACTTGATCTTCCTGTTGTCTACTCGTCCCACGTGTCGAATATGACACCCATCTCGCCCTGATTATCGTAGTCGGCGCCCTCGCCTCCTGCAACCTCATCGGTACCTGCAAAATCCCTCATCCCACTCGGGGTATCTCCCGGCCGGACTAGGATCTAAGCAAGGGGAGAGATAGCAAGAGTGAGTACTAGTGTACTCAGCAAGTATTAATAACAAAAATACACTGTATGACATCTCTGTTCGTTATCACAATTTCTAATCATCTCTTTTCTGAAAAATAAATCAACTCATTCAAATCTTTAGGTGGCAAATTTTAATACTAAAAAGACTACTTGTCACACGAATAGAAGATAGACCCCCAGTGGTTCCCGTAAGTTCCAATCCAGGAACATGCATGAATTCATGATTTTATTTAGCACTGCGTAGGCTTGTACCACTTTACCCACAGCTACTCTGACCCCTACTTAACTGGGTCCCCTGCATTTCCTTTGATGCAGGCTAGAGATCATAATACAGAACGTTTTTCAGGTTACGTGATTAAGTCTTCACCCATTACCTTTTGTCGGTGCTGACCTTGCCACGATGCTGACCTAATCATCCACCGAGTTCCAGTAATGTTGGTTGGGCAGGCCTCCCCACACCCAACACTCCACCTTAGCGCTATAGCGTCTTGGATCACCCACTCCCGGACTCTCTACCGGCTCTGGGTTCCTCCATCACACTCACACATAGTACTTACCCAATGTGAAGATTTTAATCACGTAACAAGGTAGCATTTTCTGCCCGTCGCAACGGGAAAATAGTTGGTACTTGATTTACGGCCTCTTATTTGGTGAGAGTTTTGTTAGTCCTTATATTTTAGCCCTATGTAAAGGGTCCCACCTCTTGCCATCATCTCTACCTGCCACAGGCCCCCTTTACCAGCTATATAATTCTCTTTCTCATCTCTATCATCTTTCTCATATCTTTCATCTTAATCTCATTCATCTGATTTGATTTTAAGACATAATTTTGATGCAATATATAAATATATATAGTAACGCAGTATACAGTTTACATTTAATATAAATATATTCATGTTCAAGAGAATAGCTTGCCTTCGTAGTAGTAGAAATGGTCGGTGCCGATGAGATCGATGTCAGTACTCGGTGTCGGGACCAGTGCGATTACGGAACCCTCGTCGTATCTTGCACTAGTCCAGGATCACGCTAGTGCACACAGGGTTAACATAGGTAAATATCGATCCACACAAGCGATAAATAAAGTAAACGATTAGTTTGAATAACAAATAAGAGTTTTGACCTTATGGTCGAGTTTACACTTATTAAGCCACGCAGGGCTAACAAAGAATAAAACAGCAGCGGAACGGAAATAACTCCAGCGTAGATCCCACCAATTCACCACAAGCAACCGACTGGGATCCAGACCTTAACGATCAACAACCTTCGGTGAACTCCTCCTCGAAAGCAGGCGTAGACTCCTCCTCTTCTGTAGGTTTGGGCGTAAGTTTTACAACAAGCGTGAGTACACAACCGTACTCGCAAATCATACCACAGAATGCAATGTATAGATGCAGGCTTATTCCAAAGAAAAGGCTTCTGTGGTTCTTTTGCATAAAAACAACATTTGCAATTGAATACGAATAATAGATTGAAAGCATAATTCAAAACAAATAGACAATACTAATTTAATGATTGTTTCCACAAAGACACACGACTAAATGATTATTTCACATAGTCATATGATTGAGTCACTGACTCCCATCCCAACATTTTATGAAAACTACCCCTCGTGTGAAATCCCCGAGCATATCCATGACCGCAGACGCGGCTATTCGAATAGATTGATTTAACACTCTGCAGAGGTTGTACACTTTACCCACAAGATACAACTAGTGTAGCAAGCACTAATCATAACAAAACGGTTCAGAAACTTCATCTCAAACATTGACATTCCCAGTGTGCTTACAACCCGCTATGCCAACCCAAACGAAGCGCTTTGGCATAACACACACCGGCCGACGAGGAAGCGGCGAACCATCCGCGATGCAACCACTAAGTAGTCACACCTCCACCCTGTCACACGACCTAACCTATCCACTGAACATCAATGCGAGAATCCATAACTTACTAAGTTAGGCCCGTCCCATACCGGGCATGTGGTCGTCTGATGAGCTCGGTTCAATGGCGCACAAAGTTAAGTCCTTAATTGACCAATGCAAGACTTCCATATTCTAACTAAATCACAAAGATTATCTTTCCCATCACAAAGTCCACCATATCACTGACTTCCACCACTTGCCTCGGTCTAAATCCTTTACCACCCGGTTGGTTTTAGTGCAACACATGCCATCCACAAAGTAATAGCACCACAGTACACACGCTTTTATCACATAGTCTATAGTCACTTAGTCATATTTAATAATTGCAACTTTCATGAGATGTGAGACTCGTAGCATGGCTAAGCAATTGTACTCGCATCTAACCAACCCACGTTGGTGCTACAATATTACCAGCTGATAACCAATCTAGGGTGACAAGGAATTATGACATACAAGGCCAAGGTGTGATAACAAATTTGGATAATAACTATACCCAAAGCATTTAAATAAATAATTAAAATAGAATGCGATACTTTGAAGTAAAGTAATTTGAAAACAGGTTCAAGATGATCAAAGATATGACTTGCCTTGGAAAAGGTCTATGTACTGGTCCTGATCTTGGGGTGCTCCTTCTTCCACAAAATTCCCAACGAATCGACGTCTACTATAAGCGAGACAAATAAACAAAACAAATAAATAAAAGAGGCAAAAAAAACTCCAAAAATTAAATAAAAATCTCAGATAAATAGAGCTTGAATTTAGATAAATTTAGAAATTTGAATGGGCTCAATCGGAGTTAGGATGCAAAAGTTATGAGCTCTGGAAGATTGAATCTAAAAGAAACCTAATTTGGATTTTCGAAATTTCGAATTATTTCTCTGAAGAAAAATCGGATTATTGCGCAATGCTGACGTCATCGGAGGACGTTCGGACGGGGTGACAAATGGCCTGACAAGTGGGACCCACATGTCGGTGAGATGGTGCACCGTGGACCAAGTCCATGCTAGATCAGATCTGGGGTTCGGTGGACCGTGCCACGCGGGCGTACACGTGCCTGCTGACACGGCACCACGCAAGCGACACGTCGGCACGAATGCTGAGGTGGCAGGTGAGGTGGCGTCCATGTCGGACCCGGCGGGCGGCGTCGGGACCGATGGCAGCGGCGAATGGCGGGGCCGCGGCGGTGAGTGGTGCCGGTGTGTAGGGCGCTGTGCGAACCTACGATGCAACTCCGGTGATCGGGAGGGCGGTGGCGGCCGTGGCGAGCTCGAGCGGCGGAGTGCCGGTGTTGTCGGATGGAGCTCGGTGAGGTTCGCGCGGCGAAGGCTCTGGAGGTAGCCACGGTGATGTTGAACTCGATGGTGCACTCGATGGCGACGCGGCGACAGCGGCGGCGCCGTCGGCGGCGGCAGCGCGCCGAAAACCCTAGGCGGAGAATTGCGGCGGCGCAAGAGCTCGGGAGGTCGAGGGTTTGGGGGTTTCTTGTGCGGATGTCGATCGATCGGGGTCCTATTTATAGGGGCGGGAGGCTAGGGAGGCGTGGCGCGCGAAACCCTAAAAGAGTCAAAGCGAGCACGAGGAAGAAACCGGATTGGAAGGGGATAGAGTCCGTGTCGGGATAAGATTTCAACGAAGCGGTGCGGGATAGATAGGGCTTCGAAGGAATCATCCGCGCATAAAATCGGGCCGCATCCACTTTTGTCGGACGGCTCGAGTCGCTTCAATGGCGACGCCAGCGCGGCGCAAGCGGAAGCCGCAAGAGGCGGCGAAGCGTGGGGCCACACGTCGGTGTACGAGGCGGCGCAAGGCGAGGTCAGGTGGAAGAGAGAATGGGCCGGATCGAAGGAAGATTCGGCCCGAAGGGATTTCCGATATTTTAAATAGTTTTTCTATTTTATAAATTACCAAAAATTCAAATAAGCAATAGAAAATAGCAAATGAACTCAAAAAAATTTTAGAAAAATCTAGAAAATATATCTGAGCACATAGAACCCAAATAAAATAGTTTTGGTTAATGTTAAAGTTGGGATTATTCACATTAAATATTTTTGATTGGAAAGTCCAATATTAAGCTTTTGAATTTAAATTCAAATAAACCCAAATGGTGAATTTTTCCCTACTAACTATTTAAATGATTTTCAAGCTCTGAAAATTGGGATGTTACAAACCTCCCCCCTTAAAGGAATCTCGACCCCGAGATTCAGGCTAGCTAGAGAAAAGGCTAGGGAACTCGGCTTTCAGCTCTTCTTCACGTTCCCACGTTGCTTCTCCTTCCGAGTGGTTGCTCCACTGGACCTTGCAAAACGAACAATCTTGCTTCATGTGCGCGCTGCGACATCCAAAATCTTGGTGTTGCTCCTTGTAGGTAAGATCCTCCTTCAAGTCAATTGATTCCAACGGGCTTGCTCTTACGGCACACGAAGACACTTCTTCAATTGTGAGACATGAAAGACATCATGCACTCGCTAACGATGCGGTAGCTCAAGCGATAAGCAACTTCTCCACGGCGTTCGGAATCTTGAGCGGACCAACATACCTGAGGCAAGCTTCCTTTGGCATGAAACCTTTGACACCTCGGCGGGGTAACTCGAAGGTAAGCGAAATCCTCGGGTTCAAAGCGAGATCTCGGCGGCGATTATCGGCATAGCTCTTACGCTCGGGTGAGCTATCTTGATCTTTCTCGATCATGGCCACTTGCTCTTACGCTTCTTGAATGATGTCTAGGCGAAACGAGCGTTGTTTGTTTCGACCAATTCAACGGGGTTGGCGAGCGCCGCCATACAAAGCTTCAAATGGTGACATCTGCAGACTAGCACGATAAGCGTTGTTGTACGAAAATTCTCGCATATGGTAAACTCTTATCCCATCGAGCGGATTAGCTAGAGCACAAGCTCTCAGCATATCCTCCAATATCGATTAACTCTTTCGGTCCGTCCATCTATCTGTGGATGATACGCGGTACTGAAATTCAAATGGGTGCCCAATGCTTCATGCAAACTTTGCCAAAAACAAGAGGTGGCGAGATCCTCGATCGACACTATCTTCTTGGGCACACTGCAACCGACAATTCTTGCCATGTACAACTCCATGAGGCGATCTCACGAGTATGTGGTTTTGATTGGCAGAAATGGCGACCTTGGTCAAGCGATCGACTATTACCCAGATTGAATCGTAACGATTGGGTCTTGGGTAAACCGGTGATGAAATCCATTCGATCTCTTCCCACTTCCATTCGGAATCTTGGCGGTTGCAACAATCCTGCTGGTCTCTCGGTGTTCTGCTTTACCTTCCGGCGGATGTTGCACAAGGCAACGAACTCTGCGACTTCGCTTCAAATTTGGCCACCAAAATTTAGTCTTAATATCTGGTACATCTTGGTACTTCGGGGTGGATCGAATACTTTGAGTCATGGGCTTCTTTTAAGATTAGTTGTCTTAGACCATCGATATCGGTACACGAATCGACCATTAATCAGTATGTCTTGATCATCCTTGGTAAAATCTTTGAATTTTCCTTCTGCCATTTTGACCTTGATGTCTGACAACACAGGATCCTTTGGTTGCGCTTCACGGATCCGCTTCTCGAGGTAGACTGTATGTACTCCAAATTGGCTACAAATCCTTCGGACACAACTTCTAGCTTTAGCTTCTGAAATTCTTCATAAAGTTCTGGGCAACTTTCCTTTACTTCCAAAGCATTGCAGTAACTCTTACGACTCAAGGCATCTGCAACGACATTGGCCTTTCCGAGATGGTAGTGGATTCCAAGATTATAATCCTTGATCAATTCTAACCATCTTCTCTTTCTCATATTCAAATCTGACTGGGTGAAGATGTACTTCAGGCTCTTATGATGCATGTAGACTTCACGGCGACACCGATGAGGTAGTGACGCCAAATCTTTAAAGCATGCACTACGGCAGCTAATTCCAAATCATGAGTAGGGTAATTCTCTTCGTGAGGTCTCAACTGCCTTGACGCATAAGCGACAGCTCTTCCTTCTTGCATCAGGACGCATCCTAATCCTTGGCGCGAAGCATCACAATAGATATCGAAATCCTTGCGAATATCTGGCAAAATCAGCACTGGGGCTGAAGTCAAACGCTTCTTCAATTCTTGAAAACTTTCTTCACAGGCTGGAGTCCAAGTGAACTTTTTCTCCTTCTTCAACAATTGCGTAAGAGACTTAGCAATCGATGAGAATCCTTCGATGAAACGGCGGTAATAACCTGCCATTCCCAAGAAACTGCGAATCTGAGTTACGGTCTTAGGCTGCTCCCAATGTAACATCGCTTTAACTTTACGGGTCAATGCTACTCCTCTATTTGTCATCACGTGACCAAGGAAATCAACTTCCTTCTTCGTAAATCACACTTATCGAACTTGGCATACAAGCGATGCCCTCGAGTTTTCAATATTATCCTTAAATGTTCGGCGTGTTCTTCCTCCGACTTGGAGTACACTAGAATATCATCAATGAACACAACTACGAATTTGTCCAAATATTCCATGAATACTTTATTCATCATGTTCATGAAGTATGCGGGGGCATTAGTCGGACCAAAAGACATGACTAAGAACTCATAATGTCCGCATGAGTGTTGAGAACGCGGTCTTGGTATATCCTTAGGACAAATCTTGATTGATGGTAACCGATCGCAGTCGATCTTTGAGAACACTCGGCTCCTTTCATCGATCAAGCGGATCATCTATCCGGGTAGTGGGTACTTATTCTTGATAGTAACTTCGTTGAGAGAACGGTAATCAATACACATCCTCATACTTCCATCTTTCTTCTTGACAAACAACACTAGCGCTCCCCATGGTGACGAACTAGGTCTCACGAAACCTTTCTCAAGAAGTTCCTCTATCTATTTCTTCATCTCTACCAATTCATCGGTGGCATCCGATAGGGTCTCTTTGAGATCGGTCTTTGTCCTCGCACTAGATCGATGACAAACTCAATGTCACGATCCGGTGGCATTCCTGGTAACTCCTCTGGAAACACATCTGGGTATTCACTGACCACTGGTACTTCTTCCAAGGAAAGGGTCTTCAAACTGTTTACTAGCAAATGTCCATCACGAACCGAGGTGGCGAGAAATTCTACCTTGTTTCTTGGCATCCTCGATTATTACGCCCTTCGCCACAATCTATACGACTTTGTGCTTGGATAACCAATCCATGCCAAGAATGACATCTAAGGTGCAGGTGTCTAGAACAATTAGGTTGGCTAGAAACTCAACTCGACTATGAGTAACTTAGCTCCTAAACATCCCACTCTAGCACTTAGCTCTACTCGGCGATTGAACTAACAGAGTATGCTTAAGTTGCATAACTTCCAAATTATTCTTGGTTGCAAACATTCCAGAAACAAACGAATGTGAAGCTCCGAATCAAATAAAGCGATGCAGTATCGAGTTAACGAAACTTACCCGATCGACGTCCGGTGATTCTGGGCTCCTTTCGAGTGGCGTGGTTGACACGGCCTCGATCACGATCTGTGGTGCTCCTCGGTTTGGCCGGCAACTTGTGAAGCTCCTTGGTTGATGCCTGGCGCTGGCGTCTTGGATGGCGTAGCTCCAAGGTTGAAGCGTACTGGAGTGATTGTACCCTTCTGCGGACATTGGTTAGAATAGTGTCCTGGCCGACGACAGGTGTAACATACCCGTGGCACGTTCTGTTGGTTGCTCCCTGGGTTGGGGTTGACAGGTGCAGGGTTGCGAAAGTTCTGGGCAGCTGGACGGGGCGCTGAAGTTGGTGCAGGTGCTCTGAACGAAGTCTGGGGTGGAAATCGATTGAACTGTGGTGGCACTGTTCTTGCCCTCTGCTGTGATTGCTGATTTCCTTGTTGAGCCATCCGGCATTTGCGGTTATCTTCTAGCTCCTTGCGTTTGTCCTCTAGAACAAAGGCTTTGTTGACAAGCTCTTGGAAATCAGGAAAAGTATGGGCGAGTAGACTGACTTGCAGTCCAGTGTTTAATCCTTTCAAAAAGCGACTCTGGCGGGCCTTGTCTGTGGCTACATCTTCTGCTGCATAGCGAGCTAGCTGAGAAAACTTGTTGAGATAGTCAGATACTGACATAGCTCCCTGCTTGAGGGCACGGAACTCATCCTTTTTCAGATCGATAATGCCTTCTGGTACATGATACTGGCGAAAAGCTGCAGAAAATTCTTCCCAGGTGATATCCTGTGGCGTCTCATGCGCGGCACAGAAGTTCTCCCACCATTCAGCGGCTATGCCTTCCATCTGGTGAGTAGCATACAGAACCTTTTCACGGTCGCTGCACTGGGTAATCAGCAGCTTCTTTTAGATGACCCGAAGCCAATCATCTGCCTCTACTGGGGATACGTGTCCAGAAAATGTTGGTGGACGAGTCCTCATAAATTCTGCAAGCTTGGATGGTCCATGGTGACCATGAGCAGCTGGGGCTCCATACTGTTGATTGTTGTTGTTGTTGTTGGCCTGGTTGTTCATAGCTTGCATCTGAGTCATCATGGTGTTCATCAGTTGAGTCTGTGCTGCCATAAAAGCTCCAAAGTTTTGCAAGTCAATTGGAGGTGCTTGTGGCGGAACTGCTCCTACGGCTGGTTGTTCATTGCTTCTCGGTGCTGGGGTACCGGAACCACTAGCAGCAGTCTGACGAGTTTGAACCATCTGGCGAAGCTCCATGGGTTAGATAAGGTAGCAAGCACAAGATAAGTTAAGAACTAAGCAGGGGGTAGGTTAAACCCAACAAAACACAGCTCAAGAAACTCAAATAAAATACCTTTATTAAATAGGGTCTTAGCATGGCTGCAACAAATGCCTAAGGGCCTTTGCAGCTCATACTCGCACACAAAAAGAAACAACGACCTAAGCACACAAAACTACCGCCTAAAGGGCGACTCACTAAACTGAAACTAGCTAAGCCAACAAAACTGACACTAAGACCAACTACTCGAGAAAGCCTCCACAACCGCGGCGGCGCTCGACGCCAGAGACTCGGAAGTGGCGGCATCTTGGCAAACCGATCGATGTCACGAGGCGAGTGCGGCGAGAGCAGCGTTCGGTGCAAGCGGCTCGGTGGCTCCTCGGCTCTGCATCATCCTCGGCTCAAGCTGGGCCTTCCTCGGATCTTCTTGGGATCCTCCTCGGGTCTTCCTCTTCTTGGGAACTTGGTCGTAGAGGATCTCTTGCAGAGTGGCGACCTTCTCTTGACTCTGCAAAGCCGTGAGACATGATCCAACTCCGTGATGGTCCTCTCCAAGGCTTCCTCTGGCGGCCACAAGCGTGCGAGTGCACGCGTAGCGTTGCTCTCTTCTGCGTGGGCGGGTAGCGGTGGCAAATCCACGGCGGCCCGTGGTGGTAACGGAAGACGGTGTCTGAAGCTCCGTGCGTAGATGTTGTAGATACGCGGCATGGCCAAGCACGGCGACTCTGGATACCCTCCGACCAAGTGATCTTCCTCACCGAGGCGTGCGAGGTTGGCTTGCCTTGTCGTTCCTCTGGCGTAGATCGTCAAAGCGACAAATCACTCCACGGTTTTGTCCATTCACCGCCCGATTGTTGCCGGCGTCGATGGGCGATCAAAACCTCCAAGAACCTGAAGCAACTTCCAAAGCTCGGCGGCATACCCTCCAGTGTGCTCACCATAGCTCTGAAGACGAGGCATCTGTCAAGACAGACGAACAGGGTAAGAGCAAACTTTAAAACAGCGGGGGAGGGGGAGAAAAGATTACAGCAAAAGTTGAGGCGAGAGAGATATGAGGAGAGTTAAGCAATTAATTAACCTTGCAAGTTAATTTTTCTTTATAGAAAATAGTTTGGACACTCTAAAGACGGCCAATCTAACTAAGGTCAAGACCTACGATCGATGTCGCTCACGATACCTCGGTGTCGGGACCCAAAATTACGATCTGGAACCTCTCTGTATCTTGCACTAGTCGAGGATCACGCTAGTGCACACAGGGTTAACATAGGTAAATATCGATCCACACAAGCGATAAATAAAGTAAACGATTAGTTTGAATAACAAATAAGAGTTTTGACCTTATGGTCGAGTTTACACTTATTAAGCCACGCGAGGCTAACAAAGAATAAAAGCAGCGGTGGAGCGGAAATAACTCCGGCGTAGATCCCACCAATTCACCACAGGCAACCGCGGGATCGGACCTTAACGATCAACAACCTTGGTGAACTCCTCCTCAGCGGCGTAGACTCCTCCTCTTACGTAGGTTTGGGCGTAAGTTTTACAACAAGCGTGAGTACACAACCGTACTCGCAAATCATACCACAGAATGCAATGTATAGATGCAGGCTTATTCCAAAGAAAAGGCTTCTGTGGTTCTTTTGCATAAAAACAACATTTGCAATTGAATACGAATAATAGATTGAAAGCATAATTCAAAACAAATAGACAATACTAATTTAACAGTTGTTTCCACAAAGACACACAGCTAAACAGATTATTTCACATAGCCATATGATTGAGGTCACACAGCTCCCATCCCAACATTTTATGAAAACTACCCTCGTGTGAAATCCCCGAGCATGTCCATGACCATGACGCGCTATTCGAATAGATTGATTTAACACTCTGCGAGAGATTGTACACTTTACCCACAAGATACAACTAGTGTAGCAAGCACTAATCATAACAAAGCGGTTCGAAACTTCATCTCAAACATTGACATTCCGGTGTGCTTACAACCGCTATGCCAACCCAAGCGAGCGCTTTGGCATAACACACACGCTGACGGAAGCGGCGAACCGTCGCGATGCAACCACTAAGTAGTCACACCTCCACCCTGTCACACACCTAACCTATCCACACGAACATCAATGCGAGAATCCATAACTTACTAAGTTAGGCCCGTCCCATACGGGCATGTGGTCGTCTGATGAAGCTCGATTCAATGGCGCACAAAGTTAAGTCCTTAATTGACCAAGGCAAGACTTCCATATTCTAACTAAATCACAAAGATTATCTTTCCCATCACAAAGTCCACCATATCACACAGCTTCCACCACTTGCCTCAGTCTAAATCCTTTACCACCCAGTTGGTTTTAGTGCAACACATGCCATCCACAAAGTAATAGCACACAGTACACACAGTTTTTATCACATAGTCTATAGTCACTTAGTCATATTTAATAATTGCAACTTTCATGAGATGTGAGACTCGTAGCATGGCTAAGCAATTGTACTCGCATCTAACCAACCCACGTTGGTGCTACAATATTACCAACTGATAACCAATCTAGGGTGACAAGGAATTATGACATACAAGGCCAAGGTGTGATAACAAATTTGGATAATAACTATACCCAAAGCATTTAAATAAATAATTAAAATAGAATCGATACTTTGAAGTAAAGTAATTTGGCGGGTTCAAGATGATCAAAGGTATGACTTGCCTTGGAAAAGGTCTATGTACTGGTCCTGATCTTGGGGTGCTCCTTCTTCCACAAAATTCCCCGACGAATCGACGTCTACTCGCAAACGAGACAAATAAACAAAACAAATAAATAACAGAGGCAAAACAAACTCCAAAAATTAAATAAAAATCTCAGATAAATAGAGCTTGAATTTAGATAAATTTAGAAATTTGAATGGGCTCAATCGGAGTTAGGATGCAAAAGTTATGAGCTCTGGAAGATTGAATCTAAAAAGAAACCTAATTTGGATTTTCCAGAATTTCCGAATTATTTCTCTGAAGAAAAATCGGATTATTGCGCAATGCTGACGTCATCGGAGGACGTTCGGACGGGGTGACAAATGGCCTGACAGGTGGGACCCACATGTCGGTGAGATGGTGCACCGTGGACCAAGTCCATGCTAGATCAGATCTGGGGTTCGGTGGACCGTGCACGCGCGGCGTGCGTGCTGGCGACACGGCGCCACGCAGCGACGCGTCGGCACGAATCTTGAGTGGCGGTGAGTGGCGTCCATGTCGGACCCGACGGCGGCGGCGGCGGCTCGGGGACCGATGGCAACGGCGAACGGCGGGGCTTCGCCGGCGGTGAGTGGTACCGGTGTGTAGAGGGCGCTATTGCGAACCTACTGATGCAACTCCGGGTGATCGGGAGGGACGGTGGCGACCGGCGGCGAGCTCAGAGCGGCGGAGGTGCTTCGGGTGTTGTCGGACTGGAGCTCCGGTGAGGTTCTGGCGGCGGCGAAGGCTCCTGGAGGTAGCCCTGGTGATGTTGAACCTGATGGTGCACTCGATGACGACGCGGCGACAGCGGGCGGCGCAAATCGCGGCGGCGGAAGCGGCGAAAACCCTAGGCCGAGAATTGCGGCGCGCAAGAGCTCGGGAGGGTCGGGGTTTGGGGTTTCTTGTGCGGACGTCGATGCGATCCGTGGGTCCTATTTATAGGGCCGAGAGGCTAGGGGCGTCGGCGGCGGAAACCTAAAAGAGTCCAAAGCGAGCACGAGAAGAAGCCGGATTGGAAGGGATAGAGTCCGTGTCGGGATAAGATTTCAACGAAGCAGGTGCGGGATAGATAGGGCTTCGAAGGAATCATCCACGCATAAAATCAAGGCGCATCCACTTTTGTCGGACGGCTCGAGTCGCTTCAATGGCGGGCGCGCGCGCGCCTTCATGAAGAAGCGGGCGCGAGGCGACGAGGCGTGGGGCCACACGTCGGTGTACGAGGCGGCGCAGGCCGGTCAATGAATAGAGAGAATGGGTCGGATCGAAGGAAGATTCGGCCCGAATGGATTTCCGAGATTTTAAATAGTTTTTCTATTTTATAAATTACCAGAAATTCAAATAAGCAATAGAAAATAGCAAATGAACTTAGAAAAATTCTAGAAAAATCTAGAAAATATATCTGAGCACATAGAACCCAAATAAAATAGGTTTGGCTAATGTTCAAGTTGGGATTATTCACATTAAATATTTTTGATTGGAAAGTCCAATATTAAGCTTTTGAATTTAAATTCAAATAAACCCAAATGGTGAATTTTTCCCTACTAACTATTTAAATGATTTTCAAGCTCTGAAAATTGGGATGTTACATCCGGTCTGCGTGGTTTCGTCCTCTGTAGCAATGCGATAGCACGAATAATATATAAACAAATACTTACTTGAGTTTGAGTGATATTTTACATACATAAGGTTAGTAGGTTTAATTTTGTTAGCACACTTTAATTAAATCAACATTTTTCGATCCCCGCTAAGTTAGCACTCCCCAAGGGTGGCCTCTTTACTATCCGATCGCTCTAGGGTCTAAGCTACTGAAACAAGCGTTAAACGTACAGAAAATAAAATACTACCTATACTCGTATGCTACCAAGTCTACCAATTTTATTTGCGCACCAACGTCTAAATAGACTTCTTTACGTACACACGCGCTTGTTACTTTTTCTACACAAAGATGGTGCTACTGATTTTAATTAGTTTCTCGAGACTAATATACTCCTAAAGCATCAGGCTAATTATTTAAGTTAGCAGTTCACAAAGGTGGTTAGTTCAATTAAGAAGTCTCAGATTTATTATACTCACAGTTTTTCCTATTTTTATTTGGACCGGCCTATCTATCTACTGATATCTATCCACACGCGGTGAACAGATTTATAACGTTCAACAAAACACAGTGCCGACGCTTAATACTACTAATAGCGCTCCGTACTGCTAAATTACCACGGTTAGACTTCAAACAAAAAAATCTACCCTGACTAAATCCTAACTTCCTACATTTAAATTCCCTGATACCCTTCTTATCTAACTATCCTCACCGAACCCCTTCTATTCCCCTAACTTCCTCCTAACCCCACCTCTAAATCTCCCCCTCCTCTACCGATTGAATCCCTAGCTCTCTTCTTCTCCCCCATCCTCTCTCTACTCCCCTCCAATGCTCCTCCATGGAGCTCCCCCTCGGTCGCGGCTCCCCCTATGGCGCCGCCCCGGCTCTCGGTCGCCGCCCGTGCCGCCCTACTGGCCTGCACGCCACGGGCTCCTCTCCCCTGCGCCTCCTCACCAGGCCGCCCTCTCTGCTCCCCTACCTCCTCACAGCTGGGCTAAGGCTCCCGGTGCTGCCGACTCTCTCCACCCCGACTCGCTAGCCTGACCCTGATCTGGCTTCGGTAGCAACAACCCACCCCTTCTTGATATTGGTAACCGATTTTTAGCACTTGCGGTTGATTTCAGTTCTAATGCTACTAGATTTTCTTTCATGTATATATGCATATGCTGAAGGATGTGGTATGAGGCATGGTGGGGATGATGGCTGCTCCTATGATCTACAGAGGTATCTACTCCCCCCTATTACTCTCCCCTCTCTGATCCCTCTATTGCTCTGTGATGCATGACCGAGAGCTACTACTACACTGAGGGGTTCGGTTTATGCCCGATGATGGATGCTGAGGGCGATGGTTAAGGATTGGGGCTACTGTGGGTTCAGCTTTGGTAAACAAAACTAAGAATGGCAGTGAGGGAGAAAGGGTAGTTTACCGGTTGGATTGGGGGTTTGGATGGTGGCAGCAGTGTGTTGGCGATGATGACCTGGGTGGTCGCGGGGCTCCCCAGAGCTTTCGGTCCTCCTGGATTCTTGCCTCTGTCGGTCGGTGTGGTCCTAGTTGTGGCCGATGGTTCAATGCCGTCGCGGCTCCGTTCTTGCTCCTTGTGCTTCCTCTTCTCCCTTGCTCTGTTATGATGATCCTGAGAGCTATTTTGCTAATGGGGAATGTTCACTGTGTATGTGAAGTTCATCCGAAGGAATGAACGGCAAATGATGTGAGGGCCTGAGAGTTGTTTACCTGCTAGTTTGGGATTGGGGTTGGCTTGTGGGTGATGTTCGCTGTGGTGATTGGCGTGGTCCAGAGGGAATGCCGGCAGTGTGGGGGTGGTCCTCCAGCTGGACTCGGTGTGGCCTTCGATAGTTGCTTGTGGATCCACTACCACCGCCGGCGTCGCCCTTGCTCTTCGGGCTTTCTTTCTCCCTGTCTCCCTTCTTCCTCTATGCTGCTGGTGGATGGGGGCAAAGCTTGGCTTGGCTCTGGCTTTGTGCGAATGGAGGCTTTGTGTGTGGCTGTGAGGGGCATGAGGCCTTTGTGCAGGGGAGATGGCTCGGCTGTGAGCTTGTCCTTTCTTCTTATCCCTTCCCTCCTCACAAGGCACTGTTCGTGCAATGCTCACTGGTTAATAGGGTGCTTCAGCTATTGTTTGGTTGTTTTGCAAACGCGGGTGTTGGATTTTGGTGCAAGCCGAATGAAGAAACTCACGGAAGTGATACGGCGCTAACTAACTTAGATCGGCCTGGTATTTTGACGATCAAGGCGCCAACCGACTAAAGTGGGTTTGGGAACCTTGATGATCATGGTGCCGTCAGATTTGGGTTGGTTTGGGAACCGACTGTACTTCGGAAAATCTGACGGCACCTTCTTTTTATTCTAACTCTTTGCTACTACCTTTTTGGTTTACTAACTGCATCTTGAGTTTTTGGCGAACGATAGACTGCGGGACGAGGGGTGGTTTAATGGTTTGATAGTACATGGACAAGGTGGCAAGGAGGGCTTCTGCAACATGAATGCAAGAATTGGATTGCAAATTAATTAGCTCTTGTAAGATACACTGTGGTTTGTTGTAACGCGTTCAAGATTGTAACATTGCAGAGTCCTTAATATATTGGGCTTATGTAATTAATATTGAGTTCGAGAAAATGTTTCAATTACGCTTGTAATGTAATTCTTTTGTATAAGATTTTGAGTTTTAGCGTTAATGAGGTATTGTTGTAACCATTCCTGTTGTTAACTGCGTTGATTAAGCATTCGCTACCCAACTGGGATTACATTTTAATCTTGACTTAATGGATTTTAATTATCGCTAAATTACCGATTACTGTTATTTAGTTTAGTCTAATTGTTTGGGTTCTCACAGTAGATCTGTGACGTTCTTTTGTTTCTCCTTGCCGATCCCACATACCATCACCGGTAGGGATGGCAATCGGGTGCGACGAGCACGAGTAGTGCTCGTCTATACTCATGCCCCCGACCCTGATTTTCCCCTACGGGCATACCCGCGAAGGACAACGGGTGAAGAACCTCGCCCATGCCCGTTGCCTGCGGGTACCCGTCACTCATAGGCATGCTGCGTGCTGATGATCTCAGATTTCATCTTTGCCAATCATCTAGTGAGAATCACCAAAAACCAAAACATCACGTTATCACAGAAAAATGCTTGTTACTTGTTAGTACGATCAGTCAGATGAGCTTGGACTATTGAAGTCATTCTTTCCCTCTTTAGGGCACTGGAAGGTGAAATAACAAACATCATCTTTTCTTGATTATGGGAAGTCAAGTTGTTGCAGTTTAGTTTTAATACCGAAGAAGACAATGGATCCTTAATGCTTAATAGTTAATAGGAAAGACTGACATTATTATACATCATCTCGTTACTTCATTCCTGTAAAATACTATTAAAATTAATCCAAATGGCATTGTCTCTGCCTCTCTGGATGGATCCTCACAAAGATAGACCAGGCTACTCGAGCGAGCATTTGGCACACTCGACCTCAAGCTTCCATGAACGTCCATGTCCGTGGTGATGTCATCACAAATGGAGATCGCACAAGCTTCCAAGCAAAATGCTCCAAGTCAGCAAACTAGCAAACAAGAAGATGTCATCACTCTGGTGTAGCTCGGGGTCAAGTTTTCTGCTGGCAGGATCTCTCGAACTAGCAAACAAGAAGACGAGAGAGAGAGAAATCAGTTACCTCTTAAGTCGACGGGAGCACGCCCAATCCAGCAAACGCCGCCTCGATTCTGGAAACGCGTGAGGAGGGGTGGCGGCCGGGAGGATGGGGGATGACGACCGGGAGGAGGACGTGGGCGGCTGGATCTGGATTTTCACTTGAGTGGCTTCAGCGCTTTGAACCTTTGGTGGCTGGTGGCTGGAGGTGGGATTGGGGAGAGTGACCGAGTGAGTAGCGAGTTAGCGACTTGGGTTTTACCGTTTTAGTGGTAGAATTGAATAGTGACCCACCTGTCAAAGTATACACGGGTAAATAGGCAAAACAGACACAGGAGAGCTTACCCATGTTCATACCTATTTACCCGACAGGTTTGAGTTTTCCCCTACACTCCGTTCTATTAGTGCATTTACCTACGAGCACATAGCTAATCGGGCATAATTATCATGTCTGATCACCAGCCATCCATATCCACGGAAGCCAATGGTGTTGTGGTGCAGGCAGGAGACAACTTCTCATGTGGGGTCCACAAAAATCATGAGTTTTTCCCTTGGTTGATGTTATTGTGCATCGACTCGTGTACATGTAGCAAATTATCCCAAATGCATTTAACTGTTAAGAAACCGGGCCTAGGCCAGCAGACCTGGCCCAAGATGGGCTCCTCATCCCAAACCCTAGCAGGGTCATAGCCTATAAATAGGGGGTGCTATTCATTGTAAAGGATTTGATCGATGGATGAATGAATAAAGAGAAGCAAGAAGTCCCCCTATATCTCTGTGTTCTATCTATTATTCTGTTCTTGTGTTCATGCATTGTTCTTACGATTCTGAGTTTGTCTACGAGGTTATCGATCGGACTGGACTCGCCAGCGACGGTTCCTCAACACGTTATCAGCACGATCGACTCTCCTCGCATCGAAAAGGTAACCGTTGATGAACGACACTCGTAGATTGAATCGTTTTTCTAGATTGCTTTCAATTCTTCAATTGTTGCTTTCTAGATTGTTTCTACGATGCAAATTTGCTCTAATCATCGCGAGCCGACTTGAGTCGCCAAAGACAATGCCGATCGATAGATCGCATGAAAAGCGGATGTTGATTGCACGGTAGATCGTTGCACTGTTTTACATCACATTGCATCGCATACAGTTGTATGAGCGATGTCCGAGCGTGAGCGATGGTTATTGCATGAGCGAGAATCGAAATTTTTGCCACAAGCGGCCCGTATGGCTTAGAGCCGACGCCGGCCGCGCGACGGCTTCCTCATCAGCGGCACATGGCCGGGCGCCCGCTGCGCCACCCGCATGGGCTCCTCCGTCACGCCGCCGGCGGCCTCCGCGCTCGAGGCGACCACCGCGCCGCGCACCGCTGCGCGGCGCCACGTTGAACCGCCTCGCACCGTGCGCCAACGGCAAGAAAAAGGAGGGGGAGGAGAGAGGACAGTGGCACCGGCGCCTAAACTCCGGCCGGCCCAAAGCCGACGCCGACCGCCATCGCGACGCGCGCTGCGCGCGCAAGCGGCCGCTAAAGCGCGGTCAACGGCTGCCACTCCGACGAGCCGCCGCCGGCGGCATCGCGCCGCTTTTCGACCCGCGGCCGGTACCGCGGCCGAGCCGGCGCGTCGCTTCCGACCGCGGCCGGCACCGCGGCCGCGCCACCGCACGCGCGCGCGCGCCTCACGGTCGGCCGGCCGCCCATACGGCGACCTGGCGGCGCTTAACTCCGGCGCATCGGCGCGCCGGCCGCGCGCCGCGCCGCTGCTGTTGCCGTCGCCGTCTTGGCTCCTCGCAGGGGCTCGCGGCCGAAAGCATCCTCGCGGGCGCCGCTTACGCCGCCAATGGCACCACCGGTCCACACGTAGTGGCACCGCCGCCCGCCCCCCTCCGGCCGTCGCAACGACCTTCCTCCCACTTGGAGCCGCCGCCGCTTTCTTGCACGGGATGGGGGGGGCAAGAAACCCTAAAGGAAGCCCCCCTTCCCGCTTTTTGATCCGGCCGGGTGGGCTAAGGCCCAATTGGGCCGAAGGAAAGGAAGGCCCAAACAGAAGTGGGGGTGGCCCGGCCGCAAGAGAGAAAGAAAAAAAAATCAGGGGAATGGAAATTTTGCAAAACGGCCCTCGCAATTCTGAAAAATTACGAGATTTTTCGTGAATAAGGAATTTGCGAAAAACCCCTTGGAAGATATGAAAATTACGCACAATTTCTCTCAGAACTGAGATTTCGCGTTTTAGCCCCCGAAACTTGTAGTTTTTGCCGAAAAGTCTTGTTTCCAGCAGAAAAGGGCCTCGGGAATCCAAATTTTTGCATATTTTTGAACTTTGAAGCATGTTTATTCTTATTATTGTTATTTCTATGCAATCTATTTATTGGTTCAGGCCTTCTTTAGAGAGAATAACAACCCTACTCCTGTGTGACTATATTGAAAGTACTGATTACAATCAAGAGAAAGACTAATGATTGATGTCTTGTGCTCCAGATTGCCCTCTCTCCGGTCTTCTGACTCTAGTCTTTATATAGCACATGAAGGGGTGGCAGTTTCTCCAAGCTAGGAGGCGTCTCACCGTTTCAGAGGATGAAGCGGTTCATAGAAGTTATTGTCATAGGATTAACACCCCCACGTCGCTAAGTAGTTATCGTCAGAGATAGAGATATTGTAACATCCTAAAATTTGGTCTGTTTTTGAAGTTTTAAAAAATAAAAATAATCATTTGAATTTTTATGTTAAAGTTAAAGCTTAATCTGTATTTTCTGAAATCAAAAACAATTTAATATGAATAATCTCAATATCAACTATTGTCAAAATTATTTTATTTTGATTCTCTATGCTTGGATGTATTTTTTTAGATTTTTCTAGAATTTTTTCGAGTTCATTTGCTCTTTTCTCTTGTTATTTGGATTTTTCTGCTATTTTCAAAATAGAAAACCTATTGTTAATCTCGGAAAAGACCTTGGGCTTAATCTCTAACCCTTGGCCCATTCTTCCCTCAGCTCGGCCTGGCCCATCTTCGGCCTTTTTCCTTGTGAGCATCCCACCTGAGCTTGCCCTCGCCTCTTGTTTCTTTGCCCGGTGGTCCCTGCCACCAGCCACATTATCTCGTCTTCCTCAAGGATTCTTCAGTCCGTGTCCTTCGCGAAAGAGCAAAGCTGCCAGCTCCAACCCTAATCCCTCTCCTTCGGCACTATTTAAACTGAGCTCCTCGCGTCAATTTGTTCGCCTGGTGTAACATCCCAAGGTTATGTTACCAAAATTAAAATAAAATAAAATAATTATTTTATTGAATTTTCTGAATTTGATAGAGTTTCATTGCTTTATTTGAAGTTTTGCAATTTTAAAAGTCAAATTTTAAAATAAATTTGAAGTTCTTGAAGTTTTATTAGATTTAAATTGAAAAAAATAAAAATTTACTTAATTCTAGAAATTTTCTGGAATTTTAAAGCTTTTTTCCTAAATATTTTAAATCTAAAACAATTTATTTGCAAAAATAAAAGCCAACTTTAAGTTGAAAGTAATTTTATTAAGTCCAAAATAAGTATGGGAATTTCTGTGAATTTTTCCATAATTTGTGGATTTATTTTGCTATTTTCAAAAGCCAAAAGGAATTAATTAGATTAAATAAAATCGCAAATCATTTAAAATCCGAAAATGCCTTTTGGGCCGAAACCCCTGTCCGGCCCACTCCTTCCCACCGCGCCTCCGGCCCAATCGACCCGCCCGATTTCCCTCTCTCTCTCCCGCCCACCCGCTTGATCGATCGCCGCCATTGCGCGGTGGTCCCGCCACCCCTTTCTTCTTCCCCCGCTTCTTCTTCCTCTCGCGCCCGAGCCGGCCACCATTTCCGCGCGCACGGAGCTTCACAACCGCCGCCTCCCACTGCCCCGCGTCCCCCGCGTTCGTGCGCACGACCCGGAGCCCCTAACCACCTCCACCCCCCACCTTCTCCTCTTCTCTTCGTGCTGGTTCGCCCGCGAGCTCTAACCGCCGCCGCCGATCCCGCGCGCACGATCTACTCCTCCGGCCACTCCCGGTCCCTATAAAAGGGAGCACGGTGAGCCCCTCTCCCTCCTCATCTCCTCCCCGTCACTCACTCTTCCTCTCCCCCTCTGAGCTCGCCGCAATCGGCGTTTTCCCGCCGCCGGCCGCCACCTCTTCCGTCACCTCTAGCGCCGCCACCGCCGCCGCCACGTCCACGCCGCCACCACCATTGGCATCGTCGTGCCTTCGCGGTCCCGGTGCGCACCTCGCCCTCGTCGGAGCACCACGGGAGCACCTCCGTCGCCGGAGCCCGAACCACGCCGCCGCTTCTTCCATGCCACCGGCGCCTCGTCCCCCCGGCCACAGGTGGCGCACCATGCTCCTTGCACTCCTCTCCCTTCGCACCCTCGCGGTCGTCGCCGAGCCTCTATCGCCGGCGACCCTTGGTCCCAGTGCCGCGCCGCTCCGTGCTCACGTGGCACCGCCATGCAGCGCCACCATGTCACCACGCGGGCGCCACCTCAGCACTCTCGCCTGCGTGGCATGCCTACGTGTCACCAACGTGGCACGGTCCACCGCTACCGGAGTTCCAAAACTCGGTGGGCTGGGTTCACCGTGAGCCGAGTCACCGGCGCTTGGGGCCCGCATGTCAGAATTTATTTTAATTCTTTTTATTCCGGAAATCTGTGCACTGATGTCTGCGTTGCGCAATAATCTGATTTTCCTTTAGAAAAATAAATCGGAAAATCTAATAAAATCAGAAATTAGGTTTTAAAAAGGATTCAAACTTCAAAAATTCATATCTTTTGAATCCCAGCTCCAAATTGGGTGTTTCAAATTGCAAAATTTGTATAAAATCATTATCTAGCTAACTAAACCAAAATTATTTAATTTTGAGCTCATTTGACCACAAATTCCTTTAAACCCTAAATCTATCATTTCATGTAATTTCAAACTTTGAAAGGCCATATCTTTTGCATCCGAACTCCGATTGAGCCCATTTAAATTTCTAAATTTGTCTAAATTCAAGATCTAGCCAACCAAACCAAAATTATTTAATTTGGAGTTCATTTGAATTCTTATTTGAATTTTATTTGAATTTGGCTTATTTCGCGTATAGATTTCGACGACTTCGGAAAGTCAGTTTTCGATGCCGTTTGAAGAGCGTATAAGAGGATTGATTTTTACTGTATGATCATCGTGATTGTGCACTTGGACTACCTGGAGCAAGTGCTAGGTGACCTGTTAAGGAAAACCACATCACCTCATTGAGCAAGGCAAGTTACATTCTTGATCATACTTGCACCTATTATTTAAAATTATTTAAATTCTATTTCAAATTATTACTGCATGCTTATTTATATTCAGTAATTTAAATACCTGTTTTTGAATTTATAGTTATGCCTAAAATCCTTTGTATGGCCAATTTTGATATCGAATCAAACATATTGTCACCCTAGATAAAAACCTAGTTGATACAATAGTATGGACTAGGATCATTTGGAAAATATTGTGCTTAGCCATGCTTATAGATCACATATGTTTCATTTGGGGAATTTCAGCCAAAAGTCAAATGTTGTTAAAATTGTACCCTTGGCATTGGTGTGTTATGGGAGTTTTACAAATGCTTGAAAAATATAATAAAATGATGGTTTGGACTTGGGCGGAATGGTTGTCTGGTGGGTGCAGGTTTATGCACGGGCTCAACCGGGTAGGTTGAGGCCCAGGGTTCTGTTGGTTGTCGTCCATGTCAGTTAAGGACCGGTCTTCGAGCCGCATCTTGCTAAGCCACATCGTACTACCACATGTCCTGTATGGGCAGGACCTGGCTGAATAATTTGTAAAGTTCCATCATGGTCGTTCCTGTGATGCGGTGGGTAGTCTTTCATGACTTTTGTTAGTCCCACCTGGCGCAAGAGGGGGCCTGAACTCTGCGGACGGGTAGTCCAAAGGGGGCGAAACCTTAGCGAGGGAGGACTATGGTGGAATAATGCATTGTAAAGGCCTCGTGATGATCACTTAGTCGCACACATTCGGAAGTGTGTCAGACGGACATTAAAAGTTGATTATCTCTTGTGGGTAAAGTTGTACAACCTCTGCAGAGTGTAAAACTATTCGAATAGCCGTGTCCGCGGTCATGGACATGCTGGCAAAGTCACTCAAAGTTAGACTTCGATTTCAAAATGTTTTTGTAAAACAGTTTGACATGGATGGGTGTCCATGAGGAAAGTTATGGGTTGAAGCCCGGGTTGGTGCCCGTGTTTATGTTGGTGTTAGGTTGGTGCCTGCACTATCTTTATCAATTCAAGATCAATTTTAGATTTTATAAAACTTGAGCTTTTGAACTTATTATGGTATTTAATGTCAAATGCTGTTTTTGCACAAATAACCCTATAAGCCTTTCTATTGTTACATCCATTTATGCATGTCATTCTGTTATTTGACGGGTGTAACTTGCGAGCACAGAAGTTGTGCTCATTCTTGCTTAATGCAAACAAATTTCAGAGGAGAAGAACTTCACTTCAGGTGTGGATCATGACGACTAGTCCGCTACCCCAGTCGATTGCCTGTGGCAGATTGCTGGACCCTACTACTTCTTCATCGTCTTCCCCTGTGTTTATTTAATGTTGCCCTGTAAGGCTATCTTGTAATCAACTCTGTTGTCATTTAATAAATTTTAGCGTTTATGGTTGTGTTATCACACTTGTTTACTGTGTGAGCTAGCCACTGATCATGGGACTAGTTCAGTTATGCACAGAAGATCTGGGATGTTAATCTCGGGGTCTTACACCTGGACGTCCCCTCTCGAAGCCCTAAGTTTGCTTCCTCGGAATCATTTTTGTCACGCCGGAATCTTGTCAAGACCGAGCCGACGTCGAAGCTCTTGTTCATTGGATTTCATCGCCGACAGTGCATCTCCAGGCGCATCTTCACCACCATTGTGATCACCTCGACGTGGTATATGCCTTGCCTCTACCATCTTTTCTTGGGAGCCAATGCATATTTCTTTGAGAAAAGAGTGTGGTCGCGCGTGGGAATCATTTATGTATTGATCACGACTAGGACCCATACAACGTATGACTTAGAAGTCAATGCCAAAGAGTAACAGAGATCCTTGTAAAGGATATCGGAGAGAAGGAGGTCTTCTCCAACCAGTGTAAACAACAATAGTAGATGACAAAAGTATAGGTACAGATATATAAACAATATCACTCATCGAAAGAAATAAAGGAATGACTAATCTTTATTTAAATTAAAAGAATGTTAAAAATAATTAAACAAAGAACTTACGCAATTGGTCAATATTCCAAGAATTTGACAAAACATGCCCGTCAGACATGGCTAATCGTACCGATCCTGGTCGGGTGACTTCGACCACAGTGTATGGACCTTCCCACTTGGGAGAAAGCTTGTTGTGATTTGCTTGGTTCTGAATTTTTCTCTAAAACCAAATCACCTATAGCTAGGCTGCGATGTTGCACCTTACGACTGTAGTACCTTCCCATGGCTTGTTGGTAGACTGTCGAACGTATCAAGGCTTGGTTTCGTCGTTCTTCAAGGAAATTGATGTCGTCAAGTCGTCATTCATTATGATCATTTTTGTTGAAACAATCGTTCGAGCAGAGCCAAGTTTTAGTTCTCGAGGAAGCATGGATTCAGCACCATAAACCAAGAAGAATGGTGTTTCACCGATCGCACGACTGGTCGTGGCTCGAATGGTCCATAATACAGAAGGAAGTTCTTGAACCCAAGCTCCTGACCGTTTTATTAACTGGTCGAACACTCGCCGTTTGATCCCCTGCATTATGATACCATTGGCTTGCTCAACTGCTTGCTGCTCTACAGATGAGCGACAGAAGCGAAATGTATCTTGATACCAAGGTCTTCGCAGAATTCCTGGAAATTACCGCTTGAGAACTGGGTACCGTTGTCTGTGATTATACGACTGGGTACACCAAATCATGTAATCACATTTTTGTGAGAAATCTCTTAGCGACCTCAGTTGTTGTATTAACGACAGACTCCTTCATGAATTTTGGTTAGCAACTTAATGCCATCCGGTTGAGATATGCATCTCATCAACACTTCGTGAGATCCTTGTTTATACAAGGTACGTTCAATAATAGTGTATGATTTGGTTTTTTGAGCTATACGATCAATCTCTACATCATCTTCTATAATTTTGTTATGCTGAAGACAATTGTAGAACGACATCATCCAATCTCTATCATGATCACGACGGTGCCAATCGTCAACGATCTATGGAGTATCCATGTTCTTAGGATCGATTTGTACGACCTGAAGTAAAACACCTATGCCCTCGGAATGCTCGACCACCGAGGGTGAATCGAGTTGCTCGAGAAAAACTCCGGGCGGGACAGTCGACCTGGTTGAGGCCATCCATGCCAACTGATATGTTAGAAAGTTTTTCTTTCTAGGAATATGTTGGATCTAGAAACCAAAGAAGTGTTTTTTGAGTTTCTGTACTTCCGCCAAATAAGATGATATCTTGGTACTTGAGTATTGATACTCTTTCCCTACTTGAATCGTTACTAGTTGAGAATCGCCTTTTACTAGTAATCTGCGAATCCCGAGCGCTTTGGCTGCTCGAAGTTCTGCCAGTTAACCTTCGTATTCTGTCACATTGTTAGTAGCAGAAAAGTTTAACTGAATGACATACTTGATATGTTCGCCAGTAGGGGATATCAAGATGACTCCAGCCCCTGACCCTTTGAGCATCAAGGAACCATCAAAGTACATTGTTCACTCATCGTGGTGCTCATACTTGGGCCCTTGGGTGGATTCAGGGTTTGTCCATTCAGCAATGAATTCTGCTATTGCCTGGGACTTGATCGCTGTTCGTGAGATGAAATGGAGGTCGAACGCCCCTAGCTTAACTACCCATTTTGCTATTCGTCCTGATGATTCCCTGTTTCCAAGGACTTGACCGAGGGGATATCCCGTGGGTACGACCACTTTGTGGGCCTGAAAGTAATGCCTTAGTTTCCTTGAAGACATAAGGAGACCATAGAGTAGTTTTTGTACCTGTGGGTATCTTTCCTTTGGTCCATGAAGACTTCCCTTACGTAATATACTGGTCGTTGGACGTTGTTACGTTCTATGACCAATACACCACTAACTGTTTGTGGCATTGCAACCACGTAAATCAGCAATGTTTCTCCCGGTCTTGGAGAAACTAAGACCAAGGTACTCGTAAGGTACTTCTTAAGTTCTTCAAAGGCATCGTTCGCCTCCTTAGTCCACTCAAAACTTTCATGTTTCCAGAGAAGCTTAAATAAAGGTAATCCCTTTTCACCTAACCGTGCTATGAAACGACTTAGCACTGCCATACAACCAGTTAGTTTTTGGACTACTTTCTTCGTGGTCGGAGGGCGCATCTAGTCGATGGCCGATATTTTTTCTGGATTTGCTTCAATACCTCTAGCCGAAACTAGGAAACCAAGAAGTTTTCTAGTGGAGACTACAAACACACACTTTTCTGGATTTAACTTGAGATTATGACTTCTCAAGTTATTGAAGGTCTCTTGTAGGTCGGGAATGTGATCACCAGCGTTGATGCTCTTTACGACCAGATCATCAACATAGGCTTCTAGATTTTGACCTATTTGTGGATTAAAGGCTTTCTGTATCAACCTTTGAAAAGTTGCACCAGCATTTTTGAGACCAGATGGCATCTTAACATAGCAGAAAGTGTCATATGCGGTGATGAAGGAAGTTTTCTCTTCATCTTCTTTACACATATTAATCTGGTGGTACCCTGAATACGCATCTAAAAAACTTAATAACTCACACCCGAAAGTAGAGTCTACAAGTTGATCAAGGCGTGGAAGGGGAAGTCATCCTTTGGACAAGCTTTATTAAGATCTGTGAAATCAATACACATTCGTCACTTCCCATTATTTTTTCTAACCATTACGATTGGCGAGCCACTCAGGGTGGTCGACTTCACGAATAAATCCAGCCTTGAGGAACTTGTCAATCTCTGACTGGATTGCCTCCTTCCGATCAGGTACAAAATGCCTTAGCTTCTGCTTGATCGGTTTCTTGTCAGGCTAGAGAGCTAGCTAGTGCTCGATCCCTTCTTGGGGACTCCGGGCATGTTGGACGTCTACCAGGCAAATACGTCCTGATTTGCTCGGAGGAAGAAGACGAGCAACTCTTCCTATTTGAGGTCGAGTCCTGCCCCGACTAGTACTTTTTAGGTAGATGCGTTAGTGTTTCCTGACCCAGGTGGTATTTCGGTACTTTCCGGAGAAGTGCCCTTGTCGAGTGGTACCTCCTTTGTCTGGTCGAAAGGCTTTAGGGCCATCTTTGGCCTGGAGTGCTTGACCTGCATGGCAGATGGATTAGTTTCTCTGGTTGGAAGTTCATCGAGCAATTCTAAGGATTTTTTATCACATGCGTAAGCCATTTTTCGATCTCATTGAACCGTGATGACTCCTTTTGGTCCTAGCATCTTTAGACTCTGATAACCGTAGTGCGTGGCTATCAGGAATTTTGCTAGGGCTGGACGACCGAGGATTCCATTGTATGCGGTTTCAAAATCAACCACATCGAACGGAACCTTCTCTGTTCGGAGTTGTCAGGCCTCCCAAATGTAACCGGTAGGGACAACTGTCCTATCGGTTTTGCGGTAGAACCAGGAACTATGTCGTGAAAGGCATATTTCACTGGTTTCACCTTATACTTGGGGACTTGCATCTCTTCTAATGCCCCTGTAAACAAAATATTTAAAGAACTACCTCCATTTATTAAGACCCGATTAACTTTACAATTGTTAATAGTAGGTTCAATGACAATACGAAACCTACCTGGTCGGGTTGAAGGGATGGGGCAGTCTTCTTTGCTGAAGGAGATTACAATTTCTGACCACCTGGATGGCTTGATGGCGATCAGGGACTCTGCAAGGTTGACCTCTCGCTCCATGGCCTTCAGGTGACGTCGAGATTCGTATGAGGTGGATCCTCCGAAGATCATATCAACTGTATGTTGTGGCTCCTGGTACTCCATTTCTTCGTGGCCGTCTTTGTCCTTCTTGGAGCTCGTCTCCCTGAGTTCCTATATTGAGGGGAGTGGACCTTTACCTGTATAGTAATATTCCAGCTTCTTTTGCTAGGCTCAGTAGGTGCGCAAGTCATGCCTTGCTTACTGGTGAAGTGGACACCACTTCTTGTTCTTCTTATATCCATCGGTCGGAGCCTTTGCTTTGCCTCGACCGGTATAATCTTTCTTACCCTTGGTAAACTTTTCAAGAACCGCAAGGACTTCCTTGTCGTCAGGTTTTCGATTTCTCTTTTTCTTGAGAGCCTTATTATGCTTCTTTTCTGACTTATCCAAGCCAGGTTGGGGGATTTTATCCTTCCGATCAATGGCCTCACACCATTCAACTGCTTCGCTACAGGCTGTATATTTGTCGGCCATGTCGAAAAGTTCAACGGTCGTTTGTGGAGTGTTCATTGAAATGTCCTCCGTAAACTATCGATTCCTTAGACCTGCTTTGAAAGCTTGCATGACACAAGACTCTGCGACCTCTGGTATTGAATTACGAACCTAGCTAAACCTTTTGATGTACTGGCGAAGAGTCTCATTGGATCCTTGCCGGATTCGGTGAAGATCATACTCCTTTCCACGGCGGTCGTACGTACCCTGAAAATTCACAATCAGGAAGTCCCAAAGTTGTTCCCAAGTATAAATCGATTCGACTGGCAGGTTAAGCAACCACGACTGAGCATACCCTTCAAGTACCGTGGGTAGATAGTTTGCCATCACATTTTCATCACCACCAGCAACTCTGATGGTGGTGGTATAGATTTAGAGAAATTCTAATGGGTTCTGAGTCCCATTGAACTTATCCATGTTGGCCAATCAGAACCTGTTTAGCCAACGTACAGCCTGGTGCCCTGCGGAGAAAGCTCGACAACCTGTAATTGATTCATGGCGCCTTCTTTGGAAGGGTGCTAGATTGTAATCGGTCGGAGACTAGTTTCTTAAGTTGGAATGCCGGAGCTTTGGTGTCTCGATCCGGTCGTGGATGTTGGTATGATGCCTTCGACCGCCTACTTGGTTTAGATGATGTCGGAGATCATCAGGGCCAAGCGATCGCTCCTCTCGATGAGGTAAAGGAGTGGCTTCTTGAAATAGTTGTCTTTCCTCGTGACTCCTTGGTCAGAATCATCGAGGAGGTCTTGGCATCGATTGGTCCCTAATCTAACCATGTTGCCCCCTACTGAGGGAGGAATGTTGGGATGAAGTCATGGTTTGACTTTGTGAATTCCTTTGTTCCTAGTATGCTTCCGTACGTTGCATGGTCTACTGAAGAATTTATGATACCTAACCTACAAGTTGGACAAAACCTGGAGTCTCTGCTAAAGCAGGGTCAGAGTTATTTAAAATATTCTAAACACACTGCAAATTTTGTATCGTTACCGAAGGTCTCAGAGGATTCATGCTAGCAGTGGGTGTTCGAAGATCTGAACTTTCCCCCGACCTTCTGGTTGGTTCTGTTCAACCCGTTACTCTAGGTTGGGTAGAACCAGGTGAATTAACTGATGGACGTCTATCAGTTCTGTTACCACTGGCATTTGGTGCTTGAGGGCCTGTACCATTTCCATCAACAGGTGGTGGTGAGGTAGTGTGTGTAGGACCGTAGATGACATTTTGATCCGTATCTTCAATCGCATTGACCTCATGCCTCTAGCAGCGATCTTCCAACGAGCTTCCATTGTAACTAATGGAGAGCCTTTCAATGCTTCTGCCAGGACTTTCCACGATGGAGAGCAGTCGGAGATTAGCACCTCCTGAGGTCTTTGTGGTGGACTCAGCCTGATCCGGTGGATTATCGATCGTATGCTGAACCTTATTACTCCCACATAGCCTACAACCAGTGGGGGATTCATCGACACCGTTACCAAATGTCGGTTAGCTCCTAGAATTGCTAGAAGCCGTTGGTGAGTACCTATCAGCCATGATCACATCGAGAGTACATTGATCCTCGAGTTGCGGTGCTAAACTTTTGTCACCTTTTTCGTCGGACGAAAGGACCGGGCTTGGAGAGGTCCTTGGATATTCCGAACTGGTCGGAATGGTCGTTTCCTCTAAAAATGCCACTTGTCGTAATGGTGTATCCTCATCCATCTAGTCGATTTTGCTAATGTGTGCGACATGTGAACCGGCGGAGGAGGAGGATGATGACATCCTTTTTTCTTGCATGGCGCGGATGCATCCATCCATGTCGAGGTTGGAGTAGTCCGCCAAGTTGAACCAGTTCTCCTCGTCCCAACTCCCTGCCATAGCCGCATGAGCGATTATGAGGGAGGAATGGGCGAGGATTCGATGAGCGAAGGATTTCTTCAGGAAATCTACGCCTTCTTCCCCACAGACGGCGCTAGCTGTCGACGATCGAGTCGGTGATCTTACGAAATAAAATAGAGGAAAATGGCATAGATTTCTTAGGAGGGAATGGGACTACTCTTTATTGATATGAACTGCCTATTACAGGGGGTGCCTGCGACCAGGCAGTGGACTAATCCTAATTACACTGAGTGTGATTCTTGCTATGCTATTGAACCAGATTTGAAGCACGTATCTAATGCTGATTGCGCTGCTCTAATATGATGCAAGGCGATCCTCCTCCTTCCGTCCGTGCTCCATCCTTAAATAACCCTTGAAGAGGTGTAAGTTACTCATGGAGAAGACGTCTCTTGTGAAGCATCGTGACTGGTCGGAGCGAGGCGGTGGTTGATAAAGTATCAACCGTTTAGCGGTTAAGTGTCTGTGAGACACTCAACCGTACGATGGTTGTTTGTCAGTGTCTTAAACATCATGTAGCATCGCGTGGTATGAAGTATAAAACATGTGTTCCATTCATCACATGGTAAAGAATATATTTGGAGTTAGATCCAAATATCAATTCATAGCTTCTACGAGCAATTACCTGGTCAGAGACTAGGTACAAGACCTTATTCGACCAAAGTACCCATTATGTACCTTTGGAATTTGTATAACCAGTGAGGTCGTTAGCCCTAGGGGTTACGACCATGAAAACATGTGGTCTTTTATTATGTATTGAAGTAATACATAGAGATTTTAATCCTCGTCAATGTCATTCTAAATGAATCCCTAGTCAGATGTCACTGGTTGGAACACCAGTTACTCTACGACCAGCACATGTATTGATTGATGACCATGTTTCATCGGTCATGGATATAGGGATATCGAATCAATAATGTGAACACATGTTAGAGAACATGGGGTTGGATAGACCCATCTTGAGACACTATTGAGATTGTTATGATTCTTTGTGTCATTAGTTGGTCTCAAGCAATGTTGATGTATAATCCTTAGACCTAAAATCATCATGGTTCCCTACATGCCTAATAGCACTCTTAGGGGTTGACAAACGCTGCTCGTAACTGGGTAGTTATAAAGGTAGCTTTCGGGCTTGCTATGAAACATGCAGAGGGATGTGACTGGTCGGATATGAGATTTGCCCCTCCTAACATAACAGGAGAGATATCTCTGGGCCCCTCAATGTGGTCAGATAAAGAAAGTGCATGGCCATGCCACTGGTGGTCGAAGAGTTCGATCACATAAGGTTATCCGACACTCGATCAAAAAAGTATTGAACAGTCCATGGATGACATAATATCTAATCTGGATTTCAACCAGATATCATGAGGCAAAGGGAGAATACACGAGTAGGTCACTTAGTTCGATCAGTTACGAACTAGTCGTATGGAGATACGAACTGGTCGTAGACTGGTCGAACGTAATCACAGAGTGGTCGTAACCTGGTCGTAAGGAGTTACGAACTGGTCATGATCAAATATGAACTGGTTGTATAGAGATAGGACCTGGTCGTAAGTGATGAGGACCTGGTCGTAGATCATATTGCATTAAGGTTCGTCCGATATAATTTGTGTGTATTCGGGAATCGTTATGTCCTGCTAGGTGCCGCTAACGACTCGTGGTCGAAAAGGTGTTTCCGTGTCACAACCGAATACATATAAACCTAACGGGTCACACACTTAACAGGTTGGAACAAACCAGTATAGATACGATTCGTCAAACGTATCAAGATAGGATCCGTCATGGGCACTATATAAGGAGATGCTTGAGGCTGTGGCTAGATACGTGAGTTGCTCCACCGAAATCTTAGCCGCCATCTTCCTAAGAGCTCTATCATGCGACTTGGTGCTAGCACACCGACGTACAGTTGTTCCTTCCCTAGACATGTGGATACCGTAGAGGCGCTACTGCGGTTGCTGTTGCGCTTGAGGATGATCTCCAATCTTCATAAGGAACTGCAGAGGTTGCTGGAGGAGACGACCGACTCGCGAGGACGTTGGATGATTAACTACGACCACTACATCGATGCACTTTACGTTGGACTAGGCTGCTCCAACTCTTCTTCCGCTGCTCTACGCGTCTGGTGGTAACGATCTGTGATCATCTTGTTGCTTAGTTTCCTAGTTTACGTGGTAGAATTTTTTGTATTGTTGCTATCGTAGCCTACCCGTATCCCTTCAAAACTATCATCATCAAATATACTATTAACGAAGAGGGAAGAATGCAAATCTCATGTCATAGGGTCCAAATACCTGATTATGGATGCTGTCTCATAACCAACGTATATCCTAGACTTTCAGAGAGGGTTCATTCTAGTACGCTGTGGTGGGGGTATAGATAAATAAACCTTGTGCCCAAATTTGCGACGATGAGAAATTTTCGGTGCTGACCCTTGCGCTAGTTGCATATGTGAATGGATGTTATATGCCGATGGTCTAAAATTGATGAGAGTTGCTATGTGCAGGAGTGCGTGTCCCCAACATGTAGTTAGTAAATTATAATTCTACAAAAGCGATTGGACAATAAATTTAATCCTTTTAATTAATGCCTCTGCTAGTCTATTCTGGGTGTGGACATACATTACGGAATACTCAACTTTAATTTCCATTGTCATGCAATAATCATCAAATGCCTTTGAAGTAAATTCTCCAGTGTTATCCATTCTGATGGACTTTACATGATGATCAGGGAAATTATTTTAAATTTTAATTATCTGTGAGATTAGCATTGCAAAAGTATGGTTTCTTGTAGACAATAAACATACGAGCGACCATTTCGAGGAAGCATCGATGAGCACCATAAAATATCTAAATGGCCCTAACAAGGGGCTGTATAGGACCGCAAATATCTCCCTAGATACGTTCCAGGAATACAGAGATTTCATCCTTCACTTTCAGAGCAAAATATCTAGTAATTAATTTCCCGGTGGCACATGCGGGGCGCACAAAATCTTCCTGATCCGGAAAATTCTTTACATCGATATTATGTCTCTGTGAATTATTAATTATATTTCTCATCATCCTAAGATCTAGGTGGCCTAATCTATCATACCAGAGAGAAAAGTTCAGAGTTTCTAAATATGGTTTTCAGGGCCGTATAGGCTGCGGGTGCTGTAATATTAGTGTAATATAGCCCAGTCTCATATGAAGGAAGTCGTTCTAATTCCCTTTTTCCAGTTTTTTCATGTTTTGTAACAAGCAGGTATTTCTTACCATACTTTTCTTCAGTCTCTACGTGGAAACCGCTAGCGCGAATATCCTTGAAACTTAGAAGAGTTCTAGTCAATTCTAGATAGAACAAGGCTTATTTAATGACCAAAGTTGTACCCATCGGGAGTATAATTGTGGTCCTTCCTGAGCCTATTATACAAGCATCGCTGTCCGCGATTGTAGTACGACTACCAACATTCTTGTTGATCCACTGAAAGAATTTTGTCTCTCTCAAGATAGTATTTATTGTGTCGCTATCAGCTAAGCATACTTCCTCCATAGAGCGCTAAACATGTTCTAATATAAAGTACTTTATTAATATGTAGTAGGAAGGAATCAACACATAAATAAAATACTTCAAATATCATAACATAGCATGCTATTATTAGTTGAATAAATGAATGAATTAATACTAGCCAGCCATTACTAGAAATAAATTGTTTAAGGCTCTACACAAGCAAACAACCATCATCCATGCAAAAGTATAACTTATTCCATACACAAAATAAATGACATTTAAAGTCTAATTGCATTCTATGCACTAGATTGAGCCCACCAAGAAGTTAGAGACTTCAGCTGCTATCTTCTCAGGGGTGACATGCTCTTCTTGCGAAATCATGGCGGCAGTTGTTGCAATGTCAAGGGGGGGGTGCGGCTGCAAGAGTGGAGTCCACCTCCATCGGTGTAGGCAGCTGCTGTGTTTCCTCCCCTTCAGCAAAGGCAAAGTGGGCTTCATGCTGCCCTTTGCCGCCCTTCTTATGTTTGGCCTTAAAAGCGTCAATGACGTGTTGCGGTTCTGCACAGATCTGCGACCAGTGCCCCCACTTGCCACACTTATAGCAGGTTTGGTCTTGTTGACCATAGGGCTTGGCGTTTCACTTTGGCTTGTTGGCCCTCCTTTCCTGTGGAGCATTTAGCTTGCATTTCTGGGATGCAACCTTGCCCTACCTTTCCCTTTTCTCCATTATAGGCTTCCACACCTTGAAGCTCCCAGCATTAGCCTCACGGTCAGTGGAGCTTCCAGGTGGCTGGGCGATCAAATTCTAGCGGAGAACGTCATCCTGAGCCTCTGCAACCTGCATAATATCAATCAATTCGGCATACTCCTTGTAGCTGTCTTGACGATAGTTGCGCACAGACTACACTGCACTGGGGTGGAAGGTGGAGAGGGTCTTCTCAATTTTCTGCTGATCTGTGACTTGCTTGCCATAGAGTTAAAGATTGGTACATATTTTGTGCAGAGCAGAATTGTACTCCCTAACCATCTTGAAGTCAACAAATCTCAATCGGATCCATTCTTGCTCTGCCTGAGGAAGAATGGTGTACTTTAGCTTCTCAAACCTCTTCTTTAGTGCAGTCCACAAGGCTAGTGTGCTCTTCTTTGCTGTGTACTCATTCTTGAGTGTGAGATAGAGATAGTGCCTGAGAAAATGAAGTGTCTGATTATTTTCCTCAGGAGTGGGTTTGGCATCCTTCGATGCACCAATCCCAATGGCAGCACAGAGCTTCTTGGCTCCAAATACAATCTCGACGTCGAAAGCCCAAGTCAAGTAGTTTTGGCTGTGCTGGGCCAGCTCCTCGAAATCCAGGTTTGTGATGTCTGTCATCTACATGCGCATGCAAAAAAATACATAAATTTACTACTAGTAAATGCATGAAATAAATTGGATAATGGTACAAAATATTCTCATAATGTTCGAGAATTTTCTATGCATTTTCTATAATTTTACTGCTAATTGTAGTGATCAAAGGCAATTTAAGCAATTATGATTAATCAAAATAGAAAATAAATACATAAAAGAATAGAAAATACTAATAATAGTGCTAAACATGCTTCAAATGCTAAAAAAGATGCAAAAATTGAATTCATGAGGCCATGTTCTGCTGGAATATGAATTTTTAGTGAATTCTGTAATTTCTAAGGGCTGATCCGCTGAATTTTCAATTATGATAATTTTTTCGCGTCATTTCAGAAATTCCAGGGGGCCTTTTACAAATTGTCAGTAGTTTTTTTTTTTTTTTTTTTTGGTTTGGTCCGAGCCATTTCTTTGGCCTATCACGGTGGACAAAAAGGCTGCAAAGGGGGGGTTAGGTTTTCCCTGCCCCTGTGCTGAGTGGCGGCGGCGCAGTGCCCTCATGGTGCGGATGGCTCGCGCGGCCGACAGTCGGCCGCGGCGAGAGCGGCGCGGCACACGCGGTGGTAGGTGCGCACGACGCATGACCTGGCGGCGGCAAGCGGGACCGGCGGAGGCGGCTTCGGGTCACCGGCTTGGCTGGCGCACGCACACATGTAGGCAGCGTGGCGCGACACGGCAACGGTGCGACTATAGCGTGGGCATGGTGGCGGCGCATAGACGGCTTCGGGCCAACGACGTCCGGAGCGGCGTGGCAATGGCACGCTCGTGCGGGACTGAGCGGCGGCGCGGCCGTGCAGACCAGGCTGCACTGTGGCGGCGCGGAGGGCCGATGAGGCGGTGGCGGCTTCAAGCGCGTGTGCGTCGGCATCAGGCGATGTGTGGCTAGTGAGCGCGCTTCATGACACGATGGCTTCAGGCCGGCGGCATCGGGTGCGCGGCTCGACCGTGTGTGGGCGGCCGGAGGGTTCTGTGCGGGGTAGTATGCGTCGTGTGCTGAATCCCCCCTTTTCCCTTACAATCTACAGTACAATCTTCATCTACCTCTCCATGCAATCTACCGATCAGCTTGGCTGGCGACTTCAAGTCGACTAGCGGTAGATTAAGACAGATTTGCACCGTAGAACATAATCTAGAAAGTAAAAAACTTGTGGAATTGAAAATGATCTAGAAAATACGATTCAATCTACGAATATCGCTTCGACGATTACCTTCTCAATCTGTGTAGGCCGAAGTGTAGTTGTGCTGATAACGTGTTGAGTAATCGTTGCTGGCGAGTCCAGTCCGATCGATCACCTTGTAGGAGAATCACGTACACAAGTGCAAGAATGAAAATTGACGCACAGAGGTATGGGGGACTTCTTTCTCTTCTTTATTTCTTTCTTCAGTAAGCACGTACATTGAATGTGACCCTCTATATATAGACTAGAAGACCCTGCTAGGGTTTGGATGGGGCGCCCACCCCATGGGGCGGCTGCTAGGCCAAGCCCATGGTTTTCCAACACCGATTTCCGAAGTCATATTAACTTTAGACTTGTATAGATTAAATATAGGCATGCTTATAATTAAATAGAATAGTAGCTCTATTTCTTTAAGAATAATTAATATAGACCTAATGATATTAGAATTCATCTTACAATATTTAATTCGGCTCAATAACTTTTTTCAATCAAATAATATATTTAATTGAAAAGTGATAATTGTGTCCATATCCACATCATCTGCATTGGCTTGTCTACACGTAGCAAATTATCCCAAATTATACTTTCTAATTATGTTACAAAGAATTGCTAAAAAATATAAAGTATGAAAGTATCCACTAATTAAAATCACTAGATACCTGTGCGCGCCTTGGCGCGCCGACAAAACGTCGTAGTAAGCAACTGCCAAGAAATTACTGATGGGGAATGGAATTAGGGTAGACAGGAATTATGAGTGGATGCTTTGAAGATACGAAAAAGAAACATAGCATTAGGCTGCTAAATCCCACCGTGACAAAGGTGAAGGAGATATGTCGTATCGATGGCAATATAGCACACGGATAGATAAGCAATCTGTAACAGGACACTTAACATGATGCAGTGGATGGTACAAAACAACGGAGTAGAAATGATAAGAGACAACCCATATAGAGATAATACAAAAAACGAGAGATGATTAACCGACCAACAGCAAGGCCGTCTGAAATCGGTAAAAGGAGTGTGTGCAGCCGAAGTGCAAGACAAAACATACAGTCCAAATGTTTGTCGACAGGAGCATATAGGTATATGTACAACACATAACTAAAACAGACTAAGATAAAGTAGAAAACAATGACGCTGCTGATAGCAGGAGAACAAAAGCTGCGTCTCAGCAGGAGGTCTTGTACGACACGCTGCAGAAAGACTAGAAGCAAACAGTCAGCTTGCGTCGAACGGGAAATGGGAATAACCTATCGGACAGGGAGCATAAGCGATGTATCTTAAAAAAATCATCCAACTTGGAAAAAAAATCAAAAAGTTCGTAATTATTTTCTTTCTTCGACGGTTTCATATGAAACAAAGTAGTCATCCAACCCCAGTGCTTGGGAGGCCCTGGCGCGGGCTGGATGGCATCACCGAGCTGTCACCGACGGAGGAGAAAGGGGTGCTTTTAAAAAATTGGCAGTACAGGGATACCAGGTGCCACCGGTAGAATTTTTGGTAGTATTATCAAGTTTTTGTCTCGTATTTATGGATCTGGCGGCGTACAAAAATTATTTGCAAATTTAGCCGCTTACCGCACAACCACCGTGCGGCATCCCACCACCGGCCGCCACATGTGCACGCCGCACGCCCGCCATGCGGTGGCGCCCATGGCCCGCCACATGTCCCCTGTCTGGAATTAGGGTTAGGGTTTAAGCGGGTTTCGAAGATTTTTATTTGAATTTTAAAATATAGCAAATGACTTCAAAAAATTATGAAATTGTACGTGGAGCCTCCCGACACAGTGTACTTGTTTGTGTAAAAATTTTATAATTTTATTCGTCTAGATTTTTTCTCGCAATTTCATATAAGCTTAGTGTTGATTAAATTTTTCTCGCCTTTCTATTCCACCTAAAGCTCGACCAATCAATCTATTTTTCTTTTCCACCGAAAGCTCCACCAAGCAATCTTGTCATTCCGTCACATCTTTCTATTCCACGTCTAATCCTTGTCCATCACATGCAAATTAAAACCGATCGCACAAGAGCAAGGATTCCCTCTTGGCTATAAATTAGCGAGCGACGAGCGCGATTTCATTTCACAATCGCTAGCTCGCTCACTCACTCTTTTGCTTGCTCTCTCTTTCGGTTGCTCTCTGTGTTGATTATATTTCCGGGGACATTTTAGCCTTATTAACCGCCGTTGTCATTATAAGCCAATTTAGCAGGTAATTTTTATCTCCATCAATTTTTTGTTGTTCGTAAATTATTTATTAACTGCGTACTTAAGTAGTTAGGTGCTAGGTTTGCTAGGTTTATCACTTTACCAAGAAGCGTACTTAAAAAGTTAGGTTTGATAGGTTTACCAATGTACCAAGAAGCCAATTTTTTGGCCATAGACTTGATCATTCGTAAATTATTTATTGAATACGTAGCATTGTTTTTGTTGTTCGTCAATTCTTCATTAGAAGCGAATTTACCTAATGTTACATAAATAATTAGTTCTAAATCCGTAATTTGTAGTTAAGAAAATATCATGTGATGCACTTACTGCTAGCGACGTTAATTAGTTATGAAATAATTAGTTTGTCTTAATTAATTAGTTTTAAACAATTAGAAAATACAAAAATATTGAAAGCATGCACTGCTAGTTATTCATGCAACTAATTATTTCATTGTAGTTTATAATGACATGCTAGTTATTCTAGTATGCATGCCCATGCTTGGCCAAAATAATGATAATATGCACTGCTAGTTACCATGCAAGCAATTAGTTACTACATACTCAAGTATACATGCACCATGCAATGAACACACACACATGCAATTAATATTTTTAGCAAAGGGAAAGAACAAGGGTTAACGTGTGTAATTATTGAGGTGAGGTTAATTAGTTATGAAATAATTAGTTTGTCTTAATTAATTAGTTTTAAACAATTAGAAAATAGAAAAATAACGATTGCATGCACTGCTAGTTATTCATGCAACTAATTATTTCGTGCTAGTTATTTTATTATCAATCTTCTCACTAATATTCCGTTTATTTCATGTGTTGCAAGCCATGTCTCTACCGGCGCTTCTGGAACACTTCTACGATGAGGACCATCAAAGCTGTGGATCGCCGGTGACACCGATGGCCCTTCGCCCCTGCAGCTTCGGGCGGGGAGGGATTCCTAGGAGCTGGACGATCGCTATGTCTCGATCCTCCAGGACACATGCTTGTTGCCCCTTGCGAGGCTGGTGTCCCTCGGACGTCGGTTCCTCCTAGACGCCAGCCTGCTGTCGGCACTTGTCGACAGGTGGAGGTCCGAGACGCACACCTTCCACTTTCGGTGGGGTGAGATGATGGTCACCCTGTAGGACATCTCGCACTTGATCGGTCTCCCGATCTGAGGTAAGCCACTTGTTTCGGGCCCTCTGCCGGTGCATTGGAAGGCCATGCTGGAGCAGCGGTTCGGCCAACCTCTCCCGGAGGGTGCACGTGGCGTCCCCCAGGCTTGGCTGAGGCAGTTCGATGATTGCCCGCAAGGTGCACCTGACGAGGTCATTAGGACACACCTCGTAGCTTACCTTCTTCAGCTCTTTAGTTGGGTCCTGTTTCCAACCACACAGGGCGATTAGTGCTACCCCAGCTACGTCCACCTCACTGAGTCATTGGTTGACGTAGGGGCTGGGCCGATGTCTCAGTACAGCTGAGGTTGGCCGTTCTTTGCGCCATACACCGGGGGTTGTGTGACACTTTGTGGCGTGGCACCGGTGGTACCCCCAACCTAGACCTCTGCTACGTGCTCCTGCAGCTGTGGAGTTGAGAGCACTTCCCGGTTGGGCGGCCATCCATCGAGATAGCAGTGCACCCGTATGCCCCCTCCCCCCGATCAACGTGATAGATGGGCCCACCATGGGCTCACAGTGGACTACTTGCCGTCTACGCTGGGCCAAAGACAAGCCGGTGAGGTGCTACTCATTGTACCACAACAAGTTCAAGTCGTTGCACGAGAGCGACATCATCTGGTGTTTATGGCTGCCACACGAGTTGTCCGTGCAATGCACCTAGGACATCGGGTTATGGAGGACGACCTATCACCTGGTGTTCGCACATATGGTGGATCCTTACACGCCGCAGCGCTCAATATGCCACTTTGGTTCATACCAGGTCGTGCCCCGCGAATGGCAGGCTCCTACAGCGAACCGTACACTTGTTAGTCAAATTTCATCCGAGTAATATTTATAGTTCTTACGTCTTCTTTTCTAACATCAATCCTTCCAGAAATACAGGCAATCAAGGACGGGTGGGCATATAAAGGATTGGCACTCGGTCCAACAAGAGTGGACTACGACATGGACAGAGGAGGCGCACGTGGATGTCTTAATTGAGCGACGTCCCTACAACCCTGAGACGTATGGTGCGTACTTGGAGTGGTACGTACCACGTACGCACGCAAGACTCACCATTCCTCCACCGGAGCGCCCGAAGCTGGTGTTAGAGGAGACACACCAGGAGCGCCTCTGCCACGCATACGATTGTCACAGCGCTTCACGGCGTGACGATAGCGTAGGACACTTACAACCTCTGGTCGTTTTATTGATGATTTTTGTACTCTTCGTTAATGAACATGTTATGTACGTCACTACAGTTGGAGTGGGCACAGTGCATCTTGGGTGCATCGGAGGCTGCCATCGACAACCCAAATAAAACATTGGTGGGGATGCTAAAAACTTTGAGGTACATCACCGCGGAGTTGAAGAAGATAGTAAAGAACTTGAGCTGCGGTCGTTTGACGGACAACGTCCCGCGCATCGGGCACCAAGTGGGGGGCCATGCTCACTCGCTAGGTCAGCAGGACCTAGCGAGTCCGGCCGATGTCATAGCGTTCCCCATTGGTCATCCGTGGGCCAGGTCGGCAGGGAGGTAAGTTATGTATAAATCTACGTTATATTTTTTGGTTATGCCATACGTTGCGCTAACATCATGTCGTTCTCCCGCCGCAGGTCCATCGGGACGAGTCACTTCTACCAGCCGCGTTCGATACACAGACTAGCGCTCCCCGTTGGTCATCTACACTAGACACTTGGGAGGTACATAATTCTCAGTTCACGTCCCGAGTGTTTATCTATACTAACATCATTCCGTCTTGTAGCCTTCAGTTGACCGTGAGGGTGACGGCTAGTTCACGACGACTGATGATGATGACACAAGCCTCCCAGCTCCTACCAGGGAGTAGTACATGTCGTCAGGGTTTGGAGCTTATGCTGGGCAGAGCTCCTTCGGGTTCGCTGTTCCACCGTACGTTCAAGGGCAGAGCTCCTCCAGGTTGGCTGGCTATAACATCCTGAGTTTTGGAACTTTTAGAAAATTTTAAAATAAAAAGAATCATTTGGTTTTGATGAGAATTCGAAGCTTAATTGAGATTTTACAAGAACTTTAAATGATTAAATCAAACTCTAACTAAATTGGTTCGATTTCTCTAGGAAGTTTGCTGGAGTTCTTCCTTATCTCCGTTCATTTTGTGTTCTCCTTCGGTCCAGTTTTTTATCCTTCTCTGGACGACCTCCTTGTTTAGACCATCCCAGGTTTGGACCTCCTCGTTGTAAAAACCTCCTCTTGTTTCGATCTTGACCGTTAAGACCTCCCCTGTGAGATCTTAGCCATCAAGACCTCCCCTTGTTTTGATCTTGACCATTAAGACCTCCCCTTGGAGATCCCAACCGTCAGGACCTCCTCCACCTCTGGTCCTTTTGCAAAGACCACCTTGGTGGGTTAGGACCTACCCCGCCTGAGCTCTGACAGCCCACGTTGTCGGACCTGGCCACTTTATCCTTTTTGTGCCGAAAGTCTTTTAAGCATTTAATGTCGTTGCAGCACATTTAATGTTGTCTGGAACACATTAAAATGCTATCACCTCCTGTGTACCTCTTTTTCCCTTTTGTCCCATCTTTTACCTACTCATGTCCTCTTTTACACCCATCTTTGAACATGTGTGCCCTTGAATTCCTCACAGCCCAGGCCTTATAGGCTTGAACAACACTTCCTTTTACCTTCTTTGAGAACTTCTCCCCAAGCTCTGGACCTCCTCCAACCTTCCAAGTTTTTGTGTTGGTTTTTGTAGGTTTTCTTTGAAGTTCTTTTGGCCTTTACTTGAGCTTGCTTTTGAGTTGGTTTATTTTCTTTCGTGTAGATTGCGACGGCGCTGAGGAGCCCGAGTACCTTGAAGAAGAAGATCCCCAAGCCTTCGAGCAAGGCAAGTCATACCCTTGATCATATTGACACTCATTATTTCACTCTATGTATTTCTGTTTCAAGCTATGTATTACATGTATACTTTACTTAGTATTTCAATACCAGTGTTTTACACTCTTAGATAGACCTAACTTCTTGGTATGGCCAACCTTGCCATTGTAACTAAACTTGTTGTCACCTTAGTGAAAACCTAGTTAATTCTTTAGTGTGGCCAGGACCTTTATGAAAAGAAATGTTTAGCTCTACTTAGACCAAAATCTTGTTTTGAAAAGTTTTTGCCAAAGACCACTGTTTTATCTCAAATCTTTTGATCATGGCATTGGGTTGTCATGGAAATCTATTTTTCAATTGAAAATAATAGAAAATGGTTTAGACTTGGGCGAACCTTGGTTTTTCTTGATTGGTGGGTGCACGGGGAGTGCACGGGTGCCGTGTTAGCCGGTGCCCCAGGGTTGAGGATGTCGTCCAGGTCAGTTAAAGACCGGTATTTGAGCATTACTTTGCTAAGCCCCTCGTGCAACCACAAGTCCTGTATGGGCGGGACCTAGCCGAATAATTTGTGATATCTCACCATAGTTGTTCTTTTGGATGTGTGGGTGGTCTTTCATGGCCTGTCTTTCATGACTGTTTTATTCCCACTTGGTGCAAAAGGGTGCCTGAACTCTGCGGGTGGGTAGCCCAAGGGGGGTGAAATCTCAGCGAAGGGGGTTGTGGTGAGAAGGAGCATTGTAAAGGCTTTGTGATAACCAGATAGTCGCACACCTTCGGAAGTGTGTTGTCGGATATTATATTTTGGTTATCTCTTGTGGGGAAAGCTGTACACCTCTGCAGAGTGAAAATCTATTCGAATAGCCGTGTCCACGGTTATGGACATGCTGGCAAAGCCTCTCTTAGTTAGTCTTCGGTTTTGGTTTTCAAATGGTTTTGGAAATTGTTTTGGGTTTCTACCCAAGGTAATATGGGCGAGGAGCCCAGGGCAAGGAGCCCTTGGCGGTTAGCCAGGTGTTAGGAGGTTATCCTACACCCTCAACATGGTTATCGATAAATCAAAAACCATGTTGTAAAATGAGTTTTATGTATAATGTAATCAGCTTTACAACTTACCTACTCGTATTTAAATGAAATCTGGCTTTATGCAAACTAACCCTATAAGCTCACCCTTGTGTATCTATTATGCATGTCATTCTGTTACCTTGACGGGTGTGGCTTGCGAGCACGGTAGTTGTGCTCATTCTTGCTTGAAATAACCTTTTGAGATGGTGATGAAGCTTTTGTTGATGATCAAGAAGTTATGGACAACTAGGATGCGCTCTCCAGCCAATTGCCTATGGTGTATTGGATGGACTTGTCTTTTGTTTGCTAACTTTGTAATCAACTCCTTTGTTACTAATTTAAGTATCGTGGATTTATTATTATCATTTGTGCTATGTGGACTAGCCGTTGATCCTTGGGACTAGTTCGGAAAAACACAGGAGACGTAGGGATTTTCCAAAGCTCCACGACCTCCCTCGTATGGTCATGGGATTTGGGGAGGTTCTGGGTCTGCGCGACCTCCTCTGGTCAGGTCTCAGGACCTCCAGGTGGTCCTACTGGGCCTCTTGGGAGGTCCTGGTGATTATCTCGAGGTGGCCATGCTGGACCTCCTGGGAGGTCCTAGTGACCTTTAGGAGATCTGGGAGGTCCTCTCGGGAGACCTCTGGGTCAGGTTGCGACAAGTGGTATTAGAGCATCTTGGCTGCAGGTCGAAACCTAATAGAATGGTCGTAGAGGAAATCCAAAACTTAGTTTACACAACAAAAAAAAGTAAATTGCCCTCTTCTTATCTGGCTCGTCCCTCTAACCTTATCCCCTTCTTAGTGTCTTTCTTATCCTCTGCCTTCTTCACTGTTTTATAAAGGTAATTGGATCCTCTTTCCCTGAAATATCTTTAGGAGGTCGTTAGCCTTAGTGTTTTAGGTCTCTCTTTTGTTAGGACCTCCCTGGGTGTGATCATGAGTGGTCGTTCTTTTTGCAAATACCATCTCTTGTGACCACGACCTCTTTGCTTGCAGCCTTGAGGGCAGTAAGTCCCGAGTAGAACGATAATTAGTTATGATTTTTGTTGAAAGAATTCTTTCTGTTGGTTGTTTTGCCTGATCCCATTAACTTCTTCGTTCCTTTTCTCAGCCTTTGGAGCTCAGTCAAGATGGTGACCAACCAAAATCGCAGTGGTAGTTCGAGTAACCTTAATAGACAAGTGGAGGAAGAGCCTGAGAATTTAGCCGGGTGGAGTAATTATAACAGAAGAGTTGAGGGCGTGCAGTAGAACCCAACTCCACTGCCACCACCTCCTCCAACTGAAGGTCCTACCTGGACTCAAATGATGGCTAACCAAGCTCAGTTGATGAACTTGCTTTCTCAATCTATTTCCAACACTCAATCATTGCAAGCAACAGCAGTAGCTCATCCCCCTGTGCTTGTTCCACCTCCTCCAAGGACTAATATTGCTGAGTTTATGAGGTTAAGACCTCCCACCTTTTCCAGTAGTGCAGAGCCTTTGGAAGCTGACGATTGGCTCAGAGCAGTAAGTAGGAAACTGGATATTATCCAGTGTTCTGATCGTGAGAGGGTGCTCTTTGCCTCTCACTAGCTCATTGGACCGGCCTCCGAATGGTGGGACAACTTCACCCAATCCCACGTTGATCCTCAGACCATCACTTGGAGAGATTTTGAGCAGGCTTTTCATCGTGCCCATATTCCCCAGGGCATGATGACCTTGAAGAAGAAAGAATTTCGTGCTCTGCGTCAAGGTAATCGTACAGTTAATGACTATGTGCACAAGTTCAATCAGCTCACCAGATATGCACCTGAAGATGTGACAACTGATGAGTCCAAGCAAGAGCGTTTCTTGGAAGGTCTCAATGACGATCTTGCTGTTCAGCTGATTTCTCAAGACTACACAGATTTCCAACAGCTTGTGAGCAAGGTCATTCGCCAAGAGGGCAAGCACCTTGAAATAGAGAACCGAAAGAAAAGAAAAGCAGTGTAGCAGATCAGTTCTGGGAGTTCTTCGAGGCCTAGAACCTCCCTATTTCAACCTGGGAGACCTGTGACCTCCTCCCCTTCTCCTGTGCCAATCAGACGTCCTAGCACCTCCAGCCCTCAAACGACCTCCCCAGGAGGACATCTTCAGAAGAAGTCGCAGTGACCTCTGCAGTTGGGGTTACCTGTTTCTATTGCAATGAAGTTGGGCATTATGCCAATAAATGCCCAAAGAAGTTACAAGCCACCACCTCAGTTTCAGCTTCAACCCGACCTGGTCAAGGACCTTCTTCTTCTGGCAACAACATTACAGTGAAGGCTTCGGTCCAGTATATTAGAGGACGTGTGAATCACGTCACTGCTGAAGAGGCTCAAACCGCATCAGATGTGGTTCTTGGTACGTTTCCTGTCAATTCAGTACCAGCAACAGTTCTTTTTTATTCGGGAGCTTCTCATTCTTTTGTTTTGACCAAGTTTGTGGGTGAAAATGGGTTGGCTATATCTCCTTTAGTAAACCCTATGCTGATTCACTCTCTGGGCTCAGAAATGAGGACTAGCTCCTTGTGCCCAAATCTTACCTTGGAAATCTTGGGAGTACCTTTTTCTGCAGACCTAGTGGTCTTGCACTCCCAAGGGTTAGATATAATTCTTGGAATGGACTGGTTAGCAAAGAACCAAGGTCAGATAGACTGTGCCAGAAAGTCAATTGTGCTCACCAATGAACAAGGAGTCCAAGTAAAGTTCAGTCCCGAGACCTCCTTTAGAGAAGGTCATATCCTTGCTTGTTTGAAGAAAGTGAAGCTTGAAGACCTCCCTGTGGTAAGGGAGTACCCAGATGTGTTTCCAGATGAGCTACCTAGAATGCCTCTAGACAAAGACCTAGAAGTTGTCATCAACTTAGTCCCAGGGACAGCACCAATCTCTAAAAGGCCTTACAGATTGCCTGTCAATGATCTTGTGGAACTGATGCAACAAATTGAAGAAATGCAAAGCAAAGGTTTTATTAGGCCGAGCTCTTCACCTTAGGGAGCTCCTGTGATCTTTGTGGCAAAGAAAGATGGCACACAACGTATGTGTGTGGATTACAGAGCACTTAATGATGTCACAGTCAAAAACAAGTATCCATTACCTAGAATTGATGACCTATTTGACCAGTTAATGGGAGCTGCAGTGTTCTCCTAAATTGATTTAAGATCAAGTTATCATTAGTTGAAAATCCGACAAGAGAACATCCCAAAGACAACCTTCTCAACTCGTTATGGGCTTTATGAGTTCACTGTTATGTCTTTTGGGTTAACCAATGCTCCTGCTTACTTTATGAACCTAATGAATAAAGTGTTCATGGAGTACTTGGATAACCGTGTCGTTGTCTTCTTTGATGACATCCTAGTGTACTCCAAGAATGAAGCAGAGCATGAAGAACACCTTAGGGTGGTCCTAGACAAGCTTAGAGACCACCAGCTTTATGCCAAATTCAAAAAGTGTGACTTTTGGATGAAAGAGGTCACCTTTTTGGGACATGATATGTCAGCTGCGGGTATAGCAGTTAACCCTAGTAAGGTCCAAGATGTGCTAGATTGGAAATCACCCAAGTTAGTGCCTCAAGTTAGAAGTTTTCTTGGCATGGTAGGGTATTACCGTAAGTTTATTAAGGGTTTCTCAAGACTAACAAGATCTCTTACTCAGTTTCTTAAAAAGGAAAGCAAGTATGTGTGGACACCAGCTTGTGAGAACAGTTTTCAAGAACTAAAAAAGTGTCTAACCTCTGCCCCGGTACTTGTTTTGCCGGATATCCGTAAAGACTTTGAAGTCTTTTGTGATGCATCCCAGTAGGGCCTTGGTTGTGTTCTAATGCAAGAAGGAAAAGTAGTGGCTTATGCTTCCCAACAATTGAAACCTCATGAAGCCAACTATCTCACACATGATTTGGAGTTGGCAGCCGTAGTGCATGCCCTAAAGATCTGGCACCATTACCTTATTGGTAATCGCTATGAGATCTTTACGGACCACAAAAGCTTGAAGTATATTTTCACTCAACCTGATCTCAATATCAGGCGGAGAAGGTGGTTAGAGCTTATAAAAGATTATAATCTTGGCATACACTACTCATGAGGACATCACTTCCATGCATACAACCAACACTCCTCACAATATTTCTGAACCTATGCACTTGCAAGGCCCAATCACAAGAGCTCGTGCACGTCAATTGAACCATCATGTAACTTCATTTCTAGGAGTGCATTTTGTTTCTAATAAGAATATGCTGCTACCTAATGCATGTGATCTTCTTTTAATTAGGAACTTAGGAGCTAATCATGAAGAGAACCTTGTACAATCCAATTCGGCCACCAGAGACAGCACCGACTTCAAACGTGCATAACTTTCACATACGAACTCCGTTTGAGGTGCACACGTACTTGATTGAAAGCTTATTTTGTCCTCTTTCCAATGGATCGACCTCACCTCCAAATTCCTTCTGAGTGCACCGCAATCGCCAAAATAGTTAGAGGCTATTTTTGAGTCGAACTTGAGCCCATGGGCCTTGTAACCCTAGGCAGCCTGTACTGTTCATGTGGTTACTGTTCATGTGTGAACAGTACCATCGCCCCCTTCTTTCACCTCTCCCTCCTATACATAGTGGCCACCGCCGTTAGGGTTTGGCGGATTTGTTTGCTTAGTTTCTCCATTGTGAAAACTCTTGTTCTTCGCTTGTGTTGACTCGGCCAACCGTAAAGAAACTTTGTGGAATCCCACCTTTTGAACTCAATTATATATTTGCAATTCAGATTGCTTGTTACTTTGTTCTTGCTTGTTCTTCGATTGCTTGTAGGTATTGATCCTCGTGATCAGGTCAATCGGGTCATTGGCACGGTTGATAACAACTCAGTGATTAGTTCAACGATTGCTTGGTTTATACGTGCTGCGTTTGTAGCCTAGATCGTGAGAGTTAATCATCACCCAATCGAAATTTATCCTTCTCATCGAAAGATCGGGACAACTATAGTTCATCAAGTGGTATCAGAGCTTTCGTTCATCGGTGAGATTTTTTTCCCTACTGTCCAAAGCCACGAAAATAAAAAAAATTAGGTTTAGCTCATCGTCCATACCAATCTGTGCCTTTGCAATTTTCTTTTCAGTATTTTGCTTGTTGAATTTTTTATTGCATCGTCATTTCAATTGCTGATCTCTAGTTTAGTTGGAGTCTAGTTCGTCATTGTCTAGTTGTATCTCGTGTGTTCCTTTGCGTAGCTTCATCGTTGTCGTTTCCACATCGTGTGTGTTCTTGCTCCCCTACCACGCCACCACCAATTGCTGCGGCGCCACCACAACCCCCCTACCGCGCCACCACAGCCCCCCTGCCGCGCCACCACAACCCCTCCTACCGCACCACCACAACCCCCCTTTGTCGCACCACCTCAGCCCCCCTCCCCCTTCCGCGCCCCGACATCTCGCTACTGCGCCAATTCCCTAGCATCTCGCTGCCGCGCCACCAAAAAAAAACAAAGAGTTAGGGTTTCGGGTTGAAACAAAAAAAAGGAGAGAGAGAAAGAAAAAAACAAAAAAAATATAGCAAAAAAAAAGAAACAGAAAAAAAGAGAGAAAGAAACAGAAAAAAAACAGAAGAAACAAAAAAAGAGTCTCTTTGTCTGAAATTTGAAAACCCGATCAAACCTTTGACAAATATAGTGAAATTTTGTGGAGTCCTTCTTGATACACCCACAAAGTTCCACAAAAAAATTGAGCACATTTGGCCCAGGGAATCAAAAGTTATAGCAATTTCAATTTGAGACGAGTTTGTTTCCGACACACCATCAGTAAAACGGGCATAACTTTTGCATACGGAGTCGGAATTCAATGTTCTTGTGCTCGTTTTGAAGCTATAGATGATGCGCATCTGAAAATATAACATGCAAAGCGCCTGTTGCCCTCCAAGACCCCCATAATCGGCCATCTTTAGCCCCAAAATTGCATCGCAAGTTTTCTATTTTCTATTTTTGGCGATTCTTTCGGTCTTTCCTCTGGACTTTGGGGTTCATCCAGTTGAGAAAGTTGTAGATCTAGTCGAAACCTTTCAAACAAGTATATATAATCCATATAAAACTTTGCCTTTTCATCGTTTGAGACTAGCTGTTGTTTCTGCTCAATCTAGAGGGTTGTTCGCGTTTTTACCGATATCGCTATTTTATGCTCTATATCGCGCGAATAATCTTGTGCCCTTAGAAAAAAGTTTGATTAATTGGCTAGCGTCTCTCCTAGCACTTGTTGTGAGTCTTTCCATTGCTTACATTAAGTCACATTAATCTTTGCGTGTGTGTTCCTACAATTTGCTTCATAGGACTTTGATTCGCTAGTTCTGATTAGGCTAGGATCAGCAACATTTGACTAGTACTTTGAACAATTTTTCAACTTGCATTGCTGATTTGATTGTTGCTAATCCTTTCTACATATATTACGCCTGTCCAAGCTCCACTAACCGAACAGGTACTGCACCCTTGCAATCACTTTGCTCATCACTTGTGTCAGACTTATCACGAACCAGCCACCGGTTGCACCACCTATTTGCTTTGGTAAGAATTTGCAAGATCTTGGTAAGAGCTTGAGCGTGTGTGACTTGTAACCACCAGAACCTAGTATTTCATAGGAAATTTTATACATTCGTGTATTTTCCTTATTGGTACTAACAATGCAGGTTCAGGGTCACATGGGAGTAGGACCAACATTGAGGATGATGCACCTCTCACGCCTCGCACGAAAGACATCATGCTGCGCTTTTCACGCTTGCTGAATCAACATTCAGAGCGTATTGAGGGAGTTTTGGATCGCACCAACGACGACCTTGCTGCGATTGCTACACGTGTGGAGCAACTTGAAAGCTCCACCTCCTCGCTCATCGTCGGCATTGCGCAAGCGCGCGTAACCCATCCGTTGCTAGCTCATTGGCGATGAGATAGAAGATGAAGCAAACCCATATGTTCGCGTCTGATCCGATGGTGATTTCAATCCCAACAATGATCGTGACCATCGGCAACAACGCTTCAATCGACAAGGTATGAGAAGAGACCCACTACGTGAGGTACGTGATCGTAACGATGCACTTGGAAAAATTAAATTCACTATGCCTCCTTTTGCTAGCAAATATGATCCTGATGCTTACCTCACATGGGAGTTAGCTGTAGACCAAAATTTTGCGTGCCATGAAGTTCCTAAAAATAAAAGGGTTAGGGCTGCTACTAGTGAGTTCACTGATTTTGCATCTATTTGGTGGAATGAATTGTGCCATAATGAACAACACATACCTAGAACATGGAATGCTTTGAAGAGAGCTATGAGAGCTAGATTTGTGCCTTGATATTATTCTCGTGATTTGCTGAATAAATTACAAAGTTTAAGACAAGGTAGTAACACCGTAGAAGATAACTATCAAGAAATGCAAATTGGTTTGTTACGTTATGGTTTAGATGAAACTGAAGATGTTAAAATGGTTAGATTTTTAGGATGGCTTAATCGGGATATTCAGGATATTTTAGATTATAAGGAGTATAATTCTATCACCCGTTTGTTCCATCTTGCTTGCAAAGCTGAACGTGAAGTGCAGGGAAGACAGTCTCGCTCCCGAGGCTCTTTTGGAGTTTCTTTTGCAGGTACACAGAATCAGGTGCAGTCTTTGGGCAGGGCACCACCCCCTGCTATCCCTGCCACTCCTAACCATCCCCCACCCCCCTCTGGCCATGGGCGACTAGCAAGCACCACTCCCCGAGCCTCCGACGCAAGCAAATCAACTTCAGTTCAGCAAGCTAAGAGTTCTACTTCAGTTGCTTCCACCGGGAGAACGCGAGACATACAATGCCCAAATCAGCGAGCACTTCTTGTTTGAGACGATGGTGAGTATACTTCAGCTAGTGATATTGATGAAGAACATACATTGCTTGTAACTGACCCCGCAGGTGAGCAATATGAATCTGAACACGACGAAGAATGTTTTGGAGCTGAAACAAGTGATAAGTCTTTAAGCATAATTGTGAGGCGTGTCCTGAGTGCTCAAATGGAGCGTGCAGAACAAAATCAACGCCATAATCTGTTTTGAACAAAATTTGTGATCAATAAGCGTTCTTGTCGCGTGATTATTGATGGATGAAGTTGCAACAATTTGGCTAGCATTGATATGATTGAGAAGCTTGCCTTGATCACACAACAGCACCCTCGTCTTTACTACATTCAATGGTTTAATTCATGTGGTAAGCTGAAGGTAACTCGCATTGTGATAGTACACTTTTCTATTGGTTCATATCATGATTATGCTGATTGCGATGTTGTACCTATGCAAGCATGTTCATTACTGTTAGGTAGACCATGGCATTATGATAAAGATATTGTGCATCATGGTAGGACAAATCAATATACTCTCATGTCAAAAGAAAGCGAATCACTTTGCTGCCCATGTCTCCAGAAGCAATTTTAAAAGATGAATTAGAGAGAGCTAATAGAGAAAAGGAGAGTAGCAAAAGTGAAAATCAGATTGTAGCTAAAGAACTTGCACCGCACAAGAAGAAGGAACCTAGTTCTAAGAAAGGTGAAATTAAATTGAAAGGTATTGTTTTGTTAGCTACAAAGTCTGATATTAGTGAGGTAGAAGCTGGTCATTCTGTTTGCTATGCTTTAGTGTGCAAGGCAGCGCTGTTTCCATTTGAGGATATACCCCCTTCTTTCCCTCCTACTGTTGCTCACCTTTTGCAGGAGTATCATGATGTATTTTCGAGTGAAGTACCGCCGAGGCTGCCCCCAATTAGGGGCATTAAACATCAAATTGATTTCATCCCAGGAGCTTCCCTACCCAACCGCGCGCCATACCAAACCAACCCGGAGGAGACTAAGGAGATTGAGCGTCAAGTGCAAGACTTGCTTGACAAAGGGTACGTATGCGAGAGCCTTTGTCCATGTGCTGTTCCTGTACTTTTGATTCCAAAGAAAGACGGCTCATGGCGTATGTGTGTTGATTGTAGAGCTATCAATAATATTACCATTAGATATCGTCATCCTATTCCTAGGTTAGACGACATGCTTGATGAATTAAGTGGCTCTACTGTGTTTTCTAAAATTGACTTGCGTAGTGGCTATCACCAAATTCGCATGAAATTAGGAGATGAATGGAAAACAACATTCAAAACTAAGTTTGGTTTATATGAGTGGTTAGTGATACCTTTCGGTCTAACTAATGCATCTAGTAATTTCATGAGATTGATGAACGAAGTTTTGCGTGCTTTCATTGGAAAATTCGTGGTGGTATATTTTGATGACATACTGATATATAGCAAGTCACTAGAGGAACATCTTGATCATTTATGTGCTGTTTTTAATGTTCTATGAGATACATATTTATTTGGTAAACTTGAGAAGTGCACCTTTTGCACCGATCGAGTATCGTTTCTTGGCTATGTTGTTACTCCACAGGGCATTGAAGTTGATCAGGCCAACACTACTACAGAAACGGTTTATGTTTAGAACCGTCTGTGATACTCTGACTTCACAGACGGTTCGTGTACAGAACCGTCTGTGATACTCTGACTTCACAGACGGTTTATGTTTAGAACCGTCTGTGATACTCTGACTTCACAGACGGTTAGTGTACAGAACCGTCTGTGATACTCTGACTTCACAGACGTTTCGTGTACAGAACCGTCTGTGATACTGGCATTCACAGACGGTTTTTATTTAAAAACCGTCTGTGATAGTTCATTACACTAACTAGTTTTTTTACAGATTTTTGGCTAGCCTCAGGAATTGCTAGCCATGCCCTCTGAAAACAAGCATGCAGAAAAACAGATACATCACAGATAGTCAATTGTCGACAAACTCAATCTGATCATTACTCAAAATAAATTACAAAAGATCACATTTGTTCAAGTATTGTTACAAAATAAATTTGATTACAATTGAGTCAATTATTTGCAGGTGGTTGAGAAGTGTCGTGGGGTGATGCATTTGGGTCGCGTGAGTGAAATTCTCCGGTGTCCTTAATAATCTCTGATAAGATAAAGCTGCAGAGCTTCCCTCGAATGTCCTTGATCTCATTCTCAAAGAGTCCATCTAATTCTATATTCAAGGCCTCTCGCTAGCAAGAGTAAAGTATTAAGCATATATATTTAAATGTATAATTACGAAATAATAATTTCGAGATTCACAAACCTCGGGATCCTTCTTCCTAGCTCTAATGATTTGCTCCATATGATGGCAAACGTAGATTGCACATAACTCATCATTTTTTTGCTGGCGGCACTGCAAAAATAGAATTACATATATCAGTTCGAGATGCGTTATTATGAAGTATGATATAGGATTATCGTGTTGTAGCGCGTACCAAAAATTTTGTCCTGTGTGTTAGTTCGGCGCTCTTTCCATCGTATATTCCTTTGTTGGCAACATAGTCGATGAACGACCTACATGATTCCAAAAAGTTAACCCCAAGACCTGTACGTGCAGTAGTCGTCTGCGAATCCATGACTCCAAGGTACGTTAACCCCAAGACCTCGCGTGCGACCCGGGTGTTCCTTGTTTCCCAGGGCCGTAGAGAGTATATCCTTCTCCCTGTCTACATGGAAGGAGCCTTGGGAAGTTTGGGCAGACAATTCACGCTGCAAGAAGTCATCATGTTATTATAGACACTATGACGTTATATATGGAGTTATTAACTAGGTAGTTCGACATACTTGCCAAACGTTGAGACACTTCCTCGTCTGCCAGGTTTGTGAAAGAGATGCTTCCCGAAGACGAGACTTTTGCCCTTGCTTTTAACCAGGCTAGGGAACGCGGGTCTGTGACTTCAGGAAACACGTTTGTGAGGACCCAGAATATTTAACTAGTAACACTTAACCTCCAAATGGTTCTAGCATTACTAATTAAACATTCTAAGCCTCGATGGACATATGCTTCCCAGAATTGCAGCATATGCACGTCAGCACAAAATTATACATCATTTCCATACAACATACATCACTAAGTTCAACAATGACATACATAAAGTAAAGTTATTACAAAAGAGCCGACCGGCCAAATAGAACGATAAACAAGAATGACAGCGGAAGCAAAAGGTGCCATAAGATGGCTAGAACAAAAGTCCACCGGTTAGCCAACATAACCCACAAGGCAACCGACCGGGCCGCCAAACTAGTCGCCCCGCAAGCTACCACAACACAGCTCACAAAAGTGAGGCCCCTCAAGCTCACCTTCTTCCTCTACAACAAATACATTTAAGCAAGATAACTGAGTACACAAGGTACTCGCAAGACTGACGTGTGGAATAGCAGACCTATTCATAAACTACATGCAAGCTTATTTAGGTGGAGGTTGTATGTCTCATTTTGCACAATGCCAACTTTATTTGCAATAATGTAATACAATTAAAAGCAAGTTTGCAAATCTGTTTTGTTGTCAAAATAACAGCAAGTAAAGATACATACAAGTAACCACCTGGAAGTGACTATCCCAATAGCCACCACAACATAGCACGAATCCCAGATTCGTACCACCCATCAAGTTTTAATTAAAAGGTTGTAGTCTAACTCTTGAAAGACCTTGCCAAGCGTGTCCATAACCTAGGACGAGGCTATTCGAATAGTTTTAACCTGCGGGGTGTACCAATGTACCCACATTCGGACGCCTTTAAGCCACAAGCACACTTAGAAGGTATGCGAAGCGCGGCTAAGTCCTACGAGACATTTTCCAATATTGTGTATCAACCACGAGCAGCTCGTATGGATAGAAACCCATACGCTTACATTGCAAGCGAAGGCGACAAATCCCATCACGGGTGAAGTCTTTCGGACACTACAATGCCCCCAACACCATCCCTCCTGCGACCCCCTGCGACCCGGAGCCAATACACGCCAAAGTACTTAGTCAAGAGAGGTCTCATACCCTCTAATGTGGTCAGCACGCTAAAATGCTTGGTTTAGTGTAACAAGATGTTCGGTCCTTGTTGACCCGGGCACCATTCCAGTCACACCCAAAATCACACCAATCATACCATTGTGCTCAAGTCTAAATCATTTTTGTTTTCAGTTTTGGTTTTCATAAATAGACATGGCACAGGGATGAAATTAAAGATCATAACAAGTTTTGTGTGAACAAGGTTATCGACAAGTCGATAACCGCCCATTTCTACCGGAAACTAAGCATGGCTAAGCAATTAATTCGCATACTACTAAGTGATAAGAGCTCATCCACGAACTCTAAATCACAGCAATAACCTAGGCTCAGTGGTAGTAGAGAATAATCATTTGTCTAAGGAAATGCATCTACTAGGTCAACTATTAACACAAAGTAGCAATGCATATATAAATTTGTAATCAACATAAATACTTAAAATACTGGGATTAACATGATCAAACTGCTTGCCTTGTTGGTCTTGCTCTTGCTGCAGAGGAGGATTCTCAGATTCAATATAATCTTCGGAACCTAACGTGAAAATACAACAAAACCAAATAAGAATGAAGAACACCAAACAAAACTCAACAGCAAAAGACATCCAAATCCCAAGAAATTTATACAGCAGCTAGAGGTTGATTTTAGACAATTTTAGAAACAAGAATTACTGCAATTGGACTTAGCATGAAAAAGTTATGATCAAAATTCATTCTCTCAGCCTATAAATTCTCTAATTTAAATACTGATATTGTTCATGGCGAAAATTTCTAGAATGATCTGGAACTTGAAATTTTTATAGCAGGTATATTATGACATCCTAATAACAACAAAGTTGAGTTTACTAAATTTGAAGTTATAATTATTTTCTTATGATTTTTTTCTAAGTTACAAAACTAGCACAATGCATTTTCCAGAACTAAAAACATATCCAAAACCTATTTCATATTAAAGTACATTAACAGAGGGATTTAACAAAATTAATCTTGCACAATTTGGAGTTATACAACAAAAGATATGCATTTTACAAGTTTAATTCTATTTTTGGGATATCCAAAATTGGCAGAAATCAAGTTATTTGAGTTACACCATTTTCTGTGACAAGAACATGCTCAATTACATTTTTATATTAAACTACAGAGGCATAAAAATTTATTACAGTTGGAAACATCTAAAAAGGAGTTAAAATGATTTAATTATGAATTTCTAAAGTTTTGAGACAATTTTTAGTTGATAAATAAATACTTACAGAAATGAAATCCAACTGAAACGGGAATAAACGACGTGGACGCACGAGAGCCCTCGATCTAACATCCTACGGCCCACGCACGCCGAGAACAGCGCACGTGCGCGATCTCTAAAAGGAACCCACCGTTGGATCAAGATCCAACGGCCCACGAGGAAGGATGCAACCGGACGGTGCGGTTGCCTCGACGAACCACGACCGTAGATCTAAAGATGAACGGCTCTGAGCACACCTCTAATCGAAAGGTCCGATTGCACACACGATCTCAGCCGCAGATCAAGCGATGGACGGCCTAGACTGATTTAGGCAACCGGATGGTCCGAACGCATACCAGATCTGGGCCGCAGATCGCAAAATGGACGGCGGTCAAAGATCGAAGTGCAACCAGGAGCGCTGACACGTGGGGCCGCATGTCAGTGACTGCGAGTCACACACGCAAGCTTTAACACACGTGCACAGTGCACGGGGTCCACATGGCAGCGAGACACAAGATTTATTTTAGAATAGGCAATTAATTACTAATGACCAATGATTAGTGATGATTAGCAATTAATGTGTCCTAAAGGCTTTGTGCGGAGGCGATTTACGGACTGAGGGCCCACACGCCAGTGACCCAAAAAGGTAATTTCAGACACATTTATTACTAACAATGATTAGCAATAAATAAACCCAAAATTAGCCCAAAAGACTTCTGGTTTTCTGCTTTAGGATTACGGGCCCACATGTCAGTGAGACATTAGGCCAGACTAAGACACCATTAATACTTCTAATGATTGGCAATGATTAAGCATTTACTGTGTCCTAAATATTTGACAACAACGGGAGCTTGCGCCCGGCAAATCCGAGTGGCTTTCACGGCTTGTCGCCGGCGACTCCGGTCGCGGCGGCGCCCACAAAACACCAAAATGGACTCGCAATAGCGATGCGAACCTAATGGTGGTGACCTCGCCGGCGGTGGGGGTCTAGAACGTCGGCGAGCCGAAAACATAGATGGAGCTATTTCGGCAAAACATGAAAATAGCAAAATGCTCCGCTGTGGTCCAGGAAAGCGAGTGCCAACACTTATAGGGACTAACAAGAAGCTACCTGAGCCAAGATGAGCTTCAAAAGATGGCCGAAGAAGCTTGAACACGATGGAGTTCACCGGAGCCGAGAAAGATGAAGAAGAAAATGGCAACCTGAGCAAAATGAACACCAATGGGTGATCAAAATAGCTACATAAAGGTTCCCATAAGCCCCTCAAGAAAGTAATTGCAAAAAGAACCACTTACCGGAGTTGGAGAAGAAAGGGGGTGAAATCTGCCGAAAATCTACAAACTTAAAATTGATCCATTCCTGAGAATGCAACCCAAAATTAAGTTAGGGGAAATATAAAGGAAGTTGAGGAGCTCAAAAGGGTACAAGAAAGATTGAAGGTGAACCACTGGACACCAAGATCGCCATTGGAGCTCTCGGGTCAACAATGGTGGATTGAAGGTTTGAGATGGTTTTGAGTTCAAACACAGAGAGGAGATAGGTGTGGTGTAAAGGAACACCAGGAGGACCTAGAGGGGGCAATATATAGGGAAGGGATTAGGGTTTCGAGCATGAACATGCGTCCATGGTGGGCTCGGTTCATGCTACGGCCATGGACCAAGAAATGATGGGAGCAGCTGAGACTCGGGACAATGGAGGAGAAAGCCTGAGCGCATTTAATGCTCCACAGAGAGACGTTGACGAAAGCAAACTTGAAGTGACACATCGAAGCCGCCCTCGCACTCTCTCTCTTTCTGCCATTGTCGCACGCGCGCATGGAGAAGCAGAAGAGGAAGAAGAACAGAAAAGAGAACGGTGACCGTTGGATTGAAAATGGACGGTCACGATTAAACGAGTTCGCGGACATCAGATTGCCCTCGGGAATGCGGGCGGTTGGATCGAATCAACGGTCCAAATTGAATAGTGCAACCGCACGGTCCGAATGCTCGCACGAACGTGGGCCGAGCGATCCAAATCCAACGGTCGAGATTGCACGTGCGCTAAAACAAATGCGGCTCGGTGCAGTTAGTTGGTTCGGCCGAGTCAAGTGGCTCGAACTTGAGCCCGACTCGAACCCAAGGAACAGTGAACTAGGTTTTAGATTTTAAAGAGACATAGACTTTTGAGGATTTATTAGAGGTAGCAAAATAACTCCAAAAATTTTGAAACTTTTACAGGAGCTTGCTGACTTAGACATTGACCTTGTGTAAAATTTTCAGAGGTTTTTATGCATTGAATTTTTCTCCAAAAATTCTACAAGGTACTGGTTCAAGGTTTGACTGAGATTCAAACAGGTTTGACTACCCTCTAAAAATATTCAAACAATTTCTAAAAATTGTGAAATTTTTCAGAGGGGTCACATACCATCCCAAGAGCTCAGGAAAAATATTTCCAGGGGATGATTAAAAAGGTTTGACAAGATTGTTTTTGAAGGATCAAGATTTGGATCAAAAGACTTGTGACTTTGTATTTCCATAACTTCTTGTACAACACTTGTTCAGTACAAACAGGAAACACATGATGTAAGAAAAATTTTAATTTCTACTCATTTTCTTACATTTGAAACACAAGCCCAAAATTGGGATGTTACAGCGTTGTCCTCCGCCGCCGCCCATTCATCATATTTTCCTGCGTATCCAGCGGTGCCGAGTCTATGCGGATGAGTGTTTCGTGTCTGGAGAGCTTTGTGTGACGCACTTTGCTCGTTAAATTCGGGCGTCGTCTTCATAGCAACAAAGGCATCCCATGTTTCTGCGTCAAGAATCCGATTGCGAAGGGCGTCTGACCCGTGCTCACGTACTTCGTGACAAGAATGCTCTTGAACGTCCTCCACGATTTATCGATCGTGAGCATCGCCGTCCGTTCCACGCGTGCCATGTCTACTTCTGGGATAGTGAACTTTTGTAATAGTTCGTCCACGCCAGCGCCTCTCGCTTCTTTCGCGATCCTTCCACCTTGGTGTGGTGATGGGGACCCGTTTCCTTGCAAGTATCCGCACATGGTCGGAATCTCATTCTTGAGCTCTTGGGACGCAGAGGGACCCCAAACTCACTAACCTCCGTGATGACCAGTCGGCCCACAGGCATCTTCGATTCTCCTCTGCCATCTCGCTTTCATGTCATTGTCGTCGACGGCAAAGATGGTGCCTCTGCCATCTGCAGCGTCGGCGACGGCGGGGAAGATGGTGCCTCTACCATCTGCGGCATTGGCGACGGCGGGGAAGATGGTGCCTCTGCCATCTCGCTTACTTGCTATCTATATAATTAGTTTGAGATATATTACTACCCAGGCTAGGGCCGAGGGTTAAGCACACCGAAGAAAACAAACCGATCGATACCAAAAGATGTGACTGAGCATTCTTTTCTTATTAATGCAAACAATGGAATGATCTAGTGTAATAACTCAAGAGCAGCCCTAAAGCAATGTTCAACAACTAGATGCTTTGCAAACAGACAACAAAAGAGGTCACCTATTGATAAAAATTCAACATACTGACACCACATTGCCTCCTAACAGCATGATTTCTCCATGAAAACAATTAATATTAATGTAAGGGCACAATGTTGCATCCTCAAATGAGCATAATTGAGTGACTAAACACAGAAGCTATTACAGAAAGATCACATGCAATTGTAGTTAAATGAACCAAGTCACAACTCAACCAAAAAATACAATTGCTAAATGAGTCATATGGCAACAACAATCTTACATGTCTTTGCAATCTCAGTCCTCTGTCAAAATCTCTTCACCAATCAATTTTGATAATTACAAAACAGATCTTGAGCTCAAACTACAACACATAAAGCATTCTATATCATATGTCTTCAGAATAATTCACAAATTTATATCAACAATAAGCCTAATTGACAGATTGAGAATAGAAATATGCTTAAGCTCAAGTCCTGTTTCTCATCATCTATTTGATTTCAGATTTCGGCTATCATCACAGAAAACATACAAGTGTATCTTAATTCCGCTATAACTGCAAAACAAATAGTACAAGAGCTCAAGTCTGTTTGTAAATATCTATATGATTTCAGATTTTGACTATCATCACAGAGCATCAATAAGGTATCATCAGAACCCATCACAGAGCATCAACAGAGACCATCACAGAGCATGAACAAGGCATCATCAGAACCATCACAGAGCATCAACAGAGCCCATCACAGAGCATCAACAAGGCATGATCAAAACCCATCACGAGCAAGGGAGGTGCGAGGAGAGGAGGTGGCGAGTAAGAGCACAACCTAGTGTCGGTCGCCGAGTCGGACCCATCACGAGCCCATCACGAGCATCAACGAGAACCCATCACGAGCAAGGGAGGTGCGAGGAGAGAGGTGACGAGTAAGAGCACAACCTAGTGCCGGTCGCCGAGGTCGGAGGCGGCGGTGTCGGCGCGGTGTGGGGGAGAGCGGCGCGCCGAGGTCGAGCGGCGATGTCGAGTCGGGCGGCGATGTCGAGTCCTGAGGCGGTGAGCAGGAGCCTAGAGGAGGCAAAGGAGCGCGATAAACTCAGGGGTGCGGGAGAGGAAGGGACGAGTGAGGAAAACCCTAGCGGTTCCCACCTTATAAGAGGCTATCACAGACGGTTATTTACTGTAATATCCCAATTTTCTGAGCTTAAAAATATTTTAAATAGTTAGTAGGAGAAAATTCACCATTTGAATTTTATTTGATTTTAATTTCAAAAGCTTAATATTGGACTTTAGAATCAAAAACATTTAATGTGAATAATCCCAACATGAACAATAGTCAAACTATTTTATTTGGGTTCTATGTGCTCAGATATATTTTCTAGATTTTTCTAGAATTTTTCTGAGTTCATTTGCTATTTTCTATTGCTTATTTGAATTTCTGGTATTTTCTAAATTAGAAAACCTATTAATAATCTCAGATAAATCCTTGGGCCTAAACCCATTCCTATTCCTAAACCCCGGCCCATTCTCCCCGCGCACCCGAGCCAGCGAAGCCGGCTCGCCGTGTATCTCACTTTGACATCACGGGTCCGCGTGTCGACCTCTCTCTCTCTCTGTCCGAAGCGCCGCTCGTTCTCCACCGTCCGATCAAGGAGGAGCGGCTGAGATGCGCGTGAGGTAGCAGGAGGGTCGAATGTTCCTTTCATTGTGGGTCGTTCGATCAAGATTCAACGGCCGATTCTTGAGTCCGTTCGCGGCGCACCATTTCGCACGCTCGCGCCCTAACCATAGCCAGCGGCGTGTGGGTCCCACCGCCACGTCATCATCGATCTCAGTCGGGACGGCGGGACTCCTCCGCCGCCCGCTTTCTCGCCGTCAGTGCCTATACCTCCTCGGGCCGCCCCTATATAAAGGAGCTAGCCCTCGGTCTCCACACTCCAACCGCGCGCGCCGCTCAAAACCCTAACCCTAGCGCGCAAAGCTCTGAGAAGCAATCTGCGCCGCGCAACTCCGGCGAGCTTGTTCTCGCCGTCGGTGCGGCGCGCCTCTTCGTCTGCACCCTCGGCATCGCACGGGCTCCTCTACCTTACGGTGGCCTTGGTTTCGCGGAAGACCACCGAGCCCCGATCCCGACGAGCCGAGACCGCGCGCTTCTACCTCACCGCCGGCCACCTAGTTGTCCCGACACGTGTGAGCACACGGTGTAATCCCCATCTCGCCCTCTACCTCTGGTGCCATCCGTCGCCGCCGTGGCCGTGGTCGCCGAGACCGTCGGGACCGAGCGCCACCAGCCATTTGTCGTCCACGTCGGTGCCACCTCGGCGCCGCGTCGGCGCCGTGCTCCGTGTCGCATGCGTGGCGCCCGATCATCATGCGTGTGCGCGCGTGGCGATCCACCCCGATCTCGAACCGAGGCTCGGTAGACCCAGTCTACCGTGAGCCGTGTCTCTGACGTGTGGGCCCCACATGTCAGGTTTTTCTTTTTATTTATTTCTTTTCCGGAAATCCTCGCTGACGTCAGCTTGCGCATTAAATCTGATTTTCCTTTAGGAAAATAATTCAGTAAATTCATAAAATTTGATTTTCAGCATTTATATGTAATTTCAAACTTCGAGAGCTCATAACTTTTGCATCCTAACTCCGATTGAGCCCATTCAAATTTCTAAATTTATCTAAATTCAAGCTCTATTTATCTGAGATTTTTATTTAATTTTTGGAGTTTGTTTTGCTTCTGTTATTTATTTGTTTTGTTTGTTTTTGTTTCGTTTGCGAGTAGACGTCGATTCGTCGGGGAATTTTGTGGAAGAAGGAGCACCCCAAGATCAAGACCAGTACATAGACCTTTTCCAAGGCAAGTCATACCTTTGATCATCTTGAACCCAGTTTTCAAATTACTTTGTGTTAAATTATTGCATTCTACTTTAATTATTTATTTAAATGCTTTGTGCATAGTTATTATCCAAATTGTTATCACACCTTGGCCTTGTATGTCATAATTCCTTGTCACCCTATATTGGTTGAGTTGGTAATATCATAGCACCAACGTGGGTTGGTTAGATGCGAGTACAATTGCTTAGCCATGCTACGAGTCTCACATCTCATGAAAGTTGCAAATATGAACTATGACTAAGTGACTATGGAACTTCGTGTAAAACTGTGTGCTATGTGTTGTTACTTTGTGATGGCATGTGTTGCACTAAAACCAACTGGGTGGTAAAGGATTTAGGCGAGGTAAGTGGTGGAGGCGTGTGACATGGTGGTCTATGTGATGGGAATGATGATCTTTGTGACTTAGTTAGAACATGGAAGTCTTGCCTTGGTCAATTAAGGACATAACTTTGTGCGCCATTGAACTGAGCCTTACTGTACGACCACATGCCTGGTATGGGACGGGCCTAACTTAGTAAGTTATGGATTCTCGGCATTGATGTTCGGTGGATAGGTTAGGGGTGTGTGACAGGTGGAGGTGTGACTACTTGGTGGTTGCATCGCGGGACGATTCGTCTTCCTGTCCCGGTGGTGTGTGTTATACCAATTCTATGTGGTGGTATAGCGGTTTGTAAGCACACTGGGAATGTCAATGTTTGAGATGAAGTTTTCGAACTGTTTTGTTACGATTGGTGCTTGCTACACTAGTTGTATCTTGTGGGTAAAGTGTACAACCTCTGCAGAGTGTTAATTAATCTATTCGAATAGCGCGTCATGATCATGGACATGCTCGGGGATTTCACACGAGGGGTAGTTTTCATAAAATGTGGGATGGGAGCTGTGTGACCTTAATCATATGGCTATGTGAGATAATCTGTTTAGCTGTGTGTCTTTGTGGAAACAACTGTTAAATTAATATTGTCTATTTGTTTTGATTTATGCTTTCAATCTATTATTCGTATTCAATTGCAAATGTTGCTTTTATGCAAAAGAACCACAGAAGCCTTTTCTTTGGAATAAGCCTGCATCTATACATTGCATTCTGTGGTATGATTTGCGAGTACGGTTGTGTACTCACGCTTGTTGTAAAACTTACGCCCAAACCTACTGAGAAGAGGAGGAGTCTCGCTTTGCTTTGAGGAGGAGTTCGTTGAAGGTGATCGTTCGTTAAGGTTTGGATCGATCGGTTACTGTGGTGAATTGGTGGGATCTCGCTGGAGTTTTCCGTTCATTCTTTGCTTTATTTCTGTTAGCCCTGCGAGGCTTAATAAGTGTAAACTCGACCATAAGGTCAAAACCCTTATTTGTTATTCAAACTAATCGTTTACTTTAATTATCGTTTGTGTGGATCGATATTTACCTATGTTAACCCTGTGTGCACTAGCGTGATCCTGGACTAGTGCAGTATACACAGAGGGTTCCAGAATCGTAATTTTGGGTCCCGACATTTACTAAAACCGTCTTTGATATATAATCATAGACGGCTCTATCTAATAACCGTCTGTGATACGTTCCATATCACAGACGGCCTTATTTAAACCGTCTGTGATAAACTTATATCACAGACGGTTTGTGTATAGAACCGTCTGTGATAAACTCATATCACAGACGGTTCTTAAATAGAACCGTCTAAGATAAGCTCATATCACAGACGGTTATATTAGAACTGTCTGTGATTCATTATCACAGACGGTTATATAATAGAACTGTCTGTGATAGCTCCTGATAATTATCAATTACAATGAACATCCACATTCACATCAATATCAAAATATATGAGAGATGACAAAACCTGGTGACAAGTATATATGATGACAAGCTCATAACACATTTTACTTCAAAAACCAATTGTCGGTTACGATGAACGTCCACATTGACATCAATATCAAAATATATGAGTGATTACAAGTCCATAACACATGATGTTATAGAATAAATTAATTACAATGGATTAAATTCTTAATTAAAATATAGCCCTTCATGATGATCGGCGCGCATATAGCTAGCTTCCTCACTGGGTTCTTCCTCGAGCCTGATGCCATCTCCGAAAGGTGGCAACTCGTCAAATTGATTGTATTCTTTCTCGTCCACTACATTCTCAACTCCGACAATCCTTCTTTTTCCATGAAGAACTACGTGGCGTTTCTTATTTGCCGGGTCGGTTACATAGAATACTTGAACAACTTGATTAGCCAGTATGAATTATTCGTCTTTGTATCCGACACGTTCAAGGTCCATGGTAGTGACGTCGTACTTGTCAACCTTCACCTGTGAGAGATGAACCCAACGACACCGAAATAGGGGGATCTTGAAAAGCACGTAGTCGAGCTCCCATATCTCCTCTATTTGCCCATAGTACGAGCTCCTCAGCCCATCGGTACTGAATGCATCTATGCGGACACCGCTGTTCTGGACTATGCTCTTCCTATCCTGAGTTGTCATATAAAATGTGTACCCATTTATGTCATATCCTTGCCATGTGACAATTGTAAATTGTGGCCCTTGTGCCAACCATAGCAATGTATCATCACTTGATGACCTCGGTGATTCACACCTTTAACCATCCGTTGAACCGCGGTTGTGCTCTCTCATGATCCAAACCTCCGACCGGTTTGGATTACATTGGCGTACCATGTCTTTGTGCTCGTCGATGTGCGGGGACACCGGTCATGTGTTGCAAGACCATGAAATGGGCTTGAGCGTATGTATCTAGATCGGGAGTGATTGATTTCCTTCCGATGGTCCGATACCATCCGGTCTCCCCTCATGGCGAGATAGAGGCACACCTATTGGATCCACTGATCCATATAGTCGACGCAGAACTCAATGACCTCTTCCGTTGCATAACCTTCGGCGATGCCCTCGGTCGAGATCGATTCCATCGTAGGACTTGAGAATTCCCATGTACCTATCGAGCGGGTACATATGGCGTAGGAACACGGGGCGCATATCTTTATCTCTTTCACAAGGTGAACAATGAGATGGACCATGATATCGAAAAATGACGGAGGGAAATACATCTCAAGATGACATAGAGTCGTCACCACCTCGGCCTGCAGAGCATCTAGTCCTTGGGGATCGATGACCTTCTGAGCAATTGAGTTGAAGAAATAACACAACCTCAAGATTGCCACTCGGACCTTGTTCGGCAAGATACTCCTAATTGCAATAGGAAGCATTTGTATCATCAGCACATGACAATCATGCGACTTCATACCAATTAATTTTAAATCTTGCATAGAAACAAGTTTCTTAATGTTAGCAGAGTAACCAGACAGGACTTTCACACCATGCAAGCTCAGCACGATTCATTTCTCTTGACCTTGGGCGAGTGTAGCAATTGGAGGAGGAATGCGTTAAGTCTGTATCAGTCTCTTGCGGTGCTAACTCGGTCCTTATGTTCATATCGACCAAGTCTCGTCGTGCGTTAACACCATCCTTTGTTTTGCCACTAATGTTCAGTAAGAGACCAATCAAGCTATCACATACATTCTTCTCCACATGCATGATGTCGATGCGATGGCGAACTTCTAAGTGCTCCCAATAAGGCAAGTCCCAAAAATTGACCGCTTCTTCGGATGTTCTTATGACGGGTTCTTAATTGGCGTCCCTTCCCAAGCACAACATCGATATCCTTAACCATATCATAGACATCTTTCCTCTAAAAGCCCTTGGAGTGAACCGTCCTCCTTATTTACGCCGAATTGTTTCTTCATCTTTGGTATGGGTGACTCACGGGAAGGAACCTACGGTGCGCGTATACGATTTTGCATGAGTTGTTTAGCCATATACTCTGTAGCATCTAGCAAAGAGACAAGCTTTGGATCCTTTTGTCTTTGAAGGCCGACAGGTTACCAGCGGGAAAATCATTGATGGTGCGAGAACAACATGGCGTGTAAAGTGAAGTTCTCTCGTTTATACGCATCCCATACCTGTACCCCTTCGTTCCACAGTGTCACAAGATCTTCCAGCAATGGTGCTAGGTACACATCAATATCATTCCCAAGTTGTTTCGGCCCTTGGATAAGTAGTGACATCAAAATGTACTTCCGCTTCATACGACCAAGGAGGAAGGTTGTACATGCATAGATTCACAGGCCGAGCGCTATGTCGGTTGCTCATGTTACAGAAAGGATTCATTCCATCTGTACTCAACCTAACCTTATGTTCCTTGGTTCTGCACCGAACTCTTCGAAGCTCCGATCGAAGTTTCTCCACTGAGCAGAATCAGCAGGGTGTCTTAGCTTTCCATCTTTCTTACGGTCCTCCGAGTGCCAACGCACCAATCTTGCCTCTTTTGGGTTCGCAAATAAGCGCTTCAAGCGTGGGATCACAGCGAGATACCACAACATCTTAGCAGGAGGTCCTTGCTTCAACCTAGCGATTTCGGCGCTTGTATCGGGATGCTTTGCACACGGACATACATGCATGTCTGCATACTCTTTCTGTAGAGGATACAATCGTTCGGGCATGCATGTATTCTTTCTACTTCCATTCCCAATGGACAAAGAACCTTCTTTGCTTGGTAGGTGGTGTTGGGCAACACGTTTCCCTCCGGAAGAATGTCCGCTAGGAGACCTAACAACGCCGTGAAACTCTTATCGGACCAACCATTGCTTGCTTTTAATTTAAGCAGTTCAATCACGGTTGACAACCTTGTATATTCCGGCTTGCAGCCAGGGAACAAAGGTCTCACCGAGTCCTCCATTAAGCGCTCGAATTTACAAAACTCTCTCTCACTGTAGTTCTCTTCTGCATCGCGTAGCATCTGATCCAGATTGTCATCGTGTGACCTATCCTCATCAAAAGCACGATCTACATCCGCATATCGTTGACATCAGGCATATTGTTGACTTCCTCGGCGATGTCGTTATTACTAACTTCTGTCGCTCTTCACCGTGATGGTCCAACATGTATACCTTTTTTGAAACCCCTTGAATCAAGTGTGCTTCTATCTCTATTGGGTTGGTAAACATCTTCAGATTACCACAATCAATGCATGGACAATACATAAATTTTATCCCCTTCTTCAATATATCACGCTCGCGGCTCTTCTAAAAGCAACCACGCCATTAATGTACTCTTGACTCACACGGTTCACACCATACATCCAGTTTGGTCCATCTCGCTACACATATAACAAAATATATAGTGTCAAATTAGATTAATAAAATCTCTCTCAACCGCTCTCTCTCTCTCCATTTCCTTCCACCTCACAGAACTTTAATATTATTCCAACCACCCAATAAAAAATATTATTCTATTCCCTTACATCCGGATGCAAAATTTTGCATCGGTTCCTAGAGTTTTGCTTCGGAATAGGCAGCTTCCACTTGTGGAATCGGTTCCTAGCATCAAATCTAGACATTCGAACCGGCTAATTAAGCACATAAATTGCAGATGCTCTAAAGGGTAGAGTTTCGAGATTTGTTCAAAATAGCTAATAACTGCATTCCTAATAATGGGATTAATTCCTTACTTACTACTTTGTGTGCTTTTTTATTATTCCTTGGTGCAGTTGCGAAATCCGCACAATTCCCTCTTCACGTATGTTTTAATAGAACCGTCTGTGATATTTCACAGACGGTTCTATTCATGAACCGTCTGTGATATATGCCTATCACAAACGGTTATTAATAAGAACCGTTTGTGATAGGCCGGCACTACAAATGCCACGTCCCAACAGATCCAACACAGACGGATTCAAATGAACCCGTCTGTGATGGGGTGTCTACTATAGCCTGTTTTGTAGTAGTGCAAGATTGAGGCTATACAGAGTTGGTGGACTCCTAACACAGTCACACAAGTGCGGAGTTTTTATGGACTTGTTGGATTTTATTGACGCTTCATCAAGAATTTCAGCACCATTGCCGCACCATTGAATGAGCTCACCAAGAAAGGTGCTCCTTTCCATTGGGGCCTGGCACAAGAACAATCATTCAACCTTCTGAAAGAGAAGCTCACACATACACCACTTCTCTAACTTCCTGATTTTGGTAAGACCTTTTAGCTTGAATATGATGCTAGCAGAATTGGAATTGGAGGTGTGTTGCTACAAGAAGGTAAACCCGTTGCTTATTTTAGCACAAAATTGAGTGGGCCTAGTTTGAATCATTCTAGTTATGATAGGAATTATTTGCTCTCATTCGAATTTTAGAAACATAACAGCATTATTTATGGTCTAAAGAGTTCGTTATACACTCAGATCATGAATCTTTAAAACACATTCGTAGTCAAAGTAAACTGAACCGTCGACATGCTAAATGGGTAGAGTTCATTGAATCGTTCCCATATGTTATCAAACACAAGAAAGGGAAAGAGAATGTTATTGCTGATGCTTTGTCTAGGCATTATACCATGTTATCTCAACTTGATTGTCGAATTTTTGGCCTGGAAACAATTAAAGAACTTTATGCTCAAGATGATACTTTTACAGATACCATGCTGAATTGTACAGAGGGAAAGAGTTGGAATAAATTTATGTTGAAAGATGGATTCTTGTTTAGAGCTAACAAGCTATGCATTCCAGCTAGCTCCGTTCGACTTTTGTTGTTACAGGAGGCGCATGGCGGAGGATTAATGGGACACTTCGGTGTCAAGAAGACTGAGGACATTCTTGCTGAGCACTTCTATTGGCCTTGAATGAGGCACGACGTTGAGCGCTATGTGTCTCGCTGCACTATATGTAATAAAGCCAAGTCCCGACTTAACCCACACGGTTTATAAACTTTACGCAACGACGTGACCCAACGAGTGAGGGTTGCTGCCTTGCGGAAGCGATTTCCCTTTGACCGAATTACAATTCAGTCGCGTACGCAACGCCGGCTCGGCATATAAGTACTACCCCTTCCACACACGGGTTCTCCTGCATCCAGATTTCAACACAATCTCGCTCAGATGGAGAAGCACTTAGAGGAGATCCACGAACTAAAAGCGAGTATGTGGCCTAGGAGAAACAAAGGGAGCATACCAGGAGGCCACCTCTCCGCAATGACACCGCCCCCGTAGCAGCAACCCCTACCAGAACATCCCAACCGTGCATTCGCCGCAACACCCGCACGAGAGGGAGACGCCGCCCCTCTGTTGGTGCAGGGACAGATGCAAGCTCTTCAAGTCCAAGTACCGGCTCAGCCTGGTCATGCGTTACTGGGGTTGTGCGAAATACTTCTATGACTATCCCGACCGCCGTTGGGACACGAGCCGCTATCAGCAGCCGATAAGGACAGGTTACAGTATGTTCCTCTACCATTTCTCTTTCAAAGTACGCACTAACAACCTCTCCCGTCTACCCGTAGTCCTCGGATCCGCTATGTGACTACCGCAAGTGGATCGACCTAGAGATCCACCCACATAACTAGTGAATTCTCGACTACGAGGGGTGGGATGCCAACAGGGACCACGAGAGAAGGGAGGAGGAGCGCCACACCGAAGAGCACAACGAGCGTATCCGACGGGAGACGTAAGCCCATCTTGAGGCGTGCAAGCGCAGGGAGTGCAAGACTCGTGAGAGGGAGCACGAGAAAAAGAGGAAAATGGCGGTCGAGGCCAAGGCGGTCGGTGAGGAGCACAACGCTGAGTTCGCAAGGAAAGGCAAATGGTCCCGATCCATGTAGTAGTCCGACCCTCTTCGTCCATATGTCCCATGTATTTCTAATTCCCTAAAGGCATACGTGTACCGTCCTTGGTTCGTAAGCGTGCGTGCCATGTAACCCTCTTGTCGGATCAACTGTCGTGTTGTTATCGTTACGTCATTTCTCCAAAGTTCTCCACCGTGTATGAATTTTCTGGCGCATCGCAATATCACCTACCTTCGTACTTACGAATCATCGCTACCTCTATCATCCTCATAAAATTCTTCAGAAATTTAGCGCACTACAACAACATACAACGATCACAAGATATTATTGCGAGTCTAACAGATAGTTTTCCAGAGGTAGGGGAAAGTATAGCATATTTGGAATACCCCATAACCTTCTCTAGACCGCTAATATACCTTGTTGTCAAGACATGTATATCACCAAAATATAATCCAGGATGTCTACATACATGTAGGCCTCCTTTGAAACATCAACAAATCTCAAATACATTCCAAGTCATATGAAATCATGAAACCCTAATTTCCGAAACCTAAAATCTAAATTCCCACCATCTAAAACCTAAATTTTTGAGACAATTTCAGAACACATATAAATTATTGAAACATTACACAATTAAAAAAATTCATAATTTTTGGAGCTCATTTTCTACATTTACAAATCAGTACAAACAATACATTTATATGAAATTGCGAAAAAAAATTCTGGACGAATAAAATTATGAAAAATTTACACAAGTAAGTACACTGTGTCGGGAGGCTCCACGTAAAATTTCATAATGTTTTAAAGTCGTTTGCTATATTTTAAAATTCAAATAAAAATCATCGAAAACCGCTTAAACTCTAACCCTAATTCCGGAGGGGGACACGTGGCGGGCCGTCGGCGCCACTGCACGACGGCCGTGCAGCGTGCACACGTGATGGCCGGCGGTGGGATGCCGCACGGTGGCTATGCGGTAAGCGACTAAATTTACAAATAATTTTTGTACACCGTCAGCCGTTCGTCCGGTCCGACTGGACTCGATCCATCTGCAGGACCCACATGCAGATCCGTGACGTTCTTTTGTTTCTCCTTGCCGATCTCACAGATACCATCACAAGCCATCCATATGCATTTGGATGAGCTCGACAAGATATTCGCATTGGTGACATTTATTGTGACGTGCATATCGACAAGATATTCGCATTGGTGACATTTATTGTGACGTGCATCAGCTCTTTCTTCGGTGACATTTGAACGTATCTTAACTTTAAACTTGCATATATCATATCATTTTGACGAGCTCCACAAGATATTCGCATTGGTGACATTTATTGTGACGTGCATCAGTTCTTTCATCGTTGACATCTGAACGTATCTTAACTTTAAACTTGTATATATCATATAATTTGCACGAGCTCGACAAGATATTCGCATTGGTGACATTTATTGTGACGTGCATCAGTACTTTCTTGGGTGACATCTGAACGTATCTTAACTTTAAACTTGTATATATCATATCATTTGGATGAGCTCGACAAGATATTCGCATTGGTGACATTTATTGTGACGTGCATCAGTTCTTTCTTCGGTGACATCTGAACGTATCTTAACTTTAAACTTGTATATATCATATCAGTGTGCTACAAAACAGAATACGGGTTATCAGACGGATAAGATATTGTCAAGCGATTAATCGAAATACGGATGATTAACCATAATTATATGGATAATTCGACGTTCTCACATATTTGATGATAAAACTAGTTTCAGAGATATTTGAACACAATATATTATCAATACTACCAAAGAAACTTATGCCACCATTCGATTGTACATGATAACTTCATTACTAACTCAAAAGATAACAAGATTCATCGGTCTTATAGTTCTGCACCAAAGTACAACTTACAACGAGTTTAAATAATAGATTAAAAGCATGCATTGTCACATAGATTAGACTAACTTAACACACTGACGAGACGACAACCAAAAGAACTAAGTTTTAAATTTAAGTACACAAAATGACCCACAATCACGAGAGAATCAGTTACCCTGAATCATTATCAACAGTCTGGTTTTATGATGTTTATATATGAATCAGTTACTTTGAATCATGTGTTTGGTGCTTGAGTATATTAAGATTATAACTAGGCTACTATTGGGCTAGTTGTAATTGGCTAAATTTGGTCAATTAAACGGATTATACGGGCGATTGTACGGAAATAGTCGACTAATCGGACAATACGGCCGATTTGGCGTTCACAAACGTTAAAACGACATCTTAACTTTAAACTTGTATAGATCAAACATAGGCATACATATAATTAAATAAAATAGTAGCTCTGTTTCTTTAAAAATAATTAATAAAGACCTAATGATACTAGAATTCATCTTGCAATATTTAATTAGGCTCAATAACTCTTTTCAATCAAATAATATATTTAATTGAAAAGTGAAGCGTGTCCTTATCCGCATCATCCGCATTGGCTTGTCTACACGTAGCAAATTATCCCAAATTATATTTTTATAATTATTTTACAAAGAATTGCTAAAAAAATAAAGTATGGAAGTATCCACTAATTAATATCATTACTATATGACAAATCAAACCATATATATGTGTATATTAGTGGTAAATACTTGACTACAGTTGGCATGTGCTAAGTCGCCATATATTTGAGGACGAAGAGAGCATAAAAGGACTACGAGGATCGGTCCATAAGTTGGTCATCTCAAATACAGAAAACCTTGTAGAGAATTCAAATGTGAGAAATTTTCGTACAAACCAAAGAAATTTTATGTCTAGTGTTATCTAAGAAATCCATTGTTTTAGATGGAATTTGCCCGCCTCATCGTCAGATTAGTCCTACATTAGCTGTGAGATGGCAAGAGACTTAAATGTAGGGAGTCCCTTGCCCCAATGCATGACTAGCTTTTAGGGTGAGCATGTCCTTTACTTTCTACTCCATCTAGTCCCAAAAACATGTCATCTTAGGATGTGCGGACAGACTTTCAAATTTTAACTATCGATATATTTTTAAATAAGGAAAATTAGCTACAAGGCAATGTAATTTGTCACCTTTTGCCAACGGACATCCAAAAAATATGGCTATACCAGAACACACCGTAAAAACTTGTAATTTTGCTGTAAGATATCGAGGCAACTATTTTACTATTTCCAGGTCAGAGGGGAGAGAGAAAGCATGTGAATTGTCTATTTTGTCCTTTCTCTTCTTTCTTCTTCTGCTCTCCTCTTCTTCCCCTTTCTCTTCTTTCTACCTCTTATATCTTCTTCTCTTCCTACGCAGTCGAACCAGCTCGCATCCGATCGTGGGCTGTTGGATCCGACCGTCGCTGTGCTGCCTTAGGCCACCGACGACACTCAAGTCCCGCCTCCCTCGGGAAGCCGTCGCAACCGTAGGAGGAGTTCAAGTTCTACCTCTCCAACTCCGAGGTGCACCTCCTCATCACCAACGCTGAGGGCAATGTCGCGGCGCAGGCGACCGCCGCCAAGCTCGGACTCGCCCACACCACCGCGAGCCTGAAGGACGCCGCCGGCCCGGTCCACCTCGTCGGACTCTCCGACGCGCGCTCCACCATCCCAGGCCATTTGGGCTTCTCCAACGACCTATCCGACGTCGTGTTGTTCCTGCACACCTCCAGCACCACGAGCCGCCCCAAAGGGGTGCCCCCATGCAGCGCAACCTCGCGGCGTCCGTCCAGAACATCTGCGACGTGTACCACCTAGTCGAGACGGATGCCACGATGGTCGTGTTCCCGCTGTTCCACGTGGACGGCCTACTCGGCGGGCTCCTCAACTCCCTGGCCTACGACACCTCCGTCACGCTCCCCGTCGCCGGTCGCTTCTTGGCGTCCACCTTCTGGGCCGACATGCGCGCGGCGGGCGCCACGTGGTACACCGCGGTGCCCACCATCCGGTTCATCTGCAGTTGTAGCGCGTCCCTAGCGGCGGCCATCCTGGAGAAGCCAGAGGCGACGTTCGGCGCGCCGGTGCTGGAGGCGTACGCGATGACGGCGAACCTATTGTCGTAGGACAGGCCACGGAAGCCCGGGTCGGTGGGGCGAGCGGCGGGGCAGGAGTTGGCGATCCTGGACAATGAGGCAACCGGCTGGCACCCGAGAAGGCCAGCGAGGTGTGCATGAGGGGGGCGAACATGACGCAGGGGTACAAGAACAACCCGGAGGCGAACGAGACAACGTTTTGGTTCGGGTGGTTTCACACGGGCGACAACGAGGTGGTGGACGAGGAGGGGTATGTGCGCCTGGTGGGGCACATCAAGGAGCTCATCAACCGTGGCTGCGAGAAGATATCACCGACCGTGGTGGACTCGGTGCTACTCGGCCACCCAACCATCACGCAGGCCAAGTCGGACCAAAGGGCAAAATTGACCCATCGCGTGCTCTCTCTCCTTCCAGCCCAGAAATGATATAATGTAACATCCCAAGTTTCAGACTTGTGTTTCAAATGTAAGAAAATGAGTAGAAATTAAAAACTTTTCTTACATCTTGTATTTCTGTATGACCTGGACATTTGTTGTAAAGGAATCATGGGAATACAAAAATCACAAGTCATTTTAGCCCACATCTTATTCTTCTTAGACACTCTTGTTCCATCTTGTGATAATCTCCTGGAAATAAGTTTCCTAAATTCTTGGGTTGATGTGTAGCCCCTCTGAAAAATTTCACATTTTTTAGAAATTGTTTGAATATTTTTGGAGGTCAGTCAAACCCATTTAAATTCTGGTCAAACTTTAGCCCAGCACCTTGTAGAATTTTTGGAGGAAAATGTATAGCCCAAAAACCTCTGCAAAATTTACACAAGGTCAATGACTCAGCTAGCAAGCTCTTGTAAGAATTAAATAATTTTTGGAGTAAGTTTGCTACCTCAAATAAATCCCCCAAACTCCAGATCAGTTTGGAACCCAAATTTAGGGCTGAGCCAGACTCGGGCTCGAGTCAGACCCGAGTCCGACCCAGCCAACTGGCTCGGTCGAGCCGAGTTCAGCCGAGCTAGGGCTCGGACTCGTGCACGCGTGTTCAGGGCCATCGGATTGTAATCGTGGGGCTCCCAACCTCCCCGAGCTCCTAAGTGAAACACTAATGATCCTAAGTGAAACCACCATATTGCTCACCTATCCCATTACACTTGCTTTGTAATTTCTATCATAGGACATCTCCAATATAACTCTTAAATCATGAGCACTGAATATTTGGATTTCAATGCCTATAACCACCCATAAAGTATTCGTTGGTTTCCAACAATTTTCCTCAACAATTTAAAATCCAAAAAGAGGGTATGTATATATAAGATCAAATTGCATCTTCAATCGATATCTCTATATTTCGGCTTTTCAATCCTTTGGCTAGCATGATCAATCCTCTTGCAATAATCAATCCATCAAATACACCAATTTATCTTTTAGGGTCTAATCCACTCATCCCTGCTCTGGGATCAAATTAACCTCCAAAATCAATATAATTATCGTAGGTCATAGATATGCCTCCTTTATCCACAGTCAACTCTGGCCTAAGTAAACCAAATCATCAAGAAGACCATCCACCTAAGGTGAATTTGTAATCCAACCATAATCCAAATAGTCTGAATCACTAACTTTGTCCGGATCAAGTTATCCACAATAATTATCTTAGTTCAAATCAACAATATTAACTCGATGTCTTCCAAATTCTACTTATCCTCGGGCATTATTTAAATCCAATGGTTACATTTAATCATCCAGAATTAATCTAGATATATCATCCTTGGGACACTATTCCCAAAGAGATAAAACTCCCATTCAATCCTCATAGTCATCCACTACATGACTATTCAATCAACTAATCATTTCTCATCTCTAAAGGTATTACGATCCTATTATATACTCAAATATAACTTTAAAAATCCCAAATGATCATCATAAGCAAAATTTGTAATCTCATTGCAGTTTCAAATTCTAACTTTATCACGCTAGACCTGAATCTGACTCACAATCTTATCGATATATCGTCTAAGACATATCTAAAATCTAAATCCACAAGTGAACCACCAAAATTAGTTATTCAATTCTAATCATATATTCCACGAGTTCTACCTGCATATTCCTCCGATATAAACCCAACATCACCCGTTGGCAAGCTTATACCTCAATACAATAGTTTCATTTATACTCATATCGTAACCTCCGATGGTAACGCCTACCATAATCCACAATTGATCTCACAAAGGCTAATATATCACAATTCGAAAATCTAATTAACACTTCTAAGATCATATTCAGGGATCATGAGTAATAATTCAATTTCTCAATTATCATATATCACTCTGACACTGCACAACCACCAATATCATCAAAACATAAAAGATCTAATTAAAGATAAAATCGCAGTTATTCAATCATATCCTTCTCTTCACCGACTCCGCTACCAACTCTTAATCAACATGTGACTTCCATTAAAGAGACGAGAGGGAAAAGCATAAGGTAGGGGAAAACAACAGGGTAAGGTTCTTTATTTAAATTTTAGGGATTTTAAGCTTTAAAAACATAAGAACCAACTCGAAACAAATGAAAAAGAAAGCAGTAGGGATAGCACAAGATACAAATGAAACACGGCTAGTTTCCCGATATAGTTGAGATACAACCCACCCGTGGGCGATGCACAACTACTTGGAACAAAAGAGAGCAAATGATCACTACAAAATCCAGCGTCTACAAGTTAAGTAATATTATCATTAGGGTGCATATAATCTAAGAATAAACCCTAATTTTATTCCTAAAATCGTAGCAAGGCATCGTCTTCTCGTCCTTTCGCCGATGCTTTGGACACGAGAGAAACCTACGAACATACGAGCCTGACATCTTGGTCCAAGATTGAGTAGTTGCCCTCCCACTTTGGGAAGACGGTACACTGATGGTGCAGACGCATATCGAGAGACCTCTTTCTCCCATAAAGCACATGTCGGTCCACAAGCCCCATGTTGCGTATGGGTTGTAGATGCTCTTGAGCCACGGTGAGATGATGCCACGTCTCCCATAACTCATGCGTAGAGCAATTATAGATTTGATCCTTGATGTGTATCAATCTTGCCAGCTGCCGTACTTGAGTGTCTGATGCGGATCAACCTCAAGGCGAGATTAAATCCGTAGGGTTGCCCGATCTTTCACGGTGGAACTCGAAGATTAGTAGTGCGTCGTCTTCTTCTTTTAGCGTTGGATGAACAGTAGCACACGCATGAACAGTAGCATGCACGTGAACAGTAATCTGAAACAACAATCCGTACCTGGATAAATAAATCTCACGCCCGCGCACACCACAAGATACCTAACGAGAAATAGGGATCAAATATCCAACGAGCAACTCCTAGCACCACAGCTAGAAACCACCACGCTACGATGAAATCCGAGATTGGAATTCACAAGAACACAAAAGAACAGGATGAACCCTAACGGCGAAGGCCAACACGCACACGTGTTTTATTTCATAACTCAAAACTTGACTCCCCTATTCTACCAAGGCCTTTAGCTTTATATGCATACACGCACACGACTAGAAGTGCTAATGCACACGTACAAGGATACTTGACTAAAAGTCCTAATGCAAACTAAAAATACGTATGCTTCCTTTTACATCTCGGAAAGCAAATAATTAGTTTACCCAAACTTGGTCAGTAACCAAATAATTATTCCACCAAACATGGTGTCATGGCTTCCGTGGACCCCACCCGCATGCACAAAGAGAAAGGATATCAAACAAGCTCATCTTCACGTGAGAAAGGAAATCACGTTGAGTAAAAATCCAACAAGATATACTCTTTCCATCTTATCTCCCTTGAGTCCACGTCATGACAAGGAACCCAAAACAATATCTCACGTCCTTGTATAGCTCCTTCCAAATATCTTGATTAGGAGTAGTTGGCATAAAATAAAAACGAGACTCACGTAATCCAACTTCCATCTCGCCTCCACCCGGGTCCCAAACATATGCACCTGCGCATACACACACATGTTCTGCTCCTTGGGTATGGTGTCCATGCATTAGGTTTTCGTCATGCACCACACGACCGTCTTCCCCCACGCGCGATTGTGTAAACACGCGTATGTGCTCCTGTAGCACATATGAAATAACAGGAACACGCGTAAAATAAGTAGAGTGTACTTGCGCCGCATCATCCTTCCCTCCTTCAAGCGAAACCGTCCTCGGTTTCGAGTTGGTCTTCTCACCATCTTCTAAAGTTTGCAGGGGGACTGAAAAATTTTCAGTAGCTTCGGCCTCCTTCTTCGCTTCTTCCCGTGCCTTCCTTTCTAATAGCTTTTTCTTGTAATCATCTTGAATCAAGTGGACATCTATGGGAAGCAAACGGAACGGTGTACCCTTAGATGTAAAGGTACAACCCTGGGTGCTCCAATTCTGTATAACTGCACCTTGTTGCTCGCACCACGGTCCTCCCAACAATAGATGACACGAAACCATAGCGACGGGTATAACATCACACAAAACCTCGCAAGAGAATTTGCCTAATGAAAACAGTACCTTAACTTGGTTCGTGATCTTGAGCACGCGGAATACCACTTCAGTACATAAGGTTCTGGATGCAGTATCATTGACAACCCCAACTTCTCAACTAGTTCGATACTAGCTGCATTAATCGAACTTTCGCAGTCAACCGACATGGCACAAACTATCTCCCTCACTTTGCAGCGAGAGTGGAAAGTACAATCTATGCCATAGCCTTCCTCTTCATACAGGACGTTGCAACTCAACTTCCTGAAGCTCTCCTCCGAAGACGTCATAGCAGCACCAAAACCACTCAATTCAGCAGCAGCAAGTAAGTTGTATAGGGTGTATGTGCAGCAGTAATTCAACACCAAGTAATAAACAATTCGGCAGCAAGCAGTACTCTCTACTGGATTAATCAAATAGCAATGAATATTCTATTCTTCAATCACTGTAAGTAGCAGCCAACATCAACTAGTCAATGCATTGACTAGTAAAAGAAAATGTGGCTCTCGGCTAGACCCAAAGGAAAAATAGCACCAAGTACTTTAATCAACCGATCAGCAGCACCAACTCGTGAACAAACTCAGTTTGGATGCAATAAACAATCAGGGAATTGATATTGAAAACCAGTGTAGCTTCCGACCGGCAAGCAATACAAAAAAAATTTGACACTTGATGTCAACTCCAGCAGCCCCTCTCACACACGAACAGCAGAGAGAATCACTCGGATGAACCTCCAAAACAGCAACGCGAACAGCAGTCCTGCTTGATTTCCCACGCAGCAACAGAAAAATCAAATAGAGTTTGGTTCGGATGTACAACAAGATGCATGCATGCATGCACAAACCAAACACTAATCAATCTCTCCACCCGTGTACTTGATGGAACACGAACCAGAGAAAGAGATCCCAATGATCAGCACGCACAAACTGATTCAAGGAATCAATTCCAACGTAGCAAGGCTGAAATTCCAGATCGAATATGTGTATGTAGCCGAACACGGTTCTCTCCAGCCGAATAGCTAGCTTATGGATGCAATAAACAATTTCGGAACTTGGTTTCCCAACGTAACTTTCGGCCGACCAGCAGCGATAGAACTTGCCCCTTGATGTCAATTTCAGCAATCCCCTTGATGTCAATTTCAGCAATCAAATCAAGAGACAACAGTCCCTTCTGGCTTTCTCACGTAGCAATAGAGGAAGTGTCGAGTAACTTTCCCAGCGGTAGAGTAGCAATATTTGATCTTTAATGCACGAACACAAGACAGAGACAAGCTCTCGTGTACGCGCCTCCAAACAGCAGCAGCAATCAGATAGATAACTGAATCAACGTACCGTGAACAACTTGGCGCTCTGATACCATCTGATGCGGATCAACCTCAAGGCGAGATTAAATCCGTGGGGTTGCCCGATCTTAAACGGTGGAACTCGAAGATTAGTAGTGCGCCGTCTTCTTCTTTTAGCGTTGGATGAACAGTAGCATGTGCATGAACAGTAGCATGCACGTGAACAGTAATCCGAAACAACAATCCGTACCTGGATAAATAAATCTCACGCCCGCGCACACCACAGTACACGAACGAGAAATAGGGATCAAATATCCAACGAGCAACTCCTAGCACCACAGCTAGAAACCACCACGCTACGATGAAATCCGAGATTGGAATTCACAAGAACACACCAAGAACAGGGATGAATCCTAACGGCCGAAGGCCAACACGCACACGTGTTTTATTTCATAACTCAAAACTTGACTCCCCCTATTCGGCTGAAGGCCTTTAGCTTTTATATGCATACACGCACACGACTAGAAGTGCTAATGCACACGTACAAGGATACTTGACTAAAAGTCCTAATGCAAACTAAAAATACGTATGCTTCCTTTTACATCTCGGAAAGCAAATAATTAGTTTACCCAAACTTGGCTGTAACCAAATAATTATTCCACCAAACATGGCTGTCATGGCTTCTGGTGGACCCCACCCGCATGCACAAAGAGAAAGGATATCAAACAAGCTCATCTTCACGTGAGAAAGGAAATCACGTTGAGTAAAAATCCGAACAGCATATACTCTTTCCATCTTATCTCCCTTGAGTCCACGTACAGCAAGGAACCCAAAACAATATCTCACGTCCTTGTATAGCTCCTTCCAAATATCTTGATTAGGAGTAGTTGGCATAAAATAAAAACGAGACTCACGTAATCCAACTTCCATCTCGCCTCCACCCGGGTCCCAAACATATGCACCTGCGCATACACACATGTTCTGCTCCTTGGGTATGGTGTCCATGCATTAGGTTTTCGTCATGCACCACACGACCGTCTTCCCCCACGCGCGATTGTGTAAACACGCGTATGTGCTCCTGTAGCACATATGAAATAACAGGAACACGCGTAAAATAAGTAGAGTGTACTTGCGCCGCATCAGTGTCTTTCCCAGACCGGATCCTGACAACAGTGTTCACTTCTGCGCCACGTGCTTGCATAGGAAAGTGGTAGTATGGAGGGTGAGCTAACTTCATCAAGTCATGATGAAGATGGCTCAGTGCCACACGAGCCACTTCCTGCAATGTCGTGGCCTCAGAGGTGCCACGCGCCTGGAATCCGTATGGGATACTCCTTGTCACGTGTCTGGCAATGATATTGATCACTGCCAAATACTTCTCCATCCCTGGTCCTTGATCCAGATGGTAGATGGAGTATTGGTGTTGATAAGTGAAGTTTGCTATTCACAATATATCTCTAGAAGCGCCGGATATCCGTCCACATCTTCTGCTTGGGTCTCTTTGACAAGGTACTGGCCACTCATATAAGGACAAGAAGGGCAAGATGAGTTAATTTGTAATTCAAATGAGAATAAGGTGAGAAATGATACTAAGATGGATGAGGAATAAAAGATATTCCTAACTTATACTTTCTGAAATTAGTTTAGTAATTGGGAAAATAACTTGACCAAGGACTTACTAGACTTAACGCCTGTGCTATCTCTAACCTACAGTCAGTATGGCTCTGGTACCAACGCTGTGGGGACCCCGGTAATTATCTCCATAAGACCGAGATTAGACAAGGTCTTAGGGACATAATCACGGGTCTCCGGTAAATGAATTCCAATTTAACTCTATCCAAGTGAGAGGCTTAGCCGAATACTAGAGCCTCAACGATCATGCGCGCAGCTCCTTTGCGAGCGCTACATGATTGTCGATTCTCTTTCGATTCGAAGCACTACACTTAGTGAGTTAAATGGGAATTCATCAACAACGAGTATGACTTATATTGGCTCCCAAGATCAACGACCAATATACTCATACCCTCATCCAACGTTGATTACATCCATACAACACATACAACAAGAGATCAAAAGACATACTGCATAATAGTCAAAGTCTACGGTGATTACATACGGCCGACCGCCAAATTCAAAGTAAAGTATCAAGTAGCAGTGAAGCAAATAAATAAAGCAAAAGACCAGTAGTGGTATGCCCATCACCCATCGGCAACCGACTGGGGGTTAAATGATAGCACACTACTCGTTAGTGTCACCCAAGTCAACACTAACAAGATCGTCAGACTCATAATCTTCCTCACCTGAAAAGGCCAGCAAACATCTGGCTGAGTACAAGTGTACTCGCAAGTCTTACACAAATAAAAATAGTTATGCATAAGGGTCATTCAAAGGATGGCTCATATTGGTTTAGTTTTGCGAAAGAGACGCAACAATTAACATCCTACACATACTAGTTTTCATGTGCCCATTTCAAAATCAGATTTGAAGTAGAAGTAAAGCATGTAGTAAAGCATTTCAGTAATAAACAATTGAATCATACAAAGACCAAAGTGGCAGCCCACTTTGATGTACTAAACACATGAACATCCCGTTCATGACGAATACCAAGTTCAACCACAATTTTAATTAAAAGTCTAACAATAGTAACTCCGAACTCAGCGGTTGTCCATAACCGTGGACACGGCTATTCGAATAGATTGATACCCTGCAGGGGTGTACTACTTTACCCACACGACTTGATTAGCCCGTAAGCCTCCAGAGGCCTCTGAAATAGCACACTTCCTATGGTATGCCGGCCGGGTAAATCAAGATCTGATCATTTTCAAGAAGAAAGCCCTATTGAGCTAAGTCCCCCTTGTGAGATGGTTCCTTGCCTAGTACAAGCATCTGATAGCACTTGCTAGGGGGCTCACAAGTTATATTGGACATACCGATGCAATCAAAACAAGTAAAATTGGTGCTCCCTTGCACACTATAAAGGATTACATCGGCTCCTAAGGAACATAGGATTTCACGGTCGCTATGCCCCTTACACCACCAAGGACTTAACACAATAAAACCCTCCCCCTACTTAACCATACAGCACCCATATACCGCGTGTGGCAGCACGAGTGTACTTGAATCAATGACGTTACCAAAGTTCGGTCCTCAATTGTCCAGACAAGTCCTTCCACTTACCCAATGCTCGTGCACAAAGCACCATCACTAACCAACACTTTTCCAGACCAAAAAACTCATTTAACTGACAAAATTTATCTCATAAAACAGCTACAAGGATCTGAAGTAAAAACATAAAGTGAGAGTTGTGTTTATCCCAAGACCGCCGGGTTATTCCCGACGATCGAACTACCGTATCTAGACTTGCATGGCTAAGCAATTCTATAACCCATAATTCACACAACCTATCTTAAGCATATAGGAGTTGGCATAATTCAAGATTAACCTCAAGCATAGGACATAACTAAACTACACATCACAAAAATGTTGACATAATCAAAATAGCATGCAAGCAATTATCATTGCACTAACCTAACCAAAACTGGGATAAAATATGATGCAAAAGAAAGTTCAAATGATGCTTTCCTTGCTGGTAGTTTACTTGCTCACTCTCGGTTACATAATCGCCGCTATGCAGTTCGGACTCTAAGAAAATAACGACATCGAATAAACACAGAAATAGCCAAAACTCAAAGTGCTCAAAAATGCATGAAATTTATACAGTAGCTAGATTATGATTTTAGATGAATTTAGGTACAAAAATTATTCCATTTGGAGTTTATATGAGAGAGTTATAGCAGTTTGAAAATCAGGTTTCTAGAAAATTTGAAAAAATAGTGGTTCATTTCATTGTTCACCGAAATTAATTATGTTGTGAAAATTTTCAGAATTCTAGTGGAGATAAAAACTACATAGTTAGATAAAGAATAATATTTCATGGACAACCCAATTGGATTCATTCCATTTGGAGTTCATACGAATTTTCTATGAATTTTCAAAGTTAATTCAATTTTTAGTGTAAAAATAAATCTTTTCTGCATTTTAAATGGAATTGAATCCTTTTTATACACGGGCTGACCTAGCCTCTGTCAATGACAGATAGGGCCCTTGTATTGTATTTTCTTTTCCATTTATTTTCTAAAGGAAAACATCTACCGACAAATCTAACCTTCTCATACTCATATACTTCACCGATTCTTCGGGGTTGAATCCAATCCCATGTATAACATTCTCCAATCATATTCTTATATCTTGATCTATATCCCGTACTAACCTCCACTAAGACATTATCAAGGTAATTAACCCATCGAGTGATGCCCGATCTCACGATCTTCCAAATAAACAACCTATCCGATAAATACACGAAATCCACCGACTCGTGGGCATATGACCGTGATTAAATCCATCAATCGTTCTCTGATATACTATTTAAGCTAATACTAACTATCTAGCTCTACTAGTCTCTCCTTGGCAAATCACCCTCGCATATACCAAAATTTCCACCGATTGATGTTTATTTGACCAATAGACACCTAAAGAGCTTAACCATTTTCGTAACACATCCAACATCTAATGTCTCATTAATTGATCTACTCATATCCATACCACTGAACTTAGTTGTGTACTACTGTAACATCCCAATTTTCAGCGCTTAAAAATCTTTTAAATAGTTAGTAGGGAAAAATTCACCATTTGAATTTTATTTGAATTTAATTTCAAAAGCTTAATATTGGACTTTACAATCAAAAACATTTAATGTGAATAATCCCAACATGAACAATAGCCAAAACTATTTTATTTGGGTTCTGTGTGCTCGTATATATTTTCTAGATTTTTCTAGAATTTTTCTCGAGTTCATTTGCTATTTTCTATTGCCCATTTGAATTTTCAGTATTTTCTAAATTGAAAACCTATTTAAAATCTCGAAAATCTTCTTGGGCCGAATCTCTCCGCCCAACTTCTATTTCCGTTCGCTGCCCGCCGCTCGCAGGCAAGCGCAGCGGCCGCCAATGGTGGAGTGGACCCCGTCCGCGCCTCTCTCTCTCTCTCGCGCGCGCCATTCTCCACCGTCCGATCAAAGATGAACGGCTAGATGCATAAGGCAACCGGAGTTGTCCGAATGTTTCTTTGATTGTGGGCCGCTCGATCAAGATCCAACGGTCGATCTCGGGTCATTTATACCGCACCGTTTCGCACGCGACCACGTGAGTGTGTCTCGACGTGTGGGACCCACCGCCACGCCATCGCCGTCTCGAGGCGGACTGTTCCGATTTCTCGCGCGCCGCCGCCGCCTTTGGGCGCCCGTGCCTAGACCTTCCCGAGCCGCTTATATAAGGAGGGCAAGCCCTCGGTCTCGCGACTCCAACCCGCACCGCCGCCGTAACCCTAACCTAGCCGCCGCAAAGCTCGAGAAGTGATTCGCGCCACGCAACTCCGACGAGTTCGCTCGTCGCCGCCGCTGCCGCCGAGTGTCGTGGTCACACCGCCGCATCGCACGGAGCAGACTACCTCGTGGGCACCTTCGCTCGCCGGGCGCCGCCAGAGCTCCGATCCCGTCAAGCCCGAAACCCTCCGCCGCTTCAACCTCGCGCCGCCGCCACGACGCCCCGACCACCGGTGAGCACATCCACGAAGTTCCCGTGCCACCTCTACACGCTGGTACCACTCACCGCCGGTGAATCGCCGCTGTCACGGAACCACAGGTTCCCGAGCGCCGCCACCGTCCGGTCCGGCGTGGCACGCCACTCGCCGCCACCTCGCCGCGCGTCGGCTCGCGTCTGCGTGTCATCTCTGTCGGCCCTCACAAGATCGGCAAGGCACCACCGGTCCTCACCGAGGCTCAGAGACCCACCACCGTGAGCCTAGCCTCGACATGTGGGTCCCACATGTCGAGATTTCTTTATTTATCTTTTCCGAAATCGAGGGTGACGCCACTATGCAATAATCTGATTTTCCTTTAGGAAAATAATTCGGGAAATTCATAAAATACTGATTTTCAGCATTTTATGTATTTCCAATCTTCCAAAGCCCATAACTTTTGCATCCTAACTCCGATTGAGCCCATTCAAATTTCTAAATTTGTCTAAATTCAAGATCTATTTATCTGAGATTTTTATTTAATTTTTGGAGTTTGTTTGCCTCTGTTATTTATTTGTTTTTGTTTGTTTGTGTCTCGTTTGCGAGTAGACGTCGATTCGTCGGGAATTTTGTGGAAGAAGGAGCACCCCAAGATCAAGACCAGTACATAGACCTTTCCAAGGCAAGTCATACCTTTGATCATCTTGAACCCAATTTTCCAATTACTTGTTTCAAAGCATCGCATTCTATTTTAATTATTTATTTCAATGCTTTGGGTATAGTTATTATCCCAATTGTTATCACACCTTGGCCTTGTATGTCATAATTCCTTGTCACCCTAGATTGGTTTAGTTGGTAATATTGTAGCACCAACGTGGGTTGGTTAGAGGTGAGTACAATTGCTTAGCCATGCTACGAATCATCATCTCATGTGAGTCGCAAATATTAAATATGACTAAGTGTCTATGGAACTTGTGTAAACTGTGTGCTATGTGTTATTACTTCGTGATGGCATGTGTTGCACTAAAATCAACGGGTGGTAAAGGATTTAGACCGAGGCAAGTGGTGGAGATCGTGTGACATGGTGGACTATGTGATGGGTTTGATAATCTGTGTGGCTTAGTTAGAACATGGAAGTCTTGCCTTGGTCAATTAAGGACTTAACTTTGTGCGCCATTGAACCGAGCCTCATGCACGACCACATGCCCGGTATGGGACGGGCCTAACTTAGTGTTATGGATTCTCGGCATTGATGTTCGTGGTAGGTTAGGCTATGTGATAGGTGGAGGTGTGACTACTTGGTGGTTGCATCACGGAGGATTCGTCGTCCCCGCCCAACGGTGTGTGTTATGCATGGGCTATGTGATATGTATAACGGTTTGTAAGCACACCGGGAATGTCAATGTTGGAGATGAAGTTTCAACTGCTTTGTTATGATTGGTGCTAGCTACACTGGTTATATCGTGTGGGTAAAGTGTACAACCTCTGCAGAGTGTTAAATAAACTATTCGAATAGCCGCGTCCATGTCATGGACATGCTCGGTGCTTTCACACGAGGGGTAGTTTTCATAAAATGTGGGAATGGGAGCGTGTGATCTCAATCATATGGCTATGTGAAATAACTGCTTAGCTGCAGTGTCTTTGTGAAAACAATTAAATTAATATTGTCTATTTGCTTTGAATTATGCTTTTAATCTATTATTCGTATTCAATTGCAAATGTTGCTTTTATGCAAAAGAACCACGAAGCCTTTTCTTTGGAATAAGCCCGCATCTATACATTGCATTCGTGGTATGATTTATAGCACGGTTGTGTACTCACGCTTGTTGTAAAACTTGCGCCCAAAACCTCTGAAGTGGAGGAGTCTACGCCGCTTTGCGAGGAGGAGTTCGTTGAAGGCCGATCGCTCGTTAAGGTCCGGATCCCGCTTGGTTGCCCGTGGTGAATTGGTGGGATCTACGCTGAGTTTTCCGCTCCGCCGCTTTATTTCTCGTTAGCCCCGTGGCTTAATAAGTGTAAACTCGACCATAAGGTCAAAACCGTTATTTGTTATTCAAACTAATCGCTTACTTTATCTATCGCTTGTGTGGATCGATATTTACGTGTTAACCCTGTGTGCACTAGCGTGATCCTCGACTAGTGCAAGATACACAGAGGGTTCCGTAATCGTAATTCGGGTCCCGGCAGTAGGTGGTATCGAGCCATACCGATCGTAGGTCTTGACCTTAGTTAGATTGGCCGCCTTTAGAGTGTCCAAACTATTTTCTAAAGGAAAATTAACTTGCAAGGTCAATTAATTGCTTAACTCTCCTCATATCTCTCTCGCCCAACTTTTGCTATAATCTCTTCTCTCCCCATTGCTTTAAAGTTGCTCTTACCTGCTCGTCTGCCTTGACAGATGCCTCGCCTTCGTGAGCTATGGTGAGCTTTGGAGGGTATGCCGCCGAGCTTTGGAAGTTGCTCCGTTCTTGGAGGTTTTGATCGTCCGCCGTGACGCCGGCAACAACCGGACGGTGAATGGTCGAACCGCGGAGTGATTTGTCGCTCGACGATCACGCCAGAGGAACGACAAAGCGAGCCAACCTTCGCACGCCTCGCTGAGGAAGATCACTTGGGTGGAAGGTATCCGAGTCGTCGCGCTTGGCCATGCTACGTATCGCAACATCTACGCACGGAGCTTCAAGACACCGCCTTCCGTTACCATCCGAGCTGCGGTGTGGACTTGCCAAAGACGCTACCCGCCCACGTAGGAGAGCAACGCTACATCAGACACCTCGCCCGCCAGGCCGCCAGAGGAAGCTTTGGAGAGAACCATCACGAGTTGGATCATGTCTATGAAGCCTTGCAGAGTCAAGAGAAGGTCGCCACTCGCAAGAGATCCTCACGATCAAGTTCCCAAGAAGAGGAAGACCCGAGGATGATCCTCAAGAAGATCCGAGGAAGGCCCGGTGAGCCCGAAGAAGATGCAGAGCCGAGGAGCAGCAGAGCGGCTTGCACCGAACGCTCGTTTTGCCGCACAGCCTGTGGCATCGATCGCTTGCCAAGATGCGGCCACTTCCGAGTCTCATACGTCGGCCGAGCGCGCCGCGGTTGTGGAGGCTTTCTTGAGTAGTTCGTTTAGGCTTCGCTTTTCAAAGTTTAGCCGCCGGTTTAGTGAGTCGCCTTTAGGCGGTAGCTTTGTGTGCTTAGGTCGTTGTTTCTTTTTGTGTGCAAGTATGAGTGCAAAGGCCCTTAGGCATTTGTTGCGACCATGCTAAGACCCTAAGTAATAAAGGTATTTCATTTGAGTTTCTTGATCTGTGTTTTGTTGGGTTTAACCTACCCCTGCCTAGTTCTTAACTCATCTCGTGCTTGCTACCTTATCTAACCCATGGAGCTTCGCCAGATGGTTCAAACTCGTCAGACTGCTGCAAGTGGTTCCGGTACCCCAGCACCAGGAGGCAATGAGCAACCAGCTGTAGGAGCAGTTCCGCCGCAAGCACCCCCAATTGACTTGCAAAACTTTGGAGCTTTCATGGCAAAGACAGATCACCTGATGAATACGATGATGACTCAGATGCAAGCCATGCACAACCAGAACAACAACAACCACAATCACCAGCATGGAGCCCCAGCTGCTCATGGTCACCATGGACCATCCAAACTTGCAGAATTCATGAGGACTCGTCCACCAACATTTTCTGGACACGTCTCTCCAGTGGAAGCAGACGATTGGCTGCGTGTTATCGAAAGAAAGCTGCTGATCACTCAGTGCAGCGACCGTGAAAAGGTTCTGTATGCCACTCACCAGATGGAGGGCACCGCTGCTGAATGGTGGGAGAACTTCTGTGCCGCCCATGAGACGCCACAGGATATCACCTGGGAGGAATTTTCTTCGGCATTTCGCCAGTATCATGTGCCAGAAGGCATTATCGATCTGAAGAAGGATGAGTTCCGCGCTCTCAAGCAAGGAGCTATGTCAGTGTCTGACTACCTCAACAAGTTTTCTCAGCTAGCTCGCTATGCGCCAGAAGATGTAGCCACGCACAAGGCTCGTCAGTCGCTTCTGAAGGGCTAAACACCGATCGCAAGTCGCTTTGATCGCCCATACTTTTCCTGATTTCCAGGAGCTGGTCAATAAAGCCTTTGTTTTAGAGGACAAACGCAAGGAGCTGGAAGATAGCCGCAAACGCCGGATGGCTCAACAAGGGAACCATCAATCACAACAGAGGGCAAGAATAGTGCCAGCACAGTTCAACAGGTTTCCACCCCAAACTTCGTTCAGAGCACCTGCACCAACTTCAACACCCCGCCCAGCTGCTCAGAACTTCCGCAACCCTGCACCTGTCAACCCCAATCTAGGAAGCAACCAGCAGAACGTACCAAAGGTCTGTTACGCCTGTCGTCAGCCGGGACATTTTGCCAACCAGTGTCCGCAAAGGGGAACAATCACTCCAGTACGTTTCAACCTTGGAGCTACGCCATCCAAGACGCCAGCACCAGGCATCAACCAAGGGGCTTCGCAAGTTGCCGGTCAAGCCGGAGGAGCACCGCAGTCCGTGATCAGAGGCCGTGTCAACCACGTCACCCTGGAAGGAGCCCAGGAATCACCGGACGTCGTACTGGGTAAGTTTCTGGTTAACTCAGTACCTGCAGCAGTTTTGTTTGATTCTGGAGCTTCGCATTCGTTTGTTTCTGGAATATTTGCAACCAAGAATAAATTGGAAGTTATGCAACTTAAGCATACTCTGTTAGTCCAGTCGCCTGGAGCAGAGCTAAGTACTAGAGTGGGATGTTTAGGAGCTAAGTTACTCATAGCTGGAGTTGAGTTTCTAGCCAACCTAATAGTCCTAGATACCCAAACCCTAGATGTCATTCTTGGCATGGATTGGTTATCCAAGCACAAAGCAGTGCTAGATTGTGGCCGAAGAGCCGTAACAGTAGAGGACGCCAAAGGAAACAAGGTAGAGTTTCTAGCCACCTCAGTTCGTGATGGACATTTGCTAGTAAACGACCAAGACCTCGCCTTAGAAGAAGTACCGTGGTCGGTGAATATCCGCAGGTATTTCCTAAGAATTACAGAATGCCACCGATCGTGACATTGAGTTTGTCATCGACCTAGTGCCGTGGACAGCACCAATTTCAAAGAGACCTTATCGGATGCCACCATGAATTGGTAGAGATGAAGAAGCGTATAGAAGAACTTCTTGAGAAAGGTTTCGTGAGACCTAGTTCGCCGCCATGGGGAGCGCTGTTGTTTGTCAAGAAGAAAGATGGAAGTATGAGGATGTGTATTGACTACCGTTCTCTCAACGGTTACCATCAAGAACAAGTACCCACTACCCGGATTGATGATCTGTTTGATCGGATGAAAGGAGCCGAGTGTTTTCAAAGATCGACCGCGATCAAAGCTACACTGACTAAAGATTTGTCCTAAGGATATACCAAAACCACTTTCTCAACGCGTACGGACATTATGAGTTCTTAGTCATGTCCTTTGGTCCGACTAATGCCCCCGCCTATTTCATGAACATGATGAATAAAGTATTCATGGAATATTTGGACAAGTTCGTAGTTGTGTTCATTGATGATATTCGTGTACTCAAGTCGGAGGAAGAACACGCTGAACATTTAAGAACAATATTGGGAAACTCGAGAGCATCAGCTTGTATGCCAAGTTCAGTAAGTGTGATTTTGGAAGAAGGAAGTGGATTTCCTTGGTCATGTTATGACAAATGAGGGAGTAGCGATTGACCCCAGTAAAGTGAAAGCAAGTGTTACATTGGGAGCGACCAGAATCAGAACTCGATTCGCAGCTTGGGAATGGCGAGTTATTACCGCCGTTTCATCGAAGGATTCTCATCAATTGCTAAGCCCTTACGCAATTGTTGAAGAAGGATAAAAGTTCACTTGACTCCAACTGTGAGGAAAGTTTTCAAGAGTTGAAGAAACGATTGACTTCAAATTTGATCTTGATTCTCACGGATATTCGCAAGGATTTCGATATCTATTGTGATGCTTCGCGTCAAGGATTAGGATGCGCCCGATGCAAGAAGGAAGAGCGTACGCTATGCATCAAGGCAATTAAGACTCACGAAGAGAATTACCCTACTCATGATCGGAATTAGCGCCGAGTGCACGCTTTAAAGATTTGGCGCCATTACCTCATCCAGAATCGCTGTGAAGTCTACACGCATCATAAGAGTTTGAAGTACATTTTCACCCAATCGATTTGAATATGAGCGAGAGAAGATGGTTGGAATTGATCAAGGATTATAATCTTGGAATCCACTACCATCCGGAAAAGCCAACGAGTTGCGCACGCTTTAAGTCGTAAGAGTTACCGCAATACTTTGGAAGTAAAGGAAAGTTGCCTAATCGTATGAAGAATTTCGAAGCTAAAGCTAGAAGTTGTGTCTCAAGGCTTTGTAGCCAATTTGGAAGTACACACCCTCGGAGAAGCAGATTCGTGAAGCACAACCAAAGGATCCTGTGTTGTCGACATCAAGATCAAAATGGTAGAAGGGAAATTCAAAGATTTCACCAGGATAATCAAGACATACTGGATTAATGGTCGATTCATGTACCAAATATAGATGGTCCGAGACAGTTAATCTTAAAGGAAGCCCATGACTAAAGTATTCGATTCACCCCGAAGTACCAAGATGTACCAGATGTGAAAACTAAATTTTGGTGGCCAAATTTGAAGCGAGAAGTCGCAGAGTTCGTTGTCTTGTGCGACACCGCCGAAAGTGAAGGCAGAACACGTGAGACCAAAGAGTTTGTCGCAACCGCCAAGATTCCAGTGGAAGTGGGAAGAAATCGGGATGGATTTCATCACCGTTTACCCAAGACCCAATCGGGTTATGATTCGATCCGGGTAATAGTCGATCGCCTAACCAAGGTCGCCATTTCTTGCTACCAAAACCACATACTCCGAGATCGCTCATGGAGTTGTACATGGCCGTAATTGTCGCTTGCACGTGTGCCCAAGAAGATAGTGTCGATCGAGGATCTCGCCACCTCTCGCTTTTGGCAAAGCTTGCATGAAGCATTGGGTACCATCTCAATTTCAAGATCGCGATCATCCACGCATGATGGGCGATGAAAGAGTCAATCGATATTGAGGATATGTCGAGAGCTTGTGCTCTAGCTAATGCCACCCGATGGGATAAAAGTTTACCGTATGCGAGTTTTCGTACAACAATAGTTATCAAGCGACCGCAAATGTCACCATTTGAAGCTTTGTATGGCCGCGTTCGCAGAACCCGTTGAATTGGTCGAACAATGAACGACGCTTTTTGGTCCGCATTATTCGAAGCGTAAGAGCAAGTGGCCATGATAAGAGAAAGATTGAAGATAGCTCACCAGCGTAAGAGCTATCGCCGATAATCGCCGCCGAGATCTCGCTTTGAACCCGAGGATTTCGTTTATCTTCGAGTGACTCGCCGAGGTGTCAAAGGTTTCATGCCAAAGGGAAGCTTGCCCTAGGTATGTTGGTCCATTCAAGATTTTGGAACGTCAGGAGAAGTTGCTTACGCTTGAGCTACCGCATCGTTAGCGAGTACATGATGTCTTTCATGTCTCGCATTGAAGAAGTGTCTTCGTGTGCCGTAAGAGCAAGCCCCATTGGAATCAATTGTTCAAGGAGGATCTTACCTACAAGGAGCAACAATAAGATTTTGGATGTCGCAGCGCCTCACCGTAAGCAAGACCGCTCGTTTTTGCAAGGTCCAAGGAGCAACCACTCGGAAGGAGAAGCAACGTGGGAACGTGAAGAAGAGCCAAAGCCGAGTTTCCTAGCCTTTCTCTAGCTAGCTTTGAATCTCGGGTCGAGATTCCTTTAAGGGGGAGGTTTGTAACATCCCAATTTTCAGCCGCTTAAAAATCTTTTAAATAGTTAGTAGGAAAAATTCACCATTTGAATTTTATTTGAATTTAATTTCAAAAGCTTAATATTGGACTTACAATCAAAAACATTTAATGTGAATAATCCCAACATGAACAATAGCCAAAACTATTTTATTTGGGTTCTGTGTGCTCGATATATTTTCTAGATTTTTCTAGAATTTTTCGAGTTCATTTGCTATTTTCTATTGCCCATTTGAATTTCTCGTATTTTCTAAATTGAAAACCTATTTAAAATCTCGAAAATCTTCTTGGGCCGAATCTCTCCTACTAACTTCTATTTCGCCGCCTGCCCGCTCACCTCGCTGCAAGGTGTGCACGCCGCCGACAGTGGACCCGCTGTCGCCCCTCTCTCTCTCCGCGCCGCTCATTCTCCACCGTCCGATCAAAGATGAACGGCTAGATGCGCATAAGGCAACCGGAGTTGTCCGAATGTTTCTTTGATTGTGGGCCGCTCGATCAAGATCCAACGGTCGATCTCGGAGTGCTTTTCTACCGCACCGCTGCACGCGACCACGTGAGTTGTGTCTCGACGTGGGACCCACCGCCACGCCATCGCCGTCTCGAGGCGGACTCGGTTCGATTCCTCGCCGCCGCCGCGCCGCTTTGGGCGCCCGTGTTCTAGACCTTCCCGAGCCGCCGCTATATAAGGAGGGCAAGCCCTCGGTCTCGCGACTCAACCGCGCGGCCGCCGTAACCCTAACCCTAGCCGCCGCAAAGCTCGAGAAGTGACTCGCGCCGCCGCTCCGGACGAGTTCGCTCGCCGCCGCTGCCGCCGAGTGTCGGGTCTACACCGCCGGCATCGCACGGAGCAGACTACCTCGTGGGCACCTTCGCCACGAGCGCCGCCGAGCCCGATCCCGTCAAGCCCGAAACCCCTCCGCCGCTTCAACCTCGCCGCCGGCCGCCACAGACGTCCCCGACCACCAGTGAGCACATCCACGAGTTCCCCGTGCCACCCTCTACACGCTGGTACCACTCACCGCCGGTGAATCGCCGCGCTCGCGGAACCACGGGTTCCCGAGCCTGCCACCGCCGGGTCCGGCGCACGCCACCCGCCGCCACCTCGCGCGCGCCGCCTCCGCGTCGCGTGTCATCTCTGTCGGCCTCACAAGATCGACGCAGCAGCCCACCGGTCCTCGGCCGAGGCTCGGTGAGACCACCACCGTGAGTTTAGCCTCTGACATGTGGGTCCCACATGTCAGAGATTTCTTTTATTTATCTTTTTCCGAAATCCTGAGGGCTGACGCCAGCTTGCGCAATAATCTGATTTTCCTTTAGGAAAATAATTCGGGAAATTCATAAAATACTGATTTTCAGATTTTATGTATTTCCAATCTTCCAAAGCCCATAACTTTTGCATCCTAACTCCGATTGAGCCCATTCAAATTTCTAAATTTGTCTAAATTCAAGATCTATTTATCTGAGATTTTTATTTAATTTTTGGAGTTTGTTTGCCTCTGTTATTTATTTGTTTTTGTTTGTTTGTGTCTCGCCATAGTAGACGTCGGTCGTCGGGAATTTTGTGGAAGAAGGAGCACCCCAAGATCAAGACCAGTACATAGACCTTTTCCAAGGCAAGTCATACCTTTGATCATCTTGAACCCAATTTTCCAATTACTTGTTTCAAAGTATCGCATTCTATTTTAATTATTTATTTCAATGCTTTGGGTATAGTTATTATCCCAATTGTTATCACACCTTGGCCTTGTATGTCATAATTCCTTGTCACCCTAGATTGGTTTAGTTGGTAATATTGTAGCACCAACGTGGGTTGGTTAGAGGCAGTACAATTGCTTAGCCATGCTACGAATCATCATCTCATGTGAGTCGCAAATATTAAATATGACTAAGTGTCTATGGAACTTTGTGTAAAACTGTGTGCTATGTGTTATTACTTCGTGATGGCATGTGTTGCACTAAAATCAACCGGGTGGTAAAGGATTTAGACTCGAGGCAAGTGGTGGAGACTGTGTGACATGGTGGACTATGTGATGGGTTTGATAACTGTGTGGCTTAGTTAGAACATGGAAGTCTTGCCTTGGTCAATTAAGGACTTAACTTTGTGCGCCATTGAACTGAGCTCATCAGACGCACCACATGCCCGTATGGGACGGGCCTAACTTAGTAAGTTATGGATTCTCGCATTGATGTTCGTGGTAGGTTAGGCTATGTGATAGGGTGGAGGTGTGACTACTTGGTGGTTGCATCACGGAGGATTCGTCGTCCCCGTCCCAACTGTGTGTTATGCATGGGCTATGTGATATGTATAACGGTTTGTAAGCACACCGGGAATGTCAATGTTGGAGATGAAGTTTCGAACTGCTTTGTTATGATTGGTGCTAGCTACACCGTTATATCGTGTGGGTAAAGTGTACAACCTCTCGCAGAGTGTTAAATAAACTATTCGAATAGCGCGTCATGATCATGGACATGCTCGGTGCTTTCACACGAGGGGTAGTTTTCATAAAATGTGGGAATGGGAGTGTGTGATCTCAATCATATGGCTATGTGAAATAATCTGTTTAGTTTGTGTGTCTTGTGAAAACAATCGTTAAATTAATATTGTCTATTTGCTTTGAATTATGCTTTTAATCTATTATTCGTATTCAATTGCAAATGTTGCTTTTATGCAAAAGAACCACGTAAGCCTTTTCTTTGGAATAAGCTCGCATCTATACATTGCATTCGTGGTATGATTTGCGAGTACGTTGTGTACTCACGCTTGTTGTAAAACTTGCGCTCAAAACCTCTGTATGGAGGAGTCACGCCGCTTTCGAGGAGGAGTTCGTTGAAGGCCGATCGCTCGTTAAGGTCCGGATCCCGATTGGTTGCCTGTGGTGAATTGGTGGGATCTACGCTGAGTTTTCCGCTCCGCCGCTTTATTTCTTAGCCCTGTGTGGCTTAATAAGTGTAAACTCGACCATAAGGTCAAAACCGTTATTTGTTATTCAAACTAATCGCTTACTTTATCTATCGCTGTGTGGATCGATATTTACCGTGTTAACCCTCTGTGCACTAGCGTGATCCTGGACTAGTGCAGTATACACAGAGGGTTCCAGAATCGTAATTCTGGGTCCCGACAACTACATCTACCAATCTAATTACATATGCGTCTCTACGATCGACTAACAATCATTTAGCTACTAACCCAAAAGAGAGTAAAATTGCATCGACTCGGCACATGGGACTTACTTACTAATTACATGGCAAACCAAATATTTATCTGCAATCAAATAATCCATTCCTACCTTCTTCCAATTCTAGCATGTACAACTCACATAGATATTACTTAAGGCATCCTACCAACTTGCTTGCGATTAAATAAATCGTCTGATTCAAAATCCATATTTCCATAAATATCCTCACAAGAGCTATCCATCAAGTATTAATTCATAAAATCCTTATGCGTCCAAACTCCAAAAATTACTAATCCAACGAGAGGATACCCTCCAATTAATTTATCATCTAAGATCACCACAATTTCCATACGGCTCCAAAATAATATTGTCCGATCAACAATCCCATAATATATTTAATCTAGCATCCACCGATCAACAATACACACATTTCGCCTCAATAATCTAATTATTCGCATTCACCAATATATCAACACATAATCACGCCTACGCACAAATAAAGCGTGAAGGAGAATTATACGGTCTTAAATTACCAAATCATTTTTGCAATTAAACATGCATAAATAGATGACATGCACATGACTAAGATGCAACATGCACAAGTAAATATCAGAACGCGATATGATACTAAAGATTTCTACCATGGCAATGGCGTGCAAAATATCACCGAACGTCTTCTGGTCGCGTCGTCGTAGTCGTCGCCGAAGTTCGTCGCGTCCACTCGGCCTTTCGCCCACATCCGCCATCCTCCGTCATCGCTCTCCTCTCGGCTCCTCGTCGACGCCGCATCCGTGAGCCGCTATCGATCCACGCGCCGTCCGGCTGCCGTGTCGCTCGACCACCGCTCAATCGCACTCCGGCCGTGCGCTCATTTTCGTATCAAAGCGTCATGTGGGCGGTGGGAACCATGTCTGGAGGATAACCAACGAGTGAACATGCGGTGAAAATAGGCGATAAATTATAAATCGGTATTCACGTTCATGTAGCCCTCTTGGTGAGAACTACATTAAAGGAAAGCTGCAGTTCAACAATAGTTACCTAAGCACCGACGCTGCGCCTTGCCTTGCCACGCGCGTAGCTCGCCGCCGCCAGACCAATGCAACGCTTTGCATGCATGTAGCATGCATGCACGAGCCACTGCGCCACCGGCCGCTTGGTGCCGCTTGCCATTGCTCCGTCTTTGCGATGCCTCGGCCTCGTCCATGGTGCTTCGATGCCATCCTCGGATGCCACTATCGCGCTGCTTGTGCTACCCATCGCACCGACCTCGGCGTCGCCGTTGCAGCAAGTCAAGCCCCCGCTCATTGGGCCACTGCCGCCACCCGAGCTGCTAGCCACCACCGCCTCTGGACCACCTCGTCGAGCCGCCGCCGCCGCGACACACCGCTCTGTGTTGGCCACGACGCCACTCACTGAGCTGCCGTAAGCCATAGAGCTGCTGCCGCTATTCCTCCCATACCAAAACAGCCCTTTGCCCTCCTTTCTCCTCTCCAAAAACACTCAAAAGGGCTTGCATGCGAACACTAGTCGGCAAATGGGGCGCTTGAGTGATGGGGAACACTGGTGCTATAACATGCAAGGGCTGATTCACGATCTATGGTTGAGATTTAGACAAGAGAAGGGGATGAAATGAGTTCGGTGTTGGAGAAAGAAATGAAAAGACGCTCTGTTGGGGAGAAGGAGCGGTGTGATGTTTGGAGGAGAAGATGGCGTGGAGATATGGATGGCGAGTGTCAGTGGGGTCTTTGTCCAATTTGGGTGGAAGAACGAATTGATATAGTAGGGGAGAGAAAAGGGAAGGAGGCAGGAGTGGATCATTCGGTGGGCAAAGAAAATTGGGATGGAGTCATTCGGATGGGAGAGACGTGAGCATGGTAGGCGTGTAGTGCTCTGTTGGGAAATGCCTTGGGCAAGTGGGAGAGTCTTTGCAAAAGAAAGAGAAAAGCGAGAGGGGAAAGTGAGTTTGGTGGGCAAGGAATTTCTGATGGGGTGCTCTCTACTGGGATAAGAAAAATGGTAATGTGGCTTGGTGGTGGTAGTGGGAGAAATTAGCAGTGGAATAAATAGCAGTGTATTTCTCCCATATTTTTCCAACTTGCTCATATGACCTTGCATGTGAAAAACGATTGCAGAAACGGAATGCCCTCGAGAAGACCATCGCAACGGTATAACATGTGTTGCACGATTTTTACTTTTTGATTGTGATTACGAGGAAAGAAGTTGGGGAAAAGAATTGGAAACGCAGGTGTCTCGCCGGTGGCCGGTCGATCCGGAAAAGAGCGACGATACTAAGGCATGTAGAATGACATGATTTTTTTTAAATGCATGTGAACCAATAAATCAACATGAATTTTTATATTATATTATATATATGCAGTCTTTCAAACAATCCGATTTGACTTTAAATGCAACACTTTAATTAATTCGAATTGATTTTAAAAGCAATCCTTCACTTCAATGTGGAAAATTATAAAACACAGTCAAATATTTATTAGATCGCCAAATTAAATATTAACATCCCGATTCTGAAAATCAGGATGTTACATCACCAGACCTCCTCGGGTTAATCGTGGCCGTCCACGACCTCCCCAGGTTTAGATCTGAGCGTTAGATCTTCGTTGAAAAGTCCTTAAGTCATGGACCACCCTCCGCCAAATCCCAGCCGTCCAGGACCTCTTGAGATTAGATCTGGACCGTAGAGCCCTTGTCGAGAGAAAGCGCTTAGTCACGGGACCTCCTTGGATCCATCTCGGCCGTTAAAAACCTCCTAGGTTAGCTCTAGGCCGTTAGATCCTGGTCTGCGAAAACTATAAGTGCCAGGACCTCCCCTAGAGTCGATCCCGACCGTCTAGGACCACCCTGGTTAAATCCTAGCCGTTTAGATCTTCCCCATGCGCAAAAGACCTCCCCTTGGTCATTTTGCAAAGACCACCCTCTGGGTCCTCTTTGTAAAAAGCCACCCCTGGTCTTTTTATAAAGAAAACCTCAGGACCTCCCTCCGCTTTAATCTGGACCGTTCAGGACCTCCTCCGTGAAGATCTTAGCCGTCCAGATCTCGTCCGTTTAAACTCTGTCCTTAAAGACCTCCCCGCGTAGATCTTGACCATCCATGACCTCCCTCGGTGAGATCCCAACCGTTAGGGACCTCCCCCGCGAGATCTTGACCGCCCAGGACCTCCCTCGTGTAAATCCCAACCGTTCAGGACCTCCTTCGCTCGATCGTGACCGTTAAGACCTCCCTTGCGAGATCTTAGCCATTCAGGACCTCCCCCTGGAGATCTTGACCATCTAGGACCTCATCCTTTATATCCGTAGCTTTAGAACCTCCTCCTCAGGTCTAAACCGTTAGATTTAGATCTAACGGGCTAGACCTCCCTCCGTAGATTTAGCCTTAGGACCTCCCTCGGAGGTCAGGGCTGTCAGATCTTGATCTGACGGTCCCGACCACCTCTAGGCGCGAGGACCTCCTCTGTGTGCGCTATGCATGCACTGGTCGTGGTCGTTGGATCTAATCTCAATGGCCCAGACCTCCCCAATGCGGAAGAGGTCTCTCGGTGCGCTGTACTTCGAGGTCCGTAGCCGTGCGATGAAGGATCGACGGCCACGACCTCCCCGTTTTCGTTAAGTCTGTTAGACCTCCCGAGAGCTCCAATTTTCAAAGTATTTGGTTGTTTCAAATTTCAAAAGTGCATAACTTTGTCATTTTAACTCCTTTTTGAATGATTTCAATTGCTCTAGCTTTGTAATAAACTGAACTTCAATCTAAGAATGAACTTAGGCACTTTTCTATAGCAGAAACTAATGTAGGTTGTATTAACTTGTCTCAACATTAAATATTGTCTAGAAAATTCATTAACTTATAAAATGCATAACTTTTTCTCTGTAATTCCAATCTGGGCAAACTAAACTTTGTTAAAATTCTCTAGGGATGCACTTTAGTGTAGCATAAGTCTTGTTCTTAATATTGCTTCTGGAAAGTGAAAAGTGCTAGTATTACATCTTAGAAAAATCATAAGTAATTCAATTTAACTCCAAATGGCATGAACTCAACTTTGCTGTTCTTAGGATGGCATAAACTACCTACCATAAAAATTTTGGGTTCTAGATCATTATAGAAATTTTCACCATGAACAGTAGCCGTAATTAATTTAATTAGAATTTTTCAGGCTGAGAGAAATTGTTTAGGTCATAACTTCTTCATGCTAAGTCCAAATGAAGTAATTCTTGTTCCTAAAATTGTCTAAAATCAACCTCTAGCTGCTGTATAAATTTCATGGGATTTGGATGTCTTTTGCTATTTAGAATTAATTTAATTAGAATTTCATGTTGAGTTTTGTTTGGTGTTCTTCGTTCTTATTGGTTTTATCTCCTTTTCGCGTTAGGTTCCGAAGATTATATTGTCCTGAGAATCCTCCTCTGCAGCAAGAACAATTCTAGCAAGGCAAGCAGTTTGATCATGTTAATCCCTGTATTTTCAAGTATTTATGTTGTTTACAAATTCTATATATGCATTGCTAGTTTGTGTTAAACTATTGTCGATAGTTGACCTAGTAGATGCATTTCCTTAGGCAAATGATTATCCTTTACTACCATTGAGCCTAGGTTATTGCTGTGATTTAGAGTTCGTGGATGAGCTCTTGTCACTTAGTAGTTTTGCGGATTAATTACTTAGCCATGCTTAGCTTCCGGTAGAAATGGGCGGTTATCGACTTGTCGATAACCTTGATCACACAAATGCTTACTATGTATCTATATTTCGGCTTGATGCTATGTTCAATTTGCAAAAACCCAAAAACTAAAAGCAAAAAAGATTTGGACTTGGGCACAATGGTAAGATGGTGTGATTTTGGGTGTGACTGGAATGGTGCCCGGGTCAACAAGGACCGAACATCTTGTTACACTAAACTAAGCATTTTTGCGTGCTAACCACACTAGAGGGTATGGGACCTCTCTTGACTTAGTACTTTGGCGTGTATTGGCTTCGGGTCGTAGGGAGTCACAGGAGGGATGGTGCTGGGAGCATTGTAGTGTCCGAAAGGCTTCCCCCGTGATGGCTGGTTGTCTTTCGGCTTTCAATGTAAGCGTATGGATTCCGATCCATACGAGCGGCTCGTAGTCAATGCACAATATTGGAAAGCGTCTCGTAGGACTTAGCCATGCCGGCATACCTTCGGAAGTGTGCTTTTGTGGCTTAAAGGCGGTCTGAAGTGTGGGTGCATTGGTACACCCCTGCAGGGTTCAAACTATTCGAATAGCCTCGTCCTAGGTTATGGACACGCTTGGCAAGGTCTTTCAAGAGTTAGACTACAACCTTAATTAAAACTTGATGGGTGGTACGAATCGGGGATTCGTACTATGTTGTGGTGGCTATTGGGATAGTCACTTCCAGGTGGTTACTTGTATTTATTATTAATTCGCTGTTATATTCAACATCAAAACAGATTTGTAAACTTGTTTTTAAATGTATTACATTATTACAAATAAAGTTGGCTTTGTGCAAAATGAGATATACAACCTCCACTTAAATAAGTCTGCATGTAGTTTATGAACATGTCTGCTATTCCACACGTCAGTCTTGCGAGTACCTTGTGTACTCATTGTTCTTGCTTAAATGTAAATTGTTGCAGAGGAAGAAGGTGAGCTCGATGGGCCTCACTTTTGTGAGCTGTGTTGTGGTAGCTTGCGGGGCGACTAGCTTGGCGGCCCGGTCGGTTGCCTTGTGGGTTGTGTTGGCTAACCGGTCGACTTTTGTTCTTAGCCATCTTATGGCGCTTTTGCTTCCGCTGTCATTCTTGTATATTGTGCTATTTGGCCGGTCGGCTCTTTTGTAATAACTTTACTTTATGTATGTCGTTGTTGAACTTAGTATTAATGTTGTATGGAAATGATGTATAATTTTGTGATGATGAGCATGTCTGCAGTGCAGGAAGCACATGTCCATCGAGGCTTTGGATATTTGATTAGTAATGCTAGAACCATATGGAGGTTAAGTATTACTAGTTAAATACCCGGATCCTCACATATAATAACGGCCTCAGTATCCTACAGCAAAATTGCATATTTTTACAATGTGTTCTGACATAACCCCGTTTTTTGAATGTCTGTTGCAAAGAGTGTCAATTTACAGTGTCCTGTGGCCAATTTTCCATTTGAAATATTTAGTTCGATATATGAAAAATCATAGTTGTAGATTTTCTCGAGAAGTAATTTGACAATACTACAATTTTTTTTGGGTTTTATAAATATATTACAATAGAAATAGGTGGTCAAATTTTGGGAACAATGTCAATGTGCAAAACTACACGTTTTGTGACGGGAGGGAGTATGTCTATAAATTTGGGGAGCAGCATGCAAGTGATGTAGTAGTGCCTTCATACAGAGCTAGCTAGGCAACTGGCACCACCCGATCGAAGTGCAAAGGAGGATCGATCAGCTTGCTAGCAAGGAAGCGAGCAGCACGATGGCGGATGAAGAGGCTCGGGAAACGGTGGTGGCGTCCATGATGTTAACGCCCAAGAAATCCATAAACGATATGTCTTGTGATGTGACGGGAGAGAGTAACACTCATATGTCTATAAATTAAGGGAGCAGCATGCATGTGATGTAGTAGTGCATGCCTTCATACAGAGCTAGCTAGGCAACTGGCACCGCCCGATCGTAGTGCAGAGGAGGATCCCTGTGACCGGATCGATGGCAGTTGAAGAGGCACCGGGAAACGTTGGTGGCGTCCATGATGTTAACGCACAACAATTCCAGGTAATGATTAACAACAGATCGACCGATCCCTCATGCTCTCTCTCTCTCTCTCTCTCTCTCTCTCTCTCTCTCTATATATATATATATATATATATATATATATATATATATATATATATATATATATATATATATATCAGTCTCTCTCCTTCTCATTGCACATGTTTGACCACTGCAAAAACATATAAACTGGATATAATTTCTTGTGCATAGGATTTTTAGCATATTCATGGCAACAACCACCAGATAACATGTACTTCTAGTTATTCCTAGATTTACTAATCAAACTTACGCTTAATTTCTTGCTTGTGAATCCCGATTAGTTTCCCCCAAACCACTCATATCTGCAAGCAACATCAAATCGCGGTAACCACGCAGTAACCATGAAAAACAAATTTGGTACAAGTTTTGACATCAAGCATCAAGCAACAGGCCAACAAAAATTAGACCATAAACCCTAGCACCCGGGTTAGGCAAAACCAGTAGGCACCCGTAGCAGCTGCAGATCTGAAAAAACAAAGCAAAAATTACACACCTAGCACCCGGGTTAGGCAAAACCAGCCCCCGGCCCGCTCTTTAGCACTCCACACTCGTCGCCCACGGCCCTTACTGCAGCGCTCTTCCGCTCACCGCCGGTCGCCGCCTTGCTCTCTTCCACCCTTTATTCGCTCGTGTCACAGACAAAGAAGAGTCATGGACAAAGACGAGGTGAGTTGTCCGAATATGCTAACAGGTCGGGTTGGTTTGCTCAAAACAATCCAACAGCAGCGCGGCTCGTTAATCCGAGACTGATACAAAATGCATCTAGCATCTAGAAGCAAATCCAACGGGCACAGAACTGGCTAAAATTTAACAAATTTTCTGTTGCCTGAGAATTAGCAAATCCGTACAAATATATATTAATCGACCTCATGTCAACTAATCAAGAATTATTCATTTTCTTATTCACAGTTAGAATTTGTTTCATTCGTGAATAGACTAGAGTTCTCTTCTTAAATTAGATGAATCTCTCATGTCTACTGCACCGATTTGTTTGTTAGCGGATTAATTTGTGCTATGAAAAATCCAATAATACATGTTCTATTTGTTTGGTAAATTACATAAGACAGCTCGGTGTAATTACACAACTAATTGTTCAATTTTTTTGTTCACAGTTAGAAGAGCAGCATCGACGCACCCTAGATGCTACCGAAGATTTGCAGGTAGCTAGCTGGTATCAGCTGATTTGTCTCCCTCGTCATGCTCTGCATCTATTTGGTTTCTTGTCCCGGCCATCCCAGCATCGACGCAACCAAGCTAGCTAGGTCGATTTATTTGCTTATACTTAATTTCTGAATATGTGGGTTGCAAAACATGAGATATTGGGCATTGGGCAATGCATGCGTTCATCTGGATTCTTTCCATAGAGATTCGCTAGCAGATATTCCTGGAACGCAAGCAATTATCAGTTGATGCATGGATATTTAAGATGCTAATTAATCAAGGGATGTGTCGCTGTTTGTATAGAACATCATGCTGGTGATTGACATAGGCGACGACAGGACCGTCGAGACCGTCGAGATCCCTCTCAAAGGGAAGCTCATTCTGCAGAACAGCGGTCCTCCTCAACCTCAAGCCGCTGCCGGTGATGCGGCACGTGGCAATGCAGGACAGGGAGAATCGGCGCAAGATGAGGACAAGGAGTTCCTGGACAAGATGCGCGGGTGGCTGATGATGGTGGCCACGCTCTTCGTCACCGTGGCGTTCCAGGCGGCGCTTCAGCCGCCGGCCTGGTTGCGGACGACGGACTTTCTCCGGCTCAGTCAATCCGAGATAGATAGGTGGAAGCATCTTTTCCACGGCACCTCTCATGCCGCTGTGACTCCGGCGAGGTTTGCTCCTTCTCCAAGCCCAAGCCCTCAAGCTGTAGAGTCCGCGACTGCAGATCTATCTCGGAGAGCGTGGGCATACATGTTTTGCAACTACATCACGTTCGGGTGCTCGCTGTCGCTGGTGTTGATGCTGATGCTTCTGCCGAACAAACCGCCGCGCCAGGCTATCAGGGTAGCAAAATTTCTGCTGGTGCAAATCTCCGCAGCCGTTTTCTGGACCGTCATCTTAGGCACCTCTGAAGACCGGGGCTTTACGCAGTTAGCGTGCGTCGTCACTGAGGTCTGTCTGATAGGGACTCCCCTCGCAAACTATATTGCGAACTTCCGGGCACCGCGGGCAGGTGGGCGGCCCTGACCGCGCAGAGAGGACGTCCGCCCCCCTAGTGTTTGCCCTTGTTGGGGAACCATAGGTCTGACCCTGCAGTCGGCCCATTAGTGGGCGCCATCCTAAACCCTAGCAGGGTCGTAGCCTATAAATAGAGGGTGCTATTCATTGTAAAGGATTGATCGATGGATGAAGGAATAAAGAGAAGCAAGACGTCCCCCTATACCTCTGTGTTCAATCTCTTATTCTGTTCTTGTTGTTCATGCATTGTTCTTACGATTCTACGCTTATCTACGAGGTAATCACTCGGACTGGACTCGCCAGCGACGGTTCCTCAACACGTTATCAGCACGATCGACTCTCCTCGCATCGAAAAGGTAACCGTCGATGAACGACACTCGTATATTGAATCGTGTTTCTAGATTGCTTTCAATTCTGCAAATTTGGCTTTCTAGATTTGTTTTCTACGGTGCAAATTTGCTCTAATCTGTCGCGAGCCGACTTGAAGTCGCCGGCACAATGCCGATCGACAGATTGCATGAAAGAGAGGATGTCGATTGTACCGTAGATTGAAAATTGCAAATCCGTTCTAACCTACCGCGAGCTGACTTGAAGTCGCCGGAAAATCCGATCGGAGGTTGCACGAAAGAACCGATGTCGATTGCATTGTTTTACATCGCACGGCATTGCATACAATCATTGATGAACAGTATTTTCGAGAAAAAATTTCGTTATGCGCCACGAAGAAGAGGCGGCCGCCTGACGCCACACCCCAACCCCGCGCCCGTGGCGCCGTTGCGCCGTCATTGGCGCCTTGAAGGTCAGGCGCCGCGCCGCCGCCCGCCACCTTGAAACCGCGCGTGCGGCACCCCACCACCGCCGACATAATACAAGGAAAAGAAAAAAAGAGGGGCGGGGATGGAGGCGTCGTCGCCGCCGCGTCGCTCCGTCATCCGCGTCCACCGCCGACACCGTCGCGGCGCCCGAATCGGCAACATCCGGCGGGCGCGCGCCGCCAGCGCCGATCGCCGCCGCACGGAGGGCGCGGCGCCGCCACGGACACGGCGCCCCAGCGCGCGCGCCGCCGCCGGTGCGCGGGCACGGTGCGGCACGCGGCGCGCCGCCGCTAACGAGTGCGCGGCGCGGGTGCGGCGCCCGCTGCCGCCGCCGATTACGCGCGTGCGGCGCGGGCACGGCGTCGCCACCGCCTCTCTCCCTGCTGCGCGCTCGAGCCGCCGCCTCGCCGCGTCGCGCGCCCCGCCGCCGGTCACCTCCGGCCCGCCCACTGGCTCCCGAAATCGGCGCCGGCGCCTCCTTTGCATAGTGCTAGGGGAAACCCTAGCACTACCTTTGAGAGGCACGACTGGGCCCTCTTGGGCCTTGAATGCATGGGCCGGAATAGGCCCGATGATTTACCGTGGGAAGAAAAAAGGGAGGGCAAGCGAAAAGAAAAACCCGATTTTGCAATAAAGTCCCTCGAAATTCTAAAAATCACAAGAAAGTTTCGCATATAAGGAAATTTTGCGAAAACCCCCTCTAGAATTGAGAGATTTACGGAATTATGTATATTCTTGCAGAATAACCCCGTAAATCAAAATTAAATTTTTTAACGAAATTGCGTTTAACCCCAAAACTTGCGAAAGTCTTGTTTCCAGTGAGAAAGGGCCTCTGGAATCCAAAATTTTGCATATTTTTGAACTTTGAAGCATGTTTATTCTTGTTATTATTTTTCTATGCAATTTATTTACAGTATTTACTGTTTTGATTATCTGTAATTACTTATATTACTTTTAATCATTGAAAATAGCAGTAAATCATGAAAAATGCATAGAAAAATACGGAACACTGAACACGAGTTCAAGAGTATTGTGAGAATTTTGCAACCATTTTATGCAGATTACAAGTAATCCTTTGAACTTTTGCATGAATATGAAGATGGCGGCATCACGAATCGAGAATTCAAGAATCGACCAGTATGGCCAGAATTTGTATCAGTCTCCAATTATGTGGTAATGTGATCACGGATGAGCAGACGATTGGGAAGACCCTCGCTACCTTTCACCCCAATGCGGTATAATTCATACGCAACTATCGTCAAGACGGCTACAAGAAGTATGCCGAATTAATTGACATCATGCAAGTTGCGGAAGCTCAAGGTGATGTTCTAGGAAAAAACTTCATTTTGCGACCACCTAGTAGCAATGTTGGCCATGAAGCCCTTTGCTAGCGACTACAAGGTGATGAAGCTCTCACAAATGAGAGGAGCAAGAAGGGTAAGGTCATGCGTCGCACATTATTGATGTTTCTGATCTAAGAAGAAGGGCAAATGATAGCATGAGGTATACCTCGCCATTGCGTACAGAGGATCCACATCCATTAGCTCGCACTTATGAATGTGAACGACCCGAATGACCCATCATCCCTCCCTTGGACATCGCAGCGCCACACCGTAGCGCCCAAGAGGAGAAGATCGCGCATGGAGCGATTTGGCGAAGTTCTGAATACTTCGCCTATTAGATCCATCGCACGCATTGCACTCGGACCTTTTATAGAAACTTGCGGTTTGTAATTGAAGCGAATTTTGAATTATTGAATAATGGTTGCAAGCTCTAGGAGAGCAAAGCATTAAATTCTTATTATGAGTCTGCAAGACTTATTTTCCGTCTTTATAATAGCAAGTTACGTTACGATATCTCAAGTATTTTATTTATGTGTTGCTTGCTTTACGCTACATATTAATAAAGTACATTATATTAGAACGCTGTGGCGCCCTATGGAGGAAGTGTGCTTAGCATGTAGCGGCACAACAAATACCATCTGAGAGAAATAGAAATTTTTCAATCGATCGGCAAAAATCTTTGGTAGTCTTACGACGATCATGAAAATGATACTTGTATAATAGGCTCGGGAAGGGCCATAATTATACTCCCAACGGCACAACTTTGGTCATTGAAGAAGACTTGTGGTACCAGAATCGACTAGAACTCTCAAGGATATTTGCGCTATCAGTTTCCATGTAGAGGCGAAGAAGAGTATGGTGCATGAATACATGCTTATTACAAAGCGTGAAGAAAGTGAAAAATAGCATTAGAATATCTTCCTTCATATGAAATTGGGCTATACTACACTAATATTAAGGCACTGCGCACCTATCGCCTTGAAAACCGTATTTAGAAGCTCTGAACTTATCTATCTCTGGCATGATAGATTATGCCGCCTAGGTCTTAGGATCATGAGAGATATAATTAACAATTCACAGGGACATAATATGAATATAAGGAATTTCCCTAATCTGGAAGATTTTGTGTGCCCCGCATGTGCCACCGGGAAATTAATTACTAGACTTTTCGCTCTGAAAGCAAAGGATGAAGTCCCTGCATTCCTGGACCGTATCCAGGGAGACATTTTGCGGTCCTATACAGCCCCTGTAAGGGTCATTTAGGTATTTTATGGTGCTCATCGATGCTTCCTCGGAATGGTCGCACGTATGTTTATTATCTATGAGAGACCATGATTTTGCAAAGCTAAATCTCGCAGATAATTAACAATTGAAAAAATAATTTCTCTGATCATCACGTGAAGTCCATCTGAATGGACAACGCCGGAGAATGTACTCTGAAGGCATCTGATGATTATTGTATGAAAATGAGAATTAAAGTTGAGCATTCTATACCGCACATCCGCACCCAGAATGGACTAGCAGAACCTTGAAGAATTGTAATTTACCAACTACATGTTGGGGACACGCGATCTGCCGCGGCAACTCTCATCAATTTTAGACCGTCGGCCTATAACATCCATCCACCTTTGCAACTAGCGTAAGGATCAGCACCGAAAACTTCTCATCTTCGCAGGTTTGGTTGCAAGGGTATATACCTATACCACCACCGCAGCGAACTACATTGGGTCTTCTCCGAAAGTCTGGGATATACGTTAGTTATGAGACAACATCCATAATCAAGTATTTGGACCATATGACTGGAGATTTGCATAATGCCCGATTCGCTGATAGTACAATAGATGAGATTAGTTTCCCGTCATTAGGGGGAGGAAATCAACCCTTCATAATAATGTCGGGAAATAATTGAAGTCCAGAAGATAATTGAAATCTATGCATATGACCCGAGCACTAGTGAAGCAAATAGAGAATTCCAGAAGATAATTGCAGTCCAGAAGATAATTGAATTGAAGTCTAGAAGACAATTGAAGTCGAAGATAATTGATTCGCAAGTATTAGCAAATCAAGCGCGACTACTTTAGTGATTTGAAGAGCGTGAATAAGTAGCATTTGCCTGCATGCAATGCACCGGAGTGGGTTGAAATACCATTGAAGGTATCCCTAATCCCGTCCAGAGGCCTCAGAATAAAAGGACGAGAACTCCGGTCCTCGAATCCGAAGTAGCGGGGGCGCTTTGGTGAAAAAGGATAAGAAGGACTTAACACAGCCGATCACCGAAGTGCCCCGATCCAGAAGGGGAGCCAGTTGAGACATGGCATCGGTATGGAACCTTCAGAAAAGGCATACCAGAATTGAACATCCCCATGAAGGGAGACATCAGCATGGATGTGTGCGCACACATAATTTGAAAAACTAAAGGACTTGCCCGCAATTGGAAGCGTGGTGAGCAAGTAAAAGCATTAAAAGAATCGCCCCTTAAAGAAATAAGTTATAAAACTTTATGACCTCGGGAGAACCTTTGAATATTACAACAGCCAATGTCGACACTTACTTTGCAAAGAAACTTGCCACAATCATCAATCTTGATCCAGAGCCTGCATCGCTCGATAAATGAAAGAAAAGATCAGATTGGAAGAAGGCAATAGAAATTGAATTATTCTCTCCGAATAAAAGAAAGGTGTTTGGGCCTGTAAGCCGCACGCCTCCCCTTGTACACCCTGTAGGGCATAAGTGGGTATTTGTTCGAAAGAGAAATGAAAAGAAGCAAGGCTCGTTGAACAAGGTTTCACTGGACATCCAGAAGATGATTATGAAGAAACCTATTCCCCGGTCATGGGCAGAACTCCCTTTTTAAATATTTATCTCAATGGCAGTGAACTTGAAGTTAGAAGTGAAATTGATGGATGGGGTACCAGCATACCTTTATGAAATGTTGGATTCGAACATTTATATGAAGATACCTGAATGTATCACTGTCCCGAACCAAAACAGAGCAAATAGAAACATGCGATGTGAAACTCGAGAAAGTCATTATGCGAACCTAAGCAATCGAGGCGAATGTGGTATAATCGCTTGGCGACTTTCTATGCATGAAAGGCTACACGAACAATGAGAATAATCTCGTGTATTTATCTGACGATCCCGAATGAATTTTGTATAATCTTAGAGTATGAAGATGATCTGAATATCATCGGAACCCTGAAGGATATTAGGAAAGCAAGCTCTTACCTGGAGTCGGAGTTCGAAATAAAAGATTTGGGTAAAACCAAATATTGCCTAGGCTTGGAGCTTGAGCATGTCTCTGAAGGAATATCAGTATATCAGTCAACCTACACTCAGAAGGTGTCAGAAAGGTTCGACTTTGCAAAGGCATACCCTTTGAAAGTGCCAATGGTCGGGAGATCTCTGCAGCAAGACAAAGACCCGTACAAACCTAAAGAAGAGGGGGAGGAAGTCCTGGGACCGGAATTCCCACACTTAAGTGTAATAGAAACACTTATGTATCGAACAAACTGTACTAGACCGGGCATTGCATTTGCCGTGAACCTATTAACAAGGTATAGTGCAGAACCTACCAAAGGCATTGGCGGGGAATAAAGGACATCTTAGACACCTCCAAAGAAGCAAAGAATTTAGTACATTCTCTGAAAGAACCAAGACCTAAACTATGAATGGCAATACAGATGACTGCACTGTGAGGACACGCATACTGACCAAATCGCAAGCAGACTATGAACTCCTATGTGGTGGGCGCAATTCCATGAAAATCGTCTAAGAATTATCTTGTATCGACTTGACGAACCACTTGGAGATCATAGCATTGTACAAGGCCTTACAAGAATGTGTTTGGCTTGATGGATGATTCACCACATCCAGCGATCGTGTGGATTGAATACGCGCAAACCCCTACTTTTGTATGAAGACAATGCGGCTTGTGTTGCACAAATGCGGATGGGTTATGTGAAGAATCCCTCACAAAGCATATCAACCCCAAGTTCTTCTATGCTCATGAATTGCAAAAGATGAACATTTTTAAAATTGCATACTAAGTCATGTGAGAATCTTGCGATTTATTCACTAAGTCACTTCAACATCTAGCTTTGAAAGATGCATCGTGAATTGGAATGATGAGACTTAGAGAAGTGCGAGAGTCGGGGAGAACCTTCACGGACTCATTATTAAAGCTTGATCATGAAGATCGAGTACCCAAAGAATAAATCCAGAAGATTAAATGAAATTGAGTGGATTGTACTCTTTTTCCCTTGACGAGTTTTCCTGAAGTTTCTTGGCCAAGGTTTTTAATGAGGCAATTCGTGCATCACAGCAGAACGTATATCATGTACTCTTTCTCCAAATTTTTCCCACTAGGTTTTTATGGAGTTTTGACGAGACATGGATATGAAGGATGGGTGCCCAAGGGGGAGTGTTGGGAAACCATGGGCCTGACCCTGCAGTCGGCCCATTAGTGGGCGCCCCATCCCAAAACCTAGCAGGGTCGTAGCCTATAAATAGGGGGTGCTATTCATTGTAAAGGATTGATCGATGGATGAATGAATAAAGAGAAGCAAGACGTCCCCCTATACCTCTGTGTTCAATCTCTTATTCTGTTCTTGTTGTTCATGCATTGTTCTTACGATTCTACGCTTGTCTACGAGGTAATCGCTCGGACTGGACTCGCCAGCGACGGTTCCTCAACAGCCCTCAAGTGTTGCACGCTTGTTTTCATTTCCATATGTTTGTGGCTATTGGATGACCATTCAACGGTTTGTTAACTGCTATTTCTATCTTTGAACTATGCTTAACTATTTTCAGTGGAGTTGGACTGATTTGTTGCTTAATGAGCCTGTAATTTTTCGTTGTCGACCCATTAAGGGCCTTCTTGCTTACGGGCGACCATTAAGCACGAGATATCAACCCGTTAGCTCATACAAGGCTAAAAGTACATGTGCGATGGGCTATTTTTGTTGACTTCCAACTAACGAGCGCCGTTTCTAAAGTTTTGAACCAGTTAATCACGTTGGGCTGTCATACCATTAATTAAATAACTGTAGGCTGGCGAACCTACAAAACAAAAAAACAATAAGGCTGGCATTACCAAAGCAGAATAGCTCAAGCCCACAGGAAAAACACTTCAGACCCACCACTAATATAGTACCAAAAACAACTCTTATCAATTTACAAACACAAAGTATAAATTGCATAATAAATCATTAGAAATTGATCAAAGCATACTATGCAAAATCAATATAGATTTGTTATAACTTTTTGTATCTTCCATAATTATTGGATCGGCAACTTAAGGATAAAATGGACATAGTGAAAATGAACAGATCAACAGCTGTTTACATGCACTGCAGTCTTTTATTACCAAATCTCTACACAACTATAATCACCTCAACAGGTAACTTGAGAAAGATTAGAAGCATCAGATAACTTACAGTGTTACTAGTATATAATTACACAGCCATTTACACTGCAATATATATATATATATATATATATATATATATATATATATATATATATAAATGTGGTATAATTTTGTTTAAGCTAATTCAATTCGATGTACTATCAAGGCAATTTGTGGACTTTGGCATCTTATGGGCCTAAATCAACAGACAAGTACATGTACATATCCAAGCATCATGCACACATCAAGTAGGATCGGACCGTGAATATAACATCAGAAAAATCCAGTGGTATGTTTGCCAAGTCAACTTGAGAGTGCTATGAGTGCAATTCTCTTTTTTGTTTATGTTTCGATTGTACATGCTCTGCGGTCTTTCCCTGGGTTTTCAATAGCTAAGCTAGCGTGAGTCGAGTTCCAGTGGGGAGAAATGAAATTTTGGCTTCTAATTCAACCCCTTCTTAGCTGCTGTCCACGATAAATCACATTGCTTGAGGTTTTATTAAAGAATTTGGAACCATCATTGGGCCAAGCTCTTTTAAAAACGTATGTATGAAGAACACACTACTACAGAAACAGTCATCACAGACGGTTCGGAACCCTCATCACAGACGGTTTTCGAACCGTCTGGATAAGTTGGTCTCTGATAGCAGGTTGTTATTACAGACGGTCGGGTAACCGTCTATGATACGAATATCACAGACGGTTGTTCAATAAAACCGTCTATGAATGCGATATCACGAGCGGTTACGCACACTAACCATTCGCGAAGTCGAGTATCACGAGCGTTTCTATACACGAACCGTGCTCAGGAAGTCGCGGTTTAGTATAGAACCGTGCGTGATACTCGCTTCCTGAGCGGTTTATGTTTAGAACCGTCGTGATACTCGACTTCACTGCACGGTTCGTGTACGTAACCGCTCGTGATACTCGACTTCGGAGCGGTTGCGTTCGCGACGTAACCGTCGTGATATCAGCATTCGCTGAGCGGTTTTATTTAAAAACCGTCTATGATAGTTCATTATACTAACTAGTTTTTTACAGATTTCTGGCTAGCCTTAGGAATTGCTAGCCATGCTCTCTGAAAACAAGCATGCAGAAAAACAAATACATCACAGATAGTCAATTGTCGACAAACTGAATCTGATCATTACTCAAAATAAATTACAAAAGATCACATTTGTTCAAGTATTGTTACAAAATAAATTTGATTACAATTGAGTCAATTGTTTGCGGTGGTTGAGAAGCGTCGGCGGGGTGATGCATTTGGGTGTGTGAGTGAAATTCTCGGTGTCCTTAATTATCTACGATATGATAAAGCAGAGCTTCCTCGAATGTCCTTGATCACATTCTCAAAGAGTCCATCTAATTCTATATTCAAGGTCATGCGCTAGCAAGAGTAAAGTGTTAAGCATATATATTTAAATTTATAATTACGAAATAATTATTTGGGATTCACAAACCTCGGGATCCTTCTTCCTAGCTCTAATGATTTGCTCCATATGATGGCAAACGTAGATTGCACATAACTCATCATTTTTTGTTGTGATCTGCAAAAATAGAATTACATATATCGATTCGAGATGCGTTATTATGAAGTATGATATAGGATTATCGTGTTGTAGCGTCAAAATTTTGTCTGTGTGTTAGTTCGGCGCTCTTTCCATCGTATATTCCTTTGTTGGCAACATAGTCGATGAGCGACCTACATGATTCCAAAAGTTATCCTCGACCATTTCAAGCGAATGAAGACTAAAATAGGAGTTATGTATGAAGGAAATAAGCATACATCGAGTATTCCTTGCGAATCTTTGAAGTTGTGGTCGTTGCGGATTAGGGAATCAAGGTATATCACATGGTTCCTCTTTGGTATGATGACTAAAAGGATCCGATGGTACCTACTCATGTATGTCACTATAGTCATTAAAACTGAGTTCGTGATGCGTATAAAGTACAAATAAAATTTGTAGAGCAAGTAGTGACACTTACCCACGGTTGTAGGGCACCACGATGTACTTCATGTTCTCACGACGAAGCAATGCTCGCGTTATGTATTTCTCGACGAAGGCGAGTGCATTTGGATGGTTTGCAACGATACCACATGTGGGTCGAGGAAACCCACGGTTCTTTCCATTCCGGACATTTTTCATCATGTATCTATAAATAAGAAATGAGTTGTGATATTTATCGGTATTACGTGAATGTAGAACTTGATTGTATGCACTTACGGTATCCAACATCGTAGAAGCGGCGTCAAGGCCAACGAGGTTGAATAGGTCATATAGGTCGTTGAAGCCCACGGCGAAGTGGTTCGTCCGTTGAAGAAATGCTTATGCTCGTATCGGCGGTGATTCTAGTATCGCACCCTCCTTTTGGGCCTTATCCAAGTACCGGGCATGCAAAGCGACAAGCATATCCAAAGACGCCCTAATCTGCGTGGGAGCACAGCGGTTTCCGATGATGTACTTCCCGGATATTCCTGACTTGCCGGACTTGAGAGGCGCCTTCGTCGATTTCGATTTGGTATTAAGCATTGGCATCGTCTTCTTGCGAGACGACTCGGGACCCGATATGGCGGCACGCTTTTCTTGTTCCTTCGATGTCTTCTCCAAGGGAACCGAAAAGGTGGCCTTCAGAGGCGAAATATGATGTGGAGTCATGGAGGGTCCCGTTGGAGAGGAATGGTTGTGTTGATATCGCGGCACTGCTGGGTCCGGGCGATGTCCTTCTTGGGCCATTGGATAAAGCGTACGGCATCCCCTAGTGTTGTGATCTCTTCGTTCGGGCGAATCTCGGTGGATGTCCATGAAATGTTCATATACCATTCCACCTCCACCTAGCGTAACCTGCGCCACTGGACACCGTCTTTGCATCGCCCCTTCTGGTATGGATGCACCATCCCCGCCGGCCTCAATAGAAATGGACCCAACTAACCTCACTAGGAGCTTGCGGTCGTCGGCTCCTACAAAACGATACGCAATTAGCTAAGGTGTCCTATAGGTCTATCTTTGCTTTGCATTCCATAGATGTACATTACCTTGATGTCGTCTATCGGTAATTGGACATCGTCATGTCCGAATCATGTGTGGACGCGACGCTACTCGATGTCGGCGGGTGGCTCCCAAATTAACAGGGCGGCTTGCATCGCGATCGCCGAGGAGTTGATTCATTTGATCTGTAGTGCCGCCGCTTTCCTTCAAACTTTTGGTAATCATACGTACCAACCGGTCCTCGCGCTCGCCTTAGATATCTTCCTACTCACATGCGTGCGTGAGTCGTCGCGAATCCATGACTCCAATGTACGTTAACCCCAAGACCTCGCGTGCGACCAGGTGTTCCTTGTTTCCCGGGGCGTAGAGAGTATATCCTTCTCCCTGTCTACATGGAAGGAGCCTTGGGAGGTTTGGGCGGACAATTCATGCCGCAAGAAGTCATCATGTTATTATAGACACTATGAAGTTATATATGGAGTTATTAACTAGGTAGTTCGACATACTTACCAAGCGTTGAGACACTTCCTCGTGCTGGGTTTGTGAAAGAGATGCTTCGAAGACGAGACTTTTGCCTCGCTTAACAAAGCTAGGGAACGCGGTGCGTGACATCGAAGCGCGTTGTCCCGCGCCGCCCATTCATCATATTTTCTGCGTATCTAGCGGTGCCGAGTCTGTGCGGATGAGTGTTTCGTGTCTCGAGAGCTTTGTGTGCCGCACTTTGCTCGTTAAATTCGGGTGTCGTCTTCATAGCAACAAAGGCGTCCCATGTTTCCTGCGTCAAGAATCCGTGCCGCGAAGGCGTCGACCGTGTTCACGTACTTCGTGACAAGAATGCTCTTGAACGTCCTCCACGATTTATCGATCGTGAGCATCGTCGTCCGTTCCACGCGTGTCATGTCTACTTCTGGGATAGTGAACTTTTGTAATAGTTCTGTCCACAACGCGCCTCTCGCTTCTTTCGTCATATCCTTCCACCTTGGTGTGGTGATGGAGACCCGTTTCCTTGCAAGTATCCCGCACATGGTCCGGAATCTCGCTGCTGAGCTCTTGGGACGCAGAGGGACCCCAAACTCACTAACCTCTGTGATGACCAGTCGGCCCACAGGCATCTTCGATTCTCCTCTGCCATCTCGCTTTCGTGTCATTGTCGTCGACGGCGGGGAAGATGGTGTCTCTGCCATCTGCGGCGTCGGCGACGGCGGGGAAGATGGTGCCTCTGCCATCTCGCATACTTGCTATCTATATAATTAGTTTGAGATATATTACTACCCATGCCAGGGCCGAGGGTTAAGCACACCGAAGAAAACAAACCGATCGATACCAAAAGATGTGACTGAGCATTCTTTTCTTATTAATGCAAACAATGGAATGATCTAGTGTAATAACTCAAGAGCGGCCCTAAAGCAATGTTCAACAACTAGATGCTTTGCAAACAGACAACAAAAGAGACCACCTATTGATAAAAATTCAACACACTGACACCACATTGCTTCCTAACAGCATGATTTCTCCATGAAAACAATTAATATTAATGTAAGGGCACAATGTTGCATCCTCAAATGAGCATAATTGAGCGACTAAACACAGAAGCTATTACAGAAAGATCACAGGCAATTGCAGTTAAATGAACCAAGTCACAACTCAACCAATCGCAACAACAATCTTACATGTATAGAATGAGAGGTTATCAGTTAATTGATATATCCAAAATTAGAAGAAAATGCATTTAAGATGTCATGGCAATCAAAATGAACCCTCAAATGCATTTTTTCTGACAAATTGCATAAGACATAGTCTTTGCAATCTCAGTCCTCTGTCAAAATCTCTTCACCAATCAATTTTGATAATTACAAAACAGATCTTAAGCTCAAACTACAACACATAAAGCATTCTATAAACAGAACATCTAATCATATGTCTTCAGAATAATTCACAAATTTATATCAACAATAAGCCTAATTGACAGATTGAGAATAGAAATATGCTTAAGCTCAAGTCCTGTTTCTAATCATCTATTTGATTTGATTTGGCTATCATCACAGAAAACATACAAGTGTATCTTAATTCGCTATAAGCGCAAAACAAAGAGTACAAGAGCTCAAGTCTGTTTGTAAATATCTATATGATTTCAGATTTTGACTATCATCACAGAGCATCAACAAGGCATCATCAGAACCCATCATAGAGCATCAACAGAGACCATCACAGAGCATGAACAAGGCATCATCAGAACCATCACAGAGCATCAACAGAGCCCATCACAGAGCATCAACAGAACCCATCACAGAGCAAGGGAGGTGCGAGGGAGAGGAGGTGACGAGTAAGAGCACAACCTAGTGTCGGTCGCCGAGGTCGGACCCATCACGAGCCCATCACAGAGCATCAACGGAACCCATCACGAGCAAGGGAGGTGTGAGGGAGAGGAGGTGACAGTAAGAGCACAACCTAGTGTCGGCCGCCGAGGTCGGGCGGCGGTGTCTGGGGCGCCGTGTGTGGGGCGCCGAGGTCGGGGCGCCAAGGTCGGGAGCGCGCGCGAGGTCGGGAGTGGCGGCGCCGAGGTCGGGCGCCAAGGTCGAGCGGCGCGCGCAGGGCGAGTGTCGGGCGGCGGTGAACAGGAGCCCTAGAGGAGGCAAAGGAGCGCGCGATAAACTCAGGGGTGCAGGAGAGGAAGGGACGAGTGAGGATTTTACTATGGCTTACTCTCTGATTTTACTATGGCTTAAAATTCTAAGTCATGGTAAAATCAGAGAGTAAGAAAAATTTGAAGTCATGGTAAAATCAAAATCACAGACGGTTGTTAATCCTAACCGTGCGCGGATGAGGTACTATCACTGACGGTTCGTATAAGAAATGCTGTGATGAGTTACTATCCTGAGCGGTTCGTGATACGAACCGTCTGTGATTTGTCACCACAAATGGTTTTTGTATGAAACCGTCTTTAATTCGCAGCGTGGGAATTTGAAAATTTTGAACGCGTGCGCGGGAGGCAAAATATGTCCTTATATATTATGGCCGACCTCCTCTGGGCGCTCAGTCTCGTAGTCCCGATCCTCCTCTGAGCTCGGTCCTCCCTTGCTCGCAGTCCTCCTCGAGCTCCGGTGGTAGGCGCTCCTCCGGTCCTCCGCGGCTCCACGGCCTCGCGCACCTCGAGCTCCGGTCCTCCCTTGCTCCCGATCCCGGCGTTCGACGTGGTCTTCCTCCCAACGGTGAGTCGCGCCCGACACCAACGCCGACCTCCTCTAGTCCTCCTTTGACGCCGACGCCGACGCCGAGCTCCTCCAGTCCTCCTCCGACGTCGATGTCTCTGGTATATGAGGTTTTGTTGGTACTTTTGTATATATATTAGAATCAGATCCAGATTTGTATGTATGAGCTTGTGGTACTTGTGTTAGATTCATATCCAGTTTGTTAGATTCTCCTCCGATTCTATACATTGGTACTTGTATATGATCGAGTGTATGCGCGTATCCATGAATCCATGGCTTGAGAAATTTATTGGGAGGCTTAGGAGTTGGGAATCCATGTATGTGTATCAATGAATCCATGTTTGGGAGGCTTCGGAAATAACGGTGTATGTGTATGAGTATATCCATGAAATGGCAATATTTTTTGCAATAAAAAAGCTATCATAGACGGTTCAAACAAGAGCGTGTCAGTGAAAAAATAGCAGACGGTTCGAACAAGAATGACGATAATGGAACAAGAACCGAACCGATATTGATTATCCTGACGGCTCTTGTTTCGAACCGTCTATGATAGCTATTTTCTGACGGCTCTTGTTTGAACCGTCGTGATAGCTTTATCACGAGCGGCTCAAAACCGTGCGTGATAACCACTGTTATCATAGGCGTACTTTTACGGGCGGTTGGAAACAAATGCGTGATGACGGTTCCAAACCGCTGCGTGATGAGGCTTTCTGTAGTAGTGACAGACGGTTATATAATAGAACCGTCTGTGATAGCTCCTGACAATTATGAATTACAATGAACATCCACATTCACATCAATATCAAGTATATACGACAAAACCTGGTGACAAGTATATATGATGACAAGCTCATAACACATTTTACTTCAAAAACCAATTGTCGGTTACGATGAACGTCCACATTGACATCAATATCAAAATATATGAGTGATTACAAGTCCATAACACATGATGTTATAGAATAAATTAATTACAATGGATTAAATTCTTAATTAAAATATAGCCCTTCATGATGATCGGCGCGCATATAGCTAACTTCCTCACTGGGTTCTTCCTCGAGCCTGATGCCATCTCAGAAAGGTGGCAACTCGTCAAATTGATTGTATTCTTCCTCGTCCACTACATTCTCAACTCCGACAATCCTTCTTTTCCATGAAGAACTACGTGGCGTTTCTTATTTGCGGGTCGGTTACATAGAATACTTGAACAACTTGATTAGCCAAGATGCGAATGGTTCGTCTTTGTATCCGACACGTTCAAGGTCCATGGTAGTGACGTCGTGCTTGTCAACCTTCACTGTGGGAGATGGACCCAACGGCACCGAAATAGGGGATCTTGAAAAGCACGTGTCGAGCTCCCATATCTCCTCTATTTGCCCATAGTCACGAGCTCCTCACCATCCAGTCTTGAATGCATCTATGCGGACACCGCTGCTCGGATGTGCTCTTCCTATCCTGGTGTCATATAAAATGTGTACCCATTTATGTCATATCCTTGCCATGTGACAATTGTAAATTGTGGCCCTTGTGCCAACCATAGCAATGTATCATCACTTGATGACTCTCCCTGATTCGCACCTTTAACCATCCGTTGAACCGAGCGGTTGTGCTCTCTCATGATCCAAACCTCCGACCGGTTTGGATTACGTTGGCATACCATGTCTTTGTGCTCATCGATGTGCGGGGACACTTGGTCATGTGTTGCAAGACCATGAAATGGGCTTGAGCGTATGTATCGGATCGTAAGTGATTGATTTCCTTCCGATGGTCCCGATATCATCCAGTCTCCCCTCATGACAAGATAGAGGCACACCTATTGGATCCACGAGCCATATAGTCGACGCAGAACTCAATGACCTCTTCGTTGCATAACCTTCGACGATCTCGCCCTCGGTCGAGATCGATTCCGTCACGAGGACTTGAGAATTCCCCATATACCTCTCGAACGGGTACATATGACGTAGGAACACAGGGCCGCATATCTTTATCTCTTTCACAAGGTGAACAATGAGATGGACCATGATATCGAAAAATGACGGAGGGAAATACATCTCAAGATGACATAGAGTCGTCACCACCTCGGCCTGCAGAGCATCTAGTCCTTGGGGATCGATGACCTTCTGAGCAATTGAGTTGAAGAAATAACACAGCCTCAAGATTGCCACTCGGACCTTGTTCGGCAAGATATTCCTTATTGCAACAGGAAGCATTTGTGTCATCAACACATGTCAATCATGCGACTTCATACCAATTAATTTTAAATCTTGCATAGAAACAAGTTTCTTAATGTTAGCAGAGTAACCAGACGGGACTTTCATACCATGCAAGCTCTGGCACAGTTCATTTCTCTCGGCCTTGGACTTAGTGTAGCAAGCTGGAGGGAGGTACGTTCGTCCTGTATCAATCTCTTGCGGTGCTAACTCGGTCCTTATGTTCATATCGACCAAGTCTCGCCGTGCGTTAACACCATCCTTTGTTTTGCCACTAATGTTCAGTAAGAGACCAATCAAGCTATCACATACATTCTTCTCCACATGCATGACGTCGATGCAGTGGCGAACTTCTAAGTGCTCCCAATAAGGCAAGTCCCAAAAATTGACCGCTTCTTCGGATGTTCTTCGATGGGTTCTTAATTGGCGCCCTTCCCAAGCACAACAACGATATCCTTAACCATATCATAGACATCTTTCCTCTAAAAGCCCTTGGAGTGAACCGTCCTCCTTATTTCCGTCGAATTGTTTCTTCATCTTTCGGTATGGGTGACTCACGGGAAGGAACCTACGGTGACGCGTATATACGATTTTGTGCGAGTTGTTTAGCCATATACTTTACGTAGCATCTAAGCGGTGCGGACAAGCTTTGGCCCTTTTGTATTGAAGCCCGACGAGTTACCAGGCGGAAAATCATTGATGGTGCGAACAACATGGCGTGTAAAGTGAAGTTCTCGTTTATACGCATCCCATACCTGCACCCTTCGTTCCACGGTGTCACAAGATCTTCCGGCAATGGTGCTAGGTACACATCAATATCATTCCCAGTTGTTTGGCCCTTGGATAAGTAGTGACATCAAAATGTACTTCGCTTCATACACGACCAAGGAGGAAGGTTGTACATGCATAGATTCACGAGCTAGGTGCTATGTCGTTGCTCATGTTACCGAAAGGATTCATTCCATCTATACTCAACCCTAACCTTATGTTCCTTGGTTCTCGCACCGAACTCTTGAAGCTACGATCGAAGTTTCTCCACCGAGCGTAATCAGCAGGTGTCTTAGCTTTCCATCTTTCTTACGGTCCTCCGAGTGCCAACGCACCAATCTTGCCTCTTTTGGGTTCGCAAATAAGCGCTTCAAACATGGGATCACGAGCGAGATACCACAACATTTTAGCAGAGGTCCTTGCTTCAACCTAGCATGATCTCGACGCTTGTATCGGGATGCTTTGCACAGGACATACATGCATGTCTGCATACTCTTTACTGATAGAGGATACAATCGTTCGGACATGCATGTATTCTTTCTACTTCCATTCCCAATGGACAAAGAACCTTCTTTGCTTGGTAGGTGGTGTTGGGCAACACGTTTCCCTCCGGAAGAATGTCCGCTAGGAGACCTAACAACGCCGTGAAACTCTTATCGGACCAACCATTGCTTGCTTTTAATTTAAGCGGTTCAATCACGATTGACAACCTTGTATATTCCGCTTGCGGCCAGGAACAAAGGTCTCACCGAGTCCTCCATTAAGCGCTCGAATTTACAAAACTCTCTCACTGCGTAGTTCTCTTACGCATCGCGTAGCATCGATCCAGTTGTCATCGTGTGACCTATCCTCATCAAAAGCACGATCTACATCGGCATATCGTTGACATCCAGGCATATCGTTGACTTCCTCGGCGATGTCGTTATTACTAACTTCCTGTCGCTCTTCACCGTGACTGATCCAACATGTATACCCTTTTTTAAAACCCCTTCGAATCAAGTGTGCTTCTATCTGCACTGGGTTGGTAAACATCTTCAGATTACCGCAATCAATGCATGGATAGTACATAAATTTTATCCCCTTCTTCAACATATCCTGCTCGGCGGTTCTTCTAAAAGCAACCACGCCATTAATGTACTCTTGACTCACATGGTTCACACCATATATCCAGTTTCGGTCCATCTACGCTACACATATAACAAAATATATAGTGTCAAATTAGATTAATAAAATCTCACTCAACCGCGCTTTCTCTCTCTCTCTCTCCATTTCCTCCCCCTCACAGAACTTTAATATTATTCCAACCACCCAATGAAAAATATTATTCTATTCCCTTACATCCGGATGCAAATCTAGCCATTCGAACCGGCTAATTAAGCACGTAAATTGCAGATGCTCTAAAGGGTAGAGTTTCGGGATTTGTTCAAAATAGCTAATAACTGCATTCCTAATAATGGGATTAATTCCTTACTATTTTATGTGCTTTTTTATTATTCCTTGGTGCAGTTGCGAAATCCGCACAATTCCCTCTTTACATATAGTTACCCGATGCTATGGAAGTACCCACTCCCATTTCGGCTCTTATACACGCGATCGATGCTTAGCATATTCTACAATATCTCAATTGGGTTATAAAGATTGTTACCATCGGAGCTCACGACGAAAATACCAAATCGATCTCTTCAGATTGCTGTCCTTCTCCTCCCTTTCTCCTCTCCGTCTCCCTCCCTTTCTCCTCTCCTTCTCCTCCCCTCTCTCTGCATCGCGCGCGATGGGCTTTATCCGGGAAAGGCGTAAATGAGAAGGCAGGGTACTCAGTATTTATAGCGCGAGATATCACTGCAGACGGTTCAAAATATGAACTGCATCGTGATAGGCATATATCACGAGCGGTTTATTAAAAGCACCATCGTGAAATATCACGACGGTGCTATTTATAAACCGTTTGTGATACGGACGATTATCACAGACGGTTTATGTACAGAACCGTCTGTGAAATATCACAGACGGGTCTATTAATAAACCGTCTGTAATATCGAGGATTATCACAGACGGTTTATAAATAGAAGCGTGCGGATATTTCGCATGACGATTACGTTTATGAACTGTCGTGATATATACCTATCACGACGGTTACTAATAAGAAATGCTCGTGATAGGACCGCAAAACAAATGCGCGCTTCAACAGACCCAACACAGACGGTTTCAAATTAACCCGTCTGTGATGGGGTATCTACTATAGCCTATTTTGTAGTAGTGACACTACCGCGAACAAAACAACTTTGGTTCCGGATCAATGTTCTCGTAAGAGAAAATTTAGCAATGGTATGCAAAGTGGTTCTCGACGGCTCTTCTCTCATATCCTCCTAATTGAGAGTATCTCAGTGTTAACCGAATCTTCAACGTTTCCCAAACAAAAGATTATTAGCCGTTCCGCACTCCCAGCATTGTAATATGCGTGCATCAAGTTACTAGGGTTTTCATATTCATGATGAGCCTCTTCGTGAGGTATTTCACCTTCAAGGTGAGTTCTCCTCAAGAGTGATTAATGATTGTTTTGACTAGTGTCATTAAATCTTAGACCCACAGGCGTCCCCATAGATTTTAGATCAAGTACCAATAAGTCAATTTCGCGTAGGTGGATATCCTATTCAACCCGGAGTATTTTACTCTTAGCAACGTATTTATTACAAGTAAACACTATGATAACTCCTCCATAATTGGAAAGTATCTGGCAAACTCCCCGCTCTTAGCGTACAGGAGCATCAACTAAATCTTAAGTTTTGCTTGGCTAGTATGTGTATCTTAGTACTAAAGATCTTTTCCTCTTGGAAAATATCATGACATTTGAACTTTTAGGCATTTCTCTCTCCCTAATGCCAATATTCAATCTTTATTAATAGCAACATAGCATACTACAAAATTCCCCTATCATGGGCACTTGATTGATTGAATTTCAGATCCAACATGATCTCCAACAACTGGTCGTGGCCCAAAGGTGTTTGCTATATTGGTGATATTATGTGGGAAATTTTTTGTTCTTCTAACACGCACTAATTTCAATTACGGGTTTGAAAATTATATACAGTAAGTTAGACCTATATCTATGCAATGGAAAGAAAAACTGCATAACCCTACAACTGGTGGGTTAGGAGTTTGATAATTATATGTAGTATTCTAGACCTATATCTATGTAGTGGCAAGAAAAACTGTATCACCCTACAACTAGTGGGTTATTAATCTGTGACAAGGAACCCGAACAAGGGTCCGAGGGTTGGCAGAGTTGTCCTATAGTCTAGATTTTTTATATTATTGCCCAAGGTTTGACCCAATTATTCATATCATATTTTAAATAATTTGGATAATTAAACTTCAAGTTTGTAATCACACAACTTGTTTTATAAGTAGTATGTTCTAACAGCTAGTTGTGCATCTTCAACGTGTATATTGAAGCAACCGTCAAGGCAAACGTGCAGGGAGGATGTCTCACAGACAACAACCGTCATCAACGTGCATATTCGAGCAACCGTCAAGGCGCCTCCTGACACACAACAACTACCACCCTTTCAAACGCTTTATAAGGGGCGATGTTGGCTGACAAAGGAAGAAGGAGAACAAAGTCGAACACACAGACATAAGTCATTAATCCTTGGACTTAGTTTCGGTGGTTTGTTGTGCTTTGTAACCTCACTCAATACAAGAACATAGAACTATGGTTATTATTCTCTCCGGAGAAGGCATGAACCTATCTAAAAAAGCCAATGTCTCTTCTTGCGTATTTTCAAGAGCCGTATCCCTAGCATTTAACTCACAAATACCGATAGTGATTCATCGACAAATCCAGTGGTATGTTTGGCAAGTCAACTTGAGAAAGTTCTATGAGAGCAATTTTCTCTTTTTTGTTTATGTTTCGAATGTACAAGCGCTTGTTTTCAATAGCTAGCTAGCGTGAGAGTCTCCACGTGAGAGCTATTGGGGAGAAATGAAATTTTGGCTTCTAATTCAACACCTTCTTAGTTACCGTCCAAGATCCTACAAATTTTAAAGAGGACTTGAACACATCACCTCAGCCACCACAATCTTCATAAAAACTAGGGAAAATTGGCTCAGTAGCATCACTTTTGTTTGTATTCAGAGAAATGACATCGCTTTGGCGACGCACTGCAAAATTGCACCCCGAAAACTCTGAAATATTAAAAATGGTTCTATCATCACATTTTTCATCCATCTTTAATGGTAAGGAGGTATGATGTGAGAGAGTACAATTTTAATATCACAGTGAAGTTTACATCCACCCATGTTTTGCATCACCCTTCTAATGGCCACCTCGACCTTGCCCCTCTCGAGCTCACCGTCAAGCGTTAGGCCGGCCTGCCACACGTGCTTGGCGTACCTCATGTTGCCCATCTGGTCCCCGAAGTAGGGCCAGCACAGCATCGGCATGCCCCTCGCTGGGCCAGGGCTACGCCACACATGTCGTGCACGCACCGCACGCCAAGACACCCTAGAGCCTGGCCAACTCCCGGCCGCGATTCCGCCACTGCATTCCCATAGGAGTCTGTTGTATGCTCCAACCATAGGAGGAGAAATACCAAAGCAACATGAGTCCATACTTGTGAAAAGCTTTGGGGTAGAAATTTCTAAAGGAATGATTCTTTTTTCCTTCGGGTTGTTATTTATAGACCAACAATGTGCAATGAGATAAGGATGGAAGTCTAACATATAAGATTTTATTAGAGTCTGTTACTAATAAATCGCTGAAAATTAAAACATAATCGTCCATTGGGAATTGCTTTCATAAATGTATCCGGTTAACGTTCCTACTTCTTAAGGAAAATAGCTATTTATAACTCAAGTAAAACTATCTTCTTGACCAAGTCTAGTTCTGGTCAAAACATTTTTAAGTAAGTTATTTTCACTTGAAGTTTATGTAACATCCCCAAATTGATTAATGAAGATTAGTATGCATCTTATCAGTGTGCATGTCATTTCTAAAATATTTGCAATAATTATTACACTTGGAAAATCTTAATTGAAATTAAACATACACTTCGAATTTGAACTCCAACTAAAAACAACAACAAAAACATTTGATCATCATCTGAAAATAATTTATTCAAATATTAGAATAATTATCATGAATTAATAAAATTTTGCCCAAATTTTTGGAACTCAATTCGACCCTCCGAAATTTCAAGGTCAATTCAAGGACATACCTTAAGTTTGAATTTGAATTATACAAATTATATCACAAACTATAAGGTTTAATAATTTTTATGGGTACTAGACTGTCCCAGGAACCCCTATGATTTATTTTACATTTTTAGGAATTTTATTTCTATTTTTAGTAGCTCGGTCAAAATGAGATAATGAAATTAAATCAGTCAAACACTTTTGACTCAAACCCAACCTAAACCCACTGTTCGGACTCGAGTCCGACGCACCAACCTGACTCAGCTGAACCCACTCGCCGCACCCGATCACTTCGCAACCGTCCGATTTTCATCAAGAGGTCCAAACGCACTCGCCCCTTGGTCCAGCCGCAACAGGAACCGACCCGAGCCACTCTTGGGCCGCTGCCACTCCGACCCCACCTGGCAGGGGTTTCTTCCTCCTCGGGCAGAAGCGGAGCGCCACGCGCCCGGCGCGCTCTGAACCGCCTCTGCCATGCTCTGTCGACGTCGTCACCCACCGCTTCTCCCAACCTATCCCCGAGCTCCGGTAGCTCACGCCGCTTAGTTCTCCATCCTCCTTCTCGCACAAAACCGCCTCCGTGCCCTCCTTGTGCTCCCACTTCTCTCTTCGGCCGTGGGAGAGAAGGTGGCTTTGAGCTCTCCTCCATCCCGGTAAGTGTCGCCGCATCACGCCATCCTCTCCCTATATCCTAGCCGTGTCCATTTCTGCTAATGCCGGCTCCTACTTTGGCTTGTAGCTACTGGGACAAGGCAGTGCCACAGGAGCTTCCAGAGCACGCCCGCAAATACCCCCCTTTTGCCCGTCTTCATCTCCGGTGAGATACTCTCCAACTCTTGCGCGTCATATTGTGTCCCTTAACTCCACATTGCTTTCCCCTCAACTTATTCCATCAATGATCCACAGGCTCAGCCGTATTTCGAAGTTTCCCCTTCACGACCGTGGGAACCCCTCTTCTTCTGTAACAGCCCTAACTTAGGGTTTGTATTTCAAATGTAAAATTTTGAGGAGAAATAAAAACTTTTGATGTCTCTTCAAATCATTTGAAAGTTTCTACATTTTTCCCTAGCAATTTCCATTTTCTAGAATTAAATTCTTGTGAATAGAAATTGTTGTCAGCACATTCTTAGCCTTCAAACTTGTGATCATCCCCTAGGAATATTTTTCCTGTCATCTTGATCATCCTATCTACCTCCCTGAATTATTTCACAATTTTTAGATTTTATTTGCTATTTCAAATGGCCAAGTCAAACTAGTTGAAAATCTGGTCAAACCCTAGGTCAGCATGCTTGTGAATTTTCTGCAGAATTTTTCAGTGCATAAAAAGTTCTGGAAAATTTATGCAATGTTGATCTCTGTCTCAAGTAACTACCATAAAAATTTCGGAATTTTTGGAGCTCAGGAGCTACCTCTAAAAATTCTCCAAACTCTCTCAGCCTTTTAAAACTTCAAATCAGTATTCACTGTTTGTCGGGCTCGGACCCGAGCCCGACTCAAACCCGACCGCACCTAAATGGCTCGGTCGCGCCAACTAATCGCACCGCGCGAATCTAATCAATCGTGACCGTCCGATGAAGATCGAACGATCCACGTCGCGTGCGCAACCGACCTGTCCGAATGCATACACTGATCTCAGCCGTCCATTAGCGATCGAACGGTCAGCATCTTTCCGATCGAGTCGAACCACTGGTTTGCGCCGCGCAACTCGCTCGCGCGCTCGTTTCTTCGCTGACTAGTGGGCCATCCTGTCGGTCATTTCGCCACGCCACTTCGCCAACTCAGCCAGACCGCCGCGCGCTCTCGCCGGCCGCCGCTGCATGCACGCCGCCACCTCGCCTCCGGTCTTTTCACCGCCCACCGCTCACCTCGCCTGCCTCGCTTTGCCCCTACAAAAGCCCACGAGGATTTTCCCTACCTCGTTTCGTCTCCATTGCCTTTCTTCTCCATTGAGCTCCAGAGCCGTGGCGCGCCGCGACGCCCGAAGCGTTCGCTGCCCGGTGATCTCCGAGCACGGCAGACCGCGTCACGGCGTGTTCCACATCCCTGGGAAGTAAACCCCTCAAGGAATTTCGGGTTTCATCGTCTGTGGAGCTGCGCGTGGACTTTCTTCTCCAAGTCCGGCCGAAACCGCCCTTTCCGCCGCCGGGTCTTCTCTGGTGAGCTCCAACTCGATTCCTTGCTTGGTGAGCATCACCTGGACTCCACCTTTCTTCTCCACTCTCTCACTCGTCCTCTCGTTCACCCGTGCTCTCGTCACCGTTGATCGCCTTGCGCCGCCGCGGCTCGTCGCCGAGCCACTCCGGTGCCTCTCCGTGCCGCCAGTACACCGGTGAGTTCTCGGTAACTCATCGATGCCCATGCGCGCTAATTTTCATTGTCTACCTCTGCGGTGCAGCCGCACCTTGTCACCCCATCGCCGCCGCCGTGCTCGTCGCCGCGCCACCTCGGTGCATCTCCGTGCCCGCGACCACCCTTGGCTTCGCAACCTCTGGCGACCCATTTTGGCCGTCGACACCGCGCCGCCACTCCTTCATCGGCGTCGAATCCAGTCCGAGCCTCTCTGTTCTTCCTTGTGTTCCCCTGTCTTTGTTGTGGTGTGATGGGACCCACCTCCTCGAGGGTTTGCGATTAGTCGCTTATCATGTTTATGATTGTTCATTAGTTCACTCTCATGCATGATCAAAGTTAGTAATTGAGGTTTGAAGGTATTTTAGTGCAAGTTTCTCGTAGCTTTTCTCTGTTGTCAGTTTTAGCTGTTGTCGATGGCAAAATTGGTTCATACTTGCTAATTAGGTCTTGTTAGACTTGAAGATTTCCTTAGGAAGTAGCGTTTGGCAAGGGATTATGTTAGTTAGTAATTCTAGATTTCAAAACTCTGTTGCCATGTTTGATCATAAGGGATAGTTAATGCTCATTTTATTGTCTCTGCACTTTTGCTTTATCAAGACATTAAGATTTGGTGTAGTAGCATCCGAATTGTGATAACCTTTCTTATGATGATGTGATACTTAGGTGTGTTAGTAGCTGAATTTTATTCTAGCCTAAATTCAATTAGAATTTTGTTTAGCATCTCATAGTTGGATACTTGACTAGTTATTGTTGTTAATACCTTCTTGTAGGTTCTGTGCTCTCAACTAATAATGGTTGTTTTGGAGTAGCTAGTTGTTTTTGATGTGTTAACTTGATGATTAAATAGTAGATGTGCACACAATCACCATCAAAGTCTGTAGAAAGATTAAAACATATAAGAGGATTGATTTTGTGGTTATCTTGGTAAATCAAGTGAGTGGATAGATCTATCATGAAAGCATGTCTATTTGAATCATCTCTGTAGCTGCTATTTTGTTATTCCTTTTGTGATAGTCTAGCTTTTGTGTATAAATTTGTGTTGGTTTGTGATCTTTGATTTTTGCCGGTGTTATTCGTTCTTATTCGCTGTTTTGTTCAATCGTTAGGATTCGATATTTGCGGCAACCCCGAGAGCGATCCTCCGCAACATATTGAGCAACAGCAGCCAGGCAAGCAGTTTGATCATGTTTATCCCAGTATTTTAAAGTCTAATATTTTGTTTCAACTGTATGTATGCATCGCTTAATTTGTGTTAAATTGATTAGTTAAATCCGTAGCTGCATATCCTGTAGACAAAATATTGATCTCTACTACCTGAGCCTAGGTTATTTGCTGTGATTAGAGGTCGCTGGATGATCTCTTGTCACTTAGTAGATCCGAGTCAAATTGCTTAGACATGCTTAGTATCGGTAGAAATGGGCGGTTATCGACTTAGTCGGTAACCTTGATCACACAAAACTTTCTATAACTTTATATTTCAGCATTTCTGCTATGTTTAATTGCAAAACTAAAAATGAAAACAAAAATGATTTAGACGCGGGCACAATGGTAAGATTGGTGTGATCTATTGGGTGTGATCGAAAGGTGCCCGGTCGATTAAGGACCGAACATCTTGTGAGTTTTTGTTATCCGGGCATTTCGCATGCTAACCACACTAGAGGGTATGGGACCTCTCTTGACCTAGTACTTTGGCGTGTATTGGCTCCGGTCGCAGGAGGTCGCGGGAGGGATGGAGGTGGGAGCATGGTAGTTGTCCAAAAGCTTTATCCTGAGTGGGTAGTTGTCTTTTCGGCTTTACCATGTAAGCGTATGGATTTCTATCCATACGAGCGGCTCGTAGTTAATACACAATATTGGAAAAAGTCTCGTAGGACTTAGCTGTGCCAGCATACCTTCGGAAGTGTGCTTTGGCTTAAAGGCGGTCTGAAGTGTGGGTACAGTGGTACACCCCTGCAGGGTTAAAAACTATTCGAATAGCCTCGTCCTAGGTGATGGACACGCTTGGGTAAGCTTATCGAGAGTTAGACTACAACATTTAAATTAAAACTTGATGGGTGGTACGAATCTGGGATTCGTGCTATTGTTGTGGTGACTATTGGGATAGTCACTTCTAGGTTGTTTATCTTTCGCTTTTGTTATTAATATCCTTACTGTTATTTCAATCTTAAAATGAATTGCAAACTTGCCTTTAAAACTGTATTACCTTATTGCAAATGAAAATTGGCTTTATGCAAATAAAACATATGGCCTCCACCAAATAAGCCTGCATGTAGCATATGAACAGGTCTGCTAGTTCACACGTCAGTCTTGCGGGTACAAAGACAATCTTTGTACTCAGGTGCTTTGCTTGATGTTGTTGTTGCAGAGGAAGAAGGTGAGCCTCAGGGGCCTCACTTCTGTGAGCTGTGCTGTCGCTTCGTGGGTGACGACTAGGCTTGGCGGTCCGGTCAGATGCCTTGTGGGTTGAAGGCACACTGATTGGCTTTGTTTATAGCCATCTTATGGCACTTTTGCTTCCGCTGTCGTTTCTGTTTATTTGTGTATCTTGGCCTGTCGGCCTTTGTCTGTAATAACCTCTACTATTTGTTTATCTTCCGTTTGGTAGTGTTGTGTTTGGACTCTATGTGTGGGATGGAGTTGATGTCTAATTTTGTACCGAGGTGTGTATACTACTTTCTGGGAAGTATACATATCTCGAGGATCAGTTTATTTGATTTGTGATGCTAGGACCAGGTGGTTGGTTAAGTATTACAAACCAAATAAATTGGGGTCCTCACATCTTCCCTAACGCCGGTACGGTGAGTTCCCCTTCAATTTCCCCCCTCTGGAACAATATAGAGGATCCTCTGGTGCTGTTCACACCTCTCTTTTCCTTTCTTTCTCCACAGGACATCCCCGCCTCTGTGACCTCCAACGCGCCACCGCCGGCTCACGACGCCAGAGCACCCCAGTCACTCCCCACCTCTACCAAGCACTCGGTGAGTTTCCTGGAGGTCCCATGAGCATTTTGCACTACCTCTTGTTGAAGCTCTTCGCCTTACCGCATGTGGTCGCCGTGCATGTTGTGCCGCCGCACTGACTGGACCTTGCCGTTGCCGAAGAAGATAACCACAGGTCCGGGCCAAGCCGAGAAGTCACTGAAGCCCCCGAGTCCGTATCCGCATGCATTGTCTCGGGGAGCTTTCTTCGCCGAACGACTTTGGCACCCGAGCTACCTCCTCCGCTCAACGCCGCCGCCGATGCGCCACCGTGCTTCGCTACCGGCAACGACACCACCGGAAGGTAGCCCTTCCTTTCTCTTCCCATTTTGCCTCGCACTGCTCTCTCGGCCTCCCGCGCGCGAGCTCGGATTGTCACGCCGCGAAGCGCTCTCGTTGTCGGATTACCGATCAAACTTAGTAACGCAATTAGTTTACTCTAACCGTTGTTTTAATTGAGTAATAGTTGTTTAAAGAAGTTAATATCTCTATGACTGTGGGCCCAAGAGTTAGGTTAAGTAGTTGTGTAAACCTTGTTATACGTTTTCGCTAAGGCAAAGCGTATTCTTAGTAGGTTTAGAATGAGTTTACACGTCAGATAGTAGAAGACGATCGTTTAAAATACGCCTTGGCTTGGTTTCTACGAGACCAGTCCACGTTGGACTGGTCAAAACCTTGACCCGCCCCACTCGTCATCCTCTGTGGCTAGCTGTAGGTGAGTGGGAAAAGTATTGAGTTCTTTTAGAAAATCTGGAAAACAAATTATATTCACACTGAAAATTGTATTAACTTCAAAAATCCATATCTATTTTAAATCAACTCCAAATTGAATGAAACCATTTCTGGTAATTTTAATTTTTAATGAACTTTATGTTAAAATTGGTTTCAAACATGTCTATGTAACAGAGATGCATTATTTTGGAAAATGAGCTATAAACACTATTATTTTTACAAAAGAAAAAGGTTGATAACTTTATAAATTCATAAGTAATTCTTGGAAACTCCAAAAACAGTGAAATCAGTTTTGATAATTTCTATTTCAAATGAACCTAATTATAAAAATGGTTTTAGTCTTACCTCTGTCCCAGAAGATATATTTTGTGGGTTTTCGTCCTAAAACGAATTATTTTTACATTGTGAAATGCTGATAACTTTAGAAATCAATAACTAAATCATGAAAAATCCTATTGGAACAAACTCAACTGTTTTGAACTTGTAATAATATTGCCTATTTATCCATGTAAACCATGTACTCACCTCTACTCTACAAATTTTCATCTCATAATTAAATAACATGAACTAAGGCGTTTTGAAATCTGAAATTCAAACCTTTGTAACTTTCACATACTAAATCCAAATGGAATAAATCTTTCACCATAATTCATATAAAATCATGACCTACCTACTATATAAATTTCATACATTTTTTAGCATGTTGATTTTTCTGGCTTTATTTGATGTTTATTGCAATATCGTCTTTCTTTAGGTTTTTCGACGATAACGCTATATTCGTGAGTATATTATGAGTATAACCTGAGAATGGACAAGTGATACAGCAAAGGTGCGAGCACCCTCCTCTTGATTATATTGCTCCCAGTGGTTCTTAAATGTTTTGTGTGAGTTTTATTATCGCAATTGCATGCTATTTTGAAATATATGTTTATGGGTAGAAGTAGTTAATCTCTAATTGCTGCATTAGCCCTCCTTTGAATGTTGATTACCCTTTTACCTTGAATGATTAAGGATATATGTTACATGGGTTGTTTGCTAGTTTGTAGAACGATGCTTAGCCATGCTAGTAGTTGTAGCGAAAGTGGTTGATGGAGCTAGTCCATCGTACGGTGGATCAATTGAATCTTAATGAAATTTGAGGATTTTATGGATTGGATTATGTTGAACTTGAGGATTATATCCAGATCTTCGCATCTGGGGTTTGTGGACATGTTGGGCATGGGTTGATTATTGTGTGTTGGACTTGGGCGGGTGATAGTGTGATGAAGGGGTGGTCCCGGATTCATGTAGCCCCGTCTCGAGTGTTTAAGGACCGATCGTGGTGTGATGAACCAAGTCTTACGTGCAACCACACGGGATAATGGCGAAGGCTTGGCTAACTAATTTGTTGTGTGTTAGCTATCGAACACAATCGTTGACAATCTGTTATTGTTATTTTTAATTGTTCTTTTGTCAATCAAGGGGGCATGTTAAGGGTCGCCTTACTTGCCCTTAAGGGTCTCTTGTTGGATAGGGACTTACTTACGTAACGGATTTACTCTCGTGGTTCAAAGATCGCATCTTTATCGCCATAGGACCGTCCTCGGGTGGTTTGATAGTTAGGACATGACATTGTAACGGCCTCGTTATGCTACCTCAGCCACACTCCTATGGAAGAGTGCATTGGCCGACATTAAGAGGAATGCATATCGTGTGGGTAAAGTCGCACAACTCGCAGAGTAACTAAATCTATTCGAATAGCCTCGCCCTAGGTTATGGACAACACTTGTGGAAAGCGAGTACGATTAGCGTTTGGGAAATTAAGTTTGGGTTATGGTTGGAAATGTTATGTCCTTATGTTAGTTTGTTCAAATTTGAAATGTATTCTTGAACGCGTTGTTCGCGCGTTAAATTTGTTGAGGTTTGAGTTGTACCACGAATGGGATGTTCGTGTGTTGATTTTACTTGGAATTATACCCTTGTTGATCATTACTTACTATCATAAAATGCTTTCTAATTGTTTTACAAATGGCAAGTTAGAATCTTTTATCTATATGCAAAACTTGCTTTACGCTGAAAACTGACTAGTGTAGTAGCCTTCCTTTGATACTTACATGCATCTTTATTTCTTTTGAAAGTCTCATGAGTACAACTTTGTACTCTAATAGTGTCTATTTGTTCAGTGAGAACGACGGGTGCAACGGCTTTAACTCCAGTTGGTTGCTTGTGGGATTGTGGGCATACCAACTAGGTCATTCCCTTTTTATTTTAAGTTTATCTTCCGCTGCAATTTATTTGTGTTAATTAGATTTGGCCGATCGACCCTCTTATTCAACCTTGTACCATAAGGTTCTATTTAAAAGATGTTGTAATTGATTCTTTTATTCTTGTACATTGTGTATGGATGTGATTGCAATGTTGTGTACTAGGATATGTGCATGTTAGTCACTGATCCTTGGGAGCTAGCATGTGACACATATCCGGGTCACTCGGAATCGTGTTCGTCTCACGTTAAGTGTTGCGTTTACGGCGTAATCACTTAGCTTGATACGGATCCGGTCTCGGGGGTCCTCACAGTTTAGGAGCTAGCTGACGAGGATTGTTGACTAGTCAAATACCTAGCTATATATTTATTTTGTTTATAAATGAACCAGATTTCCTACTGGGCCCAAATTAGTTTGCTGGACCCAAGATCAATCGGATGATCAGAAGGTGGGTCCGAGAGTCATTCCCGAACCACCCTCAAACCTCTTCAGAACGTCCTATTGGACCTCCTCGATAGGTCACTCCAGGGCCACTCCAGGACCTCTCCCCGCAATGGAGGTCCTAGAAAGCGGTTATCCACGTGTGGTTAACAATAACTACACGTGGAGAAAAGATATTAGTCGTACTATTCAGAGATATAACGGTCATCACGAAGGGACGCAACGATTAACTTGAAGAGACGCGACTATTGACATGAAGAGGCACTACTACAATCAACCACCGATACATGTAGAACTATAAAAAAAAAACCCGGCCTATGTGCCTTTGTAATCATTTTGAAATAGATCTCAATCTAGACCCTGGTCCACGTTTGTTCACAGTCATTCTTCCTGTAATCAAAGTATACCCTTTGAAATATACATCACCGTTTTGAGTCATTTGGCGAATAGATAGCAATCTCCATTTCTTCTTTATATTCTTGTTTGTCCGTTATGTGACAAGAGTCCCAAACATCGACACGAAGCTCATGCGAGAAACCCATGCGCCACGCCGTTTTCTCGTCGTATCTCTTGTGCCATTCTCGGTCGTATTTAAGCCCCTCACCGCATCATGAGCTCCTCATCTCGCCATTCTCACTTCTCGCACAGAATTAGAGCATCTCATGCTTTGCTTCGTTGGGAATGAGGGCATCGCCCTCGACGCCGGTGAGCAAGCGTCACGCCACCATTTCCTCTATTGAGCTTCCTTGCCCTCCACTTGCATCACCATGTGTCCCTCACCTCACTGATATTCCTTCTTTGCTTAATGTAGCTCTAGGAACCCCCTGTAGCATGATTGCGTCATCATCTTCTTCATCTCTGACGCACATGTTGTTTCGGACCTTCGTGTTCCCGACGCTCTAGTGAGATTGAACCTCATCTAACCACGTCATATGGCGTTCCATACTCCACTAATGCTCCTTCCTTGCTCAATGTGGGCCCAAGCTCAGGAATCACCGGAAATGAGCTCTTCCCCAGAACCGGCCGCCGTTGATTCCTTTTCTGTTCATCGTCACTCCGGTGAGTCCCCATTTGATTCCTCGCTCCTACATCATCCTTAGGAACTCAGGGATCTAATGTGTTGCTTCATGAAGCATTTTGATCACCATAACGTGCCAGCACCATGAGCCACCCCTACGCCACTACTATTCAGCATCGACACGCTTCTCCAGCCATCCCCGGATGTCATCTACACTCTTGGTGAGCTTCTAGTAGTCCCCTAGTGCTTCTATACACATTAGATCAGTAGATTAGCTAGCGTAGCATAGAGTTCACCGTTGCCACCAGTGGCACACCGCGGGACAGGGTATCACCACCACTCTGATGACCATTGGTCCCCGAGCCACTGTCTGTAGCTTCGTAGTCGCCCCTAGAGCTAGTGCGCACCACCTTTCGCCGCCGATTGGCTCCAATCGCGAAAACCATTCCGGACCCGAGGATCTTTGTTGCTTATCGCTGGCATAACGCTGCCTCCGCCCATCTTTTCGGCCTCCACCACCACCCGGTGGGATCGTCGTCGAGAGCGGAACCCATTTTGTCGCGCCGTTCACCACCAACGAGCTCGCCATGGTGCTTGGCCACACACAGCTCTGTTCCTTCCTCCTCTCTCTCAATGACAGTGGGTCCCATTCGGGTTGAGTATTAGATTAACACTAATGATGGTGGTTAAGTGAAACTAACCAATGACATGTGGGACCAGCTAAAAACCTAATCGAAAATCTAATTTAAAATGCAATTAGAATATGTGTCACTGATATGTGGGACCACCTCTATTTTATAAATAAAATCAAGAAAAAATAAAACTATGCATCACTGACAAGTAGGCCCCACATGTAAGTTAATAAAATTCAGAAAAATAAGAAAACCCGCTTTCAGTTCAGAGGAAAATATGTTTTCTCTGTTGGAAAGCGTAAACCTCAGTAGAACTCAGAGAAAAATACGCTTTCTATGTTGGAAAGCGTAAACATCAGAGAATACGCCTTCGACGTCACCCTTTTATTAATTTTCGGAATTTCAAAACCGAAGCAAATTGAAATATTAATAACTTTTGCATATGAACTCCAAATAAAATGAATATTTTTTTTCCTAAATTCATATAAAATCATGCACTATCTGAATATACAAAAATATTTGGATTTTTTTGACGTTGAAATTATTTTTCTATAATTAATTTGCTTTCGACTCTTTTTTATTAGACGTCGATACATCGAATGAAATTTACGACGACCATTCATCCTCTTATTTAGAGCAACCAGAGCAAGGCAAGCACCTCCTTTGACCATGTTGATGCTACTATTTTAATTATTGTGCTTCTTTTTGTAAAATCTATTATGCATGTGTGTATATTGCATAAAATTGCTATATTTGGGGATAACGGCAGTTATATTCCTATTTAATACATGATCCTCTTTGAAATATTGGTATACCTACTGTTGTAGCCAATAGGTTATGGTTTAGGCAATAGATGATGTCGATTTGGGTATTTCGAGTGCGAATATAACACAAATGCTTAGTCAGGCCCTAGATTTTGCTAAAAAATGGAAAATAGATGATATGTTGAATATGAGTTTGGGAGATTTTGAAATGATGGTCCAAAGGGGTTACCTCTGTTATTTTGTAAAAAAAAATAAAAATAAAAAACTTAGTTTGTGACGCGGACGAGTTATATTATAATATGAGAAGTGTGAGATGTGTATATTACAAGTAGATAGGGGGAGATCCTCGCTCGGGTCAATTAAGGATCAAACGTTGATGCCAACAATCTAAGCCTAAGCGTATAACCACGTGTGTAGATATAGGATAGTTTTAGCTAATTAAATCATTAAAAACTAGCATTGCATATTGGTATACCGTAGTAGTGCGAGCATGACCGATGTAGGCATGTTCAAAGGGGCTCCCTTCACCACGGTGTCGGGAACAAAGCTTGCCGACACAACGGTAAATGCCTCACTGAGACGTTGTGTACCCGGGTGAAGTGAGGGTGCTCATTCGTCGGGCTACTGCAAGGTTAGGACTAAGTGATATAAAGACTTCGATACATGCTCTAGATTGCTTACCAAAGGATAGTGAGCAGTGGTATTGACGAATGTCAAACAAACTATAGAATTTGTATACTATGGGTAAAGTTGTACACCTCTGTAGAGTGTAAATCTATTTAAATAGACGTGCTCGCGGTCATGAGTATGCTTAGTGCAGTCACATCGGTTATAGTCTTGATTTCTGCAAAAACGGTTCTTGTTGGAAAATAAGGGAATGGTTTTGTTGTTGATTTTGAGTTGAGTGCTATGTCTATGGCTAGAAATAAGATGTTGATCATAGTCGAGGAGGGTTGCGATTTGTTATTTATTCAAGTACTTGTTGTTCTTTATCTATTTAACTACTCTTTAAATTCTCGTTGCAAAGTACTATGTATTGATGTTGCAAATAAAACTTTCTTAATGCTAAAAATAACTTGTAGCATAGAGCCTCATCCATTGTTAGCCATGCATATATATAAATTTTATGATGCACTATAAGTCTTGCTGAGTACGCAATGTACTCAGTTTTGCTTAAATTATTGTTCAGAGTTAGAGGTGAGCCTATGCTGGATGACGCATTCTTTGCACCCGGTACTGGAGGGTTTGGTGACGGGTCTTTCTAGGACTTATTTCTTGTCAGTTGCCTGAGGGTTTGGATGGGCATACTGTTGGACTTTCCGTTTATATACATGTTATGCTTCCGCTGTTTAATTCGCTATTTCTAATACTTGTTATTTTATTTGGCCGGCCGGCCATATATCATACTCTGTGATGTAATCGTCTAAGTTAAGTATCATATTTGTTTCATGTTGTATGTATATTGTGTATAGATGTGTATACCAAAGTTGTGGATGTGTGTACTAGCCACTGATCATGGGACTAGTACGGTACACACACAAGGCCTTCGGGTATTCCACACCCAGGGTCTGACATTTGGAGTAATTTTGGGTAAGGTTGTGAAGAACTTATGCCCCGAAAATGGTTGCTTGTCTATTTGTGTGAATGTGACTTGGAGTCAACTATGATGAACGACGAGTAGGACCGGGACTTAATTGGGAGAACCAAGGTCCAAAATGGTCATAGATGTCGGGGTGAGATGGTTGAGCTCAAGCAAGGCGCAATATGGATAAGAGCCATAGAAGGCCAAGTTGGTGCAATTCCTTGTGCGGAAAGGCGGTGCAAGTGATGTGCCAAGTGATTTAAGTCTGTTGCAAGTGAGGACGGTTCGGTGGCACCCGAACGCGTGAGAGACTTGACGGCAAGTCATTGAAACCATAAGCAACATGGAGGAAGCATGGGAGATGCTTCTAGGCAAAAGATTCACAAAAGGTCGGTAGAAGGGTATTTTGGTCAATTGCCCAATACCGGGAAAGGTAGTGGTTTGTAAAACCACGGCGGTGACTTAAGTGGTTTCGGTCAAGCATGGAGGAATTGAAATGGATTTGGGCCAATGGAGCTTCATGATGAAGAGCACTTTGAAAAGCATGGTCAAGTTGGGTGTGAGTTAAAAACTCGTTAAATTGTGGGTTTTCGGGTTTGCCTATGTGTAAGTGGATAATATCCACTAAAAGTTCAGATCTAGGGTTAGAAAAAATAGAGGCAGGCATGCCTCCTCGATATAAGGACATGAGAAGGTTAGATTTAATTGGGTCTCTTGTGCCTTGTGCTCAAGATTAGATTGAGTTAAAAACTTGTGTGAGATCCTTGCTCTTGGGGCTCTTGTGCTCCATTGAGAGTGGCTTTAATCATTTATCTCCATGTGGAAATAGAGATCCCAATTTCGTTCTCATGCTCAAGCTTATGGTTCTTGTGTTGTGCTTTTGATTTGCTTGTTGTCTTTGCTTTACCCTTTTCTTCTCTTCTTTATTCTTGAGGTTTGAGCTCAATTCTTGTTGTGGTTTAAGTGCTAGGATGGTGGAAAATCTATCTTGATCATGTTGACTTGAATCATCCCACAAGCTACTCAAATTCATGGTTCTTGGTTTTGACTCGTTTGGTGAATCTTTGCTTGAATTGCATAAAGATTTTAACTTTGGCTTGATCTTGTTAAATCTCTAGGTGTTCTTGATTTATGTCTTGATGATTTTTTTTATGAGAGTTGGAGCCACAGTTGTTGAGTTTTGCAAGTGTTGAAGTTCGTCGTGTTCGTTGTGTTTATCTTCAGTCTAAGAGACCTTCCATCGATTCCTTGATGGACCTTCCATCAGGATAGTTGGTCAAGATTGATTCGTTCTTGAGTATATTTCCGCATTACTTGTTTAGGCTCTGATCTACATAGTTTCTCATAGCTATTAGAATGAAATAATCTTGGAATACTTGGGAGTAAAAAATTAGAGTCTACCATTCACCTAACCCTCTGGTAGCCAACCACATCCTACAATTGATGCGGGACGCTTTCTTGTGTAGTTGTCCTTTTCTTTTCTCACAAATAAAATTGAATTTGTTCTTGAAATACAACATACCCTTCCTATATGTGGCGCTTTTTAGAGAATATTTGGGAACTCACACACACCATTTTCGCGCATTTGCGACAATTCAGGCTATTTTCATTGTATAGGTACCCGTTGAACTCACCGGATGCGCCTCGCACGACGGAGGCGTCGGTCGGGACGCGCGCGTCGCGGGAGGGGCGAGAGAAGGTTAAAGACGATGGTTCGGTTGGGTCTCTAGGATGACAGACCACCATCTCATAACCTCGCCGCCGAGCGAGAAGGATATAATGCCGTCTCGCCAAGCGAGAGCTTCCCAGCCACCTGTGGATTTGTAATTCCTGAGTACGCTCGCCAGAAAGCCCCGAGATCTGTTCATGAGTAGCTGCCAGGCTTGGGACTAGAAGCCTAACCCAAAAGAAACCCGACCCAGCCCAAAATTCTAAAAAAAAAATTTAAAAATGAAAATGTATTATTTTAACTTTGGAAGATTAAAATAATACATTTTCATTTTTAAATTCAATTTTTCGGGCCAGATCAGGCTCAGGCCTACCGATTTTAGACCGGGCTTTTCAAGCCCAGTCCAGCTCGACATTTGAACAGGTCTATTGCACGTACCTGTATATACCATTAGTGGGTTTGCATACAAATGCAAATCTTTTCAGCTTGATATCGGTCATGAATAAATTGGATAATGTTAGCTTACAACAACAGCCCTGGGTACAACTAACTACTGCATTCAGAAAGAGGATAGACAGCAGATCAGATAACATCAGCGCTATCTTATCTCACCAACTTATGACGCTATATACACGGCACAAAGACGAATGTGGCTTGCTGTTCAAGGACTAGGAGGAATTAGTAGAAGGAAAGAATTCATTAGAACATGGTGTCTACTGTCAGCTTCCTCTTGGGAGGTGACCTCTCGATTATCAGCTTCTGCAAGTCCATGAAGCTTATCCCCTTGTGCGCAAACAACCTTCTGAGGTTGATCACCGAGAGTTCGCTGTATTTTGCGACAGCAAGGTCAGCCTGTACCAACTCATACCTGCATGTAATCAGAAATAGTTGCCATGTAAGAAGCATAGATTAGCTGTACAGTTCAATACAAGACTGCTCCAAGCATAACAGTTCCAAAGGCGACAACATACGCTGGATGGGCACCAATCAGCGCTACCGCCATCATAGTACAGTTGTGAGCAGCTACAACGCCTCTTGGGTCGTCCTCAAACACTACACACTTCGAGGGCTTCCGATCCAACTGCCAAAAGAAAAGGATTGATCAAATATGTTAGCAGTATATTCTTATGACAGTTGAACAACAGCAATCAACTAGTAGTTGAGCAGAAGCATGCCTTCACAGCAGCTGAGAGAAACCTGTGTGCTATTGACTCGATGTCATCCTCATCAGTCACAATAGCCTGCAGTGGGCAGCCAAGGGATGTGAATCAAATGAACTTGTGATCTTCATCAGATGCATAAGCAACACGTTTTTTCAGGAAATAATGTTTCAGTAAAGGAAACTATAAAGGATGAAATCAAATAAGAACCTTGAAGTATTTGCTTAGCGCCATGCGATCCAAAGCTTCGACCATGCATCTCCTATCCAGGGATGATGCGACAGCACAAGGGATGCCTGCTGTCTGAACAGCATCCAACCATTCTCTCAATCCTTCTACTGGTGTATCAAGCTGAATGAAGTGAAGTTAGTAAGAGATGATCATGCAGTAAATCAAACCATTTTTTATGCAAAACAGCAGAAAAAAAAATTACTTTGAAGAGGTTTTCATAGTATAACTCTATAAGGCGTGCCTTCAATTTTTCCATTTGATCTTCCTCTTTTGCCCAATACAAGCGCCGCTGCAAAGCAAAGACATTGGGAAATAAAGGGGTTGCCCGGTGAGAGAACATGCAACTTTCTTTTGTTTTGTTTTGCTGCTGAGACAATTTTGTGGCGAATTCAAATTAGGAAAGATACTGAAGTCAAGTGATGATGTAGGCAAGGTGACAAGTTCAAAAGATATGTCATCGGAATATAGCAGCAAACTCTCACCTTTCTAAGCACATGGTCGATCGGCAGCACCATGAAGGATACTCTTTTGGACATGAGCAGCAGTTGGGATATCCTTCCCTGCACAAGACAAATTATATTAGTAAGTGTACATCAAGGTAGCATCCATGAGCATTGAGATAAACACAAATTTTGATGACAAATAATTCCATACGGAAGTTCTTGGTGTAGTAAGTCAGCATCAGCACTAAATTCATGTTAATACCCACGATGGAAGGTAATGCTACTAGATTAAAAATATAGCTCCATGAACCAAACCCACATGAACTGAAGTGTTCTTTCTCGGGTCAACATTGAACAGAAGGGGAGAAAAACAGGGGAACAGTAAGCCCCTTATACATTACAAATAGAACTGGAGGGTACAACCAAAATCCCATGGATGAACCACCACCTCTGCTTGAACCAAAATCCCATGGAAATGATATTGCCTCAATTATTACTGTGCAAAGAAGCTGGATGTATACCGAACAATTTGTCTTTGCCCATAAACCAGTCCTTAACGTAACAATTAGCGACAATCCTTGATCTGTCAGACTGGATGCATATAAACTATAAAATATGATCAACCAAATTGTTTTCTTCATACAACAGATACCCCCTTCCCTCCCTCTTTCAGTCTAAAAGGGAGCTAACTTTTTATATGCTTCAGATATCTACTAAACAATATCGAACTAAATACTATGAAATATGAATATTATTACTGGCAATCTAAAAACACAGAGATGCATATAAATCAATACAATTAGGGAAATGATTCCTGCAGTTTCCATTGTCATAAGAAGAAATAGGCTAGTAACATAACAGTGGTGTCCTACATACAAAGCCATACTGAATGCACGGCTTCGTTTATAAAAATACCTTCCTCCAAAGCAAGCTGTCTCCAAGCATCCAACTTTAGTGAGTCTGTATTAGCCTAAGAGAATAGAGAAGGACATCAGATTTTGGTCAATCAACGACGCAACAATGACTATAATAATGACACATCCGTAAGTTATACATACAAGCATGCATGTGCAAATAAAACTGTAAAACAAATCATACGGTGATGCATTAAGCCAGATAAATGTTGAGTTATGCACAATGTAAGCTAAAATGCGTTTACATTATCACTGCAGTCCATAATTGTAGACAATAAAGCTCTAAAATAATACTACGCTAACCGTCACAGTATGATACACTAACACACACAAAAAAAGAACAACTCACAATAACATTGTCCCACGAGAAAATTAGACCAAATGCCTCATCTGGCTTCATAGCATGCCTTATCCTTTGAAGGAAGCATTTTTGCAATCTTTCGTTCAGATAATCCTGAAACATTGAGAAGAAAATTTACAGCAAAAGTAGCATTATGAAAATACTACCGAATGGTAAGTCAACCTAATCAGATATGGCAATCCAACTTATGATGACATGTACATATGTACTTTGTACTTACCACATCGACCTTGAGTGGTCCATCCATCCTAAATGTCTCAAAGCCTTCCCCATATTCAACTCCAATTGCCTAATAAACCAAACCAAAACAAATGCAAGTCAATTTAATCTATAACCAACAAAATGAAAACGGAGAACAGCTCCTATCCTAAAAAAAACACATAATGTAATGGGCCAATATTAAATGTAGCACGAAAAAAAATCCCAAAAGATCAAAAAAAATATTGCGAAAATTTACAGAAATTTAAGAAAAGTAGGGAACTGCTTACAGGGAATCGGAGATTGGAGCATGGAGTGCGAGGGGAGGAGGAGTAGGGAGCCGAGGAGAACGGAGAAGGAGAGGCGGCGGTGCGGAAGCTACACGACTCCATGGGAAGGGGAAGAGGAGGAACAGAAGAGAGGAACAGACGGGATGGTATGGTATGGTATGGTAGTGGAGGGGTTTTGTTTTTAGATTTTTCTTTTCTGTCTTCCTCGATCGTATTGAAAATATAATAAAGAGTTTTATTAATGTCTAGCTGGCTGTCTCGTTAAAATTTTTGCTAAATAAAAACTCAAAATAAGAAAACTTTAACAAAGAAAAAAGAGTACAGTCTATAGCTCTACAATTCTACATACATGATACATCTTTGTTCTATGTGTCGGTGTTATTGTCTAAGTACAAATTTTCGAACACATCCAACAACTCTGAATTTTCCACAGAGTGTTGTGTTCATGAATCAGCTTGTTCCTAGTTCTTCACAGTTAGAAGGATCTCCACCATCTCACTTGTGAAACTTGTTCTTCTCTCCTTCAATATTGTTTCAGAAAGATTGAAAGCAAACTCGGAGGAAACCGTCGAGACAAGAACAATTAACATATCACGTGCAAGTATGGATAGCACGGGATATGCTAACTTATGGGCTTGCCATCATTGCAAGATGTCGAAGCCTTTTGAGTTGAAATCCACTGTATCACTGTCCAGATAGGTGGATAGATTCCCGCTCATTGTGGGTCTTGGCTGAGCAGACGCTGGTGTAGAAGAAGAAGAAGACTTGGACTTGGAGGAAGAGGCGCCGAAGATCGCGCCCCCACATATTTGTCTTCCCACTCGAGGTGGGGGCTACTGGAGGTCGTTGAGCCTGATGCTGATGTGGAGCCTGATAACGGAACTTCACCTTGCTCCTCCGACAAAACCTCTGGTTGGTTTGAGGCAGTCGCAGCCGCCTCTATGGACGCAATTTCCTCTAATGAAAGTTCGTATTCACCAAGAGCAAAGTTGTCGTAAGGACTGTCCATAACGAAAACTGCAAAATCGAAACTAACACTATTACTACTTTTATCTTAGCATAGCAATAACTAACAAGAATAGTATTACAAGAATAGTATTGTACCTCTTTCACTGACTTGCTGACGAAAATTGAAATTTCCAAATTTTGGCATAATTTTTTTGAATTTTGCCAAATTAGCTCAAAACGGATTTGAATTTGCACAACACAATTTCAAAGAGAGGATGGAGAATGAAGGGGTGCTGAATGAGGGGGGTATGGTGGCTATTTATCGATAAAATTTCAAAATTGTTTGAATTTTTTTTTGCTATTTTTTAAGTCCCCAACGGTCAAAAACCCCCAACGACCGAATTTTTGAACCGTCGTGTGTGCATTAACCACGCGCACGACACGCGCCTCGCCTGCGTTCGTCTTCTTCTCCCCCTATAAGACCCGGGAGTAACATCCCAGATCTTTTGTGCATAACTGAACTAGTCCCATGATCAGTGGCTAGCTCACACAGTAAACAAATTTGATAACACAACCATAAACGCTAAAATTTATTAATAATTAACAGAGTTGATTACAAGATAGCCTTACAGGGCAACATTAAATAAACACAGCAGAAGACGATGAAGTAGTGGAGTCCAGCTGATCTGCCACAGGCAATCGACTGGGGTAGCGGCCTAGTCGTCATGATCCACACCTGAAGCGAAGTTCTTCTCCTCTGAAATTTTGTTTGCATAAAGCAAGTATGAACACAACTACCGTGCTCGCAAGTTACACCCGTTAAATAACGGAATGACATGCATACATGGATGTAACAAAGGATGGCTTATAGGGTTATTTGTGCAAAAACAGCATTTGACATTAAATACCATACTAAGTTCAAAAGCTCAAGTTTTATAAAATCCAAAATTGATAATGAATTAATAAAGATAGTGTAGGCACCAACCTAACATCAACATAAACACGGGCACCAACCCGGGGCTTCAACCCAAACTTTTCTCATGGACACACATCCATGTCATAAACAGTTTTATAAAAACATTTTGAAATTAAAAATCAAAGTCTAACTTTGAGTGGCTTTGCCAGCATGTCCATGACCGTGGACACGGCTATTCGAATAGTTTTACACTCTGCAGAGGTTGTACAACTTTACCCACAAGAGATAATCAACTTTTAATGTCCGTCTGACACACTTCCGAAGGTGTGCGACTAAGTGATCATAACGAGGCCTTTACCATGCATCATTTCACCATAGTCCTCCCTCGCTAAGGTTTCGCCCCCTTTGGACTACCCGTCCGCAGGGTTCAGGCCTCCTCTTGCGCTAGGTGGGACTAACAAAAGTCATGAAAGACTACCCACTGCATCAATAGGAACGACCATGATGGAACTTTACAAATTAATCAGCCAAGTCTTGCCCATACAAGACATGTGGTAGTACGATGTGGCTTAGCAAGATGCGGCTCGAAGACCGGTCCTTAATCGACTGGCGACAACCAGCAGAACCCTAGGCCTCAACCTACCCGGTTGAGCAGGTGCATAAACTCGCACCCACTGGACAACCATTTCGCCCATGTCCAAACCATCATTTTATTTCATTTTCCAAAGTCATTTATAAACTCCCATGGCACACCAATGCCAAGGGTACAGTTTAAACAATAGTTGATTTTTGGCTGAAATTCTCCAAATGAAACATGTTTGGTCTATAAGCATGGCTAAGCACAATATTTTTCAAATGATCCTAGTCCATACTATTGTATCAACTAGGTTTCATCTAGGGTGACAATATGCTTGCTTCAATTATCAAAATTGGCCATACAAAGGATTTTAGGTATAACTATAAATTTGAAACAGGAATTTGAATTACTGAATATAAATAAGCATGCAGTAATAATTTAAAATAAAATTTAAATAATTTTAAATAATGGGTACAAATATGATCAAGAATGTAACTTGCCTTGCTCAAATAGTTGCTCTCAAATGGCGTCGAAATCTGATTCTCCGAAGTCGTCGAATTCTATACGTGAAAATAAGCCAAATTCAAACTAAATTCAAATAAGATTCAAATTAACTCCAAATTGAATAATTTTGGTTTAGTTGGCTAGATCTTGAATTTAGACAAATTTAGAAATTTGAATAGGCTCAATCGGAGTCCGGATGCAAAAGATATGAGCTCTAGAAGTTTGTATTCTAAAGAAATCCTAATTTTCAGATTTTATTGAATTTCTCGAATTATTTTTCTATTGAAAAAGGGAATTATTGCGCAATGATGACATCAGCACTGAATTTCGGGATTTAAAAGAAATAAAGAAATCACTGACATGTGGGACCCACATGTCAGTGACTCGGCTCACATGGACCAAATCCACAGGGAAGGTGGTCTAGGGCTGGGCTGAGGTGGCAGGTCCGGTACATGTGGCGCCGGGTGGCAACGAGGTGGCGCTGACCTGGCGTGCCGTGGCAGCCACGTGGCACTGCCACGGGGGCACTGGCCGGCGGAGGCTCGGCGTCGAGCTCACCGGCACTACGCGCCACGGCGAGCTCCTCCGAGAGGCTCAACGGGGAGAGGGGAACGCGGGGGTCATGGTGCTTGCCATTGTGGCATAGGGGCTTGCGCGGCTCACCGGCGGCGAGAGGTTTGGCGGCGGCGTGTGCGGGCTCGACGGCGGCGACGGGCTCCGATGGTGCTCAGGCGAAGCTTTGGCGAGCACCGGGTTCGCGCGGAGGCGGGGATGCTAACGGTGGCGACGGTGATGACGCAGCGGTGGTGGTGGCGACGCTAGAGGCGGTGGAGTGAAGCTCGGCTGGGAACGAAGAAACGCCGATTCCGGCGATGTGAGAGCGAGAGGGGAGAAGTGGGTGATGGGGTCGGAACGAGGAGGGGAAGGCGCACCCGAGGCGTGCTTTTATAGGGGAGGAGGGGCACGGGAGAGGGAGATCGTGTGCGCGAGGTCGGCGGCGGGGACGGTTAGGCTTGCGGGCGTTCCAGCGGAATCGTGTGCGAAAAGAGGGGAGGACGTGGGGGGTGAAGGCGGTTAGGGGCGTCGGGTCGTGCGCATGGACGCGGGGGACGTGGGGCAGTTAAGGGGTGGCCGTTGTGGAGCTTTAGCTCGACAGCGTGCGGCGCCTTGAGGTAGGAGATGGAGGAGGAAGATGGGCGCGGGGCATCGGATCTGCATCCGACGGTCGGGAGGAGCGGGTGGCGTGGAGCGGTGAGGGCCGTCCGATGTGAATCGGACGGTGAGAGGGAGAGGAAGAGGGATGCGGTGGGCTAGGGTGGAGTGGGCCGAGATGGGCCGGGGCGCGGTAAAAAGAAATGGGCCGGACGGGGTTTCGGCCCAATAGGTTTTCCGGATTTTTAAATGATTTAGCATTTTAAATAACTCGGTTAAATCATTTTGGCTTTAGAAAATAGCAAGGTAAATCCAAAAATTATGGAAAAATTCACAGAAATTCCCTTATTTATTTTGGACTTAATAAAAATATTTTCAACTTAAAGTTGGCTTTTAATTTTGCAAATAAATTATTTTGTCTTTAAAATATTTAGGAAAAAAGCTTTTAAAATTCCAAAAAATTCTAGAAATTAAGTAAATTTTTATTTTTCAATTTAAATCCAATAAAACTTCAAGAGCTTCAAATAAATTTTAAATTTTGATTTTTAAAACTTCAGAAATTCAAATAAAGCAATAAAACTCTTTAAAATTTCAGAAAATCCAATAAGATAATAACTTTATTTTATTTTATTTTGGTAACATTACTTTGGGATGTTACACCCCCCAACCCCTCTCTCGCTCGTGTCGCCCCGCGTGCAGCAGTGCCACACAGCTCCTCGCCGACCCCACCGCCTCCTCGGTCCTTGCCTCCCCACGACCCCACCGCCTCCTCACCTCCGCGCGCCCCGCCGCCTCCCTCTGCCCGCGCCCGCCTCTCCCCTCCTCGACCCGCCGCCGACAACACCGTGGCACAGGCCGCCGACGATCAGTAGGATCAAGGATAACCGACTAGAGGGAGGTGAATAGGAGGTTTCTAAATTTAATCGACCAAATTAAACTTTATAGGCAGGAAAGAACACAAATTTCTAACACAAATCAATAAAGGAATTACTATGCTACTTAACACAATAAAGAGCTAATGTCAATACTAGATACAATTCTAGCTAAGCACGTCAAGCACAAAAGAAATGCTAGAACTGTAAAAGTAGAAAGTATAGACAAGAAATAACCATAGTGAAGACAATGAAGCTTTTTCCCGTGGTATCGAAATCCAAAGTCTTCACTAGTCCACGTTGAGAAAACTTGAACCAATCAAGCCGGCTCTACGAATTAAGCCTTCCCTCGATTTCACTAGTGGTTGTTCTTCCTCCGCTCCGAAGATGGTGAACACCGAACCACTCACAATTGGCACCGGGCCTCTTCACAATTTTCTTAAATAGATCACTGTGCGAGCTTCCGCCAGGCCGTCTAGGTGTTTGACAACACCAAGAGTAACGAATCACAATGTTTGCTTGAAAACAATCAAGTGCAATGGATCAACCTAGAATGCATGCACTTGAATTTGGCTCAACCACCTCACAATCAATGCACAAGTGTAAATGGGGTGTGAAGTGAATGCTCTTGGCTCAAGGATGTGTAAATGTAAGTTCTAACTCAGTCCAAGAGCAGGTGGAGGGGTATTTATAGCCCTCACAACCAAATTCGACCGTTGGAACCAAATCCCTGAACTTCTCAGTACAAACAGTAGTTCCGCCATGTAACGGCCTGTACTACCGCTCCTACCAAAAATAGACATTAACGGTTAGCGCACACGCAATAAATGCTCTGAAAGAGCCGTTGGAAAAACTACACGGTACTACCGCCAACTATCATGCGGTAGTTCCGATCAAAAAGGTAGTTCTGAAAAAGAGCCGGTACTTCTGTTGAGCTTTGAGGTTCAAAACACCTCCTTCTGGAAATAATGTACCGCTACTTAATATCGGACATACCGAGAAGCGGTAGTTCCGCACAAAGCACTGTGGTACTACCATTCTACCAGAGAAGCAAACAAACTCCAAAAAACACACGTTCTGTAAAAAACATACCGTGCTATATAGGTGCTACCTCTATGCAGTAGTTCCGCAGACAACACGCTGGTACTACCGTTAGTTCAAGAACAATAGCATAAGCTCAAAAGATCGAACAAAAACACGTGGACGACTCAGATTTGATGGTACATTCGGAACGAAGGGTTTTAACCACATGATTAGATCAAAACTTTCGGAGGTTCGAACGTTTCCTTGGCCTGGACGGCTCAGATGCTTGGGACGATCGACCTGAGGTCTCGACCATACGATCAAACCTTCGGAGATCCAAAGCGTATACTCAGTAGTTCCGCAAGGAATTTTGGTACTACCGCACTGAGGTAGTTCCGCTCAGTATACGCCGGTACTACCGCCAACACAAACGCGTACCAGACCACTCCACCCAATCGGACTAGCCACGTGGACAACACAGATTCAAATGAAATCTCGGACCATGTCTTTTAGCCACACGATAGGTTGATGCGTTCAGAGGACCGAACGTTTTGGGCTTACATGGACGGCTAAGATGCTTGGGACGATCGGACCCAAGGTCTTTAATCGCATGATCAAATCTACGCAAGATCCAAACGAACTCTGGTAGTTCCGTTAAGAACTCTGGTACTACCGTTTAGCGGTAGTACTGCCAAATACATGTCGGTACTACGGATTCCAAGAAAAAATAGATTTATGCTTTTCAAAACAATCTTCAAAAGAATGCATGATCCTAGACTGATCCAAAAGCACAAGAACAAGCTATTAAGCTACTAGTTGTGATCTCTCTTAATAGTATAGCATTTAACCTAAAATCCGATCTTCCAACCTTTTCTCCTAAGACCGGTAAACTGAAAAAGGATTCTAAACTACTTGTACCTTGTCTTGATGCCATATTGATCTTCATGTAATCCTTTAGCATACATCTCCATGTTGTTTGCATTCACCACTGGGACTAAACCTTTTTAAACACTTGATAATCACATTAGTCCTATAATTCATATTGTTATTAATTACCAAAAAAATCTTTAGGGGCCTAGATACTTTCAATGACCCCACGCCTCCTCGCCTCCCGCGGCCCCGCCGCCTCGACGACTCCGCCGCTTCGACGACATCGTGCGCCGCACCGCCTCGACGACCCCACCGGCCGCAGCCTCCTCGACGCCTCCTCCTCCATCCGCTCTGGCGCAGCACCGTGCGCCGCGCCGCCGCCTGGCCCGCCTCCTCCTCCCTCCACTCCGACGCAGCACCGTGCGTCGCCGACTCCGGCCCTCTGTCTCCACTTCCGCGTAGCCGTGCTCCCGGGTCGCCCGTGCCGTGCCGAGTGGCGGCCCAGGCACGGGCCAGGGTCTCATGTCGAGCCGGCATGGCGCATGAACAGTGCGTGCTGTGCTTGGGTCGGGCCTACAGTATCGTGCTTCGTGCGAGCCCGATAGGCTCGGCCTATTTGGCCAGCTCTAGATCATTACCTGTTTCGGTTTAATTTTTCTGGCTAGAAAATGGAGAAAGGGAAATAAAACTTTTGTGTCTGCTTCTTTGTGTCTTTCCACTTTCCAGGTAGGTATACCACACGTAAGGCCTGAAATTTTGTGAAATCGTACCTTTTTTACCAATTATTTATGTGAAATCCTACTAGCCACAAGTAAAAACTTAACAAGTCAGTTTCAGAACAAAAACGCTTAAGAAGTCAAATTCTAACTATTTAAAAAGCACTTTTTCCCCACTTGGATAATGCTGGTTGCATTCGAGACAGAGCTGGATTTTTTTATTAATTAACTTATTTTTTAATTTATTTTTATTGTTAACCCCCATAAACTTTATTTCTAATTCTAACCCTTTTGGTCACACCAGCGCCGTATCTTGTCATGCCAGTGGCATGATAGTGTTGTTTGGTCACGCCATCACCAGTGGAGTGATAAAAAGTGCTATTTAGCTGAACTTATTTTATGGTATGACAATGTTGTTTCATCACGCCACGGATGGTGGCGTGACCAAAAGAGTCAGAATTAGAAATAAAGTTTGCGAAGGGTTAACAATAAAAATAAATTTAAAAATAGGTTAATTAATAATAAAGAAAAGTTCACAGAGCTGTCGATCACTTTATGGATGGATCGATAATCCTTTTACAAGGAGTTGTTGAGCAGACAACACCTTAGTATATAGTCCTATTCTAGAATGAAATTACAAATTGATTTTGTGCTTAAATTGGGATATAGTTTTTGTTGTACTCGATGTACATCGCAAATGATACCATGTGAACACCCTCTTTTGCTTTACTAAATGTGAAAAAAGAGGATTGTCTACATAGAGTAGTTCTTCCTTCAACAATTAGACAAAACACATAGTGCTTGTGTTTGATTGCTTTAAAACGAATCAACCCACTTGGAGCTGAAAGCTTCCTCCATTAGCAAGCATTTGTGTTGCGTTGAATGCAATGAGCTATTGTCCTTGAATTAACTAATGAGCTTTAGTCCACAAGACTGTGGCATCTGCAACATGAACATTTTAGCATCAAATATGATCTTGTTTTCTATCTTCAGTGCCACAACCTTTGCAACCATGGCAACAAATCTACCACAAAGGTAGAACATAGAATATGCCACACGGTAGAAACCAATTTCAGCATCTTCCTCTGAAGCCATACATGCAGACATGCAGTATCGAGGTTTATAAATACAAATATATAATTTACAATGTAGCAATTTACTATCCATACCTTCAATTTGGTACAATTGTTTTTACTAAATTTAGTTATATGAGTATAGTAAATAAATTACCAAATTTTAAAGTACAAACCGGAATCTGCCAAATGAGAGAGGGGAATACGAATACAGGGTTTGTTTTAAAGGAAAAAAATACAGGTTCCATATGGGATTTTTTTTAAAAAAAATAACATAGTTTTAATTCCGAAATACAGTAATATACCTGCTTTTTTATTTTACAGAAATAATCATATGTCGCTCAGCCGTTGAGCGACTAGTCCAAGTTGCTCAACGGATGAGCGACTTAGACACTTGTCGCCCAACGGTGTACAATGTATGCCCTGCTAGCTAAGCGATCTGTACACTAGGACCAACCGTTGGGCGACAAGTGTCTAAGTCGCTCAACAGTTGAGTGATTTGGGTTAGTCGTTCAATGGTTGAGTGACAGATAGTTATTTCTGTAAAATACAAAAACAGATATATTACAGTATTTCTAAATAATAATTAGGTTATTAAAAAAAATCTTCCATATGCTTGTGGTCTGGGTGATAATTGGGCTTGAAAGCCCTAAATATCTTCTTATGGGCTAACAAATGGGCTGATATTTGTCCATGCCCAAGAAGCGCCACCAAATCTGACGTTCCACTTGCGCCCATCTCTACTTCGATTCCAACTCACAATTCCGGTGACCACCATGGCCGATCGCATTGGCTAAAATATGCATCATACAATACCTATGTACCATCGGCCAACGGCCAGTCAAACGCTCCGAAATTTTTTCCAAAGGACCTAAAACTGTTCTATTTGGATATTTCGGCAAAACTCTATCAAGTTTTGCCTCGAAACTCTATCTGGTTTTGCCTCGAAACTCTATTTTCCATAAAACCTAATGCAAACACACCTCCTAACACTCCCACAAAAGTGTTTTATCACATTCCCTAAAATTCCACTTTTTCAAATCCAACCTGTCTTACTGCCACTTTTGGCGAGTCTGACCGCCACTCCACGGCCGGTCAGACCACCGGCCTCCGGCCGGTCAGATCACCTCTTACCTGACAAAAGCAAAAACTCCGCTAAACCGAGGGTTTCTTCAAAACACATCGACACTATTGCCAATTATTCAACACACTAATATTATGATCATCTACCTATGATCTCCATAGGATCAAAATTTGAATTCAATGAAAATTCAAAAGTCCAAAGGACTCGAACCATAATGAGTAGAGCCGGAGTTCAAATCCCATTTATCAACGAGGTAGTGAAAATATATCAAGTGGATTACGAAGATACAACTGAAGATAATAGCTTAACTATATGTATAGTTTAATGAAACACTAAAAGGTAAGTCCTACCTGTCCGGCGACGATGACGTACTGAGCTTTGATCTGGCCTTTACTAGTTGGGTCTCATGACGAGCGTTGTGTTCTTTTTAAAGGCGTTGTCTTAGAGCACCGGTATCTGCTCACCAGCACTACAACATGAACACCCCTTTACCAACGCATACGTCGCAACGCTCTGTGCATACGTTACGAAGTAGTATTATGGCTACGCATAATATGTGTTGCAAAACCTATTCGTCATAAATCATGTGGATGGCTACAGATAACATGTGTTGCAACCTTATTCATTGCAAACATTTGAAATGCCTAGTTTTTTATTTTTCTTTTTGCTGAAAATTTTACAGAATATAATCATTTGCCACTGAAATTCGTTGAAATTATCCACAAAATACCATTGAATACGAATCGAACAAATATGATCACGAATATTTTTCAGAATATGAAAACCCCTTAAATTATCCGGTAAGTATATAAGGTCTAGTTTGGCTCCGATCAGCTTATGTTCCTCGTCCGGTTTCGCTTCTGCAGTTCAATTCCCAAAACTATTTTCATCTCCCTCCATTCATTCCCTCCATTTTTTCTTGTGTCTTTTTTATCCCACCGTTTTCCCTCTCTTAGAATCTCAAATCCCACCAATTTTTTGGTTGTACAGGATAAAATCTCCTCACCTTCCTGAAAATCTGCTCACGTCTCCACATAAATCGTGGGTTTCTTCAGTCTTCCCCATCCACGCCTCCACACCTCACCCCGCAAGCGCAAGGTAACTGGCTCCACGCCCTAATCCTCCTGCACCGCCCGCTCATCTCCTCTCCTCTCGGTGTCTCTCCCTGCCTCAGCCTCTCCCTCCTCTCGCCACCCCAGCCTCGTTCCCAATCTCCATCTCCGCCTTGGTCCCCCGCGTGTCGGCGCCTGCATGCCCGCACTCACTTGCGCCCGTCTCCCTGCCAGCCCGGCCTCCGGCCGCCGGTGCCTGGTGGTTGCTCCTCCCCTCGGCTCGCACCTACCCCGAGCTCGCCCGTGCCTGTGGTTGCTCCTCTCCTCGGCTCGCCCCCATGCGCCCCTCCCCAGCTTGCGCGCCCGCCCGTGGCCATGGCGGCTCGGCCACGCGTGCCAGGGCTCGGCCCTAGAACTTAATCCCGATTTGTTTTCCCTATTTCTTGATATATTGATTTTTATGCTTTTCTTGACTCATGCCCTGATGCTTGTTGTCTATGGTTCATGGATGAACATGGTGGAAGTGGGTTGCAGTTCCGATGGTGCGGCATCCCTGGTAGATATTTAGTAATTGGTTAATTAGTTTCTGCCAATTTCAGTTGATTAAGGTGTCAAGCAATGGTAGATCATTCCTGTCTGGATTTAGCTGGTACATTGTATTTGTATGCATCTCAATTCTGCTAATTTGGTTTTGTCAGGATTGAAATTGGTGCTAACAGATAAGCAATTATTCTGAGAAAATGTTTACAACACTAATATACTGCTATAGTGTGTGCATCTTTAGCTAGTTTCTGCTTTGCCTTCTGTATTGGTCTGAGAGTCATTTCACCACCTTGCATCATCCTTATGTTGGTAATTTATTCTGTCTTGGAATGTATCTTCCATACATTATTCAAAAATTATGGAGCAGATTGACCGTGATGTAAAGTGCACTCACCCTGACATGCATTTTTTCTGTGGAGACTCGTCTTTTGCAAAGTCCAATCAGGTAAATCTCCACTATCTAAGTCTAAATAGTGCTCTGCTCAGATATCTAGCTGATCGTTTGTGATTCTGACCAGGAATCTCTGAAAAACTTACTAATTATCTTTGCCAAGCTGAATGCTGGAATAAGATATGTACAAGGGATGAATGAAATTTTGGCACCGCTCTTCTTTGTATTTTGGAATGATCTAGATGATAAAAATGGTGTATGGAGTAAGCGATTGTTTTACCATATGCTTAATGCCATTTGTTGTAGAGCAGACTGTTGAGGCAGTTCCTATTTGGTATAGTACTATAGTCATGACTGAGACTATCTATATCATGATGCTGCTATCTGGAAACCTTACATAACTTTGTAGAGGCTGATTCTTTCTCCTGCTTCGTGGAGTTTCTTAGTGAGTTTAGAGACAACTTCTGCCAGAAGCTAGACAACAGTGCTGCTGGCATTCGAGGTACGCTCTCCAAACTACGAGTTTGGAGACAACTTCTGCCAGAAGCTAGACAACAGTGGTGTTGGCATTCGAGGTACACTCTCCAAACTATCGCAACTTCTAGCGAAGTATGATGGAGAGCTTCAGCACCATTTGGAAATAACTACAGAAGTAAGTCTTCACGTACTAAATAGCACTGTCCATGTTGTGCTTAGGGTAGTCCTGACTTGCTGGGTGAAGTGTTCAAATCTTGTTGTATCTGTTTCGATCTGACATGGACCTACAACATTCTTACAATAGTTTTGTTGTAATGTTTGGAAACATTATAGCAGGAAATCCACACTGCTGCAACTGCTATCCTTATAGAATTGCCTGCAATCATATTAACAAAAGCATGGTTTTCTGCAGGTTAATCCCCAGTTCAATGCATTCAGGTGGATAACACTACTGTTAACCCAGGAGTTCAACTTCGTGGACACTATTCATATATGGTACACGCTATTAAGTGACACAGTTGGTCCTTAGGTAACAAACAACATGCTCTATTTTATTCTGCAAACCTTTGGTTCTAGCTCGTTGCCTGAAACTTTATACTGCCGAACGCAGGAAGCCTTGCTCAGAATTTGCTGCGTGATGCTGATCCTTGTGCGGAAACGCGTCTTGGCCAGTGATTTCTCTTCCAATCTTGCTTGGCTACCTGTAGAAAACATATCACAAGAATATACATGCATCTTGCTTGCCAGTAGCTTATATTAGTTTATCAGTAATTTATACTAAGTCAGTCAAGATGACAAAGCTCCATTGTTACCATTGCTTGGCTACCTGCCCATTCATTGCCTGAGGTTGTCATCCACACAAAAAAATCATTTTCATTTTAGTATAAGCAAGGTGAAGTTTACCACTTCTAAACCAATGAAATGTCTTTTCCTTTTCTGTTTGAGCAAGTGGTCTTTGTCTATATTACATACTACTAGCAGTACCACGTCCATCTGTCAGATTATTAGTTAGCTAAACAGATTTTCAAATAGATTCAAAATTTAGCAACGTGATTTCCACTCTACAGTTACTCTCAAATAAAAATTCCACTCAACAATTATTGTCTATCAATTGTTGTAATCAGCTAATTAACAATAGTAATATTTTACGTCCACTAGCTCCTTGCTGGCAAGCTAGGCAGTATGTACGACAGCAACCAACTCACATGAGCACGAATGGCTACTTAGGTTCATTGTACTGAAGATATCGAATATTGCAGTTCAGTAAAGCTGCTTAATTTCTTATTGATCTTACTGAGTGGCTGTATAATGTATAAGTCGCGTTAACATTACGTGCTTGTGGGATTAACCAGGCTGCCTGGTCCTCGATCAAGCTACTTTACAAACATTTCTTAATTTCGCTTCATTTCCATTTCGAGGGAGAACAAAGGCTGCTTCTTGCATTAGTTTACTGTGCACATTTTGGATGGTGCATGTCGATCTTGCAATTGCGAAATGTGAAGAATTGATACGGCCATACAAATACTACAAATTGATTGGTCATGCAGTAGGAGCTGATATTGCGTGGCCATCAACTTATACATGATGCTCCTTTTAGTTTTGTTACTTTAATATTGTGATTTTGTTTCTTCCTAATGGTGCATTAATGAACTCTAATTTTTTATTGTAGGTTGATAAGATAAATGGATGATGCTATGGATGACATGTTCAATGCAAGGTGGAGAATGGTGACATAGGCAGATGATCTTCATTACATTTAGATTACATTCTGTTAGGAAATTATGTTCAAGATCTTCATTATATTTAGATTTCATTCTGTTAGGAAATGATGTTAAAGTAAAATATTTATATCATGTGTTATGTGGATGGTTCTCTGTGTAATGCAATAATTTGTTTATAATATATGAGTGTTCTTTTTAACCATACTACGATCGATAATGATTTTTTTTACTTTGACTTCTACACACTTATAATCGTTGCAGTAGCCTAGTTATATCCGTTGCCAAAATAGCAAAACTCATATGTATGGCAAGTACCAACGCTTCTATACGTTGTGACAATATAATTATATCCATTGTTAAAATAGTAAAAGTCATCCATGCATGGTAAGTACCAACGCATACAAGTGTAGTTACAACATGACTATATCTGTTGCTACTTCGCAATGCTTTTTCATATCTATTACCAACGCTTATTTATCTGTTGTAATAGACTCTCGTAACGGCCTCATTGGCAACATATTGTAAATGCGTTGGTATAGACCGTACCAACACTTATTTGGATTTTTACCAACGCATATATGCGTTGGTAAATGGGTGTTCATCTTGTAGTGCAGGGTGAAAACATCTGTCATTCAGTGGTTGGATCCGGCGACGACGATGTACTGAGCATTAATCTGGCCTTCACTGGTTGGGTCAGATGACGAGCGTCGTGTCCTTCTTGAAGACGTTGTCCTAGAGCACTGGCATCTAGCCTTCAGTGGTTGGATCCAACGACGACGACGTACCGAGCATTGATCTGGTCTTCATTGGTTGGATCTGGCGATGTTTCCTTATAGGCGTCGTTTTGGTGACTTGACTCTCAAACACCTTATTGCAACTCCTGTTCTCGTGTCATTGTGTTGGTGGACAACCTGGTGTTCACCGGCGATAAAGATGTGTTGGATGAAGGAGAAGCTAGCTGTCGCCGGCGGCCGGCTGTTCTCGATGCTGGCCACAGCATGATAATTTGTTTATCATTTAGTTCTTGGTTTGCCTTTTGTAAGCCGATTTGTTTGTTTACAATAAATTATGACTGTGTGCATTGTATGATGCAGAGGTCGGGAGATTTACCCTTCCATTATCTAAAAATATTACCCTGACAAATAAATTCCGTCGCATCTAACAGGATTGGAAGGTGGTGGAGTTAATTGAAATTTGCTAGCAAACAATCTGTACGTCATTGAAATGAAAGCTTAAATGCTTTGCCGTGTGATAGTTTTGACAAAAGTACCTCTAGTTTTGCTAAACTTGCTCAATAAGATAATTAAGCTTGAGCAGCGAAGTAGATAATGGAAGCAAACACCCCCTTCGCATTTAAAATATTGTCTCTTTCTCTATCTTATTGTGGGGAGAAAATAAGTCTTATTTTTTCCACGGTCACCACTAGAAAGCTAGCAAAACCTGACGGGCACAAATTTTCCTGACGGGCCTGCACTGATCGTCTTACTATTTTGGTCACGGGATTAATATCCTCTCAGCAAAATTTTAATTTTGCTGACGGTTTTTATACAACTCTCAAGAAAAAGTATTTTGCTGACGGTTACGACCGTCAAGTTAATTGCTTTGGCCTGGCGTGGAAAAGATTCTTCGCGGAAAAAAAATTTGGCATCACGCCCTCGCCACGTGAAAAAATAACAAGAGTTGTGCATGGTTTAGAACCATGACTCAGTGCTAGAATGCAACTTCTAAGTTACCAGGTATTCTTTGCGGTTGACATCATGGATGTAGTACATAGTAAGTGGCGCATACCATCTAAAATTGCTAGGTGGCCCATGGGAACTAACAGTTATAATGGTTAACAAATCTCTCTCCCCTTAAGGACAAACAAACAAAAAGTCAAAAAATTTCTCAGGTTTAAAGAACAAAGACATAAATAGCAAATTTTCCTAAGGTAGAGAAATAATAAATTAACCTTGGTGAACCCCTACAAAAAAAAAATTGAAATTTTCCTCTCACAAAAAAAAATCCTTGGTGAACCCAAATAGATGAGATAATTAATTATTTGCCACTGTCTAAGGGTGAATTTCATGATTTGCTACTGCATATGAGTATGACACGTGGGTTCTGGGACCACATGTCATACTCATATCAGTGGCAAATAATAAATTACGCATATTTAGGCAGTGGCAAATGATTGAACCTCCCTATTGAAATTGCACCTTATGTAACATTGGAATATTTATAAAATTTTGATGTAATTTTTACGGGAGATTTGATTATTTGCCACTGTCAAAGATTTGCAATTCAAGATTTGCCACTGATGTGTCTATGACATGTGGTCCCGGGACCCAGATGTCATTCACACATGGAGTGGCAAATCCTGAAATCCACATCTTTGCAGTGGCAAATAATTGATTATTCCAATTTTTACATGACAGATGAGTGATAAAAATCTAGGATAACAGTAGATCAAGAAATCGATTTCGCACACAAGTTCTTCGCAACTTGATCTGCATTGGGTAAAACATGCATCATGCAAGCCAGTCAGACCGCTCCGGAAAATTTTTCAAAGGACGTAAAACTGTCCTCTTTAGACATTTCGGCAAAACTCTATCTAGTTTTGCCTCGAAACTCTATTTTCTATAAAACCTAATGTAAACACATGCAGGCAGCCCTGTTTATAATCCAATAGTATAGCTGAGATCCCAATCAGAATGAGCTAGCTGGGCTTGCTTAAAAGGCAGTTGGATGCAATTGGAGCCGTGTTTATTCAATTTCAAAAAAGAAAAAGGACGTGAGACAGCCATGTATGTCCATGTGCAACTGTTAGGATTCCCTTCAGAAAAAATAAGTAGTAGCTGGTGGCCGAGGCTGTCATCAGTAGTAGTAGTTGGTGGAACCAAACAGCCCCGTTGGTATTTAAAATGTTGCGTCTTTCTCTATCTTATCTTATCTCCTTTCAAGTCAAGTCAAGTCTTGGTTTTTCAGTGCTCAGTAAAGAAAAGAGCCAATCCTAACAAATAAAAAAAGGGAGTGTCTATACTGATTTTTTTCTTGAAAATCAGTCACTTTTTGAGCCACCAGATAGAGATCTAATGCCCCAGATATCACCCCTATCCCTATATCCCTAACCCAATCTCACTTTTCACACTCTCTCCTTTTCTCCCACCAATCACATAGCGCATTATTCGCAAGATGTATAGCAGTTCTCATAAAAAAAAAGGTCTCATCAGTAGCGCGACCCGTTAATCCGAGACTAATACAAAACGTATCTAGAAGCAAATCCAACAGTCACAAACTGACTGAAATTTAACAAATTTTTAGTTACCTAGGAATTACCAAACTCGTGCAAATCTCTTCATATAAAAGGAAGCAGAAAGGGGCTAAGGAGAGAGTGGCCACGTCACTATTTTTTTTTATGCGCCGTCGGATTCTGCTCGGCTGCGTTCACGTCCGTCCGATGGGGGATCCAGCCTTGCTCCGCGCGCTGGCTCGGTTCGCGACGTGTGGCCACGTCGTGGTGGTCGTACACCTTCCCAGCGTGTTCTTTCTCCTCTCCTCGTGTCCCACGTTGTCTCCGTCCCGCTTTTCTCCCGTTCCCCTCCCTCGCCTCCCACGACGATCGCCTCCTAAATCCTCGCCGCACCGTCCCACGCCTCCCACCGTTCTTCTCTCCCCAACAGCAGCAGTAGCGGTAGCAGCCGCTTTCTCTTCATGGCCGGAGTCCTGGGGACGAGACGCCATGCCGTATTGAGCGCAGGAGGGACGCGCTACGTCGCCTTTTTTTTCCTGACAGTCGGATCTTTGCTCCGAGTGTTCGCACCCGTCCAATCACGTTCGGCACTGCGCTCTCACGCGTTGGCTCCGCTTCTTCATGCGCTGCCTACGCCTCGCCACGTGCGCCCGCGCCGCGAGCGGCGTGAAAATGCCCCAACACGTTTCCTCGATACATTTCTTCGTTCGGTCTTCTTCGTCTGCCGCCACTAAAATCGGTTGTCACCGCTGCTGGTTCGTCCTCCTCCCGGCGCACCGCCACCTCGAGGCCTCCGTAGCCTCCGGCGCCTCGCTTTCGGCCGCACCGCGTGACCTCGGGGACGTCCCGGCGGCGTTGGATCCGGTGATCGTGGCCTACGACGAGTTCCTCGCTGGTGCCGTTGGCCGCCTCACGGCCGCAGCCGAGAAGATCAGTGGCAAGGTGCTCAACGCCACCAAGGTCCTCGCCGAGGCCTTCGCCGTCACCAAGGACCTCCTCGTCCGCCAGCGATTCCTGTATGGGCGCTTTCTCTCGTCTCGATCTGTTTAGTTTTGGGTATTCCCGGCGCTTGGATCTCCGGGTGCTCTGTTCGGTTTGGGCCAATTCGGTGCATGTCTTGGGGAGGAATTGCATGGGAATGGTTGATCAAGCGGAGAGATTTGGAGGCACGTTTAGGGGATTTTGGATTTTGTCGATCGAAACGTATGACGCTAAGGTCATTCTGTTGGAGCGATTTCTCTAGGCAATAATTTATTGTAGGATGATGTGCATACAGGTCTATTGATAATATATGTAGAGAAATTACTGCAGGCATTGAGGGAACTGAATAATGCAATGGATATTCTTACATCAGTGAGCAACCTTTTTTTGTGTTGCAGAAACCTGCATCGATGGCTGATGCGCAGGAGTTCTTCAAGCCTCTCAATGGTGTTATTGCAAAAGCGAATGCAATGACCGAAGGAAGGAGACCCGACTATTTCAGTCATATGAAGAGTGTTGCTGATAGTCTCGCTGATTTGGCTTGGGTTGCATTCTTAAGAAAGGAATGTGGTTAGTAAATTTGTATCTTCGACTTCAGTGTTTAGGTCCTGTCGACTACCAGAAATGTCTCTGATTTGTTTTTCTTCATCCTCTCTGTAGGGCATGAGTTTCCCAACAACACATGTTGAAGAAAGTTGGCAGATGGCTGAATTCTATAATAACAAGGTATGCTTTTTATTAGACCATTTGGTAATTTTGATCCACTATACCTTGGACATTTCTGCCTACAATTGCAGTTAGATTTGCATTTTTTTTTAAAAATAAAACCTGATCATAATGCATGGTTATTTCATTTTGGGAATGCACATATTAGATTAGTGGGATGCATTGATAACATACTACGACTATCTACATTTTTTTCTTCAAGCAATGCGTCCCCGTTAGCATGTCAGTTTTTTTTAAAAAATTTGCTTAGTATTGGAGGTTTATGTGCTGCAGAGTGATGTCTGTCATGTCCGTTCTGTGGAAGATGTGCAGTACACTCAGTTGATTGAGCATAAGCATAGCTCTATTACAAGCTGAGTTGAGTAACCTACCTGCCCAGTACGTCTTGGTATGTGGAGGTGATTTGGTTTACTCTTAATATTTATAAAAAAAATATGGAAATCTTAGTTCATTTGTTTATTAGAAGTTTGGAATATCTCAGTAGGTTTTAGCGTTGTATTAAAATAGTTACAACTTGCAAATGCTCACCGACGCACCTACAATGTGATGATCGATTGGAGGTTTATGTGCTGTAGAGTGATGTCTGTCATGTCCATTCTATGGAAGATGTGCAGTACACTCAGTTGATTGAGCATATGCATAGCTCTGTTACGAGCTCAGTTGAGCAACCTACCTGCCCAGTATGTCTTGGTATGTGGAGGTAATTTGGTTTACTCTTAACATTTATAAAAAACTGGAAATCTTATTTCATTTGTTTATTAGAAGTTTGGAATATCTTAGCAGGTTTTAGCATTGTATTAAAATAGTTACAACTTGGAAATGCTCACCGACGTACATTTTTCATATTATGTAAGGGTTCCAAACTGGTATAGTGGTATGTTCACTTGGTGATGAAAAAGGAAGCATTATATGTTTCGTAGCTTAAGAATGTTTAGGATGTATGATGATTACATATAAACTTGGGCTTCACATAATAAAAGTAAGCCACATAGATGAAATCTGGTTTTAAAACATGTGATTCTGCAATCTCTTTATTTTGTTGAAGAACTAATGCTATATTAATTATGTTGCCTTATCTATAACGACTTCAATGAGCTCACAAAAACAAAACAAAAAATGCTCATAACAAATTATGTACATCAGTGCTCTAATACATGTAGTAAGTAACACCCTTACAATATTGCTTTTATAATTACATCTATCACCTTAATCTTCATGTCTTCTATCACCAGCGATTCCTTAGTCCTAATTATAGTCTCGCGCCTTCAATTTCGCACACCAAGGCACGCGAGGGTTACTAGTATATATTAATCAGCCTCAGGTCAACTAATCAACAATATGCTTACGACCGCGGTCTCCTGAGTCTTGTTCTTTAGTAGTAGAGTGTTTATGCGTTGTAACCGAACCCTAAATAAGAGTGATACATATCATTACACGAGATCCTAAATCGCATAGTAAATATCAATTTTTTTCTTTCACACACATATAAACAAAAACATTAACTTTGTCTACTGCATCACCTGCTACTACTACCCGAAAATTAAATTTTTGAACTCATAAATTGTTTACCTTTGGAATTTAAAGTTGATGCCGACTTCCCTCCCAGGCATGCTGCCCAATTTCAGCCTTTGCCCGCCGGCAAGGAAGTGGGCGACACGTCGACGACCACCTTCTTCCACCTTGAACCCAGGTCGCGATTCGGTTCTCACGGCCATTGGCCTCTGTAGCCCTCGCCAGACACATCACAGTTAGGAGGTGGGAGGCTAGGGGAGGATGCGATGGTGGCATCGTGGTGGTAAGTGAGGATGCGATGGCGATACTTGCTCGGCCGGCGCGAAGCAGGAGGTGGCAGTGGCACAGGGGAGGATTATGATAAAGAGGACGCGATGCGGTGAACTCGAGAAGGCGGCGTGGTGAGGGAATGACACCTTCGTCTCTGCCTCTTCCTCATGCGTCGTCACTACCTCCCCTCCCTTCCCCGGCACCACCGCTTATCCTCCAAGGTACCGTCGTCTTCTCTCCTTCCTTCCCTCTCGGTGCCTTCTCCCATCCTCGGTGCCTCCTCCTCTCCCTACTACCTAGCGAGTCACAGCACGAAGAGACAGGCCACGAGACGGGAAGGAGTGGGACGACGACGATTTCGGTGTATGCATGTGAAGAATAAGTGGGGCGGCGTCGGTTTGGGTGGTTGCAGAAGAAGTGGGGACATGGACACGCTCGCAAGTCGTAGGGTAGAAAGGGGTGGGACGATGTCCTGCTGCACGAGGATAAACTTCTTCTTTTATTACTTAAGAAAGGGGGAAAATGTAGCTTCATACCTAAATGATTGCAGTTATTGATTGTTTTGTACGTGCTATCGAGATCGTGAGGTAACACCATGCCTAATCAACAATATCACTAGCTAAGTCGCCCACGTAATTGCACAACTAATTGTTCATTTTCTTATTCACAGTTAGAATTTGTTTCATACGTGAATAGATTAGAGTTCTCTTCTTAAATTAGATGAATCTCTTGTGTCTACTGCAACGATTTGTTTGTTAGCTGATTAATTTGTGCTATGAAAAATCCAATAATATATGTTGTGTTTGTTTGGTAAATAACATAGGCCCTGTTTGTTTAGATTTTTTGTCTGGCTTAAAAGCAAAAAAATTTAAACCTAAACAAAGGGGTGGCTTTTTTATCCGGCTTATAAAAATCTTAAACCATTTTAAGTCTAAAAGTCGTAAGCTATGGAAGAGGTGTTTTTTTTTGCTTTTACGGAATGGAATAACCGTTTTCCACTAAAGTTCGCTGAAATTACCCACAAAATACCATTACATATAAATGCAAATCGTTACGTATTTTTTTCGTTCCAATTTCCATCCTCTTCTTCCCCTTCTGGTTTCTCCACGCCGCCGCCCTCCCCCTACACCGCCGTGTCCTCCCCCACCCCGGCCGCCTCCTCCCCACTCCGTCGCCTCCTCCTTCCCCAAAGCCGCCGCCCCACGAGGAAGACGTCGCCGCCTTCCCTCAGACGACCCCCAACGCCGTCGCCTCCCCTCCCCTCGTCCGACGCCGCCTCCCCTCAGACGACCCCGACGCTGGCCCTTCCTCGTCCGACGCCGCCTCCCCTGGCCCGCCGCCTCCTCCCGACTTGCAAGGTACCATTGCCACCTGTAAATAGTCGCAAATGATTTGTGTTTTCATTTATTTTCTCACTAGAGGCTAATGTTTGATAACTGAATTTGTCCCTCAGATGGAATGAAGCTATACATTTCAGACAACAAGGTGATACTGATAGAGGGTTTTGATGGCGTCGTTCCTGTCAAATACTTCAGTTTCTATATGGCTTCTTGTTGAGAACTTCAGATGCATGCACTTCACAAGAGTCACCTTGCCGGAAAAGAAAATCCACTATTTTTTATGCCTGAAAGGGCTATGTTACATGCATTACTCATGTGAGAGGGAGACATTATTCTACTGCTCTTGTTGTTGTACAAACTTATGTGTTGATGTTGATAATCATATTTGTACGGTTATGATGCCTTTCAATTAGGGATGCAAGTGGAGCGGACCTGTCCGCTAAGCCGCCGGCCTGTCCTGCAAAAGCAGCCCGCAAAAAACCGCTTATTTTAGCAGTTTCTGGCAGGCCAACCCACGTACACCGCCAGGCCACCGCGCGCCGCGTACGTGGGCGTGGGCTCTCCAGCCCGAGCATCTCCAGCAGTGTGCTCTCCTTGGCCGCGATGCTGTACTCGAGGTACCTTAGCCTCATGTCCGCCACCGGGTCACCGAAGTCCACCTTCGCCATGTGCTCTAGCATCCCGTACGGCACCACCTGGATCACCACCGCGTTCGCCGGCAGGAACACCGCGTTCGTCAGCCCGACGCCATGCACGCCGAGCAGCACATCGAATGAGTTCACCGTCCGCGCGAACTCCTCCACGCGCACGTCGAACTTTGGGTCCATCACCACTGCCTCGAACCCCACCGTTTCCGCCACCTGCACGATCTCTGGCATGTTCACAAACTTGCGGTAGTGCCCGCGGTGGATCAGCAGCAGCCGTGGCTTCTTGTCCGAGTTCTGCTTCAGGATGATGTGTTGGTGTTAATCCTTCCATTAAAGTTTTCAAGTCTTACTCGAGTCATAGAAAGTTCTGATTTCATTTTGGAATTGTATTGAGTTGAGTTTCGGAGTCAAGTTCAGTCAGAGTTGTATTAAGTTTAGTGTTCACAGTTTTCTGTTTTCGGATGTAATAATCCAAATCGGTTTCGTAACCGAGTAGATTTCAACATTGAAGTCGTCTATCTTTAGGCTGTAAGTTGTGTATAAATTGAGGAGAAATTTGAGAAAAGGGTGCGCAACATTGGCACCACAAATTGAAATTTCTCTGTTCTCTGTTTTCAGTTTAGCTACTGTTTATAGTTCAGAATTCTCGTTTTAGTTTGAACTTCAGACATTTAGTTTGCTAGTTTCAGACAATATGATGGGCGCGGCGCGGGGCAACACGTACGCCTCGCACAGAACCCGTGAAGTCGACCATGGAGAGGCCACCGAGCCATTTCCGCACGATGTTGAACTCCTTTGCATGCGAGCCCGGCAGCGACATGCGGAAGCACCGATTTCTTTGCCGAGGTCGACGGTGTCGCATTTGGACAGACCGCCGCACGATGGTCGTGATTTGCCGAGCCACCACTACCGGATGTTGCCGATCAGAATCGGACCTCGCGACGCCATTGTTGTCCAGCCGACACGCCGTGGGCCGAGAAGTGGAACACTAGGGAGTCGCCAGAGTCGCATCCCTCCACCACCACCGCATCACCGCATGAGGTTCTTCTTCATCGTCGGCACCTTGTACTAAGCTGCAGGTCTTCCTCTAAGCTGCATGTTGAATGCCGGCTGCCGCCAGTACTAAATACTAGCTACTAAGCTGCAGTTGCATGTTGCAATGCGGGCTGCCGCAAAACCCACCAAATTGATTGGGGCATTGCATTGCGGGCTAGCAGCACCTGCAAGTGACCAGGCGGCCAGCGCGGGTTGGTGCGGGCTGTCCGCAGCCCGCCCCACTTGCATCCCTACTTTCAATTCTATCCACCATTTCACTATGTAGTTCTTTTGCCTAGTAGATTTTGTTGCCCTCTTCATACTTCTAGGAGTATGTACTCCCGCAAAAGGATAAATAGATTACATTAATATGATATGATCGAATATTATTTTGCTATTGTGTTATTTTGTTTGGTTGGCTAATATATGTCTTTCTAAATTAATTTCTTTCATTACGCAATGTCCAAAATTAATACATGCATGCACGAACAAGTGAAATCTATCTTGTTTCATATGTACACTTGCATGTATCGTCATATTTACAAATCCTATGCAAAAAATAAGTTTAAATACATGCTTAAAAAGATTATTTAACTCCTAAAGGGCAATTCAGAGTTTTAATCCTTCACACACAACTCAATAAGCCAACATCCTATAAAAAGCCAGATTATCAAACACCAAAGCTTGTCTTAAAAGCTAAGAGACTTATAAGCCGATTAAACCAAAAAGTTGGCTTTAAGCTATAAGCCAAAAAACATAAGTCTAAATAAACAGGACCATAAGACACCTAGATGCCTAGGCACCAACTCAAGAGCCATCCACATCGGCTTTGTTTGAACCTCCGGTGCACCACTTAACAAGCCCGTCTGTTTGATTCCCGGTTCTGCCTTCTTTGTTCACGCGGAATCGATCAGAAGTGAGGACATGAGAGGGAGCGGCTTTTGACACCATGTTATCGACGCGTCAGAGTCATCAAAACTACCTTCAATCGATAACTTAAGGATAAAATGGACAGAGCGAAATGAACAGATCAACAGCTACTTACATGTACTATTGCAGTCTTTTCTTACCAAATCTCTACACAACTATAATCACCGCAACCTGTTACTTGAGAAAGATTCAAGGCATCAGATAACTTACAGTGTTACCAGTATATAATTACACATCCATTTACACTGCAAAAAACATATAAAATGCGGTATACTTTTGTTTAAGCTAATTCAATTCGATGTACTATCAAGGCAATTTGTAGACTTTGGCATCTAATGGGCCTAAATCAACAGACAAGTACATGTACACATCCAAGCATCATGCACACATCAAGTAGGATCGGACTGTGAGTCCATCGTCAATGAAATTCAGATATACTAAAAACTCAAATAACCTGACAAACATCGTATAGCCCAATAGTATTAGAGAATCATATGTTTGAGAAACGGCCCTGACCCTTATCATTATCAGCAGACAAAAAACTAAATGACTCCAATCACATAATAAAGATCCTTTTAGAGACAAAACTTAAACCTAATCTGATTTCTCTACGAAACCAGAGATCAAACAACTCCAACACCTTAATCTACCTTGAAAAATACCATCAACTTTGAACAAGAAAACATAAACACATCTAACAAGTGATCTAGTTATGACTTAACATGGATCGTGACATAAGTAAAATAACAAGAGTTCTGCATGGTTTAGAACCATGATTCAGTGCTAGAATGCAACTTCTAAGTTATCAGGTATTTTTTGCGGTTGACATCTTGGATGTAGTACTTAGTAAGTGGCGCATACCATCTAAAATTGCTAAGTGGCCCATAGGAACTAATAGTTATAATGGTTAACAAATCTCTCTCCCCTTAAGGACAAACAAACAACAAGTCAGAAAATTTCTCAGGTTTAAAGAACAAAGACATAAACAACAAATTTTCCTAAGGTAGAGAAATAATAAATTAACCTTGGTGAACCCCTACAAAAACAAAAAAAAAAAATGAAATTTTCCTCATACAAAAAAAAAAATCCTTGGTGAACCCAGATAGATACAAAAACAAACAAAAGATTAAGGTAAACAAAAATAATCCTATGAATATAAATTTCCAGATTAAATATATTGAAATTACACCTTATGTAACATTAGAATATTTATAAAATTTTGATGTAATTTTTATATGACAGATGAGTGATAAAAATCTAGGATAACAGTAGATCAAGAAATCGATTTCATACACAAGTTCTTCGCAACTTGACCCGCATTGGCTAAAACATGCATCATGCAACACCTATGCACCGTCGGCCAACGGCTGGTCAGACCACTCCGGAAAATTTTCCAAAGGATGTAAAACTATCCTCTTTGGATATTTCGGCAAAACTCTATCTAGTTTTACCTCGAAACTCCATTTTTCATGAAACCTGATGCAAACATACCTCCTAACACTCCAACAAAAGTGTTTTTATCACATTCCCCAAAATTCCACTTTTTCAAATCCAACCTGTCTGACTGCCACTTTAGGCGAGTCTGACCGTCAGACTTTGGTCCGGCTGATCGCCACTCCAGGGCCGGTCAGGCCGCCTCTTACCTGACAAAAGCGAAAACTCAACTAAACCGTGGGTTTCTTCAAAACACCTCGACACCATTGTCAATTGTTCAACATATTAATATTAGGATTATCTACCCATGATCTCCACAAGATCAAAATTTGAATTCAATAAAAATTCAAAAGTCCAAAGGACTCAAACCACAATGAGTAGAGCCGGAGTTCAAATCCCATTTATCAACGAGGTAGTGAAAATATATCAAGTGGATTACGAAGATACAACTGAAGATAATAGCTTAACTATATGTATAGTTTAATGAAACACTGAAAGGTAAGTCCTACCTGTCATATTACCCTGACAGATAAATTCCGTCACATCTAACAGGATTGGAAGGTGGTGGAGTTAATTGAAATTTGCTAGCAAACAATCTGAACGTCATTGAAATGAAAGCTTAAATGCTTTGCCGTGTGATAGTTTTGACAAAAGTACCTCTAGTTTTGCTAAACTTGCTCAATAAGATAATTAAGCTTGAGCAGCGAAGTAGATAATGGAAGCAAACACCCCCTTCGCATTTAAAATGTTGTCTCTTTCTCTATCTTATTGTGGGGGAGAAAATAAGTCTTATTTTTTCCACGGTAGCGGTTAAAGGCTCATGAAGCTAGTCAAGATCTTGCGACTAGTGGGCAGAGATGCCAATACGCATACAGCCCTGTTTATAATCCAATAGTATAGCTGAGATGCCAAACAGAATGAGCTAGCTGGGCTTACTTAAAAGGCAGTTGATTGCAATGGGAGCCGTGTTTATTCATTTTCAAAAAAGGAAAAGGACGTGAGAGCGGCCATGCATATCCATGTGCAACTGTTAGGGTTCCCTTGAGAAAAAAAATAAGTACACGTAAAAAAAAAAAAACAATACACTACTTGAGACAGAATTCAAAACATATCCGAAAACCATTAATGAATTTCAGAAACATAACCACTCATTAAGTGAATAATTAAGAACTATACATGTCAATCTTACATGACAAGGTTAACGACAGAATTCAACAACTAAAGAATCTTTCTGAATAGGCGCGTGCATATGCCTTCGGGTAGGCATGCTACTGCCAGAACATGCCTGCATACTCATCATAGCTAATAAAAACTAACTAGAAAAGTCTACACCGTAGTGGTAATCGATCACCTTAAGTGCTGTCGGTACCGTTTGCCTTATGGCATGTACAATGGTACAGACAGCTGCTGTCTATAAATAACTCTTTATGTCACCTGTAGATAGCACTGAAGGCAGCTCATACAATGGGTTGTAGTGATACAGTCGGCTACAGAATTGTAGACAACACACAATCTTTTAATATTTTTCATGGTTCTGATGATACAGTCGGCTACAGGATTGTAGACATCATATTTCCCTCTCTTCATTCTCTTTCATCCACATCAGCTTAAATCCTACGTAGCAGAGACTATAGATAGCTGATATAAGCCCATTATACATGCCCTTAGGTACAGACAGCTGTTGTCTATAGCAACTCTCCATACCACCTATGGACAGCTCATACAATAGGTTATGGTGATACAGTCGGCTATAGGATTGTAGACAACACACAATCTTTTCTTGGTTCTGGTACTATAGTCGGCTGCAGGATTGTAGACAGTAATATTCTCTCTCTTCATTCTCTTTCATCTATATCAACAAAAATTTTATGTGACAGAGACTATAGATAACCAACATAAATCCATTGTACATGCTCTTAGACGCCACCAAAGACGAGCGCTATATGTTGACTGCGGTCTTAAAAGGCAGTTGGATGAAATGGGAACCATGTTTATTCAATTTCAAAAAAGAAAAAGGACGTGAGACAGCCATGCATGTCCATGTGCAACTGTTAGGATTCCCTTCAGAAAAAATAAGTAGTAGCTGGTGGCCGAGGCTGTCATCAGTAGTAGTAGTTCGTGGAACCAAACAGCCCCGTTGGTATTTAAAATGTTGCGTCTTTCTCTATCTTATCGCATCTCCTTTCAAGTCAAGTCAAGTCTTGGTTTTTCAGTGCTCAGTAAAGAAAAGAGCCAATCCTAACAAATAAAAAAAAAAGGTCTCATCAGTAGCGCGACCCGTTAATCCGAGACTAATACAAAACACATCTAGGAGCAAATCCAACTGCCACAAAATTGACTGAAATTTAACAAATTTTTAGTTACCTGGGAATTACCAAACCCGTGCAAATATATATTAATCAGCCTCAGGTCAACTAATCAACAATATGCTTACGACCGCGGTCTCCCGAGTCTAGTTCTTTAGTAGTAGGGTGCTCATGCGTTGCAACGGAACCCTAAATGAGAGTGATATGTATCATCACATGAGATCCTAAACCGCATAGTAAATATCAAATTTTTTTTCTTTCACACACATATAAACAAAAACATTAACTCTGTCTATTACATCACCTGCTACTACTACCCAGAAATTAAAATTTTGAACTCATAGATTATTTACCTTTGAAAGTTGAAGTTGATGCCAATTTCCCTTCCCAGCGTGCTACCCAGTTTCAACCTTTGCCCACCGGCAAGGAAGAGGGCAACACATCGACGACCACCTTCTTCCACCCTGAACCTAGGTCGCCATTCGGTTCTCACGACCATTGGCCTCTGTAGCCCTTGCCGGACACATCATGGTGAGGAGGTAGGAGGCTAGGGGAGGAGGCGGTGGTGGCGCCGTGGTGGTAAGCGAGGAGGCGGCGGCGATGCTCGGTTGGTGCGGAGAGGGAGGTGGCGCGGCACAAGGGAGGATTATAATAAAGAGGATGCGATGCGGTGAACTCGAGACAGCGGCGCAGCGAGTGAATGACGCCTTCGTCTCTGCCTCTTCCTTGTGCATTGTCACTACCTCCCCTCCCTTCCCCAGCACCGCCGCTTATCCTCCAAGGTATCGCTGTCTCCTCTCCTCCCTTCCCTCTTGGTGCCTTCTCCCGTCCCCGACGCCTCCTCCTCTCTCTGCTATCTGGCGAGTCACAGCACGAAGAGATAGGCCGCGAGATGGGAAGGAGTGGGACGACGATGATTTCGGTGTGTGTGCATGTGAAGAAGAAGTGGGGCGGCGTCGGTTTGGGTGGTTGCGGAAGAAGTGGGGGCATGGACACGCTCGCGAGTCGCGGGGTAGAAAGGGGTGGGACGATGTCCTGCTGCACGACAATAAACTTCTTCTTCTATTACTTAAGAAAGGGAAAAAATGCATCTTCGTAGCTAAATGATTGCAGTTATTGATTGTTTGTACGTGCTATCGCGATCGTGAGGTAACACCATGCCCAATCAACAATATCACTAGTTAAGTCGCCCATGTAATTGCACAACTAATTGTTCATTTTCTTATTCACAGTTAGAATTTGTTTCATAAGTGAATAGATTAGAGTTCTCTTCTTAAATTAGATGAATCTCTCGTGTCTACTGCACTGATTTGTTTGTTAGCTGATTAATTTGTGCTATGAAAAATCCAATAATACATGTTGTGTTCGTTTGGTAAATTACATAAGACACCTCGGTGCCTAGGTACCAACTCAAGAGCCGTCCACGTCGGCTTTGTTTGGACCTCCGGTGCACCGCTTAAGAAGTCGAGTAGCATTACCTCGAAGTAGTCTTCATCTTCAAATCCGTGTCCTGAAAATGAACTGTCTGTTTGATGTCCGGTTCTGCCTTCTTTGTTCACACGTAGTCAATCAGAATGGATGGCATCTTTCTTTCGATAAGGCCCTGTCTCAATTCTCAAACACGGAAATTTTTCATAATTCTTATAAGTGAGGACATGAGAGGGAGTGGCTTTTGACACCATGTCAATGATGTCATCGACGCGTCAGAGTCATCAAAACTGCCTTCAATCGATAACAAAAATATACAGATCAAAATTTGAATTCAATCAAAATTCAAAAGTCCAAAGGACTCAAACCATAATTAGTAGAACCGGAGTTCAAATCCCATTTATCAACGAGGTAGTGAAAATATATCAAGTGGATTACGAAGATACAGCTGAAGAGAATAGCTTAACTATATGTATAGTTTTATGATACACTAAACAGGTAAGTCCTACCTGTCATATTACGCTGACAGACAAATTCAATCACATCTAACAGGATTGGGAGGTGGAGTTAATTGAAATATGCTAGCAAACGATCTGTACTTCATGGAAATGAAAGGCTAAATGCTTTGCTTTGTGATAGTTTTGATAAAAGTACCTGTAGTTTTACTAAACTTGCTCAATAAGATAATTAAGCTTGAGCAGCGAAGTAGACATGGAACCGAACACCCCCTTGGTAGAGCCATGCCAAACACGCCCAAAAGATTGCCTCTCTCTCTCTATCTTATGGCATCTCCTTTCAAGTGAAGTGGAGTCTTGTTTTAAGTGCTAAGTACATAAAAGAGCCTATCCTAACAATAAAAAAGGTGTCTTATATGGTGTGGCAAAGAGCCTCCTGGTGCCAACTCCTGGTGTTAGTTCCTGGTGTCAGTTGGTTAGCACCACGGGAGGAGATGGAAAAAAAATAAGAGTCCGATCCCTCTACACTAGCATTTTCTTATACGGCGTGCTTAAAGACTCATGCAGCTAGTCAAGATCTTGCGAGTAGTCGGCAGAGATGCCAATAGACAGCCCTCTTTGTAATGATGTAATCCAATAGTATAACTGAGATGCTAATCAGAATGAGCTAGCTGGGCTTACTTAAAAGTTTGTTGGATGCAATGGGAACCGTGTTTATTCAATTTCAAAAAAGAAAAAGGACGTGAGAGCAGCCATGCATGTTCATGTGCAACTGTTAGGGTTCCCTTGAGAAGAAAAAAAAAGAAGAGTAATAGCTGGTGGCCGAGGCTGAGTCATCAGTAGTAGTAGTTCGTGGAACCAATCAGCCCCCTTGGTATTTAAAATGTTGCGTCTTTCTCTATCTTATCGCATCTCCTTTCAAGTCAACCCGCCCTAGCAGGTGTACAACATTTATTAGTAAGCCAGGTACATAAACAGAGGGGAGAGGAACGCAACATCTGTGCGTGAGAGATGGAAGAAGAGCAGCTGTTTCTAAAGTTTTGAACAGCTAATCATGTTGGGTTGTCGACCCATTAATTAAATAACTGTGGGTTGACGAGCCTACAAAACAAAAGGAAAATAAGGTTGTCATTACCAAAGTAGAACATGTAACATCTCAAAATTCACATTTTGGTAATATGTAATAGAAATGCGTTAGGAAAATAATTTTGAGCACATTACATATGAAAATCTAACCATGTTTGATTTTTGAACTTTTGTTTAAAAGCAAAAATGGAATTCATACAAACATACACTTAAAAGAAATTTAGATAAAACATAATAAAAAAGGTTAATAGAGTTATTTTAGGCATAATTGCTGAAGGAAAAATTTATTAAACAAATTATGAGAATTTTCATTAAGAGTAACAAATGCAAGCACATAAAAACAGAGGCTTGTATGATTTTTTGTGAAACTCACAGACAAGATAAATTTCTGAAAAATTTACCTAAGCAACTACACTAGATCAGAAGCCCTCACAAAAAAGTTTCATAAAATTTTGACTTGGTTTGCTCGGTATAACAATTTAGCAAAACTTCATCTCTTAAATCCAAAAACCCTAACTCTCTCTCCCTCACCTCTCACTGGCAAGTGGGCCCCGCTGCCTGTCTTCTTCCTCCACGCACAGCACAGCTCCAATGCCAGTGCCCCGCCCACACCATGGCTGGCTCTGCCACCAACTCCGCCCACCGATTCAGCCACGCCCCCGGTTTCCTCCCCTCGCCTGCATCGCCCATGCTCTTAACTGCCCCATTCAAGTCCCTCGCCCGCATCGCCCGTTCCCTTAACTGCCCCGTTCAAGTCCCTCACCCACTTGGCGTCGCCCATGCCTGTGCAGCACGCACCCGAGCACAACGCCGCTGGGATTCACCCAGGCTCCCTCGCGAGTTCTCCACCCTCGCCAATAAAAATCCACCCTGAGCCCTTGCTCACTACCCTTGGTTCTTCTTCTCGCCATTCCCCTCCCCTTTCTTCTCCACCGAGCTTAAGCTCGAAAGAAGCGCAAGCTCCATTATCGGTCGCCGCACCACCACCACACCGACGCCGCCCCAGAGGGTTTTTCCTTTCATCACCCACGTCATCTTATGTTCCAGGATCGAAGGAGTATTTCATCAAAATTGCTTCTTCGGTCCACAGGAACAACCGGCGACTCTTTCTTCCCCATCTTCGGCCATTTTCGCTGCCATTATCGCCTTTCACGCCTCGCTGCATCTCCATCCAATTGGTTGCACCAGGAGCACCCGAAGGCACCTCGAAGCTTCCCCAAGCCTCGTTGTGCTTCCCCTTTCTCTCTAGCGAGCTCCCCTCGCCAGCCTCCCCATCATCGCCTCGGTCATCGTCGTTAGCCCTTCACCGACCACCTTCCTCATCTTCCTCAGCACCGGTAGGTTCCCTGTGACCTCTATTAACTCATGCATGCGCTAATTAGCCAGGGGTGTCGACGGTTTTGTAGATGGCTTGTAGCCCGTAGCATTGCCGCCGCCTAACCCTGTCGCGCCGCCTCCGTGGGCCGTCCCAGCCACCACCTTCGGCACCATCGGGTGCGTGGGGGCACAGGGAACCCATTTTGGGCATTGCGAACCACCGCCGTGCCTCACCTTGCCGGCAACAAGCGTGGCCGTGAGAGCCCGGGAGTTCTCTGTTTTATCGGAAACCAATCGCCACTGTAGCTCAGCAATTAATAGACCAAATTTGGGTCCTTATGGTTAATCACTGATTAACTGCTTAATGCTGCTGGGTTTTGCTGACATGTGGGCCCGAACGAGTTAACGAAGTGTAATTAAAACCTGGTTTCTCGTTTGAGTCACTGACACACGGGCCCCACCGTTTAAGTGGACAATTAGAGTTGGTCTATGGACCGAGGCACTATGCATGTGAACCTTCGGTCCACGCACTATTCATTGAGCCATGTCACTGACAGTGGGTCCCATATGTCTGTAAATATTTTCTTTAGAAATTAAAAGAAAAAGAAACACTGCATAGTGGACCCCACCTGTCAGAGAGAGAATTCTCTCTCCCTTCTCTTTTTTCGGGATTTTCAAACCGAACCAAATTAAAACCTTAATAGCTTTTGCATAAAAAGTCTAAATTGAATTATTCTTATTTATAAATTCATCTAAAATCATGCTATACCTGAATATGCAAAAATATTTGGATTTTGTTACTGTTGAATTTATTTTGCATTATTTAATTTGTTTTCGGCTCTTTTTGGAATAGACGTTGATTGCTCGAGCGAATATTTCGACGACCCTTCGTTATCACTTTCAGAACAACGAGAGCAAGGCAAGCACCTTCTTTGATCATGGTGATCCTACTATTTTACTTATTGTATTTCTTTTTGCAAAATCTATTATGCATATGTGTATGTTTATTGAAAAATTGTTATGTTTGGGTTAACAGTAGATGTAAATCCTATTCGATGCATGAATATCCTTGGTATGTTGATGCCCTTAATGTTGCAGCCATTAGGATATGGGTTAGGCAAAAATATAATGTCAAATTGGGAGTTTTAAATGCGACTATCGCACAAATGCTTATTGGAGCGGTAGTTTTTCCTAAAAGTTATAAAAGGGCAATATGATAAATATGAATTTGAGAGGTTTATGAAAAATGTCCAGAGGGGTGTACCTCTGATATTTTGTATAAAACTAAAAAATACAAAACCTAGTTTTCGATGCAGGCGAGTTATATTATATTTTGAGAAGTGTGAGGGGTGTACCTCACTAGTAGATAGAAGGAGATCCTCGCTTGGGTCAATTAAGGACCGAATGCCGATGCCATCAATCTATGCCTAAGCGTACAACCACATATGTTGGTATGGGACAACATTAGCTAATGAAGTCATTGAAAACTAGCCTTGCATGTTGGCAGACCGTAGTAGTGCGGGCATGACCGGTGTAGGCATGCCCGAAGGGGCTCCCTTCTTTGAGGCGTTGGTCACAAAGCCTTCCGACACAACGGTGAATGCCTCACTTGACAGGGGAGTAAACCTGGGTAAGTGAGGATGAACATTCGCTGGGCTAGTGCAAGGATAGGACTAGATGATGTAAAAGCTTCGACACATGCTCTAGACTGCTTACCTACGGTAGTGAGCGGTGGTATCGATGGATGCCAAACAAATTAGAGAATTCGTATGATGTGGGTAAAGTTGTACCCCTCTATAGAGTGTAAATCTATTTAAATAGCCGTGCTCGCGGTCATGAGTGTGCCTAGTGCGGTCACATCGAGTATAGTTTTGATTTTTACAAAAATAGTTTCATTGGAAAAACATGGAAAATGTTTGTGGTTTATGTTTGAGTTGAATGCCATGTCTATGGCTAAAAACGAAATGTTGCTCATAGTTGAAGAGGGTTGCGAGTTGTTGAGTTTATCCTTTTTATCACTTACTTACTATCCTGTATTTATTTAACTGATTTTAAACTTCTATTGCAAAATACTACATATGGATATTGCAAATAAAATCTGCTTAATGCAAAATAACTTGTAGAGTAGAGCCTCATCCCTTGTTAGCCTTGCATTTATATAAATTTTGCGATACACTACAAGTCTTAATGAGTACGCATTTTACTCAATCTTGCTTACATTGTTGTTCAGAGTTTGAGGAAGAGCCAACACCAGACGACGCTTTCTTCTCATTTGGAACCAGAGGGTTCGGTGATGAGTCTATCTAGGCTTTCTCTCTTGTCGGTTGCCTAAGGGTCTGGATGGGCATGCCGCTGGAGTTTATTTACTTTCATCACTTTTATTTTCGCTCACTACTATAAAAAGGCTAATACTGGACGCCTCATCATAGACGGTTGAACAAAACCGTCAGTATTAAATACAATCACTGATGGTTTTTGTTTCGCCACCATCTGTGCTACTGGCTGCGCTAAGAACCGTCTGTGAAGAGGTAATATTATAGACGGTTCATGTTAAAAACCGTCTGTGAAGTATCACAAACGGTTCTTAACAATAACCGTCTGTGATATTACTAAATATCACAGACAGTTTGTTCTTATAACCGTTTGTGATAATAAAAACAGATACCACGTCATCCGATTGCTCGTTTAAACGCACTACGTCATCTCTTCGTCTCCCGCGCTGGTCGCTATGGCTCCCATTGTATCTCTTCGTCTCCCGCGCCGGTCGCTATGGCTCCCACATTTTATAAATAGACATCTTCTTCCGAAAGGGATTTCTCAAACCTCCTATTTCTTCAAACTGCATGCTCTGGTGGAAATGGCTTCACCCTCATCTTCCTCTCCAGCGCCAACATCTCCTCTCATGCCGGCTGTATTGGCCTATATTGTGGTTGTCTACTCGCACCTCTCTAGTTGCAACCTGGCCCAAGCTGCGGATAAGCCTACCGTTCGTAATGCCATCTGTTCTAGGCCCTCCGATCTACCAGAGACCATAGTGGCCATCATCGGTCGACTAGAGCTCCTCCTCCGATGGACCAATGCGAGGGTCTCCGGCATCTGGCGAGTAAACCTCATCGTGGAGATCGTCCTCTAGAACTACTTCGTCCGCACCGAGGATGCAATCCGGAGAGTCGAGGACGACATCTGGATGGCAGGACAGCGGGTCGACCTCGCCGATGGCCTATGGGCTATCATGTACTTGGTCATGGAGTTCGAACGGCTACAAGCGCGATTGGAGTGTGCAAGATAGCAGACGGAGGCATTTGATCAAACTATCGCTGAGCCCACCACCACTAAAGCCGAGGAGAAGGCTTACAAAGATTTGAAAGCTAAGATAGGATTGCTAATCCTTTTTTATCGTTTGTGATGTAAAAACCATCTTTTTTATCGTCCTGCCACCACTGAATTGTCGATGGTCTTTGGTAAAGTATATCTTTGTCTTCAATTTTACTGTTTATTACCCTAGAATTTACTTATTTATTACGAAGTAGGTACCTCATGTGGTTATGTACCCATGGCTTGTTTTAATTAGTTAAGTGCACGGAGAACACCAAAAATGCCATGCCCCATGCCAGTAAAAAAATATATTTATTTATTGGATCCGTATCACAGACGGTTCTATTATTGAACCGTCAGTGATATGGTCTCATATCATGGAACCGTCTATGATATGAGACCATATCATATACGGTTCCATTATGGTACAGTCTATGATAAGTATCACTGACGGTTCCATAATAGAATCGTCTATGATATCCCTTTATTAATAGGAGTCCGCTAAGGTTTGTGCCCTAACTAGTCACTCCCCAGCACCCTTACTCTCGCCCGTTCCTCTCCCCACCCGAGTGCCCTCGACCTCGACGCTGCCACCTGAAGCCTCCTCCCCGACGGCCGCCCCTAAGTCGCGCCTTCTCCCCGACCCCATCGCCAACGCCGCCCTTCTTCCTGTCATCATCGGTTGTGACACCACGGTTCACTGCACAAGACACTCTTACGATAAGAGTGTCTTGTGTAGTGTCACCGTCGTGACACAACTACGGTGACGCTGCCGCCGTCGGTCCAATCGACCTCCCCCTAGCCAAATCCACCTCCCCGCCGCCAAATCTGTCTTCCCATCTTCGTCCTCTCCCCTCAGCGTGCGCGACCCCGGCTACCTCTCCACCGACCTCTATGAGGACCCCCAGGTTATTTCCGCAAGACCGAGGCCTTCCCGGTCTTATGGAAATAACTTTGGGCCTCAAGTAAATGAAGTCCATCTTAACTCCATCTAAGTGAGAAAACCCAACTGAAACTAGAGCCCCGATGATCATGTGTATCGCTTCTCTACAAGCACTACATGATGACCAGTTCCCCAATAGTCCAAGTCCACACTTAATGAGTTAAAAGGGAATTAAAAAACAGCGAGTATGAGACCGTGTTGGCTCCCAAGATCAGTGACCAACATGCTCATACTCGCATTCAACGTTAATCACATCCATACAATATTCATACATTGATAATCCAAAAGACATGCAACATAATAGTTAAGTATACAACTATTACAAGCAGCCGACCGATCAAATTCAAATAAGAACAATAAGTAGCAGCGGAAGCAATATAAATAAACCAAAAGGTCCAGCATGGTGTGCCCCATAACCCATGGCAACCGACTGGGGGTTAAATAACAGCACTACTCGTCAGTGTCATCTAAAACGGCACTAACGAGCTCATCGGGAATGAAGTCTTCCTCACCTGAATTTGTAGAGCCGGGTTAAGTACAAATGTACTCGCAAGTCTTACACAAATTAAAAGTATTTATGCTAGAGGTTATTCCAAAGGATGGCATTAGTGGCTTAGTTTTGTAGAAAACGCACAATTTTCATCCTACACATACTAGTCTCCAATTGCCATTTTGTAAACAAGTTTTTAAAGCGAAGACAATCATGTGACATAGATATACATTAGTAAAAAATTGAAACAAACAAATACCAAAGTGGCAGCCCATTTTGATAAACTAAAATGCATGAATACCTGTTTATGCCGAATACCAAGTTGTAACCATGTCAATTTTAATTCAAAGTCTAACAATAATGACTCCTGAATTCAAGTGGTCGTCCGTAACCATGGACACGGCTATTCGAATAGATTTACACTCTACATAGGTGTACTACTTTACCCACACGACTCGACTAGCCCGTAAGCCTCCGGATGCCTCCGGCTAATGACACACTTTCTAAGGTATGCCGACCGAGAAAAATCGAGATTTGGTACTTTTTAACAAGAAAGCCCTATTGAGATAAGTCCCCCTTGCGAGATGAACCCCATACTTAGTACAAGCTACGGATAGCGCTTGCTAAGCGGGCTCACAAGTTGTATCGGAAACACCGATGCAATGTAAATAAAGAAAAACAGTGTTCTCATGCACATTATAGAAAATTGCAACGAGTCCTACGAACAAATGATCAACACAAGTGTCCTCACACCACCTAGGACTTAACCCAATAAAACCCTTCCCTTACTTAACCAAACGGCACCCATATACCGCATGTGGTAGCACGAATGTTACTTGAATTAATGACGTCACCAAAGTTCGGTCCTTGTTGGTCCGGACAAAACAACCACAAAACCCGAGTCTCATGCATAACAACACTCACACTAACAACCACTTGTCCATATCGAAATCACTTTTGGATTTAACAAAGTTTAACTTGAGAAATAGACATGAATATCTAGAATAAAAAGAAGATAAGAAAGTTTTGTGTCTGCCATAATTGATGAGCTAATTCTGTCAATCGACCTAACGCCAAACTAGACTTGTATGGCTAAGCAACTCCAGATATATATAATATATTTCACACAACCTAACTTAAGCATTCATGTAGTGGATTAATTCAAGGATAACCTCATGAATAGGACATAGCTAGCTACACATCACAAAAATATCGACATAATAAAATAGCATACAAGCAATTATCATTGCAATAACTTATCAAAAGTTGGGATCAATATGATGCAAAGGAAAGTTCAAATGATGCTTGCCTTGCTGAAAGTCAAGTTGTTCACTCTCAGTGGAGAAGGTGTCTACATCGATCACTTCAGACTCTAAAAAATTAAAGACATTGATAAACACCGAGAAATACTAAAAAATTCAAAGTACTAAAAATGCATGAATTTTTTTTACAGTGGATAGTGCATGATTTTATATGAATTTAGGTGAAATAATTATTCCATTTGGATTTATTATGTGAGAGTTATAGTAGTTTGAAAATCAGATTTTGAGAAGAAAAAAATGCAATCTGTCACTATTCATCCAATTTTAATTATTTAGTGAAAATTTGTAGAGCAGTGGTGGAGAAAAGTATTACATAGATAATTAGAGGATAAAATTATAGGACCAAAATAATTTGGTTCACATCAGTTAGAGTTCAGAAACATTTTCTATGAATTTTCAAGGTTAAAAGCATTTTCTAGTATGAAAATAATTCAGTTTTGGATCAATTTCCAAAAACTACATTTACTGGGACAAAAACAAGTTTGAAACCTATTTTAAAATAAAGTTCATGTAAAATGAAAAATATCAAAACTGGTTTCACTCATTTTGGAGTTAAGATGAATTAGTTATGCAATTTTAAAGTTAATTGAATTTTTAGTGTACAAATTAATGTATTCTGAATTTTCTTAAGCATTTAACTCTTTTTCTACCGAGCGTTGAGCTAGCCGTAGTCGCTGGCGTGTGGGGTCCATTGAATAGTGCATTTTTCTATTAAACCTACGGATTAAACCGATCTGACAAGTGGGACCCGCCCGTCAGTGACTCAGTCCTAAGAACTCGGTCCACTGGTGCACAACACAGTGCACGAGCACTTAAGGGACTTGGGCCCACATCTCATACTCTACCACGTTTCTCTTATCTCCTTCGATTTCTATTCCCGGTCCCACATGTAAGCGATACATCAACTACCTTAAGACAACCATTAAATACTAATCATCACCATTAGTTCTAATTGTCGTGTTGCAGTTCTGGTCGCGCGTACGACAATGGGGATCCCCCCGTCCGCGTGGTTTCTCGGTAGCTCACTAACGCTACGCGCGAAGGCGGCGCCGACCAAGACCCAGAATGAGTCCACAATAGCATTGCGCATATTGGGGGTGGTCACGGCAGCTGAGCCAGCCTAGAACGGCGGCGAGCCAGAGAAGGGCGACGATGGACTTCGGCCGAAAGTACATGCAGCGATAGAGCTTCACATTGTTCTATCAAGTGGGTGTCCAAGTACCTATGAGGTCTAACGATGCTACCTGAAGCTAGGAGAGGTCGGAGATGGCCAGAGCTAGCTCGACGTCGAAGAAGGTGACGAAGGCGGCACGGCTTAACGTGGAGAGGTCATTCTGGTGAAGGAGACAGGGAATGAGTGGTCAAGAGAGCTCAAGTGAGGTTTAGCAGGCTAAAAGCATGCATGGTGATGCACAAAAGGGGAAGAATGACTCACCGGAGTGGAAGTTGACACGAGGTTGGCTTTCGGTGCGTGCTCTAGAGTGAAGAATGGCACAAAGATGCTCGGGGGCTACAAACCAAAGTAGGAGCTCACATTAGCAAAAATGGAGATGACATGGAAGTACAAAGCTTGCAGATGCACTGCGGAGGAGCTTACCTGAGCTGGGTGCACAGGAAAGCGTCCTTCTCCCCGGCAAGCAGAGGAGAAGTGAGGGGAATGGGGTGAAAGGAGAGGGTATTATCCTTGGGCGATGACGGGAATGGCAACGGGATGAAACGGTGAAGCATTGGATAGGGCGGAATGGTCGGTGGATTGACAGCGTCGACGGAGTTGTTGAGGGCATCGTGGCCACGTGGCATGCACACCCTGCGTTAACCTGGCTGAGGAGGAAGACACAGCTGACAAGCGGGCCCAGCTTGTCAGCGGCTTAATGCGCGCGAATCGGACTCGGGAGCAAGTCAGTTTCAAGTAGGGTCGATCGAGTCAGTTCGCACGGGTCGGACTCAAGTCCGGTGCAGCTGTTGGGTTAGGGTTGAGTCCAACCATTGACTGTGATTTTAAAACCAAACCACTACTTTGATCGAGCCACTAAAAATAACAATTAAAATCCTAAAATTATGAAATTAATCAGAGGGTCTCCTGGGAAGATCTAATACCCAATTAAATTCTTAAACCTCACTGTTCATGTTTCATTTTGTATAGCTTAAATTCAAACCTAGAATAGGTTATTGAATTGAGTTTGAAATTTTACAAGGTCGAAATAAGCTCCAAAAATTTTGAAAAAATTATATTTATTCAAGATAAATATTATAGTATTTAAATAAATTATTTCTAGATGATGATCACATGTTTTTATTTTTTTTTTCTTTTGGAGCTAAAATTTGAAGTGTAGATTTAAACTTTGATTAAGATTTTCCAAGTGCAATAGTTAATGCAAATGCTTCAAAAACAATATACATGCTCATGAGATGCATATTAATTCCATTTATTAAAATTAAGGATGTGACAACCTCCCCCGGCTACCTCTCCACTGACCTCGGCCTCAGCTACCTCAGCACCAACACCGGCGATGTTGAGGTAAGACATTATTTTCTCATTTTCTATTCTCTGCTGCTTCAGTTTTTGGAGTTGAGTTTGACTTGTTTACTGATGTGGGTTGTTGTTGCTTATGCATACATGAAGGAGATGGATGTGGTGAGCTACTGCTGGTGGTCGATTTGTCGGTTGCACTGGGGTAACTACTCCCCTTTACTCTCAATCTCTTTCCCTCCCCTTGCTCTGTTATGTGGGTGATGAATGATGTGGGCTATGGTGGGTGTTCTGTGATGGTTGGATGATATGGGTGGGTTCTCTGTGTATGATGTTGGTTCATGAGATGTGGTTCGGATGGGGCAAAACATCAGTCTATACACATACAAATTTTTGTACATGTAACTAATCTTATGGTATGTTCCTATATGGTATTCTGCTTTTGAAAGCTGCAATTAACTTTTCAGATTTGTAAAGGTTAGGCTAATTTGTAAAGCTACAATTAACATACAAATTTCTGGATTTTTTACCTAGCTTGTGCCTCTGATCATCAATTATTTATTAATTGATGTGTATTCTATTCCAAAATAAGACCAAATGAGTCAAAAACTACTACAACACCTCTTCACCTACCTCTCGCCATTCATTTCACTTTTGTCCGTGTAACCGTGTTCATGTCGGTCAAGTTCTCCTCACTTGCGTCCCAGGTACGTCCTACCATTCCATTCCTGATCTCTTCTCTATAAAATATCAAAGCAGTGGCTGCTTGTGCCTTCAAAATTGGCTTCATATATATATATATATATATATATATATATATATATATATATGTGTGTGTGTGTGTGTGTGTGTGTGTGTGTGTGTGTGTGTGTGTGTGTGTGTGTGTAGTTGTAGTCCCTTGTTAGCTAACTCGAGATCTGAATTCAGCTAGGTAGCTCGCTCCTTGGGCGTTCATCCTAAACGTGCAAGTGAACCATGGCCTACTTCATCGAACATGATACACTGGAGTGTGTGATTTGCTTCATGCCAATCCTCTAAGTGCTTTGTAGAATCCTCCTAAACCACAGACTCAGAAGTAATAGTAGTAGAACTAAAGTTGAAGTTATTAATTACAAGCATGTAATTGTCTTTAAACCTAACAAGAACACCAAACAACTTGAGTTCTGATTTATATGTAAGGATGGTCTCACCGTAGAACTTGACATCAAGGAATGATTGGTTGCTGATACATGAGGAGGATGAGACAGCAGCTACGACCTACTTCATCGAGCCTTGTCGAACCCGGGAACGAAGGATCCCAAATTCTCTGTGTTCATACACCAGTCCAGGATTTCCAGTGTACAGTCTTACAAAATTAATATCACAATCATATCACGGGAAAAATAAACAACATTAAATATTCAAAGGTTTAATACATCTGAGTTTGTTAAACAAATAACAAATAACATAGCGGAAGCAAAATAGTAAATGTAGGCCACACGATTCGCCACAGGCAATCGTCTGGGGGCGTAGGCCTAGGCGTCCGGATCCTCACCGTCCAGATAGAAGTCTTCTCCTGAATAAAAATTATTCAGCAAGAGTGAGCACTATTACCGTGCTCGCAAGTTACACCCAATATGGAATGAAGATGCATGCATAAGGTAACAAATGGATATGGCAGGGTTTATTTTGCGTAAAGCAGCATTTTTAGTTTGAATACTCATATTAATTTCCAATGCCATTTTTATACTATATCTAATAATTAGAATTTAAAATGACAATATTGTAGTATGGATAACCTCCATATGAAAGTGTGAAGGATACCCTCCTATCACATGGTTGACCGCCTAAATTATACCACAAGGATTAACCATCCTTAAATCATTTGATGAAACATTTTGAAAACCAAAAACAAAGTCTAACTTTAAGTGGCTTTGCTAGCATGTCCATAACTACGGACGCGGCTATTCGAATAGTTTCTACTCTGCCGAGTTTGTACAGCTTTACCCACACGAGATGACTTGCTCTTTATGTCGGCCAATACACGCTTCCGTAGGCGTGCGACTAAGCAGTTATCATGAGGCTTTTACAATGTTCTATCTTAATGTACTTATGCCCGCTAAGGTTTCACTTTCATTGGACTAACCGTCCTCCAGAAGCCCCCTCTTGCGCCAAGTGGGAATAAATGTCTACCCGACACCCACTAAATCAACATGGCACAAATAACACTAATACATTGCAAATTACTTAGCCAAATCCTGTCCATACAGGACATGTGGTGGTACGGTAAAGCATAACAAAGGAACACTCAAAGGCCGGTCCTCAATTGACTTGGGCGTCTTTCAAAACAAACCCTAGGCCTTAATCTTAACCAGACTAAGCCCGTGCATAAACCTGCACCCACCAATCATCCATTTCGCCCAAGTCCAAATCCCATTTTGATTTTATTTTCAGTAAAACCACCCTTACAAACTTTCTATGGTAAAGCAATACCACAGATTCAATTTAAACCAAGTTTGTAAATCGTTTGGCTAAATTCTCCTAAAAATCGTATTTATGGTCTAAGCATTGGCTAAGCATAAGTTTAATATCGATATCATTTTATCTATGGTGACAAGGTAATCATACTCAACATTCAAATTGGCCATACAAGGGAAATTGGAATAACTATGTAATTAAAACAGGGAATTTAAATAATTGTATAAAGTATGCATGCAATAATAATTCAAAACTGAAATTAACTTTAGAATACTGGGAGCAATATGATCAATGGTATAACTTGCCTTCGTTGAAGTCCTGGAACTCTCCTCGGAAGGATCGAACTCTCCGGAATCGTCAAAGTCTATACGCGAAAAATACGACAAATTCAATTCAAATTCAAATAAATTCAAAAAGATAGCTCAAATTAACTCCAAATAGAAACATTTTGGTCTAGTTAGCTAGATAATAATGTTATACAAATTTTGCAACTTGAATCACCCAAATCGGAGTTTGGATGCAAAAGATAAGGATTTTAGAAGTTTAAATCTAAATCTGCATTTTAAATGAATTTCTCGAATTATTTTTCTAAAGGGAAAAACTATTTATTGCGCAAGGCTGACGTCAGCCCTGAGATTTTCGAAATTAAAGGAATAAAACAATTTTCTGACATGTGGGACCCACGTGTCATAGACACGGTTCACAAGAACTAATTCTATGGGACTTTGGTTCTGGAGTTTTGACGTGGCGCCACGTAGGCAGCTACGTAGGTTTCTACACTGAGGTGGCGTTGATGTGGCACTGGTGTGGCGCACACGTAGCACTACCACATTGGCAAAAGGCGGTGGGGCTCTCGACCCTATGGTCGCCGGCGGTGTACTGCACGGCGGTGGCCGATGATGTGCGCAACAAACAGAGGGGGAGATGGCGATCACGGTGTGCTCACCCACGTGACGAGAAGAGGACGGCGGCGGCTGGCGGCGAGGAAAAGGCGGCGGCGAGGTCCTGTTGTCGACGAGGAAGGGGCTCCGAGGGTCCTCCGGCGATGTGAAGGTGCGCAACAGCTTCGCGGAGACACGGCGATGACGACGGTGTGGACGACGGGGGCGGAGCGAGCTCGATGTTGCCGGAATCGGGGAAGAAGGGCACTTCAACCGCCGGCGAAGAACTTCAAATTTCGGGCGCTACGGAGCAAAAGAGTGGCAATGGGTGGCAGCGTTGGATTGTGGGGGAGATTGCGCACCCGGGGCGTCCTTTTATAGGGGCCGAGGGGCACTGGTGCGGTGAGGCGACGTGGAGATCGTGTGCGGAGGTTTGCGGCGAATGTGGGCAAAACCGTCGCGAAGAAGGAGGGAGATGGTGGGGGAAATACGGCGGAGGTAGACGCGGTCATGTGCACGTACGCGCGACGAGTGGGGTGGTTAGGATATGGCCGTTGTGGAGCTCGATTGTGCACGACAATGGCGGTTGACTCGGCAAAGACGAAGACGGGGAAGACGAAGACACTGTAGCACGGGTCCACATGGTAGTCAAAGAAAAGAAAAGGAAAAAGAAAAGAAAAAGATTGATGTGGTTGGGTATTGGCCGTTAGATTAAGATCGTACGGTCCACAAGGATTGGGCCGTTCGGAGCACGTGGGAGATACTCTAAGATCTAGGTCGTTGGATTTAGATCGTACGGTCCATGTTGCTTAGGAACATTTGGACCTCCCGAAAGGCACAACGAATCGTGGTTGTCCATTTTAGATCTAATGGCTCACGATGAGGGGAACGTTCGGACCTCCGAAGATTACGTGAGATCTGGCCATTGTTTTAAGATCCAACGGCTGATAGGCTCTGAGGTGGTTTTAACGTGCGGGGCGTGTGCGGCTGATAGGTGGGGTTGGGGTGGGTGAGGCTGACACACGGGCCCCGTATGTTAATGAGGGAGAGAGAGAGAGAGCGTGCGCAGGAGCGGGCCGTACGAGCCACGTGCGCGGGAAAGGGGTTTTGGGCTGGGTTTTGGGTTTTGGCCCAAAACGATTTTAAGTTTTGAATTGATTTAACAATTAAACTAATTCTGTTAATTCATTTAAGCTTTAGAAAATAGCAAATAAATCCCAAAAATTCTAGAAAAATTCACAGAAATTCCTAGAGTTATATGTGACTTATATAAAATATTTCCAACTATTATTTGATAGTTAATTTTGCAAATAAATTTGTTTTGACTTTAAAATAATTACAAAAAGGTTTTTTAAAATTCCAAAAAATCCACAAAAATAATTAAATTTTATTTTCTACTGAAATTTGAAATTTGGGCTGTTACAAGCCTGCAAGTTCAAGAAGCATGGCTGCTAGGAGAGCGTGTGGACATCTAATTACCTAGATATCGTCGATAGGTAATTGGACATCGCTATGTTCAGAAAGTGGCGTGGACACGCATGTACTTCGACTGGGAAGTGGCTTCATATCTCAGCAACCAACCATTCTTTGATGTCAGGTTCTACAGTGAGTCCATCCTTACATATAAACCAGAACTCAAGTTGTTTGGTGTTCTTATTAGGTTTAAAGACAATTACATGCTTGTAATTAATAACTTCAACTTCAGTTCTACTGCTATTACTTCTGAGGCCGTGGTTTAGGAGGATTCTACAAAGCACTTAGAGGATTGGTATGAAGCAAATCACACACTCCAGTGTGTTATGTTCGATGAAGTAGGTCGTGGTTCACCTGCACGTTTAGGATGAACACCCAAGGAGCGAGCTAGCTAGCTGAATTCAGACCTCGAGTTAGCTAACAAGGGACTACGAAATATATATATATATATATATATGAAGCCGATTTTAAAGGCACAAGTAGCCACTACTTGGAGACTTTATAGAGAAGAGATCATCACAGACGGTTTTATCTACAAACTGCCTGTGATAGTCAACTATCATATATGGTTCTGAGTTAATAACCGTCTGTGATGATGTCATATCATTAATGACCCATAAACTCAAACGGCTCATAAAACCGTCTGTGAAGACGTTTTTGAACCGTATGTGAAGATATTTTCTATAGTAGTGGCTGCTTCTTTTACTATGTTGATACTTGTTTTGTTTTGTCTGTTGGCCAGTGATGTAATAACTGTTATCGCTTAACTTAAGTATCATTTTATTTTACTTTGTATATGTGAATGTATGGATATGAATGTCAAAGTTGTGAATGTGTGTACTAGCCACTGATCATGGGACTAGTACGGTACATACATAATGTCTTCGGGTATTCCACGCCCGAGGGTCTGACAGAACAGGTCAAACCCACGAAAAAACACTTCCGACCAACCACTAATATAGTACTAAAAAACTCTTAACAAGCTACAAACACTTTCCTAAAAAAAATCAAGTTACAAACACAAAGCATAAACTGCATAATAAATCATTAGAAATTGCGAGTAGTCGGCAGAGATGCCAATAGACCGCCATCTTTGTAATCCAATAGTATAACTGAGATGCACTACCAGAATCCGTGACTTTCCCGAGTGCCCGAAACACTTGGGAAAGTCCCCAAAACACTTGGGAAATTAATTCCCAAAGGTCGGCCGTCGGGAAAAGCCACTCGGGATATTTTAGTCGGGATAAAAACTGGTTTCTCGAGTGTTCCGAGATTTACACTCGGGAAAAATATCTTTCCCGAGTGTTCGAAATTACACTCGGGAAACATAAAACACTCGGGAGAATAGTTCACACAACGGGTTCTCCCACCGTAACGGAATACTTTCCCGAGTGTATGTCGATCAAGGACACTCGGGAATATTTTTTGTTTCCCGAGTGTATTGTAAACACTCTGGAAATATAGTCACGTGGCCGTTCTTTCCAACCCTGTTACGAAAATTTCCCCGAGTGTATTGAGACCTGGAACACTCAGGAAATTTTATTTGTTTCCCGAGTGTGTCAAACAAGGCACTCGGGAGTTACCCGAACAGGGTATGCTCCAATTTAATTTTGCACTGTTTTTGTATTTAATTTTGCAATCAAATAAACCATAATTCCATGGCAAGAAAAAACCATCATTACATATATAAATTGAACAACATGAACATAATTTCCAAGCTCACAATATATATATATATATATAGATCGGACATCCACAACATTCGAGTTCAAATTCGATATATATAACAGTTCTAAGTAGTAATTTCGTTACATATGTAACCATTTTCTTCGAAAAACAGGATGTTACATTCACTGAAGAGGTGGGTATGGTAGATATCTTGTTCATCAAAAGCAAGCTCCAGCTTCACATTTAATTCTTCCAAAGCTTCCCTCCCCCTTTCAATGACTGGAACAACATTGATAGGTTCAGGAACACATCTGACTGAAATTTTAAACATACAGCTAGAACTCATATGCAAATTAGATCTGTAAAAGTGCGCTTCTATGATTTAATTAGCACCATGACAATTATAAGCTGATTCTAAATGAACAAAGATTCATTTAGACTCAAAACAGCGTGTCAAAAGAGATTTCCAACCTTTTTAGCTTGATGACAAGGAACGAGGAAGAAATAGGCTGAGTATCTTGAAAATTTGAAAGACTTCGCAAAAGCTCTTCTAATCTATATGGCACTTTACAACAAGAATGCAAGTGGTTAACTGGTTAACATACAGAGTATCATATTGATGCCATCAGCTGAAAATAATCAAAACTGGGAAGATTTTAGATCAGCCTGGAATAGTCAGGATGTTAGCAGACTTTCACATTTTTCATTAAGAAATAACTCATATAGTTTCTATTCTGGTTGATATTCTCCAACAGGTAAACTTTAAGAATGAAAGTTTGCTCACCAGTATTATACGATCAAAATTGTCGCGGTTTAGAAAAGGCCCACAACCACAATGTTAAGTTCCTACTGTGATCCTCGATTTCTTGTTTACAACAGAGGCATTTGAAAGCGAAGCTACATAATGTTTTCATGTAGTGGAACTGCAGCATCACATACGTGAGCTGAACTTGACAACGGCAGTAACAAGCTCGATAAACCTAAAACGATTGGAAAGAGAAGCAAATATGACTTTACAACAGAACAAAATGGATATTACAAAGCAATCTGAAAGGATCCACTAAGAAATGAAAAATCATTGTGCTAGACATTGACGATCAGAGCAGGAGCTTTATCATGAATCAATGGGTCTCTAATGCACAAAATAGCAAAGCTCTAATGTTAGAAAATATGGTCATCGACTCATCATTGCTAAATTTACAAACGAACCATGATGTTAAATTCCAGCATACCTGTAGATGTCATTCTGACAGAGTGTGGAGAAAAAATAGTCTCCTCTCCATTAACCTGCATAATCAAATAGACTATTGCATAAATGAAAGCTACTTTTAAAAAAAAAGGTTAATAAAGGCTACATTCAAGTTAGTAGAGAAGGTCTTTCAAAAAGCGAAGGGTTAAATAAAAGGATGGTGCAGTCCATACCAAGATGATTTCCCCATCAGATGAGCATGTTATGAAACTAGAGGAATTCAAGTTTCTTGAATATACAAAACCTCGTAAAGAGGCATCCTTCAACAAGGATAAATCTGGGAGGGATATGTAGTTTCACAAGATACACTGGTGTTCATTGACTTCATTTGAATAGCCGTCCACACAAGTTTTCAATAACTGTTACCTTACCTTATTTCTATTTTTCCATTGGAGAAGACTAGTACAAGTCCAATTTCAGAAGAAGCGCTATGGATAAGAGATGCAAAACAAGAGCACATATTGAATATTTGAACTCAAGTGTGGAAGCATCAATCCTTGAGTTGCACAGGGTATATAGCTACTAAATTACATCCAGAATGGTGACTTAAGCCCCCCAAAAAAGATTTTCGACTGTCAGCAAGAACAGAAGGATGACAATCCACCATGTACATGCATATTCGAACAAACAAATGTGGTTCATTCTAGAATCTAAACTATAGAACACTTTTGTCACCAGCTAAGTAGATGAATAAATCAGGATGACACTTAGAGCTAACAAAAAATGGGATTGGATTGATGAGAATACTGAACACTTGAGGTTCTCATCCACAAGGCGACGAACCTCCTTCTCCAGCTGCTGCACGCTAACAGTTGCTGTTGCCACCTCCACCTCCACTAGTGCTGCTGCTTGGAGAATTCACAATTCAAATCAAATCCATCTAATGATAAAGATAAACCACGCAAACAAATTATATAGATCCGAAATCAGTCTCTTGACATTTTTTTTAGAGAATAAACAACGTGCCTTGGTTCACACATTTTATCGAGCATGTCACGGGCAGACCAGGGGGCCAGAGGCGCCATGGGGGCGGCCCAAGCCGGAGCTGATGGGGAGGGAGAGAGGCGGGCAGAGCTAGGGGCGTCGGCACCGGCCGAGGGAGGCGCAAGTGTGAGGCGGCCGTAGGCCGGGCCGAGCACACGGCGGCAAGCCGGGCCATAGAGGCCGGTGGCGGTGCTTGGCGACGGGGAGCCGAGCCATAGGGGCACAGGTGGCCGACGGGTGGACCGGAGGCGGCGCAGGCGCAGGGCACGGGTGGACCGGAGCACGGCGGCGCCGGCGGCCGGGCGCAGTGCCGACCGAGCCGGAGGCGGCTCCAAGGACCGGTCGAGCTGGGAGCAGGACTTGGGCGCGAGCCAAGGCGGCGCCAGGATGCAGGCGAACTGGCGGCGGCAGGGGAGAGAGCCGCCCGGAGGAGGAGCCAGGAGAGCTTCGGCTGAAAGATTGGGAGGCTGCTGTGGAGGAGAAGAAAGAAATGGGAGGCTACTGTTCACATTGGACGAGTAGGGTTAGTAGTTGCGCAGCAAAAAAAAAAAAGGTGCGGTTCGGAAAAAAATTGGCACGGTCCTGAAAAAAATTGGCGCCTTTTCTCCAACTCTCCCGAGTGTAAGCTAGACTATTGCACTCGGGACACTATTTCATCCCGTTCGTACTAGTTTATATCTCGTTTTCATGTTCCATGTCCCGAGTGTAATATAAAACACTCGGGAAAATTACTTCTCCCGAGTGTCCTATTAAACACTCGGGATCTCTCCGAGTGTTTTCTTCCAGACACTCGGTAAAAATATAGACACTCGGAAAATACAAGGTCTGGTAGTGATGGCAATCAAAATGAGCTAGCTGGGCTTACTTAAAAGGCAGTTGGATGCAGTGGGAACCGTGTTTATTCAATTTCAAAAAAAGAAAAAGGACGTGAAAGCAGCCATGCATGTCCATGTGCAACTGTTAGGGTTCCTTCAGAAAAATAAAATAAAATAAGTAGTAGCTGGTGGCCTAGGCTGAGTAGTAGTAGTAGTTCGTGGAACCAATCAGCCCCCTTGGTATTTAAAATGTTGCCTCTTTCTCTATCTTATTGCATCTCCTTTCAAGTCAACTCTTGTCAGCTCTACCGAGAAGCAGAAGAATCGCAGAAGAAGCGACTGTATATATAGGTATTATAACGCGGCGTGGCGCCTACATATGACTGAAGTGTACAGCATCTATTAGTAAGCCAGTACATAAACAGAGGGGAGAGGAGCGCAACATCTGTGCGCGAAAGATGGCAGGAGAGCAGCGTCAACCCGCCCTCGATTTGCAGGTAGCTAACTGGTATCAGCTGATTTGTATTCCTCGTCATGCTCTGCATCTCTTTGGTTTCTTGTCCCGGCCATCCCAGCCAGCATCGACGCAACCAAACTAGCTAGGTCGATTTATTTGCTTATATTTAATTTCTGAATGTGCGGGTTGCAAAACATGAGATATTGGGCAATGCATGCGTTCATCTGGATTCTTTCCATAGATATTCGCTAGCAGATATTCCTGGAACGCAAACAATTTTCAGTTGATACATGGATATTTAAGATGCTAATTAATCAAGGGATATGTCGCTGTCTGTATAGAACATCAGGCTGGTGATTGACATAGGCGACAACAGGACCGTCGAGATTCCTATCAAAGGGAAGCTCATTCTGCAGAACAGCGGTCCTCAATCGGCACCAGATGCTGAGGACAAGAAGGCTGCTGACAAGGAGGAGAAGGAGGAGAAGTTCCTGATGCAGATGCGCGGGTGGCTAATGACGGTGGGCACGCTCTTCGTCAACATGGCGTTCCAGGCGGCGCTGCACCCGCCGGACTGGTTGCGGACGACGGACTTTGTCCGGTTCAGTCGCCACGGCGCCTTTCATGCTACTGCGGCTCCAGCGGATCCGGCGAGGTTTGCTCCTTCTCCAAGCCCTCAAGCTGCAGAGTCCGCGACTACAGGTCTATCTTGGAGAGCGGAGGTATACATGTGGTTCAACTACATCACGTTCGGGACCGGGCTGGCGCTGGTGCTGCTGCTTCTGTGGAAGATACCGCCGCACCGGGCTAAGCACACCATGGTGGGAGTAGCAATTATGATGGTGGTAATCGCCTTAAGTGCTGTCGCTACCGTCGCCTTAGGCAGCACCAAAGACTGGCGCTATATATTGATTGCGGTCTTTGGCATTGCGACCTACGCCGTTGTCGCCTTAAGTTCTGTCGCAATGTTTTCTGTTTGTCTTGCGCGTAACTGGGCACGGCGGGCTGGTGAGCGCCCTCCCCCATCCCCTGACCGCGCAGAGAGGACGCCCGCCCCCTAGCGTTTGCCCTCTCAAGTGTTGCACGCTTGTTTCCATATGTATGTCTCCTGAGGTGTCTAATGCTCATGTGATTAGAAATTTCTTATGTTTCGGTCTCTTTTTGTGGCCATTGGATGACCATCCAACAGTTTGTTAACTGCTATCACTACTACAAAATGGATATTTCCCCATAGTCGAAAACCGTCAGAAAAATAGGAAAAATCGTCAGGTTTTATTTTACTGACAGGTAACCGTCAGGCATATCCCCTCAGGTCTAGGCGGTCGGAAAAATTCAATTTGTCTGACGGTTAACCATCAAGAAAATAATTCATGGCGGTTTTTGCTATTTTCCTGACGGTTTTATGAACCACCCATAAAAAAGATTTTACTTGACGGGTATTCACCACCAATAAATATTTACCTCACAGTTTTGTTGCTCGCCCAGAAAAGAAATTTTGCTGACGAGTATTAACCGTCAAGAAAACTAGACCTAACGGTTTTTTGTCCGTCAGGTTTGCGAGTTTGGCCCGCCCATAAAAGAAATTTTGCTGATAGGTATTAACCATCAAGAAAATTAATCCTAACGGTTCTTTGCCCATAAGCAATTTTTTTTCCTGAGTGTATTACCGTCACCCTAAGGTTCAAGAAAGCGCTAGACGCTAGGCGAACGGTGACCCGAGGCCTAACGCCTAGGCAGACTAGGCGGCGCCTAAGCGGTGACTAGGTGACACCCAGGTGACCGGCTTGACTACGGTGCAGATAAGCCTAGAATAGGAATAATATGATGAACTGGGCAAATACCAGGCATCAAATTAAGCAAGATAGAAAGAAAATTACCTAAAGAAACAAGACATGAGCAATTTGATGTAGTTATGTATATTATCTCTCTTCCAAGAGCTTGATGCAAACATACATGTAATCAAATAATGATGTAAACCTACATATTTAATCAATGATGATTTTGCTATTGTGAGAAAGAATGTATCAACAGCCCATGGTTCACCAAATCAAGTTTTCCCTAATAAGTAATAACAGACTCCTAACTCCTAAATATTAAAGTCTACATGCAATGATTCCACCCAAGCTTCATGGAAAAGTGTCAGGACCCAGAATTACGATTCTGGAACCCTCTATGTATACTGCACTAGTTCAGGATCACGCTAGTGCACACAGGGTTAACATAGGTAAATATCGATCCACACAAGCGATAAATAAAGTAAACGATTAGTTTGAATAACAAATAAGGGTTTTGACCTTATGGTCGAGTTTACACTTATTAAGCCACGCAGGGCTAACAGAGAATAAAACAACAAATAAATGGAAATAACTCCAGCCAGATCCCACCAATCGCGCCACAGTAACCGATCGATCCGCACCTTAACGATCAGCAACCTTGGCGAACTCCTCCTCGAAAGCAAAGCGTGAGACTCCTCCTCTTCTCAGAGGTTTGGGCGCAAGTTTTACAACAAGCGTGAGTACACAACCGCACTCGCAAATCATACCACGAATGCAATTTATAGATGCAAAGCTTATTCCAAAGAAAAGGCTTCGTGGTTCTTTTGCATAAAAGCAACATTTGCAATTGAATACGAATAATAGATTGAAAGCATAATTCAAAACAAATAGATAATAATAATTTAACAATTGTTTTCACAAAGTCACACAGCTAAATAGATTATTTCACATAGCCATATGATTGAGGTCACACAGCTCCCATCCCAACATTTTATGAAAACTACCCCTCGTGTGAAATCCCCGAGCATGTCCATGATCATGACGCGCTATTCGAATAGATTGATTTAACACTCTGCAGAGGTTGTACACTTTACCCACAAGATACAACTAGTGTAGCAAGCACTAATCGTAACAAAACAGTTCAGAAACTTCATCTCAACATTGACACTCCCGATGTGCTTACAAACCGCTATGCCAACCCAAACGAAGCGCTTTGGCATAACACACACCGCTGGACAGGGAAGCGACGAATCGTCCCGCGATGCAACCACCAAGTAGTCACACCTCCACCCTGTCACACAGCCTAACCTATCTACCTGAACATCAATGTCGAGAATCCATAACTTACTAAGTTAGGCCCATCCCATACCAGGCATGTGGTCGTACAGTAAGGCTCAGTTCAATAGCGCACAAAGTTAAGTCCTTAATTGACCAAGGCAAGACTTCCATGTTCTAACTAAGCCATACAGATTATCATTCCCAAGCACACAACTTCCATCATATCACACAGTTTCCACCACTTGCCTCAGTCTAAATCCTTTCCCACCCAGTTGGTTTTAGTACAACACATGCCATCACGAAGTAATAACACATAGCACACAGTTTTACACAAAGTTTCATAGTCACTTAGTCACATTTAATATTTGCAACTTACATGAGATGCGAGACTCGTAGCATGGCTAAGCAATTGTACTCGCATCTAACCAACCCACGTTGGTGCTACAATATTACCAACTAATAAACCAATCTAGGGTGACAAGGAATTATGACATACAAGGCCAAGGTATGATAACAAATTGGATAATAACTATGCCCAAAGCATTTAAATAAATAATTGAAATAGAATGCAATACTTTAAAACAAAGTAATTTGAAAACTGGGTTCAAGATGATCAAAGGTATGACTTGCCTTGGAAAAGGTCTATGTACTGGTCTTGATCTTGGGGTGCTCCTTCTTCAACAAAATTCCCGATTTAATCGACGTCTACTGCATAAACGAAACAAATAAACAAAACAAATAAATAACAAAGGCAAAACAAGCTCCAAAAATTAAATAAAAATCTCAGATAAATATATCTTGAATTTAGATAAATTTAGAAATTTGAATGGGCTCAATCGAGTTAGTGCAAAAGTTATGAGCTCGAAGTTTTAAATCTAAAAGAAACCCTAATTTGGATTTTCGAATTTCTGAATTATTTCTTAACGTAAAAATCGGATTATTGCGCAATGCCGACGCCACCGGGATTTCGGAATTAAAAGAAATAAAAGATTTCATCGACATGTGGACCCACATGTAAGTGAGATGGCTCACGGTAGACCGTGCCCACCGAGCTCGTTAGATCTCGAACGGTGGATCGCCACGCACGCGCGTGCGTGGACGATGATCGGCGCCACGCACGCGGCTAACGAGGCGACGGCGCCGACATGGCGCGAGGTGGCGTGGCGTGGACGATAACGAGAGCGGCAGCGCGCGGAAACCGACTACAACGCGACCGCGGCGATTCACCGGCGCGAGTGGTACTCGCTGTAGCTCTCGCTATTGCGAACCTCGGTGCAACTCCGTGGTCGAGGACGACGGAGGTGGTCGGCGGCGAGCTCGAAGCGGAGGTTGAGGTTCGGGCTCGACGACAACGGTGTTGGAAGGGTCCTCCGGCGAAGATGAGGGCGGTGCCGAGGTGCAGGCGACACGGCGATCCCGAAGATGGGGTCCGGTGGCGACGAGGAGGGCTCGAACGGCGGCGGTGGCGGCAGGGTTCCTACGAGATGAAGACGGCGGCGCCTAGGGTTTCGCGCGCACCAACTCGTGGCGGCTAGGGTTTTCAGAGGCGGCGAGGCTCAGGGTGCGGGATACGAGGGTCCTCGGGGCCTTAAATAGCCCCGGGAGGCGAGTCCGCGAAGGACACGGCGCGGCGGCGGAGAAATCGGGCGGAAGGTAGAGTCCGCGTCGGAGACGACGATGACGTGGCGGTCGGGGCCCACCTGTCGGCGACAGTGGCTCGGCGCGATCGCGTGTGAAACGACACGGCTACGAAACAGACTCAAGGATCTGACCACTCATCCTAGATCGAACGGCCCAAAATTGATGGAACATTCGGGCAGCCCGAATCGATTGTGCACATCCAACCGTCCATCCTCGATCGAACGTGGAGAACAAGCGGCGCTGAAAGAAAGAGAAAAGAGAGACCGACATGCGGGCCCGCATGTCGGTTGAGGCATGGCATGCGGCTGAAATGGTCATACATGAGTGGGTTGCGCGATGGGAAAATGGGCCGGGTTAGGGAATAGGAATGGGTTTAGGCCCAAGGAATTATCTGAGATTAATAATAACTTTTCTATTTTAGAAAATACCATAAATTCAAATAAGCAAAAGAAAATAGCAATTGAACTCAGAAAAATTCTAGAAAAATCTAGAAATTATATCTAAGCACATAGAACCCAAATAAAATATTTTTGACTATTGTTCATGTTGGGATTATTCACATTAAAGGTTTTTGTTTGTAAAGTCCAATATTAAGCTTTTAAATTTAAATTCAAATAAATCCAAATGGTGAATTTTCTCCCTACTAACTATTAAAATGATTTTTAAGCTCAGAAAATTTGGATGTTACAAAAAGTCTCTAGCAAAGTTGGATTGTGTCAAATCTAATTTCTAACTCCAGATAAAAAAAAAATATTACAGACCACACAGGCACACAATTATGTAAGCATATGCTCCCAAGTCCCAACATATGTAAACTAAGCCAAAACATGCAAGCATATGTTCAGACATTCAGCAATCAGCACAACCATTCAAAGAATCAATGCATATCAGCACAATTTCTGAATTCAGCAATCAGCAACTTCTCAAAGCATATGCTGCCAAGAGTTGTCACACACCTGACCACACATTCAGACATTCATCGTCAGCATAATAAAAACTGAATATTGTCCTTCCCACCAAAGAAAACGAGATTTTTACAGGTGTAATCTTCATTGAACCAATCACACAAGAAGTGATTCATCATGGGGGTCAGCTCCCTCACAATGATAGAGGCTTCAGATAAAGCTGAAATAACAACAACAACAACTAGATCATATCAACCATGCTTTGCATAACTATGGAACTTGTAGAAAAGATTCAGCATGTGCAAGGCAACATTTCTTTCCATTATACAAAATTAAGCACTGACCTTTTAATCCATGTAGTCTTTTTCCATCTAGCATCTCATCACGATGATACTGAGTTAATTGAACCACTACTTCTTCAGGCGTAGCCTTGTGCTTTTGAACAATAGCTTTCCCCCACAACACAGGCTCAGAGCAAGCAGAGTAGAGGAGCAGCAACGCTTGGGGGTCAGCGCGGGAGAAGAATCCGTGGTGGAGCAGAGAGGGGAGAGGGAAGAGAGGGGAGGTCGGCGGCGCGAGAGGGTGGTCGGTGGAGTAGAGAAGGAACGAGAGCAGAGGAGGGAGGGCGGCGGCGCGGTAGGGAGGGCCAGAGGGGAACGAGAGCAGAGGAGGGAGGGTGGCGGTGTAGCGCCCCTTTCCCGTCCCCTCCCGCCGCCCGGACCCCTTCGCTTTCTCCCCGCCGACCGGACCCCTCCTCCCTTCCTTCCCGCGCGCGTGCGTCGCGTTGCGTCGTGTGCACGCCACCGCCGCTCCTCTCGCCGCAACCTCCCGCACGCCTCCCGCCGCCATCATTCCCGCGCCGCACGCCGCCCTTCGCTCACCCGACCCCTTCTCCCGCTCCTCCTCCGCCGGCTTTAAAGCCCCGCCCGGTGCCCTCCCCTCCCCTCCTCCCCGCCCCGAGCAAGTAAGAAGCAAGACGGCGGAAGAAGAAGGAAAGAGCCGACGCCTTACCTCTCCGTTGCCGCCGCCGCCGCCTCCGGTGTCGCCGCTGCCGCCGCCGTGAGCCCCGCCACCGCGCCCGAGCTCCTCTTCTCCATCTCCGGCCGCCGCGCCTCCTTCCCCGCGCCACGCGCCGCCTGCCTTCCTCTCGCTCTGCCCGAGCGCCACCTTTCCTCCCTTTTCTTCACTAGGGCGGAGCCCTTTGGCCGCGCCGCGCCGCCTCACTGGCTGCTCAGGCGGCGCATGCGCGCTACAAGAGGCGTGTTTCTGCCGCGCCAGGCCGGGCCGAATTTGGTTGCGGGCCGCTTTTGTTTTCTTAATTTTTGTGATTTTCGATTTTTTTCTATTTTAATTTAAAAGTGAGACTTCAAATATTAATAACTCCCATTTCAACTCCAAAATTATGAAATAAATTTCTAAAATTTCTAAAATCAAGATCTTGCTAATGGCATAGGTCTTGTTCAATTTGGAGTTCATTTGTGTACTCTTGTGTATTTAATTGCTCTCGTTGCTTGTCGCTTATTTTGCCTGCATTTACTCGCGAGATTTCGAGACGCGGAGACCTCCACGTCGATCAAGGACAAGACTACCCTGACTCTCCCTACAACCAAGCGAGTCAATACTTTGATCATATTGAACCTACATTTTATGCAAATTATATTCTTTTAAAATAGCAAATTGCATGCTTTAATTCTTTAAACAAATGTATGTTAAAGCTTAAGGTAGTTAATTACCCATTTGTTGAATAATTAATTATTATGCCATCCTTGACAACTTGAATCCCTTAACCATTGTCACCCTAGTAACTATATGGTAATACTAGCTATAGGTTGTACTTAAGCGACATGCTAGCCTTGCTTAAATACCGGACATTAAACCGTCCCAATCATCATCCTTTCAAACATAAAATGATTTGGGCAATTCATTACGGGTAAATGGTGAGATGGTTGAATTGTTGTGTTTTGCTTCTCAAAACCCTAAAATTGCTATTACCATATCGGGTGGATGGAGAGGTGGATGGTATGACAATGGGTGCTAATGTAGCCCACGGAATGTCATTTTGTGGATGGGATGTGGAATGAACCGCGATAACTCCTAAGGACTTAATCTTGTCACGACCTCCCGTAAAACAGTACGACCACAAGTCCGCGACAAACCGCGACTTGGCTTAGTAAATTTATCGAATCTCGAAAGTCATCTCACTGGTGGATAAATGGCACGTGCAAGCTTGCGGTACATCCACTTTGACGGGAGACCGATACGAGGTGAAGTTGCCAACGTCGTGCGGTACATCCAGGCGCTGCGGTACAACATCCCTCGCGAATATATGGGCGTAACCCCATATGGGTGAGATGATGGAAAGGACGAGGTAGTTGAAAAGTTATTGTGACAACCTCTCGACTACACGACTACGGAATCGTAGGGTAACGAGTTAATTGTCTCTTGTGGGTAAAGTGTACAATCTCGCAGAGTTTAGAAAGCTGTTTAAACAGCCGTGCCTACGGTCAAAGGCGGACATGGGAACTTAACTTGAGTTAGTTCTATTTAAAAATTCCTTTGTGGGTGGTATGAAAATTGTGGCGGGCTCTCCTAGCCCTGAGATTGGATTTTCCCTGAGTTTTCAGACTCAGCGCGGTTAATAATTGGAGGTAGCTCCAATCAAAATAAACATCAGGTAGAGTTTCCGAAGGAGGGATTCTCTGCTGATATCAAATATTGCACATTACTCTCTTTAACTAAAATGAAATTTGTTAAAAATGCTAAGTGCTAGGAATTTGTACTTATGATATTTAAAAGTATTGCTTTCGCAAATAAAAGAACCGAGCCATCCTTGTAAGCCTTGCATGTATATCATTGCATTGTGTATTGGCTCGCGAGCACGGTAGTTGTGCTCATCCTCGCTCTCCCCCAAACCCTTCAGATGACGCTGATGGAGGAGACTATGCTTACTACGAGGATCCAGAAGTTGATGGGCAAGGAAACGATGAAGAGTAGTCTAGGATCTCGTAGTCAGGCCTCGACGCATCTAAGTTGACTCGTTGGTACTTGCGCATAACCGATATTATCCGGTCCTGGGTAATATCGGTCATACTGAGTTGCCCCCGCCGCTTGCACGTGAAGAGATGAGCTCTACCCTTTGCTTCCGCTACCGTATTCGTGTTCGTATTGTAATCAATTTGGCCCGATCGCCCTCGTTGTAAAACTCGACCCGACGTGGTCTATGTCACTCGCTGATTGTAATAATGATACTTTAGTTCACGCCATGTATGAATGATTCAAAGCAAGGTATCCGTGAGTGCTATCTATCGATCCGAGAATAGCACGGTATTTTCACAGCAGGATTCGGGCCGAAAATCCGGTCCGACAGAGTGGTATCGAGCATACGATCAGAGTCTTAGTTAGATTGGTCGTTGCCTTAAGGACTTGGATCTTATTTTCAAAAATTAAGAAAAGCTTTTGCTAAAATATAGAATATTTATTGCTTCTACTTATCACTCTTAGTTCGCACTTATCTTTACTTCCTTGAGTTTTATCCTTGTCGACCTCCTCTTGTTTCCAAATTTTGTAGATGGCCACCCCGTCGCCGATGGCCCGTGGGACCTCCTTGTTCACGGCGAACGAGGAAGGGTTCGCGGATATACTCCGCCACCGATGTCAGACTCGCTTTCCCGCCACCTATATTCCGGGAAGGATGACGAGGATCGAGGCCCGCGAATCACGGACGATGGAGGTGTATCTCTCCGCCGTGGTTGGCGAAGTTTACGCCTATCTCTTCAAGGCCGAGGCACCTCTGAGAGCGATCGTGACGCCATTCAGACGCCGCACGCGCCGCTGCACTCGCCTGTGTTGGAAATGCGAGGATCTCCGCCGAGATCACCGCTCGCTTACCCGCACCTCCCGAGGAGAGCGTGTCTCGGTAGTTTCCGACACCGAGATGATGACCCCGCTGACATCCTGTGTCCAGCTTACGCGGCGATGACCGCCACCATCAAGATCGCCATGGAGGAGATCGCGACTCCGACACTCCTCACCGTAGCTATGCCCACTCCGACACCCTCCGCAGCAACATGATCCGTAGTGACGGCTCACTCGCCGCGTACGGGAGAGGATGATGCAAAGACAGAGAGGATGTTGCCCGCGCGAGTTGGCACGCCTCCGAGCCGCCGCCGCGACCCCTGCCCCAGCTCCTGTTGCACCCGTCGCCGCCGCCTCGCCCGCCGCGGTGCAGCCGACGTTTCCCACCAGGACCTCGCCTCGCCTCACAAAGACGCAAGAAGGTGCGCCGCCGTCCGGCCGCGCTTTAGGAGAGTCGGCCGTGGACGCAGCCCTAGTCCGCCGCCCGGATTCGACGAGTCCAGCCGTGGGCGCCACCCCAGCCGCTCCCGCTCCAGCTCGCCCAGCCTCGGTAGCGATTGCTCCCGCTCCCTCCGCCGCCGCGAGTTTCGATCGAGCTGCTTCGCTTCGTTCCGCTCCCGGCAATCAGCATCACTGTGGTCCGTCCCCGGTGGAGTAGTTGTTAGATTAGACTAAGCTAGCTAGTAGTGCTTGCTAGGCAGTCTTTTGGGTTGCAAGCACTTTTGTTTTCCTCTTTTGTAGACGTTGTGGTGTATTCTGTGTCATGACTTAGCTTAGCCTATAAGCTTTGTTCGAGAGTCATGTAACACTTAACCCTCTTAATATAATGCAGCCGCTCTAGGCTTTGTAGTGTAATTGTTTTGTTCTCTTTGCTGGTTTTGTTCTTTCTGTGTGTGCTCTAGGGGGGCTAGTGAACCCTCATTTACCCCTCCCTCTAGTTCTAAGCTTCAGAGTTTCTTCAGGATGCCGCCAAGAAGAGCCGCCTGCCGATCCGTGGCGCCCGCGCGCAGAAGAGGCCGAGGTCGTGGTCGTGGTCGTGGCCGTGGCCGTGGACAAGAGCTACCTCCTCCGCCACCAGCCAACCCAACAATGACTCAAGTCATGTTTCAGCAGACTCAGATTCTTCAGGCGTTACTAAGCAATCAGCAGACTGGACCAGCCAGTCGCAACTCCAAGCTAGCAGACTTTCTCAGGACAAGACCTCTCACCTTTGCTGCAGCCAATGAACCTCTAGAAGCTGAAGATTGGCTCAGGGACACTGAGAAGAAACTTCGTCTTGCCCGCTGCTCAAATGAGGACAAGGTGGATTTCGCCACCCATCACCAAAGCATTGCCAGCGCAGTGGAAAATTACCTCGCTGCCCGAGGTGGTGAAAGTATAGAGGAAGAAGAAGCAGGAATAGCGGAAGTCGTAGCATCTACGATTGGAGCCCCACAAGATCCCGCCGCCTCTGCCGCCGCAATAGAAGAAGTTGCGGAAGTACAACAAGCAGAATCTGAACCCGCATGGCAGCCGATTCTCTGGGAGGAATTCAAAGCCGCTTTCAGAGCCAACTTTGTACCAGCTGGTACCATGAGGATGAAAAAGAACGAGTTTAGAGCTTTAAAGCAAGGCCATATGTCAGTTAATGAATACCTGACTAAGTTCAACCAACTTGCCCGCTACACTCCTAATGATGTAGCTGATGAAGAGGAAAAGATTGATCGCTTCGTGGAAGGAATGCGCGAAGATATGAGAGGACAGCTTATCCTCCACGATTACTCCAGCTTCCAGCAATTAGTCAACAAAGCTCTCATTTGTGAAAATGAGAAGAAGACTGCAGAGAATAGCCGCAAAAGGAAGATGGCATTTCAGAGGCCACAAGGTAGCTTTCCCCAGAAGTCAACATTCCAGGGCAGTTCAACTTTCAGATCGTCCGCAGTTTCCTCTCAGAAAACTCAAGTTTCCACCCCGCGTCCCCAAGGAAGTGGTTTTCGTGCTCGCTCACGGCAACCAAAGAACACCAATCAAAAGAAGCAAACCTCCATCGCCACTTGTGGAGAAAAGGTCACTGCTAACCTGGTGCCCTCGACGCCATAGCCCTCGCCGCCAAGGCCGCTCTAGTTCAAGGACGAACCTCCGCCCCAAGTAAGAGTCACGGACTTGCAAGCATCAAGGTCTACACTAACACAAAGCCACGGCCAGTGTGAACCACGCCACACCGAGGAAGCTCAAGATGCCTCAGGAGTGCTAATGGGTATGTTCTCTGTTAATTCGATCTGGCACAAGTTTTGTTTGATTAGGAGCTTCGCACTCTTTTGTTTCAAGAAAGTTTGTTGAAAGGCTTAAGTTGCCTACCTATAAGTTAAAGAAACCCGTGGTACTTAGTTCACCCTGGGACCCTTTATGTTACCTCAGAAGTCCCAAAGTAGAGATTGCTTTGGAAAGTTCCGATTCTAGCAAACCTTCCGTGCTAGAATCCCAAACTCGATATCATCCTAGGGATGGATTGTTGGCCAAATATCAAGGATTAATAGATCGTGCAAATGTAAGAGTGGTGCTCACTAAGAATCCAGAGACCACAATCAAGGTCGGTGTGGATCGTTCCTCTCCTTGGATCGAGCAATCCACCACCTTAGAGAGTTGTCCCTAGAGACAACGCTTTGTAGTTCAAGCTTACCCCAAGTCTTCCCGAGAAGAATTGCAGGCATGCCACGAGCAGCAGATGTTGAGTTTGTCATTAACTTGAAGCCGTGGATAGCCCCAATTGCTAAGAGACCATACAGAATGGCACGACGAACTTGAAGAACTTAAGACACAAATTGAAGACTTGCAAGACAAAGGTTTCATTAGACCTAGTTCTTCTCCCCGGGTTCGCGATTCTCTTTGTGAAGAAGAAAGATGGCACCGCCAGATTGTGCGTGGACTACAGAGCACTCAATGATGTGACCATCAAGAACAAGTATCCCTTACCTCGCATTGATGACCTGTTCGATCGGTTGACAGAGCATCGCTTTCTCCAAGATAGACACGAGGTCGATACCATCGACTTAAGATCGGGAATGAGGATATTCCTAAGACGGCTTTACCACCCGGTATGGCTCGTATGAGTTCATTTGTCATGCCGCTTGGCTTGACCAACGCGCCACCTACTTCATGAATCTCATGAACAAAGTATTCATGGAATACTTAGACAAGTTTGTTGTCGTGTTCATAGACGACATCTTGATCTATTCAAAGACCGATGAAGAACATTCCGAACACTTGCAATTGGTCTTAGAAAAGCTTAAAGAGAATCATCTTTATGCCAAGTACAGTAAATGTGAATTTTGGCTTCATGAAATCAGTTTCTGACACATTGTATCCATTGGAGGAATTGCAGTTGATCCATCCAAAGTAGCAATTGTAATGGAATGGAAACAACCCACATCGATAACGGAAGTGCGTAGTTTTCTCGGCTTGGCCGAATACTACAGACGCTTCATTGAAGGATTCTCTAAGCTTTCCAAACCGATGACCCATTTGCTTAAAAAGGAAAAGAAGTATGATTGGACAGAAGCTTGTGAAAAGAGTTTCCAAGAATTGAAGAAGAAGTTAACTGCGCACGAGATTGATCCTGCGGACATACATCAAGACTTGAAGTTCATCGTGATGCATCGCGCCAAGGTCTTGGTTGCGTACTCATGCAAGGAGGAAAAGTTGTAGCCTATGCATCCAGACAACTCCGTCCTCACGAAAACAATTATCCAACCCATGATTTGGAGTTAGCAGCAGTAGTGCATGCCCTAAAAATTTGGCGACACTATTTGATTGGAAATCATTGTAATATCTACATGCACCACAAGAGTCTCAAGTACATTTTCACCCAATCGACCTCAACCTTCGACAAAGAAGATGGTTAGAATTAATAAAGGATTACAACTTGGATGTCCATTATCATCCTCGAAAGGCTAATGTAGTTGCTGATGCATTAAGCCGTAAATCCTACTGCAGTAATATCATGATGCAAGAGCATCAACCTGAACTCTACAAGGAATTTGAGGCACTCAACCTTTGTTTAATAAAGCAAGGCACCTAGCCATCGTCGAGGCCCATCCAACTCTAGAAGAGCAGATTAAGGCCGCTCAAGAAGGACACCCCGAGTCCAGAGATTCAAGCACCTCATGACAAAAGGAAAAGCCCCCAAAATGATCGAAGATCAGCAAGGAGTCCTATGGTATGGGAAACGTCTCTTTGTTCCCCACCGAAGGAACTCAAAGATCTCGATTCTAAAGGAAGCTCACGCTTCGCTTACACTGCACTCCAGCAAAGACCAAGATGTACCAAGACATGAAGATCTTGTATTGGTGGCCACGAATGAAAAGAGATATCGCGAGTATGTAGCTTGTTGTGATGTATGTCGACAATCAAGGCTGAACATCAAAGACCAATGGATTGCTACAACCCTTACAGATCCTCGAGTGGAAATGGGAAGAAATCGAATGGATTTCATTACCGGTCTACCCCGAACTAAGTCCGGATGTGACTCAAGATGGGTTATAGTTGATAGATTGACTAAAGTCGCCCACTTCATCCCCGTGAAGACAACTTACAAGGAGACAAGTTAGCCGAGTTATACATGGCTCAGATCGTGTGTTTGCATGGAGTACCCAAGAGAATAGTCTCCGATCGAGGTTCTCAATTTACCTCGCATTTCTGGGCTAGTTTGCATGATGCCCTTGGAACACACCTTACCTTCAGCCTGACTTATCATCCGCAGATCGATGGTCGACGAAAGAACAAATCAAATCCTAGAAGACATGCTTCGAGCTTGTGCTTTGGAGTTTACCGTAGATCGGGAAAATGTCTACCGTATGCCGAGTTTGCATACAATAATAGTTATCAGTCAAGTTTGAAAATGTCCCCATTTGAAGCACTCTATGGAAGAAAATGCAGAACTCCTCTGCATTGGTCAGAATCAGGTGAAGGATATGTCTTTGGACCGGATACTCTCAAGCAAGTCAAGAGAAAGTTCGACTAATCGTAGATCGCCTTCAAGCGGCTCGGTCTAGATGTAAGAGTTATACACGACAACCGTCGAAGAGACTTAACCTTCAAAGTTGGAGATGTTGTGTATCTCAAGGTATCGCCACTTCGTGGAACCCAAGATTCAAAGTTAAAGGCAAGCTCGCACCAAGATACATAGGCCTGCTCGATCACCGCTAAGCGTGGAGAAGTTGCCTATCAGCTAGAGCTACCTGAAAGTTTGTCAGACGTCCACAACGTGTTCCACGTCTCTCAACTAAAGAAATGTCTCAGAGTGCCCGAAGAGCAGACTCCCATCGAAGCCATCGCACTTGATGAGGATTTGACTTATCCGAGCACCGATCAAGATCCTCGACGCCATCGAAGCGCATAAGACGCCAAGTCATCCGCCTTTGCAAGGTCAGTGGAGCCATCATTCACCTAAAGAAGCCACCGGGAGCGAAGATCAACATAAGCCGGATTTCCGCCCTCGTTCTCGAGCGCTCGAATCTCGGGTCGAGATTCCGTTTAAGGTGGTAGGATTTGTAGCGCCCCTTTTCCCGTCCTTCCCTGCCGCCCGACCCCTTCGTTTCTCCTCGCCGACCGGACCCCTCCTCCCTCGCTTCGCGCTCGCGTGCGTCGCGTTGCCGTCGTGCACGCCACCGCTGCTCCTCTCGCGCAACCTCCCGCACGCCTCCCGCCGCCATCATTCCCAGCGCCGCACGCCGTCCTTCGCCGCCCGACCCCTTCTCCCGCTCCTCCTCCGCCGGCTTTAAAGCCCCGCCCGGTGCCCTCCTCCCCTCCTCCAGTTCTCCCCGAGCAAGTAAGAAGCAAGACGAAGGAAGAAGAAGGAAAGAGCCGACGCCCCTTACCTCTCCGTTGCCGCCGCCGTGCCGCCTCGGTGTCGCCGCCGCCGCTCGTGAGCCCGCCACCGCGCCGAGCTCCTCTTCTCCATCTCCGGCCGCCGCCTCCTCTTCCTCCTCCGCCGCCTCCTTTCTCCCAGCCGCCGCCGCCGCCTGCCTCTCCTCTCGCTCCGCCCGAGCGCCACCTCCTCCCTTTTCTTCACTAGGCGGAGCCGCTTTGGGCCGCGCCTCATCCCCTCTGGGCCAGCTCAGCGTGGCGCGCTTCTACGCAGCGTGCGTGTTCGACGCCACTGTGGGCGGGCGAATTTGGTTGCGGGCCGCTTTTGTTTTCTTAATTTTTGTGATTTTCGATTTCCTTTTCTATTTTAATTTAAAAAGTGAGACTTCAAATATTAATAACTCCCCCATTTCAACTCCAAAAATTATAAAATAAATTTCTAAAAATTTCTAAAATCAAGATCTTGCTAATGGCATAGGTCTTGTTCAATTTGGAGTTCATTTGTGTACTCTTGTGTATTTAATTGCTCGTTGCTTGTCGCTTATTTTGCTTTGTACTTATGCGTAGATTTCGGAGACAGGAGACCTCCACGTCGATCAAGGACAAGACTACCGGACTCTCCCCTACAACCAAGGCGAGTCAATACTTTGATCATATTGAGCCTACATTTTATGCAAATTATATTCTTTTAAAATAGCAAATTGCATGCTTTAATTCTTTAAACAAATGTATGTTAAAGCTTAAGGTAGTTAATTACCCATTTGTTGAATAATTAATTATTATGCCATCCTTGACAACTTGAATCCCTTAACCATTGTCACCCTAGTAACTATATGGTAATACTAGCTATAGGTTGTACTTAAGCGACATGCTAGCCTTGCTTAAGTACCGGGACATTAAACCGTCCCAATCATCAACCTTTCAAACATAAAATGATTTGGGCAGTCATTACGGGTAAATGGCTGAGATGGTTGAATTGTTGTGTTTTGCTTCTCAAAAACCCTAAAATTGCTATTACCATATCTGGGTGGATGGAGAGGTGGATGGTATGACAATGGGTGCTAATGTAGCCCACGGAATGTCATTTTGTGGATGGGATGTGGAATGAACCGCCCAGATAACTCCTAAGGACTTAATCTTGTCACGACCTCCCGTGTAAAACAAGTACGACCACAAGTCTGCGACAAACCGCGACTTGGCTTAGTAAATTTATCGAATCCTGAAAGTCATCTCACTGGTGGATAAATGGCACGCGCAAGCTGCGGTACATCCAAATTTTGACGGGACACCGATACGAGGTGAAGTTGCCAACGCCGTGCGGTACATCCAGCGCCGCGGTACAACATCCTCGCGAATATATAAGCGTAACCCCATATGGGTGAGATGATGGAAAGGACGAGGTAGTTGAAAAGTTATTGTGACAACCTCTCGACTACACGACTACGGAATCGTGTAGGAAACGAGTTAATTGTCTCTTGTGGGTAAAGTGTACAATCTGCGCAGAGTTTAGAAACTGCTTAAAGCAGTAGTGCCTACGTCAAAGCGGACATGGAACTTAACTTGAGTTAGTTCTATTTAAAAATTCCTTTGTGGGTGGTATGAAATTGTGGCGGGCTCTCCTAGCCCCGAGATTGGATTTTCCCGAGTTTTCGGACTCATTGCGGTTAATAATTGAGGTAGCTCCAATCAAAATAAACATCGTAGAGTTTCCAAGGAGGGATTCTCACGATATCAAATATTGCACATTACTCTCTTTAACTAAAATGAAATTTGTTAAAAATGCTAAGTGCTAGGAATTTGTACTTATGATATTTAAAGTATTGCTTTCGCAAATAAAAGAACCGAGCCATCCTTGTAAGCCTTGCATGTATATCATTGCATTGTGTATTGGCTCGCATGAGCACGTAGTTGTGCTCATCCTCGCTCTCCCAAACCCTTCGGATGACTGATGGAGGAGACTATGCTTACTACGAGGATCCGTGTTGATGGGCAAGGAAACGATGAAGAGTAGTCTAGGATCCGTAGTCTAGGCTCGACGCATCTAAGTTGACTCGTTGGTACTTGCGCATAACCGATATTATCCGGTCCTTGGGTAATATCGATCATTACTGAGTTGCCCGATCGCTTGCTGTGAAGAGATGAGCTCTACCCTTTGCTTCCACTACCGTATTCGGTGTTCTGTATTGTAATCAATTTGGTCTGATCGGCCCCTGTTGTAAAACTCGACCCGACGTGGTCTATGTCACTCTGTTGATTGTAATAATGATACTTTAGTTCACGCCATGTATGAATGATTCAGCAAGGTATCTGTGAGTGCTATCTACTGATCCAGGGAATAGCACGGTATTTTCACAGAGGATTCGGGTCAGAAAATCCGGGTCCGACAGGCGGTGCGGTAGGGAGGACCAGAGGGGAACGAGAGCAAGGGAGTGGCGGCACTGTAGGGGGGACCAGAGAGAAACGAGAGCAGATGGGGAGGTCGGCGGCGCGGGAGTAGAGGGGAGCGGTGACGGCGTACCTCGATTCGGCGACGGAGATGGCGGGACGACCGCAATTCGGAGACAACGGGGTCGAATCGGTGGCGCAAGATGGCCGGAACTCGAGGCGAGCTCGATTCCGCGGCGGAGGGGGGGGGCGTGATGTGGGAAGAGCCCGAACCCTAGCGGCCACGACGAAATGATGTGCTCGGGGAGTTGGGCGCAAAAAATCTTATACTCCACCTCGGCGCCCGCCTCAAGATGTCGCGCCTAGCACCACTGAGCGCCGCCGAGGACTCGCTTGGACCGCCGAGCCGGTCCAAGGCGGCCTGCCAGCCTAGGCCACCACCTGAAAGGAAATCGCTTCGCCAGCACGCCCTCCAGCGTACCTCCTCTTGCATAATTTTCATTGTATGATCAACATTCACCAGAACAGTTGGAGGAAATAATTGATCAACTGCCTCTTCACCCAGATTGCCAAAGCTCCCTCTGCTAGTAATTTCGGCACCTTTGTCAAGAGCATCGTTAACAAGATTCTGAAGTTTCTCAGAGTGCTCTATCATACAAATTGCACCCATAGTTAGTGTAAGTGCTTTAAAAAAACTACTTTATTGCCAAAAGAAGCCTAAGTAAGTTAAGGGACATATTAGGGTCAGTAGAGTTACACCAAATTTAACTCCGCTCATTTGATGTTCATCAAAATTACACATTGGCAGGCTTTGAGTGCATCTTTTATGTGTGCAAATCAAAGTTTCAAAAAAAATACTTTTTTAAGTTCAGTGGAAAAATGCAAAGTGGTTATGGCTTTTGAAATGTGAAATGTACAGGTAAAATCTGATCCAAGTTCATATATAGTGATCATCAAACCTGAGCATTTCCAAATGCAAACTGTCAGATAAAAACTTGAATTTGGATTTGGGTTGACACCTACCGATCTTTTTGACACATTATACATCATTTATATCAGCACATGAGCTACCTAACCAGTAAAATAACTGAGTAAAAGTACCTGGAATGCCACTCCAATGCATTCCCCTTGCTCGTTAAAGGCTGGCCCACCAATGTTTCCTACAAGAAAGCAAACAAAACACAATTCATCTTAGTAAGGTCAAAACAAGATAAAATATCACCATGAATTTTTTAAAAATTAGAATAGTGAGGAATATTTTGAGAAATGGGGAAATCATTGCATGCATGAAATATCATCACTTTTCTCCTCCTTGTTGGGGAAAGAGTCCATTCAAAATGTATGATGTAAATAAAACTAAATGAGCCAAGAGATAGCACCTCAATGCGTGATACAACGCCTTTTGTTACAGATATCGTGTCTCCACCAAGAGGATATCCCACAAAAGTTACTGAATCCTGAGATAAACCATAAAAACAATGTTAGATGGCAATAAAAAAAGTATATCGCATATCTCCAACATCAACTAAATATTAAGAATTCTTGCAAATATAGATACAAACAGTATAATGAATTTCTGCTTCATTTGCAGGAGAGTGAAGAACAACTTGAGCTCCAACAGAGATGTTTACACCATTAGCATGTTACCAGTAAGTACATGTTACTCCATCAAACACATCTGACATCACAGAGATAATTACCTGAAGGCATGGTAAATGACCAAGGTGAAGTGGCTCTATTCCTCGCCAGAACTCTTCATTCTCGACGGAGAGCAATGCAAGGTCACACTCAATACCCCTAGCTAAAACCTGTGAATCAATTTATCAGAAGACATTATACCAAGAAAATTTTGCAAAACTTAAGCAAAATCATAACTAACAACTAGCAATTCCTATTTCCAATGGTTACGAGCATTGAACAACAATGTAAAAAAAACTTATTTTAAAAGATGCCCACAAGCTTTTCTAACATTAACTCTTACCACCACCATATTTGCTAACTACAATATGGATACAACAATTTCTCTATAAAAAATTTCTGAAATAAAACTCTGTTACAAGTGGGGACAACCATATGTATTTACAATCCTTTTCCATTGTTAGACAATTAATCATCATAAATCATGAGAATAACAAAAAGTGACTGTCACATGAACATAAATTACTTTCCTTTTTATTATATTTTTTAAGAATTTATAAGTCCCTAATGTGGAGACTCCAATCTGAAGACTCCAATCTCGCCGATATAGTGGAATGTAGTCAATCAACAAAATTGGAAAGCCAAGTTGATATGCGATGGACAGTAATAGTAACATCATGAGTAAAAGGTTCCTCAGGGGTTAGGGTGTGTCTTACATAAGAATTCCTAAGCACAACTTTGTGTTCAAGTAATCCAGATTATGTAAGCACAGAATGAAACAAATAGCAACCCAATCTGAGTTCAAAGATAAAGAGAGCTGTAATAGTCATGCAAACATTTTTTTTGACAAAATCTCTTGAAAGCAGCATAGTTACTGAGGAAAGTACTTTGGCAATATATTTTTGTCATCTCCTTCTCTTTACTTTGACTCGTTCAAAAGCGACTTAGTTTAATAATGTAAATGACATAAGCAAACTGTTATATATCAAAAACCAATGGTACATCAATATCGCCAGAAATTTTGAGTTAGTCCAAGCGTCAGTGATTCAAAACTATAAATCAAATTAGTTCAGCGGGACAAAACAAGATATTAGAGCCGAAATACATGTTTATGATTGAATCAGAACTGTACAATTTCAAAGGCACAACAAGATGTCAATCAAGTCGGTGCAATTCTTTTATTATTGGAAAGTTCGAGAGTTGAGATTGATCTGATTCTGTTTATATCCCCTCGTATGATTTGATCGTGTGAATATTACAAACTTTATTTGCTGCTCAACCATTACTTCAGAAAAATCAAAATGAAGTAAGGAAGGGTGAACTAGATCTATAGTTAATAAGCAAAAGAGAATGACCAGACCAGGTTCATATCAAGAAGTACATGCTGTCAATAAATGATGCAAGCACGAAAAACTCAGACAATCATTGAGAACAACTGAAACCCACCTTCAAAATCCATAGAAAGCTCTCCGTGGTTGCAAAAATGGAAAGTATAATCTAAAGTCTGTCAGGAAGAAAAATGGTTTCTTGAAGAACAATCTAAGGTGCTTATTATAAGTATACATGGTTGCAAAAATGGAAAGTATAATCTAAAGTCTGTCAGGAAGAAAAATGGTTTCTTGAAGAACAATCTAAGGTGCTTATTATAAGTATACATGGCGCCCCAATAAAAGTATAATTGGAACAATCTAAAGCAGTTAAGCACATACTAGAAGTCTACATGGAACAACAAATTCTATGGCAAGGTTACAAGATCATGTTAACAAAATTGAGCCGCATCTGAGTTTACCCCATGGTGGAGGAGCAAAGAGGCCTTTGATTTCTTCAACATGGAGACGAGGGACGAGTTCAATGAGCAAGCGATCATTCAACCATCTACGAGATCTCCTATTCATCGACTGTAGTGTAACATTGTAAACCATCAACTCGCATATTCCTATTACACAAGATAACATGATTCATGTTACATGAGAAATACTTGCATCAAAGCTCAGATGCATAAAAGTGCCATCAGGTCAAAAATCAAACAATGCTCAAGGCCACAGAGTAGCTGTTGCATGTAACATTTAACCTGCAAAACAATGATGCTTATTGTCTGCATATTCTAATCATATTTTAAGTAAACAAATCTACTTCGCGAGTCTCCTTTGAAACCACTACAGAGTACAAGGCAATGCCATGTACTCTTTTCATTCTTTTTTTTTGAAAGTGGGAAAACCCTGCTTTTGATTGAAAGCATATAAACGGTTCTCACAAAGTCATTACACAGAGCAACACTGGGGACTCTAGTTTGCGAAACACGCATAGCAAAACAGCACCTAACACTAGAAAATACACGGAACAGCTGCTGCTACAGCAAACCAGAATGCAAAACAAGCACAACAGAGCAACAACTGACTACCAGTAAGACAAAATCCAACTACTACATCCACAGGACTACTAGCCCCCACAGGAAAGACTAAGAGAAACTAAACAGTAGAACTAACATTCTTATTACAAAAGTTTTTCACCCAAGCTTCAGAAGCCGCCAAGAGGCAATCCAGCTTTCCACTATCAACCCTTTGTAACAGGGCCCGCCATTGCTGCAAACAAGATAAAGTTTTAAAGATCACATCTATAGGATTCTTAATAAAATTCTTCTCAAACACCATATTGTTCCTAATTCTCCAAAGAGTCCATGCCGTAGCTGCAAAACTAAACAAAGCAACATTGTAATTATTAGCCCCCTTCTTTTCCAACCAGTTCAATTGAAAGTCATCTAAACAAGTTGGGTGGCTCTTCCAGCTAAGAATCTCTTTAAAGCAAATCCATAAGAAATTGGATAAACTACATGAAAACAAAATATGGTCAAGATTCTCTTCCACACCACAAAGAAGACAGTTTGTATTGCCTGTCCAACCTCTGTGTTTGAGCTGGTCTACAGTTTGGACTCTATTGTTATAACAGAGCCAAATAAAGATTTTGACCTTTAAAGGGCATTTGTTTTTTTCAAAGCTTAGTCAACTTCCTACTCTCAACACCCCCAAATAACAGATGATCATACAAAGATTTAACTGAAAAGGTCCCACCTTTTCCAAGACACCATACTAGTGAATCCCTGTTGTCATTAAGCTCAACCTGTTCAATATCCTTCTTCATTTCCTCCCATTGTTGAGTTTCTTCCACCCCAAAACTTCTACGAAAAGAGATGTCCCAACCATCATCATTCACCCCATCATGCACACTCATAGAAGGTGATTGGCAAAGTTGGAACAGTTTGTCATACTTAAGTTTAAAAGAACAATCATTGATCCAAACATCCTCCCAAAAGGAAATATCCTGACCATTACCCACTTGATATCTAACCCCCAAGTTGAAAAGATGCTTAACTTTCATCACACTTTTCCAGAACTGCGAACCCCCTAAAGTTCTCACCTCCCTGAACACCCCAGTAGGAAAATATTTGGCTTTGAGAATATTAAACCATAACTCCCTGCTAGCTGACCTAATTCTCCAAATCCATTTAGCCATAAGACAATCATTCATTACCCTAGTGTTTACAATCCCCAAACCACCAAACTTTCTAGGTCTACACACAGCACCCCAATTAACCATGTGATACTTAAATTTGTTAGTAGCTCCTCTCCAAAAGAATCTAGCTCTAATACTATCCATCTTTTTATGAGTCTCTTCGTTAAGTCTGTAAAACCCCATAGTATAAATTGAAAGACTACTTAAACTATCATAACTGTAACCAATGCCTTTAAGATAGCAAATTGTTTTTCCAATTGTCTAACCTCTTCCCTAATTTGTTAATCACATTTTCCGCAGCTTTCACCCCTAGACATCTGTTGCCAATGGGAATGCCCAAATAAGTCATAGGTAAATGTGCTAACTTGCAGTTGAAAGTATTAGCTACTCTGTTGGCCTCTTCATTTTCCACCCCCAACACAAACACCTCGCTTTTATGATAATTAATTTTCAGACCTGACATCCACTCAAAACAATACAACAAGAATTTCAGGTTCAAGAAATAATCCACCCCATATTCTATCATCAACACGGTGTCATCTCCGTATTGCAGAATTGGTACCCCTCCAGGGATCAAATGGGAAATCACCCCCTTTATCAAACCTCTATCTTGTGCTTTGTGGATTAATGCTGAAAGGGCATCTGCTGCCAAATTGAAGAGAAGAGGGGAAAGTGGATCTCCTTGTCTCAGACCTCTGAAAGTTCTGAAGTAAGGACCCATCTCTCCATTTATATTAATGCTAACTTTTCCCCCTTTGACAGAACTCATCACTATCTTAATCCATTTATCAGAGAATCCTTTCCTCACCATCACTTCTTCCAGAAAACTCCAATTGATTTTATCATAAGCCTTCTCAAAATCCAGTTTTAAAATCACCCCTTTTCTTTTAGAAACTTTGAACTCATGAAAGATTTCATGAAGAGCCACCACCCCGTCCAAAATATTTCTTCCTCTAATAAAAGCTGACTGACTCTCATTGATAATTTTATCTGCCACTAACCCCAGCCTATTAGCCAACATTTTAGTCAAGATCTTAAAGCTGACATTAAGGAGACATATCGGTCTGTACTGTTTGATACTATTTGCCTCTTTAAGTTTAGGAATCAAAGTGATAACCCCAAAGTTTAACCTTTTCAAATCCAAATCACCTGACATTAGATCTCTCACCAAAAGCATGAATTGCTCTTTGTAAACACCCCAGAATTCTTTATAGAAAATGCTAGAAAAAACATCCGGCCCAGGAGCAAAATTCGACGGTAACTCCTTAATCACCTTCCACACCTCTTCTTCAGAAAAATCATCAAGCAAGTGCATGTTATCTGTCTCCGATATTCTAGAAGAGACACCCCAAAAACCTTCTGCTAAACTTATCTCTTGGGCACCCCCTGAACCAAAAAGATTTTTATAAAAACCGTACACATGCTCTCTGATCTCTTCCTTATCTTTCAAAGTGTTATTATCATGCTCTAAACTAAAATTTTGATTTTTCCTCAGCCTCCCGTTAGCACAAGTGTGAAAAAAACCTGTGTTAGAACCCCCTTGTGTGATCCATTTAACCCTTCCCCTTTGCTGCCAGTGATTTTCTTCCATTTCATATAATTTTTCTAAGTCAGCCTCACAAGAATATCTCTGTCTCTAATCCTCATGATTCAGACCCCTAGCCTCTGCAACATAATCTAATCTTTTGAGATGTTCCAAAACTCTTTTCTTCTTCAACTTGTACTCCCATTTAAGTTGGCACCCCAACCTCTCAGAAATCTTCTTAAAAAAACCATACAGCCATTCCATCTGTCCATGGAATAACAGTTATCTGAGGCTCTATTACTAATCTCACTCCATTTATCCTGAATTAAACACTTGAAGTTCTCATGACATAACCATTTTTTTTCAAAGTAAAATCTCCCTGTCTTAACTGTCTCTCCCTCCCCAGAATTCAACAACAAAGGGCTGTGATCTGAACCAACTCTAATCAAGCACTGCACATAACAAAGAGGGAAATTAGATTCCCAATCAGTTGAAACAAATACTCTATCCAAATTAACCATGATTGGGTTATCCTGCTTGTTAGACCAAGTAAATCTGGCTCCTCTTTTCTTAACTTCCAACAGCCTATTTTCAGAAATAAACTCATTAAAGATATCCATCAAAACATAATTCACTTTACCAGTATTCTTGTCTCCAGGCACCCTAATCAAATTGAAGTCACCCCCCATCACCAAAGGGAGCACAGTGCTTTTGCATTTTCTGTCCAGTTCCTCCACAAAGGACTGAGAAAACTCATGATTGGTAGGACCATAAACTACTATCACTTCCCAACTAAAATTAGTAGCTCTATTTCGCACCTCCATGCTAACAAAATATCTTCCAGAGTCAGAATTTTCCACTTCAAAAAGATCTTCATTAACCCCCAGTAAAATACCCCCAGAGTGACCTATAGCTGGCAACCAATGCCACTTAAAATGAAAGCCACACTCCAGATTATTAAGCTCTCTGACTGAAAAATCTTTTTTAATGGTTTCCTGCACCCCAACAATATCTACATGTTCATAGAGCAAAATCTCTTTGAGCTGTCTCCTCCTGGCCGCCTGCCCCAGACCTCTAATATTCCAAAACAAACACTTCATGTTTTGTCACCTGCACCCCTTTTTCTAATCTTACTGCTCACTTTCCTATTCATCTTGAAACCAGAAACACCCCTCTTGTCTACATTCTCTGACACTGTGGGATCTGTCCCAATATTATTGCTTTCACCAACTCCCATCACAACATCCCCTCGAACTTCAACTTTTGCTTGCTCAGCTGTAACCAAAGCAGCTCTTACAATATCTTGAGCCTGCATGGCTAAAATGATATCTCTAGAATTCTTATGTTGATTTCCCAAGGTAATATCACAAGCAGTAGCTACTTGTTCTAAATAAGTAAAAGAAACATTGTTAAGAACATTAAAGGAATTTTCAGGTTTACCTTGATTCTCCAAGTTCTGAATGGATTTCAGATTGGAAGCCTTCTTCTCCATAGGTATCCCCTGATCCTGGATCCTGGAGCTTTTCCTAGTTGCCATTAAAGGTTCAATGATCCTATTTTTCTTCCCTTTCTTTCTAGTATAAACCCAGCCTCCTTGCTCCTCCTCAGTTTCAAGCCCTTCACAAAGTTTTAAGATTCCACACTTGTTTGAATTTGCTGCCTGCACCCCCACACACAACTTTTCCCCCTTATCAACATCCACCAAAACTTCTGAAATCATACAACTACTGTCACCCTTTTTGAGGTGAGTTTCCCTATCACTATCCTGCCAAACCTCCTTCTCCGAAACCTTCTGCTCTGTTGCACTTGTATGTTCTTTCAAAGGAGTTTTTAAACGTGGCCAACTTTGAACAGGTAGCAAAGTAAGACCTCCCTCAGTGTGAACCACAATCTCCTTCATGTTCACAGCTTCCTCAAAAACTTCAGGTTCACTCCCCTTAAAGTATAACATTCCATCCCCTTCCAAAGACATCTTGTCATCTTCAATCTTTTCTAATTGAATATCTTCAGGAGGAAAGTTATAAGCCAAAGGAACAATGGCTAACACATTATTTTCAACATCCCCCAGGATTAAGTCTTTACCCTTGTTTGGATTTTCAGAATCAAAAGATAATCCTTGAGTATTAATCACTGGAAAATCAGACTTGTGCCCCCCATCATCAGACTGAGTGTCTAAAGTAAAAAAATGATGCGTCTGTGAGGCAGGAGTTGGAACTAAATCCTTTTGATCAAAATAGTCCAGACCCTCCTCCAAACGATGCTCAGCCCCCACTGAAACCTCCTGAAAATGAACAACATTATGCCTATTCTCAAGAGGACTAAGATCAGCAGTTCTGTCCAACATCATGTTAGAACCCTCTTGTTCCTTTTTGTCATCCACCCCTCTATGATGTTTACCCTTAATTTTGACAGATCCTTCCCTACCATGCTGCTCTAAGGACTGAGTAATATCCCCCCAAATTTCTCAGCCATTTTTTCCCACTCTGTTTTATGATTGCTGCTGTGAGAATCTTCCTCCTCCTCATCATCCTCATCAACATCCTTCTTATGTTTCCGAATTTTGTGAAAGTGATCATAAACAGGGCCGCCTTTCTTTTTTAATTCAACTCCTTCTGCTTCAAACTTAATTTCATACCCCATAGAATTTATAAAGATCTCAACATAGCAATTTATATTTGCCGGATCCCTACTAAGAACTTTCACTCTCATAGGATCCATCCTTACCAAACTTATCTCGTCCACTCCCCCACTGTACTGAAAATTTCTTTAACAAATGCAGTAGTCTTAGCAGGGATAGGGATGCCTGAAACTTTAATCCAACCTGCTGTAAGCACAGAGGAAGCCTCAGGATCTAAATTGAATTTTTTGATCTTGGCCTTGATTGAGTGTAAAGCCAACTCCACACTTCTAGCCTTCGACCAGGTTTCTAACATTGCTTGAGAAGGAAAAACCACCCCAAATTCGAACCGAAAGCTTCGAACCTTCCATCCCAATCGCTTGGATTAAATGTTTCAATTCAACGATTTTGGATACTGAGAGCCACCCCTTCTTTGATGCTCAACACCCCTGAAACCACTTGCAAATCTGATAATTTCAAACCCGGGACCTGCAAGCTGTAAAATCCATGTCCTGATATCCCGAAACCGCACAACTTCAGCCCTAGATTCTGCTTATCATCAGGGCAACGTGAAGTCATATGACCAGATTTCTTGCAAATATAACAAACCAGCATATTAGTGCATCTGGCTTGATGATGACCCGATTGTAAACATCTGAAATAAGTACCACGGTCTTCAGATCTCAACACCCCTGTATTTGGACCAATCTCACCCCAAAATTTGTTGGTATTTTCCCCTTTACCAAAATTAGCAGAAGAAGAATCCCTAGGGTTCACATTTTTGACATCTTCCCTGAGATTCCCACCTCTACCCCCGTAACCCCCTCTAAAATCCCCTCTCAGATTTTTCACCCCGACGAGCCCCTTCAATTCTATCTGAGAAATCTCTTCTAGAATCGTGATGCCAAATGTTCCCTTGATTAACATTGCCTCTACCAGATTCCCCAATCCGAGACTCAAATCGATCCCTATTCCCTTCATGCAAACCACCTTGCGTACCTGATTTAGAGAAAGCCCCATGTTGAGTCTCCTGATTTCGTCACTTCTGTTCCTGATCTCGACGGAACTTCGATCTCAGATCGTCTTCCCCCAGTAGATCGTCATCATTCATCCACTCTTCCAGAATAGACCATTTCTCCCCGATGCTGCGGCCACCTCCCCCAAATCGGTGCGGAAAACGTCCGCAACCCCGATTCATCTTCTCACCCCGAACCACTTCAGCAAAGGATCGTGTTAGCAGCGGCGGATCTCTGATCCGCTGAACCACCTTCGCACTCCCCCCTAATCGATGAATCTCACGAGTAGTGGCTGGAAACCCTAACTCACCGACGCAAGCTCCTTTGGGAATCCAAAGCCACGAGAAACTTGGAATGCGTCGCCAGGAGTGAGAGAAGAGGTCATCGAGAGATGTACCAAAACGATGGGCCGGCCCATCACCGTGTCGGCCATGAAACGCAGCTTTACTACCTTGCCCCTGGCCACTGCCGACGTTCGGCACGCCCTCGTCCCTCTCGATCTCAACCCTAACCAACGAACGACCGATGGAGCCTCCAGATGCGCAGTCGCGAGAAGCTTCCCCCGTCGCCTTCGGGGGCAACCTCAACCTTTCGCCAGAGGAGCTTCCCACCGACGCCAAGGGCAGCCTCGTCTTTCTAGATGACGTCGAAGCCATCTCCCCCGTAATCCACTCTTTTCATTCTCCAGATTCTGAAACTAAGATGATATTAATTATTGCATAGTATGATAGAAGATTATCAGATTGAATTGAGGGATGCACTAAGCACTACTGTATCATAATATCTATACACCTGAGGCTTAGTAAATTTTACTCCAGGAAAATATGCTAGGCCAGCTCCCTCGGGAGCCACTCGTATAGAGGAGGCGGTTCCAAGAACTCGACAAATCTCTCTGTTAAATAGCATCTCCATGACGTGCACTGATACCCAGTCTGCAAGATACAACACGCAGCACATTAGAGTCAAAACCAAATCCAAATGCTGTAAATCAACATTAGAGCCTAGCTTGGCGGCAGCGGCGCACACCGGCGGCTTCTTGTGGCACCAAACGGAGGGGACACGCGGCACTCGCGCCCACCTGCTCTGCAGGAAGCGGAGGACCTTGCAGGCACGCGGCTTCTCGGGCTTGGTGGATGCGGAAGCGCGGCCAAATTGGGAGGTGACGGCGAGGCGGAGGTGGAGGAGGAAGGAAAGGTGCTCGCCGCCGTGCCCCCACGGTGCCTCAGGCACACGGTGACCGATCACTCTGGCGGGCGGAGGAGCAGCACGAGGAGGAGAGGCGAGGTGAGGGGCAAGGGACCGGAAGGGGTGTGGAGAGGTAGAGCAAGCTGACCTCGCGGGCGTGGCAGCTCGGGTGACGCGCGGTGGAGGGGAGCGGGCGGGTCAGAGCCAGAGGTGGATGTGGCGGGGGGAGGGTAGGCTTCAGCCTGATGAAGCCTACCCGGTGGATTCGCCCCTAGGCCGCGCGAGGGAGCAAGGGCAGGGATTGGTAGCGGCGCAGGGGGGGGGGCGCCGGCGACGGCGCCGCGCCGGGAGCCGGAGGCCGGAGGAGAGGAAGCCGAGCCAGGAGTGGAGGCGGCGGATTGGGGAGCGGCGCGGCCGGATATGGTGGAGGCGGCGGGTTGGGGGAGAGCTAGGGATTTCAGTTTTCAGTTTTGACTGGTATAGGAAGTGACGCTCATGCTTTTTTTTTTTTATGTGCCGCGCGCGAAACATTTTGTTTTGTGCGGTTGATCAACCAATTAGTTGTAACCATGAGCACAATACATTATATTGACATTTTTTTTATAACTGTCAGGAAATTTAGCATTTTTCTGAGAGGTTACTATTCTCATGACCAAAATAGTAAAATTTAACGATCATTACGGACCTATCAGTGTAATTTGTGACCGTCAGATTTGCTCTGCTTTCTAGTAGTGCAATAATTCCTATCTTTGAACTGTGCTCAGCTATTTTCACTGAACTTGGACAGATTTGTTGCTTAACGGGTCTGTGATTTTCTGTTGTCGCCCTGTTAAGGGGCCTTCTTGCTTATGGGCCATCATTAAGCACGAGATATCAACGGCCCGTTGGCTCACACAAGGTTAAAAGTACATGTGTCATGGGCTATGCTGGGCTGTGTTTGTTGACTTCCTACTAACAAGCGTCTGTTTCTAAAGTTTTGAACCAGTTAATCATGTTCGGTTATCAACCCATTAATTAAAATAACTGTGAGCTAGCGAGCCTACAAAACAAAAGGATAAACTGCATTACCAAAGCAGAACAGCTCAAGCCCGGAAAAACACTTCAGACCAACCACTAATATAGGACCAAAAAATAACTCTTAACAAGTTACAAACACAAAGTATAAACTGCATAATAAATAATTAGAAATTGCACAAAACATACTTTGTAAAATCAATATAGATTTGTTATAACATTTTATAAAATAGGTATCTTCCATAATTATTGGATCAGCAACTTAGGGATAAAATGGACATTTCAACATCTACTTACATGTACTGTAGTCTTTTCTTACCAAATCTCTACACAACTATAATCACCTCAACATGCAACTTGAGAAAGATTCGAAGCATTAGATAACATACAGTATAATTTTGTTTAAGCTAATTCAATCCGATGTACTATCAAGGCAATTTGTGAACTTTGGCATCTGATGGGCTTAGATCAACAGACAAGTACATGTACACATCCAAGCATCATGCACACATCGAGTAGAATTGGACCATGAATCTATCATCAATGAAATTAAGATATACTAAAACTCAAATAACCTGATAAACATCGTATAGCCTGACAGTTTTAGAGAATAATATGTTTGAGAAATGGCCCTGATCCTTATCATTATCAGTTAACAAAAAAATAGACCGATCTAATCAAATAATAAAGATCCTTTTAGAGGCAAAACCTAATCTGATTTCTCTACGAAACAGAGATCAAATAACTCCAACACTCACTACCGGACTCAGGCACTTTGCCGAGTGCCTGCGACACTCGGCAAAGAGCACTCGGAGAAAAATTTATCGGCAAAGCAGCCTTTGCCGAGTGTATTTTTCGCACTCGGCAAATGCTTATCGAGTGCCGAGTCAGACTTCGGCAAAGAAAGGACCGATTCTGGCGCCCCCGTTGACGCCGCTTTCGAGTGCCAACCCGACGCACTCGGCAAATATTTTTACTTTTTTGAAAATATCTTTGCCGAGAGTCGAATGATGGCACTCGCAACGTTTTAACAATTTTTAAAAATTCTTTGCCGAAGGCCGCAGGGCTGGCACTCGGCAAAGTTTTAATTTTTTTAAAAAAATCTTTGCCGAGTGCCATGGTCATGGCACTCAAAGCCGAAAAGCGGGGTTTCAGTGCCCACATTCCAGCTTTGTCGAGTGCCATGACCATGGTACTGGTACAAAATGTACCAAATCCTAACATAGAGTACACGCATCAGAGGAGGCTGCAAAAAAATTGGATGCCAAAATAAAATAAAATAAAATATGTTTGCCGAGTGCGAGCACGCACTCGCAAAGCGGTCTTTGCCGAGTGCCACTGCAGCGACACTCGGCAAAGATTTATTTTGCCGAGTGCCAAACGGCGGCGCCGGCAAAATTTGACGTCGGCGGGACCGTTACCTCGGCCGCCTTTGCCGAGTGCCCTCCTTTGCCGAGTGCCAGGCACTCGGCAAAGGTTGAATGTACCGAGTGTTAGTCTTTGCCGAGTGCATGGCACTCGGCAAAGCTGGATTTGCCGAGTGTCGCACTCGGCAAAATATCTTTTTACCGAGTGCCCGCTATTTGGCACTCGGCAAATCTTTTTGCACTCGGCAAATCAGCTGTGTCCGGTAGTGACTTCAATCCACCTTGAAAAGGACCATCAACTTTGAACAAGAAAACAGAAACACATCTAACAAAAAAGTCAGAAATTTTCTCAAGTTTAAATAACAAAGACAGACACAACAAATTTTCCTAAGGTAGACAAAAAAAATAAATTAACCTTGGTGAACCCCTACAAAAACAAAAAATGAAATTTTCCTCATGTAGACAAAAAAATAAATTAACCTTGGTGAACCCCTACAAAAACAAAAAAATGAAATTTTCCTCAGGTAGACAAAAAATAAATTAACCTTGGTGAATCCACAGACACAAAAACAAACACAATATCAAGGTAGACAAAAATAATCCTATGGATATAAATTGCCATACTAAATATATTGAAATTGCACCTTACGTAATAATGCAATATTTATAAAAGTCTGATGTGATTTTTACATCACAGATGGGTGATTATAATCTTGAAGAAGCATAAACAATACATCAAGGATTGCAAGAAAAAAGAAAGGTGAGTACAGTACTTGAAAGCAGAAATAATTACTCTTAGTGGAAATAAATCAGAACAATGTTATATTAGAAAGTTTGTAGTAGCGAAACTTATAGCACAAGTTAGTGCACTAGAAACATCAGGATTTATAACTAGACAAAAGGAAATTTAACAATTTTTTATCCTAACATACTGAAAACTAGGTGCAAGGTATAAAAATGACACATAGCATTTTTTTTTCCCAAAGTTACACATTAGCATTGCACTGAAATTTTAGCTTAAATACCATGAAACTTTTCATACGACAGGTATATATGTACAAAAGGAGGAAGAATCGCATAAGAAAAGGCATGCAAGTGCTTTTCATCTGCCATGGTGACCTGACACATCAAGTGTGCTGATTTGTTACACAATCTTCTTTACCAGAATCAATAGGCATGGAGTCTCATACATCAAAGTCTTCTTCGGGTTTGAATCATCACCACCTCCATGTTCACTAGAAGCCGCTTCATGTGATTGAAAATCATCCCCGGCCATAACTGTGTGGAAAAAGGAAACAAATAGAAGCTACACAATCATTTTTGCACTTATGTTAATAAATTTAAAAATTACAGTGAAGATTTTATAAAATTGTACGTTACTTAGCACTGCAAATTTTAGCATCAATACTATGTAACTTTCCATTTTGCAGGTAATTCCAAAGGATAAAGAAAGGACATGAAAAGCCATGATGAAGAACAGATGTTAATAAAGGTGGCACCGAAAATTTTTTATTGCCACCAATGCCTTATAGAAAATTATAAATTGATAAATATCAGCATTGAGGCCAGAATTTCTTTGGTACTTTCACCAAATGTATTAATTTATTTTAAAGCTTAATAAAAACCATTTTCAACAGGAAAACAATTTTGAATATGGCAACAAATAATGAAATATATCTGCTAGACCTTTCATATCAATTTTGTACACAGCTACAGCCATGCGAATAGGTAAATCGGGCAGATACAATACTTACGTTCAAAGTTGCGCCTATTCAATGAAGAAATTTTGATGAATTTTTGTGCAAATAAAGGGGTGTATGCTTGGGAAGCAAACTCTAATGCTTGTATACGTTACTACGTTGCATGCAGGCTAACTTGTTATGTACGTGAATTGCTAGCTTGCATATATAGCACATGTTCATCATCTCCAAAATAAGGACATATATGAGTTAAGCTCTTTTGAGTCCAAGTCACAAAACGGCATACGAACTGGCCCATGAGTCAGTCGGTGTGTACACGGCGGGCCGCGACGCACGCCGATGCGCAGCCATTTATTAAAAGATACAAATAACATGCGTCGATGATACGCTGAGATAGGAGATTTTTTTTATTTAATCTTTTATTTAATTTATTTTTAAAGTTAACCCATCGCGAACTTTATTTCTAATTCTGACTCATTTGGTCACGCTACCACCCGTAGCGTGACAAAATAACACTGTCACGCCAGCCCATTTCTGGTCAAAGTCTTGTCACGCCACTGGTGGTGGCGTGACAGTGTTGTGTGGTCACGCCACCACCAGTGGCGTGGCAAAAAGTGCGATTTTGAGGACTTATCCTGTGGCGTAACAGTGTTGTTTTGTCACGCCACGGGTGGTGGCGTGACCAAAGGGATCAGAATTGGAAATAAAGTTTGCGAGGGGTTAACTTTAAAATAAAATTAAATAAAAATTAAATAAAAAAAAATCGAGATAGGAAAGGTACGGAGCAACCACCAGATAAAGTTACTCCTAGATTTACTAATCAAACTTACGCTTAATTGCTTGCTTGTGGATTCGAATTAGTTTCCCCCAAACCACTCATATCTGCGAGCAACATCAAATCGTGGTAACCATGAAAATTCCACCGTGCAAAACCCAAATATGAACAAATTTGGTACAATTTTTTAAATAAAGCAACAGGCCAACTAAAATTACACCATAAACCCTACACTTTCTCAATCACAAGCAGACACCCATAGCAGCTGCAGATCTGAAAAAACAAAGCAAAAATTACACATCTAGCACCCGGGTTAAGCAACACCGGCAAATAGCGAATCAGAAATCCAAGCAAAGAGCAAAGCGCCGCCGCTCCCCGTTGCCCGTGCTGCAGCGCTCCACACTTGTCGCCCGCGGCCCTTACTACAGCGCTCTTCTGCTCATTGTCGGTCGCCGCCTTGCTGCTCATTGCTCTCAATTCGCTCGTCCGTTAATCCGAGATTGATACAAAACGCATCTAGAAGCAAATCCAACGGCCACAAAGCTGGCTAAAATTTAACAAATTTTCAGTTGCATGGGAATTAGCAAATCCGTGCAAATATATATTAATCGACCTCAGGTCAACTAATCAACAATATGCTTATGACCGTGCTATGCCGAGTCTTGTTCTTTAAAGGGTAAAAAATGTAGCCTCATAACAAAATGATTGCAGTTATTGATTGTTTTTACGTGCTATCGTGATCGTGATGTGGCACCACGCCCAATCGACAATATCACTAGCTAAGTCGCCCACGTAATTACACAACTAATTGTTCATTTTCTTATTCACAGTATAAGAATTTGTTTCATACGTGAATGATTAGAGTTCTCTTCTTAAATTTGATGAATCTCCCTTGTCTACTGCACCGATTTGTTTGTTGGCCGATTAATTTGCTATGAAAAATCCAATAATACATGTTTTATTTGTTTGATAAATTACATAAGACAGCTCGGTGTAATTACCAGGGATCAGAATTTCGACCGAAAATCAGGAATTTCGGATTTACCGGTGGGGCCGGTAGGAATTCAAATCGGTCTAAAAAAATCGGTTTGGATGAATTTTGTTAAAAAAATCGAATTTGCTTGAATTTTATTCGAATTTGTTTTTAAATTAAAATAAAAAAAAATCAAAATTTTGAAAAATTCAGAAAATTCGGCCAAAATAGCTGAATTTTTTTCGATTTTCAGCTGAACCGGCCTTACCGACCCTCTGGGAAAAAAGAATTATCAGTAACGACCCTGGTAATTACACAACTAATTGTTCATTTTCTTATTCACAGTTAGAAGAGCAGCATCAACGCGCCCTAGATGTTGCCGACGGGCCTCAGGCGGGAGAGGGAAACGGCTCTTGGGCCCGAAGATTTGCAGGTAGGTAGCTGGTATCAGTTGATTTGTCTTCCTCGTCATGCTCTGCATCTCTTTGGTTTCTTGTCTCGGCCATCCCAGCATCGATGCAACCTAATTAATCAAGGGATGTGTTCTCACGTCAAAAAAATCAAGGGATGTGTCGCTGTCTGTGTAGAACATCAGGCTGATGATTGACATAGGCGACGACAGGGCCGTCGAGATCCCTCTCAAAGGGAAGCTCGTTCTGCAGAACAGCGGTCCTCCTCAAGCCGTTGCCGCTGCCGGTGATGCGACACCTGGCAATGACAAGTTCCTGATGCAGATGCGCGGGTGGCTGAAGACGGTGGGCACACTCTTCATCACCATGGCCTTCCAAGCGGCGCTACAGCCATCGGCCTTTCTCTGGTTTAGTCAGTCCGAGATAGATCGGTGGAAGCATCTTTTCCACGGCGCCTCTCATGCCGCTACGGCGGGGGCGGCTCCGGCGAGGTTTGCTCCTTCTCCAAGCCCAAGCCCTCAAGCTGCAGAGTCCGCGACTGCAGGTCTATCTCGGAGAGCGGAGGCATACATGTCTTGCAACTACTACACGTTTTGGACCGCGCTGGCGCTGGTGCTGATGCTTCTGCACAACATACCATCGCACTGGGCTAAGTACACCAAGGGGGTAGCAGCATCCAGCATGTATGCTGGTGGCAAACTCCTTTTTCGTTGTCGGTACTGTGTCTTAGGCACCTCCGAAGACTGACACTATATGCTATCCGCGGTAGAGCTGGGAGTCAGGCCGCGCCGTGCACGGCACGGGTACGACGTGTTTCTGGCCGCATCGGACCATGCCGGCCACCTCGCCGTGTTGTGCTAGGCACGACACGGCTCGCCTTCGGCGAGGCCCAGGCATTGTCTAGGGCATGACGGGCCGCGCCGTGCCGGCCCAGGCCCGGCCTTGAGCAAGTTGGCTATCTTGACGATGATGAGGCCGAGGACGAGAACCATGTCACCTAGGAAGACGAAGACGCCCGTGCGACTATGTGCCACCTCCACCATCCATGCCCGCTCCCCCTCGCCATGGCCTCCTCCTCCCAGACGTTGGCGAAGAGGGAGGAGAGGAGGCGGTTGGAGGGAGGGTGACTGGAAGGAGGGATGCGGCTAGAGGAGTGGAGGGAGGATGGCGCGTGAGGAGTGAGAGGGAGGGAGGTGGCCGGAGGAGTGGGGATTGGGTTGGGAGCTAGGACTCAGGAAGTCGGGGGGTGGGTGGGTTGGGGATGGGGCAGCTATGCGGGGGAGTTGGGCTAGGACGAGGGGAGTAGGGGACGGGGATGGTTGGGCAGGCCAGGGGAAGGGTTGGGCCAAGTCGGGGGGATTGGGCTAGGGGAAGGATTGGCCCTCTTTCGTATCGGGTCGGTCCGAGCATGGCCTAACTAGCCGTGTCGTGTTGTGCCACCCGACGGGACGCATTCTCAGGCCCAACCTGGCTCGTCGTTCGTGCTATGCCGTGCTAGGGATGTTCAGCGCTGGCTAGGCCTCGGGCCGATCTGAAAAAGCGTCTAGTCTGCGATCTTCCAAATTGCGGCCAACGCCAGTATCGTACCTTACTGTATTTTGCTCGCTCCCAACTCCCGAGATAGGGATTGCCCTATTAAAATGTATATTGCGTGTTTTCGGGCACGGCGGGCAGGCGAGCGCCCTGCCCCCTCCCCTGACCGTGTAGAGAGGACGTCCGCCCGTTTGCCCTCTCAACTGTTGCCCGCTTGTTTCCATAGGTATGTCTCCTAGGGTGTCTAATGCTCAGGTGACTAAATATTCCTTATGTTTCGGTCATTTTTTGTAGCCATTGGATGACCATCCAACGGTTTGTTAACTACTATTACTATCTTTGAGCTATGGTGAGCTATTTTCGGTGGAGTTGGACTGATTTGTTACTTAACGGGCCTGTAATTTTCAGTTCTCGCCCCGTTAAGGGCCTTCTTGCTTACCCGCGACCATTAAGGCTAAAAGTACATGTATGATGGGCTATGTTGGGCTGTGTTTGTTGACTTCCTACTAACAAGCGGCGTTTCTAAAGTTTTGAACCAGTTAATCTCATTGGTTTGTAAACCCATTAATTAAATAACTGTGGGTTTGGTGAGCCTACAAAACAAAAGAAAAATAACGCTGGCATTACCAAAGCAGATTAGCAGAACAGGTCGAACCCACGGAAAAATCACTTCAAGTTAACCACTAATATAGTACAAAAACAACTCTTAACAAGTTACAAACACAAAAGTATAAAACTGCATAATAAATCATTAGAAATTGTACAAAACATACTTTGTAAAATCAATATAGATTTGTTACAACTTTTTCTAAAATAGGTATCTTCCATAATTATTGGATCAGCAACTTAAGGATAAAATGGACATAATGAAAATGAACAGACAGCTGCTTACATGTACTGCATTAGACATGTAGATATGTTCTTTTTGTAAAAACACGAGGAGATAACAAGAGGAAGGTAATGTCCAAAACTCACCCGAAGGTAGCGTGTAGCGTAAACTCGAGAATCAAGAGTAAATAGTTTTTTTTTTAATAAAGTTACATAGATGAGTTGTATGGCTATTTATAACCTAGGGACTCGATTGGAAATAAAAATAACCACTCGGAAAGAAAAAAACTAAAAGTTCCTAATTATTTTGTTTCTTCGACGATTTCATCTGAAACAAAGTACTCATTCAACTCTAGTGCTTGGAAAGCCCTGGTGCGAGCTCGATGGTGATACCGAGCTGTCATAAGCCCACTGACAGAGTAGAAGGGGCTCGATGGCGGCATCGAGCTGTCACGAGCTCACCGGCGGAGTAGAAGATGATGTTTTTTTTAAAAAAAAAAAATTGGTAGCACACGGAAACCAGGTGCCACCAGTGGCGTCGTCCGACCTGACTGGACTCGGTCCATGTGCAGGACCCACATGCAAATCCTTGGGGCCAGGGATGGCAACGGGCCGGGTCTATTTCCCACAGGGGACACTTTCATCCCTGTCAACGAAACAAGCTTTCTAAGCAAGCTAGCATTTGTCCATCATGATGGTGAAATCAACTCTGCGATGTGGATAGCCAAGTCACAGTTCACCATTCATGCATGAGCTAAGCCAGACTAGCAAGTCAACCTTCTAAACACTTTGTACTCAGTTTATTAACGTTGACATTGACACAGGTTGTACTCGACATTGGCACATTGGCTTGGTCCATGCACGAACGGTGAAGCCTGGCTTGAAAGTTCACACCGTAGAGTTGGTTTCATTGTTACGATGGACAAGGACTAGCTTGCTTAGACAACACATTTCGTTGATGGGGATGAAAGTGTCCCCGCGGGGAATAGACTCGACCCGTTGCCATTTCTCCTTGCCGATCTCATAGGTACCATCACCAGCCATCTATATGCACGGAAGCCAATGGTGTTGTGGTCCATGCAGGAGACAACTTCTCATGTGGTGTCCACACTAGAGGTGTTCATGGGCGGCCCAGCCCGACGGCTCGGTCCGAGCCTGAGGCAGTCCGGGATGGACTTGGGACTCCGTTTTCGGCCCACAAGCTTGGCCTGAAACCCTAACAAAATTGATTAAACAATATAAAAAACTATTTTTAATTCCAGAAATGAATTAAATATTATTTTTTATTCCAAAAAATGATTAAAATAATATATTTAAAAGGAAAACTAAACTTTCGGGCCGGGCTCGGGCCTGGCCATTTCAGGCCAGGCTTTTCAAGCCCGGCCCGAAGCCCAGCCCGGCTCGGCTTTTGAACAGGTCTAGTCCACACATAATCATAAGTTTTTCCTTTGTTGATGTTGTTGTTGCATTGGCTTGTGTACATGTAGCAAATTATCCCAAATGCATTTAACCACCCACGTGGCTTGGTCAAATTTCCCAAGTCCATTGTTGGTGACATTTATTGTGACATACATCGCTTCTTTCTTATGTGCCTTCTGAAAACATATTAAATTTAGACTTGTATAGATTAAATATAGGCATGCATATAATTAAATAAAATAGTAGCTCTGTTTCTTTAAGAATAATTAATATAGACTTGTGTGTGTTGATGGACCTTCCGGTAATCATGGAAGATTTCACCGAAAGATTGAACTGAGAGCATGTTTGTTTGGAGTATGTTGATGGACCTTAAGGTGATTATTGGAAGATTGCAATGGAAGATTGTCCAGAGAGTATGTAAGTTCAAAAACATGGTGGTGGAACTTCCATCAGTCAATGAAGATTGCAATGGAAGATTGTCGAGAGAGCATGTAAGCTTGAAAACATGTTGGTGGATCTTCAATCGGTCAATGGATGATTGAAATGGAAGATTGTCCCCAGAAGGTGTGCTAAGTGTAGAGAGGTCGACGGACCATCCACCATGGGTGGTGGATAATCTGCCAATGTGCTAAAAATAGGATCGAGAGAACTTTGTGAAAATAGCATTGTGGGTTAATCCTAAGGGTCTAGGATGAGAGCATATGGGTTGCATGTTGCATGTTTGGACTAATTTTGGGTCAAGTTGTGAAAAACTTATTCTCGGAAATGGTTGCTTGTCTATTTGTGTGCAGATGGTTTAGAGTCAACTATGGTCAACGACGAGCAGGATCAAGACTTGATTAGGAGAACCAAGGTCAAGAACGATCATAGATATCAGGTGATATGGTTGAGCTCAAACAAGACGCAAGATGAACAAGAACTATAGAAGGCCAAGTTGGTGCAGTACCTTGTGCGCCAAGGTGGTGCGAGTGATGTGCCAAGTGATTTAAGTTCATTGCAAGTGAGGACTGCTCGGTGGCACCCGGATGCGTGAGAGATTTGGCTGCAAGTCATTGGGACCATAAGCAACGTGGCGGAAGCATGGGGGTAGCAGCATGTATGCTGGTGGCAATCTCCTTTTTCGTTGTTGGTACCGTCGCCTTAAGGTATGTTCAATAGTTTGTCTTTTAGGTTGTCTCTAACACCTTCTATGTCATCTTGAGACAATTCTAGAGACAGTTATTCCAATACATCGTCTCTTGAGCTATCTCTTTAAAGTCTCACAAGCATTTAAGCTTTACATAAATCAAGTATCTTGTTTTGCGTGAATAAACGACTACTACACTTCAAGAGCAAAAAGCTTCATCGCTAGTGTCTTGTTTCGCGTTATGCGCCCATTGCTTCGTGAGAGGATGACCTCATTTTCTTTTCTCTTTCACTCTCCTTCACGTTACCAGAATATATATGTGACAACCTTAGAGACAACTAAAGTGACACTATTAAAGATGCCCTAACGTCATCCTATTGTCGTTACCGAAATAAATTGAATTAATATCTAGTAAATTATTAGAGTATCATGGAAGTATGAGCCAGTCAAGTCATACTTAATTAATTTAGACTGTCCATACTCTACGCTTGCTTTAAGATATTTTAGATCTCAGTGAGCGACAAAGCACTTAACGTAGCCTATTCTGTTATAGCTTTTCTAATTTTAGCTCCAACTTGTTTACATCCTCTTTCCGAATTGTGGATATTATTGGCCCCCTGTTGATTCTAAATTCTAAATCTAGCCCCTGTTACCCGTAAATTCCAAATCTAGCCCCCGTTACCCGTAAATTCCAAATCTAGCCCCCCTCTCCTATGTAATGCCAGTCGGGACAGAACACCTAGGTGTCTGTGGTCGTGACAGCAAAGAAGCCACTGTGAGTAATCAGAGCAAGCATTTTCTAAAAATTTCATTTAAGTATATTTGTTGGAGGAATTTCTAAATATGTAAAATGAGCTCAAAAAATTATGAAATTTTTTGTGGAGCCTCCCGACACAGTGTCCTTGCTTTTGTAACAAAATTTAATTCGTTCTGATTTTTCTCTAAAATTTATTTAAGTGTACTATTTGTAGGAATTTTCTAATATAGAAAATTAGGTCCAAACATTATGATTTTTTTCAGGCTTTTTACACAGTGGACATGATTGTGTAATTTTTCCATAATTTTATATGTTCTAAAATTATCTCAAAAATTAAGGATTTAGGTCTCGAAAATTAAGACGAAAGATTTAGGAAATTAGGGTTTCATGATAATCCCCAAGGTCCTAGCGCTACAATTCCAGTTAATGTAGTTCCCAAGGTGCTAGATCCAATGGTAATTGACCGATGTCGATCTGCAAGTGTACTGCTGGGAAGTGCAGAAAATTAACAATTAAAGGGGTAGAGTACTATGTATGTCCTATACCAAAGTTAATATTTTTTAATTAATGTTCTTATCTTCATTTCTCTTAAAATGTTTTAGTAAATCATCATATGATTATGGTCAGTTACACTGTTTTGTTATTTACAAGATATTTTAGTTCTTGATAGCATAGTGTTTCTTCTTTTGTTTGTACTAGTCCTGAGAAAAGTTGTAAAAAAATCATGAGAAGCTTCAATTGATAATCTATTATATAATAAAAGCCGACGATGATGCATGATTAAATGCTCTCCTAAAAAAAAGAGAAATATGCTAAATATTCTGTTGTTCAAGGGTCAGGATCTGTTGTCGTGGAGGAATGACTGCATGGTGAGGTTTACTGCACGTGTTGCGAATAGTCTAACTGAAAACAAAACAAGCTTTTTTTTAATAAAAAAAATCCATTTTTAAAAAATATTTTAAAGATAACATCTCTTTAATTTTATTTTCAATTCCGATCCCTTCGGTCACGCCATGACCCATGGCGTGACCAAACTGTGCCGTCACGCTATAACACCATATACTGCAAGGAGCATGTAGCACACGACAAGATTCGGTTTAACACCGGTGTGACACCGCGAAGCGTCACACAACACCCTTTGCAGTGGAGGCGCGCGAGCGAATCAATCGGGAGTCGGGTCTAGAGATTCAACACGCCATAAAAGCGAGCACTACAGGCAAGGGGGGACAGCAGCGACGGGGTGACAGATGTGCTGAGGAGGGAGTGTCTCTTACCTATAATAGTCATGCGGTACTAAACTTCCCACATTCCAAGTCACATGAAATCATGAAACCATAATTTTCGAAACCTTTCGTCCTAATTTTTAGACTTAAACCCTTAATTTTTGAGATAATTTTAGAACATATAAAATTATGAAAAAAAATTACACAATCAAGTCCACTGTGTAAGGAGCCTGAAAAAAATCATAATGTTTGGACCTCATTTTCTATATTAGAAAATTCCTACAAATAGTACATTTAAATAAATTTTAGAGAAAAAATCAGAATGAATTAAATTTTGAAAACATTACACAAGCAAGGACATTGTGTCAGGAGGCTCCAAAAAAAAATCATAATTTTTTGAGCTAGTCTTATATATTTAAAAATTCCTTCAAAAAAATATACTTAAATGGATTTTTTTTTTTGTAAAATGTTGCTACTGATGGTTGCACTTGGCTTGTCTTTGTCCCGACTACAAAGACCTAGCTCCTGCTGTCCCCGACGGCATTACGTGGGAGAGGAGGGGCTAGATTTGAAATTTACGGGTAACAGGGGTTAGATTTGGAATTTAGGATCAATAGGGGGCCAATAATGTCCACGGTTCCCTCTTTCCCGCATTAATCTAGCTTGCAAGTAAACTTTCTCTAGAACTCAAAACATTGTAGATGTCGAACCTAAAAATCACTCCTACTCACAAGAGTATCTTGCAATAATATTGTTGCGCTTGGATTACCTCTAGAAGGAACTGAGCGGTGGTGATCTCCAGTCAAGTCATAGTTAACTAGTAGCCACCTGCGAGCATTTGCACGTCGAGAAAACATTGCGTGCATAACAAGCGGGTCCCACCTGGAAGTAGTGAAAAAAAGAAAGAACAAAAGGAAGAGAGCAAGGGAGGCGTTTCTGCTGGGAGGTGGCACCGGACGAGGGGCGCCGGGCAAGCCAACGGCGACAGACAATGACTCAAACATGTGACCATATAAAAAAGTAGTTGGACACACTGAAAGCTCTTAAATCTCCTACAATTCCCGAAGAAACAGGGTGCATCATTGGTAAGCACTCACCAAAAAAATATAAGATGGATGCTACTCAAACTCATCACCTATCTCCCAAACACAACGAAATAAGGACTGAATATCCGGAAAACAGGATTCCATGCCATAATGTAGTAGCAATAAATCCTAGATGGTAGGTAGCATAGGCATAGCATGGTCAAATGGCACCACCAAATAGTCATATACTGTGTAATAGTAAAATAGTAATGCTTTCAAACCATAAAGCATGCATTACCATGACGAAGTAAAACTATAAATGACAACCATAAAGCATGCATTAACAGATTTTATTTTTATTTTGTGATCTTAGATTTGATTGTTTTGCATCCCACATTATTCATTGCTTGCTTAATACATATTTGATGTGCCATTGCTAGGCCAATGGAGCATTCTATTCGATTGCTTGATATAGATTATTTCTTTTCAATGGATTAGATGGAAACTTCAGTGCGTTTCTAAGATCACAAAATGTTTTCATATATAATCAAAGGAAAAAAAAATGAAAATTTAGACGCTCATACAAATAAAAATAAAAAAAAAGGTTTGCCAGGCTCTTAACCAATAGCTCATACAAAAGATATTTAGCCCTCCCCTTTGAACACTACAACCAGAAAGTTGTACAAAAAAAAAAAAACAAATCTAGTATATATAACTATCCATGCCAAATTCATAAATGCAGTACATGTTTTACATTGCTTTTTTTCCCTTCACAGCCCAAATTAGACTTATCAAACAATATAAACAATTTGAGCATAAGAATGACAAGTTTGTGCATCTACTCACCTAACGGATGTATCTAAGAGGTTGCTTTACATTGGAGACACTACTACAAAACAGGCTATAGAAGACACCCCATCACAGACGGGTTAATTTGAATCCGTGCTCTGTTATCTGCATGGCGAGATTTGCTTTGCCGGTCTATCACGACGGTTCTTCCTAGTAACCGTCTGTGATATATGATTATCGCTGAGCGGTTTATATAAAGAACTGTCAGGAAATATCACGCACGATTCTATTTATGAACCGTCGTGATAATCCCCATATCACTGCACGGTTTATTAATAGAGCCGTCAGCGATATGTCACGACGATTTTGTATATAAACCGTCGTGATAATCTCGTATCACGCAGGCGGTTCATAAAAATCACCGTCGTGACATATCACGAGCGGTTTTATTTATAAACCGCTCGTGATATATGCCTATCACGAGCATTCATATTTGGAACCGTCGTGATATCCTCGCTATAAATACCTTGAGTACCCCTGCCCATTCCCATTTGAGCCGCCACCGGATAAAAACCCATCACACGCTGAGAGAGAGAGGGGAGGAGAAGGAGAGGAGAAAGGGAGGGAGAAGGAGAGGAGAAAGGGAAGGAGAAGAGAAAGAGAGGAGAAAGGGAGGAGAAGGAGAGGAGAAAGGGAGGGAGACAAAGAATCGGAATAGATCGATTTGGTATTTTCGTCGTGAGCTACGAGGTAACATTCTTTATAACCCAATCGAGATATGGTAGAATATGCTAAGCATCGCGTGTATAAGAGTCATGATGGGAGTAAACTTTTGTATCCGATGTAAGGAATAGAATAATATTTTTCATTTGGTAGTTGGAATAATATTAAAGTTTCGTGAGGAGGAAGGAAATGAGAGAGAGAGAGCGGTTGAGAGAGATTTTATTAATCTAATTTGACACTATATATTTTGTTACATGTGTAGCGTAGATGGACCAAACTGGATGTATGGTGTGAACCGTGTGAGTCAAGAGTACATTAATGGCGTGGTTGCTTTTAGAAGAGCCGCCGAGCAGGATATGTTGAAAAAGGGGATAAAATATATGTACTGTCCATGCATTGATTGCGATAATCTGAAGATGTTTACCAACTCGCGCAGTAGAAGCACACTTGATTCAAGGGTTTCAAAAAGGGTATACATGTTGGACCACCACGGTGAAGAGCGACAGGAAGTTAGTAATAACGACATCGCCGAGGAAGTCAACGATATGCCGGATGTCAACGATATGCCGGATGTAGACTGTGCTTTTGATGAGGATAGGTCACACGATGACAATCTGGATCAGATGCTACGCGATGCGTAAGAGAACTACGATGAGAGAGAGTTTTGTAAATTCGAGCGCTTAATGGAGGACTCGGTGAGACCTTTGTTCACGGCCGCAAGCCGGAATATACAAGGTTGTCAACCGTGATTGAAGCGCTTAAATTAAAAGCAAGCAATGGTTGGTCCGATAAGAGTTTCACGGCGTTGTTAGGTCTCCTAGCGGACATTCTTCCGAGGGAAACGTGTTGCCCAACACCACCTACCAAGCAAAGAAGGTTCTTTGTCCATTGGGAATGGAAGTAGAAAGAATACATGCATGTCCGAACGATTGTATCCTCTATCGTAAAGAGTATGCAGACATGCATGTATGTCCGTGTGCAAAGCATCCCGATACAAGCGCCGAATACTTCTAGGTTGAAGCAAGGACCTCCTGCTAAGATGTTGTGGTATCCGCTGTGATCCCACGTTTGAAGCGTTTATTTGCGAACTCAAAAGAGGCAAGATTGTGCGTTGGCACTTTGAGGACCGTAAGAAAGATGGAAAGCTAAGACACCTGCCGATTTCGCTCGGTGGAGAAACTTGATCGGAGGTTCAAGAGTTCGTGCTGAACCAAGGAACATAAGGTTAGGGTTGAGTACGATGGAATGAATCCTTTCGGTAACATGAGCAATGACATAGCACCCGGCCCGTGAATCTATGCATGTACAACCTTCCTCCTTGGTCTGTGTATGAAGCGGAAGTACATTTTGATGTCACTACTTATCCAAGGGCCAAACAACTGGGAATGATATTGATGTGTACCTAGCACCATTCTTGGAAGATCTTGTGACACCGTGGAACGAAGGGTGCAGTATGGGATGCGTAAACGAGAGAACTTCACTTACACGCCATGTTGTTCTGCACCATCAATGATTTTTCCGCCTGGGTAACTGTCGGGCTTCAAACAAAAGGAGCCAAAGCTTGTCCGCACCGCTTAGATGCTACAGAGTATATGGCTAAACAACTCACGCAAATCGTATACGCTGTCACCGTAGGTTCCTTCCCGAGAGTCACCCATAGGAAGATGAAGAAACAATTCGACGGAAATAAGGAGGACGGTTCACTCCAAGGGCTTTTAGAGGAAAGATGTCTATGATATGGTTAAGGATATCGATGTTGTGCTTGGGAAGGGACGTCAATTAAGAACCCGCCGAAGAACATCCGAAGAAGCGGTCAATTTTTGGGACTTGCCTTATTGGGAGCACTTAGAAGTTCGCCATCGCATCGGACGTCATGCATGTGGAGAAGAATGTATGTGATAGCTTGATTGGTCTCTTCTTCAACATTAGTGGCAAAACAAAGGATGGTGTTAACGCACGAGAGACTTGGTCGATATGAACATAAGGACCGAGTTAGCACCGCAAGAGAGCGACACAGATTTAACGTATTCTCCCACCGACTTGCTACACTCGCCCAAGGCCGAGAGATATGAAGCGTGCGGAGCTTGCATGGTGTGAAAGTCCCGTCTCGTTACTCGCTAACATTAAGAAACTTGTTTCTATGCAAGATTTGAAATTAATTGGTATGAAGTCGCATGATTGTCATGTGCGATGACACAAATGCTTCTCGTTGCAATTAGGAGTATCTTGCGAACAAGGTCCGAGTAGCAATCTTGAGGCTGTGTTATTTCTTCAACTCAATTGCTCGAAGGTCATCGATCCCCAAGGACTAGATGCTCTACAGCCGAGGTGGTGACGACTCTATGTCATCTTGAGATGTATTTCCCTCCGTCATTTTTCGATATCATGGTCCATCTCATTGTTCACCTTGTGAAAGAGATAAAGATATGCGGCCTGTGTTCCTACGTTATATGTACCCGCTCGAGAGGTACATGGGAATTCTCAAGTCCTACGTCGGAATCAATCTCGACCGAGGGCGACATCATCGAAGGTTATGCAACGAAGAGGTCATTGAGTTACGTGGTCGACTATATGGCTCTGTGGATCCGATAGGTGTGCCTCTTCTCGTCATGAGGGGAGACTTGATGGTATCGGGACCATCGGAAGAAAATCAATCACTCCCGATCCGATACATACGCTCAAGCCCATTTCATGGTCTTGCAACACATGACCAAGTGTCCCGCACATCGACGAGCACAAAGACATGGTACGCCAACAAAATCCAAACCGGTCGGAGGTTTGGATCATGAGAGCACAACCGTCGGTTCAACGGATGGTTAAAGGTGCGAATCAGCGGGAGGTCATCAAGTGATGATACATTGCTATGGTTGGCACAAGGGTCACAATTTACAATTGTCACATGGCAAGGATATGACATAAATGGGTACACATTTTATACGCATACGGGATAGGAAGAGCACGATCGAGCAGCGGTGTCCGCATAGATGCATTCGACTGATGGGCCGAGGAGCTCGTACTATGGGCAAATAGAGGAGATATGGGAGCTCGACTACGTGCTTTTCAAGATCCCCTATTTCGGTGCCGTTGGGTCCATCTCCCACAGTGAAGGTTGACAAGTACGGCGTCACTCACCGTGGACCTTGAACGTGTCGGATACAAAGACGAACCATTCGTCTTGGCTAATCAAGTTGTTCAAGTATTCTATGTAATCGGCGGCAAATAAGAAACGCCACGTAGTTCTTCATGGAAAAAGAAGGATTGTCGGAGTTGAGAATGTAGTGGGCGAGGAAGAATACAATCAATTTGACGAGTTGCCTCCTTTCGAGATGGCATCGCTCGACGAAGAACCCGATGAGGAAGCTAGCTATATGCGCGCCGATCATCATGAAGGGCTATATTTTCATTAAGATTTTAATCCATTGTAATTAATTTATTCTATAACATCATGTGTTATGGACTTGTAATCTCTCATATATTTTGATATTGATGTCAATGTGGGCGCTCATCGTAACCGACAATTGGTTTTGAAGTAAAATGTGTTATGAGCTTGTCTTCATATATACTTGTCACCGTGTTTTGTCATCTCTCATATATGTGGATATTGATGTGAATGTGGATGTTCATTGTAATTCATATATAGTTGTCACAAAGTTCATTGTATTTGATAATTGTTCGATCTATCACGACGGTTCTATAATATAACCGTCAGTGATAATGAATCACGAGCAGTTCTATTCTATAATAGAACCGTCGCGATATGAGATTATCTCGAGCGGTTCTATTTGATAACCGTCGTGATATCCCGACAAAACCAATACGTGATAAAGCTAATCACGCACGGTTTAATACACAAACCGCTACGTGATATGAGTTTATCGCGCACGGTTTAAATACCGCCGTCGTGATATGGAACGTATCACGAGCGGTTATTAGATAGAGCCGTTTATGATTACTTATCAAAGACGGTTTTAGTAAAGAACCGTCGTGATAGCCTCTTATAAGGTGGGAACCGCTAGGGTTTTCTCACTCGCCCTTCCTCTCCCGCACTCGAAGTTTATCGCGCGCCTTTGCCTCTCTAGGGCTCCCGCTCACCGCCGCCCGACCTCGACCTCGCGCCCGACCTCGCCGCCCGACACTCATCGCTCCGACCTCGGCGCCCGACTCGACGCCCGACCTCGGCGCCCACACCGCGCCCGACACCGCCGCCCGACCTCGCCGACGACACTAGGTTGTGCTCTTACTGTCACCTCCTCTCCTCGCACCTCCCTTGCTCGTGATGGGTCTGCTGATGCTCGTGATGGGCTCGTGATGGGTCCGACCTGCGGCGGCACACTAGGTTGTGCTCTTACTGCCACCTCCTCTCCTCGCACCTCCCTTGCTCGTGATGGGTTCCGATCATGCCTTGTTGATGCTGCGTGATGGGCTCTGTTGATGCTCGTGATGGTTCGATGATGCCTTGTTCATGCTCGTGATGATCTCTGCTGATGCTCTGTGATGGGTTTGATGCTCGTGATGGGTTCGATGATGCCTTGTTGATGCTCGTGATGTAGTCAAAATATGAAATCATATAGATATTTACAAACGCACTTGAGCTCTTGTACTCTTTGTTTTGCAGTTATAGCGAATTAAGATCGACTTGTATGTTTTCTGTGATGATAGCCAAATCAAATCAAATAGATGATTAGAAACAGGACTTGAGCTTAAGCATATTTTTATTCTCAATCATTAATTAGGCTTATTGTTGATATAAATTTGTGAATTATTCAAGATATATGATTAGATGTTCTGTTTATAGAATGCTTTATGTGTTGTAGTTTGAGCTCAAGATCTGCTTTGTAATTATCTAAATTGATTGGTGAAGAGATTTTGACAGAGGACTAAGATTGCAAAGACTATGTCTTATGCAATTTGTCAATCGAGAGCAATTTGTCAAAAAAATGCATTTGAGGGTTCGTTTTGATTGCCATGGCATCTTAACCGCAAATGTATGTGATCTTTGAGGGTTCATTTAACCGCAATTGCCTCGTGATCTTTCTCGTAATAGCTTATGTGTTTAGTCGCTCAATTATGCTCATTTGAGGATGCAACATTGTGCCCATACATTAATATTAATTGTTTTCATGGAGAAATCACGCTGTTAGGAAGCAATGTGGTGTCGGTGTGTTGAATTTTTATCAATAGGTGACCTCTTTTGTTGTCTGCTTGCAAAGCATCTAGTTGTTGAACATTGCTTTAGGGTCTTTGTTGAGTTATTACACTAGATCATTCCATTGTTTGCATTAATAAGAAAAGAGTGCTCACCACATCTTTGGTATCAATCGGTTTGTTTTCTTGTGTTTAACCTCGCCCTCGCCCGGTAGTAATATATCTCAAACTAAATATATAGATAGCAAGTAAGCGAGATGGCAGAGGCACCATCTTCCCGCACGTCGACGCCGCAGATTGGCAGAGGCACCATTTTCCCACTCACGCCGACGCCGCAATGACAATGACACGAAGCGAGATGGCGAGGAGAATCGAAGATGCCTGTGGGCCGACCGGTCATCACGAGGTTAGTCGGCTTGGGGTCCCTCTGGCGCCCCAAGAGCTCGCGAGATTCCTGACCATGCGGATACTTGCAAGGAAACGGGTCCCCATCACCACACCAAGGTGGAAGGATTCGACGAAGAAGCGAGAGGCGCTACGTGGGACGTAACTATTACAAAAGTTCACTATCCCGCAAGCGCATATGGCACGCGTGGAACGGACGGCGATGCTCACGATCGATAAATCGTGGAGGTCGCTCAAGAGCATTCTTGTCACGGCACGCGTGAACACGGGTCGACGCCTTCATGTAATCTGATTCTTGACGCAGAAACATGGGACTCCTTTGTTGCTATGAAGACGACGCCGAATTTAACGAGCAAAGTGCGGCACACAAAGCTCTCCGACATACTAAACACTCATCCGCATGCACTTGCACCGCCGGATACGCAGAAAATATGATGAATGGCGGCGCGAGGACAACGCGCTTCCCGATGTCACGCACCGCTGCTCCTAGCTCCGGTTAAGCGAGGCAAAAGTCTCGTCTTCGGAAGCATCTCTTTCACAAACCCTACAGACGAGGAAGTGTCTCAACGTTTGGTAAGTATGTCGAACTACCTAGTTAATAACTCCATATATAACTTCATAGTATCTATAATAACATGATGACTTCTTGCAGGCGTGAATTGTCCGCCCAAACTTCCCAAGGCTCCTTCCATGTAGACAGGAGAAGGATATACTCTCATTACGGAAACAAGGAACACCGGGAACGCACGCGAGGTCTTGGGGTTACCGCACTCATGGAGTCATGGATTCGCAGATCATCACCGCACGCATGAGGAGTAGGAAGAGATCTAAGGCGAGCGTGAGGACCGGTTCGCATGGATGATTGAACATTTTGAAGGAAAGGCGCGGCATTGCAGATCAATTGAATCAACTCCTCACCGGCAGCGATGCGCAAGCCGCTCGTTAATTTGGGAGCCACCCGCCGACATCGGAGTAGCGTCGGCGCCCACGCATACTCGGACATGACGATGTCCACCACCGATAGACGAGATCAAGGTAATGTACATGTATGGAATGCGGCAAAGATAGACCTATAGGACACTTTAGCTAATTGCGTATCGCTTTGTAGGAGCCGACGGCCGCAAGCTCAGAGTGAGGTTAGTTGGGTCCATTTCTATTGAGGCGCGCGGGGATGGTGCATCCATACTGAAGGGGCAAGGCAAAGACGGTGTCCAGGTGGCGCAGGTTACGCCGTGGTGGAGGTGGACATGGTACATGAACATTTCATGGTCAGCCTACCGAGATTCGCCGAATGAAGAGATCACAACACTAGGGGATGCCGTGTACGCTTTATCCAAATGGCCCAAGAAGGACATCGCCCTGACCAGCGAAGGTCGCGATCTCAACACGACCATTCCTCTCCAACGGGACCTCCATGACTCCACCTCATATTTCGCCTCGTAAGGCCACCTTTCGGTTCCTTGGAGAAGACATCGAAGGAACAAGAAAAGCGTGTCACCATGATCGGGTCCCGAGTCGCCTCGCAAGAAGACGCCGCCAATGCTTAAGACCAAATCGGCGCGCCTCAAGTCCAAGCAAGTCGAATATCCGCAAGTACATCCTCGGAAAACCGCTGTGCTCCCCGCAGATTAGGGCGTGGCCGATATGCTTGTCGCTTTGCATGCCCGGTACTTGGATAGGACCCAAAAGGAGGGTGCGATCATCGAATCACCGCGATACGAGGATAAGCATTTCTTCAACGGACGAACCACTTCGCCGTGGGCTTCAACGACCTATATGACCTATTCAACCTCGTTGGCCTTGACGCCGCTTCTACGATGTTGGACACCGTAAGTGCATACAATCAAGTTCTACATTCACGTAATACCGATAAATATCACAACTCATTTCTTATGTGCAGATACATGATGAAAAATATCCGGTCGAAAGAACCGTGGGTTTCTCGACCACATGTGGTATCATTGCAAACCATCCAAATGCAGACTCGCCCTTCGTCGAGAAATACATAACACGTGCATTGCTTCGTCCAGAACACGAAGTACATCGTGGTGCCCTACAACCGTGGGTAAGTGTCACTACTTGCTCTACTTTATACGCAAAGACGAACTCGTGTTTAATGACTATAGTGACATACATGAGTAGGTACCATCGATCCTTTTAGTCATCATACCAAAGAGGAACCATGTGATATACCTTGATTCCTAATCCGCAACAACCACGACTTTCAAAGATTCTAGGAGGAATACTCATGTGTATGCTCATTTCCTTCATACATAACTCTATTTTAGTCTTCATTAGTTTGAAATGGTCGAGGATAAATTTTGGAATCATGTAGGTCATTCATCGACTATGTTGCCAACAAAGGAATATACGATGGAAAGAGCGCCTAACTAACACACAGACAAAATTTCCAGACACGCTATAATACGATAATCCTATATCATACTTCATAATAACGCATCTCGAACGATATATGTAATTCTATTTTTGCAAAGGTCGCCAAGAAAAAATGATGAGTTATGTGCACCCACGTTTGCCATCATATGGACCAAATCATTAGAGCTAGGAAGAAGGATCCCGAGGTTTGTGAATCTCTAAATAATTATTTTCTAATTATAAAATTAAATATATATGCATAACACTTTACTCTTGCTAGCTTATTGTGGTTTGAATATAGAATTAGATGGACTCGTTGATAATGAGATCGGGATATTCGAGGAAGCTCATGGCTTTATCATATCGTAGATAATTAAGGACACCGAGAATTTCACTCACTGCCGATCGAGCGCATCACCCGCTAGGCACTTCTCAACCACCGCAAACAATTTACTCAATTGTAATCCAATTTATTTTGTAACAATACTTGAACAAATGTGATCTTTTGTAATTTATTTTGAGTAATGATCGATTCAGCTTTGTCGACAATTGATTATCCGTGATGTATCTTTTTTTGTATGCTTGTTTTCAGAGGGCATGGCTAGCAATTCCCGAGGCTAGCAAAAATCGTGAAAATGTAGTTAGTTTAATGAACTATCACGAGCGGTTTTTATAAAAACAATGCGGAAGACAGAGTATCGCGACGGTTATAAGAAAAACGCCTCGGAACTCAAAGTATCACGACGGTTCTAAGTAAAAACGCCTCGTGAACTCTCGAGTATAACGAGCGGTTTTAACAACGAACCGTCGTGATAAGCCGATTTCACGCACGTTGTAAATAATCGATGCGGAACACGAGTATCACGACGGTTTTTAAATATAACCGCTCGTGATATTTCGACTTCGCGACGCTTGTGACCATAACCGCTCGTGATACTCTTCTTCGCGAGCGTTGTTGATAAAACCGTCGTGATATTCATATCACGACGGTTTCATCGACCGCTGTGATAACCACCGTTATCACGCATCTATTTTTCCGCACGGTTCAAAACCGTCGCGATGACGATTCCGAACCGTCTGTGATGGCTTTTTCTGTAGTAGTGAGACATCATAGATGAATTCTGCCATGGCTTGAGACTCTCTCTCCATCGGTTCACCAACATTCTCCTGCACCACTGAACAACAAAATTCACCCAATCAGGAAAAATAAAACACTCACTGAAGAAATGAGGAACTAAGCAGGAGGAAGAGAGGAACAGACCAGCGATGCTAGTAACCCCCTTTTATGTCAAGCCGATCAGCTTATTCCTTTTTCCTATATGCTCTGAGATCTCTTCAAACCCTACCTTTGTAGCATATTCATGGACATTATCTCTATCTGCCTATGTCAAAACAAAAAGGCCATACATTTGTTCTCGAGCTGCAGCTCATAAAGATAAATGCCCAGAGCATTACCAAAGCCACCATCACCCTCATCATCAAGAAATTGAAGCCATCATCACAGACCAAGCCCAAGACCGTGCCAATTCCCCCATCATGCATATCAATCAACCCACATCAGGAATGAATCAACAAGAAACAGAATCTAAATCAAGCACACATCAATAACCGAAATAAAAGAAAGAGGGGGAAAACCGGCCAGGCCGAGCCGCATCAAGCACACTACAGTAGGTGCGGGCTGAGCTAGAGAACGGGCGCATAGGCGCACGAACACGGATGCACGGGCCGCACAGGGCGCTAGCGAGACAGAGGTGCGGGGAGAAGCACTGGCGGGCCAAAAGCCTAGAGGAGGAGCCGTGCGGGAGGGCCATGGCCACAGGGGGTGCAGGACGCGGGCGGCGACGGGCTAGCGAGCCGGAGGTGGCGGTGCCGGGCCACCATGGAGCAGCAAGAGGCGGCGGCGCCTTGAGCTTCAGCCAAAAGAAGGAATCACCGGGGGGAGAGAAGAGATGGGGAGATGAGGAAGAATGGGGAAAAGCAATAGGAAGCCAAGAGGAAGAAGGAAACTCAGGCACGCCGAACAAAAAAAAATATCGGACGGCGATGACTGGGCACGTGCTGGATCGGACTGGCAAGGGGAATTGGGGTGATGTGGCCTGAGTCTTCTCGCCCCAAAGCTCCTAGGATTTAACCGGTAGGATTAACTCAGCCTGTCAACACTCTAAGCCTCTTTACGATATTTTGATCTCAAATGAGCGACAAAGCATGTGACTACGTGAACCATCTGCCCAGTCAGATGCTTCAAGTTCAAGTATTTTTCTTGTTAAATTAGTAATTTATTTGGAATGATGCAAGTGAAATTAATTGCATGCCCAACAGATCGCTTGATAGTTTTTTTTTTGCGAGGACGGTCTTTGTTATTTGCATCTGATCTCTCTCTCTTAGTTTAATAAATTAGTGCTCACTTCATCAGTAGTTCACACGGTGATAAGATGACATGGCTACGCAATGGGCCTGTTTGGAACGGTCGTAGCTTTTCTGAAAAGCAGCTTTCGGCTGGGCTACAGGGCTAAATGGTTGCAGGGCTAAACGATTGTACTAAAGAGATTTGGTATTTGGATGTCTGGCTTTTGGTAGGCTGACTGCAGCTTCTGAGACAGGGAATGTCTGAAATGCCCTTGAGGCAAGTAATAGCTTGTTTAATGTCATTTAACGGCAAGTAACGCAATTGATGGCAATTAACGACAACTAACGTCAATTAACGACAACTAACGATAATTAACAACAATTAACGACAACTAATGCAATTGACTATAATTAACGCAATTGACTGCAATTAATGACGACTACAGTAATTAACGCAATTGACTACAATTAACAACGCCTACCGCAATTAACGTAATAAATCACAATTAACAACAATTATTACAATAAACAATTATTATATAAATAATCACGATAAACAATTATTACACAATTAATTAATTTATGCATTTGTATCCACAACAAACAATTATTACACAATTAATTAATTTATGCATTTGTATCCACAACAAACATGTTACTTTCTCAATATTTGTGCAATTTGTACAATTGGAAATTATTAAAGAATTAATATTGGAGAATGTAACTCGAGGTGCACCACATTGCAATTCTTACTTCGAAGAAAATAATTTTATTGCTTTGCAATATTCATAGGTACAATCGAAATATTAGAGTACACCAGAAATAGGAAAAAATGTACAAATTACAATATGAAAAGAGATAAATTTTAACTACAACATTTATTCCTATAAATGTGCATATCTCCTTCCATTTAAAGAAATCATCCATTGATATTTCCAACCTACAGTCACAGAAGATAATAGAGCAATGGGGTAGTACCAAAAAAAAATAGTCATGTATACATAACGTGTCAGCTATCGTTCAAATATACTGTGATTTGCCACCCCCATAATTTTTCATCATTAATAGTCTTATGAATAAAATAACCAAGAGACAATGAAAATTCAAATCTGCACATAGTTCTATATGAAATCAAAGAGCTGTATTTCAACTGTTCAATATCTGTACGTATCTCTACTACTTAAAAATACGAGTTGGTGACGGTCCGTCCTCCTTCGTACGACATGAGCCGTTAGATTCGTCCTCTTTTATGCGTCGTGAGCCATTGGATCTAGGTCGTCTTTCTCGGTTTCTCCGTGCGCACGGTTGGTCGAGCAACTCCCGGTCTCCCATCACTCCTATCTCCCATCTCCCATTGAAACCGTCACCCCACTTTACCTCTCTCTTCGCCTCCGCCTACTCGCCCTCGACGCCCCGGCCTGGCACCCGCCAAGCCCGCCGCGCCGCCGCTATCCGTGGCGCGGGCGGATCGGGGCCGCCGCGTGTACTCGCCGCGAGACTTCCCGAGGGAGGCGCGGCGCTGGCGCGCGCGGGACAACGCCCGCTGGCCGCTGGCAGGGCCCCACCGCGATGGCGTCGCTCGCCGCTGGCGCGCGCTTCTTGGACGACCGCGACCGGCGCCGCTGCCCCCATCTCACCGCCGAGGAGCTCGCCGGTCGCCGCCGCGCGCGCTCTCACGATCGCGCCGCGCCTCCTGTGTCGCCACAAGGCGAAGACGACTCCCTCGAGCTCTAGCTCGTCTCCCCGGCCCGCCACGGGTGGCACCACCACCAGACGCTTCCTCCCATCTCCCCACGCGCGCGGTCTCGGGAACAACTGGGAATTTGTCGTGACACGATTGGGGTTTCTATGGGTGCAGCATAATACAAAGGGACGCCGAGTCGAGGGTCACCTCGCTGGTGTGGGGACGAGCGCGCGAGGGGCCTACCGCTCTCATGCATGGCCGACGGTCCTGCAGGCCGAGTGGGTTCTCTTCTACCTACGGCAAAAGGTGCCTCGCTCGTGCTTACGCATTTCATTTTCTATGTAAACTTGATTTGGGGATTGTGAATTTTGTATGTACGAATTATTTGGGACACATCGTAATTGATGTCGAAGGTGTTGTTAATGTGTAGTATCGAAGCTAAACTTGTCATTTTTGTGCATAGTCGGTTGTAAGTATGTGGTCAGTAGCAAAATGTTGGGTCTTACATATTGGGTGTAGAGAATGCAATAGGCTAAGAGTGCATCTCACCTAAATTCCAATTGTCTGTTTGGCTCGGATGTTTGCTCGGGTTTATTTATATCTTTTATTCCTTTGCTATCCGATAGCTATTTAAGTTCATAGATATAATGATCATTTGTTTGCCATTCGCTTTGTAGTATGTACCGATCTCGCTGGTGTACCACTTAGCTGATGGCTATGGAGCCTTCAGATCCTATAAATTCCGAAAATAAAGGCTCAGATTTGCCGCTAATGGCCGCAAATCATAATGGCCGACCGACTGACTCAAAGTTACATCGATGATGATGACATCTCCGATGATGAAGATGATTCGCAAGACAAACTCTTCCTATCATGTTAATGAATTTCACTTTGGCCCCGCCTGATGATGGTTTCAGACGCTTGTATAATGTACCCGAACCGTGCATTGACTTACTATAGATCTCTCCCAAGAGTAAGCTGTATGTCTTGTATATCTTTCATCTCCCGATTATGTTGACAAGAATTTCAACTCTCGTAATTTTGTTTTCGCCTCAGACAGCCGAATTTTGAGTGTCACATGGAGTAATAATGCGAAATTAATATTTTCGTGAAGCAAATGATGGGTACGTAACATTCCTAATCGTGTAAATTGCCTTTCTCGACGGATTGTATCATTCTTTCCATGCATACCGCAATCAAACTGCTCAACATCTTTCTTTTGTGTTTAAAAAAATCGAGCTATGGGTCATCAATTTTTTTATCTAAAAGCAATCTTCATCTTGACATTTTTATGATAATGTTTTGTACCGCTGCATACGCTTGATTAGATGTCGATTCAACATCTTTCCATGAAAAGTATCGATTACCACCGGATTGGGGTGGTGCTTGTAGAATGAGATTGGGGAATCACCACACACCTGGGCAGTGGGGTGCCTTTCATATATAGCCATGTACAGTGCAGTGTACATTAGTAATTATCCTAATACCCACCCGCGCAAAGAAGCAGAGGATCACTGGACGCACTGCATCGTCCGAAATCACTAAACAATCGATGAGTGGAGACCCTTGGTCATAATATCCGCGAACGGTGTGTCGAGGAACATGGAGCACTCGAACTCGCCCCAATGCAACCTTCTCGCGACGGCGGATGTCGATCTCGATATGCTTCGTGCGACGATGATGGATCGGATTGGCCGTCATAGACGGATCGACGCTGTCGCAGAAACGACCGCCGCGACGAGACGAGATGTGCGCTCAAGAAGTCGCCGCGAACAACAAAGATTCGGCCACGACATGAGCCACAAAGACGATACCGCCTTCGCTACCGAGCGGAGACCGTGGTTTGGCGCTTGACGATCAGAAACCAAGTTGTCGCCGAGGAAGAAGCGTGGCCGAGGTAGAGTGGCGCGTGTCGGGCAGCCCGCCGGGGCAGACGGAGTAGGCGATGATTCGTTGACGGCGCCGACGCCGAGGTGTAGACCAGCAGTAAAGTGAACCCTTGACGCATCGCAGATGCGCGCGATCATCGCGAGGTGCGGCTCGGGGATCATGCATGAACAAGCGCACTTGTTGACGCATAGGCCGACGGCCGTGTCGTGGTCGCATCGAGTGCACCGAGGCTCCGTGTATCGCAGGTCGCCACGGAGCGCCGTCGGTGGTCGGCGCCTTGTCCGCATCGGCCGCCGCTGGTCGGGTGGCACTTTGACATGCCAAGACATGGAGGAGGTCGACAAACAGATCGTGCCGCGGACCAAAATAGCCCGCATCGCCACGCGCACGCAGATCCCGGAAAGTGGTGCAGTCGCCGAGGTCCGCTGGCGAACTCCGAGTGGAGGCGCGCGATGATGTGTCAAGTAGCGCGGTGACGATGCCGTGAGGATGATGTCGCCGACGCATGTAGCAGGTGTAGGCGACGCTATCTCCATCTTTGTAAACAAAGAGATGCATCGACTTGGTCGCAGAAGCCGGCGCGGCTGCATGTACGAGGCGGCTACCGTTCCACGCCCCGGAGCCCGCTTGAGCCCGCATAGGACTTCGCAGAAGACGTATATAATCGGGGTTGGCGGAGTCGATGAAGCCCGACGGCCGCGATGGCAGACGGCTTCTCCTGTGTGACCATGGAGGAAGGCGTTCTTCACATCGAGCCGGTGAATGCCGTGCACGCGAGGTGGATGGCGCGAGGACGGCGATCGTCGCGGTTTGACAACCGGCCGAACGCCTCGTCCGTAGTCGACGCCCCGCTGGGAGAATCTCGACGACCCAATGAGCCTTGTGCCGCGCAGGAGCCGCCGGAGGGAACTTGTGCTTGTATGACCACTTCGCCGGGTGACGGCGTTAGCACGGCGGTCGAGGGACGAGGCGCTGTGTCGTTGTCCATGAGAGCCTTGTACCTCCGCCATCGCAGCGCGCCAATCGGGTCGGCCTGGCCGCGGGGAGTTCACCGGACGGCGAGGCCGCCGTGGCGGAGAGGTTGAGGCGGTGGACGTGGACGACCGCCGGCCTCGAGATCGCGCCGTGCGGCGGTGGCGGTGGCGCCGAGCGCCACGGTGTCGTGGGCACCGAGGCACGGGCCGGCGGCGCGCCGCTGGTAGACGATGGGACGCCGCTCGCAGCGGAGCGACCACGCGTGTCGGGGACACGGCGCGGGGCGGCGGCGCTGGCCGGTAGACGATGGGACGCCCGCCGCAGCGAGCGGCGGCTGGGCGCCGACTAGTCGCCCGGCCGCAGTGCAGGGACCGAGATGATGGCCGGTCCGAGGTCCGGCCGCCAACCGCGCCGACGAGGAGCAACCGAGGCAAGACGCCGCCGCCAACGCCAAGAGGCGGAGCTCCGTCGTTGAAGATAGTCCCCGCATCAAAAATTCAGGTGAAGACGCATGCAGGCCGCCGAGGGTGCCGAGGCGAACGGGAACACGTGCACTCATCAAGACAACATGACGTGAGATAATAATGCAACGGCCGACATATCCAGCAACAGATCCTTGTGGGAGGAGGGGTAACCAAGAAACACGCATGGAGTCGAACGAGGGAGAGCTTGTGAGGTGTCGTGGCACTAAGGTTCTGATAACGAGGCACCGAACACACTGAGGGATGAATAATCCGGGAGTTTGTGGTGCAGAGCCGTAGGGGATACTCGTGATGCAGAGGAGGACGGCGCCGCTAAGCACATATGTGGCAGAAGCGTGGCTTCGACCCAAGATGGTGGAGGCATGGATGCATGAATCAACAGGTGCTGATGGTGTTGTTTATAGTGCGGCGAGGCGTCACTTTGCCGCTTTAGGAAGCAGGTGTACGGACACGAAAAACGAAGGCAATACCGCGACTAGTAAGGAAGGTAGTGATGGCATTGTTGACGAATTCGTGCCGTCATATCGCTTGGAAGCATTTGGGCAAAACGCCGAACCGTGTAGGCAAAAGCTACAAAATCGATAATATGATGTCAGACATCGATTTATGGCGAAAGGAACGATCAAAGAAAATGAGAGTAATCACTGGCAACACAAGATAATATTTATAGTTAAGCGCTTAAGAACCGAGATGTCCAAACATCACAAAGAAGTAAAGCAAAAGGAGTAGTAGTGTGCACGAGAACTACTAAAGGGGTGTCGCGTGGTGCTTGCCGTCGCATGTGCATGACACAAGGACCGCAGATTTTTATTACAAGCTATGACCGACATGTGTTGTAGTTTGGCGAGGGCGGAAGGACCGGGTGGCTAAGGCGATGATGCCACAGGTGGACGAGGTGGCGAGGCCGCAAATCGTGGACGTGGACGGCTGAATGGTGTAGAGGTCCCGCGCTATTGCAATAAAAATCACGCGCCCGTCCGTGGATCTCAACAAAAAACCCAAAGCGCCAAACTCAATAGAACACCGACATCACGGTAAAGTGGCGAACAGATGCAAGTTGCGCACTAGGGCGGGAGCAATGAGGATGTTGCCGAGGTGAAAGTCGCTGCAAGAATCGTAAGGTGGATGTGCCACGACGTGAAATGGGGATGGTGCCGCCGCTGTTTCACGGTGATGAAAGAATTGTATTGAGGTAGGCGGAGAGCAGATACCATCCGATGACGACATGTGAGCAAAGGGCGCCGTGTCGAGGACTCAATTGTTGGCGCTCAAGCGCCATTTGGTTCGGTGGCGTGACGGACCGATCGATCCTATCCGCCGCGCCGCCGCGCGCGGCGCCGGGCGGCGAGATCGGCGTGGCGCCGAATCGGTGGGCGCAAAGCGTGTGCGCTGCGGTGCGCGCCAGATGCCGGCCGTGAAGGACGCCACGGCCGCCGCGCGCGCGTCGCGGGGTCGCCATTATCGCCGCATCGCGCTTCACTGAGTGAAGCACATCCAGGGGCCGGCCGGCGGGTGCCGCCGCGTTGCCGCCGCTCGGTAGTTGCCGCGCCGCGCCGCTTTCTTCCGACACGGTTGCCCGGCCCGCGACCGCCGCCGCTTTGGCGCCGGATCGACCGCTGTTGAGCCGCCGCCATCGTGGCCGTGGACCGCCGCCGGTGCTCGCCGTAGCCGGGCGTGGCATGCCACCGCAGGCGAGGTGCCGCGTGAAGCGCATTCTCTGCGACGACCTTGGCTTGGCGCAGACGGAGTTCCTTCGTAACCGCCGCGCGTGGCGGTTAGGTAGCGGATCGGAGTCGGCGTTGTTGTCGAGGTGCCGAGAAGCGAGGTTGAGGCCGCGCAGCGAAAGTTGAGGACGAGCCGCGAGTCGAGGACGGCGAGCTAACGCCACGCAACGCCGGCGCGGTGGCCTTCATCTTCCGCGCAAGATTCAATGGAGAGAGTGCTCCGCGCCATGGAATGGAACTCGTGGTCGAGGAAGACGCGCGGAAGCCTTGTTCGCTCGAAGAGGGCTTCGATGGCGACCCAAAGCCGGGCGCGATGCAGTCGCAGCGCGAGGGCGCAGGCTAAGGACGCCGCCCGCGACGGAGCCGAGTAGCCACCGTGGACGCAGGAGTCGGCGATCGCCATCGAGCATCCTGTGGCGTGCCGCGACGGAGCCGCCGACGTGCAGCGTAGCCCGAACTTGCCGCATGGAGAGGAAGAACGAGACCAGCCGTTGAAGTTGGGACGCTTCAACTCCGTGGTCACCGGACGCGGCGACTTGACGGCGATCGCCGCGTAGGGGCGACGTAAGATGGGCGGCGCGACGCCCGATCCGGTGGAGGCTGCGGTAGCACTTGATGACGAGGAGGACGCCGCCATGGCGTGGTGGGGAGGAGGTGCGCGGGGTTGGGGCACCGGCAGGTGGCAGAGGGAGAGGCGGCCGGGTTGGGGCACCGGCGCGCAGAGTGAGGCAACAGCAGGTGGCGCAGGGGAGAGGTGCGGCGGGGCAGGTGGAGGTTGACCAGTGGGGTTGAGGCGCCGGGAGGAGGTTGGAGGTGGCAGCATGGTGGCGGTGGCTGGCCGGGTGAGAGGTGGTTAGGTGCGTAGGGTGCACCGGAGTTGAGGAGGGTGGCGGAGGTGGTTGGGTGCGGCCGAATGGGGGTGGCACTGGTCTGGTTGTGGTTAGGTGCGCGGGAGTTGAGGGGAGGGTGGCGCCGGTGGTTGGGTGCGCCAGGATTTGGGGGGGTGGCCGGCAGAGGAGGCGGCCGGTTGGGGCTGGCCTACAGCAGAGGAGGCAGGGGAAGGCACCGGCAGGCTGGGTGGCCACGAGGGAGTGGCAGCCGGGAGGGGAGGGGAGGAGGCGGCCGGGGTTGGGGTGGCCTGTGGGGGCGGACGCTACCGGGAGCAACGGGAGGGCCGGGAGGATTGGCCGGGAGTAAGGGAGAGGTGGGCTAGAGTTAGGTGGCCCAGATTTGCTCTGATACCATGTAGAATGAGATTGGGGGAATCACCACACACCCAAGTGGGGGGGGGTGCCTTTCATATATATAGCCATGTACAGGTACAGGGGTACATTAGTAATTATCCTAATAGTGCTGAACTTTGTATATGGCCATTGCTGTTTCTGAGGTGAGATAAAGTAGATTCTTTCTCAAATGCCCCCCACCCCCCAAAACCAATTCGGTAGTGCTGATTATTGTTAACAACATTTCATCATTGGCCCATGAGATGAGAATCATGAGATATCCTGGCGGGGACTGCACCTCTAATATATGGATCTAAGGTCTCAAAGCATTTGGCATACAAGCAGCTGGATATCCATGGTGTTGTGTTCACTGTAACTAAGATGGTTTCCCTGCAGTGTTGTGTGTAATATTGTAATGTCAGTGGGAATAAGTTCCATATAGAACCTCTAACATTGGCTCTATGAGAGCTTGAATTTTAATAAGAGATGTCTCCAACGCTGAAATTTCTGATACTGTAAGACCATAAATCATCTGCTTAAAATTTTCTAATACGTTCTGTTGAAATATCTATGTAGCATTTGGGTTACAATAATCTGCAATGATCTACTGCACTGAAATGGACATTACGTGAAAAGAAGTTTGAGCAATGAATCAAGTCCGAATATAAGAGGTAATCACAATTTATGTCTATCGATATCTGTTTGAGCTACTTATGCTGTATGGTCATGTCAATGGAACATTGGAACTTATTTTTGCAGCAACTTGGTTGGAATTTTAAAGTTTATTTGGAACTTCCATCAACCATGGCACCTATGTAGGAGCATTTTTTTCCTCACTCATCTCAACTAAATGGATTTATTCCTTCTTGATTTAATCATGTTTTTTTTTCATTTCTTTGCTGATCAATTATATATGCATAATTCAAGGGCTAGACAGCTAGACTATGCAAAAAAAAGACGTACACCTATCTCTTCTGATAAAGGTGGGATCTTTAGTTGAGAATTGTTAAAATTCTAGCATTGTGCGTGTGTATGTTCAATTCCAATTTTTTACTCAGTAGTTGCTGCAGATGACACAATAACTTGAACAAAAGTGCAAGAAAGGCGGGGTCCTGGCCTCCTGGGAAGATGGCGCACAATTGTGTGAGAGATGAGTTCTCATGTGTTCTAGGCTTTAGCCATAATTGTTGGGTCTTAGAAGTGAACTTGCTTGAAATTACAGACAGCATCAAATACTTATGTTTGTTTAATCAAAATTTAGACGTTGGGCATTGTGTGTTGGGTACTTTCTTGGTGAACACTTGGAACATATAATTGATTGTGAACTGGAGTTTAGCAAGTATGCAGAATGAAACTTATCCCAAAAAGACTCAGGCATGTCTACCCTTATAGGTAGTTGTTAACCTTTTATGAGTTGTCCAGTGTTCTAGACAGATGAAGGGTGGTAAATGTTAGTACTATGTTGAATGGAATGTTAGAGTTAGCTTAACACTTCACTCAATTGGCCTACAATATGTTGCAGTGGTAATTGTTATTGTACTTTCAACCATGCAGCTTTGTTTAGTGTGGTAAATTGTCATAGCAATAGCGGATTTTAATGGTCAAATAGTTTGGATACAGGTTTCTTGCAGTGGTCGGGTAAGGCAAAGAGGCTCAATTTGGCTATGAGCGGTGTGACACAAGGAAAACGATGTAGGCCTGAGGTGGTGGCAGACTGGTAGGGTCGTGGGTGTAAAACATAGACTGAGCTTGGTCATGGACATGAAGGCATATTGTGGGTGTAAAACATAGACGGTTGACAACTCGACATGCTAGAATTATGATTTTTTTTAATCCATAGCAAAGCACGGGCATTAGATTAGTAATGCAATATTTTGGGGAACATAGGAGAGAACCCTTATCACGATCAAGCAGGTCTTTTTGACTCTTCCTTCAAGACATGCACCTCGGCATCAATGTTGCTCAATTTTACAAACCTCGACATCATCGACTAAAAGGATCTTTGAGTGAAAGTAGAAAGTTGAATACTACACACCTGAACAGTCTGCTCGTTTGTTTTCGAATGAGTGTCGAACCTCTTCAAAATTAATCCATCAGTCCATTTCTTTTTGTGCAAATTCAGCCACATTTTTTCCTCAAGCTCATTTTTGCGGTAATTGATTGCAATGGAGTAGTAGTGTCTGTTGAGTCCGTGAATAAGAGCCTGACAGTGCAGAGATGGTTTAATAATCCATAAGAAAGGAACATAACAAAAGTTCATTAGCTCCAAGTTAATTAGTACTTTACCTGAATAGATGGCTTATTTAGGTGCCCAACATTCGATGTTGTCTGTCGTGGCTCCTGGCCAAGCATCATGGTCTGAGGATTAATGAGACGAAATGCATCAATGACAACCTTCCCCTTGACACTCTGGATGGGGTCTATGACAACAGCCACTGCCCTGGGATTTAAAGCTTCGAAACTCTGCATGTTCAGTTTTCAAGATGTTAGACACGGTTTTATTACTTCTCATATGCATACTACATAAAAGTAATCGGCAATAGTTTTTACTTTTTGCGTCAAATTAGGCTTTGGTGCTTTGCAGACTTAACTCAGCACCACATAGTATTCTAGGATTTATTTTACAATCCTACTCCAGATCAGGCATATACAAAGAGCTATCACACATTCACACCAAATACATATCTGTCCGAACAAGTTAATGAACAGAAACTCCAGTTAGTTAAGAACCATGATCAGCCCATGTCAAGAGCAGTGAATAACCTTGCAGACAACAGGACTGACCTAAACTAGTATAGCAAACATAAGGCAATAGAAACCAAACTTATGCTACCATACTCTTTCCATCTGAATGATTATATTATTTTAGTATAAGAACTACAAATACTTGATGAATTGGCATGCAGTTCAGTGGGACTACAACAAATACACCAAGTGTCTTTGTTTCTCAAACACAAGATGACATGCTCATTCTACAGCAATTATAAAGAGAAGGTGGAACATGCATGCACATGTTGAGTATTGATGTCAACACCTGAAAGCCAGCAACCAAAGCCAGGATGGGAGTGATACCAGCCTACCACCATTTCTGGCCTGTAAAAGTAACAAGTGTCAACAGGATATTTTGCCTAGAAAATAACTAAGTAAAAACAGTACTAGACCATCAGAGAAAAGAGTGTTCATCAAAGAAAAAAAGATCCAACGCTATAGCCCGGAGCCGAGGGGGGAGGCCGGATGCGGAGGGCCAGAGGTCAGAACTGACGCGAGAGGCTGGATCCGGAGGCGGGAGGCCGTGGGTGAGATTTCAACGCCGGGGAGGGAGGCTGCAGCCGAATAGAGTGTTCATCAAAGAAAAAAAGATCTAACGCTATGACCCGGAGCAGAGGGGGGAGGCCGGATGTGGAGGGCCAGAGGCCAGAGCCGACGCAAGAGGCTGGATCCGGAGGCGGGAGGCCATGGGCGAGATTTCAACGCCAGGGTGGGAAGCCGCAGCCGGAGCAGGGGGTGGAGGAGGCGGGATCCTGGGACCGGCCAAGGCGCCAGGTGAACAAGGGGTCGAGCGGGCAGCGGCGGTTGTGGGTGTGCCGTGCGGCCGTGTGGGGCAGCAGCTGGTAGCCAGTGGCATCCAGCGGGTGGATTGCGGCTTGCTCATGGCGGCGCGAGCTGGGAGGGGAGACTGGGAGTAGCCGAGTGGGGAGTGGGGAGTGCCGGACTGGGGACTTGGGAGTTAGGGTGCGAGCGTGCGACTGCAGGGTGGATTAGGGTTGCGTAGGCAGCGCAGAGTGCAGTTGGTACTTGGGCCTTGGCAGTTGTGTGGGCTGGAGTGCTGGACCTTGTGTGGGGTAGACTGTGGACAGTGGGCTTCTCTAGTTCTCTTCTAGGCTTGTTAGGTGATGCGGGCATCCTAACACTTATGCATCTTCTCCTATTGCTGGTGACACACAAACTGATGAGGACATCTCTACAAACCTGGGCCGACATCCCTACGACTGCCTGACATCCCTACGATCGGGCTTCAAGATCAGTTGGTCCAATGACCAGAGCACGAACCAAGCTTCTAAACCAACAGGTGCTTTTGTTTTTAATGAATCTCCTATTGACTATATTGAGAATTGGCTACTACCTCATGCAAATACTTTATGCATTCTCATATTCGAACATTGTGAAGACTTTGGTTACAAAGCAATGGAGGAGGACCTTGGAAGATCACAGAAAGTTACCTTATGCTGCCTCGGTCAGGCTGTACGACCAAGTCTACCAGCTCTACGACCAGGTCTCCAAGCTCTATGACCAGGTCTACCAGCTCTATGACCAGGTCTACAAGCTCTACGACTAGTTTTCGAAGGTGTACGACCAGTTTTCCAAGGCTTACGACTAGTCATATGACCGGATCTACAATCAGTCCAACGACCAGGTCCACGACCAGGTCTTAAATAGTACTCGATGGATGTCGTACTCGGAAGTAGTAGCACTCGGAGGGTGATGTGCTCGACAGGAATAATGCTCGACGGCAACAGTACTCAGTGTGAACAGTACTCGATGTAAACAATACTCATTGCGAACAGTATGATTCGGTTAGGATTTAGAAATTAGAGTCCTTGTCCGACTCGATTAGTTGCGCCGGTCCTAGATTTTGGAAGTGTGACTTCGGAAGGTTCACTATAAATACCACCGTGACCCCCATGTATCTCTAAGACCAGTTTATGCATAAGATTGAAACATGGCGATTGCTTGTTCTTTCAAACCAGAGTTCATGCGAGGGCTTTGAGAGAGAATTGGGCGATCCATTGGTTCATCCTGCACTTCAAGGTCAAGCTGTCGTTCCATTGGGAGTTGGGGGCTTGGCGATCGTCGCTTTTGGTCTCGCGACGATCATCTATCCGGTGTGTTTTGGGTGACAACCAAAGAGTTGAGGGTTCGTGCATTGGCGCGCGTGTTTAGCTAGCAATTTCGCCAACTTCGCATCATCTATTTACGGGTCTCACTGAGAAGATCGGGCAAACCCCCATATCATTAGGTAAAGGAGCTTAACGAGCTACTTACGAGCTGGTTCGAACTCGGCTCGTTAAGATAATGAGAAGAAATGCCAGCTCTGCTCGACTCGTTTATGGACCGAGTTCGAGTCGAGTCCTTAACGAGCAAAGCTAGCTCGTGAGTTTTGAGTTTTTTTCACCACTAAACATGACATGGCAGAGCAATATATCAACTTGCAGCAAGCATGTAACGTCGTCTTATTGTTGTCGCTGTAATAAATTGAATTCATTTCTAGAAAATTATTAGAGTAACATGGAAGTATGTGCCAGTCAAGTCATAATTAATTAATTTAGACTGGCAATACTCTCGAAATTTTGGCATATATGGCCCCCTAGTTAGTTAAATTATCAAAACTAGCCCTCTTTTCCCATAATTAGCAAAATTGGCCCCCGCACAGTGCATGTACCGCTCCTCCCGAGCGCGGTAGGGGATTTGCCCCCAGCCCTAGGCACGGTAGGCACCTGCCCCAGTGGTGGACGCGGTAGGTGGCCTGCCCCTGGCACCAGGCGCGACAGGTGACAGCGCATGCAGCACGCAGGCACTGAAAGCTCTTCTTTTGCTTTTGCGTCTTGTTTTTTCCCCTTTACATCACGTCGTCGTCACGTCACATCTCGTCTTGTCAATGTCATTCGCTGTCGAAATTTTCTATCTATATAACTGAACGCGCGACCGACGGTTTTTCATAAGGCGAAGCTCATTCTGATTAAGAGTTGCTAAACAAATTTTGATCGTTCGTTCATTCGTTCGTTTGTTCGTTCGTCTGTGGTATTTAATATTTTGTTATTGCAATTTTTAGCGTTAAGTACGTACTTAATAATGCACGTGCATTATATTAGTCACAACTGTTACATGCATAATTACTGTCAATCTGTCATGTAATTATTTACAGCAATGACATCTAATCTACCTTGTAAATGAATTCGCTAATTATGACTTGTTCTCTTTTTGCAGCAATGGCAGGCAATCTACCACCCCTACTTGAGGAGGCATGGGACGTGCGCAAGCCATTTGCCATGCTTGGATCGATGGCGATGGGCGCCAACCCGTGACACGGGGACGAGGAGGCCCGGTGGTTGTATCGACCGTATGTTGGGAGGCTTTGTCGATGCAGGTCGATTGCGTCGCCCACATGATGAACATGGGGCAGAACCTCCTGATTGACGCCTCCCTTCTCTCCACCCTGGTTGATCGTTGGCGGCCGGAGACCCACACATTCCACTTCAGGTAGGGGGAGATGACCGTGACACTGCAGGACATTAGCTTCTTGACCAGCCTGCCGTTGGGAGGCCTTGCAGTTGTTCCCCCTCCGAGGTTGTCAGACTGGAAGGCACGCCTCGGACATCGCTTCGGGCAGCCTATCCCCGAGAGGTGTAAGGGCGTTCCACACAGCTGGCTGCGACGATTCATGCATTGCCCAAATGACGCAACGGAGAAGGTGGTTCGATGCCACCTAATTGCTTATTTGTTGTTTCTATTCGGGTGGGTCATGTTCGCTAGCACGTAGGGGGACACGGTGTACCCTAGTTACATTCACCTTGCGGAGTCCATCGTGAACTCCGACGATGAGTACGTGCCACAATATAGTTGGGGTTCAGCTGTACTATGTGGCACGTACCGCGGCCTGTGCGACGCTTCACAGGGCCGCACAGGAACAGAGCCTGTGCTCTCGGGTTGCCACACGCATTTATTCTGGCTATGGTCGTAGGAGCACTTCCCGGTCAGATGGCCATACTTCCGCCGCGATCCACCCTTACCGCGCACGAGGAGCATTTCTGATGGGCGGACGATGAGGATCCCGTGGAAGGCCCGACCATGGGATCCCGATGGACTATGTCAGTACTGGGGTGGGCTAGGGAGAGACTGCGTCGCATATACCCCCGAGTTCCACAATGAATTCGAGGCCCTACACGAGGACAACATAATATGGGCTCCTTGGATGGAAGCCTTCGTGCAGGACATGGTGCCCAACGGCTTGAGCTTGCTATGCCACCAGGATGGGTTGTACTGGAGGACAACTTGTCATTTGGTGTTCTCCCACATGGTGGAGCCCTACAACCCGCAACGGGTGATGAGGCAGTTCTAGCTGCACCAGGAGATCCTCCCAGCTCCAGGACGACTGCTTGCGTGGTGTAGCCACTTGTAAGTATGGTACATTGCTTAATATTATTGGTCTGTTAATCATTCGTTATATCAGTACCATAATTTATTTATTTTGTTCCACCATCAGGCATACGAAGAAGGGCTACAATAGCGATGACTAGCTTCTGACGCAGCAGCCATGGATAGATGCATGGCAATCTGCCACTGATTGCATTTTCCAAGAGGCACGGCCTTACAATGCAGGCACTTACGGCATGTATTTGGAGTGGTACGTACAACACACACGAGCGAGATTGACAGGTGCCGCCCGATCCGACATATTGATCCTAGCCACGCTGAACGCTTGGGCTTGGGGCTGGACCCGCACCGTGCAGCACGCCATGACGATTTGGTATGTTGAGCACGTAGCAGATAAAACACCCTCCCAAATAGGGCTAACTAACAAATTTTTGCTTGTTCGGTAACCATGTAGCTCGAACGTTTGCAGAGTGTTGTGCAGTGTGGCCATGGGAAATCGAGTAGGGTAAGAACAACACAGCTGAACGCCTTCATGAGGTCATGAAGACTCTTATTGACGATGTTAAGCACGTCGTTCGCAGCATAAACTACGGAAGGTCCACCGATGCCGACTTGAGGCATCGAACAGAGCATCGTGTACCCTCGCCCCCTCCATCTACCCATCCAAGTGAGTCGACCAGGCCGCACAAAGATCGGGCGCCAATCGTCCACGCGATTGCGATGGCGAGGACTACGTCTTCGATGTCATCATCGCCACGAGGTAGAAAGATGCAATACCAGAGAGCACGGACGTGCAACTCGAAACCACTAAGGTTGTCCCAGATTCTCCCGCCGAGCACAGCACTCTTGGACAATTTCAAGTAGTCGATACTGCCCCATGGTATCAGTTCGGCTACACGTTGTACCCCGAGCATTTCACCTCGCAAGCTCAGGCGTACCCCAAGCAATTCACCACACAAGCTTAGCTGAGTTGGTGCCCCTCTAGGATCCTAATGCTTGGATTACCAAGATGTTCTCAATGCACTCCCCAGGTGACCCCCCCCCAGTATGATGACACAGCGGTTGAGGAGCCCCGCTATGACCTGCGATAGAACCCACGGTCACCTGAGAGGCTGATGTTCCCTCAGGAATAGATTCATCGGAGACGTATGCTAGGAGCACAGCGTGGAAGGCCACTATAGGGTCCTATGCCCGAGAGTAGTGAACAACATCGTGAGTAGTAGTAAGATTAGAAATGCTAGCATGTTGTAACTTGTACTTCATTATAACCTGTGCTTCAGTTAGTAATTTGTAATCCAAACAGAGTGTGGTTATGGTATCGTAATTGGACACTTGTACGTCGTTACCTATCTTAGTACAACAATTTTATTCTCATTCATGAAGGATTGCGATGCATAGATAAAGAGTGGACAGTACAATATTATTACAACTATCACATCCCCGAGTTAATAAAGAGGATTAATATGCATCTCATGAGCATGCATCATTGTTTTCAAGCATTTACATAAAGTATTACACTTTCAAGTTATAAACATACACTTCAAATTGAACTCCCAAATAAAATCAGTAGCAAAAACATATGATCATCATCTGGAACTAATTTATTCAAATACTATATTAATTACCATGAATTAATATAATTTTCCCAAATTTTTGGGACTGATTTCAAACCCCAGAAAATTTAAACACGACTCAATGACCTACCCTAAGTTTGAATTTAAACTATACAAAATATATCATGAACAGTAAGGTTTGATAATTTTTGTGGATACTTGACCTTCTCAGGAAACCCTCTGATTTATTTTAGATTTTTAGGATTTTTATTGCTATTTTTGTGGCCAAGTCAAAGTAGGGATTTGAATTTAATTCCCAGTCAAACTTTAGACCTAACCTAGCACTGTTGGACCCAGGTGGGACCGACCCGAGCCACGTGCAAATGGCTCAGCCCAACCCTCTGACTTGTGTCCTGGCCATCCAATTCAATATCAACCGTCCGGATCAGTCGGGACGTTCGGACCGCCCGAACAGCCTTCGCGATCTGGACCGTCAAAATTCAATCGGACCAACCGAAACGTTTGGGGACGTTCACACCGTTCGAACGCCCCCACTTGATCTGTGCTGTCTAGTCAAGATCGAACGGTCCAAACAAAATCGACCCGAGCGAACCCTCTGGCTAGTGCGCTGGCCGTCCAATTCGATATCAACCGTCTGGATCAGTCGGAACGTTCGGACCGCCCTAACAGCCCTCGCGATTTAGACCGTTAAAATTCAATCGTACCAACTGAAACGTTTAAGAACGTTCGGACTGTTCGAACGCCCCACTTGATCTGAGCCGTCTAGTCAAGATCGAACGGTCTAGACGAAATCGACCCAAGCGAACCCTCTGACTTGTGCGCTGGTCGTCCGATTCAATATCAACCGTCCGGATTAGTCGGGACGTTCAGACCGCCCTAACAGCCCTCGCGATCTGGACCGTTAAAATTCAATCAGACGAACCGAAACGTTTGGGGACGTTCAGACCATTCGAACGCCCCACTTGATCTGAGCCGTCCAGTTAAGATCGAACGGTCCAGACAAAATTGACCTGAGCGAACCCTCTGACTTGTGCACTAGCCGTCCGATTCGACATCAACCGTCCGGATCAGTCAGGACGTTCGGACCGCCTGAACAGCCCTCACGATCTGGACCCAACCGTCATTCACTGTGGCTAGCGCACTAGTGAGTAAGAAAAGTAATAAAAGCTTTAGGGAACTCGAAATCTTTTTATTTTACACTAAAAAAATGGTATTAACTTTTAAAATGCATAACTAATTCATTTTAACTCCTAAAACAGTGAAACCACTTTTGATAATTTTCATTTTTAGTCAACTTATTTCTAAAAATGGTTTCAATCTTACCTCTATAACAGAAGATATATTTTGAAGAAAGTGATCCCAAAATAAATTATTTTTATACTACAAAGTGTCGATAACTTTAGAAATTCGTAACTAAATCATAAAAACTCCAAATAAAGTAAGCTCAACTATTTTGATCTTATATTATTATTCTCAATTTACCTACATAATCCTTTGTTCCACTACTACTCTACAAATTTTGGCCAAATAATTAAATTAAATGAATAGTAACCAAACCCAATTAAATTGGATTTTTGTGAACCCTGAAATTCAAACCACTATAACTTATACGTAGTAAATCCAAATGGAATAATTCAGTCAGGACTTTCGCTTAGATGGAGTTAACTTGGAATCCATTCACCGAAGGCCCAGAGTTACCTCCATAAGACCGCGATGACCTTGGTCTTACAGGGATAACCCTGGGGTCCTCACAACAACTGAAGTTCTACTTGGCAAGAACAACATATAACAGAAGAAAGACCACAAAACTAACTATCTTAACTAAATTCTGAAGTATCTTGTCAACTCTTTCCATCCTTTCATCCAGTCTTTTAAGTCTGTTCTCTTCATTTTGCATTGGTTGATCGGACGGTCTAGCCACTGCACAAAATGCAGCAACACCACGTGACTCTTCTTGCAAGGCAGCAATTGCATAGCAATATCTGGAATCACTGGGCCAACTTCATCAGCCCACTGCCAAAACCGACATGTTGTGTTACGCAAAAGTATTGTAGCTTCAAACAAAAATAAGAAAACATGGTATTTGTAATGGAATTCATTTGGGGTGATTTTGCGTAAGTTACCGTAAGATTTGAACATTTCACGAACACTCGAAATGGATTCGTTGGCGTATGCGAGGTGAACACATTCACCGGATCCCTGCAACGAGGGCAAACCAGGTGCTGTCGTAGTGATTCTAATTGTCTGCTCACTCGAAAGTTAGATGAGGCCGAAGACACCCCATTTTACACTGGAAGAAAGGAGAAGAGAAAGAGAAGAGTGAGGTGAATGGCAGCCAAAGCATCCATTTATAGCATTGGCAGCACAAAGGGAGCATTGTGCGAAAAGCGGCACGTGACCACACTCTGCAAAGCAGAACATGGCCACTGTATGGAAAGCAGGATGTGACCACTCTCTAGAAAGCAGGACCTGAACACTCTCTGCAAAGGAGGACATGACTACTTTCTGGAAAGCAGGACATGACCACACTTTGTAAAGAAGAACGTGACCACTGTATGGAAAGCAATCGGTAATAACAACTTGGAGCGGTAATAACAACTTGAACCGGGAATAACAACTTGAAGCAGGAATAACAACTTGTAACATCGTACAACAAAAATCAGTACTACACTCACATCATACGACCAACATGAATCAATACACTGGATAGCTTACAGATACTAAGTGGCGCCAGAAGAAGAAGGTCTGTTGGGGTAGTTCCTGAAGGAGTGCCCATGAGTTTTGCATAGCCTACACCTCGTTGGTCTTGGTCGGTCTCCACATTGGCTCGCATCCATGTCGTTGCAGATGCGCCTTGAGCGATGCCTCCCACGGCCTGGATGCCATAGTGCTTCATTAGGTGACCACTTCACTGCTCCCGGCCATAGGTCCCTGTAGTGGCCTTCCACGCTGTACGAGTTGAACTCCCCGTTCCAAGTATCATACAGGTGACATATGTCGTAGTACTCCAACATATACATGCCACAAGATTGGTGAAATACAACACATGCAGAATATAAGTAGGAGCAAGGCTTGTGCAGGAGTTAAGGCTTGTTGCAGGTGCAAACTACCACATCGCCTATGGCGCAAACATGCTTCTAGTCACCTCTCATGTGGCCGCGAACATACTTGTCCCACAGGCGGATCTCGAACTTCGTCCTCACGCCATCCATTGTGTGAGCTACATGGGATCGGGCTTTGGTAATCTTCTTCTCCATGTAGGCAAGGGTAACCTCGGAATACTACTTCCCTTCGTCCAAATGCTGCTTGGCCATCATTGCCTGATTGACGAAGTAACCGACCGTGCGATTCCATGTCTCGTTGACAACGGCGGTGACGGGCAGGGCACGGACCCCTTTTCACACCATTGTAGACCTCGGACATGTTGGTTGTCATGATGCCGTAGCAAGCACCATAGGTGTCGTGAAGAAGGGACCATTTCTCATAGTCGGAGCATGCACGCTCATCCACTCAGCGAACTCGCTTTGCGGTGCGCCTGGCCCAGAACCTCCACTTGCACACTGTGTTTCGACCTCAAGCTCCCGCCACATGGCATCAAACTTGCTCTTCTGGTTCTGCAGGCAAAGCTTCTTGAACTTATTCACGAGGCCCTTGATTCGGGAAGCACGTGCGGAAATTAGCGGCTAGATGCTGCATGCACCAACGTGTGCGCATGTCGTTCCATTGGAACGGCAGGCTCGTACCGTGCTGCATGGTCTGCAGCGCGGACAACAACCCGGCATGACGGTCGATGATGACGTACACATTTGGTCGGTCCCTAACAACATGTTGCTTTATGTTGACTAGGAACCACAACCAACTATTGGTGTTCTCATTCTCCACAATTGCGAAGGCAACTGGTCATTGGCATCAGCTGCAATAGCGGTGAGAATGGTGCCCTTGTACTTCCCGCAAAGGAATGTACCGTCCATAGTGAGGACGGGACGGCAGTGGGAGAAGCCCTGGACTACCGGTCCAAATGCCCAGAAGACTCGATCAAGGATTAGGGAATGTGGGATGTTTGACGGGTGGGGCCTCTCGGCCCTATTGACGCATGTCCCCGGATTAGCATCCGCGATCTGCTTTAGCATTCTGGGGACTAGGTCGTACGTCTCCTTGTGGGTACTGTACAACCCTTCGAGCACCTTCCGCTTCGCCTGCTAGACCTTACTATAGCTAACGACATACATATTGTATTCGCTACGTCAACCATCAGGACCTTCGGTGAAACGGTCACATTGGCGACAACTAAATGGCTTATGATAGTCGCGATGTAGCCCGATGTCACATTCCTATGCATTTGCAACGGTTCCTGAAGCTCACATGTGTGATTCGTGCCGACTATGGTGCGGAAGTCCGTTCCCGCCCCAGGGAATCTCTGCGCACGGACTTTCTCAGGGCAAGAGCTAACCACACACTTAACTATGTACGTGTCAGGGTTAGACCTGCAAATAATGGTAGACATATAATGGTTAGTACGACTTACTGTAGATAGTTGAAGATACAACAAACAACGTCGAAACTCACCTATAAACTCGGTAAGTCCGACTGGTCTTCACCGCGAAATTGGCGATAGCTTGCTTGGCGACAGTCTTGTGTGGAAAATGTTGCCCCACAAGCAGGGTGTCCGCATCGAAGGCCCACAAAGACTCGTGGTGCTGTGGCAGAACAAGGGAAGAGGCCACTTGCCAATCCAACCGACTTGGAACATAGTCCGTGTCGGTGGAAACAATGCCACCGACGATCCCACCCTCATCATCGGCTTCATCCTCACTGGATTGCGCGTCAAAGTCGTCCTCATCTTCGGTGGTAGTGTCCTTAGACATGCCATCAACAATCTCGTGACAGTCCACACGAGCACCCAGCCATTTATCCACACCTTCATTCGGTTGGAAACAACCAGAATCTCCATCAACTGGAGTATCTTTCCTAGCGACGTTTGGCACTTCCGAGACCTCTCCCATCATCAACGAACTGAAGAGGGGACAAGAGCGTCGCTGCCCCCTTCAACGGTGCCCCCCAGAGGACAGAGCGGGATAAATAAAATGGACATACACCATGGGTCGTCGATAGATCGGAGTGTGAGGATTGCAAACAATCTCCATGTATTGTGCCCACATGGCACTACTGGTCACCTTCGCTAGGCCCTACAACATCTACCCATGTGGTGGGACCGTGGTGGTGGTGACCGCCTGTATTACTATCTTGTTCCTGGCGACGTGCCTATCGAACAACTCCCAAATGCACCGTTGTAGCTCGAGCAAATTGACGTGTGCCAGGTTGGGAAAGTTTAGCAAGGCGTGCTGGCAGCTCGACATATCAACTCCGTTTGTACCGCCACGCACGTTATCATGCAACACGTACGGTGTCTCCATTTCTGATGAAAATAACACAATATTTCAACAAAAGAACTGAACAAAAAATATACATACGTTGCTAAAATGAACTTACCGTTACGACGCTACCATCTCTTAACCTCACACACGGAGTACTACAAATTCAAACATGCATCGCATTAGTAACGACTTTGACAAATGGTGCTCAAACAGAGGGACGCACCATGCAAAGAGGGACAGATGCCTGAGAGGAATGAGTGAGCGAGTGGGAAAATTTCGCGAGTGAGAACTGAAGCCTATGAAGAATGAGTGCGCGACCGCGCATTTAAATAGCCGGGCAAGGGAGAAAACGACTACCGGAAATGACCACAGGGTGCAAGTCACCTACCACGCCTGGCACAGGGGGCAGGTCCCTACCGCAACCTAACCCAACGAAGCAGCTTTGCGGGGAAATGACGCTACACTACTCTAAGATTCATCCTACGCAGCCAACGACTGACTCGACGAGACACAACATGACGATGACATGACGTAAAGGACATAAATAAATGAAAAACAGGAAGAAGACAACAAACCTTTCGACGAGCTTTTCGGACCGAAAAGACACCACTCTGCAGAGTAGGACATGCCTTCTCTCTCTATGTAGGATGTGACCACTCTTTGCAAAGTGAGACATGACAACACTTTGCCTCGCCAGCTTTTCAAACCGAAAAGACATCACTCTGCAAAGAGGGACATCGATGTCTGTAATACTTTTGCATTCTTATGCACACGACACATCGATGCAACAGTCCACTCCATAAAGGGCAACCGCAATGACACGTCGAACATTTAGTAACATGCGTTACGACATTGAACATAATTGCATACAGAAGGGGAGAGTACGGTAGTACAACCTTCTTCGGCTATGCCTAATGATAGAAGGTGTCTCGCGCTACCCACATAGAGTGTTCTACAGGGGGGCGCCTCAGACGTGGCTGGCCGTCGTTGTAGTGGCACTCACATATGCACCTAGGGTTCACGCAGCAGTATGTGGGATCATGGGAACTCCTATGTTCATGACCTACTCGTTGCCCCTCTCATGCTGCATCTATTAACGGATGTCATCGTTTTCATCGTTGAGGTTGTCAATCCGTGCCTCCAACTGAAAGATTCGGTTCCACAATATATCCACATACATCACAACATGTTGTTCATGGGGAGGATCGATCCAGCGGACAAAGTCGCATTTCGCCATCTGCTGTAAAGGAGGGTTAACATAGAAGCTCTATTAGCAGTAATATAAAGCAAACTATTTGCTAATCGTACCCCAGAGTGTGGGCATCGGAAGAAACGCTATTTGTCATCGAAAGGGTCGTCTATGACCTGCACGACAGCGTCCTCCCTGTGTCCGCATTTCGGCCATCCCGATTGAACACACTTGTTCGACATCAACCGGTAGTTAGGGCCGAAGTCCCCCTCCTTTCGAGGGGAAGGTCTTGCTTCAGCGACCCGGGTTGGACTGGTCCCTCAGTGTCTGACATGGTATGTTAGTGGACGACGGAGAAGGTCCTTCTTCCTATGGTTTGGAGGGTCTAGTGGTCCTACTTTCGGAGTGTGAGGCTATTATATAGCCCGCGGGGAGGCTCATAAAACGGGTAATGTGTTAGCTTGCAGATGAAAAGACCAGACGGGGTAGACTGCTTTGCGCAGTGACAAGACTAGACGGGGCAGGCTGCTTTGCGCAGTGACAAGACCAAAGGAGACAGCCTTGCATAGTGACAAGACGAAAGGAGACAGCCTTACGCAGTGAAAAGACCAGATGAGAGCGACTTATGCTTGTGACGTGGACCCGACGAGTCACTTTATGTAGCGGCGTGACGAGACGAGTCGACTTTGCGCAATGGCGTGACGAGCAGTCGGCTTTGCCCGATGTGACCCAACGAGTCAGCTTGGCTGCCTTGCGGACGCGAATTTCCCTCAACTAAATTACAATTCAGCCGCGTACGCAGCGCCGGCTCGACATATAAGTACTACCCATTCTACACCTGGTTCTCCTGCATCCAGACTTCAACACAATCTCGCTCAGATAGACAAGCATTGGCAGGAGATCCGCGAAATGCAAAGGGAGTATGTGGCTCAGGACGAACAAAGGGAGCGTGCCAGGAGGCCACCTCCCCGCAACGATTCCGCCCCCTGTAGCAACAACCCCTACCACAACATCCCAATCGAGCGTTCACCGCAACACCCGCCCGAGGGCAAGACGCCGCCCCTCTGTTGGTGCAGGGACAGCTGCAAGTTCTTAAAGTCCAAGCATCCGCTAAGCCTGGGCATGCATTACTGGGGTTGCGCGAACTACTCCAGCGACTATCCCGACCACCGTTGGGACACTAGCCGCTATCGGCAGCCGATAAGGACATGTTACAGTATGTTCCCCTACCGATACTCATTCAAAGTCCGCATTAACAACCTCTCCCGTCTACCCATTGTCCTCGGATCTGCTATGTGGCTACCGCAAGTGGATCGACCAAGAGATCCACCCACACGACCAGTGGACTTTGGACTGCCAGGAGTGGGATGCCAACAGGGACCGTGAGAGGAGGGAGAAGGAGCATCGCACCGAAGAGCACAACCAACGTATCCGGTGAGAGACGCAGGCCCATCTCGAGGCGTACAGGCGTAGGGAGCGCGAGGCTTGCGAGAGGGAGCGTGAGAAAAAGAGGGAAATGGTGGGCGAGGCCATGGTGGCCGGCGAGGAGTACAACGCCGAGCTCACAAGGAAGGGCAAATGGCCCCGGTCCACGCAGTAGTCCGACCCTCTTCATCCATATGTACCATGTATTTCTAATTCCCTAAAGTCATGCGTGTACCGTCCTTGGTTCATTAGCCTGTGTGCTATGTAACACCTCTTGTCGGATCAACTATCGTGTTGTTAACATTGTGTCATTTCTCCAAAATTGTGCATCGTGTCTGAATTCTCTAGCTCATTGGAATATAACTTACCTTGCTACTTACAAATTAATGATACCTAAATCGTCCATGAGAAAGCACGGACAGTACTAATATGTTATTACTAATGTTCTTAATTGATACCTCAATCGTCCACGACAAAGCACGGAGAGCAGTAATATGTTATCACTTACCTTCCTACATACAAATCATTAATATCTCAAACGTCCTCGCAAAATTCTACAGAAATTCACCGCACTAGAACAACATACGACGATCACAAAATGTTATTGCGAGTCTAACAGATTTCATACCGTTGAAAATCTACTAAAATCACAAACAGACCAACTAGTTTATGGTTTCAACTTCCTATCGCCAGTCCATATATATATTCACCGCTCTAGAACAACATACAACGATCAAAATATTAAAAGAATGGTTCACAGTTAGATTCTCTACTTCTAAGTTATAGATAGTTCGAGAGGATTAACTTAAAATTATTTTTAAAAAAGGATTCAAAAACCAAGCTCCAGGTACTTTGCAAAATTTCTATTTTAATGAATTAATTAAAGCCTAATTGCAAAATTCCAAAAAAAAAACCATTTTTAATTAATGAAATAAACTTCAATTAAATTCAGAAATTTTTTGTGTAATTTGTTTGAAATTTTTCTCCTCTTTTGAATTTTCCTCTTAGGGAAAGGCCTACCACACCTAGTGCCTGGGGCAGGCCACCTGTCACGCCCACCACCGGGGGCAGGTCCCTGCTGCGCCAGGGAGGAGCGGTACGTGCACTGTGCAGGGGCCAATTTTGCTAATTATGGCGAAAGAGGGCTAGTTTTGAAAACTAAACTGATTAGAGGGCCAGATAGGCCAAAATTTCAATACTCTATGCCTGCTTTAAGATACTTCACACACGAGCGACAAAGCATATGGCTACGTGTATCTGTCAAGTCTGTTGCTGGAACGGTCTTCGCTATTCAATATTTATTTTGCAAAGACGGTCTTCGTTATTCAATATTTATTTTGTGAGGATGATCTTCACTATTCAATATTTATTTCTGATCTCACATCAGCGACAAAGCATATGGCTACGTGTATCTGCCAAGTCTGTTGCTGGAACGGTCTTCGCTATTCAATATTTATTTTGCAAGGACTACGAGGACTTCGGTCTTGACTTCCTATTAACAATCGTTGTTTCTAAAGTTTTGAATAGTTAATCGTGTTGGGTTGTCAACCCATTAATTAAATAACTGTAGGTTTATGAGCCTACAAAATAAAAGGAAAATAAGGCTAGCATTATCAATGCAGAACAGGTTAAACCCATGGGAAAAAAAAACTCAGACCAACTACTAATATAGTACTAAAAACAACTCTTAACAAGTTACAAACACAAAGCATAAACTGCATAATAAATCATTAGAAATTGCACAAAATATACTCTGCAAAATCAATATAGATTTGTTATAATTTTTTCTAAAATAGGTATCTTCCATAATTATTGGATCGACAACTTAAGGATAAAATGGGCATAGTGAAAATGAATAGACCAACAGCTGCTTACATGTACTGCAGTAGACGTGTAGATATGTTCTTCCTGCAAACACATGAGGAGATCACAAGAGGGGTGGTAATGTCCAAAACTCATCTGAAGGTAGCGTGTAGCACAGACCCGAGAATCAAGAGTAAATAGTTTTTTTAATAACGTGGTCTCAGTTACATAGATGAGTTATATGGCTATTTATAACCTAGAGACTTGATTGGAAATAAAAATAACCACTCGAAAAAAAAATCAAAAAGTTCGTAATTATTTTGTTTCTTCGACGGTTTCATCCGAAACAAAGTAATATGTTATCACTTACCTTCCTACATACGAATCATTAATATCTCAAACGTCCTCGCAAAATTCTACAGAAATTCACCACACTAGAACAACATACGGCGATCACAAAATGTTATTGTGAGTCTAACAGATTTCGTACCGTTGAAAATCTATGAAAATCACAAACAGACCAACTAGTTTAGGGTTTCAACTTCCTACCGCCAGTCCATATATGTATTCACTACTCTAGAACAACATACGACGATCACAAAATGTTAAAATGATGTTTCATAGATAGATTCTCTACTTTTAAGTTATGGATAGTTCGAGAGGGATTAACTTAAAATTATTTTTAAAAAAAGATTCAAAAACCAGGCTCCAGCTACTTTGCAAAATTTCTTTTTTAATGGATTAATTAAAGCTTAATTGTAAAATTTCAAAAAAAACATTTTTAATGAATGAAATAAACTTCAATTAAATTCAGAAATTTTTTGGTGTAATTTGTTTGAAATTTTGATTTTTTTTTTATTTTTTTAATTTTCCTCTTAGGGAAAGGCCTGCCACGCCTGGTGCCGGGGGCAGGTGCTTGCCGCGCCCGGGAGGAGCGGTACGTGCACTGTGCAGGGGCCAATTTTGCTAATTATGGCGAAAGATGGCTAGTTTTGAAAATTAAACTGACTAGAGGGTCAGATATGCCAAAATTTCAATACTCTATGCCTGCTTTAAGATATTTCACACATGAGCGACAAAGCATATGGCTACGTGTATCTGCTAAGTCTGTTGCTGGAACGATCTTCGCTATTCAATATTTATTTTGCGAGGGCGGTCTTCGCTATTCAATATTTATTTTGCGAGGACGATCTTCGCTATTCAATATTTATTTCTGATCTCACATCAACGACAAAGCATATGGCTACGTTTATCCGCCAAGTCTGTTGCTGGAACGGTCTTCGCTATTCAATATTTATTTTGCAAGGACTACGAGGACTTCGGTCTTGACTTCCTACTAACAATCGTTGTTTCTAAAGTTTCAAACAGTTAATCGTGTTGGGTTGTCAACCCATTAATTAAATAACTGTAGGTTTACGAGCCTACAAAATAAAAGGAAAATAAGGCTAGCATTATCAAAGCAGACACAGGTAAAACCCACGGGAGAAAAAAAAAACACTTTAGACCAACCACTAATATAGTACCAAAAACAACTCTTAACAAGTTACAAACACAAAGCATAAACTGCATAATAAATCATTAGAAATTGCACAAAATATACTCTGCAAAATCAATATAGATTTGTTATATTTTTTTTTCTAAAATAGGTATCTTCCATAATTATTGGATCGGCAACTTAAGGATAAAATGGACATAGTGAAAATGAATAGATCAACAGCTGCTTACATGTACTGCAATAGACGTGTAGATATGTTCTTCCTGCAAACACATGAGGAGATCACAAGAGGGGTGGTAATGTCCAAAACTCATCTGAAGTCGCGTGTAGCACAAATCCGAGAATCAAGAGTAAATATTTTTTTTTAATAACGTGGTCTCAGTTACATAGATGAGTTATATGGCTATTTATAACCTAGAGACTTGATTGGAAATAAAAATAACCACTCGAAAATAAATCAAAAAGTTCCTAATTATTTTGTCTGTTCGACGGTTCCATCCGAAACAAAGTAGTCATCCAACTCTCCAGTGCTTGAAAGGCCTTGGTGCGGGCTCGATGGCGACACCGGGCTGTCACAAGTGCACCGGGCAGAAGAGGCTGGATGGTGTCACCGAGCTGTCACAAACCTACTGAAGGAGTAGGAGGCGCTTTTTTTTTAAAAAAAATTTTGGCAGTACACGGAAAACAGGTGCCACCGGTGGCGTCCGACGGAACTCAGTCTATCTGCAGGACCCACATGCAGATCCGTGACGTTCTTTTATTCCTCCTTACTTATCTCACAGATATCACCACCAGGCACCAACCATATGCATGGAAGCCGATGGTGATGTGGTGCCTGCAAGGAGACAACTTCTCATGTGGGGTCCACAAATAATCATGAGTTTTTCCCTCGGTTGATGTTGTTGTGTGCATTCGCTGCTGTACACGTAGCAAATTATCCCAAATGCATTTAACCACCCACGTGGCTTGGTCAAATTTCCCAACTGCATTTAAGTACCGCTTGGTCGGCTGCTGGTGGCATGAATTCTTCATGTGTGGAGACCGTTCCAGGTGGGACCATGACCTGACATGCGGGCCCGCGAGACGTGAAATTCGTCGCTTCTGCGTTTAGGGATGGCAACGGAGTCATTCTCCGTCGAGGAGTGGTGGAATATCCCCATCCTCAATAGACGAAAAATTTCCCATCTCTATCCCTATTCCCTTCCTCGGGTGCTATTCTCCTCCCGTTCCCGTCCCCATCGGGTTATCGGGGCCCTACGAGGACCCATACCCGCAAGTTGGATCTCGAAAGAAGAGAAAATAAGATTCATAATGTTATAAAATGAGTATGAACATTCACATGCAATACTAAAATGACAATATTTTTTGATTAATTAGCATCTAAAAAGTAAAGAATGCAAATAAGATTATCTGGCTATCGCCTTATCGGGTTGGCTGATCTTGGGCTAGTGACCTACATGTCTTATCGGGGCCCAGTGGAGTAGAGAATGGGAGTAGAGGAATGTCCCCATCCCCGTTTCACCCGATGGGGAATTGTATTTGCATATTAGCATCTCTGTGGGGGAAGAAATAGCCCCATCTCCGTCCCCTAATAGATGAATTCCCCGTCGGGGAATGGAGAATGGGGCCCCATTGCCATCCCTATCTGCGTCCGACCTCGCAATAGATTCCATGGCTAATTTAGCATGTTTTGACTGCGTATTTATAGATCTGACTACGAGCAAATCGTATTAGCAAATATGCACCGTTGACGTACGGCCACCATGCGCTAATGCGAGAGTTGTTGCCACATGGTGCTGGCGCACGGCCATCGTACGCCAACGTCGGAGCCGCCACCACGTGCCCGCTAGTCTGCCCTCCCAGGTGATTAGGGTTAGTTAGGTTTAGGGTTATGCTGAAATTTGGATGAATTTTAAAATATAGTAAATGAGTTTAAAAAATTATAAATTTTTTTGTGGAGCCTTCCGACATCGTGTACTTGCTTGTGTAAATTTGTTATAATTTTATTCGTTCAGAATTTTTATCGCTATTTCGTATTAGTGCCTTGTTCATACGAATCAATAAATGTAGAAAATGAGTTCCAAAAATTATGAATTTTATTTTGAAGGCTCCTCATGTAGTAGACTTGATTGTGTAATGTTTCGGCAATTTTATATGTGTTCCGGTATTATCTCAAAAATTTAGGATTTAGATCGCGAAAATTTTGATTTTAGGTTTCGGAAATTAGGGTTTCATGATTTTATGTGACTTGGAATGTATAAAAAAAAAGTTGTATTGCAACTCTATCGGTGTTTTAGAACCAATCTTACGTAAAGATTGTTTCATTCGGGGGGTCTCCACAATTGATAGAAAAGACACGGGGATTTTTATACAGGTTCGGGCCTTCTCCAGAGAGAATAACAACCCTACTCCTGTATGTATTGTATTGGGTATCCTGGTTACAATCAGTGGAAAGACTTGCGCTAATACTGCTACTGATTGTCTCTCAAAAGTCCCTCCCCCATACATCTCTGAAAGAAACCTATTTATAGTATACAATGAGTGAGGTTATCGTTCCAGGTCTGGAGACGCTAATTATTCTGTAATAATGAGAGTAATCACCGGAGTAGTAACCTCCCCACGTTGCAAGACGGTTATCAATCAGAAACCATGGTGAGTTATCTGCAGTTATTCCAGAGAATAACTGCGTATCTTGACTGCTCAGATCTCACAGTTAATGAGGCATACTGGCGAGTGGACCCAGTTATCTATGGAGAAATCGTGACAGGACTGGTCGTAGAAGGATTTACGACCAGGAAGTAGTCGTAGAAAAACTTACGACTAGATACTGGTCGTAGAAAGACTTACGACCGGAGGTAATCGTAGGAGGACCTACGATTACATGGTAGTCATAGGGGAACCTACGACTATGGGGGTGGTCGTAGAAAAGCTTACGACCACCTGATTGATTTCTTCCTTACTATTGTAAGGGGTATACTCGATAGCTGTGTGATGTCATATTTACCCATAATACTCAATTATAGATAAATAGTAAAATAAGGATTATTAGATCCTCATGAAACTCCATTGGAGATATCGATATACAATATGGCACTGGAGTACACACGTAACAACCAAATTACGCGTACAAATATAGCAAAACAAAATCGCATAACACACGATACTATATGGCTCACTCGTCTGAACCACTAATCTCTGTCTGCTGCGGCTACGTCCACGTGTGTGGCCTTGTTTTGCGCCAAGCATGACCCGTGGAATACGTCCACCAGTCCGGAGAGTGCGTTTCGGTTCAGAGGGGGTATGAAGACCGTTGAGGCGAAGATGGACCAGTAGGCTGACTCTGGAGCAGAGTCTGGTAGACTAGTACATGTCGTCGTGATGAGCCATGCTGACCTAGGGGACACCTCCAAAGAATTCATCCACGACGGAGGATATAAAATCACTCTAGGGGTACGATGCCTACAACTCCGATTGCGTGGATGAGCTCTGGCCTTGAACGTACGGTAGGGTAACGAACCCGGAGGAGCTCTACCCTTGAACGTACGGTGACGCAGCGAACCCAAAGGAGCTCTGCCCTGCATACGCTAGAAACCCTGGCTGTCATTGTCCGTACCCTGCTACCGTGTAATGCTCCCGGGCAGGAGCTGGGAGGCCTGTATCGTCGTCATTAGTCGACATGAATTGTCCGTCACCCCCACGACCAACTAAAGGTAGAAGTGATTTATCCCGATGAACCTATGGCGGGAAAATGACCTGATGTTAGCAAAATGTAAGGCATAACAAAAAAAAACTGAACGTAGATTTGTACATAGTGACTTACCTCCACGCCAACCTAGCCCGTGGATGACCGACGGGGAACACTACGACGCCTACCGGACTCGCTAGGCCATGGTGACCTAGCGGGTGAGCACAGCCCACCCACTTGGTGCCCGATGCGCAGGACGTCGTCTGTCAAATGACCACAGCTCAAGTTCTTTATTATCTACTTCATCTCCACCGAGATGTGCTTTAAAACTTTTTTATATCCCTCTGGGGTTCTATCTGGGTTGCGAAAAGGCCACCGATACACTATGGACGTGCTGCGCCCGCTCCAACTGTAGTGACATACGTAATAGGTTCATTAACAAAAGAGTACGAATGTCGTCAACGAAACGGCCAGAGGTTGTCCGTGTCGTACGGTGTCGTCATGTCGTGAAGCGCTGTGACGGTCGTACGTGCGGCGGAGGCTCTCGTGGTGCATGTACGATGTCACACCGGTTCAAGCACTACGGTGGAGGAATGGTGAGTCTTGCGTGCGTCTGTGGCATGCACCACTCCAAGTACGCACCGTACACCTCAAGGTTGTACGAACGCGGCTCATTCCAGACATCCATGTGCGCCCTATCCGTCCATTTCATAGTCCACTCCTCCTGGCCCGGGCGGCAATCCTGAATATGCCTACTCACCCTCGATTTGCCTGCATTTATGAAAGAATTGATGTTAGAAAAGAAGACGTAAGGATTGTAATTATTACTCCGATGAAGTTTGACTCATAGGTGTACGCCTTGTCAGAGGAGCCCATCGCTCGGGGCACGACACAGCATCGACCAAACTATCGTGACACGTGTTGCGGTGTGTAAGGCTCCACCATATGTGCGAACACCTGTGGCAGTGTCGTCGCTCTGCACCCTACGTCATGTTCAGATTGCACGACACTGTGGCAAATTTTTACCGTACATAGGAAATCATGATACCGTGGACATCAGATGATGTCGCTCTCGTGCAACGACTTGAACTCGTTGTGGTACAATGAGTAGCACCTCATTGGTCTTCCACTAGCCCAGTGTAGACAGGCAGCAGTCCACCGTAAGCCCATGGTGGGCCTGTCTACCTGGTTATGCGAAATAGGGTACAGGTGCACCGCTATGTCGATGGTCTCGGCCGCCCAACAAAGAAATGCTCCCAACTCCACAACTACAGGAGCATGTAGCAGATGGCCAGGTTTGTACCAGCGGTGTCGCCCCGCGAATCGTCACACAATCCCCGGTATGTGGCGTAAAGGACGGCTGACCCCTAGCTGTACTGAGGCATCGGCCCAGCCCCCGTGTCAACCAAAGACTCGGCGACACGGATGAAGCTAGGGTACAAAAAATCGCCATTTGTGGTTGGAAACAAGACCCAACCAAAGAGCTGGAGAAGGTAAGCAACGAGATGCGTCCTAACGACCTCGTGAGGTACACCCTGCGGGCATTTGCTGAACTACCTCAGCCAAGCCCGGGGGACACCACGTGCATCCTCCGGGAGAGGTTGGTCGAAACCACTGCTCCAGCCTAGCCTTCCAGTCCGCACCCGGAGGGCCCGGAACAAGCGGCACACCCTGGATCGGGAGACCGGTCAATAACGAGACGTCCTGCAGAGGATCGGGATACCGGTCAATAAAGAGATGTTCTGCAGAGTGACCATCATCTCACCCCCACCGAAAGTGGAAGGTGTGTGTCGGGACCCAAAGCTGCAATTCTGGACCCTCTGTGTATGATGCACTAGTCCAGGATCACTGTAGTGGACACAGTGTTAACATAGATGAATATCGATCCACACAAGCGATTAATGGAGTAAATGATTAATTTGAATAACCAAATAAAGGTTTTGACCTTATGGTCGAGTTTACAACTTATTGAGCCACGCAAGGCTTAACAAAGAGTTAAATAGGAGAGGAACAAATAAACTCTAGCGGAGATCCCATCCAATCACCACAGGCAACCAATTGGGATCCAGACCCTAACATCAACACCTTCAATGAACTCCTCCCCGAAGGCAGACAAAGACTCCTCCTCTTCTATAGATTTGATTGCAAGTTTTACAACAAGCATGAGTACACAACCGTACTCTCAAGTCACACCACATAATGTAATTTATAGATACAGGCTTATTCCAAAGGAATGACTTCTGTGGTTCTTTTGCAGAAATGTAACATTTGCAATTGAATACAATAATAGATTGAAACATGAAGTAAAAAAAATAAACAATATTAATTTTAACAATTGTTTTCACAAAGACACATAGCCTAATCAAGTTTTTCACACAACCATACGACTTAGATCACACAGCTCCCATCCCAAGAGTTTTATGAAAATCTACCCCTCTTGTGAAATCCCCGAGTATGTCTATGACCGCGGACACAGCTATTCGAATAGATTAATTAACACTCTGCAGAGGTTGTACACTTTACCCACACTATACAACTAGTGTAGCTAGCACTAATCATAACAAAACATTTCACAAACTTCATCTCAACATTGACACTCCCAATGTGCTTTACCGCTATACCAACCCAAACACAGTACTTGGCATAACACACACCGTTGGACAGGGATGCGGTGAACCGTCCCGCGATGTGACTACATGGTAGACACACCTCCACCCATGCAACACAGCCTAACCTACTACCTGAGTAATCAATGCCAAGATTCCATAACTTACAAAGTTAGGCCCGTCCCATCAGGCATGTGGTCGTACTGTAAGGCCCAGTTCAATGGCGCACAAAGTTAAGTTCTTAATTGACTAAGGCAAGACATCCAAATTCTAACTATGTCACACAGATTAAATCCCATACACATAGTTTCCACCATTAAGGCACACATTACCACTTGCCTCCGTATAAATCTTTTACCACCCAGTTGGTTAAGTGCAACATATGCCATTCACGAGTTGACGAGGATCTAATAATCCTCATTTTAGTATTTATCTATAATTGAGTATTATGGGTAAATATGACGTCACACAGCTATCGAGTATACCCCTTACAATAGTAAGACAGAAATTAATCAGGTGGTCGTAAGCTTTTCTACGACCAACCCCACAGTCGTAGGTTCCCCTATGACTACCACGTAATCGTAGGTCCTCCTACGATTACCTCCGGTCGTAAGTCTTTCTACGACCAGTATCCAGTCGTAAGCTTTTCTACGTCTACTTCCTGGTCGTAAGTCCTTCTACGACCAGTCCTGTCATGACTTCTCCACAGATAACTGGGTCCACTCGCCAGTAGGCCCCATTAACTGTGAGATCTGAGCAGTCAAGATATATAGTTATTCTCTGGAATAACTGAAGATAACTCACCATGATCTCTGATTGATAACCGTCAGGCAACGTGGGGAGGTTACTACTTCGGTGATTACTCTCATTATTACGGAATAATTAGCGCCTCCAGACCTGGAATGACAACCTCCCTCATTGTATACTATAAATAGGTTTCTTTCAGAGATGTATAGAGAGGGACTTTTGAGAGACAATCAGTAGCAGTATTAGCGCAGGTCTTTCCATTGATTGTAACCAGGATACCCAATATAATACACACATGAGTAGGGTTGTTATTCTCTCTGGAGAAGGCCCGAACCTGTATAAAAATCCCCATGTCTTTTCTGTCTGCGTGATCAATTGTGGAGACCCCCCGAATCAAACAATCTTTACGTAAGATCAGTTCTAAAACACCGACACGAGTAATAGCACACAATACACATAGTTTTATCACATAGTTCCATAATCACTTAGTCAAATTTATAATTACAACTCACATAAGATGATGACTCGTGGCATGGCTAAGTAATCTAATCGTATCTAACCAACCCACATTGGTGCTACGATAATACCAACTAAAATAAAGAACCAATCTAGGGTGACAAAAGATTATGACATATAAAAGACAAAGTGGACATAACAGATTGCATAATAACCATACCCAAAAGCATTTAAATACATACTTAAAGTAAATACAATAATTTGAAGCAAAGTACTTTTCAAAAACTGGGATTCAATATGATCAAAGGTATAACTTGCCTTAGAAAAGGTCTAGGTACTGGTCTTGGTCTTGAGGCACTCCTTCAACAAAGCTCCCCAAAGTATCGACGTCTACTCGCAAACGAAGTAAATAAACAAAACAAATAAATAATAGAGGCAAAAAAAACTTCAAAAATTAAATAAAAAAGTCAGATAAATAGATCTCGAATTTAGATGAATTTAGAAATTTGAATGGGCTCATTCGGAGTTCGGATGCAAAAGATATGGGCTTTGGAAGTTTGAATCTAATGAAAAACCCTAAAAGCTGAATTACTGGAAGTTTTGAATTATTCCTTAACAGAAAAATCAGATTAATGCGCAAGCATGATGCCAGCACAGAGAATTATGGCATTAAAAGAAATAAAAAGAAACCTGACATGTGGGACCCACACGTCAGTCACGGCTCACTGTGAACTTGGTCCGCCGAGCCTATTGGATCTGGGGCTGGGGTAAGTTGCCACGCGGGCGCACACGTGGCCGCTGACACAGTGCCACGCACGCGACAGGTCAGCACCGAGGGTGATGTGGTGGCTGACGTGGACGACGGTAAGGCAGGCGATGCTCAAGTCCCGATGGCATCCGGCGAACGGCAGCTCCTCGCCGGCGGTGAGTGGTACCAGAAGATAGCTGGTGCTGTTTGTGCACTCACTGGTGTACTCACCAGCGCGAGAGGACGACGGTGGTGGCCGGCGGCGAGGTCGAAGCGGCGGAAGGTCTTGAGTGTTGTCGGACGGGAGCTCCGACGTGATTCTGGAGGTGGGAGTGGTCACTGGAGGTAGCCCTTGCAACAACGGACCTGGCGGTGCAGAGGATGATGGAAGGGTGCTCACGATGGCGGTGCAATTTGGGATTTAGCCAGCGGTGGCCGAAACCCTAGGAACTAGATTACGACGGCACTGGAGCTCGAGAGGATCGGGGGCTTGAGGGTTTTTTGTGCGGGTGCTCTGGCGATCCCGATGGTCCTACTTATAGGGTCTAGGGCCGCACGAGGAGGCGTATTGGCGGCAGAGTTCAACGGAGTCCAAAACGAATGTGCGAGGAAAACGGCGATACGAACGAATTCAAATTTCAGTTTTGATTCAAACGAATGCGGAGAGGATAGAGATAAGATTCAACACGAAAACTGGGGTGGTTTAGTTGGATAAACTCCGTTGTTGGATTGAGCTTCTAGAAGCTCTCATGGCGGACACGGGTGCTGCCTCGCGCGAAGATGAAGGCGGTGGAGACGAAGAGGGGTGCGGGGCCCACTGGTCATAGACGAAGGGCGCGAGCGCACTCGGACTCCAAAAGATCTGACCATCCAGCTCAATCGGACGATCCAAATTGCTTGAGACGTTCGGACCGCCGAACGACTCAGCCACATCTGACCGTCCAACCTTGATCGAACGGCCCATGCTGATTTAAACGTTCGGACCATCCGAACAGCCCAGCTTCATCAGGGTGTTCAAGGACGATCCAAAGGTGGTTGATGAGAAGGGCTGCGCAAAGAGAGGGAGTGAGGGGCTGGCATGCGGGGCCCGCATGTCAGTGGAAAGCGACAACGCGCGCTGGCGCTGGGCTGAGGGAATGGGCTAAGGTGAGGGAGAACTGGGCCGGGGTTAAGGGATTCAGCCTAAGAGCTTTAACTGAGATTTAAAATAGTTTTCTAATTTAGAAAATACTGGAAGTTCAAATAAGCAATAGAAAATAACAAATAAACTCAGTAAAATTCTAGAAAAATCTAGAAAATATATCTGAGCACATAGAATCTAAATAAAATAGTTTTGATAATTGTTCGTGTTAGAATTATTCATATTAAATTGTTTTGATGGTAGAATCCATATTTAAGCTTTTGAATTAAATTCAAATAAAACCAAATGGTGACTTTTCTCCCTACTAACTATTCAAAGAATTTTTAAAGCTCAGAAAGCTGGATGTTACAATGTGTGTCTCGGGCCTCCACCTGTCGACAAGTGCCGATAGCAGGCTGGCGTCTAGGGTGAACTGGTGTCCGACGAAAACCAGCCTCGCAAGGGGCAACAAGCCCGTATCTCGGAGGATCGAAACGTAGCGATCATCTAGCTCCCAGTAATCCCTCCCTGCTTGAAGCAGCAGGGGTGAAGGGCCATCGACGTCACCGGTGATCCACAACTTGCACCGATGGTCCTCATCGTAGAAGTGTTCTAGAAGCTCTGGTAGAGACATGACTTGTAACACATGGAATAGATGGAACATTAGTGAGAAGGTGGCTAATGAACATAAAAGATTGTAAATTAATTGTAGAGTAGTTTTCCTGGGGTGATAAACTACATGATAAGCTAGCTTAATTAGATTACTACTAATTATTTTGTAAGTAATAAACATTGTAAATTAAAAATTACGACAAAACTACCTGCGAACGACGGCGGTTAATAACACTGAAATGTTCCCAAACATATAATCGACAGAGCAAGAGAGCGAGCGACTGCAAAATGAAATGAACGAGTGGAAGAGCGAGCGAGCAACTACGAAATGAAATGAATGAGCGGAAGAGCGAGCGAGCGACTGCGAAATGAAATCGCGCTCGCTCCCTCTAATTTATAGCCACTGATCGAAGGGAATCCTTATCCCGCGTGTGCTAATTAAGCCATGCATTTTGGAGGACAAAGATTTGATGGATGAGACAAGGAGGTGACGGGATGTCGAGTGATTGATGCTTTCGGTGGAAAAGTAAGGCAAATGGATGGAGGGCATCGTTTAGATGTTTTGGCAATCAACATATGACACAGTTTTTTGTTGATTTGTACGAACATAACACTTATATGAAATAGCGATAAAAATTCTGAACGAATAAAATTATAAAAAATTTACGGAAGCAAGTACACGGTGTCGGGAGACTCCACAAAATTTTTTAGACTCATTTGCTATATTTTAAAATTCCTGCAAATTTCAGCCTAACACTAACCCTAACCCTAACTAACCTAACAATTAGCCTAACTAACGGCTGGCGCATGGTGACCATGCACCAACGGCTGACGCATGGCCACCGTGCGTGTAACATCCCAATTTTCTGAGCTTAAAAATCTTTTAAATAGTTAGTAGGAGAAAATTCACCATTTGAATTTTATTTGAATTTAATTCAAAAGCTTAATATTGGACTTTATAATCAAAAACATTTAATGTGCATAATCCCAACTTGAACAATAGCCAAAACTATTTTATTTGGGTTCTATGTGCTCAGATATATTTTCTAGATTTTTCTAGAATTTTTCTGAGTTCATTTGCTATATTCTATTGCTTATTTGAATTACTGGTATTTTCTAAATTAGAAAAACTATTTAAAATCTCGGAAACTCTCTCGGGCCGAATCTCCCTGGCCCAATCCTCCGCCTCCCGCGCACGGCCCGCTTCCCCGGCCCATCTCCGCGCCGCAGCCCGCCACTCTCTCCCCGCGCGCGCGTGCCGGTCCCACCCGTCAGCCGTAGCCTTGCCGTTTCCCACGCGAGTTCACCCGAGCCACTCCCGCTGCCTTGTGGGCCCCGCTTGCCGCGTCAGCTTCGTCTTCGTCGCGGACTCCTCAGTCCTTGTCCGAGCCGCGTTGCGCCGCCGTGCCGCACGCGGACTCCTTGCTCCCGAGCCCTATTTAACGCCGCGACCGCGTCACGAGGTTCGCCTCGCACTCCACCGCCTTTCCCCGAAGACCAGAAACCCTAGAGCGCCGCCTTTTCGGCGAGATTGGAGCTCGAACCCTAGCGCCGCCGCCTCGATACTACGTCGATTTCGCCGCCGGTGGTGAGGTTCCGTCGCCTTTGAAGCCACCCTCGAGGTCGCCGCATCACGGCCTACATGATGCGCGCGTTATCTTCGTCGGAGGAGCCCGGGTTCGCAGTCACCTCCTCAAGCCGTGCCGCTCCACCGCTTAACTCGTCGCCGCCGCCGTTGTGGTCGTCGCCGACGAGATCTAACCGCGTCACCACCTTCGTCGTGTCGAGCCGGTCCAGATGCGCATCTTCGCCGTCGCCTAATCGCCGCTGTCGCTAAAACCGAAGGTCGCCGAGCCGTCCGGTTCAGCCGACGTGGCGCCCGAAGTCGGCCGCCACCTCTCCCGCGCCACGTGTCGTGTGCGTGGCGCCCAGTCAGCGTCCACGTGCGTGCCCACGCGGCAGTCCACCGGATCCCGAGTCCCGAGGCTCGGTAGACTTGGTCTACCGTGAGCCATCTCACTGACGTGTGGGTCCCACATGTCAGTATTTTCTTTTATTTATCTTTTTCCAAAATTCTGAGGGCTGACGCCAGCGTTGCGCAATATTCCGATTTTTCTTTAGAGAAATAATTCGGAAATTTCAGAAAATCCAAATTAGGGTTTCTTTAGATTTCCAAACTTCCAGAGCTCATAACTTTTGCATCCTAACTCCGATTGAGCCCATTCAAATTTCTAAATTTGTCTAAATTCAAGATATATTTATCTGAGATTTTTATTTAATTTTTGGAGTTTGTTTTGCCTCTGTTATTTATTTGTTTTTTTGTTTTGTCTCGTTTGCGAGTAGACGTCGATTCGTCGGGGAATTTTGTGGAAGAAGGAGCACCTCAAGATCAATACCAGTACATAGACCTTTTCCAAGGCAAGTCATACCTTTGATCATCTTGAACCCAGTTTTCAAATTACTTTGTGTTAAATTATTGCATTCTACTTTAATTATTTATTTAAATGCTTTGGGTATAGTTATTATCCAAATTGTTATCACACCTTGGCCTTGTATGTCATATTTCCTTGTCACCCTAGATTGGTCATTAGTTGGTAATATTATAGCACCAACGTGGGTTGGTTAGATGCGAGTACAGTTGCTTAGCTATGCTACGAGTCTCACATCACATGTAAGTTGCAAATATGAATTATGACTAAGTGACTATGGAACTTCGTGTAAAACTGTGTGTTGTATGTTATTACTTCGTGATGGCATGTGTTGCACTAAAACCAACTGGGTGGTAAAGGATTTAGACTGAGGCAAGTGGTGGAGACTGTGTGACATGGTGGTCTATGTGATGGGAATGATAATCTTTGTGACTTAGTTAGAAAATGGAAGTCTTGCCTTGGTCAATTAAGGACTTAACTTTGTGCGCCATTGAACCGAGCTCATCAGCATGCGACCACATGCCCGGTATGGGACGGGCCTAACTTAGTAAGTTATGGATTCTCGGCATTGATGTTCGTGGATAGGTTAGGTTGTGTGACAGGTGGAGGTGTGACTACTTGGTGGTTGCATCGCGGACGATTCGCCTTCCCGTCCCGGTGTGTGTTATACCAATTCTATGTGAGCCGGTATAGCGGTTTGTAAGCACACCGGGAATGTCAATATTTGAGATGAAGTTTTAACCTGTTTTGTTACGATTGGTGCTTGCTACACTAGTTGTATCTTGTGGGTAAAGTGCACAACCTCTCGCAGAGTGTTAAATCAATCTATTCGAATAGCGCGTCGCTGTCATGGACATGCTCGGGATTTCACATAAGGGTAGTTTTCATAAAATGTGGGAATGGGAGAGTGTGACCTTAATCATATGGCTATGTGAAATAATCTGTTTAGTGTGTGTCTTTGTGGAAACAATCATAAATTAATATTGTTTATTTGTTTTGAATTATGCTTTCAATCTATTATTCGTATTCAATTGCAAATATTGCTTTTATGCAAAAGAACCATCAAACCTTTCCTTTGGAATAAGTCCGCATCTATACATTGCATTCTCGTGGTATGATTTGCGTAGCACGTTGTGTACTCACGCTTGTTGTAAAACTTGCGCCCAAACCTACGTAAGAGGAGGAGTCTACGCCGCTTTTGAGGAGGAGTTCGTTGAAGGTCGATCGTTCGTTAAGGTCCGGATCCCATCGGCTGCTCGTGGTAAATTGGTGGGATCTACGCCGAGTTTTCCGTTCTCCGCCGCTTTATTTATCGTTAGCTCGCGTGGCTTAATAAGTGTAAACTCGACCATAAGGTCAAAACCCTTATTTGTTATTCAAACTAATCGCTTACTTTATTTATCGCTGTGTGGATCGAAATTTACCGTGTTAACCCCGTGTGCACTAGCGTGATTCTCGACTAGTGCAAGATATACGAGGGTTCCGTAATCGTAAATTCGGTCCCGGCGAAGGCGCCAGTTGTTTGGCGTGCGGCTGAGGTGGCGACCGACGTGGCTAGGCTGGCGGGGCTGGCGGGCACGCGGTGGCGAGGCCGGCGTTGGCGCACGGTGGCCATGCGCCAACGCCACGTGGCGTGATCTTCAGCATTGGTTTACGGTGGCCGTGCGCCAATGCCACGTGGCGTGATCTCCAGCATTGGCGCACGGTGGTTGTGCGTCAGCGGTGCTAGATCTACAAATACGCTTTCGCCGTTGTCAGATCCGCAAATACGCGACGAAAAAGCGTTGTATCTGCCAAAAAAACCTCGCAATATAGCAAATAATACATGTATTTGGACGAGCGCAGTGAGATGTTTGCATGGGAGATATTTATTGTGACATGCATCAATTCTTTCTTCAATGCCTTCCGAACGCATCTTAACTTTAAACTTGTATAGATCATACATGGGCATGCATATAATTAAATAAAATAGTAGCTCTGTTTCTTTAAGAATAATCAATATAGACCTAATGATATTAGAATCTTTCAATCAAATAATATAATTAATTGAAAACTAATAAGATATCCGCATCATCTGCATTGGGCTGTCTACACGTATCAAAATATCCCAAATTATATTTTTTCTAATTATGTTACAAAGAATTGCTAAAAATATAAAGTATGAAAGTATCCACTAATTAATAGCATTACTATATGACAAATCAAACCATATATATGTGTATATTAGTGGTAAATATTTGACTACAGTGCACATGTGCTAAGTCGCCATATATTGGAGAACGGGGAGAGTATAAAAGGACTAAGAGGATCGGTCCATAAGTTTGTCATCTCAAATACAGAAAACCTCGCAGAGAATTCTATTGTGAGAAACTTTCGTACAAACCCCAAAAATTTGCCATCCAGTGTTATCTAGGAAATCCATTGTTTTAGATAGAAATCACCCGTCGTATTGTCAGATTAGTCCCACGTTGACTGCAGGGTAGCAAGAGACTCCCCAATGCATGGCTAGCTTTTAGGGTGAGCATGCCCTTTACTTTCTACTCCATCTAGTCTCAAAAATATATCATCTTGGGATGTGTGGACAAACTTTCGAAACATTAGCTATCTATTTTTTAAAATATTTAGTTTGATATATGAAAAATCATAGTTGTAGATTTATCTCAAGAAGTAATTTGACAATACTATAATTTTTTTGGGTTTTATAAATATATTACAATAAAAATTAATGGTTAAATTTTGAGGATCGTCGATGTCCAAAACGATATGTCTTGTGATGTGACGGGAGAGAGTAACACTCATATGTCTATAAATTAAGGGAGCAGCATGCATGTGATGTAGTAGTGCCTTCATACAGAGCTAGCTAGGCAACTGTCACCGCCCGATCGAAGTGCAGAGGAGGATCCCCCTGTGACCGGATCGATGGCAGATGGTGGCGTCCAGGTAATTATTAACAACAGATCGATCGATCCCTCATGGTATATATTTTTTAGCCTCTCTCTCCTTCTCATTGCATATGTTTGTCCACTGAAAAAAAACATATAAACTGGATATAATTTCTTGTACATAGGATTTTTAGCATATCTATGACAACAAAGACTCCTAACACAAGTTAGAGGAGAACTAGACAATATGAATGTGAGAAGAACAAACTAAGAAATTACAAATATCATAATCTTACCCATAGAAAGACACAATGGCACACAGAGAGACGTGATTTCAATAACGTGCACAACCATCTACTTAGTAATTCACTGTCATTTTCGGCATAACCATCTACAACCTCTTAGATCCCAGGTGACTAAGAGTGTAACGTACACAACCACACACACAAAAAAAAAAAAAAAATCCAGTACACTACATAGAGACAGAATTCAAAACATATCTGAAAACCATTGAATGAATTTCAGAAACTACATGTCTGATCTTAACTACTCATGTGTACTGAGACTAGTGTTCCTTTAGAACAAATCCCTTAACACATCATACCACGTCTGATTCTTAACCACTCATTCAGTGAATAATTAAGAACTATACATGAAAATCTTACATGACGAGCTTATTGACATAATTTAACAACTAAAGAATCCTTCTTCATAGGTGCGTGCATATGCCTTCGGCGAGGTATGCTACTGGCAGAACATGCTTATGCCTATGCTCATCATAGCAAATAAAACTAAATAGAAAAGTTAGTTACTTGAACTTACTTTGTAAGGCATCTATACGTATAAGATTCTTTCTGTTGGTCCCCCGCCATTTTCACTAGACAAATAGATAGGAAATAACCACGAACTAGTACTATATTCGCTCCTAAGTCTCTCACGGGAAAAACCCTAGCCGCCACAAAAAAAAAAAGCTCCCCTCTCCTCCTCCCTTCCTCCTCGCCACCACCGTCGGCCGGCCAACGGCGGCTGCGGGGCTTCTTTTTCTCGTTGGTGGCGCTTAATCTGCATCGCGCTCCCGATGCCCGATGTCTGTCCGTCGATTTCCAACGGTGTGGACTTTCGTCGGGGTTGGATATGGGGCCCTTCTCCGCCGGCTTGTCTTCGGCCGTGGCGATCCGGGGCCCTTCTCCGCCGGCTTCTTCCGGTGACGCGGTGCAGATTCAGATTTAGCGCAGTTGGTAGAGATCACGACGGCTCGGTGGCGGTGGCTTGTGCAGCGCTCTGCTACTTAACTGGCCGACGTGTGCTGTGGGGGATGTCACCTTCCTGGCGGCGGTTGGTTGTTAGGAATGTTGCAGACATTGTCTTGGCGATCTGGCCTTCATTGGTTGGATTCAGTGACAAGGCCGTACTGCGGTGTGGTCTTGGAGCACTGGTACCTTCGATCCGGGGTGAAAACTCTTGATCTGGCCTTCTCTGGTTGGATCCGACAACTACGTCGACCTGAGCGGCGTAACCTTCTTGAAGACGTTGCTTTGGAGCACCGGTACCTGAGCTCCGGAGTGAAAACTCCTGATCTGACCTTCGCTGGTTGGATTCGGCGACGACGACGTGAGTTGTATCCCTTCTTGGAGGTGTCGCTACGGAGATTAGCACATCATCACCTCTTTGTTGCGCAGCTGCTATTCGCGTGTGGACGATCTCCTGGTTGGTCTCGGAGGCGAGGCTAGGTGGTTTTTTTTAGCCTTTGCATGATAATTTGTTTGTCATTGTTGACTTTTGACTGTTTTTTGTGTTAAGCTTTTAGCTAATAGTAGTGTAATGGCTATGCGCATCCTTAGTTGGTGCAGAGATCAGAAGTTGTACTTCTATTATCTAAAAAAAAATATATAGAAAAGCTACAGAACAACCACCAGATAACATGTACTTCTAGTTATTCCTAGATTTACTAATCAAACTTACGCTTAATTGCTTGCTTGTGAATTCGGATTAGTTTCCTCCAAACCACTCATATCTGCGAGCAACATCAAATCGTGGTAACCATGAAAATTCCACCGTGCAAAACCCAGATATGAACAAATTTGGTACAATTTTTTAAATCAAGCAATGCGAATCCAAGCAAAGCCCACAGCGCAGCTCCCCGTCGCCCGTTCTTTAGCGTTCCGCACTTGTCGCCCGCGGCCCTTAGTGCAGCGCTCTTCCGCTCACTGCCGGTCGCCGCCTTGCTCTCTTCCCCCGCTCTGTTCGCTCGTGTCACTGACAAAGAAGAGTCATGGACAAAGACGAGGTGAGCTATCCGAATATGCTAAAAGGTCGGGTTTGCTCAAAACAATCCAACAGAAGCGCGGCCCGTTAATCCGAGACTGATACAAAATGCATCTAGAAGCAAATCCAACGGCCACAGAACTGGCTAAAATTTAACAATTTTTCAGATCAACTAATCAACAATATGCTGATAGTTAAATGATTGCAATTATTGATTGTTTTTACGTGCTATCGTGATTGTGAGGTGACACCACGACCAATCGACAATATCACTAGCTAAGTCGCCCGAGTAATTACACAATTAATTGTTCATTTTCTTATTCACAGTTAGAATTTGTTTCATACGTGAATATATTAGAGTTCTGTTCTTAAATTAGATGACTCTCTCATGTCTACTGCACCTATTTGTTTGTTAGCCGATTAATTTGTGCTATGAAAAATCCAATAATACATGTTGTATTTGTTTGGTAAATTACATAAGACAGCTCGGTGTAATTACACAACTAATGGTTCATTTTCTTGTTCACGGTTAGAAGAGCAGCATCGACGCACCCTAGATGTTACCGAGGATTTGCAGGTAGCAAGCTGATTTGTCTTCCTCGTCATGCTCTGCATCTCTTTGCTTTCTTGTCCCGGCCATCCCAGCATTGATGCAACCTAGCTAGCTAGGTCGATTTATTTGCTTATACTTAATTTCTGAATATGTGGGTTGCAAAATATGAGATATTGGGCATTGGGCAATGCATGCATTCATCTGGATTCTTTCCATGGAGATTCGCTAGCAGATACTCCTGGAACGCAAGCAATTTTCAGTTGATGCTTGGATATTTAAGATGCTAATTAATCAAGGGATGTGTCGCTGTCTGTATAGAACATCAGGCTGGTGATTGACAGAGGCGACGGCAGCACTGTCGAGATCCCTCTCAAAGGGAAGCTCATTCTGCAGAACAGCGGTCCTCCTCAAGCCGCTGCTGACAAGGAGGAGGAGGAGGAGAAGAAGTTCCTGAAGCAGATGCGCGGGGGGCTGATGACGGTGGGCGCGCTCTTCGTCACCATGGCGTTCCAGGCGGCGCTGCAGCCGCCGGCCTGGTTGCGGACGACGGACTTTCTCCGGATCAGTCAATCCGACATAGATAAGTGGTATCATCGTTACCACGGCACCTCTCATGCCGCTGCGGCGGCGGCTGCTCCGGCGAGGTTTGCTCCTTCTCCATGCCCAAGCCGTCAAGCCGCAGAGTCCGCGACTGCAGGTCTATCTTGGAGAGCGAAGGTATATATGTATTGCAACTACTTCACCTTCGGGACCGCACTGGCGCTGGTGCTGATGCTTCTGCATAACATACCGTCGCACCGGGCTAAGTACACCATGGTGGTGGCAAAATGTTTTCTGGTGGCAATCTCCTTTTCCGTTGTCGGTACCGTCGCCTTAGGCACCTCCGAAGACTGGCGCTACATGCTGTTAGCGGTCTTGCAAATTGCGGCCAACGCCAGTATCGTACCTTATTTTATTTGGCTCGTTCCCGATATTATTGCGCGTATCCCGGCACTTTTAAAACGTATTGCCCATCCCCTGACCGCGCAGCGAGGACACCAGCCCCCTAGCGTTTCGGTCTAATGCTCAGGTGACTAAAAATTTCTTTTGTTTCGGTACCTTTTTGTAACTGATATTCCTATCTTCGAGATGTGCTCAGCTATTTTCAGTTATCGCCCCCGTTAAGGGCCTTCTTGCTTCGGGTGACCATTAAGGCTAAAAGTACATGTGTAATGGGGCTATGTTGGGTTGTGTTTGTTGACTTTCTGTTAAGATTATGTACAATAGTTTATTTCTTAGCTTGTTACTAAGAAGAGAGAGAGTACTCAATGTAATAAAAATAAACAAGATTTCCAATAGATTATTTCTTGAGCTTGTATCTAACTTTAATTGCTATAAGTGTGCATGATGATTCTTGATATTAACAAAACACATTTTTAGATAACAAGCAAGTCTCCAATAGCTATTTTGTTGTTTTTTGTGTCTTGTTATCAGCAATTTGTTTGTTTCTTCATCTATAAATAAGCTCACATTCTTTCTTCAACATCTCTCCTCCGCATCACCTAAATATTGATGTGTCTATCCCTTAGTAACAAGTGACATGAACTATTGTAGATGCTCTAACAAGCACCGTTTCGAAAGTTTTGAACCAGTTAATCATGTTGGGTTGTCAACCCATTAATTAAATAACTGTAGGTTGGTGGGCCTATAAAACAAAAGGAAAATAAGGTTGGCATTACCAAAGCAGAACTAGTCAAACCCATGGAAAAAACACTTCAGACCAACCACTAATATAGTACCAAAAACAACTCTTAACAAGTTACAAACACAAAGCATAAACTGCATAATAAATCATTAGAAATTACACAAAACATACTATGCAAAATCAATAAAGATTTGTTATAACTTTTCCTAAAATAAGCATCATCCATAATTATTGGATCGGCAACTTAAGGATATAATGGACATAGTAAAAATGAACAGATCAACAGATGCTTACATGTACTGCAATAGACGTGTATATATGTTCTTCATGCAAACACATAAGAGATCACAAGAGGGGTGGTAATGTCCAAAACTCATCCGAAGGTAGCTTGTAGCACAAACTGCATCCGGGTATTGCGGGCTATTGAGGCTAGCGTTTCGGTCTAGTGCTCAGGTGACTAAAAATTCTAAAAATTCCTTATGTTACAGTAGCTTTTTGTTGCCATTGGAAGACCATCCAGCGGTTTGTTAACGGCTATTCCTATCTTTGAGCTATGTTTAACTATTTTCAGTTGAAATATGTTAAGAAATTGGGCCGATGACTAACAGTCCTGGCCTATATGGGCACCTCATCCACCCGTAGTATATATATAGGAGGGGGAACCCCTAACCATTATACATGATCATGGAAAAGAGCAATAAAGATAAGCCTGCAGTCCCCTTATATCTCTGTGTTCAATCTATTATTCGGTTCTTGTGTTCTTGCATTGTTCTTACGATTCTGAGTTTGTCTACGAGATAATCGCTTGGACTGGACTCGCCAGCGACGGTTCCTCAACACGTTATCAGCACGATCGACTCTCCTCACATCGAAAAGGGAACCGTCGATGAACGACACTCGTAAATTAAATTGTGCTTTCTAGATCGCTTTAAATTCTACAAATTTGCTTTCTAAATTGGTTTTCTACGGTGCAAATTCGCTCTAATCTACCGCGAGCACACTTGAAGTCGCCGGCACAATGTCGATCGGTAGATTGCAAGAGAGAGTGGATGTCGATTGTACCGTAGATTGAAAATTGCAAGTTCGTTCTAATCTACCGCGAGCCGACTTGAAGTCGCTGGCTAAGCCGATCGGTAATTGCATGAGCGATAATCGCATTGGATGAACAGTACCACACGTCGGATGAACAGTGATCGCGCCCCGATGATCATATGAACAGTAATTGCATGGAGAAAACATCCCACGACGCCCGCATGCGCCGTGCGACACCGGCCCGAAGCTGTCGCCCGCCAAAGCCGCCCTTGAAGCGTCGCCGCATGGCCACCCGAGCGCGCCACCACCTAGAAGGCGCACCCCTCACCCCTATCACCGGCATAGCCCCAGCACAGGCTTCCCCCTCACATCGTCGCCGGTCGCCCAAAGAAACAAAAAAGGGGGGTGGCGTCGGCTCTGCACGGCCACGCCGCCGGCCGCATAGCATGCGCCACCAACCCCGCACCCGTATTCACCCCGCATGGGTTTCGCACCAAACTCCGGCCGCTCGAAATGCCCAAAGTCACCCGGTCCCGCATGGCTGACGACCCGCATGCCGCAACGCCGCGCTCCACGGCTGCCAAGGTACCCGAAGAAGCGTCGCCAGCCCGCAACCGCCTCGGCTCCCAGCCGCCGCTAGCACCACCCGAAGCCGAACGGACGCACCGCCCCACACCGCCAGAAGAAAAGGTGGGGGAGATGACGCCGCACGCGCGTGGTTTCCCAGTCGCAGTAACCGCCGCCGCAAGCGCTCCTCACCGACACCGCCCGCCGCACGCTGTGTGCCAGGCGCTGCTCGCCATGGCCGGTGCCGCACGCACTGCGTGCGGCCACCACAAGGAGGAAAACCTAATGCCCCTACCCTTTTTGACTAAGGCCTAGTAGGCCGAATGGGATTTGGGCTTACAAAGGCCGTATGGCCATAAGGAACGTGGCCGCATGGGCCTTAAAGGGCATGGCCCAAACAAGGGCCGAAGAAAGAAAAAAGAGGGGCGGCCGGATGAAGAAAAATAAAGGAGGAAAATCGAAAAAAAGGGGAAATTTGCGGAAAAACCCCTCGAAATTCTGAAAATTACGAGGATAACTGCGCGGATGAGGAAATTTTGCAAAAAGGCCTTGGAAATTCTAAAAATTACGCGCAAATTTTTCTCTGTACTGAAATTTTGTGTGTTAGCCCCTAGAAATTGCAGAGTTCGCCGAAAAGTCTTTTTTCTAGCAGAAAAGGCCCTCAAGAATTTAATTTATTTTGCATATTTTTGAATTTTGAAGCATGTTTAACTTTATTATTATTATTTCTATGTAATTTATTTATTGTATTTACTGTTTTGATTATCTATGATTGTTTATATTGTTTTTAATCACTAAAAATAGCAGTAAATCATGAAAAATGCATAGAAAAGTGTAGGATCATGAACTGGGAGTTCGAAGAGCATTATGAGAATTTTGTATCTATTTTATGTAAATTACCAGTAGTAATCTTATGAACTCTTTGCATGAATATAGAAATGACTGGCATCATAAACCAGGAGTTCAAAGAACTGACCTAGCATGGCCAGAATTTGTATAGAATTTGTACCAGTCTTCAATTATGTTGTAATGTAATCACGGAAGAGCAGAAGATTGAGAAGACTCTCTACCTTTCACCCGAATGTGGTACAAACCATACACAACTATTGTCAAGATGGCTACATGGAGTATGCCGCATTAATTGACACTATGCAAGTTGCGGAAGTTCAAGATGATATTCTAAGGAAGAACTACATCTCACAGCCACCTAGTAGCAATGTTGGTCATGAAGCCAATACTAGCAGCTACAAGGTGATGAAGCCTCTCACGAAGGAGAGGGACAAAAAGGGTAAGATCGTGGGTCGTATGCTATTGATGCTTTCCAGTCTAAGCAGAAGGGCAAAGAACAGCACGAAGCACACCTCGCCATTGTAGGCACAGAGGGTCCACAGCCATTAGTTGCACTAATGGATGTGGACAGCCTAGTAGCAGCCCCCATCACCCCTCCTTTGGACATCACAACGGCCGCAGCCGTAGTTGCCCAAGAGGAGAAGATCGCGCATGGAGCAGATTGAGGCAAAAGTTCCTGAATACTTTGCCTATTCGATCTAGTGCACGCATTGCACTTGGATCTTTTATAGAAACTTGCAGTTTGTAATTGAAGCAAAACATTGAATTATTGAACAATGGTTGCAAGCTCTAGGAGAGCAAAGCATTAAATTCTTATTATGAGTCTTGTAAGGCTTATTTTTCGTATTTATAATAGCAAGTTATGTTCTGATATCTGAAGTATTTTATTTATGTGTTGCTTGTTTTCTACTACATATTAATAAAGTACATTATATTAGAACACATGTAGCGCCCTATGGAGGAAGTGTGTTTAGCGGGTAGCGGCACAACGAATACCATCCTGGGAGAAACGGAAATTTTTTCAGTCAATCAGTAAGAATGCTGGTAGTCTTACGACAAGCGCAGACAACGATACTTGTATAATAGGCCCAAGAAGGGTCATAATTATACTCCCAATGGGCATAACTTTGGTCATTGAAGAAGACTTGTTGTACCCAGAATCGACTAGAACTCTCAAGGATATTCGCGCTAACAGTTTCCACGTAGAGACTGAAGAAGAGTATAGTAAGCAATACCTTCTCATTGCAAAGCGTGAAGAAAGTGGAACAATAGCATTAGAATGTCTTCCTTCATATGAAAGTGGGCTATACTACACTAATATTAAGGCACCTGCAACCTATACTGTCTTGAAAATCGAATTTAGAGGCTCTGAACTTTTATATCTTTGGCATGATAGATTATGTCATCTAGGTCTTAGGATGATGAGAAATATAATTAACAATTCACATGGACATAATATGAATGTAAAGAATTTTCCGAATCAGAAAGATTTTGTATGCCCCGCATGTGCCACTGGAAATTAATTGTAACATCCCAATTTTGGACTTGTGTTTCAAATGTAAGAAATAAGTAGAAATTAAAACTTTTTCTTACATCATGTATTTCCTGTATATTCTAAATAATTCATGTACAAGAATTATGGAAATACAAAGCCACAAGTCTTTTGATCCAAAACCTTGTCTTCCAAAAACAATCTGTTGGACCGAAAAGGCGACTAGAGGGGGGGTGAATAGGAGCACGATCTCTTTTTCTCCCAAAATCAATTCAATACGAATCTCACTCCAATAGCTATGAAACCTATGAAGATCAATCAATCATGCACAGCGGAAGACTTGTATTGAATCAACTCAAAACCCCAAAGTAAAATCAACACAAAACCAAAACACAGAGGCTCAAGGCCCGACCTCTCACGGGCGGTCGACCGATCCAAGCGTCGACCGATCAAGCGGTCGACCGCTACTCAAGCGGTCGACCGATTTCACGGAGGTCGACCTGCGGTTCGATGAACGAGAAAACAGCCCGACAAACCAAACGCAAATTGATCAAACTTTTGATTCGTGCGCCCAAACTTCGTGAAACTTGACACACAACTTCCTAAGGATGTCGGGAACCTATTCCAAGCAACAATTGTGATAATTCTTGCTCAGGTTCAGACCTTTTACCGCTTGAGCGAAGTTAGGTCAAAACCGAGTCAAAACGAAAATATGATCTTAAGACTTGCACGTGGGTGATTGATGATCTTGATGATCCTAGATGTATTCTCACACGTCACAGCAAGCTAAATCACGCCAAGAAACTAAGCAATAACTCATGGATCAAACAAAGACTCAATTCATCAAAAGAGAGAAAGAAAGCACATGAACTCACTTTGAAGAAACTTTCTTTGGATTGATTTGATCCGGTTCTGACCACTCCATCAATGGATGATAAAGACTCAATACATGAGCACGGAATCAAATCCAACTCTCAAGAACCCTAACCTCCTCTCCTCCTCTCCCTAAGCAAATTAGGGTTTCTAAACAATGAAACGTCGAAGGTCTGGGAAGGTGCAGCCACCTCCTCCTCTATTTATAGTGGAGGCTTAGGGTTTCTAATAGAGTCTCCCTAATGGGCTCCGTTAAGGCCCAAAACAACGGGTGACACACGCACGCATTTTAAAGCGCCGTGTTCATATTGTGCGGCACCGCTGTTCGCCACGTGTAGGTTGATCCAACGGCTCATCATGCTCGGCAAGTCTCTCCCATCCGGCCCCACCGAAACCACCATGGTACTTGCACCGACCGCGCGCTTGATTCAACGGCCGACCGAATCGCCTGTTCGGTCACCTTTGTCCATCTTGCACCATGCTTGAGTCCAATGATTTCACCCAAAGATCGCCGATCGCTTTGAACCTCACTCTCCAAGCCTAGTCCCGATCATCCTCGCCGCTGACCGTCGTTGACCACCAAGTAACCCGCACAACAATAGACAAGCAAATCGAATTCGGGAACAAGTTCTTCATAACTTGACCCACGTTAGTCAAAACATGCATCATGCAACACATATGCCATGAAATCCACGAACTTGACCTAACAGTAACCATCGCGCGCCACCGCGACGACTTAAGTGAAAACCGTCGCATCGCCACCTTGGCGGTCGACCGCCACCGCCGCCCGACCACCAACGTAAGGCCGGCCGATCGCCACAAAGGACTTAGCCGAAATTTCAACGCTGAAATCCGCAACCTCTCGGAAATTTAAACGAATAGAACTTTTGATCGAAGCTCCAAAATTATGGGACCAAGTGCGAGAATCTCCTCACTTGCCTACACCTCTATTTTTGGCCCACCTCAAACTCCGAGTCACCAACTTGCCGGTCCGACCACTAAGCAGACGCCGGTCGATCGCTACCAAATCGGTCGGATCGCCGACCGGCGGCCGATCGCCAAAGACGTAACACACGAGGCATGGCGGTCGACCGCCACCAGGCCGGTCGACTACCGAGACTGACAGAACCGAACTTTGCCGAAAACTCGTGATTCCGCAAACCTTCAACATCATTGCCAATTGACACATCATCCTAAGATCATGAGCATATCCCCATGATATCCACACAATCTTGTCAAATCTTTTGATCATCTCCTAGAAATATTTTTCCTAAGTTCTAGGGATGGTATGTGACCTCTCTGAAAAATTTCACAATTTTTAGAAATTGTTTGAATATTTTTAGAGGGCAGTCAAACCTGTTTGACTTTCAGTCAAACCCTAAACCAGGACCTTGTAGAATTTTTGGAGAAAAATGCACTACATAAAAATCTCTAAAAATTTTATACAAGGTTAACATATAAGTTAGCAAGCTCCTGTAAACATTTCAGAATTTTTTGAGTTAATTTGCTATCCCTAAAAATTCCTCAAAGTCTCAGCTCAAATTAAAAACCCAAAACCAGGTTTCACTGTTCCTTGGGTTCGAGTCAGACTCGGGCTCGAGCCACTTGACTTGGCTCAGTCAACTAACTGCACCGGGCTCACTTTAAAACGCGCATTCAATCTCAGCCTTTGGATCTAAATCGCACGGCCCTCGTTCGCGAGAACGTTCGGACCTCGCGGTTGCGCCAACTCATTTGGACCGTTGGATCAAGATCTAACCGCTCAGATGAATTGGGATGTTCGGGTCACCCGGTTTCCACATTCAATCGTGACCGTCCATTTTAGATCCAACGCTCACGATCTTCCCTAGTGTTTTGAACCTCAGGAGCTTTGGGCAAATCTCAGCCGTCCGATTAAAATCCAACGGCTCACAGCAACCCTAGCTTCTCTGGTCGTCTTCTTCCTCGCGTCGTGCGTGAACAGAGAGAGAGGCATGGCTCTGTCAAGTCTTGCTCCCTCGACTACTCTCTCTGGTCGGGACAGTGATGCGTACGGCTACTTTCGGCCATGCTCACGTTCTTTTCCCTGTCCCCCATTGTTTCCTTTTGGTCCACGGTTGTGTCATGGACCTAGCTCACCCGAGGGCTTCATTTTAGCAAACCATAGCTCCCCCATCTATTTGAAGCTCTCTAAAACCTTCCTTGAGCTCCCTTGTAGCACCCCGTAGCTCCCTTTTGCTTGTGGAGCTCAAAACCACTGAAAATCCCAAAATCACCATTAATGGCCGTGAAGCTCTGTTGATGGCTTTGGTGCTCCAGTGGTTCATCTTCAATTCTTCTTGTTCCCTTTTGAGCTCTTTAACCTCCTATGCATTTTCCCTAACTTAATTTTGGGTTTCATTCACAGGAATTGACCAATTTTAAGTTTGGATCATTTCGGCCGAAATCATCCCCTTTCTTCTCCAGCTCCGGTGAGTGCTTCATTTCTCAATTATTCGCTCATGAAGCTTCTATGAGCTATATTGAAGCTATTCTGACCACTAGTGGTGTTCATTTTTGCCCAGGCTTCAATTTTCACTTCATATTCTTCAACTCCGGCGAGTTTCTCTGCTGTCCAAGCTCCTCTGGCCATCTTTGAAGCCCTTCTTGGTTAAGGTAGCTTCTTATTAGTCCCTAGACGCTGTGGCACACGCTTCTTTGGACCATGCATGAGCTTTGATCATTTTCGCGCCGATTATTGTCACCGCCATTGTTTTCGGCCACGGCGTTCAGCCAGCCACGCGCGAGGTCACCACCATCGGAACCGCAAGCCTATTGCGAACCCATTTTGGCACTTTATGGGCGCCGCCGTGGCCGGAGCCGCCGGCGACGAGCCCATCTTTGCCGCTCGGTTTTTGCCGGACGAGAACTCCTGCTGTGTTGTTGTCATTAGGACATCATTAATGGCTTAATCATTGTTAATCATTGATAATTAATGTTTAGAATTAATGGCTGTCGGAATTGACTCATTTGAGTCACTGTCATGTGGGCCCGTAGGCCTAAAACCGCAGTGACAAGGTCATTAAGACAAAGATTGGGTTTAATTAAAAGCTAATCATAGGCATCAATTAATGTGTCCTAAACCATCCTAATGTGTCACTACCAGGTGGGCCCCCGCCCGCTTAAACCTCCTTAGTGCGAAATTATTAGGACATAATTAATACTAATAATTCGATTTAGTATTTAATAGCTGTCATAAGTGGTCCCTTGTCTCACTAGCATGTGGGCCCGCACTTTTAAAAACCTCTCCGCACTCTTAAACCCTCATGTGTTATTCACGCGCATCGTGGACCATTGATTTCGAGATCTACGGCCCAGATCTTCTGGGACTTTCGGGTCCCCGAACGTCCCACGTCACTTAGGACCATCGATCTCGCGATCAACGGCCGAGATCGATGTGCCGTTCGGGCCACTCGAACCGCACATGGATCTGGGCCGCCCAATTTTAGATCTACGGCTGAGATCGAGGGGTCGTTCGGACCACCCGAAGGGCACAACGCTCTGAGCCCTCCATCTTGAGATCTACGGCTGTGGTTGATCGTGGCATTCACGTCGCCCGAACAGCCCAATCCACGTGGACCGTTGGATCCAGATCTAACGGTGACTCTCTTAGGGTTCGCGCGCGTGCGCTATTCTCCGTGCGCGTGGGCCGTTGGATTTTGCATCAATGGCCCACGTTCGTCCACGCCATTTTATTTTTTATAAGTTCGATTATATTTCCGTAAGCCTTTATTTATCAACTGAAAATTATATTAAACTTTGAAAACTCATAACTAATTCAATTTAAATCCTTTTTAGATGGTTCCAACTGGAATAAATTCATGTTTAACTAAAGTTTTATATAAAAATGCATTTAAACATTGTTCTATGCCATAAAATTTTGTAAATAATATTAACTTGATTTCAGCCATTTTAGAATATTCCAAAAATTGAAGTAAACTTTGTAAAATGCATATCTTTTTCTGTATAACTCCAAAATGTGCAAACTCAACCTTGTTAAATTCCTCTGTTAGCAAACTTTAATGTGAAATAGGTTTTGATCATGATTTCATTTCTATAAAGTAACATGTGCTAGGTTTACAACTCAGAAAAATCATAAGTAAATCATTATAACTCCAAATTTGGTAAACTCAACTTTGCTGACCTTAGGATGTCATAACCTACCTACCATAAAAATTTCAGACTTTAGATCATTCTAGAAATTTGTGTCATGAACAGTACCAGTAATTAATTTCATTGGAATTATCAGGCTGAGGGAGTTTATTTTAGCTATAACTCTTGCATGTTAAGTCCAAATTGAGATTCTTGTTTCTAAAATCATCTAAAATCGTACCCTTACTATTGTGTAAATTTTATAAGTTTTGGATGACTTTTGCTGTTGGGTTTTGTTTGGTGTTCTTCGTTCTTATTGGTTTATCGTATTTTTGCGTTAGGTTCCGAAGCGATTATCGATCTTGAATCTGATCCACAGCAGCCAGACTCTGCCCTCCAGCAAGGCAAGCAGATGTAGCATCATTTGATCATGTTGATCATATTAATTTCAAATTCTAATATATTGTTTACAAATTCTACGTATGCATTGCTATGTTGTTTTAACTATTGTCGATAGTTAACCCATTAGATGCATTACCAGTAGGCAAATGTTTATTCTCTACTACTGAGCCTAGGATTACTTGCTGTGATTTTGGGTTCGTTGGATGAGCCCTTGTCACTTAGTAGTTTTCGAGTATGTTGCTTAGCCATGCTTAGCTATCACACAAAATTTACTATGATCTTTATGTTGTAGCCTTTGTGCTATGTTTACTTGTGAAAACTAAAAACTGAAAACAACATGATTTGGACTTGGGCACAACGGTATGTTGGTGTGCTTTTGGGTGTGACTAGAATGGTGCCCGAGTCAGCAAGGACCGAATACTTGCGCCATTGATCCAAGCAATTTGTGCGTGCTAACCACACTAGAGGGAAATGGGACCAATCTTGATTAAGTACTTTGGGGGGTGTTAATTAATGAGTCGCGTGGTGGGTTATATATTTAACTATATGCAACATGGACAAGTTTGTAGGGAGGGGAGCACCCGCCTAGGTCGGTGTCTTCTACTCCACGTATGGGTCCTTGTGATCCATATTTTGTCGATATATCACTAAGGGTTAACCCCCATACGTGCGGCTCTTGATTAGCTCAATCCATTGGAAATGTCTCGTAGGATTTAGCCGTGCTGGCATACCAAAGGAAGTGTGCTTAATAGCTTGGCAAAAAGGCGGTCTGAAGTGTGGGTACATTGGTACACCCCTGCAGGGTTAAAACTATTCGAATAGCCTCGTCCTAGGTTATGGACACGCTTGGTTATTTCCCGCAAGCATTAGACTACAACCTTTTAAATTAAAACTTATGGTGGTACGAATCAGGGATTCGTGCTATGTTGTGGTGGTTATTGGGTTAGTCACCTCTAAGTGGTTACTTGCTACTTATTGTTACTCACTGTTATTTCAATGCTTAAAAACTGATTTATTAAACTGCCTTCAATCTATTACATTATTGCAAATGAAACTTGCTTTATGCGTCCAAATAACCATATAACCATTTCCTTTGAATTCAGCTCACATGTAGTTATGTATAGACTTGTTACTCGTAAGTCTTGCGAGTACATTATTGTACTCATCTGCATTGCTTGTTGTGTGCAGAGGAAGAAGGTGAGCCCCAAGGGCCTCACTTCTGTGAAATGTGCTGTGGCAGTGTGTGGGACGACTAGCTTGGCGGCCCGGTCGGTTGCCCTGTGGTTATGGCTAACCGGTCGTATTGTGGTTTAAGCTATCTTATGGCACCTTTTGCTTCCGCTGTTACTTAATACTTATGTTATTTGGCCGGTCGGCTGTCTTGTAATAACTTTATATTATGTATGTCTTTTGGTAGACTTGTTATAATATGATGTATAGAATTGATACATGATTTTGTAACGGGGTGTGTATACTGCATTTCTGGGAAGTATACATATCTCGAGGCTTGGTTTATTTGCTTTGTGATGCTAGGGTCAATGGAAGGCTAAGTATTACAAGCTTAATAAACCAGGGTCTCACATTAATTACTAGACCTTTTGTTCTAAAAGCGAAGGATGAAGTTCCTGCATTCCTGGACCGTATCCAAGGAGACTTTTTGCGGTCCTATACAGCCCCTGTAAGAGTCATTTAGGTATTTTATGGTGCTCATCGATGCTTCCTCAAAATGATCGCACGTATAACATCCATCCACCTATGCAACTAGTGCAAGGGTTAGCACCAAAAACTTCTCATCTTCGCAGGTTTGGTTGCAAGGTTTATATACATATACCACCACCGCAGCGAACTGCAATGGGTCTTCTCCAAAAGTCTAGGATATACGTTGGTTATGAGACAACATCCATAATCAAGTATTTGGACCCTATGACTGGATATTTGCATAATGCCCGATTCGCTGATAGTATATTAGATGAGGTAAATTTCCCGTCATTAGGGGGAGGAAATCAACCCCTTGATGAAAATGTCGGAAAATAACGTGCAAACCACGGAAAATCCAGAAGACAATTGAAGTCTAGAAAACAAGAAAAGTCCCGAAGATAATTGAAGTCCAGAAGATAATTGAAATCTATGCATATGACCCGCGCACTAGTAAAGCAAATAAAGAAGTATAGAAGACAAGAGAAGTCCAGAAGATAATTGAAGTCCAGAAGACAATTGAAGTCGAGAAGATATTTGATTTTCATGTATTAGCGAATCAACTGCCTGACCACTTTAGTGATTTGAAGAGCGTGACCAAGTCGCATGTGCCAACACGCAATGCACCGGAGAGGGTTGAAATACCAAAGAAAATAGAAGGTATCCCTAATCCCGTCCAGAGGCCTCAGAATAAAAGGACAAGAACTCCGACCCCTCGAATCCCAAGTAACCGGGGACATCTGGTGAAAAAAGGATAAGAAGAACTTGACACAGCCGATCACCGGTTCCTCGTAACTGAAGGAGCCGCTGAGTCTCGCACCGTATGGAACCTTCAAAAAGGCATACCAGAATTAAACATCCCCATGAAGGGAGACATCAGCATGGATGTGTGCGCACACATCAGAGCTGAAAACTAAAGGGACTTGCCCCGCAATTGGAAGCAGCAGTGAACAAGTAGAAGCATTGAAAAGAATTCCCCCTTGAAGAAATAGCTATAAACTTTGTGATCTCGGGAGAATCTATGAATAAGACAACAGCCAATGTCAACATTTATTTTACAAAGAAAATTGCCACAATCATTGATCTTGATCCAGAGTCTGCATCGCTCGCTGAAAAAAAAAAGAAAAGATCAGATTGGAAAGATTGGAAGAAGGCAATAGAAACTGAATTATTCTCTTTGAATAAAATAGAGGTGTTTGGGCCTATAAGCCGCACGTCTCATCATGTGCACCCCGTAGGGCATAAGTGGGTATTTGTTCGAAAGAGAAATAAAAAGAAGCAAGGCTCGTTGCACAAGGTTTCACTGAACGTCCAGAAGATGATTATGAAGAAACCTATTACCCGGTCATGGGTGGAACTCCCTTTAGATATTTATCTCAATGGCAGTGAACTTGAAGTTAGAAATGAAATTGATGGATGGGGTACTTGTATACGTTTATGAAGTATTGGATTCGGACATTTATATAAAGATACCTGAATGTACCCCTGTCCTGAACCAAGATAGAGCAAATAGAAATCTATACAACAGAAACTCGTAAAGTCACTGCACGGGTTAAGCAATCAGCCGATGTGGTATAATCGCCAGCTTACTTTTTATGCAAGAAAGGCTACACGAACAATGAGAATAATACTTGTGTATTTATACAACGATCCCATGATGGATTTTGTATAATCTCAGTGTATGAAAATGATCTGAATATCATCGGAACCCTGAAGGATATTAAGAAAGCAAGCTCTTACCCGGAGTCAGAGTTCGAAATGAAAGGTTTGGGTAAAACCAAATATTGCCTAGGCTTGCAGCTTGAGCATGCCCTTGAAGGGATATTAGTGCATCAGTCAACCTACACTTAGAAGGTGTTAGAAAGGTTTGACTTTGAAAAGGCGTACCCTTTGAAAGTGCCAATGGTCGGGAGATCTTTGCAACAAGACAAAGACCTATCTAGACCTAGAGAAGAGGGGGAGGAAGTCCTAGGACCGGAATTCCCAAACTTAAGTGCAATAGAAGTACTCATGTATTTAGCAAACTATACTAGAATAGACATTGCATTTACCGTGAACCTACCAGCAAGGTATAGTGCAGAACCTACGGCATTGGCAGGGAATAAAGGACATCTTTCGATACCTCCAAGGAAGCAAAGAACTTGGTTTGTTCTACAGAAAGAATCAAGACCTAACTATGAATGGCAATGCAGATGACAGGTACTTGTAGGATCCGCATACAACCAAATAGCAAACAGGCTATGTATTCCAATGTGGTGGAACCGTAATTCTATGAAAATCGTCTAAGCAGAGTCTTGTATCGACTTCGACGAACCACTCGAAAATAATAGCACTATACGAGGCCTCACGAGAATGTGCTTGGCTTCGGCGGATGATTCACCACATCCAGCAGTCATGTGGATTGAATACCGCACAAACTCCCACTATTATCTATGAAGATAATTCAGCATGTGTTGCACAAGTGCAGATGGGTTATGTGAAGAGTCCCCTCACAAAGCATATCAACCCCAAGTCCTTCTATACTCATGAATTGCAAAAGATGGACGAAATCAAAGTACTGCATACTAAGTCATGTGAAAATCTTGTAAATTTATTCACTAAGTCACTTCCAGCGTCTAACTTTGAAAGACGGATACGAGGAATTGGAATGATGAGACTTAGAGAAATGCAGAATTCAGGGGGAGAACCTTCACAAACTCATTATTAAAGCTTAATTATGAAAATCAAGTACCCAAAGAATAAATCCTGGAGATTAAATGAAATTGGGTGGATTGTACTCTTTTCCCTTGACGAGTTTTCTTGAAGTTTCTCGGCTAAGGTTTTTAATGAGACAATTCGCGCAGCATAGCAGAACATGTTTCATGTACTCTTTCTTCAATTTTTCCACTGGGTTTTTATGGACTTTTGACGAGGTATGAACATGAAGGATGAGAGCCCAAGGGGGAGTGTTAAGAAACCGGACCCATGATCAGGAGTCCTGGCCCATGTGGGCACATCATCCACCCGTAGCCTATATATAGGGGGGGACCCCTAACCATTGTACACTATCATGGAAAATAGCAATAAAGAGAAGCCTGCAGTCCCCTCATATCTCTGTATTCAATCTATTATTCTGTTCTTCTGTTCTTGCATTGTTCTTACGATTCTGAGTTTATCTACAAGGTAATCGCTCGGACTGGACTCGCCAGCGATAGTTCCTCAACAAAATGAACTGATTTGTTGCTTAACAGACCTGTAATTTTCAGTTCTCGCCCCCATTAAGGGCCTTCTTGCTTACCGGTGACCATTAAGGCAAAAAGTACATGTGTGATGGGCTGTGTTTGTTGACTTCCTACTAACAAGCGTTGTTTCTAAAGTTTTGAACCAGTTAATCTCATTGGTTTGTAAACCCATTAATTAAATAATTGTGGGTTTGGGAGCCTACAAAACAAAAGAAAAATAAGACTGGCATTACCAAAGCAGAAATGGTCAAACACACGAAAAAAACACTTGAGACCAACCACTAATATAGTACCAAAAAAGTTACAAACACAACATAAACCGCACAATAAATCATTAGAAATTGCACAAAACATACTCTGCAAAAATCAATATAGATTTGTTATAACTTTGTCTAAAATAGGTATGTTCCATAATTTTTGGATCGACAACTTAAGGATAAAATGGACATAGTGAAAATGAACGGATCAACAGTTGCTTACATGTACTACAGTAGACGTGTAGATATGTTCTTCATGCAATCACACGGGGAGATGACAAGAGGGGTGGTAAGTCCAAAACTCATCAGAAGGTAGCGTGTAGCACAAACCCGAGAATCAAGAGTGAATAGTTTTTTTTTCGAATAACGTGGTCTGAGTTACACAGATGGGTTATATGGCTATTTATAATCTAGGGACTCGGTTGGAAATAAAAATAACCACTCGAAAAAATCAAAAAGTTCCTAATTATTTTGTTTCTTTGACGATTTCATCTGAAACAAAGTAGTCATCCAACTCTAGTGCTTGGAAGGCCCTGGTGCGAGCTCAATGGCAACACCGAGCTGTCACAAGCCCACCGGCGAAATAGAAGTGGCTCGATGGCGTCACCGAGCTGTCACAAGCTCACCGACAGAGCAGAAGGGGGTGCTTTTTTTTGAAAAAAATGGCAGCACACGGAAACCAGGTGCCACCGGTGGCATAGTCCATATTAGGAAACCGGGCCCGGCCAGGAGTCCGGGTCCGGGTGGGCACCTCATCCACCGTAGACTATATAGGGGACCCCCCCCCCCCAATCATGTACACAATTCATTATTGGAAGAGCAATAAAGAGCAACTCGCACCCTCTCATACCGTGTTTCATCTATTGTTGTGTTCTTGTGTTCTTGCATCGTTTTACGATTTCGATTTTATATATGAGGTAATCGTCGACCGACTCGCCAATGACGGTTCCTCAACACGTTATCAAGACGATCGACTCTCCTCGCATCGAAAGGTAACCGTCGATGAACGACACTCGATATTGAATCGCTTTCTAGATTGCTTTCAATTATGCAAATTTGGCTTTTAGATTTGTTTCACGGCAAATTTGCTCTAATCTGTCGCGAGCCGACTTGAAGTCGCCAAGACAATGCCGATCGATGATCGCATGAAAGAGCGGATGTCGATTGTACCAGATTGAAATTGCAAATCCGTTCTAACCTACCGCAAGCTGACATGAAGTCGCCGGAAAATCCGATCGGGGGTTGCGTGAAAGAACCGATGTCGATTGCATTGTTTTACATCGCATGGCATTGCATACAATCATTGATGAACAAGATCGCATGCATGAACAAGAATCCATTGAATGTTGTTTCGCATGAATGTAATTTCAAGGAAAAAACTGCTGCGTTCGCCGCGAAGAGCGCATCGCGCCGCCTTGAAGGCCGACGACTTCTTCCTCGCGCTCGCAGCCGCCACCGCCTTGAAAGCCGCAACGCCGGCGCCCGCCGGTACCTTGAAGCGCTCAGAAGGCCTCCACCACCGGCACCGGCCGTCATCATCCGAGAACAAAGAGAAAAAAAAGGGGGGGTGGAGGGCCGTCGTCGCCGCCGCCGGCAGCCGCCGCACACGGCCGGCCGGACCGAAAGTGGAGGAAGGGGGAAAAGCCACCGCCGTGCTTGGAGCACCGGCCCGCAGACGCTCGGCCTCCCTCTACTCGCGCCGTGCGCCCCGTAGGCGCCGCCGCCACCGCCGGCCATAGCTGCACGTACAAGAAAAAAAAAGAGGGCCGCGGCGCCGCCGCACCGCTCTTACCTCCCACCGTGTCGGCCATGCGCCGCCAGCCAGCTGCAGAAAAGAACAAGGGGAGGGGGCGGAGGAGGAGGAGACGCCACCGGCGGCCCGTAGCCGACCACACCCGCCTCCGACGCCCGGCCGCGCCGCAGCCGCCGAACGGGCGCGCGCGCCGCCGCCACACGGACGCGGGCGCGGCACGGCGCAGTCGCCGCCTCTCTCCTTTGCGCGCTGAGCCGCAGCCGCCGTTTCGCTGGCGCGCGCCACAGCAGCTCGCAGACGGCGCGCGCGGCGCCGCCGCACACTCGAAGGGAAAGGGAAACCCTAAAGGGCACCTCCCTACTTGATCCGCCAAAGTGGGCTCGCCGAAAGGCCAAACCGGGCCAAGAGGAAAAGGAAGGCCCGACGAAAAAAAGGGAGGGGGGGCGAAAATCCAAAGTTTTTGCAGAAGGCCTCGACTTCTCTCAAATTTGCACAAATTCTCTCGAATCGAGATTTCGTGTTAACCCCGAAACTTGCGCTACGAAAAGTCATTTTCCAAAGTAAAAGGGCCTCTGAATCCAAATTTTGCATATTTTTAACTTTGAAGCATATTTATCATTGTTATTGATATTTCTATGCAATTTATTATCAGATTTACTGCTTTGATTATTTGTAATCATTAATATTGCTTTTAATCACCGAATATAGCAGAAATCTTGAAAATGCGAGAAAAATACGGAACATTATAGGAATTCTTGCAACCTTTTATGTACATTACCGCAGAATCTTATGCATTCCTTGCATGAATATGCAGATGATCGAATTACGAACCGAGTTCGAGGAGCCGCCCAAAGATGGCCGTAATTATTTGACTTGGGCATCGATGTTGAGATTGTACCGGGAGCCAAGAAGCTCCGCGTCGCTATTGACTCGCGCCTTGCAGATGTCGTTCCAATCGCCGAGAAAATGATCAGCACTTCATTTCTCGACATCATCTTTGTCTAACTCTCAAGAATGAGTATATGGCGCAGAAGAGCGACCGCTTTATGGACCTCCCCAAGAAGCTGTTCGAGAAATCGGTACACCATCTCCGCCCGGCAGAGCAGAATGGACTCGACTACGCTTTGTTGACTATAATACCGTGGGGAGTACAACTCGCTTTGCACGAATTTGTACAAATCTTCGCCTTTGTGGTAAAGTAATCACGATGCAGAGGATTGAGAAAACCCTATCTACCTTTCACCCAAATGCGTGCAATCCGCACGCAACTATCGCCGGATGGCTTCAAGGAATATGCGAACCGATTGATATTATGCAAGTTGCGAAGCTCAAGATGAGGTTCTCGTAAAGAACTACATCTCGCACCACCTAGTAGCAAAGTTGGCCATGAAGTCAATGCTAGCAGCTACACAGTGAGAAAGCCTCACTTGAAGCAGAGAGGCAGAAGGGTAAGGTCATGAGCCACAAAACTAAGCAAAATGCTCAAGTCAAGAAAGGCGACCAAAAGAAGCGCGATGAGAAGCCCTATGGTCGCAGACCAAAGTCGCTACAAATGTGGCACTTGGGGACATTGGTCACGTGTCCGCCGTGAACCGCAAAGACGTGATTGATGCTTTCAAGGCAAAGAAGAAGGGCAAAGGACAGCACGAGGCGCACTCGCCATTGCAGCATAGAAGATCCACGTCATTGGCTCGCACCTATGGATGTGGACATGCCTACAGCAGCTCCTATCACTCCTTCATTGGACATTGCAAGCAAATGCAATGTAGTTGCCAAGAAGAAAAGATAGAAGTAGATGAGATTCAGCAGTGGTTAATTTACTACGATTCGATTTAGTGCATGCATGGCACTTAGTTTTACTATCATTTGCGCTTATGTTAGGATTTTATTGAATAAAGGTTGTAAGCTCTAGAAGAGCAGAGCATTAAATTCTTATGATGGGTCCAGCAAGACTTTTCCCGTATTAATAAAGCAAGCTTTGTTCTGCTTTGAAGTATGCTTTATGTGTGGATTGTTTTGCTCCATATTGATAAATACTTTATATATCGTAACGCTGTGGCGCCCTATGGAGGAAGTGTGTCTAGCGGATAGCGCACAACGAATACCATACTAAGAGAAACAAAATTTTTCCAATGATCAAAGAAGAATGTCGGTAGTCTTACGACAATCACCGGCAATGATATTTGTATAATAGGCTCGTGAAGAGCCACAATTATACTCCCAATGGGCACGACATTGGTCATTGAAGAAGCCTTGTTGTACCCTAATCGACTAGAACTCTCTTAAGTTTTAAAGATATTCGCTAACGGTCTCCATGTAGAGACCAAGAAGAGTATGGTAAGGAATACCCGCCATTACAAAGCGTGAAGAGAATGGGAAAAGGGTATTAGAACGACTTCCTTCATATGAATCGCTATACTACACTCATATTAGGCACCTGCAGCCTATACCGTCTCAAAACATCTTTTAGAAGCTCAACTTTTCTCTCTCGCATGATAGATTAGGCCACCCTGTCTTAGAATGATGAGAAATATAATTAACAATTCTCGTGACATAATATCAATGTAAAGAATTTCCAATCCGTAAGATTTCGTGCCCCGCATGTGCCACGGAAATTAATTACTAGACCTTCTCCTCTCGAAAGTGAAGGATGAAATCGCATTCTTGGACCGAATCCAGGAGATATTTATGTCCTATTCAGCCTCGTCAGGCCATTTAGGTACTTTATGGTGCTCATCGATGCTTCCTCAAATGGTCGATGTATGCTCATATTCACAAGAAATCATGCTTTGCCAAGTCGATCTCGCAGATAATTAAAATAAAGAATAATTTCCGATCATCATGTAAAGTCCATCGAATGGACAACGCCGAGAATTTACTTCAAAGGCTTTTGATGATTATTGTATGGCAATGGGAATTACCGCTGAGCACTTGGCATCACATGTCCACACCTGAATGGACTAGCGTACATTGATTAAAAGAATTAAATTCATTGCCCGACCGCTTACAGACTGTAATTTACCAACTACGTGTTGGGGACACGCAGATCCGCATGCAAGAACTCTCATCAATTTTAGACCACAAGATACAACATCCATTCACCTATGCAACTAGCGCAAGGGTCACCACCAAAATCTCTCATCTTAGAAGGTTTGGTTGCAAGGTTTATGTACCTATACCACCACCGCAGTAACCGCAATGGGCCCTCTCCGAAAATCGAGATATACGTTGGTTATGAGATCGCATCCATAATCGTGTATTCGACCCAATGATCGAGATTTGCATACAACCTGCTTACTGATAGCATATTTGATGAGGATAGTTTCCGCCATTAGGGGAGGAAATCAACCTCTTGATGAAAATGTCGGAAATAACGTGGCAAGCCACGGAATTAATGCACATGACCCACGACTAGTGAAGCGTATAGAGAAGTCCGTAAGATAATTGATTTGCAAGCATTAGCGAATCAACCGTCGACCACTTTAGTGATTTGAAGAGCGTGACTAAGTCGCATGTGCTCGCACGCAATGCACCGAGAGGGTTGAAATACCAAAGAAAATAGAAGGTATCCTAATCCCGCCCGCAGGCCTTAGAATAAAAGGACGAGAACTCCGCCTCGAATCCTAAGTAACCGGGACGCTCGTAAAAGGATAAGAAGGACTTGTCACACCGATCACCAAGTTCCCACAAATGTAAGGGGAGCCGCTTGAGACTGCACCGTATGGAACCTTCAAGAAAAGACATACCGATTTGAATATTCCCACTGAGGAGACATCGCATGGATGTGCGCACACATCGGAGTCGAAAACTAAAGGGACTTGCCCTCGCAATTGAAAGCAATGTGAGCAAGTAGAAGCATTAGCGTAACCGCCTTATGAAGAAATAGCTATAAATTATGTGACCACGGAGAATCTATGAATAGAGCAACACTAATGTCGACATTTATTTTGCAAAGAAAATTGCCACAATTATTGATCTTGATCCGAGCTCGCATCGTCACGAATGCAAGAAGAGATCATATTGGAAAGATTGGAAAAGGCAATAGAAGCGCACTAATATCTCTCAATAAAAGAGAGGTGTTTGTCAGAAGTCGCACACCTCCCCATGTGCACCTGTAGGGCATAAATGGGTATTTGTTCAAAGAGAAATGAAAGAAATGAAGTTGTCGATATAAAGCAAGGCTTGTTGCACAAGGTTTCACTCAAAGACCAGAGTCGATTATGAAGAAACATATTCCCAATATGGGCGGAACTACCTTTAGATATTTAATCTCAATGGCGTTGAATCAATTTGGAAATGAAATTGATGGATGTGGTAATCGTGATACCTTTATGGGAACTTGATTCGAAATTTATATGAAGGTACCGAAGGTATCCTCGCATCAACCAAGATAGAGCAAACAGAAATCTATACAGCAGTAACTCGTAAAGTCACCGTATGGACCAAGCAATCAGCAGATGTGGTATAATCGCTTGCCGACTTTTCTCGCAAGAAAGGCTACACGAACAAAGGAGGATTGTCCCGTGTTTTTATACGGCGATCCCGTGATGGATTCAGATAATCTCAAGATATGTAGATGATCCGAATATCATCTGACTTTGGAAGATATTGAAAAAGCAAGCTCTTACTTGAGTCGGAGTTCAAATGAAAGATTTGGGTAAAACCAAATATTGCTTAGGCTTGCACTTGAGCATACCAAGGAATTTTAGTACATCACCAACCTACACTGTAAGGTGTTGGAAAGGTTCTGTTTTGAAAAGGCATATCCTTCAAAAGTGCCAATGATCTAAGATCCTACAAAGAAGACAAGGACTCGCTCGCACCTAAAGAAGAGGGGAGGAAGTCCGGGACCAGAATTCCCATACTTGAGCGCAGCTTGGAGCACTCATGTATTTAGCAAACCGCACTAGACCTGACATTGCTTTCGCAAAGGAATCTTTTAGCAAGGTATAGTGCGTAACCTACCAAAAGGCATTGGCAGGAATAAAGGACGCCTTCCGATACCTCCAAGGAAGTAAAGATCTTGGCCTGTTTCTACGTAAAGAACCAGACCTTACAATGATCGCTATGCAGATGCTTGGGTACCGCTGACCCGCATACAAACTAAGTCGCAAACAGCTATGTATTTTGTGGTGGAACCGCAATTTCATGGAAATCATCTAAGCGAGTTTGTATCAACTTCGACGAACCATTCGTAAATTATAGCACAGCACGAGGCCGCACGGAATGCTCTTGGCTTCGGCGGATGATTCACCACATCCAGATCATGTGGATTGAATACCGCGCACACCCCCACTATTATCTATGAAGATAATGCGCCTTGTGTTGCACAAGCACGATGGGTTATGTGAAGAGTCCTCTCACAAAGCATATCAACCCCAAATTCTTCTATGCTCATGAAATGCAAAAGATGGACGAAATTAAGGTATCGTGATACTAAGTCATGTGAAAATCTTGCAGATTTGTTCACTAAGTCACTTCCAAAGATCTAGCTTTGAAAGGTGCGACGTGGAATTGGAATGATAAGACTTAGAGAAGTGCAGATCTGTGGGGAGAACCTTCACAAACTCACATCAAGCTTGATTACTAAGATCGAGTACCCAAAGAGCAAATCCTCGAGATCAAATGAATTGGGTGAATTGTACTTTTTCCTTGACGCAGTTTTTCCCAAGTTTCTGTTAAGGTTTTTAATGAGGCAATTCGTATGACATAGCGTAACGTGATCCATGTACTTTTCTCCAAATTTTTCCCACCGGGTTTTTATGGAGTTTTAGCGAGGCATGGACATGAAGGATGAGAGCCCAAGGGGAGATTAGGAAACCTGCCCGCCAGAGTCCGGTCCGGTGGGCACCTCATCCACGTGAGACTATATATAGGAGGGGGACCCCACCCCCAATCATGTACACAATTCATTATTGGAAGAGCAATAAAGAGCAACCTGCAGTCCCCTCTCATACCGTGTTTCATCTATTGTTGTGTTCTTGTGTTCTTGCATCGTTTTACGATTCGATTTTATATACGAGGTAATCGTCGATCGACTCACAACGACGGCCTCATCAGCCCAAACCGACCGACTTGGTCCATCCGCGGGACCCACATGCAGATCTGTGAGGTTCTTTTGTTTCTCCTTTCCAATCTCATAAACACCATCATCAGCGAAAATAAATCCTCAGGGGGGCTGTCGACGATTGAGTCGTTGATCTTACGAAATGAATAGAGGAAAATAACACTGAATTTCTAGGGAGAGAATGGGACTGCTCTTTGATTGATATGAACAGGGTATTACAGAGGATGCTTTATGACTAGGCGGTGGACTAATCTTGTTTACACTGAGAGTAACGCTTGCTAGGCTACAATACCAGGCTTAAAACATGAATTTGATGCTAATGACTATGCTTCAACTCGACGCGCTCGATCCCCTTGCTCGCTCCATGCCCGCCTTTAAATAGCCTTGAAGAGGTGACATGCTATCTCCGAGAAGACGTCATTTGTGAAGCGCCGCGATCGGTCTGAAGCGAGGCGACGCTGATGGAGTATCAACCGTTCAGTGGTTGTATGTCTGAGAGACACTTAACCGTATGGTGGTTGTTCATCAGTGTCTTAGGATAAAGAGACGTCGTGTAGTATGGAATATACGCATATGTTCCATTCGTCACACGGTAGGAAATATACCTAGAATCGGTTCCAAATATCAGTTCATACCTTTTATAAGCAGTTAACTGGTCGGAGGCTTGGCATAGGACCATGCCCGACCAGGGTACCTTTGGAATCTTTACGACCAGTGAGGTTGTGAATCTTAGGGGTTACGACCATGAAGACGTATAATCTTTTATTATGTATTCAAGATAATACATAGAGGTTTTAATCCTCGTCAGCTAGCCCCTGAACTTTAAATGAATTGGTCGTGTGAACACTTTTATCCCGATGAAGCCATACCAGGCAGACCTTCATTTAGTGTAGTGACATTTGAAGCGGCCTGTATTCACTTTAAAGTTGAGAACTTGCCTTGGGAACCAAAGAGTTTTGTGTTCGTTGGAGAAAAGGTTTTGTCCGTTGGACTTTTGGGTAACTCTCGATTGCAGTTAAAAAATTCTAAAGCTATAAAAACCCCTTTGTAGGCTTTGGGTTTTTACACTTCCTACTTTTCCTCTTCATCTCCTGAGCGAAAAAATTGCCTCCGACCCCTTATTGTCTTCAACCCTCCTTTCTTTCCTCATCCAAAAAACCTGACCATGTCGGACCGAATTACCAACTGGTCAGCTTCTGATTTGAGTGAGAAGAAGCTTGAGAGCTTGGAGAAGATCGGGTTGCTTCCCGACAAGAGTCTGATTTCTTGGAGGTTAGTTGCTGGGGAACATTCTCCGAGCAACGAAGATGTGGAAATTCCTATTTTCCTTGCATATATCGAATGTGGATTTAGATTACTAATTCATTCCTTCCTTCCTACAGTTTTGGAGTATTTTGGAGTCAAATCGGTGAATCTTGCTCCCAATGCTATCTCCAATCTTAGCATCTTTATCTATGTCTGCGAAGCATACCTGGGAATTCCCGCAAATCTGGATCTGTTCAAGTACTACTACAGGATGGCGAAGTCTGGAAAGACGATTGGGACGCCTGGAGAGTGCACCTTGCACCTCCATGATGGAAAAGCTGATGAGTACATTCCCATGTACTCAAAATCTTCGTGATCGTCATGGAAGAAAAGTTGGTTCTATATGACGGTCACTAAGAAAGACAACCTTTATTATTCTAGTAAAAAGGCGGTCAAGAATCCAGAATGGCGCTCCTCCGTGGAGGAGGGAAAAATAGGAAGATGGGCTGAAGCCATCAAGCTTCTTACTGTCAGGGGTTTAACATCCTGACACGTAGTGAAGGATTTTTTTCATGCGCCGGATCAGTCCTTTGAAGGCCCGAGCGTACCCAATGCTCTGGTACATTGGTCGTGATGATTCAACCAAAGAGTCCAAAGAAGGTAAGTTCTGGAGGATTCCGACCAGTTTGACTTCATTAGTTAATTACTTCTGTATTCTTAAGTCTCTTGTTCACCTTTACCGCTTTATCTTCCAAGAGATCGTGGTCGGTCAAAATGATTCAGGCTTAAAGCCTATCGACAAGGCTAGTTTCCCTCAAATCCTAGCGGTTGTTTCCGCCGAAGAGAGGGCTGAGAGGCTTAGCGTAAGACTATTAACTATGCTTTATCATTTGCTATATATACTTCTTCTGATCGGTGTACCATAAATCCTCTTTGACATGTAGTCGGTTGGGTTGAGGATCAATGAGGCCACTGAAAGTTGTGAGCCAATTGATGATTCGACCATCCCTACGACCACACAGGATGTTAGCCCTATAGAGGTAGGCAACCGAATATGAATGTATATTTGTGATAAATAATTTTTCATCGCCTAACCAACTTTTGATGGTTTATTTAGGCGGTTGTCGTGCACTCCAGTAAGGTCACTAAAGACCTTCCAGTTGCTACTGAAGCTACTGTTTCGGAGGCCAATGAATCTACACCTTCTGATCCGGTGATTAAGAATCTCATTCTTGACCAACTGGTCGAGAACATAGCTTTTGGTTTCCGATCAGTAGATGTGAGGGATCTAACCAAGCCTGCCGGTTCAGAAACGGTGAAATTGGTTGAAAAGAAAAGGAAGGTCAGCACAACGGATTTTGCTATGTTAGAACCTTGAACCCTATAAGGTTAAAATAAAGAAATCGACCAGGTATGTATGAACGAAGAAGTCATATAAATATATTCCCTAGATATTTTTGATATGTTAGAACCTTGAACTTTCTTGCTTCCTTCTTGTAAATGTCTTCTGGTGTTCCAGTCATCTCCGACCAAAACATTCCTCAGGAAACGGTTCCTGAGGACGAGGTGGTCGTGGAAATTCCTGACCAGAACATTCCTCAGATTAAAATCGCTGAGAATGAAATGGCTAAGGAAGCCCCCGAGCAAGCATCGGTTCCATCATCTGCTCAGGATCCACAAGTAATTCTCACCCCATCCGCGAAGGTAGTCATCACCGGGGATCCTCGACAGGTTCCACCTCCTGTTGGCAGCACTTCTCAGGCTAACAAGTTTCCTTTTTCTCCCCGATTTATCGAGGATAAGGAACTTGACAAGGCCTGAGGAAAGATATCGGACCATCAAATCGAGATGGGTCCAGATACAATTTTTGCCAAATACAATGACGTGGCAATTCGGGTGAGTACTTTATGAACATCATCGGAACTCTTTCTCTAAAGCCTGTTCGAAAACATAATAAAGAAAGGAACTTACTTTTTTAGCATATGGTCGAAAATTACGCTGTGGTCGGAGGACTGACCCAATGAATAAAAACCCTGGAGTAGAAACACTCCGAATTGAAAAGTAAGAACTTTTCTCTTTAACTTGTCTTCTTACATTTTGTTATCATGTTCCTCTTTTGTAAATCAATCTTCTCTCTATATCATATTTGATAGATTTGGAGAAAATTAAAGAAGAGGTCGTGGCTAAAGAAGCCATGATAATAAAGCTTAAAGAAGAAAATCAGAACAAAGATCGGTCGATCGCGCACGTGATGACCAAGCAAAAGGAGGTTTTTGAATCTTGCGAGAAGAAAATCACAGGTAATTAGTCGTAGACTTGACTAGTATTCCATGTCTCCAATTTAATATGTATGTTAACTTCTTTATCCACTCGTATAGAGAAAACTCAAGCACTTGAAAGAGCAAAAAAAGCTCTTGAGTTTGAGCGTGGTCAAGGGGCTGAACTTGATCGGACTCTTGACGACAAAGTCAAGGCTCTGAACAAGATGTTTTTCGACCTGAGTTCGGGAACGCAATTGCCCATTTTAAGAGATCCTGCCGAGAAGATCAATTTTCTTGGCCATCAACTCGAAGACCTCAGGAATGTAATGAAAACCTTTCAAGAGAACCATGCCAAGATAATGAAAGAAGCTATCGCGACTAGAGTAAGTGTTGCCTTAGCAAAATTGAAGGCTTCTGACCCCTCTATTCACCTTGGAGCTGTTGAAGAAGACTTCAACTGCACAGGTGATGAAGCAACCAAGTTTCTCGAGGAAGTAAGGCCTCTCGGAGATAAAGTTGCGGAGGAAATGAAAGTGGGCTCTCCGTCACGCAGCAACCAGTCTGGTGGTTCTAACAAGTAAATGGATGTAATGTTTAGACTCTGTAAATAAAACTTACCTTTTATCATCAACAAAGTTCTTGTTTTGTCTTATCAAAGTCATTCAATACTCATATATTTCCGAGCCCCCGACTGCTTATATTAGTAGATGAATGTTACTAAAGAAACAGTAACCAAGAAAATGAGTAATAACTACGACCATGGTATATGTGCTGATAATATTTGTTAAAAATGAACACTAGGAAACCAATTGGTCGGAACCAGTGTATGATTTCGACTAGTGTAGATCTTGTCTATTATCGAATCACTGTGAGATACCATATATAGTCGGAAGATATAACAAGACTTGCTTTGATGATAAGAAAATATGCAAGAATGTATGCAAAGAAAAAAGAAAATGATAAGTATCTTTGCTTATATAAATTATCCGAAATTGGTCGTAATGAATTCCAAGAATTGGAGATATGAAAAATATTTCGCGAAACGTGCTCATGCTCGTGTCCGATCGCAATGAGGATCGAAGAAAATGACCGCTGTTAGGAAGCTCCTTCCAGCAAGGTGACCACGCGCGTAAAGGAGAGACTTCACTAGGAGGCTTTCCGTGTCCCAACCAAGAGCCAAACAACAAGAGAAATGTAATGTTGAAATAAAGAAAGTTCATCTTCGAATTCATGAGGAAAAAATCATATAAATTGTCTGCGTTTTGCTCCGTTTACTCGTATGTTCCTTTGAGGAAAGAGTTTGTGGTCGTGTGTGGGAATCATTGAAGCAATGATCACGACTAAGACCGGTTTGATGTTTGATAATCACGTCACAACCAATGAGTAATGGAGACCCCTTTTGGTGTTTTTGAAAGGGATATCGGAGAGAATAAGTGTCTTCTCCGACCAATGGAAACAATAATGATATGTGACCAAAAAGTAACGGATAATAACTATAAACAATTACACTTATCTTGAAAAGGGAATGCATCTTTATTGAAATATGAAATGAATTGAATATAAGAAATTATACAAAGAACTTACGCAATTGATCAATATTCCAAGAATTAGACAAAAACTTGCCCGTGTGACATAGCTAATCGTACCGATCCTGGTCGGGTGACTCCAACCATAGTGTATGGACCTTCCCACTTGGGTGAAAGTTTGTTGCGATTTGCTTGGCTCTGAATTTTTCTGAGAACCAGATCACCTACAGCGAGGCTGCGAGGTTGCACCTTATGATTGTGGTACCTACGCATGGCTTGTTGGTAGATTGCTGATCGTCTCAAGGCTTGATTTCGTTGTTCTTCAAGGAAATTGATATCATCAAGTCATCGTTCATGTTGATCGTTTTTGTTAAAACAATCAGTCTGAGGAGAACCAATTTTTAGTTCTGAAGGAAGCATGGCTTCAGCCCCATAAACCAAAAAGAATTATGTTTCACCAGTCGCATGACTAGTCGTGGTACGAACGACCCATAACACAGAAGGATGTTCTTGAACCCAAGCTCCTGACCATGTGATTAACTGGTCAAAAACTCGTCGTTTGATTCCTTGTATTATGATACCATTGGCACGCCAATCGCCCGCTGTTTCTGCTGATGAGCAAATGTAAGCGTAATGTATCTTGATACCTAGGCCGCCGCTGCACTTCCCAAAATTACTGCTTGAGAACTGGGTACCGTTATCCGTGATTATACGACTGGGCATACCAAATCGTGTGATCACATTTTTTGTGAGAAACCTCTTGGCAGCCTCAGTTGTTGTTTTGACAACTAGCTCGGCTTCGATCCATTTAGTGAACATGTCAATCATGACGAAAAGGAACTCAAAGCCCCCGGGTGCTCTTGGGAAAGGACCCAGAATGTCTAGTCCCCAGGTTGCAAAAGGCCAAGAAAGAGGAATTGTTTGCAAAGCTTGGGATGACTGATGTACTTGTCGGCTATGAAACTGACATTGTACGCACTTCGCCACGCAGCTCTTTTGCATCATGAAGGGCGCTTGCCAAGAGTATCCTTGCCTCAAAGGTTTTACCAACCGCTCAGAGGAATGATGTGCTCCACGCACTCTCCGTGAATTTCTGATTTAGCAACTTAATGCCATCCGTTGAGATATGCATCTCATCAACACCGTGAGATCCTCGCTTATACAAGGTACGTTCAATAAGAGTGTATGATTTGGCTTTTCACGCTATATGATCAGCCTCTACATCATCTTCTGGAATGAGGTCATGCTGAAGATAATTGTAGATCGATGTCATCCAATCTCTACCTTGATCGTGATGGCGCCAACCATCACCGACCTGTGGAGCATCCATGTGCACAGAATCGAGATGTGCGATCTCCTTGTGAACATTTATGTCCTCAGAAGGCTCGACCACCGAGTGCGAATCAAGTTGCTCGAGAAAAACTCCAGGCGGGACGGATGTCCTAGTAGAAGCCACCTGTGCCAACTGGTCTGCCAGAAAGTTTTCCTTTTTAGGAATATGTTGGATCTGAAAACCGAAGAAATGCTTTTCGAGTTTCCGTACTTCCGCCAGATATGACGACATCTTGGTACTAGAGCACTGATACTCTTTCCCTAATTGATTCGCTACTAGTTGAGAATCGTCTTTCACTAGTAATCTACGAATCTCGAGCGAAGGAGCTGCTCAAAGTCCGGCCAGCAAACCTTCATATTCTGCCACATTGTTAGTAGCAGGAAAGTTTAACTGAATAGCGTATTTGATGTGTTTGCCAGTAGGTAAAATCAAGATGATTCCAGCCCCCGAGCGTTTGAGCATCAAGGAACCGTTGAACTACATTGTCCACTCGTCGTGGTGTTCGTACTCGGGCCCTTGAGTGGGTTCAGGGTTTGTCCATTCAGCAATGAATTCTGCTATTGCCTAAGACTTGATTGCTGTCCGTGAGATAAAATGGAGGTCAAACGCCCTAAGCTCAACCGCCCACTTTGCTATTTGTCCTGATGAATCCCTGTTTCCAAGGACTTGACCAAGGGGATACCCAGTTGGTACGACCACTTTATGGCCTGAAAATAATGCCTTAGTTTCCTTGAAGCCATAAGGTGACCATAGAGCAATTTTTGTACCTATGGATACCTTTCCTTTGGTCCATGTAAGACTTCGCTTACGTAATTATTGGTCATTGGATGTTGTCGCGTTCTACAACCAACACACCACTAACTGTTTGTGGCATTACAACCACGTAAATCAACAGTGTCTCTTTCGATCTTGGAGAAACTAAGATTGGGGGACTCGTAAGGTACTTTTTAAGTTCTTCGAAGACGTCGTTTGCCTCTTTAGTCCATTCAAAACTTCCATGTTTCCGGAGAAACTTAAAGAAAGGTAATCCTTTATCATCTAACCGTGCTATGAAACGGCTTAGCGCTGTCATGCAGCCGGTTAGTTTTTGAACTTCCTTCTTTGTGGTCGGAGGGCGCATCTGATCGATGGCCGTGATTTTTGTTGGGTTTGCTTCAATACCTCTGGCCGAAACCAGGAACGCAAGAAGCTTACCAGAAGAAACTCCAAACACATATTTCTCTGGATTTAACTTGAGGTTATGGTGTCTTAAGTTATTGAAAGTCTCATGCAAATCTGGAATATGATCGTCGGCGTTGACACTTTTTATGACTAGATCATCAACGTAGGCTTCTAGATTCCAACCTATCTGCGAACTAAAGGTTTTTTGCATCAACCTTTGGAATGTTGCACCAGCATTTTTTAGACCAAATGACATCTTTACATAACAGTAAGTGCCATATGGGGTAGGAAGTTTTCTCTTCATCTTCTTTACTCATATTAATCTGGTGGTACCCTGAGTAAGCATCTAAAAAACTTAATAACTCACACCCGGAAGTAGAGTATACAAGTTGATCAATGCAAGGAAGGGGAAAGTCATCCTTCGGACAAGCTTTATTAAGATCTGTAAAGTCAATACATATTCGTCATTTTCCATTGGCTTTTCTAACCATTACTGGATTGGCAAGCCACTCTGGGTGGTTGACCTCACGAATGAACCCAACCTTGAGGAGCTTGTCAATCTCCGACTGGATTGCTTCCTTTCGATTAGGTGCAAAACGCCTTAGCTTTTGCTTGACCGGTTTCTTGTCAGGCTTTAAGGCTAGCCTGTGCTCGATCACCTCCCTGGGGACTCCGGGCATACCGGACGTCTGCCAGGCGAATACGTCCTGGTTTGCTTAGAGGAAGAAGACGAGCGACTCTTCCTATTTAAGGTTGAGTCCTGCTCCGACCAGTAGTTTGGCGCCCTCCGGAGAAGCACTTTTGTCGAGTAGTACCTCTTTTGTCTGGTCGGAAGGTTTTGGTGCCATCTTTGGCCTCGAGTGCTTGACCTGCAGGGTAGTGGTGTTAGTTTCCCTGGTCAGAAGTTCGTCGACCAGTTCCAAACACTTCCGATCACATGCGTAAGCTATTTTCTGATCGCCTCGAACCGTGACGACACCCTTTGGTCCCGACATTTTCAAACTCTGACAACTGTAATGCGTGGCTATCAGGAATTTTGCTAAGACCAGACGACCAAGGATTGCATTATATGCGGTTTCAAAATCCACCACATCAAATGAAATCTTTTCTGTTTGGAAGTTGTCAGGCCTTCCGAACGTAACTGGTAGGGACAGGTGCCCTATAGGCTTGGCGGTAGATCCAGGAACTATGCCATGAAAGGCATATTTCACAGGTTTTACCTTGGATTTGAGAATTTGCATGTCTTCCAATGTGCCCGCACATAAAATATTTAAAGAACTACCTCTATCTATCAAGACCCAATTAACCTTGCAGTTATTAATAGTAGGCTCAACGACAATAGGGAACCTACCTGGTCGAGTCGAAGCAATGGGGCAGTCTTCTTTGCTGAAGGAGATTATCGTGTCTGACCACCTTGATGGTTTAGCGCGATCGGTTCATGAAGATTGACCTCCGCCCATGGCTTTCGGATGACGCCCGACTGCACGAAGAAGATCCACCAAATATTACATTGACAGTGTGATGAGGCTCTTGGTACTCCATTTCTTCGTCACCATCGTTGTCATTCTTGGAGCTTGTGTCTCTGAGTTCTTGTATCGAGGGGAGTGGACCTTTATCTGCATAATAATCTTCCAGCTTCTTTTGCCAGGCACAACAGTTGCGCAAGTCATGTCCTGCTTGCTGGTGAAGTGAACACCATTTCTTGTTTTTCTTTTATTCATTGGTCCGGACCTTTGCCTTGCCACGACCGGCATAATCTTTCTTTCCCTTGGTGAATTTTTCAGGAACCACAAAAACCTCCTTATTGTCGAGTTTGCGGTGTCTCTTTTTCTTGAGAGCCTTCTTTTGCTTCTTTTCTGTCTTATCTAAGCCAGGTTGAGGGACATTATCTTTTCGATCAATGTACTCATTCCACTCAACCGCTTCGCTAGCGGTTGTGTACTTGTCGACCATATCGAAGAGCTCGATGGTTGTTCGTGGAGGATGTATTGCTAAATCCTTCGTAAACCTACGATTTCTTAGTTCTGCTTTGAAGGCTTGAATGACAGAAGATTCTGCAACTTCTCGTATTGAATTACGAACCTGGCTAAATCTTTTGATATACTACCGGAGAGTCCCATTGGATTTTTGTCGGATTCGGTGGAGATCATCCTCCTTCCCAGGGTGGTCGTACGTACCCTAGAAGTTTGCAATCAGAAGGTCACAAAGTTGCTCCCAAGTATACACTGATTTGACCAGCAAGTTGAGAAACCACGACCAAGCTGATCCTTCTAATACCGTGGGAAGATAGTTAGCTATTACATTTTCATCACCACCAGCGGCTCTGATGGCGGTGGGGTATATCTGGAGAAATTCTAAAGGATTTTGAGTCCCGTTGAACTTATCTAAATTGGCCGGTCGGAACCTATTTGGCCAACGCACAGCTTGGAGCCCTACGAAGAAGGCTCAACAACCTGTGATAGTCTCATGGCGCCTTCTTTGGAAGGGTGCCGGATTATAATCGGTCGGAGATCGGTTCCTTAAATTGGATTACCGGTGCTCCGGTATCCTGATTCGGTTGTGGACATTGATAGGACGTCTTCGATCGCTTGCTTGATTCAGATGATGTCGAAGATCATCAGGTCCAAGCGATTGCTCCTCTTGATGAAGTGAAGGTGAGGTTTCTTGAAATAGCCTCCTCCCCTCATGACTTTTTGGTCGGAATCGTCAAGGTGGTCTTGGTATCAACTGGTCTTCAACACGACCATGCTGCCCTTTGCTGCGGGAGGAATGCTGGGATGAAGTCATAGTCTGACTTTGCGTATGCCTTCATTCCTGATATGCTTCTGAGCGTTGCATAGTCTGTTGGATTATTCCTGATACCTGGCCTACAAGTTGAACAAAACCCGGAGTCTCTGCTAAAACAGGGTCAGAAGTATTTAAAATATCCCGAACTCGCTGTAGGTTTTGTATCGTTACCGAAGGTCTAAGAGGATTTCGCGTAAGAAGGTGTTCAAGGCCCAAACTCCCATCGTAATGTACCAAAATTTTAAATTTTAGAAGAAAATAAAATTTTATTTATTTTTGTGGAATTTTCTGGAGTTTTAAAAAGCTTTTTGTAAATATTTTAAAGTCAAAATAAATTTATTTGCAAAATTAAAAGCCAACTTTAAGTTGGAAATAATTTTATTAAGTCCAAAATAAATAAGGGAATTTATGTGAATTTTCCCATAATTTTTGGAATTATTTCTAAAGCCCATTTATGTGAATTTATGTGAATTTTTCCATAATGTTTGGAATTATGTGATCAAGGTCATCGACTAAGTCGACAACCGCCCATTTCTACCGACAACTAAGCATGACTAAACATTTTAATTCGTACTACTAAGTGACAAGGGCTCATCCAACGATCCCAAAATCACAGTAAGATAGTTCTAGACTCAGTAGTAGAGGATAAATATTTTCCTATAGATTATGCATCTAATAGGTCAACTAATCGACAATAGTTTAAAACAAGATAGCAATGCATATGTAGAATTTGCAAACAACATATTAGAATTTGAAAAATAATAGGAACAACATGATCAAATGATGCTACATCTACTTGCCTTACTGGAGGGCAGAGTCTGGCTGCTGAGGATCAGATTCGAGATCAACAATCTCTTCGGAACCTAACGCGAAAAGGCGATAAAACCAATAAGAACGAAGAACACCAAACAAAACTCAATAGCAAAACTCATCCAAACCTCATGAAATATATACAGCAGCAAGGGCATGATTTTAAATAATTTTAGGAACAAGAATCAAGTCATTTGGATTAAGTATGAAAAAGTTATAGCTAAAACAATTTCCCTCAGCCTGTTAATTCAACTAAATTAATTACTGGTACTGTTCATGGCATAAATTTCCAGAATGATCTAGAGTCTGAAATTTTTATGATAGGTAGGTTATGACATCCTAAGATCAGCAAAGTTGGGTTTACACAATTTGGAGTTAAAATGATTTACTTATGATTTTTCTAAGTTGTAAAACTAGCACATAACACTTTTCGGGAATATAAACATGAACACAACCTATTTCAGATTAAAGTAAGCTAACATAAGAAATTTACAGGCTTGAGTTTGCTCAGTTTGGAGGTATATACAAAAAGATATGCATTTTACAAGTTTCAAAACAATTTCTGGAATATTTTAAAATGGCTGAAATAAGTTAATATGGTTTACTAAATTTTTCTGTTACAGGACTATGTCTAAATGCATTTTTATATTAAACTTTAGTGAAACATGAATTTATCCCAGTTGGAATTATCTTAAAAGGATTTAAAACAAATTAGTTATGACTTTTCAAAGTTTAATGCAATTTTTAGTTGACAATTAAAGGCTTATCGAAACAAAATCAAACTTATCAAAAAGAAAACGACGTGGACGACTGTGGACCTTTCATTCGGGACCCAAAGGCCCACGCACATCGAAACAGCCACGCAAGCGCACTCACACGAAGCCACCGTTGGATTAGATCCAATGGTCAAAAGTGAATGGGACGTTCGGGTGATCCGAACGTTCAATGAGATCTGATCCACAGATCTCAAGATGAACGGTGAGAGGGGACTTAACGCGCCAGAGACCTAATTTGCTGAGGAGGTCTGGGCCGTGAGATTAGGATCCAACAGTCCAGAGCTACGAGGAGGTCCTAAGGTTAAGGATCTAACGGAGGGAGGTCTCGGACGGCTTAGATCTTGCAGGGGAGGTCTTCAACGGTCAAGATTTACACGAGGAGGTCCTACGCGACAAGGTTTTAACGAAAGGAGATCTGGATGGATCACATTACCAAAAGGAGGTCCTGAACGGTCCAGATCAAGCGGAAGGAGGTCCTGAGGTTCTCTTTACAAGGACCAGGGTGGTCTTTTGCAAAGAGGACCCTGAGGGAGGTTCTGGGGGTGGTTTTCACAAAATAACCATGGTGGTCTTTTGCGGAAACACAGAGGTGATACTAACGGCTAGGATTTGATCTAGGGAGGTCTTAACGGCTAGGATCTATACTTGGGGGAGGTCCTGCGACTAAAGGCTTTACAAAAGGAGGATCTAACGGCTAGGAGCTTAAACCACAGAGGTCCTTTAACGACCAAGATTGCTCTGAAGAGGTCCTGACGCTTAAGGTTTTACAAAGGGAGATCCTACGGCTCAAATCTAATCTAAGGTGGTCATCAACGGCTGAGATTTAAACAAGGGGAGGTCTCAAGACTAAAGCTTTTCAGAAAGAAGTCTAAGGCTTAGATCTAAACCTGGGGAGGTCCTCAACGGCTGAGATTACACCGAGGAAGTCTGGGGACTTGCCAAAAATACGCAAGGCATCGACCACCACAGCTTGCTCACAAGACGTCGCCCGACGACCACGCCATCATGCGGCGCGCAACTAAGGTACCAAAACATGCGCAATAATATTGCGAACCTAATGGTAGCACCCTCGACGGCGAGCAGGCCTAAATCGCCGGCGAGCCGGAGAGGGGTAGAGGAGTGCTTTTCGGTAAAAACTGAAAATACGAAAAGGGTGCGCTACGAGCTAATCTAACTAGCGCTCGAGCTCTAAGAGGCTAAAATGAACTCACCAGGGCACAGAAGAGGTCCGGAGGAACTTGGAGAAGACCCCATGGCAGAGACCGATGCCGGAGGCAGAGAAGACGACGACGATAAGATGCTCTAAGCAACCAGCGACAAAAAGAAAGGTCAGGGCAGCTTCGCATAGACCTAGAGAAGGTCTAGGAGCAAGGAATCGGATGGAGGACCCTTACCGGAGATGGGGACGAAGGGGAGCTCTTACGGCCGCGAAAATCCCAAAATTCCACTTAGGTTGTTCCTGAGAATACAACCCCAAATTGAGTTAGGGAAAAGACTTGCGACGCCCAGAGGTCCAAAAGATGAAGTAAAGAGTGGACTAAAGAACCACTGGAGCCCCGACGACGACGAAGAGCTCCAAGGTCCCGAAAATGGCGGATTTGGTGTTTCCGGAGCTTTGAGCTCCACAAACAGAAGGTTATCTAGGGGGTGATTGGAGGTGTGGAAGGGAACTAGAGGAGGAGCTCGGAAGTATTAGAAACTAGCGAGCATGGCACAAAGGAAGGGGGCCCGCGGGGAGCTACAGGAGAGCTCCAGCCGCGACAGAACTGGAAATGAGAGGAGCAGCGCTGACCACGGCTTTGGGCCGAAAGCATACACGCGCAGCGCTGCCCTGACAAGTAGGCGTTGACGCGGGAGCATGACAAGAAAGGACCATGCCACGCACTATTGATGCGCACGGCGCGAGGAAGAAGAAGACCAGAGAAAGATAAGGTGGTCGTGGGCGGTTAGATTTTAATCGGACGGTGGAGATTGCCCCAGAGCTCCAGGTGTTCAAAAGAGTAGGGGAGGTCATGAGTGTTGGATCTCAATCCAACGGCTCAGAACCGAGGTGGCTTGGTTTGACTCGAACCTGGTTGGACTCGAGCCCAAGTGTGGCTCAGACCAGAGTTTAGTTTTAGGGCTTTTGAATTGAGCTAGACTTTGGGGATTTATTGGAGGTAGCAAATCAACTCAAAAATTCTGAAAATTTTACAGGAGCTTGCTAATTTAGATGTTGACCTTGTGTAAAATTTTCAGAGGTTTTGGTGCTATAAATTTTCCTCCAAAAATTCTGCAAAGTGCTGTGTCAAGGTTTGACAAAATTTCCAACAGGTTTGACTGACCCCCAAAAGCATTCAAACAATTTCTAAAAAAAATTGTGAAATTTTTTAGAGAGGTCACACATCAACCCTAGAACTTGGGAAAAATATTTTCAGGAGATGATCATAAGGTTTCATCATATTGTTTTTGAAAGGACTTGGTTTTGGTCAAAATGACTTGTGACTTGTATTCCCATAATTCCTTTTACAAGAACCGTTTAGAACAAACAGGAGATACAAGATGTAAAAAAAAGTTTTAATTTTTACTCATTTCCTTACATTTGAAACACAAGCCCAAACTTGGGATGTTACAGTCTAGCGGGTTATTACCGCAGGTTCATTGAAGGTTTCTCCAAGATTGCAAGACCCATGACCCAACTTCTAAAGAAAGAGAAGAAATTTAATTGGACAGACGCCTGCGAGGAAAGGTTTCAGGAACTGAAGAAGAGGCTAGTTTCTGCACCTGTGCTATTCTTACCTGACCTCCGTAAGGATTTTGAGATCTTCTGTGACGCATCCCATCAAGGTCTCGGATGTGTATTGATGCAAGAAGGCAAAGTCGTGGCTTATGCATCTAGGCAGTTGAGACCACATGAAGGGAATTATCCGACGCACGATCTTGAGTTAGCAGCAATTGTGCATGCCTTGAAGATCTGGCGGTATTATCTCATTGGTAACCACTGTGAGATTTTCACGGATCACAAGAGTCTGAAGTACATCTTTACACAGACAGAACTCAACCTTCGACAGAGAAGATGGTTGGAGTTGATAAAGGATTACGACATGGGAATCCACTATCATCCAGACAAAGCAAACGTGGTTGCTAATGCCCTAAGCAGAAAGGTGTATTGCAACACCATCATGGTTCAGAAGAATCAACCCAAGTTACATGAAGAACTGATGAATCTGAACTTAGAGATTGTCAACCAAGGTTGTGTGAATGGTTTAGAAGTTCAACCAACTCTTCAGAGTCAGATCAGAGAAAAACAGCTAGAAGATGAGGACATCAAGGAAATCAAGAAGAATATGAGAAGAGGCAAGGCCCCAGGATTTTTCAAAGATGAGCAAAGGACAGTATGGTTTGGGAACCGCATATGTGTTCCTGACCAGCAGGAGTTGAAGCAGTCGATTCTGAAAGAAGCTCATGAATCACCTTACTCCATTCACCCTGGAAGTACCAAGATGTACGAGGATCTAAAGGAAAAGTATTGGTGGGTTAGCATGAAGCGAGAAATCGCTAAGTTTGTCGCCCGTTGTGATGTATGTCAGCGAGTCAAGGCAGAGCATCAGAGACCAGCTGGATTATTGCAGCCATTACCAATTCCCGAATAGAAATGGGAGGAAGTTGGTATGGACTTCATCACCGGACTTCCTAGGACCCAATCATGGTGTGATTCCGTCTGGGTGATAATTGACCGGTTGACTAAAGTAGCTCACTTCATTCCAGTCAAGACTACCTACCCAAGTAGTTAATTAGCAGAGATGTACATGGCCAAGATTGTCTGTCTACACGGAGTACCCAAAAAGATTGTATCCGACAGAGGCTCCCAGTTCACTTCTCGATTTTGGAAGAGTCTTGTAACATCCCAATTTTAGGAGTTTAAAAATCTTTTAAATAGTTAGTAGGGAAAAAGTCACCATTTGGATTTATTTGAATTTAAATTCAAAAGCTTAATATTGGACTTTACAATAAAAAACATTTAATGTGAATAATCCCAACATGAACATTAGCCAAAACTATTTTATTTGGGTTCTATGTGCTCAGATATATTTTCTAGAATTTTCTAGAATTTTTCTGAGTTCATTTGCTATTTTCTATTGCTTATTTGAATTTCTCGTATTTTCTAAAAGGAAAAGCTATTTAAAATCTCGTAAATCAATCGGTCGAATTCCTCACCTCGGCCAGCCTGCTTCGGCCGGTTCAGCATGTGCCCGCCACCGCCGCGCGGCGCTTCGCTCTCGCTGATAGGTGGACACCACCGCCGCCTCTCGCTCTCTCTCTCTCTCTGAATGCCCCGCTCACCCTCCGCCGTTTGATCAAGGATGAACGGTTGGATGTGCGCGATATAACCGGAGGTTCCGATCGCCCTTTGATTGTGGATCGCTCGATCCAGGATGGACAATGATCTTTGTGTTTTCTCGATCGCAGCCGCACTCGTTCGCACGCGCCAAGGCGTCGAGCCCTAGCCCGACGAGTGGGCCCCACCGAATCCACTGTTCATCGTCTCCGGATTAGTTAGGGATTCGCCGTCGCCGCGCAATCCCGATTTGGCGCAGCCTGGACTCTCCCGAGCCCCGAGTATAAAAGGAGAGGGAGCCCTCGGCGTCCGCACCCCAAACCTAGCCGCCTTAGCCTCGTGTCGAACCCTAGCCGCCGCGAGAGCTCGAAGATCGATATGCGCCGCCAACTCCGCCGAGCCCTTCCATCGCAACCGAGCCGCTGAGCCTCGTGGTCCGCACCACGGCATCGCATGCAGCCGTGCTACCGTGGTCACCTCGTTTCATCGGGCGCCACCGAGAGCCGATCCCGCCGAGCCCGACGTCCTCCACCGCTAGAACCTCGCGCCGCCACCTCGCGACCTTGACCACCCGGAGTTGGTTCAACGCTCGCAATAACCTGGGCTACATCCCAGTACCACTCACCTCCGGCGAGGCGCCGCCGTTCGCCGTTGTCGGGCGGTCCAGAGCGCCACCAGTCCCCGTCCAGCCACGTGGGTGTCCACATCATGTCCAGCTCAGCCCCCGTGCTTACGTGTCACGTGCGTGGCTGCCTCGTCAGCGCGTGCGTGGCATGGTCCACCGGTCCCAGATCCAACCGGCTCGGTAGATCTAGTCTACCGTGAGCCGTGTCTCTGACATGTGGGTCCCACATGCTAGAATTCTCTTTTATTTCTTTTAATTCCCAAAATTCTTTGCTGACATCATCATTGCGCAATAATCCGATTTTTCTTTAGAAAAATAATTCGGAAATTCCAGAAAATCCAAATTAGGGTTTCTTTTAGATTTCCAATCTTTCAAAGCCCATAACTTTTGCATCCTAACTCTGATTGAGCTCATTCAAATTTCTAAATTTATCTAAATTCGAGATCTATTTATCTGAGATTTTTATTTAATTTTTGGAGCTTGTTTTGCCTCTTTTATTTATTTGTTTTGTTTGTTTTTGTCTCATTTACGAGTAGACGTCGATTCGTCGGGGAATTTCGTTGAAGAAGGAGCACCCCAAGATCAAGACCAGTACATAGACCTTTTCCAAGGCAAGTCATACCTTTGATCATCTTGAACCCAGTTTTCCAATTACTTTGTTTCAAAGTATTGCATTCTATTTTAATTATTTATTTAAATGCTTTGGGCATAGTTATTATCCAATTTGTTATCACACCTTGGCCTTGTATGTCATAATTCCTTGTCACCCTAGATTGGTTTATTAGTTGGTATTATTATAGCACCAACGTGGGTTGGTTAGATGCGAGTACAATTGCTTAGCCATGCTACGAGTCTCACATCTCATGTAAGTTGCAATTATTAATATGACTAAGTGACTATGGAACTTCGTGTAAAACTGTGTGCTATGTGTTATTACTTCGTGATGGCATGTGTTGCACTAAAACCAACTGGGTGGTAAAGGATTTAGACTAAGGCAAGTGGTGGAAACTGTGTGATTTGGTGGAAGCTGTGTGCATAGGAATGATAATCTTTGTGACTTAGTTAGAACATGGAAGTCTTGCCTTGGTCAATTAAGGACTTAACTTTGTACGCCATTGAATCGAGCTCATCAGACGACCACATGCCCGTATGGGACGCCTAACTTAGTAAGTTAGGGATTCTCGGCATTGATGTTCGTGTGGATAGGTTAGGTCGTGTGACAGATGGAGGTGTGACTACTTAGTAGTTGCATCGGGACGGTTCGCCGCTTCCTCGTCGGCCGGTGCGCAGTTATGCCAAAGCACTTCGCTTGGGTTGACATAGCGGTTTGTAAGCACATCGGGAGTATCAATGTTGAGATGAAGTTTCAACCGTTTTGTTATGATTAGTGCTTGCTACACTAGTTGTATCTTGTGGGTAAAGTGTACAATCTCGCAGAGTGTTAAATCAATCTATTCGAATAGCGCGTCCATGTCATGGACATGCTCGGGGATTTCACACGAGGGTAGTTTTCATAAAATGTTGGGATGGGAGTGTGTGACTCAATCATATGGCTATGTGAAATAACTGCTTAGCTTTGTGTCTTTGTGGAAACAATCGTTAAAATAATACTATCTATTTGTTCGAATCGCATTTCAATCTATTATTGTATTCAATTGCAAATGTTGCTTTATGCAAAAGAACCACGTAAGCCTTTTCTTTGGAATAAGCATGCATCTATAAACCGCATTTCGTGGTATGATTTGCGAGTACGGTTGTGTACTCACGCTTGTTGTAAAACTTGCGCCCAAACCTACAGAAGAGGAGGAGTCTACACCGCTGAGGAAGAGTTCGCCAAGGGTGTTGATCGTAAGGTCCGATCCCGCCGGTTCGTGGTGAATTGGTGGGATCTACGCTGGAGTTATTTCCGTTCCGCTGTTGTTTTATTTTCTGTTGGCCCTGCGTGGATTAATAAGGGTAAACTCAACCATAAGGTCAAAATCCTTATTTGTTATTCAAACTAATCGTTTACTTTACTTATCGCTTGTGTGGGTCGATATTTACCTATGTTAACACTGTGTGCACTAGCGTGATCCTGGACTAGTGTAGTATACACAGAAGGTTCCAGAATCGTAATTTTGGGTCCCGACAAGTCTACATGAAGTTATGGGAACCAGACTCAACTTCAGTACAGCCTATCATCCCAGACAGATGCCTAGATGGAACGTGTCAACCAAATTCTTGAGGACATGCTTCGAGTCTGTGCCATAGACTATGAAAAAAGTTGGGACAAGAATCTGCCCTATGCAGAATTCTCGTACAACAATAGCTACTAAGCCAGTTTGCAGATGTCTCCATTCGAAGCTTTGTATGGCAGAAAGTGCAAAACTCCACTCCTTTGGGATCAAGTAGGAGAGCATCAATTCTTTGGGCCAGAGTTAATGAAAGAAGCTAAAAGCAAGGTTAAAGCAATTCGAGAGTGCCTGAAAGTGGCTCAATCCCGTCAAAAGAGTTATGCTGATAATCGTCGAAGAGAGTTGACCTTCGAAATAGGAGATTTTGTCTACCTCAGAGTTACTCCACTCAGGGGGGTAAGAAGATTCTAGACAAAAGAAAAACTCGCACCCAGATTTGTGGGACCTTATAAAATTCTAGCCAGAAGAGGTGAAGTTGCATATCATCTTGAGCTGCCAGCATCCTTGTCAGCAGTCCACGACGTCTTCCATATCTCTCAACTAAAGAAGTGTCTCAGAGTACCAACAGAAGAAACACCGATTGAAAGCATCGATCTTCAGGAAGACCTCACCTATGTGGGGCAACCAATCAAGATCCTCGATGTGGCAGAACGAATCACCAGAAGCAAGGTCATCCGTTCATGCAAGCTTCAGTGGAGCAATCATTTGGAGGAGGAAGCAACCTAGGAGTGAGAAGAAGATTTGAAGGCCGAGTACCCCCACCTCTTTGCTAGCCAAGCCTGAATCTTGAGGACAAGATTCCCTTAAGGGGGTAGGTTTGTAACAGTCCAAATTTTAAATTTTAGAAGAAAATAAAAATTTATTTATTTTTGTGGAATTTTTTGGAGTTTTAAAAAGCTTTTTGTAAATATTTTAAAGTCAAAATAAATTTATTTGTAAAATTAGAAACCAACTTTAAGTTGGAAATAATTTTATGGAGTCTAAAATAAATAAGGGAATTTCTGTGAATTTTCCCATAATTTTTGGAATTATTTCTAAAGCTTATTTGAATTACCAGAATTAAAACAATTGGACAATCAAAAGAAAATCCTCGAAGCTGTTTTGGGTCGAAACCCAAACCTCGGCCCAAACCACCTCCCCGCGCGCGGCCCAAACCAGCCCAAGCCGCACAACCGCGCCCCAACCCACATCAACCGTTGGATCAAAATCCAACAGCTCGCGCCGCACCATGTCTCTCTCTCTTCACCGCACGCAAATCTCAGTCATTGGATCGGAATCGGACAGTTATCGCTTGCCCCTCCCTTCTCTCGCTGCCACGTGGGCCTGCGCTGTCGTCGTCTTCCCCGCTGTCTTCTCCGCGGGAGTTTCTCGCGCCGAGCCGCCATGGACGCTCCCGCGCGAGCTTCGCCAATGGGCGCCTCCAACTGCACCGACTCCCCCGCGTCGTCGCGCATGACTCGTGCCCGTCACCACACACGACCCCCACCTTCTTCCCCTTTTTTCTACGTGCGTGCGCCACGATCTCGCAACCGCCGCCGCCACGTGCCCCACGTCGCCGCCGCTCCCGGCCTCCCTGCGCCCTATAAAAGGGAGCCTCATGAGCCCCTCCTCCTCCTCAGTCCATTCCCCCAACTGACCTCGCCTCTCTCGCTCTAGCGTCGCCGGAATGCGCTGTCAAAGCTCGCCGCCCAAAGAAGCTTTCATCGCGATTGCGCCGCCGTCGTTGACGCCGCATCCCCGTCGTCGCCACCTTCGGCATCACCGCCTCCTCGCGAGCCCGGCGCACGCCTCGCCTTCGCCGGAGCCCCACGGGATCGCCGCGCCGCCATCAACCCCGATTTCGCCACCGCTCCATCGACGTCGCCGGCCGCCACCGTCCTCTCCTCGGCTAGTGGGTGAACGCATCAGGATCGCCGCATCCTCCTCTCTTCTCGTAACCTCGCCGCCCGCTGTCGTGTACGCCGGCGACCCTTGGTCCCGACGCCGGTGCCGCCTGTGCCGACGTGGCTCGGCCACGTAGACGCCGTGTCAGCACCACGCCCCCCTGTTCGTGTCACCGTCCACGTGGCTTCCACGTCAGCACGTGCATGCCCCCTCACTGCCTCCCGCCTGAGCCAAAGCCCGTGGGCTCAGTCCACATGAGCCGTGTCTATGACACATGGGGCCCACAAGTCAGAATTTTATTTAAAATCCTTTAATTCCTAAAATCTCAAGGCTGACGTCACCCTTGCGCAATAAATAGATTTTTCTTTAGAAAAATAAATCAAAAAATTCTGTTAAATTCAGAATTAGAGTTTTAAATAGATTTAACCTTCTAAAATTCATATCTTTTGCATCCGAACTCCGATTTGGGTGATTCAAGCTGCCAAATTTGTATAAAATTGTACTCTAGCTAACTAAACCAAAATATTTCAAATTGGAGTTAATTTGAGCTATATTTTCGAATTTATTTGAATTTGAATTGAATTTGTCGTATTTTCGTGTATAGACTTCGACGACTCCGGAGAGTTCGATCCTTCCGAGGACTTAGAGTTTTAGGACTTCAACGAAGGCAAGTTATACCATTGATCATGTTGATCCCATTAATTTAAAATTATTTTCAGTTTTTTTTAAATTACTTAATGCATGCATATGTTTATACAATTATGTCAATTCCCTGTTTTAATTACCTAGTTATTCCAATTTGAATGTTGAGCATGAATACCTTATCACCACTAGACAAAATGATACTAAAAATAATCATATACTTAGCCAATGCCTAGACCATAGTTATGATTTTTGGGAGAATTTAGCCAAAACATTTACTATCCTGGCTTAAAATTGAATTTGTGGTATTGCTTTACCACAAAAAGTTTATAAAGAGGGTTTTACTCTAAATAAAATCAAAAGTAAGTTTGGACTTGGGTGAAATGGATGAATGGTGGGTGCAGGTTTATGCACGGGCTTAATTCTGGTTAAGATTAAGACCCAGGGTTTGTTTGAAAGATGCCCAAGTCAATTGAGGACCGGTCTTTGAGCATTCCTTTGCTATGCCTTACCGTACCACTACATGTCCTGTATGGGCAGGATTTGGCTAAGTAATTTGTAATATTTTAGTGTTATTTGTGCCGTGTTGATTGTGTGGGTGTTGGGTAGACTTTTATTCCCACCTGGCGCAAAAGGGGGCTTCCGGAGGACAGTTAGTCCAATGGAAGTGAAACCTTAGCGGGGATAAGTACATTAAGACAGAACATTGTAAAGGCCTCATGATAATTGCTCAGTCGCACGCCTATGGAAGCGTGTATTGGCCGACATAAAGAGCAAGTCATCTCGTGTGGGTAAAGCTGTACAAACTCTGCAGAGTAAAAACTATTCAAATAGCCGTGTCCGCGGTCATGGACATGCTAGCAAAGCCACTCTAAGTTAGACTTTGTTTTTGGTTTCAAATGTTTTATTAAATGGTTTGAGGATGGTTAATCCTTGTGGAAATTGGGCGGTCAGCCATGTGATAGGAGGGTATCCTTCACCTGTTCATTTGGAGGTTATCCATACTATAAAGTTGTCATTTTAAAATCTAATTTTAGATATAGTATAAAAATGGCCTTGAAAATTACTATGGGTATTTAAACTGAAAATACTGCTTTATGCAAAATAAACCCTGCCATATTCAATGGTTGCCTTATGCATGCATCTTCATTCAATATTGGGTGTAACTTGCGAGCACGGTAGTAGTTCTCACTCTTGCTGAATAATTTTTATTCAGGAGAAGACTTCTATCCGGATGGTGAGGACCAGGAAGTTTAGGCCTACGACCCCAGACGATTGCCTGTGGTGAATCGTGTGGCCTACATTTACTGCTTTGCTTCCGCTATGTTATTTGTTATTTGCTTATCAAACTCAGCTGTATTAAACATTTGAATATTTAATGTTATTTAATTTTTCGTGGTATGATTGTGATATCAATTTTGTGAGACTGTATACACTGGAAATCCTAGACTGGTGTATGAACACAGAGGATTCGGGATCCTTCGTTCCCGGGTTCGACACCGACCTCCTAGTCGGTCTTGCTCGTCCCCGGGCCGCGTAACAGTAATTAATCGATGGATGTCCATCACCATTACCTCGGCATTTGGTGCTTGACCGCTCCTACCATCTCCATCATTATGTGGTGACGAGGCAAAATATGGAGGACCGTACACGACATTTTGATCCGTATCTCCGATCGCATTGACCTCATGCCTCCAGCAGTGATCTTCCGATGGGCTTCCGTCGTAATCGATGGAGAGCCTTTCAGCGCTTTTGCGAGAAGCTTCTATGATGGAGAATGATCGATAATTAGCACTTCCTGAGGTTTTTGTAATGGTCTCAGCCTGATCCGGCGAATTGCTGATCGTATACTGAGCCTTATCATCCCCACTTGGTCTATGACCAGTGGGGGTTTCATCGACACCGTTACCAGATGTCGGTTGGCTCCTGGAATTGCCAGAAGCCGTCGGTGAGTACCTATCAACCATGATCGCATTAAGGGTACATTGATCCTCGAGTTGCAGTGTTGAATTTTCGTCACCTTTTTTGTCGGTCGAAAAGACCGAACTTGCAGAGGTCTCTGGGTGTTCCGAACTGATCGGAAGCATTCCCTCTGAAACCGCCACTGGTCGTAGCGGTGTATCCTCATCCATCCGATCGATTTCACTGGTATCTGTGATGGGCGAACCGGTGGAGGAGGAGGATGATGATGAGACTCCGTTTTCTTCCATAGCGCGGATGCACGCGTCCATGTCGAGGTTGGAGTAGTCCGCCAAGTCGAACCAGTTTTCCTCGTCCCAACTTCCTGCCATAACCGCATGAGCGATTACAAGTGGGAAATGGACAAGGAGTTGATGAGCAAAGAACTTCTTCCAGAAATCCGCGCCTTCTTCCCCACGGACGACGCCAGCTGTCGACGATTGAGTCATCGATCTTACCAAATGAATAGAGGAAAATAACACGGAATTTCTTGGGAGAGAATGGGACTACTCTTTGATTGATATGAACTGGGTATTACAGAGGATGCCTTATGACTAGGCGGTGGACTAATCCTGTTTACACTGAGTGTAACGCTTGCTAGGCTACAATACCAGGCTTAAAACATGAATTTGATGCTAATGACTATGCTTCAATCTGATGCGGCCTGATCCCCTTGCTCTGTCCATGCTCCATCTTTAAATAGCTTTTGAAGAGGTGACAGTTATCTCTGGAGAAGACGTCTGTTGTGAAGTGTCGCGACTGGTTGGAGCGAGGCGACGGTTGATGGTGTATCAACCGTTCAGTGGTTGTATGTCTGAGAGACACTTAACCGTATAGTGGTTGTTCATCAGTGTCTTATGATAGAGAGACGTCGTGTGGTATGGAATATATGCATGTGTTCCATTCGTCACACGGTAGGAAATATAGATGGAATCAGTTCTAAATATCAGTTCATACCTTTTACGAGCAGTTAACTAGTCGGAGGCTAGGCACAGGACCTTGCCCGATCAGGGTACCTCTGGAATCTTTACGACCAGTGAGGTCGTGAATCATAAGGGTTACGACTATGAAGACGTATGATCTTTTATTATGTATTCAAGATAATACTTAGAGGTTTTAATCCTCGTCAGGGGCCCCGGTGAGGGCCCCCGCATCCGCCGTCGCGAAGGGGTGGAGAGATCGAACGGTGAGAGAAGGGCCTCAATAGAGAATTTTCTTCCCATCACCAGCCATCCATATGCACGAAAGCCAATGGTGTTGTGGTACATGCCGGAGACAACTTCTCATGTGATGTCCACAAATAAAGAGTTTTTCCCTTCGTTGATGTTGCTGTGTGCATTGGCTTGTGTACACGTAGCAAATTATCCCAAATGCATTTAACCACCCACGTGGCTTGGTCAAATTTCCTAACTACATTTAACTACCGCTTGGTTAGCTGCTGGTGGCATGAATTCTTCATGTGTGGCGACCGCTCTAGGTGGGCCCACGACTTGATATGCGGGCCCGCAAGACGTGAAAAACTTTTTATTATGTAAAACATGCGGGCCCACGACCTGGAATTTTTTATTTAATTATTTTTTAGTAATATTTTAAACTTAACTCTTCGCTAACTTTATTTTCCAACTAGTCATGTGCGCATGTGTTGTAACGGAAAATCAATTTTTGCATAGAATTTGTTGTTGCAACTGAGGGCATCTCCAATAGTTAGAGATAACTTTATTTCTAACATATGCTACATCATCTTTAGAGACAACATCTCTAATAGATAGTCTCTAACACACTCTCCAGTATATATATTTTATAATTTTTCATTGAAAAGGGCCTACATGTCAACTACAGTATATTAATGTATCATGTCTTGTTTGGCATACACTACTGTCTCTTCAGGAATAGACGACATGTGCTCCCCCTCCTCCACGTAAGATTTCGTTAACGTGGCATAGCTAAGAGACGACAATAAATGCACTATTGGAGATGCCCTCATCAATCTCCCTATTGTCATTCATAACTTAAAACTTTCATGTCTTGTAGTAGAGCCAAGAAGGTTTCCTTGTTGCAAGTTTGATTAAACAACCATACAAAAAATTTGATACGTCAAACATATTCAGATGGCAAAAATAGGCAATTAGCCAACCTGTGTGCATTCTGTTCTCATCTTCCATTGCTTGTGACTTGGCTGCCACACAAATGCCGTCGAAAAATCCCTGTATAGGATGCATCAAACCTTCTTGTTTGTCCGGTTCAACTCAAAATACTCCGTAAGCATGGACCTTTCAACGTCGTGTCTAGCGACAACGTCTTGAAGATCCTGTCCCACGTGGAACAAGACCATGTGCGTGTTCGGGCGATGTAGTTGCATCTACAACACGGGTGGGGAGACCTTACTAAGGTCAAAGCTGTAGATCCTCCATAGAGCTTCCGGTGGCGTAACCCACCTAGCGTCTCTGAACTGCTTAATCTCATCGATGTCACCGTTACGCCGTGCCTAGCGACGATGTCTTGAAGATCCTGCCGGTGTGGAACAAGACCATGTGCATGTTCGGGGGATGCAGTTGCATCTGCAACACGGGTGGGGAAACCTTGTTGAGGTCAAAGCTGTAGATCCTCCACAGAGCTTCCAGTGGCGTAACCCACCTAGCGTCTCTGAACTACTTAATCTCGTCGATGTCACCGTTGCTATCGGGCTCATCAAGAGAAACACATGCACGATCATACCCCTTGTAAATGTACTTGAAAAGGTACTTCAAGGCCTTTATGCTCGAGCAGACCTCCACATTGATGTGGCAATTGTATTTTCTCAGGAGGTAAGGATTGTACGGCACAACCCACCTATTGTCAAGCAGCCGCCCTTGAATCTTTGCACGACGGCCGTCGTCCCGTCTCCTTTACATGGTGTACAAGTCCTTGCCCTATAGTGTAATTCTTAATTTCTTATTGCAATAAAATCTCATAAACCAATGCCAAAGAGAACACACACGGGTTGGCAATTAGCAACACCAGAGTTGCCCGGTTGCTCAATTAGACACGAATGTTCATAACTTCGGATGCATGATCTGCTAGCATTATACGAGGAGGAACACACATAACATTCTCTTTCTTTTTTTTCTTTTCTTTTTTGAAATCAACACAACATTCTAATTTAGCAAATCTATGTCAGTTACCAACTTTCTACATAAATGGCACATCTTTGCAAGCTTAAATTTTTCATGACAAATATGAAGTTTTACAAATTACATTTTCACTGCCATTTGAGCTTTACTCCTAGTGGAAGCAAGAAAAGCAATCTGGAAAATAGAACAGCTAAGGTTACAAATGCATATGCATTTACAAACAACAATGGTACAAAGAATTATCTACAAAAGCTGCACACATGAGTGTATATGCTATCTAGCATTCTAGATTTTAGCCGGCGTCACCATTTGAAGCTTCATCGGGACGCCACTCTAGTAGCACTTGGTTCTGTGACTTTTTATCAATGTGGTTAACCTTGGAAGATCCGACAACAACGGATCCTTCAATTGAGCAATTAGACATCCTTCAATTGAGCAATTAGACAACTCTAGCAACATTGCACAGAACCCGCAAGTGCAAGATCTACAAACTGTCCCAAGGTTCACCGCTGCACAGAACCCGCAAGGGCAAGATCTGCAAACTGTCTCAAGGTTCACCGCGGAATAAAACTTCTACAGTGAATGCACGTCCAAACTGTATCAGTACCATGAAACGACTAATCTCAAGTAGGAGATTACTGTAAAGAGTAATTCATGTTGGATGGGATGCTATCACCTACATGCACATACCCCTAAAGCGTCCTTCAATTTCTTGATCTCCATAGCTTGTGTGTTAGCTAGTTCATGTGATTCCTGCAGTCGCCTTAGTGCCTCGCTAAATTTTCTATGATCTTTGGAGACCTGTTTTAGAACACCAGAAACAAAAATGTAAAGCAAACACCAACCAGGACGAGAAGGTCATAAATATAACAAGACCCAGGCAATGTGTCTATTTAATTCATTATTATGTAGTTAAACTCAAGTTTTAAATCATGGAGCGACAACTTCAGCTAGGAATTTTTCATGATATGCCACTCCTATGTCTCATTTACATGTGGACCCGGGACCTACATGCCAAGATGGGTCCACATGTCAGCAAGACATGGAGTGGCACATCCTGAAACTCGACATAGGATGTGCGTATACTCAATCACTGCAACTATATTATTTAGGTGCAGTTACACAATCCAAAAAAAACTATTTCACTACCTGAGCCTCCAGCTCCTGAATTTGTTGAATAGCTGCCTGCTCAATGCAAGATCGATGCTTGTATTCTTCCTCAAGCATGCCAGTTATCTGGTACCTCAGTTCAGTCATTTCTTGAGTGAGATCGTATGCATCCTCTTTTGCCTTTAGTTTTTGTTCTCGAAGTTCTTCCTAAAAATAGAACACTACTTAAATTACATCAGTAAAGGAAAAGTTATGTTCAGATCAGAATCAACAAAATATATAGATCCTTGAATTTATCCAACTTGTAATGTAACTCACACACTATAGCAGAATATGTTTATGATAATTTATTTTTCAAACTTGATGAGTGTACGGATGGCACTTGTCAAAACTAAGAGTTTATGACAAAACACTGAAGTGCATGTGGTAAACAACCTCTGAACTTGAGCTGCTCAATTAGAAGTTCAGATTCTTCATTTTGCTTTGCCATATTTTCAAGAATTGTGCTATCCCTTTCATAGTCTGCATGACCTTCATTCTCCGATGTTTTGTCAAGTAGCTTCAGTTCAAGGCTGTGAATATGCTCTCCCATGATGTTTGCTTCAACATTCCGGATATTTAATTGATCCCGCAAATAGTATGCATTTGCAAGCAGCAAAGACTGCTTAAGTAACCACGTTAACAATAGCCAGACCAACAAGAAATAGAACTATTTCTAGAACGTACCAATTTCCTGATAGCAATTCCTCATCTCTGTTTCCAGTTACTCAAATTATTGCATATCCTTCTGACAGGCCCTAGAAGCTGCATTTTTGTCGAGATGTATTTTCTGCATTAACAAAACCCTGAACTCGATGGAAATGCTCAACAAATCAATAACACAGTACTTCATTATGTTTCATTATTCAGAGAAGATGTGAAATATCTGAAAACATTACATGAACTATATTCTATAGTGTTAATTCAAACTGAAATGACTCCATCATATCAAGGCCCGGAAAAAATCTCTCCATGAAATAGTTAGCTTATAATTTAATCCTTTGGTTTTGTTATTGTTACATGTTTTTATCACTTTTTATGAAGCTTCTATCAAAAGGTATTGAATTAAAAAAAACGCTTGACTTTTCAGTGATAGGCTGATACAGATGGCAGGTGAAATGTCCAAGACAATACTCTGCATTTGCTGAACAAATGACCAGGTCTCATAATAGAAACTGCTAACTTGTTCCCAGCACATGAAGCTACATAGAACTCAAGATAGATACCTGCATTGCTACTTGACTTGGGAAAGGAAAGAGCGAGGTGAAGGCAAAAGGGATTTGTTACTCAGAAGATGTTTCAACAATATCATATTATCGTTATTCTGCCATGTGGAATGCATAAATACATTATCATACATGTCATGTGGGGCCTCACATATACGAGAAGAAAGTCGAAGATACCCTCTGAAGCAACCAATGCAGTTCAGAACGCATTCACAGCCCAACTCAGTTTCGACAGAGAACATCCGAACTGTGTCGGATTAGTTACAGTCTTACCTATTGCCTTTTTTATTCCTATTCTTCAATAGAAAATACATGTTAGTTTATGTTTTGCATTAGAACTCGTCTCGTTTTTGCTGTTAGGATCCCTTTAAAAGGGAGATACACTTATGATTACAGATATGAGAAAATTGCCCCAAAACCTCTTCTGTTCTTCTATCTTGTTCTACATTGTTTCGTTCGACTCGATATCGTTCTCCCGTCTCGGCCGCGTGGTTGTCGTCACCACGGCATACCAGCAGCACCGTCGAGGCCCTAGACGGCGTATGAATTTACAACACAATTACTTTCTTCGTTCCACCGCACCCTCAGCTGTTCAAACATCTAACAACTTGGTATCAGAGACCCTTGCTGCGCCTTCCATCATGTCAGAGGTCAACGACAGCAACGATGCCATCAGCAAGAAATTGGACGCCCTGTTTCTGTAGATGGAAACCGATCGGCATCAACTCCATGAAAAAATTGATAGTTTGGCTGGCACAATTCGCGACATCGATTTGCAACAACGCGTACACAACTTGGCAATCACTCGACTGGAGCAAGGACGCACCGTTTTGCCCAGCGTGATCGATCAGGAGACTCTCACTGATGCACGACACCACGCCACCGAAGGATTACTACCAAACTTGCGACGTCAGCTTCCTGGCTCACCAGCAGCTTCGGTGGTCGATTTGCGTATAGCCGATAGGGAGGCTCCAGCTCATCATCGTCTGCCACTCGAGGGCAACTATCCAAGCCGCAACAGTGCTCCATGATAACATAAACTCAATTTCCCAACGTTTGATGGTCAAGAGGACCCGTTGCCTTGGCTCAACCGTTGTGATCAATTTTTCCGCGACCAACACACGCTAGAGGAGGACAAGGTATGGTTAGCAACCTTCCACATGACTGGCTCATCTCAATTATGGTATCATCGTTTGGAGTGGGACACAGGGACTCCATCATGGTGCATATTCGTCGAGCTCGTTAACACACGCTTCGGACCACCCTTGCGAAGTAACCCCTTGGGCGAACTCACCGTCCTCTGCAGACAAGGCTCCGTCCACGAATTCTTCAACAACTTCCTTGCCCTCCTGTGCTGCGCTGACCCGCTGTCCGAACTTCAGCAAGTCCAGTTATTCACCGTAGGGTTGGGGCAGCCGTTGCAAACAGACATTGAATTGCAGGCACCTCAGTCATTGGAATCAGCCATGAGCTTAGCACAAGCTTACGAACGGCGCACGCAACTGGCCGCATCCGCATTACCAGCACGCCGACCTTGGCATCCCAGGGACACAACCACATTCGCCTCCAACACCGGCACATCCACCGACTCCGGGAGCAGCGCAATTCCTTCGACGATCAGCCTCCCTCGTCGCACATTATCACCAGCAGAGTTGGAACGGCGTCGTACCCTCAGCTTATGAGGGCATATGCTATCGATGTGATGAGAAGTTTGTTGTCGGCCACCGGTGCAAACGCCTATTCGTCATCGAAATTCAACCAGACATGGACAGCGATGACAATGACCAACCGGACGATGGCAAACCGGAGATATCCTGGCAGCTTCTCGCGGTATCGGCCCAGTCGAGCCACACCATGCGCCTCGAGTTGAAATCGCATGAGCTCCTTGATCGCACTCTTGGATTCAGGATCAACGCACAACTTCATCGCGGAAGACGTGGTCGTGACCTATGGCGTCTCCATGCGGCCGCGTTCTGGTCTGAATGTGACGGTTGCCAACAGAGACTGGGTGACCAGCGTGGGACTCTGCTGAGCAATGAGGATCCAAATTGGACAAGAAGAGTTCACTCTTGATTGCTACGCCATACCACTTGACGGTTTTGACGTGATTCTTGGAATTCAATGGCTCGGCACTCTAGGGCCAATTACGTGGAACTTTTCAAATATGACAATGTCATTTGGCCGCCTGGGCCGATGCGTGACTTGGACTGGCCTGCCCACATCCCCTCGTTCAAGCCATGCGCTCGCCTGCACAGGCACGAACCTCTTGGAAGAACTCCTCAATGATTTCAGCGATCTCTTTTCCGAGCCGCACAGACTGCCTCCAATGCGTGAGATCGCTCACCACATACACCTCAAAAAAGGGACGGATGCTATTGCTATCCAGCCGTATCGCTACGCACAAATGCAAAAAGATGAGCTTGAGCATCAGTGCACCGAGATGCTGCAACAGGGAACCATTCGCCGCAGTTCATTGCCTTTCTCTTCTTCGGTTTTATTGGTCAAGAAGCAGGATGGTTCTTGGCGTTTTTGTGTGGACTATCACAATCTCAACGACAGAACTGTTAAAGATAAATTTCTCATTCCCGTCGTGGATGAGTTACTCGATGAACTACGTCGTGCAAAAATTTTCTCCAAATTGGATTTACGCTTCGGATATCACCAAGTACTCATGCACTCAGCCGACATTGCTAAAACTGCTTTCCGCACTCATCAGGGTCTCTTCGAATTTCTTGTCATGCCTTTCGGCCTTACCAATGCTCCCACAACATTCTAAGCCCTTATGAATATTGTGCTCCAGGACTTTCTTTGTTGATTTGTCTTGGTCTTCTTCGATGACATACTCATTTACAGTCCTACTTGGTCAACACATCTGCGTCACCTTCATACGGTACTCCAGCAACTTCGGCGTCATCGACTATTTTTGAAACGCTCTAAGTGTTCGTTTGGCGCCACCTCTGTTGCTTATTTGGGTCATGTCGTCTCGCCGAAGGAGTGGCAGTTGACCAAGCCAAGATCAGCGCCGTCTCTACTTGGCCGATCCCTCAGTCTGTCAGAGCAATTCGGGGCTTTCTTGGGTTGGCCGGTTATTACGCAAATTTATTCATGACTTTGGTATTTTGGCAGCGTCTTTAATGCGTTTACTCAAACGTGAAGCCTTTCATTGGACATCTGAAGCTCAAGAAGCCTTTCTTTGCCTCAAATAGGCATTAACTCAAGCTTCGGTGTTGCAATTACCCAACTTCGCTGCTGATTTTATCGTTGAATGTGATGCATCCGGGTATGGATTTGGCTCGGTATTACATCAAGGAACGGGAGCGATTGCCTATTTCAGTCGACCAATCGTGCCTTCTTGCTAATTGGATGTCCTGACGCTCTAGTGGCAGCCATGTTTCTTAAACTTGCATGGGCTCGGTGAAGTTGCCCATGGTCGCTATCTCATTCTCCTCATGTGCGTGGGACGGCCCTCAAAAGTGGTTGAGGACTACGAACAATATATATATATATATATATATATATATATATATATATATATATATATATATATATATATATATATATGATATCGGTTTTAAAAGCACAAGCACCATCGCTTAAAGACTTTATAGAGAAGAGATCAGAATGAAATGGTAAGACATACACAGCAAAGGTGGACGCACAAGATTAACCCTACTCATGCCCTTTCCTCTATTTTTTCTTGTTCAAAACTAGTAACCTCGCCCGCCTCAGTAGGCAGCTGAATTGAAGGTCGAGACTATTAATTAGGCTCTAAGGAATCACCGTGATAGAAGACATGAAGATTAGTTAAAATATCAAGTTGCCATCTGTAATCAAATAGACTCCGAAACTTCAAAGAGATGCTACCAATTAAACAATAAATGCATAGCAGTCATAAGTTACAAAAGAGATGTTTCACGGTTGACCAGAACTGGCGTAGGATCAAAAGAGAAGATATACACCAGCATCCCTATCCCGTTGTCGTTTGCCTCTGACAGCCGATAACAAAATAAGCGTGCGAAAGAGGAAAAAGAATGGAAGGCATCTCAAAAAGTGCGCAGCTGAGCTCACCACCAAAACAAACGAAAGAACCTGCAACATCGGTGGGGGACTTTTGGCATGGATATTGTCCACATAGAAAATCTTCGTAATATTACTTAACCAAATTCAGGTTCCGACTGTAAGAAAATTTAGGTTGTCTGCAGGTTTGCATCCTGATGGATACCTTTTCGGCCTGTCCTAATCAATTTCTAGCTTGACCTAAAAATCATGTCTACCATACATGGTCAGGAACTTATTCATCTTGTCCGGTTCAAATTCGCTTTACTGCTAACCTCCAAAGTTTCAATTAAACATGGATATTTGTTGAAAATTAGTGACGGTAGATCAGAAACTACCTTTGTGTCAGAATCCCCAAATATTGGGACCTGGGACTCTTCTATTCTTGGGAAATCAGATCCCCTTGAACGAACGAAAATATTGGGACTTGTCCCAGCTCTCCCAAGTCCCAATTAGTAAGGACTAAGTGACATGTCCAAAAGTTGAAAAGAGATGAGGATCCTCCCATGGTTCGGACCAGGAGGTCGGTGGTGATGAACGAGGCCGTTCATGTGGTGGTGCCGCCCAAAGACGCTCGTTGATGATTCGCACGCCGCTTCGGGATCGACCGCTCGACATCCGAACTCAGAGCGAAAAACACCCACCGATCAAGAACACTCGCCGTCGACGGCGCGAACGGACGTAATCACAGGGTGGGCGGTGGAGCCGCACCGATCGATCATCACAAATGACGCGAAGGTGCGGCACGGGTCGCCCCGGTGGAACTTGCATGCGAGCACCATGGCCGCCGCTTCTCTTCAAACAATCTTTCCGCTTTGATTCGCAACCGTGATCTAGATCCAAACAAGAACTCTACAATAATAGGGGAAGAAACACCAAACAAGAAGAAGACGCGCAGCTGTAGGTTGTGTGAGGCAACGAAGAAGAAGAAAGGCACGGAAGATGGCGGGGCAAGCTTGATTCGGCGGGGGAGATGGCGGGGCGTGCTCGATTCGGCAGCGGCGAGGTCGAATCGGCAGCGGCGATGCGGGAGCCCAAAGTCCCGAAACCTAGCGCGCGATGGAGAGTAAGGGCACAAACCCTAACGCACGGGCTGTTATTAACACAGGAATAGCACAGACGGTTCCATAAAAGAATCGTCCGTGATATGTACATATCACAGATGGTTCCATAAAAGAACCGTCTGTGGTATGTACAATATCACAGACGGTTCTTTAAAAGAACCGTCTGTGGTAGCAACGTTCGGACCTGGTGTTCGGGTGGCCCGATCGAGATCTAACGGTCCATAATCATTGTGCATTTCTATGGTCCGAATCTTTACGCTTGATCTGGACGGTTGATTTAAAATCGGAAGGCTGGGCACGTGAGTACATTCGGAGTGCCGAACGCACTGCCCGTGTGGATCATGCGATCTATATCGGACGGTCCTGAATGCGTCTAGTTGATCTAAGTCTAATTAGGGTTGACTGAGATTTAAAACTTAACGGCCACTTTGACCTAGTTCTTATAAATAGAAATAAATTTTCTAAAATCTTGAAATAATTCATAGGGCTTCCTGGGAAGTTCTAGTGTTCATAATAATTCTTAAACCTTACTTTTCATGATTTAATTGGTATAGTTTATATTCAAACCTAGAATAGGTCGTTATATTAGGTTTAAATTTTCTTTAGGTGAAATATAAAACTGTTAATTTTACGGCAAGTAGTCTAACACCTTTGCAAAAAAATTTGCATACTCATTGTCGGGACCCAGAATTACGATTCTGGAACCCTCTGTGTAAACTGCACTAGTCCAGGATCACGCTAGTGCACACAGGGTTAACACAGGTAAATATCGATCCACACAAGCGATAGGTAACGTAAACGATTAGTTTGAATAACAAATAACGGTTTTGACCTTATGGTCGAGTTTACACTTATTAAGCCACGCAGGGCTAACAAAGAAATAAAGCAACAAATGAACGGAAAACTCCAAACAGATCCCACCAATTCACCACAGCAACCAACCGGGATCCGGACCTTAACGAACGATCGGCCTTCAACGAACTCCTCCTCGAAAGCAAAGCGTGACTCTCCACTTCAGAGGTTTGGACGCTAAGTTTTACAACAAGCGTGAGTACACAACCGCACTCGCAAATCATACCACGAATGCAATGTATAGATGCGTGCTTATTCTAAAGAAAAGGCTTCGTGGTTCTTTTGCATAAAGCAACATTTGCAATTGAATACGAATAATAGATTGAAAGCATAATTCAAAACAAATAGACAATATTAATTTAATAGCTTGTTTTCACAAAGACACACACTAAACAGATTATTTCACATAGCCATATGATTGAGATCACACAGCCCCATCCCCACATTTTATGAAACTACCCTCGTGTGAAAGCACCGAGCATGTCCATGATCATGACGCGCTATTCGAATAGTTTATTTAACACTCTGCAGAGGTTGTACACTTTACCCACACGATATAACCGGTGTAGCTAGCACCAATCATAACAAAACATTCGGAAACTTCATCTCCAACATTGACATTCCTGGGTGTTACAAACCGTTATACATATCACACACGGCCCATGCATAACACACACCGCTGGACGGGGACGACGAATCCTCCCGTGATGCAACCACCAAGTAGTCACACCTCCACCCTATCACAAAGCCTAACCTACCACCGAACATCAATGCCGAGAATCCATAACTTACTGTTAGGCTCGCCCCATACCTGCATGTGGTCGACAAAGAAGGCTCGTTCAATGGCGCACAAAGTTAAGTCCTAATTGACCAAGGCAAGACTTCCATGTTCTAACTAAGCCACACAGATTATCATACCCATCACATAGTCCACCATGTCACACAGTTTCCACCACTTGCCTCACCCAAATCCTTTACCACCCGCTTGGTTTTAGTGCAACACATGCCATCACTAAGTAATAACATACAAAGACACGCTTTTACACAAAGTTCCATAGTCACTTAGTCATAATTGATATTTGCAACTTACATGAGATGATGACTCGTGACATGGCTAAGCAATTGTACTGTGATCTAACCAACCCACGTTGGTGTTATAATATTACCAACTCAACCAATCTAGGGTGACAAGGAATTATGACATACAAGGCCAAGGTGGGATAACAATTTGATAATAACTATGCCCAAAGCATTTAAATAAGTAATTAAAGTAGAATGCAATAATTTAACACAACGTAATTTGAAAACTGGTTCAAGATGATCAAAGGTATGACTTGCCTTGAATAGGTCTATGTACTTGGTCTTGATCTTGGGGTGCTCCTTCTTCCACAAAATTTCCGACGAATCGACGTCTACTGCAAAACGAGACACAAACAAACAAAACAAATAAAACAGAGGCAAACAAACTCCAAAAATTAAATAAAATCTCGATAAATAGATCTTGAATTTAGACAAATTTAGAAATTTGAATGGGCTCAATCGGAGTTAGATGCAAAAGTTATGAGCTTTGGAAGATTGGAAATCTAAAAGAAACCCTAATTCGATTGCCGATTTCCGAATTATTTCTCAAGAAAATCGAATATTGCGCAATCGTCGGCGTCGCCAAGGAATTTCGGAATTAAAAGAATTAACGAAATCCTCGACATGGGACCCATGTCGTGACACGGCCACGGTGAGACTGTGTCTACCGAGCCTCGGTCCGAGATCGGTGGACTACCCACGCGGCGCACGTGGGCAATGATCGACACCACGCACGCGACACGAGGCGCGAGCGCCGATACGGAGGCAAGGTGGCGATGACGTGGATGACAACGAGACGGCGCGCCGAACCGACAGCAACGGCGAACGGCGGTGATCCATCGGCGCGAGCGGTAATGCCGCGGTAGCTCTCGCTATTGCGAACCTCAGGTGCAACTCCGTGGTCGGGGGACGCGGAGGTGGTCGGCGAGCAAAGAGCGCGAGAGGCGGGCTTGACGGCACCCGGCGCTCGGTGACGCCCGGCGAGACGGGCCACCAGAGGTAGAGAAGCTCCGTGCGATGCCAACTGCAGCACTCGGCTCGAGCGGCCCAATCGCGCGGAAGAGCTCGCTTGAGTCGTGGCGCGCGATTGATCTTGGGCCTGCGGCGGCTAGGGTTATTGAGGCGGCGGCTAGGGTTGGGTCATGAGGCCGAGGCTACCTCGCTTTTATAACCGGAGGCTGGAAGAGTCCAGGCACAACGCTCAAAATCGGGTTTGCGGCGGCGCGAAACCCTAATCGACGGAGACGATGACGACGTGGCAAGCCGGGACCACACGCCGGTGACATGACTCGCGTGAGTCCGCTGGCGCGCACGGGCGGCCGCAAAATGCACTCGCGATCCGACTGTTTGATCTTGATCGAACGCGCCACAATCAAAGAAACATTCTGACAACTCCGGTTGCCTTATGCGATCTAGCCGCTCATCCTGATCGGACGGTGGAAGATGTGGGCGCCGAAGGAAAGGAGAGAGAGCGACGGACACGCGGCCCGCATGTCAGCGGGAGGCGCAGCGGGCGAGCCGGGCGCATGAGTCTGGTGGCGGTGGGAAGAATGGGCCGAGGTTTGGATTTGCCCGATGCATTTTCTCGAGATTATTAATAGGTTTTTTCTATTTTAGAAAATAACAGAAATTCAAATAGGCAATCAAAAATAGCAAATGAACTCAGAAAAATTCTAGAAAAATCTAGAAAATATATCTGAGCACATAGAACCCAAATAAAATAGTTTTGGCTATTGTTCATGTTGGGATTATTCACATTAAATGTTTTTGATCGTAAAGTCCAATATTAAGCTTTTGAAATTAAAATCAAATAAAATTCAAATGGTGAATTTTCTCCTACTAACTATTTAAAAGATTTTTAAAGCTCAGAAAATTGGGATGTTACACTCATGCCCAATCCTCACGCTCATCGCCGCAGACAGCGTGGTAGTCGTCCCACCCTTTCTTGCCGCAGCCGTGCTCATGCACCGTGGCGATCCTCGACAGTGCCGCACACCTACCCATGGCCCGATCTTGTTCCACGCGCCGCCTGGACCATGTGCGCGACGAGCCTCTGGCATCGCTTGCACTCCCGGTTGGTCCTCTTGGCCATCTCGCACCCGCCGCTGGCCAACTCACCCTCAACCTATCTGATGTAGTGCTTTGCAACGTCGCGTGTCTCGCCGCCGTAGTGAGAGGCGAGCACGAGGCGCGCCTTGTGGCGCCGACACGCCGCTCCAGAACACGAGGTCGCACGCATGTCTTCAGCGCAAGACAAGCGCAGTCGACGATGAAGCGAGCCTCAGATGCCGCGCCAGCTAGGTGGTTGACGACGGTGAGGTAGCGCTCGTTGTCCTACCACTTCATCGCCTCCTCCAGCTCCAGCGCCACGTGCCTCCCCACGGCGCGCTTCTTGGACGCCTTGTCCATGGCCATGCAACTAAAATTCAAGACGACTGAATCTTAATACTAGAATTAATTACTCCATAAGAGAAAATTAAAAGGCCAAATTAAGGTCGTTGTCGCTAGTCAAATTGGATCACGGTTCAGAACTGGATATAGGCACAAAACGAAATCACGTACGTGGCTCGTAGGCTGCAGAGGTCAACCATAGGCTGAGGAGAGCTCGTGGCCACGAGGCGGATGATGTGGACGACGATATCGTCAGGAAGAAGGACGTTGATCGCCGACCTCCTCGCCAGCTTGGCAGTCATGCTCCGCATGCTGACCATGGCGTATTGATCAATACCATGTGTGCTCACCATGGCAAACGATGATCATTCTTATAAAACATCAAAGAGACGCATCGTACGTAACATCGGCGCGTGAGACGAAGAGACGCATCGCCATCGCTCGTTGGCGCAGGAAACGAAGAGACGCATCGCGCAGGAGATGAAGAGACGCATCACCATCGCCCGTTGGTGCGGGAGACGAAGAAACATTTAATTATCACAGACGGTTGTTTGTTGAAAACTGTCTGTGATAGTTCTAAATATCACATACGGTTATTTTTACGAACCGTCTGTGATACATCACAGACGGTTTTCATAATGAATCATCTGTGACATTACCACTTCAAAAACGGTTTTTAATATGAACTGTCTGTGATATTACCTCTTCACAGATGGTTTTTAGCGCAGCCAGTAATACAGACGGTCTTTAAACCAAAATCGTCTATGATTGCATGTAATACAGACGGTTTTGGTCAATCGTCTGTGATGAGACGTCCAGTATTAACCTTTTTGTAGTAGTGAGGGGTGGAACACCATACATCGGTGTGCTAGCACTGGTGCGTACGACGGGCACTTCGAGAAGATGGCGGCAAGGGTTTCGGTGGAGTAACTCACGTTTTATCTTTCCCAATAACCTCATGCATCTCCTTATATAGAGCCCATGACGGATCCTATCCGAACTTGTTTATTCCAACCCGTTAAGTGTGTGACCCTGTAGGTTCATGCGTAATTGGTTGTGACTCGGAGATACCATTCCGACCACGAGTCGTTAGCAATTCCTAGTAGGACATATCGATTCCCAAATATACATAAATTATATAGACGAACATTAATGCAATATGATATGCGACTAAGTCCTTATCACTTACGAACAGCTCGTATCTCTATACGGCCAGTTCATATTTAGTCATTACGAGTTCGTAACTCCTTATGACCAGTTTGCGACCACTTAGTTGTAACATCCCAAAATTCTGTTACCAAAAATAAAATTTATAAAGTTATTATTTTATTGAATTTTCTGAGTTTCAATAGTGTTTTCTTGGTTTTCTTGAATTTCCTAGATTTAAAAAGGTCAAAAATAAAAATATTGAGTTTTATGGGTTTTTATTGGATATAAAGTTAAAAGGGAAATTTTAATTAATTTCTAAAATTTTCTGGAATTTTAAAACCTTTTTCCTATTTATTTCAAAGCCAAAATAATTTATCTACAAAATTAAATATCAAATATAAGTTGGGAATATTTTATTTAAGTCCAACCCAATTCAGGGAATTTCTGTGTATTTTTCCAGAATTTTTGGACCTTATTTGCTATTTTCTAAAAACCTATTTAATTTAACTCAAATTCTAAAATCAACAAATCAAATAGAATTTCAGAAATCCTTTCGGGCCGAATATCTCTCCCCGGGCCATTCCTATTTTCATGCACACGTGGCCGTTCGGACCACTCCACCCACGACCCCACCTGTCATTCTCTCTCGGCAGTTCGGACCGTGCCGTTCAGACCACTCGCTCGTCCTGGCCCCACCTGTCATCGCCTACCTCTGTCCTTCGTCTTCGCTGAGCCAGCGCCATTAGCACGAGCCGAAGCTCTTCAATACGGCCGTTACCATCCGTATTTCATGCACATTCGATAACAATCAAACCCACGTCCTCTTACGCACTCATAGCGCTCGTTTCTTCTTCCTTAAACCCTCTTAAATCCTCATTATCTCACCGCCTCGCTGTCAAGAAACTGTCGGGCGCGTCCCCATCGCTTTAGCATCGCCCTCTCCCTATATAAGGGAGCCCTGGGATCGCCTTGGCCTCCTCACCTCACCGCCGCCACCCTCATAGCCCCTCTCTCCCTCAGTTTGCCGGAATTTGGAGTTGAAACTCAAGACCGAAGTTTTTCCGCCGCAAAATTAGTCATCGTCGACGACGCTCAGGCAGCCCCGACCTCACCGTCGACATCGCCTACCCCATGCGCCCATCCCCTTCGCCGAAGAACCCCTAGAACGTCGGCGCCGCCTTTGACCTAACATCACCGTCGACCATCTCGTCACCCTCCGCTACCATTTTGGTAAGCCCCGAGTTTGCCTTAACCCCCTCTCGTGTTTGTGCACCCCTAACGTGGCTCGCCGTGGTGTAGAGCGCCACGCGAGCTCAATGCCATCTCGTCGCCGGCCACGGGCTGATGTGGCTCAGCCACATCACTGCCACCTAGGGGGCACGTAGGCCCTAAAGCTGAGTCAGCTTAAGCGTGTACGCTTGCGTGGCAATGCGCCAGCTTGCGTATCCCTTCGGACTGCACGTTCGGACTTGGCCGTAAATGTTCAAACTTTTGCAAGTATACCTTGAGACATTCTCATGCACCGAATCTATTGTAGACTTTTGACCAACCGCAGACTTGGTCTTTGACCATGGGCCCACATGTCATAGATTCAAAGAGTTTTCTTTAGAGAATAATCCTGGCCGAAAATCAACCTCTAAGCCGCTGATGTCAGCATGCGCAATAAAGAGAATTTCCACTAAGAGTTTAGATCTAGGGTTAGGAAAAATAGAGGGAGGCATGCCTCCTCTATATAAGGAGATAAGAAGGTTAGGTTTAATTGGGTCTCTTGTGCCTTGTGCTCAAGATTAGATTGAGTTAAAAACTTGTGTGAGATCCTTGCTCTTGGGGCTCTTGTGCTCCATTGAGAGTGGCTTTAATCATTTATCTCCATGTGGAAATAGAGATCACAATTTCGTTCTCATGCTCAAGCTCATGGTTCTTGTGTTGTGCTTTTGATTTGCTTGTTGTCTTTGCTTTCCCCATTGTAACATCCCAAGGTTATGTTACCAAAATAAAAATAAATAAAATTATTATTTTACTGGTTTTTTCTGAGAATTTGCCATAGTTTGATTGCTTTATTTGAATCTCAAGTTTTGAAAGTCAAAGTAAAATTTATTTGAAGTTCGAAGTTTCTTTGGCTTGATCCGAAAATGAAAATTTAATTAATTTCGAATTTTTCGAGTTCTTAAAAGCTTTTTCCTAAGTAATTTAAAGCCAAAACAATTTATGTGCAAAAACTATAGCCAACTTTAAGTTGGAACTATTTTATTTAAGTCCAAAATAACTCGTGGAATTTCGTGAATTTTCCCATAATTTTTAGAATTTATGTGCTATTTTCTAAAGCTATTTTGAATTTCCGAATTAAATCAATTAAGAAAATCAATTAAAATCCCAAAAATCCCTTTGGCCCGAATCTCCTCAGCCCAACCCAACTCTTCTCCCGAGCGCCATTTCATCTCACTCGCCCACCCCGCCCACTCCGCACGCGCTGCACCTCCCTCCCACCGCCGGATTTTCATCCGACGGCATCCGGGCCATCCACGCCATCCCCGCTCCCCGCACCATCGGATCAAAAATCGACGGCCCGCAACCCTTCTTCTTCCCCGTTCTTTCTTCTTCTTCTCCCGCACGCCCCGCCATTACCGCGCGTGAAAGCTTCATTTCCGCCGCAGTTTCCTCCCCGTTCCCACCCCGGTGTCGCGCGCATTAAGTTCCCCGGATCACGCCGCGCCCGTTTCCCCCTCGACCGTGCGCGCAATCACCGGATTTTAAATCACCGCCGCCGCCTTCACCGCCCCGATCTCCTCCTCCTGGCCTCCTCCGACCCCTATAAAGGGAGCACCGGGTGCACACCTCTCCAAGGAACTCAGCGCCACCACCCACTCCTCCGCTCCCCTCCTCGTTTGGTCGGAATTTGAGGTTTTGTCGCTGCCGGCCATAAGCACGCCGCTGCCTCTAGTGCCGCCTCCAAGCCTCCCCGACCACCTCCGGCACCGCATCGTCACGGCGCACCCCGTGCGCACGCTAGCATCGCCGAAGCGTCTCCCGAACGCCACGCCGCCGCGAGCCCAACATCGCCGCCGCCTCTTACCTCACCGCCGGCGATTCCTTCGTCCCCGAGCACCGCGGTGGTAAGCCTTGAGATCCCCATACTCCCCTCTTTCATCTCGTGCCCTCGCCGGCCGACGTTGTGCCGCCGTTCGCCGGCACCTTTGGACCCCGAGCCGCCGCCGGTGTTCGCCGACGTGGCCGCCACCCGTGCGCCACCTCTTGGCCACGTCGTCAATTAGCCTCACGGGTCGCCTGTCATTGCTTGTGTGGCGCCACGTGTGCACGCGCCCGACACCTTTTTCCCCACGTGCACTGTTTTGTAGACCGAGTCCACAGTGGACCTTTGACCGGTCATGGACCCAGTCCATTGACCATCGGGCCCACATGTCAGAGAAAGAAAACATTTTCCTTTAGGAAAATAATTCGAAAAGAAATTCCCTCACGACGACTATGCAATAAGGCCTTTTCTTTAGAAAATAATTCAAGAAATTCAATAAAATCAAAATTAGAGTTTTTGATATTTAAAACTTCCTGGTTCGTTTCTCCTCATACGAATTCGATTTTGTCGATTCAAATTCCTAAATTCATATAAAATCAAGATCTAGCCAACCAAACCAAAATTATTTAATTTTGGGTTCATTTGATCAATAATTCCTTTAAACCCTAATTCATTATTCCATGTAAATTCAAACTTCTAAAATTCATATCTTTTGCATCCAAACTCCGATTTGGGTGGTTCAAGTTGCAAAATCTTTATAAAATTATAATCTAGCTAACTAAATCAAATTATTTTTATTTGGAGTTCTTTTGTTTTGTTATTTGAATTTAGTTTGAATTTGGCTTCTTTTCACGTTAGTTTTCGACGACTTGAGAATCGATTCACGCCAATTGAAGAGCAACCTAAGAGGATTGATTTTGACTGTATGATCATCGTGATCGTGCACTTGGACTACCTGAAGATAGTACTTGTGAGTACTAGGAGACCTGTTAAGAAAAACAATGTCACCCCAACACCAGACGTTCTGTTAAGGTGATCTGTTAAGAAAAACAACGTCACCTCATCAAGCAAGGAAAGTTATACTCTTGATCATATTGATCCCATTATTTTAAATTATTTATATTCTATTTTTAAATTATTACTGCATGCCTATTTATATTCGGTAATATAAATTCCTGTTTTTCAATTCATAGTTATACCTAAATCCTTTGTATAACCCATGTTGATATTGAATCAAACACATTGACACCCTAGATAAAACCTGGTTGATACGATAGTATGAACTAGTATCATTTAAATGTATTGCTTAGCCATGCTTATAGACCAAACATGTTTTATTTGGGGAATTTCAGCCAAAAATCAACTATTGTTTAAAGTGTACCCTTGGCATTAGTGTGTCATGGGAGTTTTATAAATGACCTTGGAAAATAAAATAAAATGGGTTTGGACTTGGCGAAATGGATGATTGGTGGGTGCAGTCTATACACGCTTAACTGGTTAGGGTTAAGGCCCGTGGTTTTATGGAAAGTCGCCCAAGTCGCTTAAGAACCGGTCTTCGAGCGCATGATGCTACGCCCACTGCACTCACCACATGTCCCGTGTGGGCGGGACTTGGCTAAATAATTTGTGATGTCTTAGTGTCATTTGTGCTATGTTGTTGGTATGGGTGTTGGTCGACAAGAGACCCATCCGGCGCAAGAGGGCTTCCTGAGGATGGCTAGTCCAATGGTAGCGAAACCTTAGCGGGCATAAATACATTAAGACGTAACATTGTAAAGGCCTCGTGATAATCACTTAGTCGCACACCTTCGAAGTGTGTCGATTTAACATTGAAAGTTGATTATCTCTTGTGGTAAAGCTGCACAACCTCTCGCAGAGTGTAAAACTATTCGAATAGCCGTGTCCACTGCTATGGACATGCTAGCGTAACTACTCAAAGTTAGACTTTGGTTTTGTTTGAAAATAAACTTCTTCAAAACCGTTTATCCGGATGGAATCGGGCAGAAGCCATGTGATAGGAGGGTATCATTCACCATTTATATGTGAATGTTATCGACTATAAAGCGTGAATTTATAAATGATTTGTAGTTATAGAATAACTGCTTGGGAACTTAGTACAAGTATTTAAAGAAATGCTGCTTTATGCCAATCAACCATTAAGCCATCCTTTGTTACATCCATATATGCATGTCATTCTGTTACTTGACGGGTGTAACTTGCGAGCACCGGTTGTGCTCATTCTTGCTTTATGCAAACAAAATTTCAGAGGAGAAGGACTTTGCTACCGATGTGGACCTCGACGACTAGGCCGCTTCCCCAGTCGATTTCCTGTGGCAGATTAACTGGACCCTACTACATCTTCGTCTTCCGCTGTGTTTATTTTAATGTGGGCCTGTAAGCCTCCTTTGTAATAAACTCTGTTGTTTATTAATAAAGTTGGGATATGAATTTTGTTACCATATTTGTTTACTGTGTGAACTAGCTACTGATCATGGGACTAGTTCAGAAATGCACAGAGGATCTGGGATATTAATCCCGAGTTCTGACACCCATTTCTTCTCTTCTTCATTCTTGAGGTTTGATCTCAATTTTTGTTGTGGTTCGAGTGCTAGGATGGTAGGAAATCTATCTTGGTCATGTTGACTTGAATCATCCCATGAGATACTCAAATTCATGGTTCTTTTTTGACTCGTTTTGGTGAATCTTTGCTTGAATCGCATAAAGATTTTAACTTTGGTTTGATCTTGATAAATCTCTTGGTGTTCTTGGTCTATGTCTTGATGTTTTTTATGTGAGTTGGAGCCACGGTTGTTAAGTTTTGCAAGTGTTGTAGTTCGTCGTGTTCGTTGTGTTCATCTTCAGTTTAAGAGACCTTCCATCGACTCCTCGATGGACCTTCCATCAGGAGAGCTTAACCAAGCAGGGGCGGACCCTATTAGGTTCATGGGTGTTCAGCTGAACACCCATTAATTTTTTGTAAAAAAAATCATTGTATAGTATGTGTATTACATATATACTGAAATATATAATTGGGCCAACCAGACTACAATTCCCCCTCGGCCCATCAAACCACACCTCCCTCCGGTGCACCACAACTTCAAACTGGTCCAAGTGATGGCCAACCCATGATCATACACCATTCAACCCTTGCCCTTCGGGCATTGGACCATTTGGTCCAACCACAACAAGGTCATTCCTCCTCATCTCTCTCTCTCTAACCTTAAAAATCAACAGATAGTAGCCGGCTCTCACATCTCTCCCTATCTCTCTCGACACGGTTTAGCCATGACGAAGGGCAGAGGTCAAAGGAGCAAGGTTGGACACCGGCTGCTTGGCGGTCTATTACCTTTGGGGCGCCGAGTGGCGGAGCGGGACAGGACGATCGTCGAGTGGGGAGGGTGACTGGGTAGCCTTGCAGGCCTGCGGCCGACAGTGGTGACTCGGTGCCTCGCGTGACTCCCGGCAAGCCGCGCACCAACGCGCGACCATGATACCCAAATTCCCAATAGTGCAGAGGTGAGTTCAATCCTAATTACTAGATCCTCAATTCCCAGACCAACAAAGAGCAAATCCAAATGCCCAATCATTAATTTTGTTTGTGTTAGTTTGAATTGTGATAAGTAAATCTTGTCTTTTTGTGTGAAATATAGATCTTAGAGCTTAAAAGAAGAAGTGTGTCTAATTAAAAGACATGAAGGGAAATCGAGTTAAATTGTAATTTTCTTGATTATTTGTAATTTCACTAGATTATTTGATATGTTTTCATTAGTATAAATTTTTGTACTTTGATTTTTGCTACTGTGCACCTTTATGTTTTACATTGAATACTATTTTTTTTTTAACTTCGAGCACCCATTCGGAAAATCTTGGATCCGCCACTGTAACCAAGTCAATAGACCTTCTATCGGGATAGTTTAGCCAAGTCGATAGACCTTCCATCAACCCCCTTGCTAGACCTTCCATCAGGATAGTTAGTCAAGGTTGATCCGTTCTTGAGTGTATTTCCATTGTGTTTGTTGTGTTTGTTTAGGCTCTGATTTTCATAGTTTTTTTTATAGCTATTGCAGTGAAATAATCTTGGAATACTTGGGAGTAAAAAATTAGTCTACCATTCACCTCACCCTCGGGTAGCCAACCACGATCCTATCGTCGATGCGGTACACTTCCTTGTGTATTTGTCTTTTTCTTATCTCACAGGTAAAATTGAATTTGTTATTGAAATACAATATACCCTTCCTATATGTGGTGCTTTTTAGAGAATATTTGGGAACTCACACACACCATTTTCGTGCATTTGCAACAATTCAGGCTATTTTCATTGTATAGGCACTCATGGGCGGTCCTGGCTAAGGTCAAGGGTGTTCAGTCGAACATCCATTTTTTCTGATGAAATATCTTATATTTAATAGGTATATTATACATATATATTAATAATTAGGCTAAATACTTTACACATTTATACTCTCAATAGATTTCATCCCACTCCCACATCCCTCTTCCCAATTCGTCTTAAATAGTTTGGCTCAGCTCGCCCACCATATAGCTTCAGTCTATTCGGAGAGACTCTCTCCCTCAAACCAAGCCCTAGCCTCTCTTTACCTCTTTCTCTCTTTCAGACAGCTAGGCAGCACTAGCATACGAAGCAACCAAGTGTCGGGCGATGCGATTTGGTGCAAGCAAAGGCGAGGGCGGCTCCTAGGCTTTAGCCGAACCTTGGCGGCGGCGTGTGAAGAGCAGGAGCGCGTTGTCTAGAAGGTAGGAGCAATGTAGCAAACGCCAAAAATGTGGGTGACGAGCGAGACATACTCGAGCCTCATAGGAGCCGTGGCCTGAGAAGGAATGCGAGTCAGCATCACAGGTTGCCTACACACGTCGATAGCAGCACCTCTATTCCTCAATTCCTCAGTCCTAAATCCTAAACCCGAATCAACATTTTTTTCTTAATTATTTTTAAACTCTAAATTCTTTGAGGTATTATCTCTAATATAAAAATTTTGTACTTTGATTTTTGCTATTGCATACCTTTGTTTTTTCATTAAGTATTATTTTATTAACTCTGAACATCTATCCAAAAAATCCTAGATCCGCCACTGTACTCACGGGATGCGCCTCGCACGGCGCCGGTCGGGACACGCACGTCGCAGGAGGGGCGAGAGCAGGTTAAAGACGATGGATCGGTTGGGTCTCTAGGATGACAGACCACCATCTCATAAACTCGCCGCCGAGCGAGAAGAATATAATGCCGTCTCAACAAGCGAGAGCTTCCGCCACCTGTGGATTTGTAATTCCTGAGTACGCTCGCCAGAAAGCCCTGAGGACTTATTCACCGCGTTGCTAGTAGATCTGTTCATGAGTAGCCTGGCTTGATCCCAATCATGTCTAGGCCAGGCTTGGGACTAGAAGCCTAACCCAAAAGAAACCCGACCCGGCCCAAAATTCCAAAAAAAAAATTTAAAAATGAAAATGTATTATTTTAACTTTGGAAGATTAAAATAATACATTTTAATAGAAAATTCAATTTTTCGGCGGATCAAAGCTCAGCCTCACGATTTTAGACCGGCTTTTCAAGCCCAGTCCAACTCGACATTTGAACAGTCTATTGCACGCATCAGATATACCATTAGTGGGTTTGCATACAAATGCAAATCTTTTCAAATTTGATATCGGTCATGAATAAATTGGATAATGTTAGCTTACAACAATGTACTCGGGTACAACTAACTAACGATTCGGAAAGAGGATAGACAGCAGATCGATAACATCGCTTATCTTATCTCACCAACTTATGACGCTATATACACGCACAAAGACGAATGTGGCTTCTTGCTCAAGGACTAGGAGGAATTAGTGTTAGAATGATCTCAAGGCTTTTGCCCAACGGCCCGCCTCCCTTGTTCAAGGCTCGATCGGGCGCCACCCAATAAGTGGTGGGCCCTCGCCGCCCGCCATATAAAGAGAGTGGGGGGGGCGCGCACACACGACGGTTCACTGTGCCATCACAAACCCCACCTACAACCCTAAACCGTCGAGGGCTTACGCCGCAGCCGACGGAAGCACCACCGCGTCTTCTTCACCGGATCCGAGCCGCGACACGCCTTCATCTTCCCCGATTCACCACCACCGTCATGGCCGGCCTCCAACTCTTCTGACGGTAATCTCTCCTCTCTCTCCGCTCTCTCGGATCATGAACCCCATTGCAAAGAAGAGAAGAACAAACATTGGTATCGAGTTCGGTTTATCGGTTCGCGGCCGACGCCATGAGCGCGATCGCCGCCGCTTCATGTGATGCCTCCGCTCCGATCCGGATGGCCGACGCGTGCAGGCTGGTAGCCAGCGCCGCCGCCCGCCCGCGGACTGCGTCGCGATGCCGCGCACGCCGCCGCCGCGTCCGATCGAGCGCCGCCGCTCGCGGAGCTCGCCGTGCCGCGGCGCGACGCTGAGGCCGGCTCGGGGCCGCTTCCCTCGGCGCGCGCCGCTCTCTCGCGCCTGCGCGCGCGCCAGTCGCTGTGCTCGCGTGAGACCTGCCGGCCGCCCGCTGAAGCGGCTTCGGCACACGCGGTCGCCGGGCCGCCTCCGCCGAGCCGCATGGCTCGACCGCCGGCCGCACCGCCCCACTTCGGAGATCGGCCAGAGCCGCCGGCCGGTGCCGCCACCGCTGCGCTGAGCTTCCCACGCCCGCGGTTCTCGGTTTCCGCCGCCCACGCCAGATCCGGTTTCGGGTGGGAACCGGTGGAAAAGGCTAGGGTTTTTGGAGTTGGGATTATATCTTCACCACGCTCATCTCTACCGTCCGACCGACGGACGGTCGTAGCTCTAGTAGGCCTATGGGTTTCTTTTTCGCCCGCAGTGAGAAAGAGGTTTTGGTTGGCCGACGTGGGCGATGGCGTGTGAATGGGCCAATTTGGCTATTTTGAACAGTAAAAACAGAAAGAGATTTTAATGTTTTTCAGAAGCTTTTATGATTGAATTTCAATGAAATTTGATTCAAATCTCTGTAAAATTTTGCACCAACGTGTTAATTTTTTCAGAGATTAAAAGTGTACAGTATAATGCTTCTGTATAATGAATTATTTTAGAATAGTTACGATTTCACGCAAAAGTTAATATTGATTGTTTTTTCATTATTAAATTCAACCAACGGGAGAATTTAATTTTGAAAAATAGATATAATTTCAGAATTTATGATATTGTTATTTTCACCAACGTTGATAATAACAATATTATAATTTTTTAATTGATGATTTTATGCATTATTTCTATTTCTGCCCAACGGTGATGTAGATTTAATGTATAGATAAAATTGATTTAATTGTATGTCGTATTTTTGACCAACGTTGGAAATAAGGCATATAATTTTGCTGTTATGTTCTCACTTTACTTGAACTATTTTTTCAGGCGGATACAACTTGATGAGTTGTATCAGAGAGATACCCACTCTCAAAGGAGATAACTATGGAGAGTGGAAGAAAAGATAGACTTAGCGTTTATCTTGGCCGAGGTGGACTGGGTCCTCACTACAAAGACGCCCCACCGAGCCTATGGCACCGCTAGGGATCAAATGAGGATGATCTTGCTCGCAGAAAGACAGAGGACCATGCTCCTTATGATGTCTTATGACCTTGAGCATAAGAATGGACCACACCAACAAGAAATGTTTGGTTGTGATAAAGAACACGATTGAGCTCGCAATTGTGGGCTCAATCGCAGAGTGTGACACCATCACAGTAGTATCTTGAGAAAATAAAGAGTCAGTTCATGGCTCTTCAAAGACATATGCTACACGGTGATTAAGCGACTTGTGTGAAAGGTACTCTGGCGGTGGCATAAGAGAGCACATACTAAGGATGAGCAACTTGGCATCCAAGCTTAAACCAATGGATTTGGCTCTCAAGGATGAGTTCCTTATTCACTTGATTTTTGCTTCCTTGCTTTAAAAGTTTGACACATTTGTTGTCAACTACAATATGCTGACGAGAAATGGGACTTAGAAAATGCATAGCTATGTGTGTGCAAGAGGAGGAAAGATTTAAATCCTCACATGGTGGTTCTATCAACTATGTGAAGGACAACAAGAAAAAGAATTTCAATAAAGAACTTCTCCTCAAAGAACAAGGGAAAAGACTCTGCTCATCACCTCACAGAATAAGTTTTCGTAGACAAAGATCGGTGTCTTCATTGCAAGAAAAGGGACATTACAAGAAAGATTGTCCTGATTTCTTGAAAATGATTATGTCAAAGAAAGTGAGAACATTATTACCTTCATAAATGAGTCCTGTATGTACAATATTCAAAATCTACTTGGTGGATTGATTCTGTGTGCAACTGCTCATGTTGCCAATAATATGCGAGATTCCGTTCGACGAGGAATACGCAAAGAAAAGAAAGATGCATTAAAGTCGCAAATGGAGTCCAAGTTGAAGTTGAAGCGTTGGCGATCTTTCATTGAGCTAATGATGGCTTCACTCTCTTACTTAGAGATGTTCTTTATGTTCCTCTTACGGAGGAATTTGATTAGTGTTTCATGTTTGGACAATGATGGATATGATTGTCATTTTGGAAATGGCAAGTGTGAAATAATGTTTAATAAAGAATGTGTTGGTCTTGCCATCTTACAAAATGAGCTTTATTTGTTATCATTGTGTGATGATGTGAACGTCACGTGCGAGAAAGTGAATGAATCCTCGTCTACGAATGTAAACAGGAAACGAAAGAGAACTCTAGATGCGTCGTCGAAATTATGGCACTGTCGTTTAGGCCATATTTCGAGGGGGAGAATAGAAAGACTAGTTAAGAATGATATTCTTCCTCCATTAGAGTTCTCAGACTTAGAACAATGCAGAGAATGCATTAAAGGAAAATATGTAAAGAAAATTAAGAAAGACGCCAAAAGAAGCACAGGAATTCTACAAATTATTCACACTGACATTTGTGGTCCTTTTCCTGTGAAAAGTGTGGATGGATATGACTCGTTCATAACATTCACAGATGATTACTCCCGTTATGGATATATTTATCCAATCAAAGAAAGAAATGAAGCCTTGGATAAATTCAAGATATTTAAGGTCAAGTTGAAAACCAACACGATTTAAAGATTAAGATAGTCCGATCCGACCATGGGAGTACTACGATCGGATACCCCATATGGACAAGTTCTGGACCTTTGCAAGGTTTTACAGAAAATGGTATAGTAGCCCAAGATTCTACACCAAGCGAACCTCGGCAAAATGGAGTAGTGAAAGACGCAACCGCACTCTCGATGGATATGGTGCGAAGCATGATGAGCTATTCCACACCGCCATTGAGTCTATGGATGGAGGCGTTGAAAACCGCCATTCATATTCTCAACAGAGTGCCTAGTAAGTCGGTGCCCAAAACACTGCATTTGTTGTGGATGTGAAGAGTTCTCACTAAACCACTTACGTGTGTGGGAGTCCTGCTGAGGCTAAAGTATTTAACCCAAACCTTGGGAAGCTTGATCCCAAGACAATAAGTTGCCATTTCATTGGCTACCTGAAAGTCAAAAGGTTTTCGTTTCTCACCGCCCGCATGATACACAAAGTTTGTAGAAACGAGACACGCTGTCTTCTTAGAGGATGAAATGATGAGAGGAAGTATGGTAGCTCGTGAGATTGACCTTGAAGAGAAGCGGGTGTATGCGCCCACCCGATGATTCAAGAGCCATTCTTCACACTACTACCATCGTTGCCGCACCGAGTGCAAGACAACATGTGGTGCCAAGACTGTTATTGTTCCTCCCGTGGCAACAATAAATGAGAATGAGGAACCTGTTCTTCAGATCCTATAGAACCCATTGCCACAGATGAGAGGCAACAATGAAACCTCAAACAGAAAAATGTACCAAATGAGGAGGCCCTAGGAGGTCTCAAAGAGTAAGAAGATCACCTATTTCGATGATTATCGATTTATCATACAGAGGAATTTCAAATGGAGGATGATCCCACCTCATTTGAAGAAGCCATGAAGCGAAAATTCCTCAAAATGGCTTGAGGCCATGGAAGAGGAGATGAGGTCCATGAAGACTAATAAAGTCCGGGACTTGGAAATTATTCCTAAAGGAGCCAAAACAAAGAGGGTCAGAAATGGGTCTACAAGACAAAGCTTGACTCCCAAGGAATATAGAAAGATACAAAGCGCGACTTGTGGCAAAAGGTTTTACGCAAAGAGATGGATTGATTACAATGAGACCTTTTCTCGGCCTCATGTAAAGATTCTTCGTAATCATAATGGCATTAGTAGCACATTATGATTTAGAGTTACATCAGATGGATGTAAAGACGGCGTTTCTAAATGGGGATTTGGAGGAAAATGTTTACATGGCACAACCGAAAGGTTTTGTCGTGGAAGGAAATGAAAGAATGGGATGCCGCTAAAGAAATCAATTTATGGGTTAAAGCAAGCTTCAAGACAGTGGTACTTGAAGTTTGACAAGATAATAAGAAAATTTGGGTTTAAGGAAAATGTAGAGGACAACTGTGTTTATGCAAAGTTTAAAGATGGGAAGTTTATCTTCCTAATCGTATGTGGATGATATTCTACTAGCTAGTAGTGATGTCGGTCACATCGAGACAAAGAAGTTTTGTCCTCAAACTTTGATATGAAAGATCTTGGTGAAGCTTCGTTCGTTCTAGGGATCGAGATTCACCGGATAGAAACAAGGGATATTGGGATCACAAAAGGCATACATAGAGAAAGTCTTAAAGAAATTTGGTATGCATAAATGTAGTCCTTCACCGCACCTATAGTCAAGGGCTACAGATATGGGGATTTTCAATGCCCCAGAACCAAGACGAGCTCGATCAAATGAAATCGGTTCCATATGCTTCACCGTCGGAAGCTTGCAGATGCTCAAGTGTGTACGCATACGACTTAGCGTTTGTTCTGGGTTATTTGGCGATTCCGAGCAATCTCGAATAGATCATTGGAAATTGATAAAGAAAGTCTTGCGTTATTTGCAAGGAACAAAAGGCCTCATGATGACATACGAAGATCGATTCACTCCATATAGTGGGGTATCTGATTCGATTTTGCGGAGATGATAGAAAGTCTACATCCGGATATGTGTTCACTCATTGGAGGAGCTATATCGTGGAAAAGCTCAAAGCAAACCGTCACTACATCGCCCACAATGTATGCCGAGTTTGTAGCATGTTATGAGGCTACGGGCAGTGAAGCGGCAAAGAAGTTCATACCCGCTTAAAAGTGGTTGACGACATCAATAGACCACTTAAGTTGTACTCGCGATAATGAACCCGCAGAACGTATGCCCACAACAATAAGTCAAGTGGTGTCGCCAAACACATTGACATAAAGTACTATGTTGTGAAAGATAAAGTTCGGGATCAAATCATAAGTCTTGAGCATATAAGTACCGCAAAGATGTTAGCGGATCCGTTTACTAAAGGCTTACCACCCAACGTGTTCGTGAGAACATGTAGCGGCATGGGTTTAAGGAAAGTCTATGATTCTGGACTAAAAGATGGCCCAAAAGATTAAAGTAACTATTTGAGCAGAGGTGTATTGTAGTCGTTGAATCTATCGGCGATTGACCGTGACGATGAGACATGTTCTATGCACTAATCTATGATGGAATGTGTAAAGGCAAAAGTAGTTAAAGATAAAGTATAGATTGAGATCAAGGGAGAATGTTAGAATGATCTCAAGGCTTTTGCCCAACGGCTCGCTTCTCCCTTGTTCGCATACGACGGGGCGCCACCCAATAAGTCGGGGCCCTCGCCGCCGCGCCATATAAAAGAGAGGTGGGGCAGGCGACACACGACGGTTCACCGTGCCATCACAAACCCCACCTACAACCCTAAACCGACCGAGGGCTTGCGCGCAAATGACGGAAGCACCACCGCGGTCTTCTTCACCGGATCCGGAGCCGCCGACACGTCTTCATCTTCCCCGATTCACCACCACCGTCATGGCCGGCTCCTCCAACTCTTCGGACGGTAATCTCTCCCTCTCCTCTCCGTTCCCTCTCAGATCATGAACCCCATTGCAAAGAAGAGAAGAACAAACAATTAGTAGAAGGAAAGAATTCATTAGAACATGGTGTCTACTGTCAGCTTCCTCTTGGGAGGTGACCTCTCGATTATCTGCTTCTGCAAGTCCATGAAGCTTATCCCCTTGTGCGCAAACAACCTTCTGAGGTTGATCACCGAGAGTTCGCTGTATTTTGCGACAGCAAGGTCAGCCTGTACCAACTCATACCTGCATGTAATCAGAAATAGTTGCCATGTAAGAAGCATAGATTAGCTGTACAGTTCAATACAAGACTGCTCCAAGCATAACAGTTCCAAAGGCAACAACATACGCTGGATGGGCACCAATCAGCGCTACTGCCATCATAGTACAGTTGTGAGCAGCTGCAACGCCTCTTGGGTCGTCCTCGAACACTACACACTTCGAGGGCTTCCGATCCAACTGCCAAAAGAAAAGGATTGGACAAATATGTTAGCAGTATATTCTTATGACAGTTGAACAACAGCAATCAACTAGTAGTTGAGCAGAAGCATGCCTTCACAGCAGCTGAGAGAAACCTGTGTGCTATTGACTCCATATCATCCTCATCAATCACAATAGCCTGCAGTGGGCAAGGGAAGTGAATCAAATGAACTTGTGATCTTCATCAGATGCCTAAGCAGCACGTTTTTTCAGGAAATAATGTTTCAGTAAACCTTAGGAAAACTATGAAGGATGAAATCAAAGTAGAACCTTGAAGTATTTGCTTAGCGCCATACGATCCAAAGCTTCGACCATGCATCTCCTATCCAGGGATGATGCAACAGCACAAGGGATTCCTGCTGTCTGAACAGCATCCAACCATTCTCTCAATCCTTCTACTGGTGTATCAAGCTGAATGAAGTGAACAACAGTTAGTCAGAGGTGATCATGCAGTAAATCAAACCATGTTTTTATGCAAAACAGCAGAAAAAATTACTTTGAAGAGGTTTTCGTAGTATAACTCTAAAAGGCGTGCCTTCAATTTTTCCATTTGATCTTCCTCTTTTGCCCAATACAAAACCTGGATAAGCACAAGTAGGGTTGCTGTAAGTAGGGATGAAAACGGTACGGAAATATCTCGTACCGAATCGCATCGTTTTCTACATTTGACCCGATCGAATTCGTATTTTCGGACAAATTCGACCGGTTCGAAATCGGAATACCAAATTTGGAAGCGAACGAAACGGTTTAGACGTTTTCCACCGTTTCTACATTTCTACATTTTATTCGGAATATACCGTATTGTAAATACGGTTTAAACCGTTTTTGGCCCACTAGTTACACAGCCCAGCCCAATTAGCAGTGCCTAATATATTAATTGCAGCAGATTCTAAAATGATTATTTTCCTTTCTTTCTCATTTTTTGTTCAGATTCTAAAATGGTTGGATCAATTGTGAGTGATCTTGAGGTTGAGGCTTTGGCTAATGTTGTGGCTAAACTGAAAATTGAGGTATGTTTATTGACTGCTTGCTCTGAAATATGCTAGTTGCTACATCTAATTTTAATTGACTTTGCAAACTTGTAGGAAAAGGACAAGGAGGGGGATGAGGACTCTGAGGAGGACAATGAGGAAGCAAAAGACGTGGAAAGTGATCCTGACCTCATGGATGATGCTGATGAACTGTAGATGTTCTGCTAGCTGTTAATTGCTTGTTCTAGACTTGTATTTGTGTGTCGGCTATTGTGTTAATACTTAAGACCAAGGGTTATGCACTTGTTAATTATTATATGCACTTGAACTTGATCATGCACTTGGTAATTGTTATGTACTTGGTCATGCACTTGTTAATTGTTATGCACTTGGTCCTACGGGTCGGTATTCCGTATTGAATTTTCGTATACCGACCGTGTTCGACATAATTCCGCTCGAATTGGTTCGTTTTTGAAATTCTTGATATTCCGTAAGTTCGCTTGTTTTCGTGTCCGCTTTATCGCTTTCGTTGCGTTTCGTATTCAAATGTAGAAGTAGAAAACGGTTGAGGGGTTTTCCGACCGTTTCCGGCCGTTTTCATCCCTAGCTGTAAGCGCCACTGCAAAGCAAAGACATTGGGAAATAAAGGGGTTGCCCAGTGAGAGAACATGCAACTTTGTTTTGTTTTGTTTTGCTGCTGAGACAATTTAGTGGCAAATTCAAATTGGGAAAGATACTGAAGTCAAATGATGATGTAGGCATGGTGACAAGTTCAAAAGATACGTCATCTGAATATAGCAGCAAACTCTCACCTTTCTAAGCACATGGTCGCCAGCACCACGAAGGATACTCTTTTGGACATGAGCAGCAGTTGGGATATCCTTCCCTGCACAAGACAAATTACATTAGTAAGTGTACATCAAGGTAGCATCCATGAACATTGAGATAAACGCACAATTTGATGACAAATAATTCCGTACGGAAGTTCTTGGTGTAGTAAGCAAGCATCAGCATAATTGCATAAAGCTAAATTCATGTTAATACCCACAATGGAAGGGAATGCTACTAGATTACAAATATAGCTCCATGAACCCAACCCACATGAACTGAAGTGCTCTTTCTCGGGTCAACATTGAACAGAAGGTGAGAAAAACAGGGGAACAGTAAACCCCTTATAGAACTGGAGGGTACAACCAAAATCCCATGGATGAACCACCACCTCTGCTTGAACCAAAATCCCATGGAAATGATATTGCCTCAATTATTACTGTGCAAAGAAGTGGATGCATATCGAACGGTTTGTCTTTGCCCATAAACCAGTCCATAACGTAACAATTAGCGACAATCCTTGATCTGTCCTATGTTGTCACGGCGACAAGGCGAGGCGTGGCGCTCCGGAGGCGCCAAGACGCCTAGGCGATGATTAGACGACATCTGAAAAATTGACTAGATTATACCAAACCAAAAAAGAAAAAGAAAAAGAAAAAAGAATTGAAGATCCAGTTAGTAAAGTTACACACCAACTTCATTACAACGGAAATGACCAAAATCTGAATTGTAATATCTCGTTTAAAGAAAAAAAAAGAGATGGGATGGAATTGGGCCAGGTCGGCCCGAAACGGCCTAGCCTTGTGCATCTATAAGAGGAGCAGGGCAAGGGTGCTATGCCCTAGCCACTCCTCCCTACTCCCCCTCTTGCTCAAGCCGCCGCCGCCATCTACTCCTGCTAGCTGTTGCTCCCTCTGTGCGCCGCCGCTGTTTCCCATGCACCGCCGCCGCTGCAGGTCATCGCCGCATCAGTAAGCCGCCATGCGCTGCCAAGGGGGAAGGCAGCCGACGTTGTCGCCATCCTCTGTAGCCACACCGTTCGCCACCGTCGTGCCCTCCCCTTGCGTCGCCGCTCACAGCCGGGGACAGAAGCCATCGTGCGCCATCGCTAGCTGCTGCTACACCGTTCGCGCTCCTCCTCTGCGGCAAGGCGGGGGCGACCTAGGCGATAACCCCTGGCGTCCACCCTGCAGCGCCAGGACGCCTAGGCATCGCCTTGATAAGTATGGATCTGTCACGACTAGATGCATATAAACTCTAAAATATGATCAACCAAATTGTTTTCTTCATACAACAGATACCCCTTCCATCCCTCTTTCAGTATAAAAGGGAGCTAACTTTTTATATGCTGCAGATATCTACTAAACAATATCAAACTAATACTATGAAATATGAATATTATTACTGGCAATCTAAAAACACAGAGATACATAAAAATCCATACAATTAGGCAAATGATTCCTACAGTTTCCATTGTGACAAGAAGAAATAGACTAGTAACATAACAGTAGTATCCTACATCAAAAGTCATACTGAATACATGGCTTCGTTTATAAAAATACCTTCCTCCAAAGCAAGCTGTCTCCAAGCATCCAACTTTAGCGAGTCTGTATCAGCCTAACAGAATAGAGAAGGACATCAGACTTTGGTCAATCAATGATATAATAATGCCTATAATAATGACATATCCGTAAGTTATACATACAAGCATGCATGTGCAAGTAAATCTGTAAAACAAATCATACGGTGATGCATTAAGCCAGATAAATGTTGAGTTATGCACAATGTAAGCTAAAATTTGTTTACCTTATCACTGCAGTCCATAATTGTAGCAATAAAGTTCTAAAATAATACTACGCTAACTGTCAAAGTATGATACACTAACACAAAAAAAAGAACAACTCACAATAACATTGTCCCACGAGAAAATTAGACTAAATGCCTCATCTGGCTTCGTAGCATGCCTTATTCTTTGAAGGAAGCATTCTTGCAATCTTTCATTCAGATAATCCTGAAACATTGAGAAGAAAATTTATAGCAAAAGTAGCATTATGAAAGTACTACCGAATGGTAAATCAACCTAATCAGATATGGCAATCCAACTTATGATGATATGTACAGATGTACTTACCACATCGACCTTGAGTGGTCCATCCATCCTAAAGGTCTCAAAGCCTTCCCCATTTTCAGCTCCAATTGCCTAATAAACCAAACCAAAACAAATGCCAGTCTATTTAATCTATAACCAACAAAATGAAAACGGTGGACAACTCCTATCCTCAAAAACACATAATGTAATGGGCCAATATTAAATGTAGCTTGAGAAGGGTTCAATTTTATAGCACGTTACAAATCAAAGTCCGCTGTCATCCAAGCAACGTAACTAAAGGAGCTTGAGATAAAGGCTAACTAGTCAGTGCTCGCTCCCTCGAGCAGCTAATAGGTGAGACCATCACTTAATCAAAGAAGCATCCCACTGGCTGCTCCAGCACTAACCTATAAGAACAATTGTAGCCAATAGTACTAGCTCACTCAAACACCAAGCCCAAGAACAGCAGTACTGGAGGAATTCACCTGAAGGAACCATTAAACTCTTTTTTTTACACGAAACCATCTAATGCACTGAAAATCTGAAATGAAAGAAATGAGCTAATCCGAACGGCCCTACAGCTGATCAGAGCTAGGTAGCTCCCATTGCTACCCGACTATAACCGAGATAAAGGAGATTAAAAACATTAACCATTGAAACCATATAAATGGCATCAAGTTCCCCCAAAATAATGCAATTTACATTCGAAAGAAGCATCAACAACTCAACTAACATAAATTACTCCTGCCTAGTCCAGAGCTCTCACGAAGCTAATTCAACAGCAAGCGCAGCTAATTGCACATTTGCACCTAGGGGACGTCAGAGTTCTTGAAACCAAACAAAAAAAAACTAACCGAGAAAGCTGCTATCTTCATCAGAAAGAATAAAAGATAATCCAAGAAACCCTCACCTCCTCGACGAAGACCTTACCAGGGAGGGGCGGGAAGGCATCAAACCCAGACGCCCTCCTCCGCGTCCCCAGCTGCCTCCCATTTCTTGATCTCTGCACGAAAAAAAAATCCCAAAAGATGAGAAAAAAAGCGAAAAATTTACAGAAATTTAAGAAAAGGAGGGAACTGCTGTCAGGACCTGAGTTGGAATCTGACGATTTTGGGTTGATTTTGGGGATGACAATAGCAAGGATGAAATACACAGCAGCTAGGGTTCTAGAGTACTTTACTCTAAGGCTAAAGAACACTAATGATATGCTTTTCATTGTCTTTCTCCTTTCATCCGATCGGGTCTTAAACCCCACCCAAGCACCGACCAAAATATCAGTCGTTTAGAGTTTACAAGCCAGGTAATAGTAAAGGTAAATTACAGTGAACAATAAAAAACGAAAGCTACTGCCTCCAGTGTCCTCCTTTGGATACATCTGGGCCGTCAAATACCTTTAAGTGAAATCAACTGAATGAGACCTTCTTTGCCGACTTTGCTCTAAGCTCTTTCTTCCCTTCTGAATTCTGAACGGGTTCTTTCTGAACTTCTGAACATTTCAACAGCAAACAAAAATCCTGACAATTCTCCCTCCTTAAAATCAAACTTGTCCTCAAGTTTGGAAGTTGGGGAATACCTTCTTTATGAATGAAACATCCTCCCAGGTAGCTTCTTCCAAGGATAAATTTTGCCATTGGACCAACCACTGTGCCACCACATCATCTCTCCCTCACAATGTCTTCCATCACAGTAATTCCTACCATATCACCATCGTATGCATTTTCCACCACCTGCTGTGACTCGCAAACCGCAAGGTCACTCGGTAGCATCGCCTCACTTTCAGGTGCCACAATAGCAGCAGCGTCCACTTGCACGTCGGTCACCTCCCTTCTAATAATATCAGTATCACTCGTCACCTCTTCGACCACCAAATTTGTTAAATAAGGCTCCTCACAAAAGTTTGCAGTCTGACAAGATATATGGTTCCTATGTAAGCTTGGATCTTCTCCCTTTTTGTACAAAACATGTGCACCAGAGGAAATTAGATGTTTTCCCTCAATTTGCAGATTTTCTAGTTTTTTCCTCCCAGCCAAACAATTTAACCATGAGAAGAATAGGGAATTCCAACATCAAAGCTACTTGTGGGCTTCCAGCCGACTGCATATGATGAACTGGATATTTAAGTGCACTTGAACTGAATTTCAATGATTCTATATTAGTGGACCTCAAGTTTCCATGAACCCTTGCAGCCACATTGAAAACCAAGGTGCTACTTCCAGCATATATCGGAATGTTTAAAGCTATCACCTTACAGCTGCAGTGCTCAGGAATGTACTTACCGCTATCTGAATCAAAGGTATTGTTAAGAACTTCAAGGACAAGTTCTATCCTAACCCTGCTGCTCCACAAGCCATTAGTAGTAGACCCAATGTGAAAGTTCGCAACACCTCTGGACCTCAAATGAGTCATGTGAACAGAAATAATAACTCCTCCTAGATCTATTGTCCACTTTAACTTGTACCAGTGATATTCTCATAGCATCCACAACTTGACAGCTTCACCAAACAAATACTGGATATACTTCAATGTCCATTTTGTGCCTACTTGAGTAGGCAACTCACGAGAGTGATGCAAGTAAAGAACACTTGAGCCAATAATAGCATTATGCCAATAGTTCTTGGGATGTATGATTTTTACAACCTGCAACATCATGAACCTAACTACTTGAACCCCTGGATCCCAAGGCCAATTAAGGAGCACACAATTCACAAACACACAGCTTGATAGGTTCATGTACAGGAGCTGACAATAGTCTTGTGGTGACTCATTAACCTCACTGAATTTCAAGAGCCGAGTCATTTGAGAGTCTACAAGGTCACTTGATGCATGATGCCAACAATTTAGCCCCTTTTCACCAATCAACCAGAATATCAGGAATGATCCCATTGTTCTCAACCATTGTTGACCATGAGTCATGTACTTCCAAAGGAAATCACAATGGTACTGTGGTTTGCCGACTTGCGCATGGTAAGCACCCATACCTTAACTTTATATTTCACAAGATCCTCTTCAAATACTCCAAAGGTAAAAGGTGAATCAAGTTCCTTTTCCGGCTCACGCTTTCGCTGCGCCTCATCTTCTCTTTTCTTGTCCATTTCTAGAGTGATCTCTAATTTTGCAAGAATCAAATTCAGAAACTCTCTCGGCTCTTGAATTCCTTCTGGCATTGGTACTTCACTAGTCATGACAGGTTTAAGCTCCATTGCTTTGCTGATCTTATCAACAATTTTAGTGCCTACTAACCCAGCCACCATTTCCTTGTCTTGACACCTTGTAGCACCAGTAGCAATTTTCCCGTCAACTCGGCTTCTTGACTTCAAACAACAGACCACTGCCTGAACCCTCTTCTTGGAAATAGTAAAATTAGAACGAGCAATTGAGCCGTGTAACCACAGGTAGGGAATATAGGTCTCCAGTATGCCTCTGTGAACCATAACCATAAACATAAAGGTGATTCCATGATAAGCACTGCACCTTGAACTGTACCTCAGTAATAAGTGAGCCAATGTTTGCTTCAAATAATTAGAGGAGGTAGTTTGCAGAATCATCAATACTAACTCCAGTGACTTCTGGACAAACTGAAATAAACTATGGAATGAACCCATCACTTCTCCAGGGCTAAAACCACCACGTCTCCATGATTGCATTTCAGCTGGTACTGGACAAACACCTCTCTCTACTACCTCTCTTACGCCAACAATGACCCAGTTCATGCTGCCATTGTTCAGCTTGTGGCCAACATGCGCACCCTGGCAACCAAAGAACAAGCAAAATCCATGTGACTGGTCATGGCGTCGTGTGTAGAGGTTGATGGCATCATCATGCAACACCACATCATTCCACGTCTTCTCCTCACCATCATGAGTGATATCCGCGGCTGATGGTGTCGGTGATGAAGACATGCCGCAGCTCAGGGTCGATGCTGCAATACGCTCTCTCGCATTATGGCCCTTAGGTGCTTCATCAAATAAATTGAAAGTCTCACAGAAGAAGGAATCAAGTCCAGTGTCCACATCATTGACCAACACCTCTTGATCCTTGGTAGGAGTAGTGTTGTAATAGGCACTATCAATCTCTTTATCTTCCTCTTGAATTTCATCGAATAGATCAAAAGCTTGCTGAAAGAAATGTTCTAGCTCCTTGTCTGTGGCAATTTTCTCACGCTTCCGCTGCTCCTCTTGATCCCATTTGGCAAAAATCCGGTTAATTATTTCATTGGCCTCCTTTGTTCTAAGCTGTGTTTGCTGCTCACTAGTGATTTTCTCGGTATGATCTGATTTTTGCATTCTGTTAGTCACTTGTAGAGTAGGTACAAGCCCACTTTTCTCTCTTCCTTGGCACAGGGTAGCTGATGTTGAACTAACCTTGCAAGTTTGCATAGCTACTGTGGAGCTTTTAGTACAAGGTGAAGTATACAAAATCTGCAACTCTCCTGGCCATGCTTGCCTAATGACAATCTGACAGTAAGACCCATATAAACACTTCCCTTGTAAAGCCCTACAAGCTTGTGCAGCCGATTGACATGAATGTAACTGAACCAGAAATTGAGAACCATGCATACCAGGAATGGGAGCTATCCTTTCCACCACTCCACATGAAGAAAAGAATGGGTAGAGTACTTCTTGTGTTATAGGGAAGCTCATGTATTGAATTGTCACTGTTAGAACTCTACCTTCAAGATGGGGAATTTCAGCAAATACCTTGTGAGCATTGTCTCTGATGTTTGCACAGCCACGACCATGTTGCTGCACATAAGATACATGATTCTCACTTGCATGATATACGCCTCGAGATGCTGTAGAGGTGTAGCAGCAACCTCCTCGGCCAGCCCCACCTTGGTCATGCGCAAAACTCATACCAGACATTTTGTCGACCATGTGATAACCGTAACCTTGTGCAACTCCTTGAGTCCACCCTTCTTGCTGCCCATAAGAAATCGTTCTCTCGGGTGAGAAATATGAACCATGAGATGTTGGGGAGTAGTTCCAACTTCCTTGTGCCGCACAAGCACTTGTTGCTCCTCTCGTCATTGTGCCGAGCACCTTGCACTTGTCACCAGCTTGCCTATCTTTCTTTTGAAATTCTGATAGCAGCCCACCAAGTTGATGGCCTAGAGGTGGAATCGTAGCTGAAAAGAAAGGAGATGGAGTATTGTTGCCATAGCTCACCGAGGAATACACCCCACTGTAACCCAATCGTGCTTGAATCATTTGCCTGATTCAGAAGCCTCAGTTTAGGGATTTCACAAGTGAATGGAGTCACCAACCTTCATCAAGAACACTTAAATCCACCACAGCTAGGAACTCGAACTCAACTTTGGTATGGGGATTTTACAGTGAACGATCAAATCGTCACCAACCCGCACCAAATATCTTGCCGCCTCCGAGGAATCGCCACCAAACGGATCTGCCGTTGCCCAATCGCCTCCCACACGATGAGCCGCCGCCGAATCGCCACCACTGCCAAGGATAGGCTGGAGCTCTGATACCTTTGTCAGGACCTGAGTTGGAATCTGACGATTTTGGGTTGATTTTGGGGATGACAATAGCAAGGATGAAATACACAGCAGCTAGGGTTCTAGAGTACTTTACTCTAAGGCTAAAGAACACTAATGATATGCTTTTCGTTGTCTCTCTCCTTTCATCCGATCGGGTCTTAAACCCCACCCAAGCACCGACCAAAATATCAGTCGTTTAGAGTTTACAAGCCAGGTAATAGTAAAGGTAAATTACAGTGAACAATAAAAAACGAAAGCTACTGCCTCCAGTGTCCTCCTTTGGATACATCTGGGCCGTCAAATACCTTTAAGTGAAATCAACTGAATGAGACCTTCTTTGCCGACTTTGCTCTAAGCTCTTTCTTCCCTTCTGAATTCTGAACGGGTTCTTTCTGAACTTCTGAACATTTCAACAGCAAACAAAAATCCTGACAACTGCTTACAGTGAATCGGAGGTTGGAGCATGGAGTGCGAAGGGGAGGAGGAGGAGGGAGCCGAGGAGAACTTAGAAGGAGAGGCGGCGGTGCGTAAGCTACACGACTCCATGGGAAGGGGAAGAGGAAGAACAGAAGAGAGGAAGAGATGGGACGGTATGGTATGGTACGGTAGTGGAGGGGTTTTGTTTTTAGATTTTTCTTTTCTATCGTCCTTTTTTTTCTTTTTTTTCGTGGGATCATTACCTGTTTCGGTTTATTTTTTTCTGGCTAGAAAATGGAGGAAGGAAAAGAAAACTTTTTTTTTTTGGTGTCCAGAATTTTTTACATTCGGGCAAAAGAAACATCATACCCCTGAAGACGCCCACGAGAGCAGCGTTCGAACCGTAATGGACTGAGAACCTAAAGCTTTCTTGTGTCCTGCACAGTCCTTCATCAACTGTGCACCCTGCATAGTCTAGTGAGACACCCCAGCGCCGAGTCAAGACTCAAGCCTGAGCGAGCTGGGCGGCCTCGACCTCAAGCCAAGCGAGCAAGCTCCCTTCCTAAAAAAAGGGAAAAAAGAGAACTTTTGTGTCTGCTTCTTTGTGTCTTTCCACTTTCCAGGTAGGTATACCACACGTAAAGCCTGAATTTAGGTAAAATTGTACCTTTTTTACCAATTATTTATGTGAAATCCTACTGGCCACAAGTAAAAACTTTTGTCAGTTTCAAAATAAAAACACTTAAGAAGTCAAATTCTGACTATTTGAAAAGCACTTTTTTCCCATTTGGATAATGCTGGGTGCATTCGAAACACAGCTGTCGATCACTTTATGGATGGATCGATAATCCTTTTACAAGGAGTTGTTGAGCAGACAACACCATAGTATATAGTCCTATTTTAGAATGGAATTGCAAATTGATTTTGTGCTTCTTAAATTGGGATATAGTTTTTGTTGTACTCGATGTACATTGCAAATGATACCATGTGAACACCCTCTTTTGCTTTACTAAATGTGAAAAAAAAAAAAAAAAAAAAGAGGATTGTCTACATAGAGTAGTTCTTCCTTCAACAATTATAGACAAAACACGTAGTGCTTGTGTTTGATTGGTGAGAAACGAGTCAAACCACTTGGAGCTGAAAGCTTCCTCCATTAGCAAGCATTTGTGTTGCGTTGAATCCAATGAGCTATTGTCCTTGAATTAACTAATGAGCTTTAGTCGACATGACTATGGCATCTGCAACATCAACATTTTAGCATCAAATATGATCTTGTTTTGTATCTTTAGTGTGACAACCTTTGCAACCATGGCAACAAATCCACCACAAAGGTAGAACACAGAATATGCCACACAGTAGAAACCTATTTCAGCATCTTCCTCTGAAGCCATACATGCAGACATGCAGTATTGAGGTTTATAAGTAATACAAATATATAATTTACAATGTAGCAATTTACTATCCATACCTTCAATTTGGTACAATTGTTTTTACTAAATATAGTGATATAAGTATAGTAAATAAATTACCAAATTTTAAAGTACAAACCGGAATCTGCCAAATACAGGGTTTGTTTTAGAGGAAGGAAAAAAATACAGGTTCCATATGCTTGTGGTCTGGGTGATAATTGGGCTTGAAAACCCAATTAAATATCTTCTTATGGGCTAACAATGGGCCGAGATTTGTCCATGCCCAAGTGACGTTCCACTTGCGCCCATCTCTACTGCGATTCCAACTGACAATTCCGGCGACCACCATGGCCGCTCGCCGGAGCGCCGCCACCACCCGCCGCCTCCGCCACCCCGTCCTCCCCTCCTAGTACTCTGCTCGTCCCTTCTCCCCCTCGCGGCCGCCTACCGCCCCGGCGACATCGTCCCCATGCTCCGCTCCGGCCAGTACCACGGGGTAATCAGATCAAGCTATCCCCTTCCTTCCTCAAAGCTAGAGGTTCTGAAGCTATTTCGTTTCGTTCTCGGCCTGATCCGTGTGGTTTCGTTGTGTGACTTTGCAGTCGAGGTCGGTGTGGTTCGACATCGTCGGCCGCCACTGCCCGGCCTTCGCGGTCAACCATGAGGTGAGGGTTTCTTGGAACAGCTCGAAGGTTCGATCTTTGGTGCTTTTCTTATGGGGAGTTTTGGCGATTTGGTTCGCTCTTTCGTGTAGGTGCTGATGCCGATCCCGAAGCCGACGGGGTTCACTGGCGCGGATCCGTACAAGATGTGAGTATTTGAAATCTTCCGGCTTAAACATTCTTTGAAGAGTATTTTACACTGCCATCCTACACCATTTGAGTAATATTGTGTGTCAGTTTTTTTTTTTTGGGGGGGGGGGGGGGTCATATCGAGTAAAATGATGTGAATTAGTCAGATTGGTTTCAAGACTGCAAGATGGTAGAATTTGTAGATTTTGCATAAGAGCTGGTTCGATGGGTGAGAAATGTGGATCGTGGTCTCATGTTGTTCGTTTGAATGGAGGATTTGCGAGTTGTAGTATGGTGTTTGTAGATGCACTATGAATAAATGATGACTAACATGAGTATGTCTGTTTGCGTACTGTGCAATTTGTTGTGAAAAATCATTCAATCATTTCGTGAAAGATCTGAGTCTGCAAATGCGAATTGGTGATACATTACTATGAAAAATTCCGAAGAGTAGATGATGTGCAAAATGCCATGGGAACATATTTCTAATTCGTGTTTGCACATTCTGCAACTCAGAAGGTCTTGTGGTATACAGAATTTATGCTTGATTACAGTATCTGTTAGGTTAAAACTTATTGAAATTAGTCGCAAGAATAACAAAGTGAAGGAAAGTGGTAAGGTTGCTGGCATGCAGTACTTGTAAGAAAACAATATGCCCATTATACTATGTTTGAGTTTTGTAAATGAGAGTATGTTTGTAGAAATGTGTCTGTCTTACCTGATCCCATGCAGAACATTTCAAATTGGACATGAAAAGTTTCATGTTCCTTGGCTTTATGTTATAAATCGCAAAAGCTCTGAAGTTCCACTGATTGATTTCCATTTGGTGAGTCCCTTGTTTAACTGTTATTGTATACAGTTCTAGTGGAACACTGTCTTTGTGCTTATAAGCATCTGCCTTTGATTATGCAGAAATACTCCGGAAACGATTTACTTGGTGTCACGGCTAAAGTAGTGGACATGCCTCACCACTGTATGTAATGTTATCACCTGTCCTCATATATATTTTTTGCATGTGTCATTTTAGACAGTTTATATTCCCAGCATCTGTAGTGATGTTATTCTTCTCATGTAAGACATGTACATGCATGTTGATGTGTCAAAGTGTTCAACCAAGGTTTTTAATGCTAAAAGATAAGGCGTTTTATTTTGCCTTTTTCTGAAGTTTTTGTGTTTTGTTGAGTTTCCATTTTCCAGAAAAAAAGTATTTTTTTGTGCTAAGCATAAATTCTTTGATAAGATTATATTATTTTCCTTGCTTGTCTTGCTGATCCCTAGTTCTTTCTTATAACTCATTACCAGCATCTTGTTCCAGTGAGAATGTAACGACTTATCTTAAATGTTGTTAAGAGTTAAAGGGTAACTGCAAAGATTTATTTTACTTAGTTTAGTCAAGTTGTCAACTTCTTGTACTTGGCATAGTCAAGCGGTGGTGTGCTAATCAAGCAGCCTGTGTGAGCATCAGCAGATGCTCATGACTTCCCTCATATCTATTTACGAATAGTAATTGGCCTGCCACAACAATATTTGGGCCTTGTATGAAGGCATGTTCCAATATAGTACAGATGTTTCAAGGTCAGCAGTAGCAATCATCTTAAAGTGTTTTTTCTCTTTTACCGTGTAGTAAATTGTATATTCAGTATCTTCTTTTTTTGCCTTAGTTTTCTGATTTGGGCCTTAGTTTTCTGATTTGGTTATCTTAGTTGCTAACCAAGCCTTGTTTTATTGGGCAGATGTGGAAGTTCATCCTGACATAAAGAAGAATTTCTGGGATCCACAGAATTGGCCAAAATATGTTCTTGTTAGATATACATGGTAAAAACCTGTCTGTCCTAATTTGCTACGATACAATTTTATGACCTTTCCCGGATACCTTTTTTTCAAGAACCTTTCCCAGAGACCTATTTATAAAGAACTAGTGTGAGAGAAGTTTTAAGCAAGACATTAACACTTGAAATAATTCTTTTGTACAGGCAGGAGCAATCAGAGATAGATGTTGCTGGAGGATTCTATGTGTTGTTTGGATCTGGTGAATTCATTGGCTAAATCAAATAATTTTTTATCTTGTCATGCTATCTTGCATATTATCACCTGCGTTATTACCATTGGAATTTCCCTTCTGCCATAAACGACTGAACATATACTTTGTAGTTTGTGATACTATTTATGCTCATAGAGCAAAGTGTGATATTTTTCACATTCTAATTGTTTTCAAATTTGAGTTCTATTTTTTTTCTTTGATATGCAGGTCTCGTTCTGTCCTTCGTCCTTGCAATCTATGTCCTGCAATCATCTCAAGAAAAGTTGACAAGGTATGGCTCTTCATCTTTTATTTAGTTTTCAGGATATTGGCAAATAATATGTCATTGTTTCGTAAAAGTAAACAACGCAAGAGATTGAAACGACAACATTCTGTCTTCTTTGGCATCCTGCATGCTTGTGGTTTATCGCTTGTCTAGACAGCAAGCATTGCTCATAGTTAGCTAGCTTATTTAGCTTCATGACCATTGTTATCTCCCACTTTGGTCAGAAGGGAGAAGATGTGTAGCATATCCAGATACAATAACTCAAATGGGAATGGAAATGTATTATTTGAGACCACGTCATTTTGCTTTACAGGTTTGTGCGAGAAGCAGTTGCTGATAGTAGTCTACCAGAAGGAGGGGTTGCAAAGGTTGAGTGATCTTTCCACAAGGAGGTGTCGAATTATCAACTAATTTGTCCATTGATCGAAACACTGGCAGAAGATTCTCAACTCATGGGCAGCCAAATTTCTTCGGGCGGCTTCTAACGCCACACAAGAACATGCATATGAAGAACCAGTGGATTGCTGCTTCTACATACATTGAAAACAATTTCGTAATTATGACATGACAAGCGATAAGAGAGATGAACTGTGGATTTTTAACTTGATATAATGGCGCTTTTAGCAAATTGGGGAATTGACTGTTACTAGCTCATTACAGTTGATATATCATCCGAGACTTGAGTGCAGGACTTTGATCTGATCTGCATTTGTGTTTTCTGCGTTTTATGGAATGTGTAGTAGAACGAGCTATTGTGCAATACTTCATTCTGCTGGTAACACGTTTCTGTTTAGTACATACGTTCGTACAAAATAAATTAGTGTTAATGTACATTGCTTTGACCTCCGTGATGGCTACATGTGATGAGATGTTGGATTATTAATTGTGTCCCAGCACTTTCATCCTAAGGATACAAAAATCGGCGGTAACAAAATATCGGTCCAAAATGTTCTAATTTAAATTTATGAACAGTGATTCCAAGTGGCCTTACCTGAACCCGACCAGATTCAAATTCTGAGTTTAGAGTAGATAATTGAAACCGTTTGATAGAAAAACCGGTCGCGATAACCGGTACCAGCTAGGGTTCAGTACTTTCCCGTTACCTGTTTTTGAATCCTTACTTCCATCCCCAAAAGAGAGAGAGAGAGAGAGAGAGAGAGATGGATCACCAATAAAGGACAAACCAGTTCATGCGGCATTCAACTTACAACAAATCTAAAAAATATTTAGCATTATTACATGGGGAAATTATATAAGGAGAAAAAGGAATACTTATGTTGTTACATGGAAAGTTCAAGGAAAATAACAGCTTGTCTAATTTTGTTTTCTCCCTTGGCCCTAAATGTACAACACTTGCATCAGTGGGTCCAAAGTTAATTTGAACTTGCAGTCTATTACTTCAAATCTTGTACAACTCTGGTTCTCTGGAGCTTTGATACAAAAAGAATGGAGTCTATATGTGGATCTATGTCCCAATAGGAAGTTACAGTGAGAAGATGTGGAGCATATCCAGATACAATCATACAATGTCTGCTGTCTAGTATCACGGTAGATCTGCAATCCTCCGAAGAATCGGATCCTTTTACTGCTAGTAGATAGTACCGCTAAAGAGACCCAAAAAATGTAACTGAAATGTTCATTACACTCTGGGTTGGCTTCCAACCCAACTATGTGCCTACTAAATTGAATCCTGTATAATGCCATAGTCCAGAGGAAGAAATTTTCATGCCCTTGAATATTTTGAGCTCCACATCGGTACCTTCAGAGGCTCATCATCAACCACACTGCCTCCATTTTCAACTTTGCTCAAAGAGCCTGAGATCAAAGGAGCCGACTCGCTGTCTTTCACCTGCAATGCGGAAAACACACGAGGAATTATAAACAAGAAATTAAAACTAATGAAGCTAGAAGACCACTGAAGTTGACACTATTTGAAGAAAAGAATGCTTGAAGGTTTAAATACCCCACTTTTCCTACTCAAAATATAGCTTAGACTGTTCCATCATGCAAGTAAAGTGGCCAAGAACAGATGGAAGCATAACCAAAACTAGTTAGGTCTTGATGCTTCAGTTTTGCATATTTCTTAATCATGGCATCGGACACATTTAAATTACAATAGGAAATATGATATAATCAAAACTATTGCAAACCAAGCGCTGAACTATTTGCATGCAATGAAATTCAAACAGAAAGGTACCTGTTGTGGGGAGACTTCAGCATTTTTTTGCTGGGCCTCCACTGAGCAGAAGTATGAATATAAGACCATTCCAACTACTGCAATTAGGATGCCAAGTATGTTTCTCCAGCTAAATGGGTCATGAAGCAGAACATAACCAAAGGTCAGAACTAGACATGTTTTAAGATGGCCCAGGACTTGGTAAGTAACAGGAGATGTCTTTCCGATCACGAAAAAAGTGCTGAAGTTTACTGAGACGGATATCAAGCACGACAACGCAATGAAAAACTGCACATGAAATAAGAGCAAAATCAGAATTAAATGAAACAATATCGAAGAAAGTATGCCAAAGCTGCTTCACTACTTACCACAACTTGAGATGTGTAATGAAAAGCGAAGACATTTTGGTTAGTCAAAAATCCATCAAGGAACGGACCAATAAGAAACAGGGTCAGTGATTGGTAAGGGCAGGACTGGTATAGCAGTTGGGTTGAAGAAACCTTGAACTTCTTCTGAATAGTGTTTGTCATCTGACAGCTGGTTAAGGACTATGGGCTATAGAATCACACCACAAAACATAGTAATACTAAAAGTTCTACGGTTCTACCCAAGGATCAAAAACCCGGTACCGGACCGAATCCCGGTCAGGGCCCGGGAACGGTAACCGGACCGGTTACCGATCAAACCGGATTTTGCTCGGCCGAATTTCATTCAAATTTGATTAAAATTCATTCAAAATCTGAAAAATTGATTTTGGATTTGAAAAAACCGCCGGGATTTCATTTCCCGGCCCCCCTCCAGTAGGCGGTTACCGGCCAGTAACCGCCGGGTTTTTTTCCCTGGTTTACCACTAGGGAAAAAGGCACCAATTAGTACGATAAAATCTGCAGTGACTCGTTCTTGTGTTCAAATGGCAAAAAAAAAATATAGTTACAATAGTAGCTTCTGTAAAAGATAACACTGGCAATATCATGTCATGTAATGATGTAAATATAAACAAGATTTGTTGCCTAGTGGAATACTCAACCAGAATCAAGTATTCAAGTGTGACTATATGGATGAAAAACAAATAGGAAAAATAAAGGCTTTTGTTAAAGGATACAATTTGAGCGATGCAGGTCGTGATAATTGCCAGCAAGGACAGTACGGATCCCGTAGCATTGAGTTGCAGATCAGTGACAGTTGCAACTCCAACACCAAAAAGGAGCACAGAAAGGGACAGCTGGATACTCCGGCTGTGGTGCAAGTCAGAAAAATGTTAGCTTAAAATATTATCGAAAGGATGCACAAAATGTACAAAACACAAACCTGAACTTCTTCCTGAAGAAAAGAGTCTCCAAAATAACAGTGCAAGGGATGATGGCCAACTTCGTCATCTAGAGGCGTAAAGGACATTTCAGCGTCAGTAAGGTGGATTGATTAGTGTGGAAGGAAGGGTGACATTAGTTGCAATAAATGCTTGCATAAAATGTTGCAACTCTAATCAAAGCCTTCTCTAAAATGTTTCTAGCACAAACAGCGTAGATAGTACTGGACATCAATGAGAAGATATTTTTTTTACCTGTACCTGTAAGTACCTATTGTTGTACCGCTTCGCAAAAATAAGTATTACTGTCGTACTAGACAAGTAATAAATGCCGGACTGCAGTGAATTAACTAGGAGTTTCTGACTAGTACAAGAATCAAAGTAAAGAAGATCGCATACTATGTACCTGGTAAAAACCAACAGAATTGAAACCAAGACTCAAGTTGAGGAGCCCAATGGAGATGCCGTTAAGTACTCCAAATCCCATCACAGTTCTTGCATCAAAAGGCTTATGCTCAAAGAGCTTCATCCATAATGCTACATGAAGGGAGCAGAATGTAACCAGGAGATGCCAACTCGTCAAGGTAGTGGCTGAAAACACAATTGCATGCTTTACAAACGTTAGGGTTATTCAAAATTACCTGCTTCTCTATATGTTAATCCAATAAAATTTCTCATTACATTTCATTGAAGTCCCTAAATTAATAAGCAAAAAAGGCAACAATCAAAAACATCAACCAAAGTCAACTTATGTTCTGAATAAAAACACAAGTCAACTTAGACAAAAAAAAGGGGGTTGTTCATATGGTACATGGGTACATGCGCTCCAAACAGAATTCAATTGCAGCACTAGAACAAGAAGGATACTACCCCCCTGTGTCAAGCGACCTAAGCAGTAAGCAATCAGGACATGCTACTCAACCTCGTTCACTACTACAAACAAGTAAATCTAATCCGGAACATCGGCAACCATCAAAGCTGCATCAAAAGTACACTAGTTCAAAGATACCACATTTTTGTACCATTTACAATCGTGTTCTCCTCAACTACATTATATTGCGGCAAATCACAATATTAAACACACCACCAATGACAGTTCCTCTAAAAACAGAAATCAATTGGCACCCCTCGCTCAAAGTTATCACAGAAGCTAACCCACTCGACACCATCTAAACCCTGCACATACACCTCTTGCACCAAACCTGCAACCGGAATGGAGTCGCATAGATCTACACAGATCACAAAGCATCCAACAAAGCATATATGTAACAAATCAAGAAAGTAAGAGGCAAGAAACAGTTAGATCTCACACCAAAGTTGAACCCGAGGGAGCTCATGAGGGCCTTGTTGCAGATGACAATGGAGACGGAGGACACCACCGACAGACTCAGCGCCCCCACCGTCCCCAGCTGGAACTTCTCCCCTCCGACGCCCATCTCCGCCACCCTCCAACAGCACCAACAAATAAACGCCGGACCCCAAAGATCAAAACTTCCCAATCAAACCGCCCGAATCACGCCGCACGCAGCACCTGCAGGCAAGAAAGATCCCATTTCGATCAGCGAATCGCAAGAACGAGCGCCGCAAGAAACGGGCGCTTCTCCCGGTCAAAACCCACCGCTCTTGCCTCGGTTCGAGAAATCTGCGCGAGAAGGCGGATCTGGGCGAGGAGGACGCGAATCTGGGCGGGGAGTCGGCAATGGCGGGAGATCTGTGGAGGGGCGGGCGGGATCGGAGGGGGAGTCGCGGTGGCTCTCGTCCCCTCTGGTCTTGCGAATCAGGGGCGGGGAGAGGGAGACGAGTTATTTTATATGGCTGGTCGTCTCGTCGTTGAGATGGCGATGGTGATTAAAGGCGGAAGGCGCAATTAGATATAGGAGGTAGAGCTAGCTATTGACTCCGCAGTAAACACCTGCATAATTTTTTGCTAATTTTGCAAGGTTTTTCATTCGAATTCGACAAAAGAAAGGGCGAATTGTGAGGGGGTTTCGAAACTGAAAAATAATTTTAGCAGGAATTCAAGGGTCTCCAGTAACTGAAAAGTAATTTTAGCAAAGAGAGGTTTTTTTACGTTATTCAAGTACATCCGGCTCGAATCCGTACTTTGCTTAGACAAGTTTGTACTTTCTACGCAACTACAACTAATCACACGGGAAATATCTCCCACGTAGCTATCGACTTCGCAGTAAATACTTGCAAATTTTTGCTAATTTTGCAACGTGAAAATATGGGGCCTACCTTCTTGATTTTGTTTTCCAACATTGCAGATGTTGCGTGTGTAGTGATGATTTCTTTAAAATGTTGTAGTGCTTACCGTTCAGATTTGACAAAAGAAAGGGGGAACTGTGAGCAGCTTTCGAAACTGAAAAAACATAGCAGGTTTCCAGCGGTCTTAGAAACTGAAAAATATGTTTAGCAAGATCTTTAGGAGCCTCCAAAACTGAAAAATTGTAATTGTTTAGCACAGAGACTCTCCTATGTTAGTGCCTTACTGAAGCACAACCAGTTCGAACCAGTACAACACATAAACGTTACTTTATTTTAAAAAGTTAACCCACTTTTTTTAGACAGAAATAGTTAACCACTCCTATTTGGTTCCACACTGTGTACGCAACAATATTTAATCACACTGGCTTACCTCACCACAACTCGAACTTAGATTGGTGGGCTAGGAAGTTACATCTTTGACGTACTCGTCCGGTTTCGTGGTTTTTCTTTTCTTTATATCGCCCAACAGACACTTATTATCCTATCTCTTGTATAGCAAATCATGTTCTCTTTCTCTATTAAATAATTTGATAAAGGTCATCGTCTTGACCTGGCTAAACGAAAAATGGAGCCTTAGTGGACTATGAATATATGCAGAGATCCTCAGACTCTTTGGTCCAGCCTAATGTTTATGATGTTGAGCTGGAACCTTCAATGGCCGATGCCAAAATATGGGTGCTGTCTCATTCTCCACCGAAACATGAACTCAAACTCAGGATGCTATGCTACTAGTATTTTTCTTTCAAAAATGAATCCAGTTCAAAATCCGTGGACTATAATAAGCATTAAGCACTGATTATTCAACTGTGCAAATAATATTCAGAATTGTTTTGGCACCAAATGATCAGATGTAACTATAGATTATTATGGGGGTTCGACCAAAGTTGTTGCTTGAGAATTGGGTCTAATTATAGAGGAACACAAGCCAACACAAGGTAGGCAGGGTAGCCCCATTGGTTAGCTCCCTTCCCTTAGTTTTCTTCTTGGACCCATTTCCATGAGAGGGATACAGGGAACAGCCAACTAGAAGAAATCAAAAGATCATGTGGATCAGTTGACCCTGCCCACTGTGAGCACAGTAAGAGTTAGAGAGAGAGTCAACTGTGAGCACAGTAAGAGTTAGAGAGAGAGAGTTGAAGAGCTTTCCCTGAGAGTTATGGGAATTTGGGCATGGATCCAAAGCTACTCTTTGTTTTAGGCTTCTTTGGTTATACTACTGGAGCAGATCATGTGCCTCATGGCCAATGATAGTGAGGTAAACTCAATTTTTCTACTTGGAGAGCACAGCAGAAAGCATTAATCAATGAGCAAGTACTGTCATTATTAGCATCGCCACCAGATTGTGATGACAAGCTTTATGGATGCAAAGGATCAATTATTTTGCTAATTCGATTCCCTTGCTTTAGTACTTGTGTGTTGTTTGGTGGTCCTTTCTGTTCAAGAAAGAGGTTTGGCCTATCAAAAAAGAAATAGGTTTGATAGTGTGAATGGTTGTGTTCTCATAAGACCTAACTTTTTTTCGGTCCTTTGACATGTGGGCACTTCTCTTGTGTGCATGGACTTCATACTCTGTCCAACTAGAAAAGGCTACCTTCCATGTGCTGCAAGCAAAACCTCAAAAAAAATAAGACTTGGAAGCTAATTCTCTTTTCCTTTCTTTTTTTCATACAACAGGAAACTTTATTTCTTTGAGAATCTTTTAGTTACACAGCTGCTGTCAACCTTTAGGAGGTTTATAAATCCGATATGCTCTCTTGTGAGTCAAAATTTTGATATCATACGTAACAAGAAGCCGTTTCAACCGTTGAGCATTGTGAAATGGTTCATTAGGTATCAGATGATCCAACCGTATATATAACGGTAAACTTAGATCTGAAATGTTTTGTCAATTCTTCTTTTTGGTCAAGGAACAGTTATGCTGGCTAATGGCTAGCACCTAGGCAATGGTCCACATCAAGGACTAGTTTCTTGTGGTCTTGGCATACCAAACAGAACAACTTAGAAGCTACAAGTGGTGCTCTTAGCACTTTACTGTCAGAAGAGGACACAGGCACCTAACCGTTCAATTCCTAACATAGTCCTGCATTGTTGAGTTTAACTTCTAGCCTGAAAACAAGTTTCATGTGACCAGTAAGCAGATCTCCATTGGCAGCAACAGTAAAGAAATGCAACTTTGATATATTCCAGAGACACTATGGAAAGGTTTTCCAGGGTGGAAAGCAAAGCAAGGATACATGCACACACGACATCAACTTGTGTGTATTCTCTTTTTTTCCAACAGTGGTTGGTACTTGGTACTCACATGAATTAGACTACAGCGAATTGAGAGCTCAACAAAGATTGTATCCTGTGGAATTTCGGGAATTAATCGTTGTGTCTCCCGTAAGATTACACCCTCTATTTATAGTCTCAAAGTAGAGTCCAACTCTAATACAACTTATTATTTAGACCTAACACGAACTCTCCAACATTCTCCCTCAAGATGGGTAGAAGATATCAATCATGCATATCTTGTTACATATTGTAGCACCCTCACTAAGACCTAACCATTTAGTAAAATAGTCAGCTAACTGTTCACCAGACTTGACATACTCTAATTTCAATATTCTGTCATCGAACTTTTTCTTGATGAAAAACCTATCAATCTCAACATGCTTGGTACGATCATGCTGAACTGGGTTGTTAGCAATATTGATTGCAGATTTATTATCACAATGCAACACCAAGAGATTATTCCTCCATATTCGAAACTCGGACAATAACCCTTTCATCCATATCATTTCACTCACACTCAACGCCATTGCTCTGTACTCTGCTTCTGCAGTAGACCGAGCCACAACCTCCTGCTTCTTGCTTCTCTATGACACAAGGTTACCTTCCACAAAGATGCAATATCCAGAGGTAAATCTCCTGTCATCCACACTGCTCGCTCAATCAGCATCGCAATACCCTTCCACATTCAGATGTTAATTCTTCCTGAACCAAAGGCCTTTCCCAGGGCTACTCTTCAAATACCGCAGGATTCGATAGACAACATCCATGTGTCCTGTTCTGGGATCATGCATATATCGACTAACCACACCCACTGCATATGAAATATCAGGTCTTGTATGGCATAAATAGATGAGACGCCCAACAAGCTTTTGATAAGCTTCCTTGTCAACCGGATCTCCGACTCAAAGACATAGCTTGTGATTCCTATCAATAGGTGAAGCAATAGGCGACACCCAAGCATACCTGCTTACGCCAGCAGATCAAGGACATACTTCCTCCGAGAGAGAACTATACCATTCAAGAACTGCAATCTCAATCCCAAGAAAGTATCGAAGAGGTCCAAAATCTTTCACCTCAAATGCCTCTCCCAATTTTTCTTCAAGGACTTGATTTCTGCAGATCGTCTCCAAGAATCACAATATCATCAACATAGACTGCCAATATAGTGATATGTGATCCTCTATGCCTATAAAACACAGTATGATCTCTATTGCACTCAGAATAGCCCATACTACAGAGTGCACGCCTGAATCTATCAAACCACGCCCTTGGAGATTGCTTCAGACCGTATAAAGACTTCTTGAGTCTACACACCTTCCTCTCAGTCTGCTTGTTCTCAAAACCTGGAGGAATCTCCATGTATACCTCCTCATGTAAATCACCATGTAGAAAAGCATTCTTCACATCTAACTGATGTAGGGGCCATCCAAAGTTAGTTGCATAGGAGATCAACGTTCTTACCGTGCTCATCTTCACCACTGGTGCAAAGGTCTCATCATAGTCTATCCCATATGTTTAACTGTAACCTTTCGCAACCAACCGTGCCTTGTATCTTTCTACCATGCTTTCAGGAGTTTGCTTAATTGTAAACACCCATTTGCATCCTACTGTATTTTTTCCCGCTGAAAGTGGAACAAGATCCCATGTCTTGTTCTTCTAAAGTGCGCTAAGTTCCTCCTTCATGGCATCCTTCCACTTAGGATCTTGCTTAGCAGCTCGCCAATCTTTTGGAACATGCACTGTCTGAAGAGATGCAATGAATGCTTTGTATGCAGGTGAGATATGGGAATATGAGATGAAGTTTGTAATGTCATGCTCAAAGCCATACCGGACTGGAGGCTTTCCAGCATTAGCTCTAGTTTCCCTACGTTGTGCAAGGGGTAATTCTAAATGAGAGTGATTAGAATGAACATTACCACTCGCCCAAGGAGGCAAGGAACTTGATGGAGAGAGATCCGAGGAGGATTTGGCATCGATCAATCGGCAAGGCCACTGCTCGTAAAGTCGTCGTGCCGTGGCAAAGCTGGGTGTTCAAAAAGCTCCGCCGTTGGCTCCGCTGTTGGTGGTTCAGGTGTTGTCTGTTTGTCTTTCTGCTTCTCCCCCTGTTTCCCAAAGCGTCTTCGCTGATAAACATTCAATTCTTTTGGGGCTAGAACTTCTCTCGCATATTCCGTTAGGTTTGGGCATGGAATTGTTCCCACAATAACTTCTTCTTGTTGACTCTCTTTGTTCCCCTTGTTCTCCCCCTCTTGACTGTTACCCTCGGTGATAGAAGAGAGCTCCAAATACTGATCAAGAGTACCTCCACTCATGTAGTAAGGCTCAAACTCCCGGAATGTCACATCCATACTCACAAACAACCTTCGTTCGACTGGGTTCTAGCATCTATAGCCCTTCTGACTCGATGAATAACCTATAAAGATACATTTCAATGCTTGTGGATCCAACTTGCCAACCGATGAATAGCCTATAAAGATAGTTGTTAGTGGAACTAATTGGACAACCTGATCAAGTTGGATTCATGAAATATGATTACCTGTTGAAATTGGATTTAAATGTATTATCAATAATGGTTGGAAATCTAGTATTGACAATCCGATCAGGTATAGGTAGTGAATAAGAAGCGGAGTTTGATTACTATAGTAAGTTGTGATTGGAATTCAGGTGCATTGATTAAATTATAGAAAATTAATGAAATTGACAGAGTTAATTGAATAGTAATGGGTGGTTAATCTACAATCGTTGGTGGACTAACCGAAACAATGATGTTGTGGATCATCAAGTATAATAGCTTGATTTGGAGAGGATGGATACATATGCACAAACCCAACAAATAAAGTTACACCCATTTCTGGTGCCAACCCATATACGCAAGCCAACAAATGAAGCCCGCAAATTGTGACGATAGCACCAACTCAGAGTTCAACAGCATCTGGTGAAGCAGTAAGAAGATAAATGAGGCCTCAAAGCGCACAATCCGACGGAAGTCGAAACTATCAGTCAAGAATTCAGAAGATCTATTCATAGCAACCGCATTGGAGGGATCACCCCATCAGTAAAGCTACATGGGAGAACAACGAAAAGCTACGCGGAGTCTGCCCCAAAACCCTCCCCCGAAGAGATCCCGATTTCGGGGACAAAATTATTCCAAGGGGGGTAGGATGTGAGGACCCGCGTTTTTAGACCTAATAGCGTAGCAGTAATCGGTATTTAGCGGTAATTAATCTCGGCTTAGCAGTAAACTAACAGTAGTGTTGCGATCGTCATTAAGCTTCTAGTTTGTCGTCAGCGCGTTGGTTTAGTGGGTTTCATTTCGCGAGCATTGCATTTCTAGTCAATAGAGCAATAGCAGTGCATCCTCATCATTTCATTTCATCATTTGTCATGTAAATAATTACAACCCATAGTAGTTTGCATTCAATAATAAAATGTTGCATGCATTCTGCCAAAACCCTCCTTGTATCCTTCCTTGTATCCTCATCCGTTGGTCGCTAGTCTATCGAACCATCCTTTGATCCATTGCCATCGCTCGCCAAGAATGCAGAAAACGGTTAGCGAGCCAAGTTGAAAGCAGTATTTGAGAGTAGTAGAATAAAGGAAGTGGCCGTCAGATTTTCCCCAAAGTGCAGTAGAATACCCAAAGCAACCTCAGTAGTCGGTCCCTTGACTATCAAGATACCCAGACCAAACGGAGTTAGTCAGCTTCTTGATCATCAAGATATCCTGACCACCCGAAGTCATTCGGTATCTGTCACTTCCGTGGGTCTCATCACTCGGCGTTTATTTTAATCGGCACCCACGTATAGTGATTTTCAAACCATGGACCAAAAGCCCCCAACAAAAATCATGCACCGTGAAAGCCATCGTGATTAGGGCAAGGGCATAGTGGTCATTAACCCACCACAAGGACACCAATTGAACATCCAAAGACAGAGGCCAAAGATGCTACCAAATGCCACCAAAACATTCCTCGACCACCACCGCAACCACTCACCTCAAAACAAAGAAGTTCATTCCCCCCACGAATGCCAATACAATTGCACCATTTCACCCACAAAGAACAGATAAGATAGCACAAGGCAAGGCCAAGGAGTCAAGTACCACTGACAACACCCAAACCAAGAGCAAGAGCACAAGCAAGCTAGAGCGCAAGCCAAGCCAACAGAATATCCAAAGACAGGAGACCTCCCAAGTGCATTCCCCAACCAGCAGAGGCAATGAGCCACCCCCGGGACAAAGACAATACATTCATTTCCTCAAAGAAGCAAAGACACCATGCCATTTCTCCCACTCTCCTCAACCGAAGGCAACCAGGGAGGCAAGAAGTCCAGGAAGAAGGGCGAGACGGAGAGCAAGGGCGACAGCGGCGACGGCTTCGAACCATCGACGACTACCTGAACTCCACGTCAACCAGCGTCGCCAGGCATCAAGCAGCCAGGAGGAGGGCCAAGCTCAGATGCTACATCATCATAGCCTACAAGCCACCCACAGCAGGGAAGAGGAGGAGAGCACCAACCTGAAGCCGGCACTGCCATCCCCCTCTCCCATCCCAGAACCCAACCAGAGGTAACCTCAGTTGCACCTCATCAGCATGCACTACACATACACATCATTCACACCCAGATCATCGCACAGTAGCATCAACATATAGCTCTCAGATCATCGCATATGCATTGCAGAGCAGTAGGGCAACGGGTAGAGAGGGAGAGTAGGGTGAGTTTAACCTCAGTAGCAGCTTCCTTCAGTAGCGTTGTCCACTCCAAATCAACCCCAAGCCCTGCATTCATCAAGCAATAGCATGCATCAGTACTTCATTCATCTGTGCATATTAGTAGAACAGTTGAGCTTGAAGGTTTTGGGAAGAGGGGAGGGCCTTTGTGCCACAGCGCCGGCGGCCGGGAGGCCGAGCCGGCCTGGCCGAAGCCACTGGACCGGTAGATGAGCGTGGACTCGGGCCGAGCCGCTCAGCCGGGAGCCACACGCGTGAGGACGAGCTGGAGGAGACCCAAGCGGCAGCGGCGCTGGCCTCTGGCCGCGCCAGGAGGAGACGACCGAAGGGGAGGAGTCGGGCCGAGCCGAGGGAAGGCACGGACGTGGCGGCGCTGGCCTCTGGCCGCGCCGGGAGGAGGAGCTGGATGCACAGGGGAGGCGATAGCGCAGTGGCGCAAATGGAGGCGTCGGGCCGCACTAGAGGCTGGGGAGCTGGAGAGGTCGGCGGCGGCGGCTGGACCGGGTGGAGCCTAGAGGCGCGGGCGGTGGCACAGAGGAGCCGCAGGGGGCGAGCAGCGGCGCGCAGGGGGCCGCTGGGAGCCGAGGCGCGGTGGGAGACGCCAGCCGGCACGCTCTGGGAACCGCCGTGGCGTCGGGTGAATAGGGGAGAAAGGAAGGGAGATTTGAGAGAGGAAGTGGAGGATTTGTTGAGGGTGAGGGAGAGAGATTTGGGGGAAGAAGAGGAGGTGTGAGGCTGTGTGTGCTGGGAGTTGAGCCGGCCGAGAGGGGTAAAGAGAGAGAGAGGGTGAGATTTGGTAGATTAGGAATTAGGATTAGGGGTAAGGTTAGGAGTTAGGTTTAGAACCTTAAGTTTAGGGATAGTATTAAGATTTTGAGTAGATTCTAGATTCATTGTTGCGATTAATGTCTACTGTAGGAGCAATTGTTAGTTATTTATGTGTTAGCTGTTTAATCTTGTTAAGTTAAGTGGGAACCTCGGTTTTCGACTTCAGTGTGCATAGTCAGTAGGATGACTATTTTGGGGAGTGCTAACTTAGCTTAGGTCTCAAATAAGTTTTAGTTAAATTAAATTGTGCTAACTTGTAGAAGCCACTGACATATGTATCCTTACTATCTCTCAAATCGACTATGTAGTTATTTATATTATTATCCGTGCTACCGTTGCTACAGAGGACGAACCAGCACCGACAGGAGTGATTGATCAGAGATTCATCTACGCCAACCTTTCCTGCAATTCACGAAGGCAAGCGATCCTCTTGAACATGAATCTAGCTATTTCAACTGTAAACTATATATTACTATATCATATAATTATTGCATCAAAACTATTTCTTCAAAAGCAAATCATTAATTGTTTATGAAGATGAAAGAAAGGAAATGATATGATGAGTAATGAATGAAATGAAAGATGATGTAATATTATGGCTGGTAAAGGGGGCCCGGGGCAAGGATGAGAGAGGGCAAGAGGTGGGACCCCTTTACATATGGTTAAAATATAAGGACCAACAAAACTCTTACTCGATCAGATGCCGTATTTGAGTACCAACCATTCTCTCATTTCGATGAGCAGAAAATGCTACCTTGTTACGTAATTATGTTCTCCACAACGGACGCACATTGGAGTGTTGGGAGCAGGAAGTGAGCCGCACCAAGGGGGAGTGTTGGGCGCAGGGGCAGAGAGCCGCACCAACAACATTATTGGAACTCGGTGGAGGACTGGGTGCGCTCAGGACACCGACGAAAAATAGTGGGTGGAGACTTAATCACGTAACCTGGAAAACATTATGTATTCTGAACTCGAAGTCGCATCAAAGGAAATGCGATGGACCTAGCTCATATAGAGCTCAGAATAGTTATGGGTAAAGTGGTACAAGCCTGCGCAGTGCTATATAAAAAATCATGAATTCATGCCAGTCTCCTAGATTGGAGTCTACGGGAACCGCTAGGGGTCTATCTTCTCTCCGAGTGACTAGTAGTCTTTTCTGAATTAAAATTTGCCACCTATTGTTTTAAGGAGTTATTTTCAGAAGCAGAGATGAGCTAGAAAATGAAGAAAAGACCAGAGATGAGTCATACAGTGCATTTTGCTATTAATGCTTACTGAGTACATTAATTTGTACTCAACCTTGCTAATATTCTCCTTTGTAGATCCTAGTCCGGCCGGGAACTACCCCGCGTGGGACGATGGACTTGCAGGTACCGGGAAGGTCGCTGGTGATGGGGTCATTGGTTCGAGAAGCCACGCGAAGTGGATGTCCTGTTATGCTCGTGGGACGAGTAGAAGATCGATGGATCAAGAAAGCGTGAAGGGACTTAGTAAATTACTATGTAAGAACCTTAGCCTTGCGTGGCTAATCGAATAAAAGTGCGTTTCTATTTTATTGTTCGCTACGTTAACTCGTAAAGGCTTACTATTCGTTGAGCAGTGTTCTACTGAGCAAACGAATAGTAATCCGTATGCCTAAGTGTGATTACCCCTGGGGTAATGACACGGGGCGTCGCAGCAATAGATGGTGTGCACTCTACAGATCCTACACCCTGAATAAGCTGGGAAGTTCCATCAGCTGTTTGGATAGTTTCAGAATGAGTATATGGGGTGTAAGATGCGAAAGCACTAAGTGAACCCGTGGCATGCTTGGATGCTCCTGAATCTATGATCCAATCAATATGAGAGTACTTATATGTAGATGCAAGTGCATCTTCCTGAGTACCTTCGCCCACATGGGCATAGTTTGCAAAGTTACCAAATGATGTGGAATCATGAGAAGTCTCCAATGACTTTCCATGTTGCCACTTCTCCCACTGCATAGTTTGCTCGTCTGTCAGAGTAACAGACGCGAGCTCCTCTATCAGGGCCACATTAGCCCTGGGGCCAGCTCGGCCCCTTCCTCGACCTTCACCTCCACGACCACCACGATCTCCACCTCAGCCTCGATAATCTCCACCTCGGCCTCCACGATCACCACGGCTTCCATCTCGACCTCCATACTGTGGAGAAGGACAAACACGGCTCAGATGTCCTCTCATCCCACAGTTGTAGCAGTCTCTATCATCTGGTATGGCATATGTCGATCTGATCGGGTTGTTGTCCCTCATTACTCGTAGTTGAACCTCCTCCTGCACCATAGCCGAAATAGCCTCCTCCATGGTAGGCAAGTTTGCCAAGTGAAACATGGTAGCTCTTTTACTCTCAAACTTTAGGTTCAGTCCCTTTAGGAAGTGTGTAACCCGTCTGCGTTGCAGCCACACCCTGCCAATCTCAATATCACCAACACACTTTAACTGTAGTGGATCATAGTGATCTAAATCGCCTACGCTTGTTGCAATTCACTAGCATACTCTCGACGCCTTCTCCTCCTGTTTCAGGGCCTCCACCTTACCCTGGACCTCCACCATCATCATCACATTTCCTGCCCCGAAGTACATATTGCTTAGCGTCTTCCATATTGTCGGTGCACTCTGTATCATTTCCACCATGCGAGCGATAGATGGAGCCATCGAAGTTAGCAACCAAGCTACCACCACAGAGTTGGTGGTGTTCCACATCCTCCAACCCATGCTCGCCTTGTCTGCAGGCTCAACGTAAGTCTCCTACAGGTAGTGCTCCACTCCCTTCGTCCTCAGAATTAGCTGAGCCCTTCTAGACCAACTCAGGTAATTCTTACTTCCTTCCAACTTTACATCATTCGGCATCAACTCCAGTTTTAAGTCAGATGACCCTGCACCAGTCCGTAGACCTATCATACCTGTCGCGAAGAGATCCTGTAACATGCTTCTCATGTCACCTTGAGTTACCAGCGGGGAAGCAGTCTCACCAACTACCGCCTTTATTGCGGCTTCTTCCTCCTTCCTCGCAACCTCAATTTCCTCAGGGGTCATCTTTTCAAACAACCAGAGCAATGCCAATCACTATTAAGATATGCCGCGCGTATCTCCCACGATCACGGCAATTCTTTACGCATCAATGTTGTCGATAACTGCCTTTACAATTACCCAAATCATGCAGATATGAAACATAATTTTGTTCGAACTGATTTTTCTCAATCGCACCGACACTTTTCTACCTCGGTTCCTTTTCCTCTTTCTTCGGCAGCGCGTCTCTCCTTTCCTCCTTCTATTTCCTCCTCTGGCGAAGTGGGCTGCCTCTCGGACGGCGAAGTGGGCGGCTCTTTCTATTTCTGCGGTGCTCGCTCTCCCTGCCTCTCGGATAGCGAAGTGGGCGGGTCTTTCTATTTTGCGGTGCTCGCTCTCCCGCCTCTGACGCGGCTGGCGGCTCTTTCTTCTTCCTCCTCAGGCTCCTCCGGCTCACGCCGCGAGGTGGCGGATTCGACGGGCGCTCGCACGCCCCGAGCTGCGGCGGCGCCCGCGCCTCGGCTCGCGCGCGAGGAGTGGTGGCGGATTCGGCGGCGCCTCGCGCCCCGGCCGCGGCAATAACGCGCGATCGCGCGGCGCAGCAGAATGCCCAAGCGACGGAGGTCCGCCTTGCCGCGGGCGATCGCGTGAAGGGAGGGGCGGCGGCGGATGAGGTACGTGAGGGCTAGGGTTAAGGCTCGGTGGTGGATGGGCACGGGCTAGGGTTAGGGCTATGATACCATGTGGAATTTCGGGGATTAATCGTTGTGTCTCCCGTAGGATCACACCCTCTATTTATAGTCTCAAAGTAGAGTCCAACTCTAATACAACTCATTATTTAGACCTAACACGAACTCTCCAACATATCCAATTAGACCATGGATAGTCCAATTCGATTCCCACCTCTAATTACCAAGCCTTCACTTCTAAAAAAAGCCTTCAAGGCATGGAGAATGCTCTGCTTCAGATTTGATGCCAGAAATGTTCAGTACTGCATCATGCCTAAACTTTTATCAAGGCTTCTTATTTGGGCTAATCTCTTCTCAAGACCTGAGCCTTGAGGTTATGAACTGCTTTACTGGTTCTGAACAATGACATAGGGGAAACAAACTACAGCTAAAGCCTAGTAGTGGAACTTGGAAGAAGTCATCTTTATTGGAAGACGCGAGACTAATTCACACGTCACACGTTGACAACTAACATCATCGTTCAAAGATCAAACAACAGAATGCATCATCTTGAATAGCTGACAAGAGTGTAACAAAAGTAACAATAGCAAACAACGGACAACATGATTCTCCCATCACATTGCAAACACACAATGTCACAATGACAATAGAGTCCTTAGTAACTGAAGAAGCTAAACAGCACAAGTTATAGAAGATGGAAGCTGCATGCAGAAGAAAGTACAAATTTCATTTCACCGATAGTCTCGATGATCTCTGGCATCCAAGGAGGATGCATCAGCTCGCTGGATGTCTTGATCATGTTGCCATCACCAAAGGCCTCTTGTGGCCCTGCAGCATCTGGCGCAGCTGCTGGTACCCACTGCGGTAGTGTTCAAGGGAGAAACACAGCTGTCTGATCGCCTCGCGCTTCCCCTCGGCGCTCTCAGAGATCACAAGCTTCTGCTTTTCCACCTCTTCCTCCAGCTCGTAAACCCGTGCACGCAGCTCTGACAAGGACTTGCGTGCAACATCGGTCTCTGCCATTATCTTGGCATGCTCAAGCTGAAGCTGACTCAGGTGGTCATCCATGTGTTTCATCTTTTCATCACGAGTTGTAATATCAGTTAGCAGAGTGGACAGCTTGTTATCAACTGTGGCTTTCTCGGATGATATCAGTTCAAGCTTGCTTTTAAGATTGCCAATATTTTGATTCAGCCCAGAAATTATCTTCTCACTGTTGAGGGATTCTTCTGCCTTGTCAGCACAAACTTGCTTAAGCTCTGTCTCCATGGATGCCAACTGGGCCTCACGAGAAGCATTAGCTTCAGACAATTTTGAAAGCTCAGCACTAAGATAGGACTTCTCCAGTGAATGTTTTTCCAAAGAATCACAGACAACCTGCTCCAGCTCCTTGATCCGGTCCTGGAGTATAGATTTCTCTTGTAAGGCTTTTTCTAGCTGGGCTTCCAGGTTCTTGATGGTTTCTTCTTTCTCCTGTGAAACCTTTTCTACTTCTGCTCGTGAATTCTTTATTACTTCTTGCAGCTTCACCATCTCGGAAGCTGAATAATCTAAGCTGTAAGCTGCCTGTTCAAGCTCCTCAATCCGAGACTCGAGCTGCAACTTCTCCTGTGACATTTTTGCTAGATCACCTTCAAAATTCGCGATGACGCCCTGGATCATTCCAATTTCAGCCTCAAGAGCAGATTTATCATGCAGATACTTCTCAGAAAGTACTCCAAGCTCCTGCTTGCACTTGTCAATTTCAAGATCACGATGCAGCAATTCAATTTCAAACTGCTTAGCTGTTGAGGCCATTGCTCCCTTCAGCCCATCAATCTCATTTTTGCTTGCCAACAGCACAGCTTCCAATGCTTCTTTCTCACTGTTGCCTTCTTCAAGATCCTTCTCAAGGCTGTTGGTTTCCACATCTGAAACCTGCAATTTTTCCTCATGTTCAGACATTTCTGAGTTGGCACCAAAATTACATTGGCAACGCATGTTCTTTTCCTTTAAAGCGTCAAGTTTTCCCCTTGCTTCATGAAGCTCATCCTCAAGCTCAATAATTCTTTGGCTCAGGGCATAAAGAATGCCGTTGCCATTTTCCTCTTTGGCTTCATCAAGCTCTGAATCAGATTCTGAAGATGATGAAGACCCACCACTCCCCTTCTTGGATACGTCAGAGCTCACGGCAGAGCCAGTGGAAACATCAAAGCAATCCGATTGGTTTTTTTGGTTTTGTTGTGCCATCTTATCTTGCATGTCAGGATCTGTAGATGGAGAAGGAGATTGTGTCTCAGAATCTGATTCAACGATACCAGAAGAGCCATGTGATTGCAGTGATGATGGGATATTTTTGCGCAGTTCTTCAGTTACATTGTCATACCGCTCAGCAAGAGCGCGGTACATGCGATAGAAGTTCTTGACATGGGTAGTAAGCTTAGGTCGTTCTTGGTAATACAACTCAGCCTTTTCTGCAGAGGATTCACTTTCCCCCTGAAAAAGCCCCAGCATCTCTTTTACTTGCTTCTCCATCTCTATTCATTCAGAAGAATAGTTATGTTCAGAAAACAACCTGACATGCCAAGTTAGACTGGAGACTAAAATTGAAATCATACATGACAGAGGTCCTACAAATCACCATGTCTAGCAAACAACAGTACTATCAAATTCCAGTTCGTAAGACAAGAACAGAATATCAGAGTAGCATAATCATTACCTTGTAAGTTCTCAGAGAGCCACTTAGAGTTTTCTGGACAAATGTGGCTATCCCACCACCATGAGCGGGGTTTCCTTAATTTTGTCCTTTGCGTTCGCTTCATCTTCACCAAAATATAGAAAAATCCTTTCTAGAATGCAGGCCTAATTGTGATTCAAAAAGAAAAAAAAGTGAGAAGGAGAACAAGATACATACAATACAACAAGAGTAGCCTTGTGAAGAAGATGGCAACTGCTGATCTAAAAAACCTCTAATATAAATCTATAACAGAGTTTAACTATAGAAAACCACAAATTAAACGTCTCAGAATTCATGGCAATGTAATCAAGGATTAAAAGGGGAAATAAAATGCCAAAAATGCAGGAATGTAAAATTGCTTATAAACAAGCTCTGAACTGAATCTCAACTCCAACTGAGTGACTTGCCTGGACGAAAAAAAAAGATAAAAATATGCAAATGATCTAGCCAACAGAGTTGGTCTTTCACGCTCTACATAAGACGACCATGGAAACAACTAAATTCATCTCAAAGAAGCCCAACTTCTATCCTGCTGATGAGTATGACAAGAAGAAAGACTAGACAAATCAGATGAGAAACCCCAGGGACCAGAACATTGCCAGCTACCGAGATGAGGCAAAGTATCATGTCATTGTCATTCATGATCTTATCAGCATCACTGTCGGAAGCCCGGGACTAACAATGATTAGCTATCCAAAGAATAGTAACATGGAGTGAAAGACAGTGACATTTTTCTGAAAAAGGAAAACATCCCTACTTCCGATTTGAAAATGAAAGAATATGTGTAGTTGTGTACGCTATCTGAAGGAAACATTAGCAACAGTATATTTAATAAATATTCAGTATACATGTACAAATATTTAGGCAAAAATATCATTTAAGATGAGGAATATTAACATAAGGTAGCACAGTGACAAATAAATAGTCTGCTTCCATAATCCCTGCTTTCAATATACAAAATGTATATTGGCAAATTTCAAAAACAGATGACAGTAAAGTTGATCAGATCTTGTATCTAGCAATTAGTTCAAAAACTTATTTACACAATAAATGGCTGGGACTTGGCTATCACATGTCCAACTGCAAAAGACACAGCAACTACAGCTCTGTGCCTGTTAGGTTGGCCAGGGAACTGGATTCAGTGAACTGGGAACAAACTAAAACATAGACAAGAAGAATGGACAACACAAATTCTACCCCACATCGATCAAAACTTCGGGATTCAGGCAAGAAGTTGTAAAGTTGCAACCAAAAATGTTCTTGTCGACATCTACTCACCTAATAAGCAATCACTAAGACTAGTCAATTCGATATTATTGGAGATTTGGGATCCACAAAAACATGGCAGGGTTCACACCTGGATAGACACATGAAGGCATGGTATCTAGAGCGGTATCACCATGTGATCAGTTTCATTCAGAAAACAATCGATGAAGTGATTATCCAACATAACTACATGTAATGCTAAACTGAACTAATGTCTTTTTTTCTCAACTCAAGCATAAATAAATTTCACTGCTCTAAAGAAGGTGAAGACAAACTTGTCCACATTGAATCTAAGGCAACTGAACTCACATTCATTTGTTGTGGTCATTTATGCCACCCACGGGAACAGGGGGACAATTGATGCCATCCCAATCCCATGTTTGAGAGAGAAAAATTAGATAAGCTTCACCCACAATCTCCGTTTCTGAATTATGCACAATATAAGCGCACACTCTATAAGACAGCACAAGATCAATTGCAGACAGTTTCCCCCCAACTAAAAGGTGGAAGCACACACAGATCAGAACCAGACACAACAAAACAAACAGTACCATCTCTCGCCAAGAACAGCGCAAGGAAACGAGCACAGGCACTGAACCAGAAAGGGAAACAAAAAAAGCAGAAGACCGTCCGCGAAAATTCCCGCGGGGGAGAGACCAAGACCACCCATCCCTCGTTGCCATTCCGCTCCAAAAAAACAAAGAGAAGATCAAGAACCAAGAAAAGAGCAAGACGGCATCACGAAAAGGAACGAAACGGTAATAGAAGAGATTGAGATGGGGGGAAGCCGCAGGGATTACCAAGGTTCGCCGGAGATCAGAACACCTCGGCTTGCCGGAGCCGCAGCGCAGAGCCCGCAACCGGGAGGGGAAGGGGGAGCCAATCGGAGAAGAGGGCAGAGCAGAGCACGCAGGAATGGAGGAGGCTGGGGACACCGCGGGACAGCAGTCGCGCAGAAGGGGGGAGCGCTGGAGCCCAAAACCCCATCAAAGTGTGCGTTTCAAGGGCAGTTTCGAGTTTCGAACCCTTGAATCTTTTGATGAGCTGGAGCCGTTTAAGCCGCGGGAGAAGGATCCGGATCCTCTACATTCTAAGAGGCACGGTAGTAAACAGTGCTACATGAGGATATAACTCTATAGGTACTGTAGCACCGAGCAATCCGTGTCGTTGTGATTTCACTGCAGCGAACAGCACGATGGCAAAAATAATGTAATGATTAATCTTAACTTTTGATTTTCGATCGATCGGACGGTGCAGATCGCTCTTAATGCTAATGCACTGTAGATCATCTATATTTACTACTTCAATACAGAGGATCTCTTTCTGATGAGGACATCCCTAGCACAAGTACATCTTCTCCATCTCAAATTGCTACATTAAAATTGTGTGCACTCTCTGTGCATGTAGCCTCAATCCGACGTATGAAGATAAGATAAATAACTCCACATCAACATGACATCAACACATGTCATCGCTTATGTTAACAAATATACATGTCGATATCATGATAAGGTCATCGCACGTGTCAGCATACTTAGCCAATAAGTATCTGATGTCATCGCACGTGTTAACAAACCAGATGATGTCATCTCATGTATCAGCATATTTAGTCAAGAAGTATATGATGTCATCGCTAATATCAAGAAAATATGATGTCATCGCTTATATCATTATCTTTCTTGGACATCAAATAATGAGTTATAAAATTGAACTTTATAACTTGAATTGAGTTATAACTCTAGTTGCAAACAATCTACTATGTGGACATCCTTAGAATACACACATTGTTTCCTTCCTTAAATACTACTTCAACACCAACTAGGCCAATCACAAGAGCTAGAGTCAAACCAATTTAGCTATGCATTGAGGTGAATCCTTTCCTCAATTAGCTATGCATTTATTTTCATAAGAATAGATTGCTACATAATGTCTTTACTTTACTTGTTATAAGATTTCACGAAGAAGAAGTTTTGGAGGCAAAGGAAAATATGTTACTATATAACTTCAAGAACAAAGAAACCAAGCCAAGAAGATAGTCAAAAACCAGCACAAAAGAAGCAAACAAAAGTTAGTATGATCGGTTTACAAAACACCGGTTTGACCGAGAGGAAATCAACTCCAATTTGATTGTTGTCAAAAGGCGTGCTACCAACTAGCTTGCTTGCTACACAAAGAATACATTGTATTTAAGATGGATATTGTAGTAACCGCCGCAAAATAGCAAATGATGTACTGTAGCAACCGACGCATTGTAGCATTGGTACTGTAGCACCAAAAGAGCTACGTAAGGAGGGGTGCACCCTCCCATGTAAATTAGAGTAGAAATTTTTAGAAATAAAATTATTGTTTTAGGGTTTATGTGAGATAAAATTCAGCTCCCTTAAAATTGAGAATTATCTAAAAGTTATTGTCTCTGTTATTCTTGTAGTTGCCTCGGTGATGGGGTGGAAAAAAAGCTCGAGACTTGCGAGCTAGCTCGGCTCGTTAAGGACTCAGCTCGACTCGGCTCGAACTCGGTCCATAAACGAGCCTAGTCGAGCTCCATTTCTGTTCGTTATCTTAGCAAGCCGAGTTCGAGCTAGCTCGTGAGTAGCTTGTTTACCTAACAAGCCCAGAAGAGAACTAGAGAAGCCCACTGTCCAAAGTCCAATCCACATAAGGTCCAACACTCCAGCCTACGCTCATTGGTGGCCAAGTTCATTGAAGAATACTCAAAACCTTATGTTTCATGTTTTTACTAGCTCTTCATGAACTATCATTATAATTGGTGGATTAGATGTTAGCAGCTTTTAATTGGTTGCATGTTTTGTACACAAAAAGGACTGTCCAGTGATGTATGCACCATGATCCATGAACCATTTTAAGTGATATTATGAACTTTTGGTTGTGAACTTATGAATTGTGATCTTTGGTTGTAGTCTTGTACTCTTGTAGACTATTGTGTTTGTGGTGAAATAGAGAAGCATGTTGGCATGTTGCTACCAAAATTCTAGCATAATTTACTAGTTATTGTTATTGTTTTGATGCAATTGAGTTTGAATACAAATTATTAGTTCCTATTCATGTTCTACACTATACATATTAACAACACTAGTTGGATTATTCATAACGAGCCGAGTTGAGATGTTTGAATGAGCCGAGTCGGGCCTGATATTCTGCTCGTTAGCTTAACAAGCCGAGCCGAGCTCGTTTCCTTAACGAGCTTGACCGAGTCGAGGCGAGTTGAGCCAGCTCATTATCCACCCATGTTACTCGGTAATTGCTATAACCCGTTTACTTCATGTGAATGAGTAGGTAAAGGATCGAAGGGTGTGGTTGAGTGAATCGAGTGTCACATGTTACTGTAATAGAGACGGTGGTTGGTGGTGTTATTCATTAGGTTGCACGAGTCCGGTTATCTCGAATCCTACGCCGTAAAGATCGGGCAAGCCCCCCCCCCAATCAGTTGGTATCATAGCTCATGGTAGATATGGTAGGATTTTACCTATAGCTACTATATTTGTTGTTTTTATTCCTATCCAAAAAAGGCATAAAAATATATTGTTTTTTTGTGGTAGTTTCAATTGAAAATTTTGATAAGTTTTATTTGGTTTTGATCTATTAGCTTTGCTTATTTGCTGATCCAAAATCTTTATTTGTGTTGCTTTTGTTTGAGTCAATTCGTCACGATTTCCAATGTATTCTACCTGGTTTAATTGCAAAACCTTTGTCGGTCCTACCGTTGGTAATTTTCCAGAATTGTGTTACTTGAACTTCACTTATATCTTTTGTGAGCCACATCTATCCTTTTGTGTACATCTTGAACCTAATTAAAGACCAGCTTTTGAGTATTGCTAGGGGCCTATACATTGTGCCAAGTGAGGCAGGGAAAGTGGGAAACCCCATTGATGGGGGGCATTTTAGACCGGTGAGGTCTTTAGGCTTCTCAACACAAAACCCGCTCGTTTATTTGCACTCAAAGTACTCCAGCACATGACCATCTTTCCAAAACTATGTTACAACTCTGAATCCAGCACAGGTTCATATTATAGTTCACAACAAGATGCATATGTGTGAGGCCAGACATGCGGGCAAAACTGTAAAACATTTGTCGACGAAAAACACGGAGACTATACATCGGAAAACTGTCATGCAGCACACAGACACACAAGCATGACGGTACAGACAGATAAGCCATGTCAAGCTCGTTCAGTTCTAGTTCTGCCGCTTCATTCAACTGCCATCAGCAAGTGCTTGCACTTTCTTCTCAAGTTCAGGTTTGTTAGCGCCGACAAGCTTGTCAACTTGCTGCCCATTTTTGAGGAAGAAGAATGCCGGGGTTGCACGGATATCCCATGATGAGCTGAAATCCTGCAGAGCATCAGAAAGAGAATCATTAAGGTAGGTCAACAATATTTGAAGCATCAGCGCAACATGCAGCCCCTCACAGGGTTTATCAGCAAAACATAAGTGCGGAGCTATCAGGATGACTATTAGTTTAGCTAACTCGAGCACAATTGGCATGTAACACATTTGTATATCTGTTTACTTATTTCTTCAAAACAAGAAATGGTAACACGCTAAGATTACCATGTTGCATAGGTTAGAAGTTTGGCCCAAAAAATTGTGACTTCAATAGACTTCTTGGTCAGCATTCAGGCCTTCGTGGTAATGCCAATGGCAATTGAGTAAGATGTCAACGGTAATATAAAGGGTATGCAATCCTCCAGTGAATAATTCAATACAGTTGAAACCATAACAATTTGCCTACACTGCCTTTAGGTATACGATCTTGTCTTGTTTATTAACCCTTAACCAATGAAATTTAAAATAACATTTTTGATAAAATTACCAGCATCATAGACATAGTGGTGTTCTTGGTTCAGAAAAAAAAAAGTTGAAACGACCTGGCTTGGAAAAAAAATACTAAGATAGAATTACCATTAGGTCATCAACATCTATTGTCAAGAACATTAGTTGAGGATAAGTCTTTGACATCTCAGCATAAACAGGTGCAATGACACGACATGGCCCACACCAGGAAGCGCTGAAATTTGCCACAACCTACAAAGAAATCAATGAGTACGGCAGATGTGATACTAGGAATTTCACTGAGAATCATTAGTTGCTGGTTCACATATCTTGCCCGAAAAAAGAATATTAAGTATAGAGATTGGGCTTAAAGCGTATGCATGCCAAATCCTATCATGAAAAAATGCAAATAGTCCAGTATATCTTGTCTTTCAGCCTGAGTTGGGGACAGAACCAGGAAAATTCCCATGAGGGGGGAGCGCCCCCCTCCTTCCGCCGCTGATTCCAACTACAGATTCCCTAAATAAAGTTGCTTTGGTGGGAAAAAATACTTTACTAGTAAACATATCCATGATTTGAAGTGCACATATAAGAACAAACAAGCTATAGAAAGCTACATCCCGTCATCTACTTTAAATCATGGAGCCACTGAGTATTCATGTAAAATTGACTCACTATGTTATGTGCTTCTAACAGTTAATGACTTCTGATGCACATTTTCTGTTTCTCAAGTGTCTCATTAAGATTTCAGTCTGATTTTCACAGTCTCATCAAATAAGTGTTTCTTTTTAAAGGGGCATTTTTTAGGGACTAGAAAGGGGTATGGTGGTAAGCAGGGTATGGATATAGCCTTCTTAAACCTGTTAGCTACTTAGCATTGCATGTACAGTGTAAACGGATAGACCTAAACACCAAGTACTGCATAATAAACATCATAACAAGCAAAGGATATCTGTAATCCCTTGAGCAAATTGCCAGTTTGCTTACCATTTTCCCATCCTTGTTTGCTTCTGCAATCTTCTGGTCCCAGTTCTCTTTGCTTGTTATGATATGCACATTTCCACCTTTGAAATCAAGCTTCTCGTCCTCATCGGTACGTTCCTGACCAAAAAGAGAACGATAAAACAAACATCACAAATTACTTGCACGTTAACGAAGATAACATATATTTAGTAACAGAAATGAACTACTAAGGATTGAATATGCTTTCAGAAGGCTCACCCTGCTCACACAGCCTCCCATTGTGAACTTCAATCAACAGAGCTAGCACACACCGCTGAACAAAAGGTCCTCCTGCAAAATGGCAAACCTGTCATGGTCCAATCCAAAAAAAGTTGTGTTGCTAAAACTAGAAAAAAAATGTGGAGACATTGCAAGAACAATAAATTTCAGTAAGGTATGACTGTATGTTTGAAATAACAATAGATCATAATTCGGGCAAGAGAGCGTAGTGCAAAACTCCTAGCATAGCATGGTTCCAATCAACAGGAACACTAGAAGGCATCAAGGCATATTTTGCCTGTGATCATTTACAAACAGACAGAGGAGGACCTAACGAGGGGCATGGGGTTCAGAAAATAAACTGCTGTTAGAACTCCACCACGCAACAAACTGAATACAAACTGCATGGATTGGAGTATCCATCCCAGAAGAAAGATTTAGACGAGATAGCTGACAGCCAAGAAAAGATCCCCACGAGGATCTTGACGGGGGATCTCCGGCTGGAGAAGGGGGAAGGAGGCAGATCTGGCGAACGATGGAAACGAATGAAGGGGAGGAGAAGAGCTCACCGCGCCGGCCGCCGGAGAAGGGGGGCGCGAACGGTGGAAACGAAGGAAGGGGAGGGGAAGAGCTCACCGCGCCGGCCGCCGGAGAAGGGGGGACGCGAACGATAGAAACGAAGGAAGGGGAGGAGAAGAGCTCACCGCGCCTGCCGCCGGAGAAGGGGAACGCGAACGGTGGAAACGAAGGAGAGGAGAGGCGGAGGACGTCTCGGTCGCTCCTTGTGGTCGTGCCGTGTCTTTTGGGAGGGTCGCCGCCCGCCAAGCGATGTAACTCCAGACTCGGGCATCAACCATGACCATGATGTGAAGTGAACCTGGGACAAGAAAGCACGACAAAGACGGAATATTTCTCGGCACAAAAATACTCTGGACGCCGGTCAGATGCTCCTACTGTCTTTGCCTTCAGTTGATCTTCGAGATTAGTGCAGGGATAAATCACTTGGTTTTCCATTTCCATTTCTAAAATTCCACTGAATAGGGAAAAAAAAATGCATAGGCATCGCAGGCTTGCAGAGAGGGTGGCGTGTGATGGGAGAGGCAATGGAGACCATAGTCCATAGGTGTGTCGTGCCTTCCAGACAGGCCCGAGCACGAGACTGTTGGTTCGATCCGGACAGTGCACGGTTCACACTGTAGTTAGGTCAGGCCAAACCGGCACGACACGACTATGTTTGGGTTGGCACCCTGGCCCAGCGGCTCAGCCCGACGTGTTGTGCCTAACGTGGCTCGACCGGTTCACACTGTAGTTGGGTCGGGCCGAACCGGCACGGCACGACTAGGCATGCCGTGCTTGGGTTGGCACCTCTGCCCAGCGGCTTTGCCCAACGTGTTGTGCCTAACGTGACCGTCGATGCGACGACGGCCGGCCAAGAATCGCGCGGAGGAGGCCGGCGCGGTGTGGCTAGCGCGCGAGGCGGCGGGGCACGGCCGGTGCAGAGGCAACGGGGCATGACCTACGTGGAGAAGGAGGTAGCGACGGCCGAGCGCAAAAGCGAAGGAGGAGGCAACGGTGACAACACGGGTCAAACATGGCGGAGGCAGCGACCGGGACGGGGAGTCCTCCAAGAGAGGAAGAAATGGTTGGTTTGGGCGCTCAACGCTGCACGCATGCTTATCTTGATCCGACCGGGCTAAACAGTGGCGGGCGGGCAGCCCTAGCTAAAATAGTTAAACAAACCCGCCCAAATAGTTAAACAAACCTGCCGTGTATGGCTTAATCGTGCCCGGGCTTGGGCCGTACCGGCCCATTTGGCCACCACGGGTGGAGACCAGACGCTGCATACTGAGTTACCGACCAGGTCTCTTCGCCCGCGTCCTGCTCGTCTTCCCGAACGCGTTTTCTTCTTGTTGTCTCCTGCTCCTCAGTCCGTTTCGCTCTTCTCGTTTGTATCGCCCTTTGATTATGCCGGAGGCTTCATCCGCGTCACGAAGGATCATGTGGCGTTACGGATCGCCGGCGCCGCTCAGATCCGACAGATCAGTAATACTACATTACACGGCAGAAGAAGGGGAGAGATTAAACACTGTACCAGCGCCTGGCCAAAGCCTCTCCACCTTCTCTGAATTGGGGGACGAATGGTCACTGTACCGCCTCACCCTGGTCCCACCAGACCTTCCAATAGAAAATCCTTTCTTCCCAAAAAAAAATCTCACCGCACTACACACTGTAACAGGGTAAAACGGAGAAAAGACACAATTGGACTCCAACGTAAGGGCATGTAGAGTTTTTTTTCCGTAAGTGACATGATCGGCACACAAAATAACAAATCTAGTCTCATTTAGATACCAAAGTTAAAAATGGTAACGTGGACTACCGGCGACATGTCTTAAGTGCGTGCGCTAGACGGCCAAACAAGCCAAGGTCGTGCCTTAGGGGAGGGTGTAGGATCAAGGATAACCGACTAGAGGGGGTGAATAGGAGGTTTCTAAATTTAATCGATCAAATTAAACTTAGAGCACAAAAATTCTAGCAATTATTTCTTAACACAATATAATAAAGGAACTATCAAGCAACTTACTACAAAACGAACTAATTGTCAATACTATATATAATTATAGCTAAGCAATTTAACACAAGATATACGCTAGAATTGTAAATGCGGAATAAGTAAAGACAAGAAGTAACCACGAATGAGACAATGAAGGTTTTTCCCGTGGTATCGAAGACTTGTCGGTCTTCACTAGTCCACGTTGAGGAAACTTGACCAAATCAAGCCGGCTCTACGAATTAAGTCTTTCCTCGATCACTATTGGTTGTTCTTCCTCCGCTCCGGAGATGGTGAACACCGAACCACTCACAATCTAGGCACCGGGCCTTTTCACAATCTTCTTGAAGAGATCACCGTGCAATCACCGTTAAGCCGTCTAGAAGTTCGGCAAAACTCCAAGAGTAACAAATCAATGACCTTCGCTTGACGACACTCTAGTGCAAAAGGATCAACTAGAATGAGTGAATGCACTTGAATGAGCTCAACAACCTCTCAAAGAGTGCACAAGTGAATTTGAGGAGTTAAATGAATGCTCAAGGCTCTAAGGATGTTAAATATGGTCTAGCAGCAAGTCCTTGAGCAGTTGGGGGGTATTTATACCACCCACCAACAAAAACGACAGTTGGAGAGGCATTCCCAAAAAAACAGCGAAATGCGGTATGACCGCCAACTAAGATGTGGTACGACCGCACCCAAGTCTCAACACTGTAACGGTTAGAACAGTGGCAATAAATGACTCTGACATAGCCGTTGAACAACCCGTGCGGTACGGCCGCCAACCAACATGCGGTACGACCGCAACTTCCGGTCATACCGCACGGATGAGCGGTACGACCGATTGAAGGGTTTCCAGAAACGTCGAGATGACATGCTCTCTGTAAAATATGCACCGCCATATGAAAATCGGTACAACCGCAGATCGCTACGATCGTTTCTCAAATGCGGTACGACCGATTATTTCGGAGAGGTCTGAGCCAAAAATGCATCGGTTCTGGTTTTACTCAAACGCCAACTAAAGATCGAAGTACCGCTCAAAAAGCTGGTCGTACCGCATTAGCGTTCGGTTGGCTGAAGTGTTCAAAAATCGGTAGTACCGCCAAGTAAAATGCGGTCATACCGCACCAAGCGGTACAACCGCCGGTGAAACATCGGTTCAACCGATTTTTGACAAACACACTAAGAGCTTTTGAAAGAAGAAATTCAAATGCATGTATGATCCTAAATTGATCCATATTGCACAAAACCATGTTATCAAGCTATTAGTCACGATCCCTCTTAATAGTACAACATTTATTCTATAATCCGGTCTTCCAAACATTTCTCCTAAGACCGGTAAAATATAAAAAGATCCTAGTCTACTTATACCTGTCTTGAGCCAAGTAGATCTTCATTGAACCATTTAGCGTGTATCTTTGCGTCATCAAAAACTACCAATGAATCTTAACCTTGTAGATACTCAATAACTACGTTAATCCAACATTCACATGTGGTCATTAATTACCAAAATAATTTTTAGAGGCCTAGATGCTTTCAGAGAGGACTTCCCTCGTCCGTACGCTCTTGGCCCAGACACCCCTGTGGTAATTAAGTAGTTGTAATTAATTTATTCGTACTTACAAAAAAATAATTATGATTGTATAATTATAATAGGAGACGTCCGGGCCAGGGGTATGCAGACAAGGGAAGTCCCCTCCCTTGGGGTACGGACTTGATGTGTTCGGCCGCCTAGCGTACGGACTTAACACATGTCGCCTGCCGACGAGTCCGTGGTGTCATTTTTAGTATTGATCTTCGGAAGGGGCTAGATTTGCTACCGTGTGTCGATGATCGGAACACAGAGTTCCGTATCGAACTTACTACGGGAAATAATATAAGAACGCTATCAAGAACGAAGATCCTCTATTATTGTGGATACACTGAGTGTTTATATAAGAATACAAGTGGTGTTACCAAATAATCGTAATGATTGTGATCAAGAAAGTTAGAAATTGAATATATTGAATTATGTTTTAAAGTACAAAGGATACATCTTTTATAATTATTGAAGGGGGTGACAATTAATGCCATTAAAGACGTCTATAATCTTCACGCACGTTCTTCAGTCGAGTCTTGCCAGATACGCCAACACCTAGACCCACAAAACCGCATGAGGACTAGACGATCTCCGTACAATGGGGTGTCGAAGTCACCTATTCATGCCTTAGTTCATGCGCCAAAGCTGTCTACGTATTTGTCGATGACCTCCTCTCTCTCCCCCTCTCCTCCAGGTAAGCAAAAATCTGAGGTGACATAGGTTATAGATGACTTAGGTGAAACCATTATACATGGCCTAATTTCAGTACTCTCATTTTTCCACTGATGGGGCTGCATTACACAGTAGTACAAGAATAATACATCTTAAGTATCAGAACCAGCCAAAAGCTGCATAGAAATCCTGCTCCAGTGCTAGTACTTAGCTTTCCCCCTTACTTACATCCAGAAAGCTACACAAGCATCCATCCGTTCATTAACGCAAAAGAAGACTACCCAACATATCAACAAGGAGAAATACTACGCAATTCTTGGTTGCTGAAATTGTCTCCCGTTATACTCTGATACTCCTTATGCGCATCAGCCTCCATATCGGATCAGAGTTACGAGATACAATTTGACCGTGCACGATATCAAGAACGAAGTAGATGAATCCCATAGAAAATAAAAAAAACAACGACGAAATAACCACAACAATAGAGAAAGATTTGACGAAGCCAACAGTAAATTCCTGGAGTATAACCTCAAAAGAGTATAAGGTATTGTCACTCTCTCACAACCCTCACGAACCTTTTAGGACTATTGGATCCTTATCCTATACAAGAATCTAGTGCTAAAGAATAATCTAGCATCTAATCCTTTCGTGCACCTCTTGCTTTGAATGAGTCAGTTTATAGCTTGTGTTTTTGTGACCATCACTCATGGCTTTATATAGTGCCCACTAGTTCTCTTCCAAAAGGAAGTAGAAATCCTAGGAATCCTTATATAACAAATCTATAAGTCTTAGTAGGTTAGAATATGAGTCACTTATATTCAACAATCTTCACCTTGACTCTTATCCGTTAAAGTCATCGTGTTTCTCCAAGAACTCTCTCCTAGCTGACTTCATTTTTTCCCTCCCGCCTTTGAGAGTGCCCCTACCACAGGGACTCATACACATCACCGCAATATGCGTGTCGGTGTCTCCACCTAAGAACTCCTTTGTTGTGTAGTTTGATTAACCACATCTCCTGTTCCTATAGCCGTCTATGCCGTAGGTTTGTACCATCTCCGAACTTCACCTGTTTGTCGGTACCGTATGGTTAGTTCCACCATGTATTCCTTCTTCCAACAACTCGCACTTTCTCTTTTGCGCCATCTAGATTTTGCAACCGTCTTTGTAGTCCCAAACATACTGCAGATGAGATCTAAGTATCTATCGCTAATGACATGATTTCCTTCTCTTGATCAGGATTTTTACCAGACCTCCCACTCCTCTTCCCTTACTATTACCCATTAATAAGTATCTTCCATTGTTTTAGATACTTTTCTTGATTACCGGTCCTTTGCAAGTAACTCGCATGACTACACCTCGAAGTGATACCTTACAACCTTCGATTTCAAGCTACTCTAAGCCAAGATTGCCAAACCCCTATTTTATTATTATTTTTAATCCTTAATCTAATAAAAGAATGAAGAGAAAAACAATATCCTGAACACAGAAGTATGAATCCGGCCCAGATGCCAAATGTCCTCCTCTCTATATCAAACACAAGGTGGGCCAGACCTCCTGGGCTACATAGTAGTGGACCTGGCCCAATTGCTCCCTAGGCCTAACACCCCATCTGTCACGCGTGACGCAAACCCCCACTACCCTCATTCGCAACGCAACCGCCTCGCCTCCCTCTATATAAGCCGCCTCGTCGCGCTCCTCCAAACCCTAGTCGCAGTTCCTTCGTCTCCTGCCGCCGCCGCCGCCGCCGCCCACTTCTCGCCGCCGCCTTCGCCATGGGGAGAAGTAAGCTCACGATTTCCCTGTACATCACCCGTACATGCTATTCTAGATTTATAGCGTTGGTTTGGTCGCTGCGATGTCCGATGTAAGCGTTTGAACGGGGGTGTCTGCGTGCGAATCTGGCTTAGATCCATCGTAGCCGCGCGAAATCTGATAAATCCTGATGCCGATATTGCCCTGTTTTTTCTAATTATTTGCGGAGCTGATTTCATGTGCGTAGTTGTTTTTCTAGCGGTGATTGATAAGAATCTTGGGTGATATTCATTCTTTGATTAGTAAAGTTGCGCATGCCTCCTGTATTCTCTGCATTTAGTTAGCTGCTTACGTCTTAGAGCTAGCAAAAATGCTGTCTTTGGTTTCTAGGGTGAGAGGATTTGATGTGTTCTTTCATGTATATTAGTAATCGTTAGGAAATAAAGATCCGTATTGTATTGCTTGTAAGTTATACCAATCTCTCATGGTTGCGGCTAATGGTATGATAGGACGATAAGTGGTTCGTTGTGAATCTTGTTGAACTGTCTTGTGATGCTTGAGGCTAGTGCTTTTTGGCCTTACAGAGTGCTATGTATTCCCTGGTAAAAATGGGCTTGCTCGTGAGTTGGCTTTGTGAATCATGGTAGTGGATCTCATTTCCTTTCATGAGCATGTTTTGTAGTGATCTCTTCTTTGCTGTTTGTCATCATTCATCAATAACATAGCATAATCTGCCCAAAGGCAGGCTGATTCTACATGTTTCTCTCTAACAAGTATTGTATGCGCTGCGTAAGTTAATTAACATGGTGGATTTTTCAGTGCTCTATATCAGTATGATGTGTGTCAACGTTTGAACTGAGTTTTACACTAAGGGGATGGTGGAATTTTCAGTACACTATGACGTGTATCAATGTTTGAACTGAGTTCCATACTAAGGGGCATGTTTCAATGCTGTTTTTTCTTGTTCTTAGTTGTAACAATCTTTTGTGTCCTTTACTTTGGTCAGGACCTGCAAGGTGCTATCGCCAAATCAAGAACAAGCCGTACCCCAAATCAAGGTACTGCCGTGGTGTTCCTGATCCCAAGATCAGGATCTACGATGTTGGAATGAAGAGGAAGGGCGTGGATGAGTTCTCCCACTGTGTGCACCTTGTCTCTTGGGAGAAGGAGAATGTCTCCAGCGAGGCTCTTGAGGCTGCCCGTATTGCGTGCAACAAGTACATGACCAAGTCAGCAGGGAAGGACGCCTTCCACCTCAGGGTCCGGGTTCACCCATTCCATGTGCTCCGTATCAACAAGATGCTTTCGTGTGCTGGGGCTGATAGGCTCCAGACTGGAATGAGGGGTGCTTTTGGGAAGCCACAAGGAACCTGTGCCAGGGTTGATATTGGCCAGGTCCTACTTTCTGTGCGGTGCAAGCCCAACAACGCTGTCCATGCCAGCGAAGCCCTTCGCCGTGCTAAGTTCAAGTTCCCTGGTCGCCAAAAGATTATTGAAAGCAGAAAGTGGTAAGTACTAAAGAGGGGCCATTCATGCAATTGAACCAGACAGTCTGTCCTGCTTATGATAAATTCTATGTGTTGATTTTATATTTACTTTCTTTTTCAGGGGCTTCACCAAGTTCAACCGTGATGATTACCTCAAGTACAAGAGTGAGGGTAGAATTGTGCCTGATGGTGTCAATGCTAAGGTAAATATACATTTTTCTTAGCCAATTATTATCTCTCATATATGTCATGATGCCAGCATCTTTTTGTCCTTAATTTTAACCTTATAGTATGCATAATCTAACTTCCATTTTTCTTCCGCTGTGCAGCTGCTTGGTTGCCATGGCCGACTTTCTGCCCGTGCCCCTGGGCAAGCTTTCCTGGCAGCTGTTTAGACTTTTATCCGTGGGAACTCTTTCCTGGCAGAGGACATTGCTGCTTAGACTTTATCAGTGGGAACGGCACTTCGTTTTATCCAACAATATTTTGTTTTGTCGAACTTAAATTTCAAGTGTCTGTGGTGCTATATTGCCTTGTCTGAACCTGTCTTGTGTTGAACATCGTTATCCAAGAAATTAGATTTGCTTTGTGTCGATACTACATGGAATGAGTTGTTGGATCATTGTTGTCGAATTCATTACCTTAATCATGGTTCTTTTACCGCAATATGATCTGCGACTGTTATGAATTTTGTCGATTGCGTAAGATAAATCTTCTCTGTTTTGCTGTGGTTAAAATGTATGATTATGAAAGCTCTATGTACTGGCTTGTTCAGCATTATCTTAACCTTATTCTAGCCTGTTTGATATCTATGGGGAAATGTCTTTACGTTTCTGTTGTGAACATATTATTTGTGTAATAAGTTCGGCCGTCTGGAACGCGTCAAATGCAAATTTCACATGAAACTGTTTGATTTGGGGAAAATTCTGGCGTTCCAAACAGGCTTCGATTGGACATCCATATGGGATAGAGTTCGGAATAGTCTTGGATATTATATCTTTTAAGGGTGTGTTTGGTTCGTTGAATCTATACATATATATATGGGATGGTTGTGAATATGTTTTCGAACCAACTCGTTCTAGGTGGGGTTATACATATTCTAAGAATAATCCTCAAATATATTGTATCGAACGGTAAAAAAACAACAGGTGAATCACGTGGTACAGGAACGAGCGTGTCTCCTCGCACGACACCGTTCGCTTGCTGTGTGCTCGGCACCGCCTTCGGGCCCTCCAGCACTGCTTTGACTTCGTCCTCCCTGTGCGCACCTCCACTACCCCTCTCCGTCCGGCTTTGTCCTCCCCGCGGCTCAGGTGTCCACATCGCGCAACACCGTCGCCTCCTCGCCGTTCCGGCTACTCCGATGAGCTCCTATCCTCTTGACCCGTGTCATGACGTGTTCCAGACCTCCCTCCATTTTTTCCTCAATTAATTTCGATGTTATCCCACCGGAGTATTGACTCCATACCTTCCCGTGTCCGGCCAAAACCGTCGCCTCGGCTGCCCCTCTTGACACAGTGCGTATCCGATCAATTCCTTCACACCGGAGCATCTCTACACGTCTTGCTTCCTTCTCCCACCAACCGCTCCGGCTCCCCTCTCCACGACACCACCCCGGCGAGCCGCTTGCTCTGTCGCCTCGGCCCCTCCTCGCCGCCATGAATAGCTCCGGTGGGTTTCCCGTGCCCCACCGGTGCTCATGCGCTCGTCATCTTCCCAGTTGAGCTACCGGTTCACCGTCGTTGCTGTCGGCCTACATGCTCCTACAGCCGTGCGCCGCACCCCGGCCGCCTCAGTTCCACCCATGCCGTGACGCCGCCTCCCCTACCCCCACGTTCTCTCGGGAACCCATTTTGCTGCCACCACCACCTTCCTATGCCATCGTTTTTCTTCTCTATGTGCATACTCATCCAACTTCATCATTTGAACCAAACACGATATCGAACCATCAGGTACAATCCTATCCATACAATCGAACAAAATTTTGAATTATTTTATTCCATTAACCAAACACACTAGTTCACCAACCCAAACACACCCTAAGTGAACTGAAATGTACATATTCATTTCCATTCTATTTTCCAACCCAAACGCCTCGTCGACGGACAGAAGATTTGAGTCCAAAAATCGTTGACCTCATTGATGGGTGATTTGAATGGCGTAACCAGAGCACGCCATCGACGGACCGTTTGAATACAAAATTCATAAATGGACGAACGCCTCGTCTCGGTGGATGAATCGAAACCATCTGAATGCAAAATGGCGAACGAATTCCTTCCACACCAAGCAATTAAGGAGACGAACAACGGAACAAACTTCCAAACACAGCAAGGAGATCAGCATCCAATACGATCGAATTACCCCCAGAAAATAAAAACAAACAAGAAAGCAAAGTAGCGAAACAAAAACATTCTCCAAGTCCAAGCACATAAACCCTCTCTCTCTCTCTCTCTCTCCTCCGACTGCAAGCACGGCTCCCCTCCACCGCCTCGCCTCCTTCCTCCGCATTAGGCTCCCCCGCGCGCCGTCGCCGTCGCCCCGCCCAGCAGCGGCGCCTCGCTTCCGCCTCCGGTTCTGGAAGCACCGATCCCCCTCCCACCACCCGCCTGCCCCGATGGACCCTCCCCGCCTCCGCAGCCGGCCGCCCCGGCGCCCCGGCGCTACGCTGCCCGCTTCTCCGCCTCCAGCTTCCTCCACGCGCCGCTCTCCGCGCTGCTCGACTACTCGTCCGGCATCCTCCGCGCCCACCCCGGCGGGCCCCACCACGGGGCTACGGGTGGAGGTGGGGGCGAAGGAGAGGTGTCGATTCGGATCGTCGGGCCCGGCGAGGCGGGGCCGCTCGCGCCTGGCGCGGGGGAGGCGGTGGCCGTGGACGAGGAGACGCCGGCGGCTTCCGCGGCCGAGGCCCCCGCGGCGGGCGGCGGGGAGGCCGGGGGCGGCGTGAGTGGGGAGTCGCCGTACCACAGGTACGACGTGCAGCGGGTGGCGAGGTGGGTGGAGCACGCGCTGCCTTTCTCCCTGCTGCTGCTCGGCGTGTTCATCCGGCAGCACTTGCAAGGTAGTGCAAATCGGCGTGCAGTACCTACTTGTTGATGTAGTTTGTTGACGAGGCGTTATACCTTGTATGTATGAATTATGATGCGTTTGGTTTGGTTTGGTTTGGTTCGTTTAGTCGTGCGCGTGCACATATCTCCAGTTAGTGTGGAGAGCTGCTGGGCAGACCATGGCGAGTTGTTCATTGCAAGTGGGTTTGTGTTGTGTAGGTTTCTTCGTGATGGTTTGGATTGCCGTGGTGATGCTCAAGTCCAATGATATCTTGCGCAAGCAGACCGCTCTGAAGGTTTGCGCTTCTTATCTTTTGTATATGTGTGGTTGTTCTGCTTCTAGAGGTTAGTTCGGGATTTGGACACCATCTTACTCATCATGTTAGTTTTGGTCAGTGACTGACAGTAGTAAAGTGACAAGATCATTTTAGCATATGTAAGAGCATAATGCACAGCTGCTGTGTATTGCATAGTCCAGCAACAATCTCAGTAAAAAATAATGTGGTTTTGTTCGTTGGGGGTCCTTTGCCAAAAGTTGCAATGAGGATAATTTGAACCCAGTGAACAATGCATCGGCAGATTATAGTTATCTTAGGAAGTTCTTCACAAAATCATTATTTTGATGATGTTTATCTTTGAACTTGTTTTCATGATCTGGAACTTTATTACAAACCTCCGATGATTACTTTTTTTGGCTTTGCTGTTGTCTTGTTCATAGACCATAGTTCATTCAAGGGAAAAAAGGACTTATGTTCTGTTTGGTTTCTTTCAGTGCTTTGTGACGTCTATGATTATGCACTACAGCCAGCTAACTTTGATGATTATATTGTTTCTAAATTACATTGTCATACTTCTTGGAAAATGATTAGGTATTTTTGTTGTAATTAAACAGGCCATCAAAGCACTTAATAATTATAACCATTCAGGAAATTGCAGATATATTCATTTCCTTGCCCTCATAGTGTATTCGTTAGCTAGAAGGACTGACAGACATAACAGTTTACAATATTGCTATGGACATTTGTTCTAGAATATCATGGATTAATGATTACGTATGCTTCCTCCTTGATTTAAGTTAATGGTGTGAATTGCCATCTAAAGAAGGATCTTCAACTGTTGTTTCACTTGTATTTTTTTTTCTTGTTTCAGGGGGAGAGGAAAATATTAATGCTTCTTGGGATTACAGTAGTATTCATTATTCATGTGTTTGGAGTCTATTGGTGGTACAGGAATAATGACCTCGTTAGACCTCTAGTGATGCTTCCTCCAAAAGAAATACCACCATTTTGGCATGCTATATTTTTCATCATGGTGAATGGTATCATCTTTTCCCTCATGCCAAATCTCAATTGCTAACTCAGTTGTGGAAAAACTTGATGATAAGATGGCGTATTTTTCTTTTACACATGAACTAAACTACGTATTCTATTTTCAAGTGGGTAAACATTTCCCTCGTGTTTCACTCAGAAAACAGTAACTTATGTTTTTTAAGTACCAGGGATTTAGCTATCGATGCTATCTATTAAACAATTAAAGTAGTACTTTCCTCTTGAAAGTTTCTGAAGAGGCTGTTCACTGTTTTGTCTTCCACAGATACAATGGTGCGCCAAGCTGCTATGGTGGTGAAGTGTCTGCTGCTTATGTACTACAAAAACAGCAAAGGTCGTCACTATCGTAGACAGGTAATCTGCTGTGCATTATCACCATTCAATTAATTCTGTATTATTTTTACCAGTTGCGTAGGGATGTACTTTGTGCTGATTCTGTGATACCATCAATAAAACCCTTTATTTTGCGAAATTTCATGAAGCGACCCGATTTTTTCCCTTGTGTATCTGATTAACCCTTTATTTTAGGGTCAAATGTTGACAGTTGTGGAGTATTTCCTACTTCTGTACCGAGCTCTGTTGCCGGCTCCTGTATGGTACCGGTTTTTCCTGAACAAGGAGTATGGAAATCTTTTTTCGTACATAACAACTGTATTGTACCTTACTTTCAAGGTGACATCTATGGTGGAAAAGGTACTTCGAGTTCCCTTGTTTTATTTCTGAACTGATGCTGGGTGGATAATAGCTGACGATAGTGCTGTTTCCTATCAGGTTCGATCGCTTTTGGCAGCACTGAGGGCTCTGTCCCAAAAGGACTTGCATTATGGTTCACATGCAACAACTGAACAGGTAACTGAAAACTATTTGCAGTGCTAGGCTTCTAGCTGCAGGAATGAAACGGGTGGTGATATATGCACTCTTGGTTCTGATATCTGGAGCTTTTAGCTGAGAAGTTTCCACTCAGTTCACTGTACTTTCACATGCGAATGCAGGTTCTTGCTGCCGGAGATCTGTGTGCTATATGCCAAGAAAAGATGCATGCTCCCATCCTCCTGCGGTGTAAACACATCTTCTGTGAGGACTGTGCCTCTGAATGGTACTGCACATGCATCTTGTTGCCTTGTCATCTAATAATAGCCAAATCGAGATTCCTCTGAATTGCTAATTCCTAATCTGTGCCGACCTTGACATCGCGTTGTTGCTTTGGTGAATGATGGTAGGCTCGAGAGAGAGCGGACATGCCCGTTGTGCAGGGCGCTGGTCAAACCAGGAGACCTCCGGTCATTTGGCGACGGTTCGACGAGCCTCTTTTTCCAGATGTTCTAGAAGAGAACCAAGGAGAAGTGCTAACCTTCAGCCTGCAGATGTTGGGTCGCCCTTCTTACTCTCTACCAGCCTGCTGTGTGCTGAGACTGCTGCACGCCCTTTTCCGCCACTTTCGTGGAAGAAGGTACCTGTGCATGTGCATATTACTCCCTGTATAGGCCCTTGCGGGGCGCTTCAACACATAAAATTGAGGAATTATATTTCAAAAAGGAATTGAATCTATAGAGATTAGTTCATACGGCATATGGGTGGGTTCCGCCACAGTTTGCAAAGAACAGATTCTTTTCTTCGGATTGACCTGACACAAGATTTACATTTACCTAATTGGCGGTTCACTACCCATCTAATTACTGATTTATATGTACGGACCTTGTATTAGGAATAAAGCAAACCTGACAGGTTGATAGATATACTTGACAGGTTGTGGTCCTTGTGGACGCTAAGTTCACATTGGCAGATACTTGCCGGATCTGTGCCGGAGCTCAGGACGTGAGAAGGTTACATACAAGCTGCCCGGATCTTGCCTGAGAGAGAGACTAGGTCTATGAATCACAAATGAACCGTATTGATAGAAGGTTCTATACAACCTGCCTGGATTTTGTTGTACAAAAATGGCCATAAACTTTGTGCCAATACTTTGGTTCCGAAAAGGTGAGAGTTGGAACAGAGGTGGCCGTATGTGCTAGCCCGGGTGTGCTGAATCTGATGGATGGATGATACGCACCTACACTCGTACTCGGACGGGTGGAAGCCGGAGACCGGGCGAAGTGCACGCGACCCCAACACAACGAAATCTCAAACAAGAGTAAATTGCAGTATAGGTAACCGAACTGGCCAGCTAGTTCACTTAGGTCATATTTTTTTTTAGAAATAGAAGTACAACTTTCGGCCTCTGCACAAACTAAGGATGCATACAGTCATAATAGAAACTCAAATTCGTTTCAAAGAGGATTTGAACTGAGTAGTGGGGGTGTACATCCACACCTTCCCACCAAATTGCATATCTATGTCACTGAATTAGTTTTGAGTGTGTCACTGTCATTAGTACACCGGTCAAACTACGACCAATGAAATGTCACATTGACTTGTGCCACCATGGCATAGGGTGCATATGATGACAGGCATAGCCATTGTAATTTGAACTAATCCGCTAATTTTTTTGCCCTCCACACCGTGGCGGAGGTAGGATTTTGATAACAGAGGTGTGAACTTAAGTGACACATACATTCTGAACATATGTGTTTGCAATACAATTGACTTCACAATTTTTTTTTAAAAAAATTACAACGTAATACAACGTTCCTTCATGATTTGAAAGCAATTGATTACAACATTGTCACTAACTTGTAGAAAAAACTTAGGCTCAATGAATGTAACTAAGCGATAGGGTTAGGTGTGACATGCCAAACGTCTAGAGCAAATGTACGATATGATGGGGCTTGGATTTGGGGATCAATCCTGAGCCAGGCACCATGGAGATGTCGACCTTGTGGCTTGGTAGGCTTTGGGCTGCCGAGCGATTACACTTGTTGGCTATTGGGGTTGTTGGGTTCGTGAGTTGTAGACTGTCAAGACAAATTGAGGAAGAAGTATGTATTAGTTAGTGTATATACCTTGTGTATTAAATGTGCATATACTAGGTATTTTAGCAAAATTTTTGAGAGTACAGTTGTACCCCATACACCTTCATCAGCTCCGCCATTGCTTCCACAATTTTCTCCCTAATTCGAAACCCCTATGAGTTGTGGCAACTGAGGCGATCACAAGGGCGGTGGCACATGATGTTGTCTAGATCCTGTGATGGTGGCCGTTGCTGGCAGCAAGGAATTGAGACCGAGCCAAGTCAATGATAGTGACAAGGGGCCCGAGTGCAGATGGCAGGTAGGGAGGCTGCAAGTGCAACGGGAGGCTGACTAGATTTGTGCTTTTTTGCGTCGATGTGTCCCCTATGCGACTGACCTACGGTGGCACAAGTTAGCATGCCATGTCATCAGTCGTACTCGGGTTGGTGTGCTAATGACCTAGAGTAATCCACTTAAACAAGTTTAGTGTTCTAGATATGCAGTTTGAGAGTTACGTGACTTACTTTTACCAACTAATCAAGTTCAGTGAAATGTAACGCAATTTACTCAAACAAAAGCCGAAACCAAAAGGGCCCGATTCATAACCCGCCTCCGTTTCCACGAGCTCCATTTGCTTCTTTCTCCGATCGCTTCTCGGCTTCGCGCGCCGGCGTCGACTGCCTCGCCTCGCCTTCCTTCCACGGTGGTCGGAGCCGGAGGCTCTCTCTCTCTCTCTCTCTCTGCGTATTCCCGTTGTGTTGGCTTGCTTGGGGATTCCACTCTCGCGCGGGTTATCTACCGTGAGGTTCGACCGGGGGACGCTTCGGGCGGCGGCGGCGCCGTCCCGTCGTTCGTTTGCCCGATTTGTGCGATGCTAAGTGCGGATTGCGCGGGAAAATGCCGCCTTGGCGCAAGCTGGAGCAGGCGGCGGCAACGACTACGACGAGGAGGTCGAGCTGCTGTCGGTAAACTGGAACCAGGACCACATCTGCTTCAACGCCGCCGCCACCACCACTGGCTTCAGGATCTTCAGCAGCGAACCGTTCAAGGAGACCATAAGGAGGGCTCAGCCGAACGGCGGGTTTGGGATTGTCGAGATGCTGTTCCGCACCAACATCCTCGGCTTCGTCGGCGGGGGATACGGCGCGGAGTACCCGCGGAACAAGGTCGAGAGATCCGGGACAACCACTCGAACTCCCGCATCGGCGAGTTCTCGCTCAAGTCCGATTTCCTAGCTCTCAAACTGTCCAAGGGCCACTTCGTGGCTGTCCTCGAGCGCGCGGTACATGTCTACAAGGATCCGAGGCTCCTCCACCAGATCGAGACCTCGCCGAACTGCCGAACCCCAAAGGGTTGTGCTGCCTCTCGCATCACACGGACGATTCCGTGGTGGCCTACCCCTGGATGTGTCAGGGCCAGGTTCGCGTTGAGCATTTCGGGCTGAAGGCGACCGGGTTCATCGCCGCGCATGGCTCCGACGTTTCGTGCATGGCATTGACCGTGGATGGGATCCTGATGGCGACGGCTAGTGTGAAGGGTACTCTGATCAGGATATTCAGCACGATGGATGGCACCTGCTTGCAGGAGGTGAGGTTACTTTTGAATCGCGCTATGAGATAATCCCGTATTTCTTTGGTTGGATGATTCTCGTTTGAAAACTTCATCTATCTATGCAGCATAAGCATGGCAATCTTGTTCATGTCATTGTTTCGAGTTTTCCTGAATTGTTGTCTCGGAGTTGTTTTTAGAAGCTTTGTAGTCTATATATGTTCAGCAATGGACAGTAATGGTGTTGCTGTCTTGGTATTTAGGTGCGTAGGGGGCTTGACAAAGCTGAAATATATAGCATTGCACTATCACGAAATGTGAAGTGGTTAGCAGTGTCGAGCGACAAAGGAACAGTGTATGCTTTCAGCCTGAGAGTGAGAGTTGCAGGGGAAGATCGCAGATACTCTCTGGTTACATGGATCCACTTTTACGAACAAACACTGCATCCAATGCAAGCTCATCCCTGTCTTTCATGAAAGGTGAGGACACGCTGCTTCTTGAAATCAATTTTCTAGATTAAGATTTGAATCTTCTAGAGTATTGATTCCTCTCAATATTTAAACTACTTATAAAATAGTAAAGTACACTGCTGTTACTTCCTCAATCGATTTTTTTTCACTAGCCTTTTGTGAAATGTCGTTGCAAAAAGTACTTCACGTATACATTTTGTACTATTATTAATTTATTATTATCTCAAGACTGGGACCTGTACGTATTTACCTCATAGCAAAGTCGATTACTTCTTTTGTGCTCTGCCATTGTGATTCTAAATTCCAATTGGTAGTATCTCGTCGTTTGCTAAGACCCTGATACCATCAAAATGTTGCAACAGCTGGTAAAGCTATTGACTTCTAGCTGTATTATCTGTAATTAGAAAAGTGCTTATATCAGATTGTTATGGGAGAGGAACGGTGCTGCTGTGTAATTTGGTGTTCTGTTCCTTTCTTCTTAGATTGTCGGATGCTTGAACAGTGTTTTGCTTGTTTCATTTAAATCAAAATGGAGCCGGGGAAATTCGCCTGTGTTTTTTTAAAATGTTGTGGCAGCTGTATGACCCCTTTTTTTTGAACGAGTAACGTAATCATCCCACAGCTGTCAATTTGTCTCATTAAAATAAGGAGTGATGACAAATAGCATAAGTGCATAATGCTCATGCTCTTTCAACTTCTTAGGTTTAGGTGGAGCCAGTTGCACCCTGCCTTTGTTGTTTTACCCAATTACAGTCCGATCGGCAGCCATTTCATGTCAGTTTTATTGATCTCATCTTAAAATTCGTATACTACAGCAGAAAGGAAACCGTCTTTTTTTTTTTCTTCCTGTTATCTGATATTGGCGTTTGGGCTTTGAAGTAGAGTCAATTAGAGAAATGGAACAATTTTGCCCACTTAATTTAACAAAAGGGGTGATACCTAAAGTTGAGTTACAGTTTGTCAGTATTAACACTTTGTTGCAGAATGATCCTGAACATTGTGTCTACTGTGTGTTTTTACTTTTTATTAGGATGGTATGCTATAGGACTTGCTATAAGGTTTCAGGGATACTATGTTTTTAATTGACATTTTCGTAAGGAACAAGAATAGCACTTAGTCACAAAAAAATGCCAACTAACTAGTATTGTTTTATCAGAAAGAGCTATTCAACATCACAAAGGCATAGTTAACTAATTAGCAAATAGGCAAAAGGTTGCACCATGTGTTGTGCTAATTGGAAGATATTTTATCAGAAAGAGCTATTCAACATCACAAAGACATAGTTAACCAATTAGCAGATAGACAAAAGGTTACATCAGGTGTTGTGCTAATTAGAAGGTATGATTGTATGAACCATCAACAAATATGGTACAATTATGAAAATATAGCATGCATCATCACGTTTACAGGTGTTGGCAATCAGACATACAGAGTATTCATTTTTATATCACTAAACAAATTCAGTTGTTAAAGGCCTTGTTGGCAAGCGTTGATATTTGAGCTATGGACATCGTTTTCTTCCACCAACTTGTGTTGAAGGCCTTTTAATTTCCTGTACAGCTTTCGGCTGCCGCAAGCGTCCTTCGAACTGCTCGCACACATCGCCCCAATAAATATTTCATCAAACACTTTCAATATTAAGTAATGTTAGCTTGCTGGGATCAAACTTCATGAGTTAATGAATTAATGTCATGGTAGCTCTTGTATCGTTTCAATCCAAATTGGAAGCAAAATGCACAATCATCGTAGGAGCAAGTGAAATTAACAATTCCTAAATTTTCACAACAAGCCTATTGAGAGCTAACCCAACTGAATATAAATGTACCACATGGCTGCTAGTTGTGGCAGTCTTTGGCCTGCTGTGTGCTTGCTCTGCACGCACCCGCAACCGGCCGCGCCGGCCCTTGGCCGCTGTGTTTGTGTCGCGCGCGGTCTTCACCTTCGGCTAGCCGCACCTGCGTCTCATGTCCCTCGCCCTTGGCCTGCTTGCTGCCGACGCCGTGTGACTGTGTTGTTCCCGTCTGACCGCCGCATGCTTTTTGTCATTGTGAGAAAGAAGAGTGAGAGTGGGATTAGATGTTGAGGAGAGGTGAGAGCGATCAACTAAGAAAATAATGAGTAAGGCATTTCGTCGAGCGGCTGGTGGGTAGTGAAACAACGAGTCGTCATACTAATTTGGGGCCGTGAACCTAGAGCTTCGCAGAGTCTGCCAACTTCATGACGACAAGGACGGAGGGCTCGAGCTTGCCTGTGGAGTACGTAAAGCAACCGCGACGGTGTGGGTCGAGGAACGACATGAGGGTGGCGAGCACTGCGTCGTGATGCTTTGACGGCGATGACAAGCCTGACATTGAGGGTCGAGAGTGTACACGAGGGTGGTGTTGGGGGCGGGGCGGCAGACGGAGGAATCGCGACAGGGAGGCCTAGTACACGGGGAGTTTGCCATGGGAGAGAGGATGGAGAAGATGCGGGGACGCACGAGACAAGGGTCTAAAAGTCGGTGGAAGGGGTGAGACGAGGGGGAAGGGGAAGAAGAACGCATCACTCACCACCACTAGAGTTTTTTTAAGTAGTAAAGAGTAAAGATATGCCATGTGTTGCGCTCGCTTCACGCATCTAAACACTTTTAACATTACTGTACCCAATGCCGCCAGGTAGCGATGAAAACGGGCCGGATATTGCTCTTCCCCTATCCTAACTCATATTTTTTCTCGGATTTAGAGGTGGACACGGATACGAATTTGGGTTATTCGGGATACGTGTACGAGACGGATACCTATTGGATTCGGGTCAAAAACAGATAAAAATACACAGATAATGTGCTTATACATAGAGTAACATATGTTCGACTAAACCACCACCCGAGTACAAAACCATAATATCAAGTTATGAACTAAAGTGACCATACCACAAAAGTACTGACAAATCAGGCACGCGCACCAGAGATTTGAAATAGACGGTGGTGATTCCCTCTAGTAGCTATTAAGGAGTACCTAGCTAGCTAGGAGCCCTGGACGGAGCCTTTCTCTGCACCTTGTTCCCGCGGCTGTTAATTTTCTCCCCCTCGCTGATAGGCAATTAATCAGCTTGAAACATGCAAGCGAGGCAGTAATTACTACTCACTAGCAATAGGCTTGAGAGAAGAAGTAAGAGATAATTACGGTGTATGGTAAGCGCATGACAAAGTATAATTAAAACACGATCCATATATATCTGATGCGCTAAACCCGATGGGTTAGCGAATTGGTTCCTCCCTTCTAGGAACGAATTAACAAACCAACAAACCCCTCCCATAAACCCCTCACGTTCTCCTCGAGCACGCCACGGCTGGCCGTCCGGCGATAGGAAACGGCCGGAGATCAGCACGAAACCACGTTCGAAATGACCTGAAAACCTACGCACGTTCGAAGAGAGCGAGTACAGTTTAGTTGTGGTGGACGGCGATGGCTAGGCAGGCCGGCGGGCTGGCGGCGCACGCCGGGCGGCTCGGCGTGGCCGCGTCCCTCGCGCTCAACCTCGCCGCGCTCGCGCTCTACCTCCGCCGCCTCTACTTCGGAGATGACGGCAAGAAGGGGATCAGCAAGACGGCGGCGGCGGCGGTGGCGCCGTCCACCGGCAAGCCGCCAGTCACGCCGGACTCTGTCATCAACCTGGATCAGTGCGTGATCTCTGGTCCATCTCCTCGCCATGCATTCCCGGCCGCAAGCATCGATCCATTATTTGTGCGATCTCTTCTTCTTGCGTGCCCATCCTCTGCGATTCCATGATCACTACTGTACACGTGCGATTTTTCTTGTGTTGTTGCAGTGGCGATCCGACGATGTACGAGGCGTTCTGGCGCAGGACGGGCGACATCGCGACGCTCGTGATCCCGGGGTGGCAGACGATGAGCTACTTCTCCGACGTCGGCGGCCTCTGCTGGTTCCTCGAGCCCGGCTTCGAGCGCGAGGTGCGCCGCCTCCACCGCCGCGTCGGCAACGCCGCCGTCGACGGCTACCACCTGCTCGTCGGCACCGGGTCCACGCAGCTCTTCCAGGCCGCGCTCTACGCGCTCTCGCCGCCTGGTACAGACGCGCCCATGAGCGTCGTCTCGCCGGCGCCCTTCTACTCGGTAAGAAAAAAGATTTCTTTATTCAACATGCTGCCATCACCGATTAGAAATGTGGATTAAACAAATCTGCTGTGAGATCATGATTTAAAATGAGATTCCGTTTGTAACACAGAAATTTCACAACAAATAGAATGTTTTTTTTTTAAATTTCTGTAGGAATTGAACCCGTTTGCATGGAAATTCTCGCGTTCCAAACATAGCTGATCTCGCTAATGATTGATCGATGTGAATTCTGACGTGATCTTGGACGTGCGCGTGCAGTCGTACCCGGCCGTGACGAACTTCCTCGGCTCAGCGCTGTACCGGTGGGCAGGCGACACCAACACGTTCGACGGCGACACGTACATCGAGCTCGTCTGCTCGCCGAACAACCCCGACGGCGGCGCCCGCGAGGCCGTCCTCAAGTCCATGTCCGGCAAGGCCATCCATGACCTGGCCTATTACTGGCCTCAGTACACGCCCATCACCGAGACGGCCGCCCACGACGTCATGCTCTTCACCTTCTCCAAGTGCACCGGCCACGCCGGCACGAGGCTAGGGTACGTAATCCTCTCTTCACCGTTATTAATTGAAACATAAAACAATGGTTAATTCTTTGATGGTTTCTTGCATGGATGGGTGGGTGGTGCAGGTGGGCGCTGGTGAAGGACAGGGAGGTGGCGCAGAAGATGAGCAAGTTCGTGGAGCTCAACACCATCGGTGTGTCCAAGGACTCGCAGCTCCGCGCCGCCAAGATCCTCAGGGCGGTCGCCGACGGCTACGAGCACTCACCCGCCGCCGCCGCTGACGCCGACGACGCGAGCCGCCTCTTCCATTTCGCGCGCCGGCAGATGGTGCAGCGTTGGTGCGCGCTCCGCGCCGCCGTGGCTGCGTCGGGCATCTTCACCCTTCCCGAAGAGCTCCTCGGCTACTGCACCTTCGCCAAGGAGACCGTCACGTCCAATCCCCGTACGAACACCACATTACAGCACCGCCAATCAATCGCCATTGTTGCACCTTACCAGAGATGCTAATTTGCAATCTGATTCTTCTTCATCTGAATTAATTTTCATTTCCTTTGCTTTCTTGATTGCAGCATTCGCGTGGCTGCGCTGCGAGAAGGAAGGAGTGGAGGACTTGGAGGGCTTCCTGCGCGAGCACAAGATAATTACTCGCGGCGGAGCGAAATTCGGAGCAGATGAGAAGGTCGTCAGGGTCAGTATGCTCGACACCGACGAAGCCTTTAACATATTCGTCGATCGCCTCGCTGCCATGAAGTGATGAAGGCACGCGTTAATTAGGGCACGATGGATCGATGATCAGGCGGAAGAAAGCAATTTGAGATTTAAGTTCACTCCCTTTGTTTCGATCTCTTGTTAGTCACGTGTTTTGTTTTGTTTACTAGCAATGCGTTTGATTTGATTGATCATAACCATATACTGAATTTTTCTTTGGATTTTCTTAATGTCAAGCTTGCATGCTGTCGCAATAATGTTTTGTTTGCTTAATAATAGTTAACAGCAAATAACCTTGGCATCAATCAGTTTGTTTGTTCGATAGAAACATGGTCCTTTTTTCCTTTAGAAACATGGTACAAACATTATCATAATCAGAAACAAAGCAACACAAGCATGCACACTTGTTTGTTTGATGAGATGACAATGCTGCATCCTACCGGTTAAATCCTGGGAGACTTGAGGAGCAAAGACATAGGCCACACCGACCTCTTTTCCTCGTCCGTTCGATGATGCGTCGAGCTCCTTCTGCGCCGTCCGTCGCTCGGCTGATTTTCTCCAACGCGCGCCTTCTTCGTCGGTCTTCGCAGCCAGAAGCTCCCGGGCGCATCTCCCCGATATTTTCCTCCTCCCGGTTTGCTTACCCGCCGCTCCTTCCCTCCCCTCCTCCCACGTCCTCGCCCCAATCCCCTCCAACCCATCTGCTCCCGGTCGGCGCGAAGAGGTGGAGGTGCTTCCTCCTCTCGGTTTCCTTACCCGCCGCTCCTCCCCTTCCCCTCCCCCGTCCTCGCCCCAGTCCCCTCCAACCCATCTACTCCCTGTCGGCGCGAAGAGGTGGAGATGCTCCTCCTCCTCGTCGTCTTAATCACTCCACTGCCGCCGGCGAGCACGGCGCACTCATCGCCCACCACCGTGAGCCATCAATTGAGCACCAGCTTGTGACGCTGAAGAACTCCATGCCGTGCGTGCACGCTGAGTGCGCCCTCCCGTCCGCCGCCGCTGACGACATGGTTGCCGCCTCCACCCCATTGTGAGTGTAGTTTACCTACCTCTTAGGACATGTTTTGGCCGCTGTTGTTCAGGCTTTTCTGCAATCGATTCGTTCCTTCTCATTTTAGTTGCTGCTGTCAAATCTTTTCTGTGATTGATTGGTGTGCTTCTTGATTTGTTCCTCTCACTGAATCTTTCTGAATTACCAATGCCAGTGGAGCTTACAATGGACTACATCGGGAGTCCCACAACAGACTTCCTCAAGAAGTTCAATTCCCTGCCTTCAGCTGACATTACACCTGCATGTGTTGCAATGACCAGTCGGCACAGTTGGAGCATCGAGCATGGACCTGGACCAGCGGTATCGCCGTCTCCTTCTCCTATGAATTCAGAACCCCGTTGACGTCTACAGCCACGTATCCTTACACATCATAATTCTCTAACAGCATGCTCACATCCATATAGCACATACAAGACCTTGCAAAAGGTAGTCACATATTCTTTATTGGATCTTCTCAAGCAATATGTGAAGCTTGCTAAAGCAGCACTAATTTTATTATGAGGTTCTACTTTTGGATAATTGGATCTGCTTTTTCTTGATGAATTCCTAGGTCGCTCCTTCTTTGCGGTGTTATCTTTTGGTAAAGATGATTTGGGATATTTTTGTGGACTGAGGTTGTCTCCGACCTTAAGTAAACCTTTTATCATGTATGAACTAGATGACTGGAAGTTGGCGCTTGCATGGGAATATAGAGACACAATTATTGATCAACTTAACAGGTACCCTTGCTTAGTCTCTTTATTGAAAATATATATGGTTTGTGCCATTATGCCACCTAAGTGTTTGCACTGTTATTTGTGGTTTCTGCCTGATGATCATTACATGCACATCCTCATGAAAGCTTGTGGTTTCTCTGTGTAAATAATACATAGATGTTGTCAATATCATATAGTGGCCTCAATTGCGAAGGCATATATCTTATCCTAAAAAATGTTTGATAATGATAGCACACTCCTTTATTTCCAGTTTAGTAGGTGATGTGAATTCTTTAGATGTGGAATGCCATCAATAGGGTCTGTCACCGGATGATGGCTGGACACTCATGTACAAAGCTAAGGTAATTTGTAGTGAACCATATCATCTTTCGGATGGCCTTTGAAGCGACAATTGTAGCGAAATGTGCAATTCTACATCTTTAAACTGCACATCATAGGGTTTCACAAATGTGCATCGATATTTTTTTACAGGTCAGGGGCCAATGAATAGACAATGGCAGATAAGTTCACCCACACTAGAGCACATACATCAATCAAGGTAGTAGAGCTTAGTCAACCAAGTGCTCTTACAAAATATGACTAAACTGTTAAATTGATCATGTATATGATTTACATTCCGATTTCAAATGTCTTCTTGTGAATAGATATCAAATGGCTCAGAATAACTAAATGTTATTTAATACCTTCACTTGTTTACATAAAGGATGGAATACTATCTAAGGGGAATTTACGTGGTCAGGCAGCCAAGAGTTATGAGAAGATCACAGATCGGCTTCAGGTAATAGGATGCTCGCAAAGCTGGCCCTTTCAGAAGTCTAAGCCTATAGGAATGTCTTCATATCTCATCTGTGTGCAGCTCCTGATTATCAACAGAATAGATTTTGTGATGGGTGTAAGTTTTTCTTCTCAGCAACCCAGAGGGCGAGAAGCCAGTTTTAGTAGTTGTACCTAGGCAGCCATTGCAACCTGAAACTACAGGTAATAAAATTTTGTTCGTGCTTCCAGCTTAGTTGATAGCACTCACTGAGTGGTCTGTTTTTCCCCTGATGTGCTAGGCACCTAGAATTCTTTGTTAGCATAGCTACGTTTAGCACCTAGAATTCTGTTGCTCATGTATCACATATAGATACATATAGATCATACGCAAAACTATGCTTTCCCTTGATCAATGATAACAAGACTATGCTCAGCAAAATGTGTTCATCGTGATGTTGCCTCGGCGCGCCAATGCGCGCACCAGGCTGCTAGTTGTCATAATTTGCTACCTACATGCAGTCTTGTGGATCTTCATACGCCACTTTTGTGCATACTGTTATCCACATGAAGCTTTTGTTGGCAGGTGATATATCATCCTTGAAAAATGGGAAATTGCTACGTCCCAGACGTGATTTTTTTTTATTTAATCTTTTTTTAATTTAATTTTAAAGTTAACCCATCGTAAACTTTATTTCCAATTCTGACCCCTTTGGTCACGCCACCACCCGTGGCGTGACCAAACAACACTGTCACGCCAGCCCATTTCTGGTCAAAGTCTTGTCACGCCACTGGTGGTGGCGTGACAGTATTGTTTGGTCACGCCACCACCAGTGGCGTGACAAAAAGTGCGATTTTGGGGACTTATCCTGTGGCGTGACAGTGTTGTTTGGTCACGCCACGGGTGGTGGCGTGACCAAAAGGGTCAGAATTGGAAATAAAGTTTGCGAGGGGTTAACTTTAAAATTAATTTTAAAAAAGGATTAAATAATAAAAAAAGTTCCCCAGACGTCGGCTGCATCAGAAACGCACTTCAGCACTCTAAAGAATATCTGAAGCTGCCCCAACCACTCGGATTCGGATTCAGTGACTTTGCAGAGCAAAGTCACGGTGTGACTTTGCAGATCTGGACCCTCCAGATGGCATCTGACGGCTGAATCTAGATTGAGTGATTAGAGGAGAAAAAAAGATGGACAGATTGATCCAGCCGTAGATGTCATCTGGAGGGTCCAGATCTGCAAAGTCACACCGTGACTTTGCTCTTGAATCCGGATCCCATTCGTTCGTTACCCATTCGTTTTATCCCAAGTCTTTCACGAGTCCACACTCCACAACCCACCTCTCTCTCTCCTCAAGAGACTTCATTGCTCCGGTGAGAACCGACCAAGCCACCACCATCGACTTCTCTGACTTGCTACGGCTAAGCGCCCTTCTCCCAAGCACAAGCACGTGAACGGCTTCCTCCCCTCTCTCACTCTATCTCCATGAACAAACGAGCTCCATCGCCAAAGGCCAGCGGGCACCGCCAAATGTGACCTCAACGGACTGCCCTGAGGCGAGCCAAAGTCTCCCACCTTCGGTCGAGGCCTCAACGAACACCGTTGAGGCTAGCTAGCCGAGATCTACAATTCGCACGCTGCCTCCTCCTCCTTTGAGTTTGGCTCGTCGGTGACTTCTGGATGCCTAATCCCCTCCTCCCCCTCCGGTATGCGAGTATTTTCTAGATTTGTTGCAACAACTTTCTCAAATTGTTTCATGAGGTGTTTTATTTTGTTACAATGTGTCTTCTCAAATGTTATAGAAAGAGGAATTTTGTTGCAATTGGGTTGTGGATTTGTTGCGTAAGATTTTTTTGTTGCAGTGGAATTGGTGCATCATTTGTGTTTTAATGGGTTGTTGCAACCGTGGGGAATTTTATCGTGTATTTATCGGATTGATGTTGCATCTCACTGTAAATTTGTTGTATATTCAATTGTTTGTTTCGAACTTTTGTACTATTTTTTACAAGTACATTTTGTCAATGATTAGAACATAGAGATCCCTATCGAACTTACTACGAGAAATAAAATGAGAACGCTATAAAAAACAAAGGTCATTTATTGTTGTAGGTACACTGAGTGTTTGTATAAGAATATAGTGGGTGTTACAGAATGATCGTAATGATCGTGATCAAGAATTTAAGAACTGAATCTCTCTCTCCAGAGTACATGGGTTACCCCCTTTATAGTTACTGAAGGTGTTGCAATTAATGCTGCTAAATGCGCCTATAATCTTCACACACGTTCTTCCGTAGAGTCTTGAACTACTGTGTCTTTTAGCTAATTGTCGGAAGTTGACAGACGTGCTAATAATTGCTTTCCTATTAGACATGTGGGAAACCCTCATGTCTTTAGACCAGTTCGCTGGTCGGGAACTGTCCAAAACCGCATAGCTGGTCGGACGATGTCCACAGCTGGTCGTTTCATGGTTCCAACTGGTCGTCAACTAGTTGGGCTGTAATAAATGGTATTAAACTTCCTTTGTGTGTTATGTTAAATTCGACGACGAACTTGGGCGTCCGATCCTAGCACCTAGATCGGACATCTGGACGCTTGTTGTAACAGCCCCATTTTAAATAAAAGGGTATTTATATGCATTTCATGAGCATACATGACATTTTAGGTCACTTGCACAATTTGTTGCAATTGAGCATTTCAAATTTAAATCAAACTTACAATTTGAAAAAGAGAACTCCTTAAGAAAAATCTTTGTTCTCTATTTAAACCTCTTCGGTCAAAAAATTTAAGTAAGTATTTTTAAAACCATGAGCAGTGGTTATAAAATTTTATTTGGGATCTATATCATCCCAGTAGCTTCTCTGAAAATTTTCGTATTTTATAAATTTATTTGATATTTTTAAACCCCCGGTCAAACTCTTGAAGTTTTATTTTAGTTCTAATTGACTTTAGCCCTGGACCAAGCCTCTTGACACTGTAGTGACTCGAGCCAACTTGGTTTAGTCCAATCATGTATTTTTTTTTTGCTCTGGCTCTCTCACGTTTAGGGCTCAGCCAACCCTTAGTTGCACGTGAGTCGTTCGATTTTGAAACGAACGAACGAGATGCGTTGGACATTCAGACCATCCAAACAATTCACGCAATCTCCGTCGTCGATTTTCTAACGAACCATCCAGATCCTTTGAGTCAGAACCCTAGGAGCACCCTTGAGGACCTCTCCAGGAGCTGCCACATGGACCTCTCAAAGATCACCTTATTGGTCTTTTTTGCAAAGACCACCCTTTTTGGTCAAGATCACCCTTGGTCACAACTACCCTCTTGATCTTTTTGCAAAGACCATCCTTGGTCATGATCACTCTCTTGGTCTTTTTTTGCAAAGACCACCCTCTTGATCGTTTTGCAAAGACCTCTGTGATCCTCATGATCATTCTCAAGTGATCTGAGCCGTCCAGAACCTCCTCTCAAGAGATCTGAGCTGTCCATGACCACCCTCAAGTGATCTGGGTCGTTAAGATTAAATCCCACCACACGCTTCCTTAAGGGTGAAGCCCTTTGCGCGCGGGCCATCCGATTTAAAATGGTCAGTCCAGATCAAGTGAGACGTTCGGACCATCCGAACACGCTTTGATCTTGGACCATTAGATCTAGATCGGACCGTCCACATAGATTTGAAATGTTCGGACCCTTGAATAGCGTTTTCAATCTAGACCTTTGATTCTAGATCGGACCGCTCGCATCTTTTCACTCTCGATCGCATCGTTGTGGCTGAGACTGACAGCCATGGTCCACAAGTCAGTGACTCAACTTCGTCTTCTCCGCGCCATTTCGCCAGCACCGAGCACATCGACGTTGAGGTGGCGTTGCGTCGCGTTTTCGCAGTATGCAATCGCCACTTAGCATCGTTTTGCTGCCATTTTTGCCACGCACGAGCGTCCTCGTTCTCTCCGGTGATATGGCTATAAAAAAACCCTCATTTTCACTCTCGGCCAAATTGTTACCGCAGTGATTTCCTTCCTCATTCTCTCCGGCATATCCTGTCTTCTTATGCTTTTGTTCATATCTCAATGCCTTGTTTATCCTGTTAATGGAAGCTTTTGGCATTGCTTGTAGATTGAGAACGCGAGCTTGTTCTTGGGTTGTCCAGAGCGCGCTCGGAGCGTCGCCGCCGTGGATTTCTTCGCTCTGGTGAGCTCCTGCGTATCTTTTGTGCATCATAGCTTGTTCTAGGATATGTTAAGCAAAACCCCTCAATTAATTTCATCTTTGATTCAACAGGTTTGTTGGATTTTGAAGTTTCCTCTTTTTCGGCCGAAATCACCCCTTTCGTCTCCAACTCCGGCAGGGTGTTTTTAAATGCAGTGATAACTGTGTGCATGCTATTTTGACGTATCAATACTTTATGAGTTTAGTTAGCTATATCCCAATATGTGTGGCTTACCTTTAATCTGTTCATACACATAAGCTTAAGGTAGTAATCTTGTGTTGTAATACTTGGTCTTTAGATGTTTGCTTAGCCATGCAAGTCAGTAGAACGTTAGTTGTTTGACAAGCTTATCTTGTCAGACCTGGAAAACTCTTTTTGATTTATAACCTTAGTTTCTTTGTTCAGTTTGGTTTGATCTGGACAAGTGGTTGCTAGTGATGGTGCCTTCGTGCACGAGATTTGGGAATGTGGTAGTCTTGTCTGGATCGTTAAGGACCGAACTTTGACCTGTCAATTTGAGTACCTTACGTACTTCCACACGCGGTGTATGGACGATGCTTGGTTAAGTAAGGGAAAGATCTTATTGAGTTGGAAAACTGGTGGTGTGAGGACATATATGTGTTCCATCGCATATATGTTCTTAGGGCTCTGATTGCAATTCTATATGTGCAGGGGAGCACAATTCTACTTTCTGTCATTTTAATTTTTGTCAATTGGGTCGGCATTCCCGGCACAACTTGCATGCTCCGCTTAGCAGGTTCTATCAGAAACTTGTACTAAGCGGGATCAGGTCTCGCATGGGTGATTCAACTCAATAGGGTGTTCTTGCTGAAAAATACTGAGTCTTGATTTCCCCGGCCGGCATACCAAAGAAAGTGTGCTATGATCCAGAGGCTTACGGGCTAATCAGGTCGTATGGGTAAAGATGTACACCCCTGTAGGGTTAAAACTATTCGAATAGCCGTGTCCACGGTTACGGACAACACTCGTTTTGATGGACAACAAAGTATAGTTATTCTTGGGAATGTGCGGCATGAACTGGGTGATTCATGCTTGTTGTTTAGTCAAAGTGGACAGCCACTTTGACATTGTCTGTTGTAGTTAAATTCTGTTTTTACTCATTGTTTTAGTCCAAACTTGTTTTTGAAATAACCTTTACAGAAAACAGTAAGTGTAGGATTAAGATGTGTTGCTTTATGCAAAAACTAATACCATTACAACCTTCCTGTTGTCAGCCTTAACCATGTACAAATTCTAATCTTTTGGATAGGTCCTACTAAACACTTTCTTTTAGTAGTTTTATGTAAGTCTTACGAGTACCTTTTGTACTCACGTGCTTTCACCACTTGTTGCAGGTGAGGACGGTTATGTGCACGAACTACCCGTTAGCGCCGATCAGGGTGACACTAACGAGTGACACTATTTCTACCTCCACTCAGTTGCCTGCGGGTGATGGGGCACATTTGGTGGTCCTTTTTGCTGTTTATACTTTGCTTCCGCTGCAAAATTTTTATTTCGTGGCTGCTGGCCACTTGTTTATGTTATATCGAATACTAGTGTTGTAAATCTTAATGTTATCAGTACGCCTTGTATGATTGTGTACAATGTTGTAATAGGATGTGTGTACATTAATCTTTGATCTTGAGAAATAATGTATGGCACACATCCGAGGACCTAGTGTTGGGTTCATTCCTTGATAATAATTATACTTTCAGGTGTAATGACTGGGAATGTATCCAATACCCGGGGTCCCCACACTAGTCGCTTCCTAAAAAAATGAATAGACAATATAGATGGTCAGGTGATGCTATTTTTGAGAGATATTTGGATAAAATATAATCTTGAAGTATGTTTTTGAGAGAGCTTTGGAAAAACTTGAACATGGTTTTGTTCCGCATGTTTTTAAAAATTCAGGGTTTTGTCGATTTTCTCTGCATTTTTTTTCTTCAAAAGTTCAGGGTTCAGTATGCGCTTATTGTCAAATTCAAAGCATTCCTTTCACCAATCTGTGGTCTGCCATTAGCATTCACAAGCCTAGGAGAGGCTAGAGTTTATGAAATTATTATGGTTGGTGATTCTGCTTCACTGATTGACAAAGTTCAGTCTAGACTGCATGAACAAATGGGAAAACTCACCTGAAATGAAGAGACTGAAGATTGAAGAAGGGGAAAAAAAAGATCACCAGAATCCTCTCTTTGATTCCGCTTGATGCATGCTGTTCCAATGAGTTTTCATTGTATAGAGGAGAGACGCTGTATTAGTATCTCGAACACTGTCCCTGTCCAGCATATTCACCTTGATGCACCTCGCGTCTCCTCCGAACTGCTCCCCGCCCCGAGCCAAGGGCGGATCCATGTTGTGCTCACCGGGTGCGATCGCACCCACGCCAAAATACGAAATACTTTATAGTATACGATTCTTTACCGTATCCGCACCCCCCTGGCCAAAATATCTGCACCCACAGCCCAGCTAGAAAGAGCCCACAGCTGCTTCCTGCTTGGTGCTTGCAACTCGGCAGCGAGCCAAAGAGCCAGCGAAGCATACGCCACGCAACTCGCCCGCCGCCGTAGGCTTTGCTAGTTCGACTCATCGACTGCACGCCTCCCCTCCCGTGGCTTCTCTCGTTCGTCGCTCCGTCTCCTCGGCTACTCGAATTCTCCGTTGAGGCGAGCGGCTGACAATCGCGGGCTCGCGGCTGGTCGTCGCAACTTGCAAGCGGCAAAGCGAGCAGTCAGACGCAAGCGCCGCCTTGAGCGACCACCGGAGCGCGACAAAGGCGACAGCGGCAAACACGCCTCTCTCCTTTTCGTGTCCATCCTTCCGGTAAGCAACTTCAAATATTCAATTCTTTCAGAGTTTCCATCAATTTGACCATCCAATGATTTTAATTTTGTAATTCCTGTCTTTTCTTGTGGATGCTAGGAAAAACATGGAAAGGTTTTTGAAAAGAAAAGTACCAGATATTAATTGGGAAGAGGAGATCAAATATGACCCAGGCTTAAGAAAGGAAATTGATTCTTACCATCCAAATCATAGAGAGAAGGTGAGAAGGAAATATTTGGAGAATGGACCATGCCAACCTCGCACGTGCAATTTTCCCTCTACACAGATTGGGGAAAAGGACAATCCAAGAAGGTTTCAACCGGAATGGTTTGATGAATTTGGAGGTTGGCTTGAATACAGTGAATCAAAAGATAGAGCATATTGTTTCTATTGTTTCTTGTTCGAGAAAAGAAGGATGCAGGATATAAAGCATTTGTTGTTGAGGGCTGGAATGGTTATCACAGGAAAGAGCGGCTAAAGATGCATGTTGGCGATGTTGGTCGAGCACATTATATTGCTATGAAGAAGTGTGATGATTTGTTACAAAGAAATCAGCACATAGATGTTGTTTTGCATAAGCAAAGTGAAGCATCAAAGAGGGCTTATTTTACTAGATTAAATGGATCCATTGATACTGCTAGGCTTCTATTGAAGCAAGGCTTGCCTTTTCGTGGCCATGATGAGTCAAAGGAGTCTTTGAATAAAGGGAATTTCTTGGAGGTCTTTGATTGCTTAGCTGATCATGATCCAAATTTGGGGAAGGCAGTGGGTCTTGCAGGTAATAGTTGTATGGTGGCTCATGAAATTCAGACAGACATTGTTGAGTGTTTTGCAAACGAAATTCTACAATCTATTCTTCAAGAACTTGGTGATGATGTGTTTTGCTTGCTAGTTGATGAGTCAAGGGATGTTTCTTGTAAAGAACAAATGGCTGTGGTCTTGAGGTATGTTGACAAATGTGGAATTGTGAAAGAGAGGTTTGTTGGCCTTGTGCATGTGACTGAAACTTCTTCTTCCTGTCTCAAGTCATCTATTGATTCTCTACTTGCAAAATTTAAGCTCAGTTTAAAGAAAGTTAGAGGCCAAGGATATGATGGTGCTAGCAATATGCGAGGTGAGTTCAATGGGCTACAATCATTAATTATGAGAGAAAGTAGATCAGCATATTATGTTCATTGTTTTGCTCACCAACTTCAGTTAGTTATCGTGGCTGTTGTGAGAAAACATAAGGGAATTAGCAATTTCTTAACCATGATTCATAGCCTATTAAATGTGGTGGGTGGATCAGCCAAGAGAAGGGACATGATTAGGGATATCAATCATGAAAAGGTGACAAAGGCCTTAGGTTGTGGGCAGCTAGAAACTGGGAAAGGGTTAAATCAAGAGCAATGTCTTCAAAGACCTGGAGATACTCGTTGGAGTTCCCATTATAAAACTTTTAAAAGTCTTGTTGACCTATTTTCTACAATTGTTGAAGTGCTACAGTTTGTGGAAAAGGATGACAGAGATTGGAAAAATAGAGACCAAGCATCAAATCTTCTCATATACTTCCAATCTTTTGACTTTGTTTTTTACCTGCATCTCTTATTGACCACATTAACCATCACAAACACTTTGTCATTAGCATTGCAACGCAAGGATCAAGACATTGTGAATGCTATGAAGTGTTTGCAATCAACTAGATTACACTTGTGTAACCTTAGAAGAGATGGGTGGGGCAAATTATTAGATGAAGTAAATGAGTTTTGTGAGAAGCATGATATTACAAGGTTAGAAATGGAAGATGCATATATTGATCCCAAAAAGTCCAGGAAGACATCTGGAATTACAAACAAGCATCATTATGAAGTGGATTGTTTTAATGAGATTATAGATTGGCTAGTTCAAGAGCTTAATAGCCGCTTTAGTGAGACAAGCTCTCAATTGCTTGTTTGTTCAGCTGCTTTCAATCCAAGAGATTCATTTCATGATTTTAATGTGGAGAGTTTGATAAACCTAGCAAAATTATATCCTGATGATTTTAGCTCCAGAGATTTGAGGGATCTTAGGCACTACCTTGGCCTCTACATTGCTGATGTGAGAGAAGACGATCGATTCTCCAACATAAATACTACCAGTGAGCTTTCACAAAGAATGGTGGAGACAAGAAAAAATCTTTGTTATCCATTGGTTTATCGTCTTTTGAAACTTGTGCTGGTATTGCCGATTGCTACTGCAACAGTGGAGAGAATATTTTCAGGGATGAAGATTGTGAAAACAACTCTTAGTAACCGCATGGGTGATGCACACTTGAGTAATAGACTTATTTGCTATGTGGAGAAAGAAGAATTAAAGAAAGTTACAAATGATGCTGTGGTTCATCGTTTCATGAACATGGAAGGAAAAGGGCGTAGATTTGATCTATAAGAGGTAATGCACCTCTTTTCTATTTTTCAATGATACATTATATACATTGTTTGCTTACAATGAATGGTTTATTTTTTTCAGTGAGGATTTCGTGGTTAAGGATTGTATTTTGCCAAGTCCGACAATCTTTTGCTATTATAATTGTGGGATTCGCTTACTGTATTTTCATAAACGGTAAGCACAAATATACTTTTACCGCTACTTCATTGTTGATGTACATCAATATTGCTTGTCTTAAACTATACATGCCAAAATTATGGCTACGGTGCTATTAAGTTGTATTATTGTTCTGTCGTTAGACGACAAGCCGCACCCCCCTCCATAATTCTCTAGCTCCGCCGCTGCCCCGAGCCACGATCTTGTGGCCGCGCAGGAACCCGGCGCAGTCACGGACGCCTTCCTTCTCGCAGCGCAGCCACGCAAATGCTACAGTCAAATCGAAAGAGAATTTAGAGTTCCACGCAATGAGAATCAGATCAACTTGATGATGACACGCATCTCTTGTAGGATGTAACAATGACGAGTGTACTTAATTACATTACCAGGGTAAGCTGTCGCTGTTTGCTTGGTGAAGTTGCAGTAGCCGGAGGTTTCTTCCGGCAGGGTGAAGGCGTCGAGGGGGCCACGGCGACGCGCAGGGCCCGCCAGCGCTCCGCCATGCGCCGCCGCGCGAAGTCGAAGAGACGGAGCCACGTGGGCGAGCGCTCGTCGTAGGCGTCGGAGACTACGCCGAGGATCTTGGCGGCGCAGAGCTGCGAGTCCTTGGACATAAAGAAGATTAGAAATCAAAGGAAAGAGTAGTAATGGCTGTCAATCCCGCGAATACCACGGGAGGATGCTCTCTGTTTTTTGATGTACAGTGCGTATCGACAATACCGATTGACTTCAGTTTAGTCGTTAGGATACAGAGAATTCAGTTGTAGATTTACAACTTATCTAAAAAGCTACGCACAGGATTACATGGTGCTCTTAATGTTGAGGAAACGTCGTTGGCGAATTCAGTACGATCGATAGCCTCGTAGACGAAGTAGAATTGCACATGACAATACAAGAACAAATAATATATTAAACATAGAGATATGGTGACTTCTTTCTTCTCTTTATTTCTCTTCTCAAAAAATACAATGGTTGGAAGTCTCTTCATATATATATAGTCTAGAGGTGGATGGGGAGCCCACCATGGATCAGGCCTGCTAGTCCTGGGCCCAGATTTCCTAACACTTAGGGGTGAAAACGGATCGGATACGGACGGAATATGGCTCTGCATATTTGTTTCCATATTTTTCCCGGATACGAATAATATCGAATCCGAATACGGAGCGAAATGAATACGATCATGGATATTTTTCGGAACATAAAAGCCCCTTAAATTGTATGCTAGAAATTAACGAAAATATATAACTAGTTTATATGATGCAAACATTCATGAATGGCTAAGCATAATACGATACCCATGTTGAAAATAAAATATGTCCAACTAAAATTAACTAACCTATGGTATTCAAGGATACATGTCAATAGAAATTATTCAAGGTGGCATAATGTCGAATAAGACTTTAACTATTCCCGAAAACAGTTATTGTAGAATTAGCAATGCATATTGGTATAAAATAATATAATTTTTATAAAATGGGTATGGCATCATCAAAGGTCTACAACTTGCGTTCGTTGAAGGTTTGAGTTACTTCGACGGACGGGTCCAAGAATTCTTTAGAAACGTCGTAATCTATACACATGAAGAGCCAAATAAATATAATAATTCTAAATAAAATCAAAAAATTATCAAATTAGAACAAAAAGAAAGGTACTAAATTTAGATGAATTTTAAAACAAGAATCAACAGAATCAGAGTTCGTACGAGGAAAAATGAACGTCCACAATGCTGCATGTTGGGCTGGTATTCCAGATATCCAACCTTCATATTATCCGAATAATCCGTATTCGCTGGATACCAAGGCTACCGTATCCGTATTCGTTTCCGATAAAAAACTGCATCTATTTCCGATCCGAGACAATCAGAATCCGTTTTCGTCCGGATCGGTCAAAAACTAACACTTAACACCCTCTCTCAATCTCAACAATGCTGCTGCAGATTGAGATTGTCTTAGAAAGACTCAAAACTCCTGATCGGCAATGGCTTAGTAAATATGTCTGAGATTTGATCCTGAGACGATATAAACCGAACATCCAACATCTTCCTTGTGACCCTTTCTCTAACAAAATGGAAGCCGACTTCGATATGTTTAGTACGGGTATGGAAGATAGGATTAACGGAGAGACATGTTGCCCCCAGGTTATCACTCCGCAGAGATGGAGGTCTCGATTGGAAAACCCCAAGTTCTTTCAACAGTGTCTGAATCCACATTACCACAGCCGTTGCATTTGCCATAGCCTTGTACTCTAACTTGGTACTTGAACCTTATACGGTGGGCCGCTTGTGGGAACTCCATGAAATCAGATTACTGCCAAAGTACACCACGAACCTACTTGTTGATCGACGATCATCAGGGCAACCTGCCCAGTCCGAGTATGAAAATGCACTGATCAACGTAGAATTTGACTTTCCAAAATACAACCCAAAATCAATGGTGTGCTTGAGATACTGAAGAATGTGTTTGACAGCTGACCAATGATCACTCGTGGGCGAATGCAAATATTGACATACTCGGTTTTTAATATATAATGGAAGAGAAAACCTCTCCCGGCCTCTATATCCAGGAATACACACAACCCAAAATTTATTACATAAACCAAAGAATTCTTAACCAGGCGAAACAGTATCCCTATAAACCATAATAAAGCGGCAAAACAAACGCCGCAAAAACATAAACCAACGGCAAAACAAAAGCCGTAAAAACAGTAAACATCCTTATGAAGAGAAACAATAATATAAAAGTGTTTCAAACATCTTGAAGCCTATTACATAGCTTCCACCCATTTTTGCTGAAGATCTCCCGTGTAATGACCTTCAATGCTTTGCTCCCAATTACCAAGGCCTCTCGTCTTCCTTGGCATTGCAAAGCTGATCAAGAGTGGATCTAATGAATGCATTTAAATATGACATGCAGAGGGTGGTCAATAATTTTCTTGTCGAAAACGACATCATTACGACATAACCAGATAGACCAGCAAAGCGCTGTCGCCCCCACCAAAATAGTTGATTTTGAATCCGAATTAAGACTTAATATCAATTCCAAAAAATATTACGAATAGTATTAGGTCTGTTAAGATTAAAAGTAATCTGGACTATGCGCCAAGCAAAACGGGCAAAGCGACAATAAAAAAACAAGTGTTGTATGGTCTCTTTTTTTTTTATCACAAAAACAACAATTTGTATCACCTCTTCAGTTCTGTTTTAATAAATTATCCTTAGTCAGAGTAACTCCTCTACAAAGATACCATAATAAATTTTTTATCTTAAGTGGTACTTTAACTTTTCATAACTTTTGACATCGAAAACGACAATTGGTATCACTCAAAATATCATACATAGATTTGACGGAAAATTGTTTATTCCTATACAAATTCCAACGAACCGAATCCTTATTCATAGTAAGATGAGCATTGACTATTCTCCCCATAAGATTATTGAAAACAATCAAATTTGATCCAATAATCGCTCTCCTAAAACTCAATATTAAAGGCGTAGTTCCTAAAACATCCGCAACCAAAGCCTGTTTCTTTCGGACTACCTCAAACAAAGTTGGATAAAGTTCATAAAGAGATCGATGTCCAACCCAAATATCCTTCCAAAATCTGATTTGTTTCCCATCCCTAAGATTAAAAGAACAATGTTGAATAAAATCATGCTTTACCTTCATCAAACCCTTCCAAAAATGGGAATCCCCCATGTTTACTCTCAACTTGAGAGACAGACTTATCATTCAAATATTTATTTTTAAGCAATTGCTGCCAAACTCCTTCCTTATTCAAAAGTTTAAACAACCATTTAGCCAAAAGACACTTATTTTTTATCTCAACGTTTTGAATTCCCATGCCACCTTGTTCTTTGGGCCTACAAAGAATATCCCATTTAGCCAACCTATACTTTTTTTTTATGATTGTCACTCTGCCAATAAAATCTGGACCTAAAAAAAATCTAGTCTTTTAAGAACCCCTTTGGGTATCTCAAAGAAAGAAAGCATAAACATAGGAAGGCCACTCAAAACCGAATTTATAAGTACCAGTCTACCACTAGTAGATAAATTTTTTCCTTTCCAATTGCTCAACCTTTTTTCAAAGCGATCTTCCAAACCTTTCCATTCATTATTCCTTAGTTTTCTAAAATGAATCGGAATACCCAAATATTTAAAGGGAAAAGAACCCCACCCGATTAACTGAGAAAGAAATATCAGGCCGAGTTATTATCAGATACTGCAATGCCCCCACAATGCTTCTGTAAGTGGTGCCATCATTGTCAGATAGCAATGTGCCTTGAGTCTTTGCTAGCCGTTCGGTGGACGCCATGGGAGTTACTGTCGGCTTGCAATTCTCCATGTTGACACGACGAAGAACATCTCGGATGTATTTTCGCTGACACAGGAGAATTTCCCCCAGTTTATGCAATACTTCAATGCCTAAGAAGTAATGCAGCACACCAAAATCTGCATGCAAGTGCTGAACCAAGGCATTTGTTGCTTGAGGAGAAGAACTGGTAATGATTATGTCATCGACGTAAATCAGAATGTAAATAGTGATACCATGACTATTGTAAATGAAGAGAAGTGTCGACCTGAGATGGTAAAATCCAAGGTCTTGCAGTTTAGTATTGAACCGAGCAAACCAAGCTCGAGGTGCCTGCTTCAACCCATACAAGGCCTTGTCCAATTTGCACACATGATGTGGATAGGACTGATCTGCATAGCCGGGTAGTTGATACATGTAGACATCCTCCTTGAGAATGCCATGGAGGAATGCATTCTGAATGTCCACTTGTCTCAAATGCCATCCCTTGGAAATTGCCAAAGCAAGAATAATACGAACAGTAGTAGGCTTAACTATGGCACTAAAGGTATCCTCATAGTTGATGCCATATCTTTGTTTGAACCCTTTGGCAATAAGCTGAGCTCTGTATCTATCAATGGCACCATCTGCTTTTTTGTTTCAATTTGAACACCCATTGAAATCGATGACATTTTCCCCTTCCCGCCGTGGAACGAGATGCCAAGTCTTGTTCCTTTGCAAGGCTTCATACTCCATGTCCATAGCTCGACGCCAATTACCATCTGTGCTGGCCACAATGTGGTTCTGTGGCTCGTGAAGCACCTCGGCTGTTGCTGCAAATCCTCTGCCCTTGATGGGATACCGAACAATGCCGTCAGTATACTGCTTGGGTACAAAAATGTTATTGCGTTGTTGGGTACGTATGCCTTCTGGAGGAGCTAATGGCCCGGTGTGTTCCTCTGTCGGTTGAGGTGAAACTGGACCTGCAGGATTAGGAGCAATAGAAATAGAAATAGCAGGGCTGGTATCCTAAACAACATGGTCATCTGGGAGGAGAGTGGTGGGTCGCAAGGCACTGGACATAAGAGGAACAGGAAGAAGGACAACATTTTGATGAAATTTATGGGAAATTGATGAGTTGGCCTGGGAGAAAGGGTAGACATTTTCATCAAATATGACATCACGAGAAATAAGAATACATCTAGTGGATCGATGGAGGCATCTGTACCCTTTGTGTAAGTTGCTATAGCCAATGAAGATACATTGCAGAGAACGAAATTGTAGCTTACGAGCATTGTAAGGGCGAAGATTAGAACAGCAAGCACACCCAAAGGTTTTCAAAAAAGTACAATCGGGTTTGGAACCAAAGAGCTTATGAATTGGAGTAGTATGATTGATAACTCGGCTAGGTAACTGATGGATTAGAAAACTTGCTATTTGGAAAGCATTATCCCAGAATCTCAAAGGCATGGGAGCATGGGCTAACCGATTTATTGGAAGGAACACATATTTTATTTTCTTGTAAAACATGATGCACCACAGAAGAAGGTGGATGCCCGAACCGACAATGCCATATGTCTTGTGAAGCTTTGACACCGGCGAGAGCGTACTGGAGACTTGACATGGAAGACTTCAAGGACGATGGCATGGGATACAGGCACCCTTTACATTTGCCTTGAAGAAGAGGTTTCTTCGTGTGCTGATCCTTTACAAGAAAATATGTGGGACAAAACTCAAGGAATACATCATTGTTAGTGGTAAAGCAATGAACAGATATCAGATTTCTAGCAATTTGAGGAACGTGGAGGATGTTGTTTAGTTTGAGAGAATGACTGGGAGATTGAATGAATGAATGACCAGTGTGAGAGATAGCCAAACCTGTACGATTTGCTACTTGGACATGCTCCTTGCCCTGATAGCTTTCCTTGAATGACAGCTTGTCAAGATCTCCTGTGATGTGATTAGTGGCACCGCTATCAGTGTACCAGCCAGGATCCATCTAGTAGGAGTGCATCGCTATGGAAACGAAGTGGTTGTTGTTGTTGTCATTGGCCTGACAAGAATGATCAAATCGATGATAGTATTTTAATGCTACATGCCCAGTCTTGCCACATACCTGACAGACCGGTCAATTACCTCCTAGGAAACCTCCACTGTTTTGAGGTTTGCCACCGCGACCACGCCCCCATCCTCTGGACGAGTTGAAATTCCAGCCGCCTTTGTTGTTGTAGCCATTACTATTGCGCAAAACGTTGTTGGCTACCATCTCTAAAATCTGGAGCACATTGTTGCTTTGTTCCTTGCGCAACTCGTAGCTCAACATGTGAACATACAAGTTTGTGAGTGAGATTGGATCGGATCTGGTATTGATGGAAGTACCCATCTCCAAGTCCCGACAGGATGTACGAGACAAATTCTTCGTGCTTCAGACGATGCTCGGTGACTGCCATGGTATATGCAAGCTTCTTCATCATATTAAAGTAATCTTCTATGGAGATATCCTTCTTCTTCAAGGTTGTTAGTTGCGTGCCGTAGAACTGGACGCATACATGCCCTCGAGTGCAGTCCAGACTTGAGCAGAGGTTGTTATGAACAACACTTGGCCCAGAACCTCCTCGGAAAGAGAAGACAAGATTGCGTTGAGGACCAATTGATCTTGCTGTAGCCACTGAACATATGCAGGGTTTTCCACCTGCGAAGTCTCCGTTCCAACCGTGCACACAATCGTTGGTGGAGGAATAGAGATTCCACTGTTGACGTAGCCAAGCAATCGCTGGCCGCACACGTACAGCAAGAGTTGGGCCTTCCACAACAGATAATTGTTGCGGCTCAACTTGATGTTGATGAGGTGGACAAACGACGAGGTTGGGAGCAAACTGATGCCGAATGTAGAGATGACTCCTACGTTATCGGTGCTGCCATTGTTGTTGAGGCCAGACATGGTTTAGCGTTTTGTGGTGTGGCTCTGGTGTTAGATAATCTGCTGCCTATTTTGCTTTCAGTTTATTTTTTTCCTTGTTTTTTCTCTCCACGCCATGTCCTCGGACGGACACAGTGCGAATCAGAAAAGGAAGGCATGCGGGATCTCGCGCGTCTCCCCGATCATGCGGGATCTTGTTTTTGCTATGTTTAGAACTTGCTATGTATAGGACTTGCTATGTTTAGGATTTGGTTTCTCTATAAATAAGAGGTAGAACTGAAAGCTGTATGAGTATCGCAGCACAAAACCTCCTGTGTTCTTCACGTTCTCTGTGTGTTCGTAGAAACGGGGCCAAATTCGTGTGTGTTGTGAGCGAGAGCGATTGGAGGTAGCCATTGCCAACACGTGGTATCAGAGCGAAGGCTGCTCGATCCCTGCGCAATGTTTGCTCTAGTGGGCGATGGTGACCGGAGTCCGTTGCCGCGCCGTGGAGGCCGAGGCCGAGGGCGGCGCTCAACCTCGCCGATCGCCCCTCGTCGTGGCCGCACTCGTGGCTGCGACGTGGTGATCGAAAGCGGCGCGGAGGTCGGGCGCGTCTGCCGATGCTCGCGCGCGCGACAACTACACGGATTGGTCGCTCGTGATGAAGGTGATGCTCCAAGCGAGGGGCCTGTTTGACGCCGTCGAGCACGGCGACGCCGATGTACAGGAGGATCGTGCGGCGCTCGAGGTGCTCCTCAAGGCGGTCCCACAGGAGATGGTTCGCGTGCTCGCCATCAAGCGATCGGCCAAGGAAGCATGGGACTACGTCAAGTCCATACGGATTGGCTCCGATCACATCCGCAAGTCGAAGCTCCAGAAGCTGCACACCGAGTTCGAGACGCTCACGTTCAAGGAAGGCAAAGATCCTGAGGATTTCGCGCTTCGCTTGAGCTGCCTGGTCGGCCAGCTCTCGGAGTACGGTGAACCCGTTGACGAGCAAAAGGCCATCGAGAAATACCTTCGCATCGTCCTGCCCAGGTTCGGTCTTGTTGTCTACACCATGGAAACCATGCTTGATCTCTCCAGGCTGTCCATTGAGGAGGTCACCGGCGTCTGAAAGGCGCCGATGATCGTTGTCTTTCGCAACCGGTGCCTCCAACAATCACCTCTGTAGGCAAGCTCTTGCTAACCGAGGAGGAATGGATGGCACACCTCAAGGAGAAGCAAAGCGGCGAGGGATCGTCGAGCAAGTCTGGTGGCCGCGGTCGTCGCCACGGCAGGGGCAATCGGCGACCTGGAGGCGAGGGTGGCCGCGACGTCGGGCGCGATGGGCGTGAAGCAGGACGCGAGCGCGATGTCGGTCGTGACAAGTGCCGTAACTGCGGCAAGATTGGCCATTGGGCCAAGGATTGCCGGCAGCCACGGCGCGAGCAAGTCCATCTCACCCAGGAGGATGATCAGGAACAGTCGCTGCTCATGGCGCAGGTGTGTGACCTCACCGACGATGTCGAGCAGCCGCTGCCAACCCTCGTCGAGCTCGACGAGACGCGCGCCCAAGTGAACCTCGGGTGCGAGGGAGAGCGACACAACGACGTGTGGTATCTGGACACGGGGGCTAGCAACCACATGACCGGCTTCGACAACCTCTTCACGGAGCTGGACACGGGAATTATCGGCTCGGTGAAGTTCGGTGATGGCTCGATGGTCGACATCCGCGGGTGAGGCACTGTGCTCTTCACCTGTCAGAACGGTGAGCACCGAGCCATCAGCGACATCTACTATATTCGAGGCTTGGGCAAAGCATCATCGGCATTGGCGGCTCGGCGGCGTGGTGCGCAGTCTTGATTGGCGAGAGTCTTTGCGGATCTGCGATCGACAACGTCAACTACTCGCCAAGTTAAAGCGCGCCAAAAACCGCCTGTACATGCTCAACTTGAACATTGTGAGGCCGGTGTGATTGATGGCGTGACAAGACGATGAGGATTGGCTGTGGCATGCCCGCTACGGCCACCTCAACCGGCGCGAAGAGGCGGCGAGGCGACATGGTGCGCGGACTCGGTGATCAATCATCCGGTGAGGTGCGGCGGCAGTGCCTCGTCGGCAAGCAAAGGCGCACCCCGTTCCCAGCGACAGCCCACTACCGTGCCAAGGGACTACTCGACCTCGTGCACGGTGACCTGTGTGGGCCCATCTCACCGGCGACTCACGGTGGCTGGCGCTACTTTCTCCTTCTCGTCGACGATTTCAGCCGCTACATGCCGTGCACCTCTGACGAGCAAGGACCAGCGCCGCCATCATCAAGCGATTCAAGGCGGTGTCGAGTCGAGGCGGGCGGCGTCTGCGCGATACGCGGACCGATCGAGGGGAGTTCACATCAATCGAGTTTGGGCAGTATTGCGCGGATCAAGGACTTGCGCGGTAGCTCACGACACCATACTCGCCGCAACAGAACGATGTCGTTGAGCGGCGCAACCAGACGATCGTCGGCATGGCGCGCAGCTTGCTCAAGGTGAAGGGGATGCCGTCTGAGTTTTGGGGGGAGGCGGTGACCACCGCTGTCTTTCTCCTGAACCGTGCACCCACCAAGAGCTTGGACGGCATGACGCCGTTTGAGGCCTGGCACAGGAGGAAGCCCGACGTCTCCTTCCTGCGCACGTTCGGGTGCATTGCGCACGCCAAGGTAACTCGCCCCAAACTGAAGAAGCTCGATGATCGCAGCGTAAAGATGGTGCTCCTCGGATTCGAGCCGGGATCGAAAGCATACCGGTTATTCGACCCGGTTGCGCGTCGTGTCCACGTCTCCCGCGATGTGGTGTTCGACGAGAAGGCCAGCTAGGATTTTGCGAATCCCGGCGAGCTGGAGAAGACGTCTAGCGCGGGCACGTTCGTCGTCGAGCACAAGATCATCGCTGATCCAGTGGAGGTCCCTGCTCGAGGGAGCAGCCGAACACGCCACTGTCTCGCCAGGGCCTGCCACCACCTAGCACTCCAGATCATGCACCGGGTGTGCGGTTCGTGTCGCCAACGGCTGAGGCGCTCGCTGAGCTCGATCACGACGACAACGACGGCGCACAACACCGATTCAGGACGTTGCGGGACATCATCGGTCCCGCACACGCCGGTGGCCCGACACGGTTCCTGGAGCCAGAACGGTGCCCCTGCCGAGCTACACATGATGAGTGCAGAAGAGCCGACCACGTTTGGCGCGGCGGAACACGACCCGTCTTGGCGCCGAGCAATGCTAGAGGAGATGAAATCTATCGAGGAGAACAACACTTGAGACCTCGTCGAGCTTCCTACTAGGCACCACACGATCGGGCTCAAATGGGTCTTCAAGGTGAAATGAGACGAGCATGGCGCCATCACTAAACACAAGGCGTGTCTCATGGCAAAAGGGTATGCGCAGCGCGAGGGGATCGACTTCGAGGAGGTCTTTGCCCCTGTCACGCGAATGGAGTCAGTGCGGCTACTGCTGGCTCTGGCGGCACACCAAGGGTGGTTTGTACACCACATGGACATGAAGTCCGCATTCCTGAATGGGGATCTCGTGGAGGAAGTCTATGTAAAGCAGCCACCGGGTTTCACCGTTGACAAGCAGGAGCACAAGGTGCTCAAGTTGGCGAGTAGTTGATGTTGCCGATCGCGGATCTGCAGCACTCCCCCGTCAATCAGCACCTGGCAGCCACGCTCGTCGAGCTGGCCAATGCTGATGATGCTACTCCAAAGCCTCGGAATATAGTAGACGTCGCTCATGGCTCGGTGCTCACCGTTCTGAGAGGTGAAGAGCACGGTGCCTCGCCCGCGGATGTCGACCATCGAGCCATCACCAAACTTCACCGAGCCGATAATTCCCGTGTCCAGCTCCGTGAAGAGGCTGTCGAAGCTAGTCATGTGGTTGCTAGCCCCTGTGTCCAGATACCACACGTCGCTGCGCCGCTCTCCCTCGCACCCGAGGTTCACTTGGGCGCGCGTCTCGTCGAGCTCGACGAGGGTTGGCAGCGGCTGCTCGACGTCGTCGGTGAGGGCGCGCACCTGCGCCATGAGCAGCGTCTGTTCCTCATCATCCTCCTGGGTGAGATGGACCTGCTCGCGCCATGGCTGCCGGTAATCCTTGGCCCAGTGGCCAATCTTGTCGCAGTTATGACACTTGTCACGACCGACATCGCGCCCATCGCGCCCGACGTCGCGGCCACCCTCGCCTCCGGGTCGCCGGTTGCCCCTACCGCGGCGACGGCCGAGGCCACCAGACTTGCTCGACGATCCCTCGCCGCTCTGCTTCTCCTTGAGGCGTGCCATCCATTCCTCCTCGATTAGCAAGAGCTTGCCTACAGAGGTGATTGTTGGAGGCACCGGTTGCGAAAGACAACGATCATTGGCACCTTTCAGACGCCCGGTGACCTCCTCAATGGACAACCTGGAGAGATCAAGCATGGTTTCCATGGTGTAGACAACATGACCGAACCTGGGCGGGACGACACGAAGGTACTTCTCGACGGCCTTCTGCTCGTCGACGGGTTCGCCGTACTTCGAGAGCTGGCCGACCAGGCAGCTCAAGCGAAGCGCGAAATCCTCAGGATCTTCGCCTTCCTTGAACGCGAGCCGTCTCGAACTCGGTGTGCAGCATCTGGAGCTTCGACTTGCGGACGTGATCGGAGCCAATCTGTATGGACTTGACGTAGTCCCATGCTTCCTTGGTCGATCGCTTGATGGCGAGCGCGTGAACCATCTCCTGTGGAACCGCCTTGAGGAGCGCCTCGAGCGCCGCACGATCCTCTTGTACATCGGCGTCGCCATGCTCGACGGCGTCCCACAGCCCCCTCGCTTGGAGCATCACCTTCATCACAAGCGACCAATCCGTGTAGTTGTCGCGCGCGAGCATCGGGTAGGACGCGCCTTCGACCTCCCGCACCGTCTTCTGGATCACCACGTCGCAGCCACGAGTGCGGCCACGTCGAGGGACGATCGGCGAGGTTGAGCGCCGCCCTCGGCCTCGGCCTCCACGGCGCGGCGACGGACTCCGGTCACCATCGCCCACTGGAGCCGACATTGCGCAGGGATCAAGCAGCCTTGGCTCTGATCGTGTTGGCAATGGCTACCTCCAATCGCTCTCGCTCACAACACACATGAATTTGGCCCCGTTTCTACGAACACACAGAGAACGTGAAGAACACATAAGGTTTTGTGCTGTGATACTCATACAGCTTTCGGTTCTACCTCTTATTTATAGAGAAACCAAGTCCTAAACATAGCAAAAACAACTCCTACAAATCTGCCATGATCGGGAGACGCGCGAGATCCCGCATGCCTTCCTTTTCTGGTTCACACTGTGTCCATCCGAGAACATGCGTTGAGAGAAAAAAAAAAAAAAACAAAGCAAGCAATAGATAGCAGATTATCTAACAAAAGATGAGCCTGAGATGTCCTCCTTATCGGAGCCTCGTGCCGGCATGGTCGGTGACCTTTGATACGGTGAAGAGCTTGATGTTGTGGGCGGCCGTCACGGTGATGGGCATGTACTATGGCCAGTACTACACCAAGTCGTGGATCACCTTGCCAGACTCGGAGCTCAGGACGGCCTTGCGGATGGGGCCGTCAGGTTTGTTCGTCGAGCAGACCAACTCGATGTGGGCACTGTCACCGTCGAAGGCATTGGCATCGCTGACCCACCGGTAGAGCCCCGAAAGTAGAAGGTCCTTCTGTGGCGAATACGAATAGCACGACATCCAAGATCGATCACACCATGTCAAATCAATCACACATGAGTGAAATTTTCTCATCGACTTGTTTTGTTTGATCTTAAATTACCGAGTAGTACAGCGCTGGCGAGACGACGTCAATGGGATATTCTGCGTCGGCGGGATACAGAGCATACATGGCCGCCTAGAAGAGCTGGGTGGTGCCGGTGCCAACGACGAGGTGGTAGCCGTCGACCACAGCGTTACCAACGAGGTGGAGGAGGCGGCGCACCACACGCTCGAACTCCAGCATGAGGAACCAGCAGAGGCTGCCGGCGTCGAAGATGTAGCTCATCGCCTACCACCCCACCCCGGGATCACGACCACCGAGCTCTTCCCGGCCTCCTGCCAGAACGCCTCGTACATCGTCGGGTCACCGTTGCATGCATGCAAGATGCCGCGGTGGCCACACCATGCAATTCGTAAGTCAGACAAGCCAACGAGACGATGCACTTACAGCAAGAACAACAATGAGCACATACAACTCGAGGTTGATGACGACGTCTAGCGCGATGGTCGGCTCCGCCATGCTCTTCTCATCTTCCGGCTATCGCGCACCGTTTGCACCTGATCTTTTCACAGAGTCGCTGGCCTGATTGATGTAGTGGTGGAGGAGGAGCGCGAGGGAGGCGATGTTGGACACCACAAGCGCCCACATGACGAGCCCACCGGTCGGCGCCCAGTGGCCCACCTTGCAACCGTTCGCCGTCGCTCTTGCTTCCTTTCCCGGGACATTGCCGTGCGTACAACAACCAGCTTTCTTCTTGAATAAGGCAACATCCCAGTCAACTCTAGCCGCTAATGAGAGATGACAAGGAGGAGGAGGTTGGTGTATTTACAGCCGCCGGGGACAAGAGGCACGCATTCCGGCCGACGTTTTGCAACATGTTTGTTGCGCATGTATGCACGTGACTAGCGACGACGAACCGAGAATGTTGGAAATTAATCTAGATTTGCCAAGTAATAGGGTATTAGGATCATGCAATCAGATCAAAATTAGTTTGTTTCCTTTGGTATACTTTCTATGTTTAGTTTTGGCTTAGTTAGCAAGTTAATTACATAGTCTTTAAAAGGATGTGTAATCAAATGTGTTTTGATTGAAGCAATAGACAGAAGAAAAAAAGAAAACGATGTACGTGCATTGCTCTAAGCACCAAAATCCCTCTGAGCTTCGTGTGTTTTTGTGAGTTCCGAGCGTGAGTTGTTGCTTCCAGGGTGTTCGTGTACGTGCATTGCTTCCAGTAGCGACGTGATAGCATCTACGTGTGTTATGCTTTATCTAAGGGTGTATTGTGTTGGGAAACCATGGGTTTGACCCTGCAGTCGGCCCATTAGTGGGCGCCCCATCCCAAATCCTAGCAGAGTCGTAACCTATAAATAGGGGATGCTATTCATTGTAAAGGATTGATCGATGGATGAAGGAATAAAGAGAAGCAAGACGTCCCTCTACATCTCTGTGTTCAATCTCTTATTTTGTTCTTGTGTTCATGCATTGTTCTTACGACTCTGAATTTGTCTACGAGGTAATCGCCCGGACTGGACTCGCCAGCGACGGTTCCTCAACACGTTATCAGCACGATCGACTCTCCTCGCATCGAAAAGGTAACCGTCGATGGACGACGCTCGTAGATTGAATCGTTTTCTAGATTGCTTTCAATTCTGCAAATTTGGCTTTCTAGATTGGTTTCCTACGGTGCAAATCCGCTCTAATCTACCGCGAGCCGACTTGAAGTCGCCGGCCAAGCCGATCAATGGATTGCATGAAAGAGTAGATGATGATTATACCGTAGGTTGTATATGCAATCGCATGAAAGGCACCATGTGCACGGCACCACCTGCAAGCGGTTGTCACTACCTCCACGACACGTTACCGGCCGGCATAGTCCGCCATCACGTCTCGCCACGGAGGCAACGACACTGCCACGCCGCTAGCACGCGGCAAGCACGCACATGACGGCATGAAGCCGCGCCTCCGTTGCGTTTTTGTACTACATTACATTACACATTGCATGAAAGAGAAAAAAAAACGGCACAGCCCTGTACGGTCGCGCCGTCGCCGGACAACGGCCTGCCACCCGCATGTGGCGGCACCGCCACCACCGCCCCTAGCGGTGCCTCCCCGGCTGCTGCCTCGCTGCATGAGGCCGCCACCACCATGGTCTGCACGCGCCGACCAGCCTCCACGGCCGCACGAGCATGCCGCCGGTAGCCCCGCAAGGCCGCCCCGCACGGTCGGCCGGCTCACATCCCAAATCAAGAAGAAAAAAAAAGAGGCCGTCGCGTTGCCCGCCGCCGCCGCTTCCTCGCCGTCGCCGCTTTTCCCGGCCGCGCCTCTCGCCGGCCCGCGCGCGCCCGCCCGATGCCGCCATCCATCACCGCCTCGGGCTTTAAGCGCGCGCGCCAACGGCTTCCCGCCCGCGCTCGCGATGCGCAGCGGTCCGGCGGTGCTCGCCACCGTAGTGGCATCTCGGCCCGCAAGATCGTCGTAAGCCGCGCGCCCGCCGCCTTGAAGGCGCTCGCCGCCGGCAGCCTTCCCCTCCGCCTCTCGCGCCCGCGGCGCAGCGCGCGCCCGGCACGCCACCTTGAAGGCGTCGCCGCACCGCCGCCCCGCATGGAGCCGTCGTGCGCGCCCGTCCCTGGCTGCCGCCGCCGCGCCGTCAACCGCGAGGAGCCACCGGCTGCCGGCGCGCCGCTTGAGTCGTGCCGCGCCCGACCCGCAAGGCGCGTCGCCTCCTCGACCCGCATAGCACCGCCCACCGCCGTCGCACGGTGCTGTGCCGCCGCCGCCGGCCGCCCTTTTTGGAGCCGCCGCCTCGGGTGAATAGGGGGTAGGGAACCCTACCCCCAACCCCTTTGAACCGGCGCTATTGGGCCGAAGCACAAAGGCCCAGCAGCCGAACGAAGAATGAAAAAAAAGGGGGGATTGAAAGAAATCTTCATTTTGCATAGCTAAATCTCGCAGATAATTAAGTTAGAAATATTTTCCCTGATCATCATGAGGAGTCCACCTGAATGGACAACGCCGGAGAATGTACTCCGAAGGCATTTGATGATTATTGTTTGAAAATGAAAATTAAAGTTGAGCATTTTGTACCGCATGTCCGCACCCAGAATGGACTAGCAGAACTTTGAAAAATTGTAATTTACCAACTACATGTTGGGGACACGCAGTTCTGCTCGCAGCATCTCTCATTAATTTTAGACCGTCGGCCTATAACATCCATCTACCTATGCAACTAGCGTAAGGGTCAGCACGAAACTTCTCATCTTTGCAGGTTTGGTTGCAAGGGTGTATACCTATACCACCACCGCAGCGAACTGCATTTGGTCTTCTCCGAAAGTCTGGGATATACGTTGGTTATGAGACATCATCCATAATCAAGTATTTGGACCCTATGACTGGAAATTTGCATAATACCCGATTCGCTGATAGTACAATAGATGAGATTAGTTTCCCGTCATTAGGGGGAGGGAATCAACCCTTGATAATAATGTCGGGAAATAATTGAAGTCTAGAAGACATTTGAAGTCCAGAAGATAATTGAAATCTATGCATATGACCCGAGCACTAGTGAAGCAAATAGAGAAGTCCAGAAGATAATTGCAGTCCAGAAGATAATTGAATTGAAGTCTAGAAGACAATTGAAGTCTAGAAGATAATTGATTTGCAAGTATTAGCGAATCAACTGCCAAACTACTTTAGTGATTTGAAGAGCGTGAATAAGTAGCATTTGTCTGCAAGCAATGCACCGGAGAGGGTTGAAATACCATTGAAGGTATCCCTAATCCCGTCCAGAGGCCTCAGAATAAAAGGACGAGAACTCCGGTCCCTTGAATCCGAAGTAACTGGGGACGCCTGGTGAAAAAGGATAAGAAGGACTTGACACAGCCGGTCACCGAAGTGTCCTAGAACTAGAAGGGGAACCAGTTGAGACCTAGCATCGATATGGAACCTTCAGAAAAGACATACCAGAATTGAACATCCCCATGAAGGGAGACATCAGTATGGATGTGTGCGCACATCGGAGCTGAAAAACTAAAGGGACTTGCCCCGCAATTGGAAGTAGCGGTGAGCAAGTAGAAGCATTAGAAGAATCGCCCTTTGAAGAAATAGCTATAAACTTTATGACCTCGGGAGAATCTTTGAATATGACAATAGCCAATGTCGACATTTACTTTGCAAAGAAACTTGTCACAATCATCAATCTTGATTCAGAGCTTGCATCGCTCGCTAAATGAAAGAAAAGATCAGATTGAGAAGATTGGAAAAAGGCAATAGAAACTGAATTATTCTCTCCGAATAAAAGAAAGACGTTTGGGCCTGTAAGCCGCACGTCTCCCCTTGTGCACCCCGTAGGGTATAAGTGGGTATTTGTTCGAAAGAGAAATGAAAAGAAGCAAGACTCGTTGTACAAGTTTTTCACTGGACATCCAGAAGATGATTATGAAGAAACCTATTCCCCGGTCATGTGCGGAACTCCCTTTTAAATATTTATCTCAATGGTAGTGAACTTGAAGTTAGAAGTGAAATTGATGGATGAGGTACCAGCATACCTTATGAAATATTGGATTCGGACATTTATATGAAGATACCTGAATGTATCACTGTCCCGAAGCAAAACAGAGCAAATAGAAATATGTACAGTGTGAAACTCAGAAAGTCATTGTACGAACTTAAGCAATCAGGCAAAATATGGTATAATCACTTGAAGCGACTTTCTATGCAAGAAAGGCTACACGAACAATGAGAATAATCTCTGTGTATTTATACGACGATCCCAGAATGAATTTTGTATAATCGCAGTGTATGAAGTTGATCTGAATATCATCGAAACCCTGAAGGATATTAAGAAAGCAAGCTCTTACCTGGAGTCGGAGTTCGAAATGAAAGATTTGGGTGAAAACCAAATATTGCCTAGGCTTGCAGCTTGGGCATGCCCCTGAAGAGATATTAATGCATTAGTCAGCCTACACTCAGAAGGTGTTAGAAAGGTTCGACTTTGCAAAGGCATACCCTTTGAAAGTGCCAATGGTCGGGAGATCTTTGCAACAAGACAAAGACCCGTACAGACCTAAAGAAGAGGGGGAGGAAGTCCTGGGACCGGAATTCCCACACTTAAGTACAATAGAAGCACTAATGTATTTAGAAAACTGTACTAGAACGTACATTGTATTTGCCGGGAACCTACTAGCAAGGTATAGTGCAGAACCTACCAAAGGCATTGGCAGGGAATAAAGGATATCTTCCGATACCTCTAAGGAAGCAAAGAACTTGGTACATTTCTCTGAAAGAACAAAGACTTAACTATGAATGGCAATGCGGATAACGGTACTTGTAGGACCCGCATACGATAAATAGCAAACAGGCTATGTATTCCTATGTGGTGGAACCGTAATTCCATAAAAATCGTCTAAGCAAGTCTTGTACCGATTTCGACGAACCACTCGGAAACAATAGCACTACACGAGGCCTCACAAGAATGTGCTTGACTTCGGCGGATGATTCACCACATCCAGTAGTCATGTGGATTGAATGTCGCACTAACCCCCACTATTATCTATGAAGATAAATGCAGCTTGTGTTGCACAAGTACAGATAGGTTATGTGAAGAATCCTCTCACAAAGCATATCAACCCCAAGTTCTTCTATGCTCATGAATTGCAAAAGATGAACGTATTTAAAGTACTGCATACTAAGTCATGTGAGAATCTTGCAGATTTATTCACTAAGTCACTTCCAGCGTCTAACTTTGAAATATGCATATGAGAATTGGAATGATGAGACTTAGAGAAGTGCATAATTCAGGGGGAGAACCTTCACGAACTCATTATTAAAGCTTGATCATGAAGATCGAGTACCCAAAGAATAAATCTAGGAGATTAAATGAAATTGGGTGGATTGTACTCTTTTTCCCTTGACGAGTTTTCCTGAAGTTTCTCGACCAAGGTTTTTAATGAGGCAATTCGTGCATCACAGCAGAACGTGTATCATGTACTCTTTCTCCAAATTTTTTCCACTGGGTTTTTATGGAGTTTTGACGAGATATGGACATGAAGGATGGGTGCCCAAGGGGGAGTGTTGGGAAACCATGAGCCTGACCCTGCAGTCGGCCCATTAGTGGGGGCCCCATCCCAAACCCTAGCAGGGTCGTAGCCTATAAATAGGGGATGCTATTCATTGTAAAGGATTGATCGATGGATGAAGGAATAAAGAGAAGCAAGACGTCCCCCTACATCTCTGTGTTCAATCTCTTATTCTGTTCTTGTGTTCATGCATTGTTCTTACGATTCTGAATTTGGCTACGAGGTAATCGCTCGGACTGGACTCGCCAGCGATGGTTCCTCAACATATTGCTTCGTCGCAAGACGTGTGCTTCCAGCGTACATGCACGTGGGCATCTTCGATCAGTTTCGTGTGTGTACAGCAGCCGAAGTGTGAGTCCAAGTTTTGCTGAGCATTCTGTCAGGCGTCCAATCAGCTAAGTCCTTTTTTTGGTTTTGTGCCAACAATTGTTATCGGAGCTTTGGTGGTTTCCGTGTATCAGAGAAGATGCCGAGGGAAGGAAGGAGCATGTCTTCGTCTGGCGAGCGATGCCTGCTGCGAGGTGATTCGTCTGCTTCGTAGGTGGTGAAAAGGGAGAGCGTGGTGATGATGTCATACCCACAGCTCACCTGCACAAACTACATGATTTGGGCGATGAAGATGTCTATTGCTCTTTAGGTGCAGAACATATGGGAAGCAGTGGAGCCTGGTGTCGCTGAGTACCAGAAGGATCGGATGGCATTGTACGCCATCTACCAGGTCGTGCCGGAGCAAGTCATGTCTTCCCTCGTTGGGAAATGATAAAATTGGCATGGGAGGCAATCAAGACGGCGCACAAGCATGTGCGTGATGCCAACCTGCAGACTCTCAAGAAGGACTTCGAGGGGCTGAAGATGGAGGAAGGGGAGACCGTTGAAGATTTGTCGGTCGGGTGACGTCGGTTGTCACAAGGATCCACGCGTTGGGTGACACGGTAGATGAGATTGCCATTGTTCGCAGGTTTCTTCGTGCGGCCCCAGCGCGCTACTTGTAGCTCTTCACCTCCATCGAGCAGTGCATGGACTTGAAGACCCTCACCGTCTAATACCTTGTTGGGTGGTAAAAAGCCTACGATGAGCGTGTCCGAATTAGTTTTGGCGACCCAAAGGAGAGTGAGCATCTGTTGCTCACGTGCACGCAATGGGAGACCCTCACCAAAGAAAAGAAGAATGGAGGTGGTTCCTCGTTGTCTTTTGGTGGCGCTCGATCCGAGCTTCCCTTCTGTTGCTACCTTGCTGCAACAAACTCAATAACCTCAAGCTCAACAACCACATCAAGCTCATGCAAACACAGGGGTGGTAAAGTGAGAAGCCTTGTGAGCTAGTACTGGCTAGCTTTCTTTCTTTCCTGCAAATTGTAGGCATAGATCATGTTGTACGTAACGTTGGAGGTGTGGTCCTGTACTCCTGATAGCTCTACTGGGGCAACATATCTCATGGACACAAAGGATTTGGTGGGAATATGGACATAGCGAATCCGAGCCGTCCAACACGAAATAGGTGGTCGAGATTCCAGCGGGCCAAATCCCACCTCCCACTTAATAATGTTTTGTGACCCCCTGCCCGATTTGTTTCACTCGCATTTACACCCTCCAGACCAATCGATCCCCATTGCCAACCGCATGCCCTCGTCCCAAATCGCATGAGAGAGGCAACCATGGCGGCATCTTTTCTAGGTTTAGGGTTAGAGCCCTCCGCCCTTGAGCATCGCTGCACCGCCCATGGCTACCGCCCACGTGCTCTTCCACCTCCACAAATTGCCATTCACTAGGGCTCCCTCCCCCAAATCGAGGCTAGGCCACCTCCCTGCTTCTTTGCCTCCACAAACCTGTGGCTCGGCTTCCGCCGCGCATTGCTGCCCATCCGTGCATGGCGACTCCCTTTGTGCAGCTCGTGACCGCCCCTCCATGTGTGGCAACCCCCGTTGCGAAGCCCGTGCCCGCCCCTCCATCGACCATGAGCACCACTGCCTTTAGGACCATTGCCACGGTAGCTGCTACTCGTTCGGAGTGTGTGCGTCACGCACCATGGAGAAGAAGAAAGCGCGCGCGGAGGTGCGCTCCGAGTCGTCAACGTCAATGCCTAGTGCGGGGCTAGAGCTTGTGCCATGCCCGAAGTGTGATGCAAAGATGATTTGGGCAGTGTCTGGGAGCTCGAAGAATCGAGAAAAAAGGTACTACAAATGCCCTAACAACGATGGCGTATGAAACTTTCCTTTGATTTTGATGGTGAAATTTGTTTTTTTATTGCCCGGTGGTTGCATAATTGGCATTTTGATGGTGAAATTCAGTGCTTCATTTTGTTGTAGATATATTCCAGCAGTTGTGACACTTTCATGTGAAAAGATCAATACGCCAACCATCTTATTGGGTTGCATTTGCCGGAACAAGAGAAAAAAAGAAGAATGTCGTGTGAAGTTCAGCAATGCACAAGGAACAAAGGAGATGATTTGCCATGTTGACGACAATGTGTTGGCACATTTAGCTAAAATGAACACGTTGTTAGACCAGATTAACAAGTCAATCATGAAATCGACGGCTGCAGATGAGAAGTTTAAAATAATTCTTGTTGCTAGGAATTTTCATTGGGAAGATTGGCAACTGAATGTGTTTGTGAACTGTAATATACCATGGAGCCTTCTTCTATAATGTGCCATGTAGTCTTGTTATGTAATATAGTCTTGTTCTTGTACTGTTGTGGACCAATTTATGTAATGATGTGTTTGTGATTTGTCAACATCATCTGAACCATATTGTCAACTATATTGTGTTGTGTTTCTTCTTTTTTGGATGTATTGAGCAGCAGCCAGGTCATGCTGCCAGTAGTGCCATTCTTATGAACTACCAATTGACATGAACAAGAAGCAGCAACACAAGTAGAGGGAGCTAGCAGTAGCTACCAGCAGCAACAAAATCACATAAATGGCTTGGTGCAAATTCACATACATGATGCTCCATTCATACATCACATAACAAATTCAATTGATAATTTCTCATTCATACATCACGTAACAAATTCACATACTGAGTTTTGTCTCATATTAAGACTACAAGGTTGGTTTCATTCATTCATACATCACATAACAAATTCAGTTGACTATTAAGAAACATAGTTCATACAGAGGGAGCAACTAAAGAGGAGTACTTGTCCGTTCTCATTACAAAATAGCTCCTATTATTATGTTTGTCTCCTTAGAGGGCAGTTGCGGCTGTCATGGGTGCTAATCTTATGGCATTATTGGTGATATGTCATATACCCTAGAGACAATCATGGAGATAATTGTATCACATCTATGTTTATGAGTTACAAAATAAGTGTCATTATGTTCCTTAGATGAATTATCATTTATAAAGATTAACAAGCATGTGACTTGTTGGCGAAGCGCTTTAATAGTTGGATGATGTCATTCTAAAAGTATCTCTGGTAGGACGTCAATGGTCGGAACTCTATTGACTTAGCAACTAACATATGTATTGATTGATGATCATATTTCACCGCTTATAGATATGGGGATATCAAATCAATAATGTGAGCACATGTTAGAAAGCATAGTGTTGGATTGACCTACCTTGAGATACTATTGAGATTATTATGATTTTATGTGTCATTAGTTGATCTTAATTAATCATGATGTATAATCCTTAGACCTGAGATCGGCATAGTTTTCTACATGTGTAATAGTGTACTTAGGGGTTGCCAAATGTTACTCCGTGATTAGGTAGTTATAAAAGTAGCTTTCGGGTTTGCTATGAAACATGTGAAGGGATGTGACTGGTCGGATATGGGATTTATCCCTCCTAACATAACATGAGAGATATCTCTAGGCCCCTCGATGTGGTCGGATAAAGAAAGTGCATGGTTGTGCCACTAGTGGTCAAAGAGTCGACCACACAAAGTTATATGTCACTAGATCGAGAAAATATTGAACAGTCCATGGATAATAGATATCTCACCTGGAGTTCAACCAAATATCATGATGCAAAGGAGAATACACAAGCAGGTCATTCAATCCGACGAGATACGAACTGGTCATTTGGAGATACCGACTGGTAGCGTCTGTTCGTATATGATCACTAACTAGTCGGTGAACTGGTCATAAGGTGTTACGTGCTGGTCGTGACTAGATACAAATGGTTATATGGAGATACGAGCTGATTGTAAGTAATAAGGATCTGATCGCATATCATATCACATAAGGTTCGTCCTATATAATATTTATGTGTATTCATGAGTCGTTATGTCCTACTAGGAACCGTTATTGACTTGTGATCGGAAAGGAGTTTCCGAGTCACAATCGATTATGCATGAACCTACAGGGTCACACACTTAATGGGTTATACTAAACTAATTCGGATAGGATCCGTTATGGGCTCTTTATAAGGTATACATAGGGTTGTTGGGAGATGAGAGTTGCACCACCAAAACCCTAGCCAGCACCTCCCTGAAGACCTTACCGTGCTCACTGATGTTAGCACACTAGCGTACAACCTTCCACCCCTGAACGTGTGGACACCTTAGAGGCGCTGCTGCGCTGATCAAGGATGATCTACGACCTACGTAAGGAACGTGACATGCTACTAGAGGAGACGATCGGCGCTAAGGACGTTGGCCAATCGACTACAACAACTACATCAACGCGCTTAACATTGGATCAGGTTGCTTCAACTCTTCTTCCGTTGCACTGCGCGTCTAGTAGTAACATATGTGATCTCTTATTTGCATAGGTTACTGGTTTATGTGGTAGAATTTTTAAAATTACGTGCTAGTATAACCTACCCATATCGCTTCAGGCATGTCCTGCACATGCGAACTTCCTTTCCCTTTAACTTCTTCTGCTTGTTCTTCCCTGGCTGATTCCTCTTATATTTCCCTCTAGTGAGAATGTCGGTTGGCGGCAATATATCGATTTGATCAGGGATGCCACACTCAAGATGTGCTTCACCCTCCTCCACTCTAGTTTGTTGTCAGACATGAATTTCTGGTTTATCTCATGCATAAACTTTTTAAGCTTCCCTATCGCATTCTATATGTACGGAAGTGAAGGTTTAGCTCGATGTATCACATCTTCCAACTCCTTACGTATCTTCGAAGCCAACTTTTTAATTTCTTCCTCCGTGGGATCTTTGGGCTTTTCCTCCAGAACATTGCCATTCTCATCAAATACAACCTACCTCTTGCAATTTGCAGTCCACCTTTTCAAAACATAATGATTTGGAAGCTCATTCAGTAATTCACCTCCATGCGGCTACCCATCAAAAATAAAAACAATAAACAATCGACACACATCCAACAAAACCCAACTAAATTGTCAATGCGAATCACACGTACCTCAACTGGATTAGTGCGGTGGTGCTGCGGATCGACGCACGGGTGGGAGCAGGGGGCATGGGGCCGACAGGGGCCGAACAGCGCACTAGCGACAGACACGGGCAGTGGCGTCACCACGTCGCCTCTCTCCCAAACCCTAGCTTTGGCGATTTGGGACGAGGGCGAGTGATGATGGTGATTGATTTGGTTTGAGGGGAGTGGCGCGAGGAGGGGGTGGGAATCTCGACCACCGATTTCGTGTTGGACAGCCCAAAGTCGTTATGTCCATATATTCTCCAAATCCTCTATGTGTATGAGATATGTTGCCCCTCTCAAGATTAGGAGATGGAAAGTATATATGGTGCCACACCAAGAGTTGCACGTGTTGCATCGCTTTCGCAATTACTACAAGCCACATAGCGACGTCGTTTCTCCGATGAAACGACGACATGTACATCTGTCCAACTCCTTGGAGTGCACCCCCTCCGGTCACAATGGAATGTCGTTTCGATGTACGTGCAGTCAAACTTTGGCTATCGATGCCTCCATGTGTCTATGACATGACAAATTGTGAAATCCTCTTATTTATATTGGACACATGAAAATGATAGGTACAGATTTGTCTTGAAAAGATTTTTTTATATTAGTATACTTTTATTAGATTTTATAAATATATTATAATTGAAATCAATGGACGGTCAAAGTGGCGTTTTGGAACCTGCCCACGTAGTTAACAAGCTTCTACTGCAGTAGTGCAGGCTACAGTCTACAGCAGATCGAATGGACCAAATGAACAGGGCAGTAGTCCGTGCATCATTTAGCCAATCTCAGTCATTAGCAATAACACCTGTAGACGTACTCACTCTGATGATGGATACCAATTTACTACCAACCAATAACAGGTGAAAACAAGAGATGCTGACGAACACTAGTTGTACGAGCTCCAGCAGCAAATTAACCAGATTGTCCTCCTACCTTGCTCAATTCCTCAACACCAAGACAAATTGACATTATGAATTCCGAGGTACACGTGAATGCAGAAATGACAAAATGGTTCCATGGCTGTTCAATGATATACACAGGCTGCTCGGGGAATGACCCACGGCCTTACCGTCCGAGCCAGCCTCCCGTGGCTGCGCAGCGGTGTCGTTCATCAGCTTGTCGAGCACCACATTCAGGTCAACGTTCTGGCCGCTCTCAGTCAGCCTGCGTACGGTCGCCCTCACTTGCTCCCTCGAGAACCCCATCGTGGCAACCTTCTCGATTACATCGTCGATCGGCACTCTGTTGCCAGAGGATGCGTTTGGAATGGAGCTCACTGGCGCTGCTTGGGGCAGTATTTGAGCTGTAGGGAGCCTGCCGTAGTTGCTGCTTCCCCCAGGTGAGGCGCCTGAGGGAGTAAATGGTGAGGGTGACTTCATCCCAGCATTGCCACGGTGAGATGGAGACCCACTGTAACCATATGGTTCGGAGAAACCGCCTCCAGCCTGTGGTATGTACCCAGTATTGTAGGACGGCGGAGGACCGGAGTTAGGCCTGATTGCAGGAGGCTCATACATGCCCGGATTTGGCCCATGGAAAGGAGGAGCATGTCCTCTAGGCGGTGGCATATAGGGGGACGGTGGCCGTACATTTGGTGGATAGCTCTGAGCAGGAGGCCCATATGGTGGTGCTTCTTCTGGCTGTTGGGGCACTGAGGGTGGAACTGCAGTTGAGGGGTTAACACTCGCAGGCGGGGGAGGTTGAGAATATTGAGCATACTGAAGTGGTGTTTGATAATGCTGTGGTGGTGCTGGAGCTGTCTGTGGCTGCGGGGCTGGTGGGGCTTGATATTGCTGGTGTGCGGCGTCAGTTGGCTGCGCGGATGGGGGGTAGTAGGACTCCTGTGGTATGGTTGGCACTGATGGAGCCGGTGGAGCAGGTGGGACTGATCGCACCTGGGATTGTGGTAAATGACCTGGGAACTGTGGTGGAGGTTGGTTTTGAAGCGGAGGCGGATGTGGCGCGTTTGGAGCAGGAAGGGCAGGCAGTGCCAGTGGTTGGGAAGGTGGAGGGCCTTGATGTTGTAGTTGAATAGTAGGCTGTGGCGGAGTCGGCTGCTGCCGTGAGTCTGCCCGCCCAGCACCAGCATTTTCTGATTGAGCATCCTCTGCTTTAGACACATGAAGCTTTGTAAGTTGGATCTGGGTCTCAACAATTTCCTGCTTGTCACGCAAAATCTGCACACCTGCTTGAACCTGCAAGTAGTGCATACAAAGTTAGTCACGGAACTAACCCTCACAATGGTACAAAACACATTAATACAAGCTGCCCGTAATGTTTCAGACAATTACATCACAATTTGAGGACAAAAACAAAAAATGCCCCAAGAGTGACTAACGCACACCAGGTATAGCATGTACAACCATCAGGTGCGGAATGGAGAAAGGAAAGCATAAAGCGGACTAGTATGTGAAATAGCAACAAGTATGGAGAAACAAATGTATTCGTACTTCATACATCAGCATGCCATAGGGCCCTTGAATGAGGCCAAAGGAAACTTAAAACTAATGCAGAAACTCAGATGAGGTACATATTGACTTTTAACTTGTGTATTGGCCAATTCTGACATACTCCATAAATGGACAAAAAAACTGCAACTATAAACAATGGTGTAACCCAGCTGGGACCTATGAACCACTAACAAGGAAATAACCCATGACGAGATGGAGTAGAACCGTAGAAACAATAAATTTGAGATGAGTAATACCTATCTGTACAAACACACACACAAACCCTTAGCCCACATGCTTCAGTTTAAAAAATATGAGGATAAATAATAGCACAATACAAGGACGAGGTAAAGAAAATATTCTACTCAACAGTAAACCAACTTGTTTCCCTTCTTGATTATCAGAACCACAAAAAAGTTATTCAAATAGGAGCTGGTGGAGGGAAGCTATTCTCTTGCAGAGAGAGTTGGACGAAAGCTTACCTCCCGCAGTGTGTTCTCAAATTGTCTCAGTTTTCCATCGGTGCTGCCATTGTAGTTGCCAATTGTTAACTTCAACTCGCCAACAGAGTTCTCAAGATGGTGTGTTCTGCCCTCCAGCTGTGAAAGCCTTGAGCTTACACCTTCCAGTGCATATAGCAGGTTATCAACATATTTCTTCATGGTGAGATCAATATCTGCTATAGTGACTACATTGAAGTTGCTCCTTTCTTCTTCGTGGCTAACTTTCTTTAGCACACGAGGCTCCAATATACTGGCACTCTTTGAATGGTAAAAGAAGTTAAATGTATTAAATACATATCACAAGGAAAGAGAAAAGCAGGGATTTTATATGAATTGGTAAATAATCATGCATAACACGGACAAAATAATTTGTTGGATTGGTTATTATCAAGTACAGCTACAGAAGCACAGGATGAACGAATATATGAGATCCCTGTGTTGCCCATGTTAATAATTAATTAGTAGCCAATAAATTGCATGCCATATTATGATGGATAAGTCTCTGTGTCGGCTTTTTGTGTGTCGGCTTCTTTTTACTTTTGCTTTTGCTTTAGCATCTTAGACTAGCTTTTGCTTTTGCTTTAGCATCTTAGACTAGCTTTTGACTAGCATCTAGGACAGCATCTTTGCTTTAGCATCTTAGAGGACATAGAGGACAGAGCATCTAGGACAGAGCATCCTAGACTAGCATATGCTCGGCATATGCTTGGCATATGCTTGGCCGTTTAGCCCTATAAATATGTATCCCAACCCTCAAAGTTGGCATGGCATTGTGAAGAGAAATATACAAGAAAATTGCCCCATCTCCAAGTGTCATCCTCTCCATGAGAGTAAGGATCTTGCTATCACCAATAGTAAGAGTCCAAATGACTAACAAGTGGTATCGAGCTTGTGTATCCTCGTAGCTGAGCATCTCCCTCGCTCATCTCCTTCCCCGCCTCGCAGCAGCCTCACCCAGAGCGCAGCAGCCCGGCCGCCCTCGCCACTCCTCTCCCGAGACGGTAGCGCTCGCCGGCACCCTCTCTCCACGCAACACCCACGCAGCGCGCCATGTCCGCAGGCGCTCGGGCGGCCGCCGCTGAGCACGCGAGCGCTGGGCGGCGGCCGGCCGCCAGCTGCGAAAGCAAGAGCGAAGAAGTGGCGGCAGGCGAGCCGCAAGCTGCAAAGCGCGCACAAGGCGTCGGTAGCCGGGCTGCAGCGGCGAGAGGCGGAAGCGCTGGCGGCGGCAGATGCACACGCGGCGCGCGCAGAGAGGTCAAGGTCTGCGGCGGCAGCAGCAGCTCCATCTCTCGCGATGATAAAGGCCGACGCGGACTTGAGCCTGGAGAGGGAGGCGGCATGAGCGGCGCGCGATGGGCGCCGCGACGCCACGAAGCTTGGCGGCGCCCAGACAGCGCGGTCGCTGATGGCGCTCTCGAGGAGGCGCGCCGCGGCGTGGCGCTCGAGGAGGCGCGACGGCGTGGCGCTCCTGAGGAGGCGCTCGGCGGTGGCGCTCTGGAGGAGGCGCTGCGGCGGTGGCGCGCCCGAAGAGGCGCGCGACGACAACGGCGGCAGACGGTCGATAGAGCGCGCCTTCACAGCGCCGTGACTCTCTCCGGACCGGCACCGTGGTTACCACGGGTTCGTGTCGTTGTCGAGGACGCCGCCCCGGCGGTGGGTGGCCTACCTCACCAAGGCCAACCACGCCGAGCGGGCGCGGTGATGAAGGCGAGGCTGTGTGCGGCACATGCGGGAGGCGGCCCGCAGGCGCACGCCGACACGCATCAGATCGACGGCGCTGGATGCCTCATCGCCGCAGCCCCGCCCGAGATGCGCTTCGCCTCCAACAAGCGGATCGCCAGGAGGCTTGGGACGCCATCATTGCGGACGCACGGCAGCCGATCGCGCGCAAGTCCACACCGCAGCACTTCGCGACGGAGCGGAGACCACCGCCTTCAAGCCGTGTGAGGACGTTGATGACTTTGCTCCGCCTCAACACTCGCGCAGGTTGGTAAAGTTCGCGACGACACCTACGGCGAGGAGAGAGCGCCGAGAAGCTTTTTCACGCGCCCCGAGAAGTACAAGCAGATGGCTCGGCCGATCCAGTCTGCCGACCCTCCACGATGTCGATCGAGGAGGCGATAGGTCGCCTCAAGGTCGTCAACGATGATGAGCCACGCCTCTCTCGGGACCCGCCACCATTGGCGGAAGCTCCTCACTCGGGAGAGAGGGGCCGGCCAATGTGACAGAAGAAGGGGAGCCTTCTTCCACGACAGCGTGACGCGTGGCAGCGCGGCAAGCCGCGCAAAGACGCCAGCATGGGCACGAGGACGTCTGCCGAGGTGATGACCGTGGAGGCGCCAGCAGCGCGCCGGCAAGCAAGAGCGGCGCGAGACGACTCTTGCTACAATCTGCGGCAAGCTTGGTCATTGGGCGTGGATTGTCGGCGACCACGACGCGCCGTGCCCACGTCGTGCAAAGGAGGAGGAACGGCCGACGACTGCTCATTGCTCAGCGAGCATCGAACTACCTCCACGCACCGCCGCAACGGCCTACCCACCTTGACGAGCCAAAGCACACGCCTCCCGGCGAAAGTTCCGCAATAGCAAGACCGACGGGTGGTGCCTCGACACCGCGACACCCACCACATGACCGGTTGACGGAGTTCTTCACGAGCTTGACTCTAGCGCCCGAGGCCCGCAAGTTTGGGACGCCTCGCGTGGAAATCAAGGGCGTCGGCTCGCCATCTCGCGCCAGATCGGGATGGCTAAGATTCTCACAAGGAGACACACAAGACTTAGGGAGATTGATGGATAAGTCTCTGTGTCTCGGCTTTTTGTGTGTCTCGCTTTCTTTGCTTTTGCTTTTGCTTTAGCATCTTAGACTAGCTTTTGCTTTTGCTTTAGCATCTTAGACTAGCTTTTGACTAGCATCTAGGACAGCATCTTTGCTTTAGCATCTTAGAGGACATAGAGGACAGAGCATCTAGGACAGAGTATCCTAGACTAGCATATGCTCGGCATATGCTTGGCATATGCTTGGCCGTTTAGCCCTATAAATATGTATCCCCAACCCCTCAGGTTGGCATGGCATTGTGAAGAGAAATATACAAGAAAATTGCCCCATCTCCAAGTGTCATCCTCTCCATGAGAGTAAGGATCTTGCTATCACCAATAGTAAGAGTCCAGCGACTAACATATTACTATCAGAAAAAAAAAACATATTACTATAAAAAAACATAACGAAAAAAGCGCTAACCATCAGACAGCCCACACAGTTACACATACAACATGGATATGCTGGACTAACCACACAAGATGGGTGGAACTATCAAACCCATCCTACACAGTGTTTTGAGATACCATTTTGCTGCTGCCAGTGCCAAACTATCTTTTTCTAACCCTTGAACAAAACAATCGAACCCATCCTACACAATTTTTGACTTAACCAAGTTACATAACATGGCATTCACATGCAAGTTTCAGACATAATGTAAGGCCCATAAGACTATGAGAAGAAGTAACCACAGAGAGCATAAAAGAAACTGCGAGAGCAGCTACTGAAACCATCCTAAAAGAAACTGCATAAAATAAATGCCAGAACAACATCTAGTCATCTCGCAAATGCTGTCAGGGGTCAGCGCCATGTCTATGGTAACAGTATTATCAAATAGCAACGGGCAATTCGTTGCAACAATCACAGTAATCATATGGAAACCACATGACATTCGCAGACGTGTGCGATGGGTATATCCCTCTATGAACAGAAAAGGCATCAGCTTTCACAATCACCGGAACCAAAACGTCTAATTTTCCCCCTTCTACCTGAATCAAGTAGTAGCAACTAGCAAGCGAGCAGCCACATCAATTTCGTTTACCCGTAATGGAATTCGACGCTAGCACCGCACTAACTAGTAATTACCAATTACGAGGGATAAGCTCCTATGGCTAGGAAGCGTGCAACCTGAACAAGCTTAATAGTAATTTGTTTGTTCGATTTGCTGGTGAAGTGGCAAGGGGAACAGATCTATAAGCAGAGCAATCGGCGGGGAGGCAGCTAGGTGTTTACCTTGAGGTTGGAGGACGCGGCCTTGGAGTCGACCGATCCCCAAAGGTTCGCCGCGGAGGTCGACGCGGTGGCGGCGCGGATGGGCTGGAAGTCGAAGCTGGGCATCACCTCATCAGCGCCGCCATGCTGGACGCGGTGCCCGTGGCGGTCGTGGTTCTCTGCCTCCTCCTGCGGGTTGGGGCTCATCAGATCGAACAGCTCTCCTCCGCCGACGCTGCCGCCGGAGGGAGGGGCCGAGGATGCTGCGCCCGCACCAGCCGCGGCGAGGCCGAGGATCTGCTTGTCCATGAACTGCGACGCGTTCATGGCGATCGGGATTTGGGAGGAGGTAGGGTTGAGCAATTAGGAGGCAATTAAGCCGTGCCGTGCCCGCTTTGGGTTGCGGTTTGTTGGGCTTAAAAATAATAAATAAAATACAATATAATTTATATATTCAGAGTATGTACAATGTAGGTGCTTAGAGAGGTGTTTAGCGAAGAAAAACTGATTTTTCTTACCATGTAGAATAGATGATGTGCTTATTTTATAGCATTGATACTTGATTAGACACCGATGCTTAAGAGGTGCTTATGTATATAACTATAGATAATTAATAGATAATACAATCATCTAAGTATCTACAAAACAAATGCTTGCATTAAAGGAAACGACTTTTACATAGGTGCTTGATGACGTGGCTACATTATCTTTCTTTAAGCACTCGTTTATAAACATCTCGCATGGTACATGCCCTCATGGTTGCTTTGTTCCCAGAAAAAGATGAGTTTTCATCCTGAATGGCACCGTCAGCGTTGCTATTAGCAAAAACGGTGCTCTTACAGTCGAAATACTAAAAATAGCACAACGGACACGTCGATTGTCGATATCTGTCCACGTTCGTGACACCCTAGCCCGAACGTCTTCTGCACCGTTCTGGGTGGGCCGGACACTCTCCATGTTGCCACGTCGACGCGTCCATACCACCCTAGCCTGACGTCGTCCTGTTCACGGCACCCTGCCCCAGATTATGGTTTGAATCCAAGGAGTAGATGTATAAACATCATTAAACATCAATTATACTATTTTACCCAACTAGAACCTCACAAAATCATCAACATTTTAGATTAATCCTGATTGAGACCTAAGGTTTGATTTAATCCGATAAAACGAGGATTTTAGGCGATTTACCTTGAAGATTGGAGGAGTGAAACCCTAGAGATGCTAGGAATCACCAAGGAGCGATGAAACGCCGAAGAATTTAGGGGATTTGAGAGGGTTTTTGAGATTTCTTCGGTGAGGAGAGAGAGAGCACCCGAGAGAGAGGAAGACGACGGAGGGAAGGCGGTAATACCATTCGGGGGGAAAAGTGAAAGAGGTGAAGAGAACCTGCACGACAGTTAAACTCATTTTTCCCGTGACGCGGTAGTTCCGCACTTTACCTCCGGTAGTACCGCACTATGGTAGTACCGTGGTTCAGCGCCGGTAGTTCCGATTTTTCTGGGACTACAAGGGACAGCTCTGGATTTCTTTGAGATTTAGATTGATTTGCAAACAAATAAATATTATTAAGGATCATTATGCATAGAATAGACTAATGTCTATATGAGAATATAGTTTCTATGAACATAGATATTCTTAATAAAATTTCTGAAAATACTTTTATAAAAGCTTTCAAATAACACCAAGTCAAACACAAATGCATGAGACAGGAATTCAACCAACATTTGAATAGTCTATGACATTTAACTCATTCCTCAATTTGCAAAAACGGCCTTCATCTAATGGCTTGGTGAAAATATCCGCTAATTGATCTTCGGTTCGGATGTGGCTAATTTCAATGTCTCCCTTGCCCACATGATCTCTCAAGAAATGGTGGCGAATGTCGATATGCTTGGTTCTTGAGTGTTAGACAGGATTATTTGCTATTTTCATCGCACTATCATTATCACACAAAAGAGACATTTTATCAATTTTAATTTCATAATCCATCAAAGTTTGCCTCATCCATAGCAATTGAGCACAACAACTTCCCGCGGAAACATATTCGGCTTCGGCGGTGGATAACGCTACGGAATTTTGTTTCTTGGATGATCATGATACTAAGGATCTCCCTAAGAATTGACAACTCCCCGAGGTGCTTTTTCTATCCACTTTGCAACCCGCATAATCGGAATCCGAATATCCAATTAAATCAAACTTAGCACCTTTAGGAAACCATAGGCCAATGCTAGAGGAATGCTTTAAATATCTTAGTATTCTTTTTACGGCCATCAAGTCGCACTCTTTTGGAGATGCTTGAAAATGTGCACACATGCAAACACTAAACATAATATCGGGCCTAGATGCGGTAAGATAAAGCAAATTACCAATCATAAACCTATAAACCTATAAATCTACTAATTTACCTCCCTCATTTAGGTCGAGATGACCGTTTGTCGCCATGGGAGTCTTAATAGGTTTTGCATCCTCCATCCTAAATCTCTTGATCAAGTCCTTTGCATACTTTATTTGGCTTACAAAAGTTACATCTTTGAGTTGCTTGATTTGAAGTCCAAGAAAATAGCTAAGTTCTCCGATCATGAACATTTCAAATTCTCTAGACATCATATCACCAAATTCTTTGCAAAAGTCTTGATTAGTAGAACCAAATATGATATCATCAACATAAATTTGACATACAAAGAAATCATCATCTAAGACTTTAGTAAACAGAGTTGAATCAATTTTCCCGATTTTGAATCCTTTTGAAACTAGAAAGTCTCTAAGGCGTTCATACCATGCTCTAGGAACTTGTTTAAAACCATAGAGCGCATTGGAGAGTTTATAGACATGATTAGGATTCTTAGGATCTTCAAAACCGGGAGGTTGTTCAACAAATACAAGTTCGGATATTTCTCCATTTAGAAAAGCACTTTTGACATCCATTTGAAATAATGTAATATCAAAGCATGATGCAAAAGCAAGTAATATACGAATTGACTCAAGTCTAGCTACAGAGCAAAAGTTTCACCGAAATCCAAACCTTCAACTTGAGAGAAACCTTGTGCGACCAATCTTGCTTTGTTTCTCACAACCAATCCATTCTCATCTTGCTTATTCCTAAAGACCCACTTTGTACCAATTACATTGAGTTCCTTGGGTCTTTCCACTAAGGTCCAAACTTTATTTCGGATGAAGTTGTTAAGCTCTTCGTGCATTGCAATCATCTAATCCGGATAATCAAGTGCTTCATCTATATTCTTTGGCACAAGAGAAGAGATAAAAGAGTAATGTTCACAAAATGAAGCGACACGAGATCGAGTTTGAACACCCTTACTTACATCACCCAATATTTGATCTATTGGATGATCTTTTGCAATCGCATTGTGAATTCTTGGTGGTAGGTTGGATGGTTGATTATCTTCATTATTGTTTTCTTCCACTTGAATTTGGCTTGTTGTGGAAGAGGTAGGAGGTTCAACTTGAGTAGAAAGATGATGGTTCATCTTTAGGTTTGATGTCGCCAATTTGCATATTTTCCATAGCCTTTCTTAATATTTCATCACCTACATCATCTAAATTCTCATGCTCTTCTTGAGAGCCGTTAGTTTCATCAAATTGAACATCGTGTCTTTCTTCAACTAAACCGGAGTTTTGATTGAAAACACGATATGCTTTGCTATTTGAAGAGTAACCAAGTAAGAAACCAACATCACATCGACTTGCAAATTTTGAAAGACGAACACCCTTTTTCAAAATATAACACTTGCAACCAAAGACACGAAAATAAGAGATGTTCGGTTTTCTTCCAACAAGGAGTTCATAGGAAGTCTTTTTCAAAAGGCGATGCAAATAAAGACGATTTATGGCATGACAAGCGGTGTTAATTGCTTCTGCCCAAAAGCTATCGGAAGTATTATATTCATCAAGCATTGTCCTAGCCATTTCAATTAATGTACGATTTTTCCTTTCTACAACTCTATTTTGCTCCAGAGTGTAGGTTGTGGAAAGTTCGTGCTTTATTCCAAGTTCATCACAAAAGTCTTCAACTTTAGTATTCTTGAATTCGAAACCATTATCACTATAGATTTTTTTTATTTTCAAATCAAATTCATTTTGAGCCCTTTTTGTAAAACTTTTGAAAATTCCGGAGGTTTCGCTCTTGTCATCTAGAAAGAACACCCATGTATATCTAGAGTGATCATCCACGATAACTAAACAATAACTATTTCCCCCAATACTCTTATAGGTTGTTGGCACAAACAAATCCATATGTAAGAGTTCCAATAGTCTAGAAGTTGACATGATACTCTTGGAAGGGTGAGAGCTTGCGACTTGTTTACCGGCTTGACAAGCACTACAAAGTTGATTTTTCTCAAACTTCACATCTTTCAAGCCAACAACTAGATCATATTTGAAAAGCTTTTTAAGTTGAATCATGCCGACATGAGCTAGCCTTCTATGCCAAAACCAACCCAATGAAGTTTTACAATTAAACAAGTTTGCAAGCATGATGCATTTGAGGAGAAATCTACCAAGTAAAGATTTCCAAATCTAAAACCTTTGAAAACCAAATCATTATCTTTTTCATTTGAAATTGAAATACCTTCATTTGAGAAAGAGCAAATTAAGTCAAGATCACATATTTGAGCAACGAATAATAAATTGAAATTTAGTGATTCAACTAAAGATACATTAGAAATCGAAAGGTCATTTGAGATAGCGATTTTACCCAATCCTATTACATTTCCTTTACTATTGTCTCCAAATGTGATCTTGTCACTTCCTTTTACGTTCTCGAATGTGGTGAATATTTTCCTATCACCGGTCATGTGTTGAGTGCATCCACTATCAAGCACCCAATATTTTCCACCGGTCTTGTAGTTCACCTACAAAACAAGAATCAAGTTCTTTTAGGTACCCAAATTTGTTTGGGTCCTTGGAGGTTAGTGACCAAAGTTTTAGGCATCCAAATAGCATTCTTTTTAGCGGCTAAAATCGAAGTGCCAATAAATCTTGTAATTATTTTACCATATATAGATTTCTTAAGCATGTAGCAAGAATCATAAATGTTATAGGACTTAACATTAATATTTGAGCAAGCATTTGATATGTGTCCTACCTTACCACATTTATTGCAATATTTACCACTTTGCTTAACAAACCTTAGAGGTTTGTTTACCGGTTTCTTACCTTTCTTGAGCACATACCCAAGTACTTCCTTATTGAATGAGCACCTTTGCTCACTCAATAACTTGTCAAGGGTTGTTTTACTCTTGAAGCATCTTTCGAAGCTCTTACTTAGCTTGGTGACTTGCTCTTTCAACTCATGATTTTCAACAATTAGTAAAGGGTCACAAGCATTATTCATATCAATAATTGAATCATCATTTGAGTAACATGGTATGGATAGCAAGTCATCACAAGAAGTAGAAATACTAGACATAGATTTAGCATTTAAAGCATTTTCTACTCTAGGCATCTCATTCATTAAATCACAAGTAATACCAATATTTAAATGAGATTTTTTCATATCTTTTACGAGGAGAGAATCATGAGCTTCCTTTAGCTCCTCATAAGAGTCTTTTAGAGAGATATACTTTTTCTTTAAGACTTTAAATTTTGATTTCTGTTTTCCAATATATTCATTTAAATCTTCAACCATGTCCATTAATTCATCATATGAAGGAACATTATCATCAATAGATTTTACCTTATCTCTTTTTGCCATAAAGCATGTAGGAGACGCGAAGAGTGAAGGAGCTTCCTTTATGGCGATGCCGACAAGTCCTCTTTTCTTAAAAGACTCTTCATCACTTGAATCGGAGTCGGAATCTGAATATTCTTCATCGGAATCCCACAATGTGAGCTTCATTTTTGCCCCTTTTGTGAAGCTTTTTGAAAAGCTTCTTCTTTCCATCGAATTCCTTCTTCTTTCATGGTTTGTCTTTGTCATCCTTCTTGTTGGGGTAGTTTGAGATTATGTGCCCCTTTTTATCACATCCATAACAACGAATGTTGCTATATCGCTTGTTGTCACTTGAGGATTGCCCTTTCTTATACTGGTTGAAGTTAAAGTTTCGATGTGGGCGTCTTCTCATGAATTTCTTCATTCTCCTCACAAGGAGAGCATACTCCTCATCCGAGTCTTCTTCTTCATCCTCATCATCACTTGACTCCGCTTTAGCCTTGAAAACGGTAATTTTCTTCTTGGATGAAGATGACTCCAAGAGCTCTTCCTTGTCCTTCTTGTATAGCTCGTTAGTGATGAGGTTGCCCAAAAGTCCGGTTGGTGTCATTCTTGGCAACTCGGGAGAGTTGAGAAATAATGTCACCAACGTCTCGTATTTATCCGGGAGCGCCCTAAGCATCTTGCGCACAACATCAACATCAAGGAGGTTAGTACCAAGACCTTTGAGTTCATTCACAATGTTGTTGAGTCTTGAATACATCTCGGTGATGTTTTCATAAGGCAACATTATGAATGTCTCATATTTAATCTGAAACCTATGCAATTTGGCTTCTTTGACCGTGGATGTGCCCTCATGAATTTCGGAGAGGGTCGTCCAAATAGCGTGAGCGGTTTTCAAGTTACTCACCCTATTAAACTCATCCGCGTTCAAGGCACCAAAGAGAGCATTCATAGCTTGAGCATCTAAATGAGCATTATGTTCATCTTGAACCGTGGAGTTTGTTGGATCAAGAGGCATAACATAACCCTCATTTACAATTTTCCATATGTTCGGACTCATGGCCTTTAAGAAAATGGACATTCTAATTTTCCAATAAGAATAATTTGAGCCATCAAACAAAGGAGCCTTTCCTATAGGCACACCCTCACTAGCCATCCTTTTTCTCTTAGACGGTAAAGTCTAACAAATTAAGAGACCAAGCTATGATACCACTTGTAGGATCAAGGATAACCGACTAGAGGGGGTGAATAGGAGGTTTTTAACTTTTTAACAAATTAACAAGTTAAGCCAATTAACAACTTAGTCTAAGCAAGTTATACTTCTAACTAAGCAATACAAGCACAATAATCAAGCTAGAAATATAAATACGGAAGAGTAAAGACTAGAAATAACCACAATGAGACAACGATGTTTTCCCTTGGTATCGAAGACTTGCCGGTCTTCACTAGTCCACGTTAAGGAAGTTTGACCACTCAAGCCGGCTCCACGAATTAAGCCTTTCCTCGATCACTATGGTTGTTCTTCCTCCGCTCTGGAGATGGTGAATACCGAACCACTCATAATCTCGACACCGAGCCTCTTCACAACCTTCTTGAAGAGATCACCGTGCAAGCGCCGCCAAGCCGTCTAGGAGTTCGGCAAAACTCCAAGAGTAACAAATCGATGACCTTCGCTTGATAACTCACAAGTGCAATGGGATCAATCTAGAATGAATGAATGCACTTGAATGAACTCAACCACCTCACAATGAATGCACAAGGGAATTTTGGTGTTGAGTGAATGCTCAAGGCTCTATTGATGTTAAATGGACACAAGTACCCAGTTCTTGAGCAGTTGAGGGGGTATAAATACCTCGCACCAACAAATATAACTGTTGGGGAGGAAATCCTCAAAAATCAGCGAATTGCGGTACTACCGCACTTCACCAATAGCTCCGTAACGGCTACAACGGAAGGCATTAAATGCACTGATATAGCCGTTATAGTTGCAGAGCGGTACTACCGCTTTCCCGGTCATACCGCCCAAAGGGAGCGGTACTACTATTCCACGAGAAATCCCAAAAAGGATTGCTACTGGAAAAAACGTACCGTCACATAATCGGTACTACCGGGGGTGTGCGCTAGTTCCGCTTTTGAACAGTGGTACTACCATTTCTGAAGGTTTGCACTGAAAACCCAAAAACATGCTTCTCTGGGAAAAAACATATCGCTTTTTACACGGAACGACCGGGGTGCGGTAGTACCGCACTACAAGCCTGGTTGTACCGTTTTCCGGTAGTACCGCGTGAACATACCGGTATTACCGATTAACTTGACAGTTCATCGGATGCTTTTCAAAAAGAAATTCAATTGCATGCATGATCCTAAATTGATCCTCAAGGCACAAGAATATGCTATCAAGTTACTTGGACATGATCCCTCCTAATAGTACGGCATTTATCCTATAATCCGGTTTTTCAAACATTTCTCCTAAGACCGGTAAAATGTAAAAGGATCCTAAGCTATTTGTACCTTAACTTTGATCCATATTTGATCTTCACGATATCCTTTAGCATGCATCTTCAAGATCATACTCACCATTTGGACTTAACCTAGTAAATACTCAACAAACACATAAGTCCCATATTCACATATTATCATTAATTACCAAAACCAATTTTTAAGGGCCTAGATGCTTTCAGACGGACGCATATCCTTGATCTCCGTCCATCGCTGAATCTTAAAACCTGAGCACAAGTAAAACACTATTTTTAGGTAGTATAAAATTCTCATTAAAATCAATGACATATTCATTAAGGAACAAGTTCACCCGAGATTGTAGTTTCTTGGCATGTGCTCTTGTAATTGGCCCAGTCGGTAACTCGAAGCGTATATCTTGAGCATTAGGTGGAGGAGAAGGTGTCGTAAGGATGCCCTCATCACCAACATGAGTGGGTTACGGCTTGGATGGAGACGGCGCACATCGAGGTCCTACAGGAGAAGAGACCGTACGATGTACGGACATACTGCTAGTACATTGAGTGGTACGTACCACAGTCGCGCACCAGACTGACCTTTCCTCCACTAGAGCATCCAGAGTAGGTGACACACCAAGTGAGGCTCCGTTACTCGTTCGATCAACCCAACGCTTCACGACGTGATGACACCATAAAACACTGGCAATCTTTGCTCATTTTTCATTGATAATATTTGTATTGTTTGTTACTGAACATGTGTTGTGAGGACCCCCGAAATTGGATCCGTATCAAGCTAAGTAATTACGCCGTAAACGCAATACTTAACGTGAGACGCACACGATTCCGAGTGACCCGGATATGTGTCACATGCTAGCTCCCAAGGATCAGTGGCTAACATGCACATATCCTAGTACACAACATTGCAATCACATCCATACACAATGTACAAGAGTAAAAGAATCAATTACAACCTCATTTAGATAGCACCTTATAGTACAAGGTTATAAAGAGGACCGATCGGCCAAATCTAATTAACACAAATAAATTGCAGCGGAAGATAAACTTAAAATAAAAGGGAATAACCGAGTTGGTATGCCCACAATCCCACAAGCAACCAACTGGAGTTAAAGCCGTTGCACCTCGTTCTCACCGAATAAATAGACAATCGTTAGAGTACAAAGTTGTACTCATGAGACTTTCAAAAGAAATAAGGATGCATGTAAGTATCAAAGGAATGCTACTACACTAGTCAATTTTTAGCATAAAGCAAGTTTTGCATATAGATAAACAATAAAGATTCTAACTAGCCATTTGTAAAACATTTAGAAAACATTTTATAGCAGTAAGTAATGATCATCAATGGTATAATCTCCAATTATAATCAACACATGAACATCCCATTCGTGGCAACATAAGATCTAAACAAACCGCATAAAGATATAACATTTTCACCATAACCCAAACTTAAGTTCCCAAAAGCTAATCGTAGGCTCGCTTTCCACAAGTGTTGTCCATAACCTAGGACGAGGCTATTCGAATAGATTTAGTTACTCTGCAGAGTTGTACAGCTTTACCCACACGATATGCATTCCTCTTAATGTCGGCCAATGCACTCTTCCATAGGAGTGTGACTGAGGTAGCATAACGAGGCCGTTACAATGTCATGTCCTAACTATCAAACCACCCAAGGACAGTCCTATGGCAGCAAGATCGATCGCTCAACCACAGTGAGTAAACCCAGGCACGTAAGTAAGTCCCTATCCAACAAGAGACCCTTAAGGGCAAGTAAGGCAACCCTTAACATGCCCCCGCTTGATTGACAAAAGAACAATTAAAAATAACAATAGCGATTGTCAACTGATTGTGTTCGATAGCTAACACACAACAAATTAGTTAGCCAAGCCTTCGCCATTATCCCGTGTGGTTGCACGTAAGACTTGGTTCATCACACCACTGCATCGGTCCTTAAACACTCGGACGGGCTACATGAATGGGACCACCCTTCATCACCTTATCACCCGCCCAAGTCCAACATACAACAACAACAACTTCCCAACAAGTCACAATAACTGATTCAAGATCCGAAACAATCCTCAATGTCAATATAATTCAATCCATAAAATCCTCAAATTTCATTAAGATTCAATTCGATTCACCTACCGATGGACTAGTTCCATCAACCATCGTCGACTACAACTACTAGCATGGCTAAGCATCGTTCTACAAACTAGCAAACAACCCATATAACATATATCCTTAATCATTCAAGGTAAAAGGGTAATCAACATTCAAGGAGGGCTAATGCAGCAATTAGGAGATTAACTACTTCTACCCATAAACATATATTTCAAAATAGCATGCAATTGCGAATAATAAAACTCACACAAAACATTTAAGAACCACTGGGAGCAATATGATCAAGAGGAGGGTGCTCGCACCTTTGCTGGTATCACATGTTCATTCTCAGGTTACACTTAATTTGATCTCACGAGTATAAGGGTATCGTCGAAAACCTAATCGAAAAACGATATTGCAATAAATATCAAACAAAGCCAAAAACTCAAAGTACTAAAAAATGCATGAAATTTATACAGTAGGTAGGTCATGATTTTAAATTAATTTATGTGAAATTTCTAGTTCAATCGGAGCTCAAAAGAATTTTCCATGGGTTTTTGAAGTTACTTCAATTTCGAGGGTAACAATAATCCTTTTCTGAAATCAATTCTAATTCCAAAATTTTGTTTGTAACACTCATATGTTTAACTCCTATTTGTATTAGAAGCCATAAGCTCACTGTTTGTTTAGAAAAGCAATACTTGGTTATCAAACTGGATTGCTACTGCTAGGCTTGAGAGCTAATTGGAACAATAATTTTCTAAGTACTTGCATTAGAAAGTCACTAGCCTTTAGATTTTTGCTCTCTGTTCAAAATTCTGACAAAAGAAACTACATTTCTGAAATGCAATGTTGCTAACTAAAATTTCTCTAAATCTCAATCTTCAAATTGGTTAATGCCTTTGAGTGAACTAACAGCCAGCCAGCCAAAAGTCTTGTTAGCACTAGAGGGATTGATTAACAAGAGAGTTCTATTGATATTTCAAATTAACCACCTTCTTGGTTTAACATTTCATAAAATGGATTTTACTGTTTTGAGGGGTTGTTAATTTATCTTTTTACCAACCTAAGATTTGAATTTGCTAGCAACAGTGCTCACTTGACTAGTTAGCTTAAAAGCTATTTTGTTAACTGTTCAGATGTAAGAAGGAGGTTCACTGTGTTATTTAGAAAAACCAAACTTAAATACTTGTTGCTGCTAGTTTGATAAGGTTTAAAGGCTTAAAGATTCAAGGACATTTATAACTAATAGGATTAACCAGGTTATTAATATATTGACAAATCTGAACATTATCAGGTTATCTTTACTGTTCACATATCCTACAACAAGAAGTTTTCTTTTAGGACAGAAAAGCTACAGCCAGGCTTTCTTTAAACTCAACTATAGATTATCTAACTAGGGTAATCTCAATGACAAATACCAAATTGGTGAGCAAGAGTTATAATTTAGGAGATGGGTGCTACTGTCATTCTAAACTTTTCTTCTCTACTTCTCTGTCTAATACTTCAGCAAAAAGGAGTTAGTGCTTCACAGTTAACTTCAGAAAATGCACCTCCAGCATTGGTTGTTCAGTTTTAAAAGCTGCTAGAAGGTAATTACCAACTGTCTAATAGACTTAAGCTAAATTCTAATGGCCACTTAATCCAACAATCACTTACACTTGAAGGTTCAGAAGTTTTAATGAAGTTGGGGCTCTAATTTGCCCTAAAACCTTCTCTGCTATTTCATTCTTTTAAAATAGTTTTTTTTTTCTAATTTGGGGTACTGTTAACTAAAACCTCTTGCTAGATCAAACACACTTTTGTTAAGCAAATTTTTGAGTTGATCTTAATAGCTCAATCACAAAGCTTAGCATTGATCTGATGATTCGAACTATCAATATCGTAACTATCGCTGCTCTCAAGTTCGATGTCTGCTTTCCCAAATTCATTCACTCATGTCTATTCATCTTAAGATAGCTCTCCCCTAATCAAGCATGCAACTTAAAATTAACTTCCAAACTCAGGTTAATTACTTAGTGCAATTATCACCTAATCTTCTAATTAACTACTGTCAGACAAAAGCTCATAGTACACAGAGAACAAGCCATTAGAGGGAGCACAGGGATGGTGGACGACGGCCTGGGGAGTAAGAGGGCATCAATGAGTGGTCAGGGGTGGTATAGGAATGTATAAGGATGCTCATGGAGGAGAGAATCGAGCTCAAGCTCGCTGGAGGAGACGCGGCGGCAGTGGAGGCGGTTGTGGCCGGATCCAGAGAAGAAGGCCCATGCGCGGTGCTCCGGTGGGGGATTCTTCAAATTGGCCGAGGGGTCTTGCTCCTTAGGATGGAGGGCACTTTGTGACGGGGTTGTGGGTGGCTGGGGCTTGCCGGACTCGAAGATGACGAAGATTGACCCGGTGGTGGCCTTTGGTGCGCGCTCCGGAGACAAGGTAGACACGATGGTGTTCCGTGCGCTACATGCAAAACCAAAGGCTGGAATTAGCAGGGATGGAGACGGTGAGGATAGAGGAAGGCAAAGCACGCTACGGAGCGGAGTTTACCCGGGTGAAACGGCGGCTAGGGCGTCCCTCTCTTCCACAACCGGGAAGAGAAGTGAGCAATTGGAGAGGCATCGAGGGGTATTAAGCTCGAAAAGAGGACGGGGTGGAGGCGGCGTCACAAGGAGACGCTCCCGGGTTGGTCAGGTTGGGCGGTGGATGAACGGCGCCTGGACGGAAATGGCAGGGCGCGCAGCATGCGGCGGCCGCGTGGAGCGCGTCGCCTGCGCGCGAGCCGGCCCGAGGAAGAAGATGATTGCGCGTAGGGCGGCCCACCTGCAGCGACTGGGAGTGAACGAGTGCGAGCGAGTTGGTGCGGCTGGACCAAGTGGTCGGGTCGGCTTTATCTGGACCACAAAATCTTGAATGGACGGTTAGGATTAGATGGGCCGTCGGCCGTCCAAATGATCACGAGATCTAGACCGTTGAGCTTGGATCGGACGGCCGCATGCGCCGTGCAATTAGGTGGTTGGGTTGAGTCGGTTCACGAGTTGGACTCGAGCCGTGGTTGGGTTTGGGTCATTGATTGAGCAGCAGAGGTTTGACTGAGATTGAATTTATCTTCTCTACTTTGACTAGAGGCTTAAAAATAGAAATAAATTTCCTAAAAATGTGAAATAAATCACAGGGGTTCCTGGGACAACCTAGTGTTTATAAGAATTATTAAACTCACAGTTCATAATATAATTTGTATAATATAAATTCAAACTTAGAATAGGTCTTTGTAAAGACTTTGAATTTTCTGAGGGTTGAATTGAGTTCCAACAATTTGGGAAAAATTTTATTAATTCATGGTAATTATTCTAGTATTTTAATAAATTATTTCCAAGTACACTTCAGTAGAAATTTTGTTTAGTTTTCCTTTCGGAGTTTAAATTAAAGTGTATGTTTAACTTGAAAAAGATTTTCCAAGTGCAATAATTTATGCAAAATGATTCCAAAATGTCATGCAAACTGATAAGATGCATACTAATCCTCATTAATTAATTTGGGGATGTTACATGTGTTGGCTGTCATTTTAGCTCGAGCAGATGCAGCGGGTCACAAGCGCATCCGAGGCCACCATCCGCAGCCCAAAGCACACCATATTGGGGCTTCTGAGTACTTTGAAGTACATATTCGCAGAGTCGAAGAATGTAATCAAGAACATGAGTTGTAGTCGTTTGAGAGATGATATCCTACACGTCACGCACCGAGTGGGCCAACCGTGCATTAAGAAAGATATGTCGAGGTACGTACGTGTTAAGAAAGAAAGATGTAAAGATATGCACAATATGAGCAGACTACCCATTTACATAACATGACGGCCCCCGCACAGGTGGACAATACAATAAATTACGACACTAAATGATGACTAGACGAGCTCAGTCTGTTGGGGCAATCCTTCATGGATGGCCAAGGGTCTTGCATATCCTGCACTTCATCATGCGGCTCAGGCCCCCTCGTTGGCTGTCATCCATGTCATTCTGGAAGCGTCTCATCTGTTGTAGTCCCTTTCCAGTTGACTTCAAGGCCTTATTTGGGCCCCATTGCACCCTGTCTGGCCAAAGATCCCTATTCTTTATGTCCAAGCCATACAAGTGAAACTCTGCACTCTACGTACCAAAAAGATGTTGCATGTCATAGTACTCGGAGATATACGACGTATACATCTACCTCATTTGCGCACACGCCTTTTACACATGCGAGTATGGTTTGTGTTGTTGTGCAGGATCTTTGGCTTGCTGCAGGTGCATGTAGCCACATTACTCAGGGTGCATGCATGTTTCCTTTCCCCTTGGCATGACTGTTGACATATTTTTTTGCTGCAGTCTGATCTCATACTTCCTCCTGAGGCCATCGATCACCCGGATGTTGTGCACTCGGACCTTCTGCATCTTTAGGTCTATATACCTCTGCATGTTCTTAGATCATTGCTTCCCTTCTTTCAGCTGTTGCCTCGCTACGGTGGCTCTATTAATGAAGTAACCGACCGTGCGAGTCCATATCTCCTCAACGATCGTGGTGATAGGGAGGCACCACACACCTTTGAGCACGCTGTTGTACACCTCACACCGTATGTGTCATAGAGTAGGGACCATTTCTCCAACTCAGGAGTATGGAGATTAATCCATTGTGTGAAACTTATGGTGCTCTAGGATTGCCTACTCGCGGCCTGCTGTCCCTCCTGTGCCTCCGAAGGTGGACTCTCTTGTATGCCTCGTAGTCTGATCTTCGAGATCTATCCAGATGGACTCGAACTTCCGCATCTAGTTCTGCAGGCACAATGCCTTGGCTATCTTCATAAGTTCCTGACTGCGGAATCACATGAAGAAGTTCGATGCAAGCTGCCTCATGCACCACTGGGTTTCCACGTCGTTCCACTGGTGAGGGAGTTTTGTCCAATTCTTCATGGTGTTCAGAGCTGACAACAACCCATCATTACGGTTCGTGATAAGGTATACATTGGGCTAGTCTCCCACAACCGCCCGCTTCATATTCACTAGGAATCACAACCAACTGGATGTGTTCTCATGTTCTATAATGGCAAAAACAACCGGGAGAAGCTGGTCATTCACGTCGGCCGCCACCACGGTGAGAATGGTGCCTTTATACCTCCCCGTGAGGAAAGTGTCATCCATCATAAGCACAGGATGATAAAACTTGAAGCCCTCTATGGCCTGGGTGAAAGCCCAAAACACTTAGTCCAGTATGAAGTAGTTGAGGCCTCCATCAACATCTTCACTTTTAAGCTTGTTTTATGTACGTGCTGGGGTTTGCTTCGGTAATCTGGTGAAGCATTCTCGATACAAGATTGTACGCCTCTTTATATGTCCTGTACATGGACTCGATAACCTTGTGCTTAGCTTGTCGGACCTTACGATAGCTGACTAGATAACCAACCAGATTGATGACTTCTGACAGCAGCATCTTGGGGGAGATAGACACGTCCTCCGCAACTAGGTGGTTGATGAGGCTTGCCACATATGCGAAGTCATATTCTGATGCTGCCGTAGTGGCTCGCTAAGCTCGCAAGTATGGTCGGTCACCGCCTTGACCTTGAAGACCGAGCTGAAGAACTTTGCTCGGTGGCGCTGACCTTGCTAGGGTAGCCTTTCACTACATACTTCACTGCATAATATCCTGGGTTAGACAGGTACACACATCTGAGGGAAGTGTTGCCCAACTAAGAGGGTCTCAGCATCAAACCCCCACTGGAATCCTTCTTCTTGTGGCAGTATGAGCGATCACACTATGATATCATCAAGTCTAGATGCCACGTACGACACCTCTGAAGACACAATTCTGCCGGTAGGACTAGCACCCTGGGGTGCGTCCTCCTAGCTACCATATGAGCCTGAGTCGGTGTCCTCGTCGGACTCCAACCCGAGAGGCTAGTCCGGTAGATACTCGTGGTAGTCAACGCGGGCCGACCACCACAGTCCTGCCCCCTTATTTTGCACAAAATTATGCTCAACTCTTCTCTCGTAGACTTCCTCCAAAACAACATGCTACGTGCTACTGTCTTCAAGCTTCGCCTGTGGTTGCCTGCTTCCCAAGGCACCAACATCATCAAGGTTTCCTAGCGGCCTGCGTACGAAGTTTACATACATCATCAGCTTCTCGTATATCGCCACCTTAGGCTAGGAAGCAATCTGCATGTACTGGCCCCATGCTACGCTTTCGTTCACCTTGACTAGCTCCCATACGCCCTGCCCTCCCCTACTCGTGCAGATGATCGCCTTGATGACAAATTTCTTCGTCATTGGTTCCATGTCGAATTCCCTCTGAATGCAGCTCCTAAGCTCATGAATATTCATTGCATCGAGCCCCTTCGTCCGGACCACCTTGTACTGGCATCTCGACAAGTTCAACCCATCGGTGCCGACCCGTACGAGACCGTCGCTATAAAACACTACTAAGTCTTGCATATTTGAAATTACATAAAGCTACATCAACCTGATTTACGGTACACAATATAACAAATAGGGTATGTAATTAACACTAATTAATTTACTGTATACGACTATTTACATAGGATTATTTCTTCAATTACCACAAATTAAATAAGACTAACCAAAAAAGTACTAATTAATTATGAGTAATTTATTTGCCACTAATTACCCATGACACAAATAATTACGACACATTACATACAAGTAAGCAATTAAATGTGAGTAATTGAATACGAATAATTAATTAATTTCTAAATATTTGATTACTTATCATTAAATTACTTACGAATAATTCATTACATCTAAGTAATTCCCACTAATTAACTACGAGTCATTACTTACCAACAAATTAATTATGGTCACGTAATACGACCACTTAGGCCTTGTTTGGTAGAGCTCCGGATTCTCATTTTTCAGATTCTGCTCCTGATTCTCTGAGAATCCACTTCTCTGAGAATCTGGAGCTGTCTGCTAAAAGCGTTTGGCTGGTAGGTTGGCTCCTAAAACCATATGAGGGGGATTAGAGGCAAATAGACTATGTTACCCCTGGTTGTAATAATTCAATTGTATTTGCGAATTCAATTGTATTTGCGTCTTTCTCCTATGTATTTGTACATAAATTACAGGATTTTTTCCCGTAAATTTGTTTAGGCCATGTCAATGTATATACGTTGTATCTGTACGCAATGCCAGATTATATTGCATTTACACTTCATAATGGATTACAACTGTGTATAAGAAAATTTTGTACTGTTGTCGTTGTGATAGATGAAGGTAGAGATGTCGCATTCATATCGTAAAAGTGTTCAAATGATTATTAAATGATATTACATACAAGTAATATCATGATAAATGAGTCATAACAAAAGACCACAAAAATTCGCAAGTAGTGTGTCCATCATCCTGAATGAGCAATTGCACTTGCAAGGTCATCACGGAAACTATCCATGGATGTAGCACTAGTTTGCGACGTTGACGCATCCGATGCATCCTGAGAAATGACATATTTGGCGTATCTTGATGGTATTGTGGACACATAATTAGGATCCCGATCGAACCTACGGAAATGCATGTCCGGCGAAGCATGTTCACGTATGAAGTTGTGGATTCCCATGGTTGCTGCAACAATCATCTTTTGTTTGGACATAGGAAAGCTCGGCATCTTAAGAAGAATTCTCCATTTCATCTTCCATACACCAAATGATCTCTCAATTACATTATAACACTGAGTGCAAATGGTTGAATTTCTCTTCTCACCACTAGAGCAACACCTCTCCAAATTCGAACATGATACCTTTGGCCCTTGTATGGCGCTAAGTACCCAGGCCTGTTCGGATAACCGGCATCGACAAGATAATATTTACCTACAACATAAGATGAAAATGCATGTATATCAACATCCAATGCATGAACATTACAAGTAAATATTTTTGTAAATGATACGAAGCAAAGAAAATTACCCTGTGGAGGATGTGGAAAGACTTCTCGGTCTACATCCAATGCATGATAAAGCACACTAGTACCGTGCATAGCTCCTGGTTGTCCAATAGATGCGTATGTGAAGCGCATGTCAAAATCACATACCGCCATGATATTCTGTGTTGCACTTCCTGATCTACCAATATATCTAATTAGATCTTCTGGAGCAACAGTTGCAATAATATGTGTACCATCGATAGCTCCAATACAGTCTTTGAAATGTGGCCACATCCTTCGATCATTTCTTATTCTACTGTGAACCGTAGAGAAGTTTGGATCCTTTGGCCTCACAAAATCTTTAGACATTCTTACCACACATTGCAAAACCTCATCAAACTTTCTGCTAATTGTCTCACCAGAATGCTTGAACCGATTCTGTGCTCGTCGGTTAGATTCACAGCCACCACATATGTATAGGAAAAGAGCTAGTGCTTCAATTGAACTTGTATGTGTAGTTGATTTCAAATCATATGTACTCACCAAAAGATCATGTAGATTGTGAAAAATCGTAGCATTCATACGAAACATGTGGTAGCTTTCTCCCGGAGTGGTCAAAGTTTCTTTGACCCAACCCATTCCACTAAGCCGAGAAGTCCTAGGCTCATTCTTGTCCAAGTAAGTTGAGTGATAATTATCCATGATAATTGCAGTAGCAGCGAGGTGACTTGACATGTCTTTCCACAGACGCATCATCTGTACGTCACACTCATGTTCCTCATCTGATAAATTACTCCATTCACTATCGCTTTCGGAAGACGACATCTGTACATGAACATACAAAAACACAACAACATAAATGGCAATTTAAAAATACATGAGCACGCATTGGGTCCAAATAACAGTTTATAACTAGTGAAAAATGTCTTATAATCCAAAAAAGGTCTTACAACTAATAGAGAAATAAAGAATAATAAAGGCGAACACAAGATAAACTACATGTAGTAATGTCTCCAGAATCATCCTAACGTTATAATAAATTTTCTATTTGCCATATTTGGCATCGTACTTCCTTTTGAGCCATGCAAATCGTTCTTCACTATTGCACAAGGTCATAAACATTTCCCTTTGCTCCTTTTTTACGAAAATTTCAGATGCAATGAAGTGCTCATTACTCCCATTAATAGCACCACACTCTTTAACCGATTCCATTACACCCTTGATGCTACACACTGAGTTTTCCTCTCTTTTTTTTCGCAAATGCTTCAAAAGATGCATGGGACTTCTCATTCAACTCAAGAATTCTTCTCAGTTGATCTTGCATGACCACAGAACCACTCTTCGGTTTCTTCCCCTTATCATTAGTGCTTTTAAAAATAGGTAATGAGTAATAACATACTTTTTTTAATTTCTTCCACCGTTCGGCGGTGGCTTTTATTGTATTCTTTTCATGGTCCCAACCTAAGTCTGTCTCCTTTGTCCTCAATTTCCTCCAAATATTGTAATCGTTCTTTAATTTATCCCATTTGTTCTTTAATTGCAACTTTTGTATCTCATGTTCTGATCTTCTCTGCAAATTTTTGTATCACAAGAGTATACCTGGATTGTTCAAATGGGTACTCGGCGATTGCTCGCCTCTACTTGTTCAACGAACAATTCACACACTATCCTAGTGTTCTCGCTGCTCCACTCGGCGTTATCACCATCCGCATATTTGGCCCATTAATTTTGTTTATCAAATTGACATCAACAAGAAGGCTATGATCAGGTATGCTCTTATGGGTCCAATATGCAATGTGTATTGAAGCAAATGGTTATGGTTTGAAAACAACAAAGCAAATTCTGAGTATGGTTTTATGCCACCAAAAAATTAAAAATCTAATCAGATTTATGTTACTTCTTTTAACTAGTCATTTGGACAAGAACACATGCACATGTGAAATATTTATGGACTAGTACATAAAAGAATAAAGAGATACTGATGTGTCCTCCAACATGCTGCACTTCAGCTATGGTTTCATTTCTGTGTCTGAACAACATGCTGCACTTCTACACTGACCAATCAGGAATAACAGATTTCAAAACTGACATTACAAAGAACTAGTGAGGTCACATGCTAACAGATTTCAAAACTGACATTACAGATTTCAAAACTGACACTACAAAGAACTAGTGAGGTCACATGCTAACAGATTTCAAAACTGACATTACAGATTTCAAAACTGACATTACAAAGAACTAGTGAGGTCACATGCTAACAGATTTCAAAACTGACATTACAAAAAACTAACAGATTTCACAGATAATCACATCTTATATTCCGAAACAAACTATCATTTCAACCTTTGATTACAGACCCCCTTGGTTACATAGAAAATGACAATAGCATAGAACAGCTTGATTCCTTTGATTACAGACCCCCTTGGTTACATAGAAAATGACAGTAGCATAGAAAATGACATTACAGATTTCAAAACTGACATTACAAACTATCTGGTCAAGGATTCCTTTGCGTTTTATGTCGACAAGGCATGCCAGTAGCATAGAACAGCTGGAATACATGAAGGATTACATTCGCCAACTGCCCAAAGCCCTAGATCATAATGAAATATTGGTTTCTTTGCCAATTCAACAAATACAGGTTTTTTTTGCCAATTCACTGACTTTCCAACAAACCAGTTTAGCACAACAGAACATTTCAATAAAAACAACAACTAATTTGGTTCACTGATGCTGTTGTTTTTGCCAATTCAGAACATTTGACTGATCATATCAAAAAGAGCAGGTAATAATCATTGTGCATTTAATTGCAATTGACTGATTAAATCAAGATTTCACATGAAACAATATAACAACAATATCAGGGAACACAATCTGAATGTGAATACTGACATTCAAATTTTTACTACTGATAGCACTGGACACCACAGATAGCATGCCTTAGATAAGAAATATTGGTTTCAGATAAGAAACTGGATCATCTGTTCTCTCTAGGTGACTGCTTGCCAAAGAAGAAGAATCAGTCCCATGAACCAGTAGCAAGCAGCATGCCATGAGACATTTGATGTGTACCAGAAAGAACAAAGTGATAATCACAGATTCACAGATAATGGATACATGCTGGAGAATGGATAATCTGAACAAGAAATCTACACTAATTGCTATCATTCACAACATTCACAGATAATCACAGATTCAAACACATATCCAATCACGTAATCATAGCCAAAGGGAGGAGTTGGGACGGCAAGGGGGGGCGAGGAGGCGCGACCGAGTCCAAGCTTACCTTCACAGACCCGCGTCGTAGTCTTTCGCGGCGCAAGACTCGGACCGGTGGCGCGCAGTTGGAGATCCGCGGGGTGCCTCGGGGTCGGCGGCGACTCGGGTCCCGCCGCTCTAGGGTTACTGGTCGGCGGTCAGAGTCCTCGCGCGGCGCACACCGGTCCGGCGGCGGCGCAATGGAGGTCCGACGAGGTGCCCTCGGGACGCGCGGTGGCGCGTGCGAGAGATCCGGCGGCATCGCGCCGAGGGTGGCGAATCGCCTCGCGAGAGAGACGTGAGGAAAAGAAGAGATGCGAAGGAGGCTGAAGGGGTAAGCGTCGGGGAAATCGACAGCGAGCGGGTGGGAGGAATAATGGCATTTTGCGGGTAAATTTACTCAACTCCAAAGGGTATTTTTCTTTTATCAAATTGGATTCTCACGAGAATCTAACGAAAGGCTGCTTCTCCTCGCTAGTGTATTTTTTAGACAGCTCCATGCGAGAATCAAAATGGAGTGGTTTTGAGAATCAGAGTGTTTGGTACGGCTCCACGAGAATCGATTGAGAAGCTGGGAGTAGAAGCTATACCAAACAGGGCCTTAATTTGCACTAATGTAACTAGCACTAATAAACTATGTGAAATTTAATCACAACTAATTAATTAATAGTTCATTTCTACTAAATAATTACGACCAATTAATTATAACTAATTAACTACGAGTATATTACCACTAACTAACTACGACTAATAAATTATCACTAATTGACTACGATTGAAATAGTTACAACTAAAGCATAGGAAATAATTTTACAATGCCTTCATGTCGACCTCACGATACTTATACAATCGTAATAACTGCTCTAAACACTATTTACTTCACAGCGTAATCCGAATAAAGTTTTAGTTCAATTCTCTTTGTTTTCAGCGACGAGTGTGAGAACGAGAATGAATTCCAAAATGAGAGCGATAGCAAGCGTGGCGTCAGTTTTTATAGGCGCGGGAATGCGTCTCACGCAGACGGGGCAGCGTGATTACGCATGCATGTGGGAGGCAGCGACGTGATGGATGGGACAAGGGAAAGGATGAGCGGACAGATAATGCTTTCGGCGGAACGCGCCCACACGCCTGTGCCCTAATTGTATGGCGATTCGTTGTCGTAGGTGAAAATGCGTTGAAATCTTGTGCCGAAAGCAACCAGGAGAAAGGGATGGGCAGTAGCGGGAGGTCAGGTCCAGGGGACACGAACGAGGTGGCATCCGAACCACCAGTCAACAGTGCAAGAGTTCCGAGCCAGGGGGCACGGACGCGTGGCAGGCGGCCACTTGGTGCATGCACAACCGTCTAGACCAGGGTGCCAAGGAAGCGCGCGACAGGCGGCCACTTGGCGCTGGACGACCGACATCGGACTCATCCGGGCATTGACAGCACGGATAGCGCGCGTGGGGCGTGTGGAGGAGCCCTTGTCCAGGTGAGGGGCACTCGGATTTACCAGGTGTCGGCCGCAGGTGAATCCGGGCTAGTGCGCGCCGTGGAGGACAGGTGGTGAGAGGAGGCACGTCCGTGTAGCCAAATTTGGCAATACGACGTGACAAGAGCTAAATTTGCAAATATCAGGCGCAATAGTGCCATTTAGATATAAAAAAACCCGAAGAAGACGACTATGACTAGACCACGTGTAGGAGTGAAAACGGGCCAAACACTGCTTTTCTCGTATTCTAATCCATATTTTTACCCCGGGTTTGAAGTCGGATACGAGTACGAATACAAGTTTTTCGAGATACAGGTATGGGGCGGATGCGGATCAGATTCAAATCGGTCACAGATAACTTGACGGATAGTGTACACATAAAGAAAAATATAATTTCGCCAATGAAAGTGTCAAATCATACTACATTTAGAGAATTATTTATCCTATTTAACAACATAAATATAATTAAATGTAAATTCACATTATATATTAGTCAATGACTAGAAAACCAAAGAGGATATTAAAGGATATTAATGTTTATCAGATATCTATTTTGTTGATTTATTGGATGTCCTATACGGATACATATCGGATATTGCTTTTTATATATCTTAACCCATATTCTATGATATTTTTTGGAATAATATCAGATGTGGATCAGGACTAAAAAATGATATCTTGAGCGGATTTTTTCCGAATACGACATCTGATCGGACGGAAAATTATCCGCCCGTTTTCACCTCTAGCGACGTGTCCTTTTGGTGCTCGCTGGGCCGGATTATGTCGGGGCTGCTAGTTCAGGGCTGCCACGTCACTAGGCCCAAAATGAATTTGCCCGTACGGCCTGGTGAAATCCAGAAACGCCACTAGTGCGCTGGAACGTCATTGAGTAGGGAGAGCCGCGCGTGTGGCCCAGCCCAACGGAGAGATGGTGGAGCGGCTCGACGCCGACGCGCACGGCGGCGGCCGGTTGATTGCTGCTTCCTCTGGCTCGTCTTCCCGGCGCCCGGTGGCCACGGCCGGAGTGCTCTCGGAGGCTCCGTGGATCGCTTCGGAAGCCGGCGCCGCGCTTTCCGGCTCCGTCCCCCGCGCAGGCTCCCTGCTTCGCTCCATACCCACCCACGTTGATGAATGGCGCGGCTGCTGCTGATCGGTAATGACTCGTAATTCCACATGAGATTAGTATGGTTGCTTTGTTCTACATGTAGTGATTTAGTGCCGGTGATCGTCTCCCTACTAGTTTGTGCATCGAAATTGAAGGGGTTCTGAATTGTGAGGGTGATTTTGAGATCAGTTTCAAAAAAGAGGGTGGTTTTGATAAGTACTATTAATGGTTCGTCGTTTATAATGTAGGGTGTGCTTTAAGTTTAAGGCACCATCATTCATCGCAGCTTCTTGGCTGACCTTTTTTGACTGTGCAACGGCAACATCCTTCAGATCAGGCTTCATCTGATATATAGACCTGCCTGGAGTGGAGTGGAGTGGAGGTGCCATTTCATCAAACAACTAGCTTGCCCAATTTGCTATTGATTTACATCAACAGTGATCTTGCAAAGTTGCAAGGGCCAATGTGTAGTCTTTTCCGTTGCGGCCTGCCGCTATGGTCTCTCGACTTCTCGATGAGACCCCCAAGATTCTCCGATGTTCTGGGAATGCAAAACTTCTATTATAATTTTTTCATTCATTTTTTTTCTTCCGAAACGTTCCTTCTCATTTTGGTTTCCTGAGTATTTACTGCGTCTGCTTTTTTCTGTCTATTTTACTTATATCGCTTCTCGTTGCTGGGCCTTTTGCCACGGTCCTGTTGCTAAATGGTGCTGGATCAGCAGAGATGGCCAGTACTTATATTCCATTCCATGGACGTAGATAATACGGTGATTACAACTTCCTCTTGTTACCTTAAATCTTGTATCAGCTTGCCGTCGTATCATGTTCATGTGCAATATATATTCCACATATTTGATTTGTAGTTTTTTGTGTTAAGTACGTAAAAGATGTTTTTCTTGTACCATTTGATGAACTTTTTGTTGTTTTTTGCTATGTATCATCCTGATGTTATCTTTGAAGTGTGCTACTTGCTGTGCATTTTCAAATATGCAATATGAAGGATGAGGGCAATTCATCATGAATCCAATATAATTGAAAGCAATGTTGAATAAAGTTATGAGAGAAAAAAAATAAAAGCATGACAAAGCATGAAGGCTTTTGTCCTTAGTTTTGTAGTTGTAGGCAAAACTATTCAAAGATGCGTTTAAACTTGAGTAAATGTAACATCCCAAGTTTTGGAGTTTATTTGAAGCATTTAAAAATAAAAAATAACCATATGATTTTTCTGGGTTCAGTAAAAGCTTAATTTGAATTTTCAGAAATCAAAATAATTTAATGTGATTAATTTAAACTTCAATTGAAATAAAAGTTATTTTATTTGGGTTCCTTAAGTTCTAGATAATTTTATGGAATTTTCTAGGAATTTTTGGAGTTTAATTGCTATTTCTTTGAGTTCAGTTTTATTTAATCTATTTTCCTCAATTCGGAAATCCTCTTTTTCTGGATTTTCTCTTTTGGGCTGATTTCTTTTTTCTTTCGGCCCATTTCGTTTTCTTTCTCGTTGGCCTGTTTTTATTTTCTTCCTTCCTCTTTCTTTTTCTCGGCCCGGCCTGCTTCTTTTCTCCTGCGCCGAGCCAGCCCAGCGCCAGCCACCTCCTTTCCCTCCCTCTCTCTCTGACCGTGCGGGCTTGCGTTGTTAGCCTCCCCTCCTCCTTCCTTTCTTCTTCGCTGACTCTGAGTCCACCTCCCGTACGCCAAGCCACTAGCCTCCACCTGGATTGTCTCGCTCCAGAGCTTTATAAGCCGCCCAACCTGCGTCACGAGAATTGCCCCGAGATCCTCTTCCAAAGGCCCAAGCTTCCGTGCCTGGATTCGTCTTCGTCTAGCCGGATTTCGCTAAAGAAATCGTGCGCCGCCGTGGAGCTCCTTCGTGCGTTCCGAAGATGTCCGACGTCCTCCGTTCGTGCCACCACCGCCATTGAGTTCGCGTGTCCACGTTCTACGTCGTGCTCCCATCATCTTCGCCCAAGCGTCACCGAGCAGTCGCCGACCTTGTCCTTAGAGCCGCCGCCTCCACCGTTGATCTTCTCGCCGGTAAGCTCCCTTGCTCCCTCGTGTGTGTCATGGCACGTTCTAGTTCCTACTCCTATGATTCCCTCCCTCTCCGGTGAAGATCCGCCACCGTGCCGAGCCGTCACCGCCCACCTTTCTTCTCCATCTCCGGCCTCCATCTCGCCGCTATCTTCGTCACCCTCTGGCCGCTTCAAGGTTCTCTCCACGTTCCTTGCGCCGCCGCCGTCCCCGTGCCCGCCTCCTTCCTCTTCGGGCGCCGTTGAACCGCTCCGTCGCCGCGTGGCCGTAGCGCCGATTCGCCGCTCTCATCTCCACTGCCACCTTGCCAACGCTCTCGCCGTACCGCGACCTCCCTTAGAATCGTCGAGTCGCCGGCAATCCGTTTTGTTGGTTGGCCGGAGCTTCCTCACCGTCGCCTTGCGCAAGCTGCCGGCCATCTTCCTCCTTTGTTTTTTCCCTTTGGCTTTCTCTCTCTTCCACCTCATCAGCCGCATGGCACGCCATGTCAACGTTGCCGCCCACGTGTCGTCCAGTCAGCAGCCTGCGTGTCACCCGTGTGCACTCGGTCCACCATGAACCTGAATCAGCCCGTGGACTTGGTCCATAGACCAAGGGCCCACCTGTCAGCCTCTCAATCCTTTTTTTGGATTTTCTTTAATTCAGAAATTCAGAAAAATCTTGTGGGACCCACTTGTCAGCCTTTAGAGGTTTTCTTTAATTAAATCCGAAGGAATATTCCAGATAATATTCTTTTCTCTCTCTTTTTCCTTTTCAGTAAATCTTCTGAGAGTCCGTTCTCCTTCGTCCGATCTCCGATTCAGTCCGTTCAAATTCCTAAATTCATTTAAAATCGAACATTTTCTTTTCGAGTTGGTTTTACTATTTTGGATTTTATTTTTTTGGATTTATTTGTACTTCGCCTGTTGTTTTCTCTCTCGTTTAGACGATATGTTTCAAGAAGCAGGAGCAGAAACAAGTTTTGAAGATCCAAGTGTGGTAACTGGGCAAAGCCAAGGCAAGTCGTAGTCTTTTGATCATATTGAACCTATGATTTCAAAATTATATTGTTTTATATCAAATTGCATGCTATCTTTATATCAACTGTTTTGGGAATAGTTAATCACCTACTTGTCACTACGCCTCCATTGATTACTTGAATACCATGAATCTTTGCCACCATAGGATGGTCATTATTAGTTGGACATATTTGTATCACCAACATAGATATCGTAGAGATGCTTAGTCATGCTTAGTTACGATGGGCTCATGATCGCATGTTCAATAATGTTGAATTTGACTTAATGATATATGGAATTATGGTGTGATGCCATTGTTGTGCAAATGCCATTGTTGTGCAAGGGTGTGATGTCACTGTTGTATCGATTGTGGTGCGATGCCGCTATTATAAAATTGTGTGCTATGACAGGAATTGCCATTGGTTTGGTGAACAAAATGATTTATGCTCAGGCGAGTGATCGTGCAGTAAAGGGGGTGCATGAGACACATTGTTTTTGGTTGAGGTAGTCTTGTCTGAGTAACTTGTCAAGGATTTAATCTTGTGCGACATTGAACTGGGCCATATCGTATAACCACATGTCCAGTATGGGATAAACCTGACTAATTAATTAGCAATGGCTCAGCTTAGTTTTATTTTTGGAGGAGTGAGTTACGGGATGGACGTATACTCACAATGACGCAAGAAGGGGAGCCTGTTTGGTCGATAAGACATTTAGTGTTGAAACCTTAGCGGACAGAACTGGGTTGAGAAGGGGCTTTGTAAAGGCCTTGTGATAATCACTTAGTTGTAAGGCGTGTGTCTTGGTCGGCATTATAAGTTGATTTATCTCTTGTGGGTAAAGTTGTACAACCTCTGCAGAGTTAAAACTGTTTAAACAGTCGTGTTCGTGGTCATGGACATGCTTGGGAATTTCACACGAGAGGTAGAGTTTTTATAAAAATATCGGAGTGTGAATGGAAAGTTTACTTAGTGAATATGATGTTCGCTTGGTGAATGGAGAATTCGCTTGGTGGGTTGTGTCGGAAGGTGATTGGGGAGTTCACTTGGTGAATATAATATTCACTTGATGGATGAGATGTTCACTAGGTGGTTTGGTTGGGAAGTGAACGAGAAGCTCACTAGTTGTTTTCAAAGAAACTGTTTACTTTATTTACTTATTGTCTTTTAAATTACGTATTGCAATCTATTTACTGTATTTACTGTCAACACTGTTTTCTGCAAAAGAACTATACAACTATTCCTTTGTTCAAGCCTTGTCTGAATATTAATTGCATATTGTTCCCTACGTCTTGTTATGTACTCACGGCTTTAAACTTTGCTGCTCAGTTGAAGAGTATCAAACTGCTCAAGAGTTCTTCGAGAAGAAGTACTATTGTGAGGACCCCGGTTTATTCGGCTTGTACTGTTTAACCATCCACTTGGTCCTAACGGTACAAATCAAATAAACTAAGCTCGAGATATGTATACTTCCTGCACTGCAGATACACACCTGTTACAAAATCATGCATCAATTCCATTCATACACATAGAGCCAAGCAAAAGCAACAATCGAAAGACATAGATAATATAAAGAGAGTTATTACAAAGAGAGGCCGACCGCCAAAAGTCATACAAATAAGTAAATACACAATGAAGCAAAATGGCCATAAGATGGCGATAAACAAAAGCCAATCGGTGTGCCTTTACCACAAGGCAACCAACCAGGACCGCCAAGCTAATCGTCCCAAACAGCGCAAGAACATGACTCACAAAAGTGAGGCCCTTGGGGCTCACCTTCTTCCTATGCAACAATTAATATTAAGCAAGCGGATGAGTACAAAACTTGTTTTGTACTGCAAGACCGACGTGTGAGATAATGTAACTATAATTAATCGCATGCAAGCTTTATTTAAGTGGATGAGGCTCGACTTATTTTCAAAGATGAAGCAAGTTTTCATTTGCAATAAGGTAATAGATTCAAGCAAGTTTGCAATTAACTTTTATTGTTCAAATAAAGAGAGACAATAATAACAATAGATAGAGAACAACACCAACCTAGAAGTGACTAACCCATAGTCACCACAACAATAGCATGAAGTACCCCTTCATACCACCCGTGTCAAGTTTAAGTTTTTAAAAGGTTGTAGTCTAGTTCTTGCACGACCTACCAAGCATGTCCATAACCTAGGGACGAGGCTATTCGAATAGTTTTAACCTCGCAGGTGTACCAATGTACCCACACGATAGACCGCCTTTCCACCACCACGGTTAGCACACTTCCTTTGGTATGCGTGCATGGCTAAGTCCAACAAGACGCTTTCCAATGAACGATGCTAATTAAGAGCCGCAACCCACGGAGAAAGACGATTAGACACCTAACCGGTCCGCTAATGCTCCTCCAAAACACACACACAAGAACACACCCACCGACCAGTTCATAATTAACACCTCCCAAAGTACTTAGTCAAGAGAGGTTCCATATCCCCTCGTGTGGTTAGCACGCAATAGGCGCTTCGGCTTAGTGACACAAGTAACTCGGTCCTTGGGGACTTAGGCACCATTCCAATCACGCCCAATGATCACACCAACATACCATTGTGCCCAAGTCAAGATATAATTTTTTTGTTTTCGCTTTTGATTTGCAAATTGGTAAAACACAAGGGTTGGACATAATGGAATAATAATAGCATTAGTGTGATCAAGATCACCGACTAAGTCGATGATCGCCCAATACTACCGATAACTAGGCATGGCTAAGCAATATTCATTCGAATCTACTAAGTGACAAGAGCTCATCCAACTAACTCTAATCACAAAGAAATAACCTAGGCTCTGTAGTAGAGGATGATTACTTACCTACAGATTATGCAACTAGAGGATTACTAATCAATTTAACACAGATTAGCAATGCATACATAGAAGTTAAACAAAATATTAAACTTTAAAAGTAATGGGATCAAATGGAAATGATCAAATCGCTTGCTCGCTTGTCGCTGCTCAATTTGTTATGAGGGTCGTTTCGGGGTTACCGCAAATGTCGAATCCTAAGCGAAAGAGCGAAAACAACCAATAAGACGAGCAACACTTAAACAAAAGAGCAAGCCAAAAATTATCCAAATGCGACTAAATTTATACACAAGGTAAAATACGAATATACCTAGACATAGAAACTGGAAAACCAAATTTGGATTTGTGGTGCAAAAGATATTCTCTAAAAACCTATTTTCGCCATAATTAATACTGAGCAAAAATATTTTCTAGAAATATTTTGAAGCTGAGATTTTTAGGGTGGCTACCCATCGTGTAGTGATAACCCATATAAAATTTCAGGTCATTTGGAGTTATATTTAACGAGCTATGATTTTTCAAGTCATGAAAATGAACCAATTTAAATTGCATGTGAAATCTTGTTAAAAACAAGAACATGCCTAAAACCAATTTTATCATTTAGTACTGTATTAGGGGAAGCTAACAAAATTGGTTTCACTAAAATTTGATTTTCAGAGAATTAGTTATGCAATTTACAAGTTAATTGCCAATTTTAGAATAATAAGTAGAACCTATTTCTAAACAAATTTTAAAATCTGTTTTCTGGAGCCGAACTAAACTCCTATTCATTTTTAGATTAAAGTACAACTCAATCTAAAGCTAACCAAATTTGAATCAACCGATTTGTGTTTAAAATGAATTATATATGCATTTTTGAAGTTTAATACCTTTTCCAGTTTGCAATTAAAGCTTTCGGGAAACTCATAAAGGCTATTACGACGTGGCTGAGTAGGGACCGTCGATCCTGGATCGGACGGCCCACGCGCACGGCGCGCACAGCACACCCACACACAGCGCTCACCGAGGCTCACCGTTGGATCAAGATCCAACGGTCCAAATGATGATGGCATTCGGACCGAACGAATGCCTTCGCAATCCCAGCCGTTGATCTTCGATCCAACGATCCAGATTGAACGACGCCGACGCGTTTGAAAACGCGCGCGTGCGGCGGAACAGCGGCTGTGGACCGTCGATCGTGAGATGGACGGCTCACAATCAACGCTACACAGCACACCGCACAGAACACACGAAATCTCGACCGCAGATCTAAGGATGGACGGCGCACGTTGGGCCACGTCGCGCGATCGCTACCGACGCGTCCGGACAACGCGACCGAGAGCTTCGCCGCCAATTGCCGGTGACCAAAGGCACGGCGGCGCGAGGATGCTAGCAACGGGTGCGCACAGCATTGCGCGCCCTCCGCACCACTCACACCGCGGTGGTGGACGAGCGGCGACGCGACGGAGAGGCGGCCACGACAAAGATGACAACGACGATAGCAGCAAAGAGCTCCGATCGGTCCACAGCGGTGCCCGAGCATCTAGGGACTACCGTGGACTACCAGGCTACCTGACGGACGCGGGTGCAGAGGCGGCGGAGTAGCTCCGGCGACGAAGCTCGCGGCGGCAACAATGGCGAACAACGAGGAAGCCGTCTGGACAACTAGAGAGCGACCGCATCATCAAAATAGGTCCCATGTGCCACACTGATGCTCCCAGAGAAAAGAATTGAGGGGAGATGGACTCACCGGCACTAGAGACGAAGAGGGCGCCGCGTCGAATTGGGAACTCGAATTAGCCTCCTCGCGACGATAAACCCAAAATTAATTGAGGGTTAAGCCAGGAGCAAGTAGGAGGCGAGGAGCAAGAAAAGAGGGGAGAGCCATCGTGGTACCGCCTTCACCGAGAAGCTCCGCGCAACAATGGCGCGAGAGAAAACAGGCGCTTGGGAGCTCCACGAATGCGGTGGGTGCAAGGAGAGCTCACGGGTGCGTAAGGAAGGCAGGGAGGAAGATGGGAGCTTAAGTAGCTGAGGGAAAGCCAGGAGCAACGGCAACAAGCCTCGGATGCCCACGCCGCCACGGCCGCCACGAGTGACGGAGCGGTGAGCGTGGACTTTCGGGCGGCACGACGCGCGCATTTAATGCACCCGCCCGTTGGCGTCGGTGAGTGGACGCGACGCTATCGCCCACGAGCCTCTCGCCATGGCGCAGAGCGAGCGCGAGCGGCCGGGCGGCGAGCGAGCGAGGAGGACGACGATGGCCACCGTCCGATTTGCATCCAGGGCTAGCGCGATCACGTTGAAACGGCATCGGCGAACGCCGACCGCCCGATTGAAATCCAACGGCCGAGAATCGAGGCAACCGAGTTGTCCGAATGCTTACACGAATAAGAGCCGTCCGATGGAGATCTAACGCCGATGACGCGGCGCCGCCGGCCGCGCCGGTGCGATTAGTTGGCTCTGCCGAGTCAAGTGACTCGAGCCCGAGCCCGACTCGAGTCCAATGAACAAGTGCAAACCGCTTAGGGTTTGATTTTTAAACTGAAACTTTGGGGATTTAATTGAGGCATCAAATCAACTCCAAAATTTATGAAATTTTAACCGAGCTTCTCGACTTAAGGATTAACCTTCCATAAAATTTTCAGAGATTTTTGTGCACCAAATTTTCTCAAAAATTCCGTAAGGTGATTTCAGAGGTTTGACCAAGGTTTGACTTGCCTCTAAAATATTTCAAATAATTTCCAAAAATTATGAAATAATTCAGAGGTGTTACCAAGCAACCCTAGAACCCAGGAAAATTTATTACCAAGGGTTTGACATAAGATTTCACCTGTAAGGTTTTGACTTGGGATGAATGAGGATTTGATTTTGAATTTCCCAAAATCCTTTACAAGAATTTCGAAAAGTTTCAAGAGTAAAAGGATGAAGGAAAAGTTTTAATTTACCCTCAATTTCTTACATTTGAAACACAAGCCAAAATTTGGGATGTTACAAACCTCCCTTACAAAAATCTCGTCCCGAGATTTGGTTCACTCGGAAAAGAAAGAGGGGTAGTCATGCACGAAGACGATCTTCTCGCCCCAAGTAGCCTCATCCTCGGAATGGTTCGACCATCGAACTTTAAGGAACTTGATGGTCTTGTTCCTTATTCTTCGCTCACCTCCTCGAGTATGCGAACCGGTGCTCGCGATAGGTCAAATCCTCCCGAACATCGAGTTTCCAACGGAGCTTCCTCTGTTGGAACACGGAGGCACTTCTTAAGCCGGGACACATGGAACACATCATGTACCCCGCAAGTGCAAAGCGAGCAACTCCAATTTGTAGGCGACAGCTCCTTCTTTCGATGACACTGCATGGACCGACATATCGAGGAGCTAACTTGCCCTTGACACCAAAACGCCGTGACCTTCGGAGGAGAAACCTTGAGATAAACGGTCATTGGGCTCAAAGCTTAACTCACGACGACGGCGATCCGCATAGCTCTTTTGCTCGGATTGAGGCGTGCGTAGCGATCACGAATGAGTGGACTTGCCCTCGGCCTCATTAATCGAGTCCGGGCCAAAGAAAGGTCTTTCACCGGTCTCGCATCAGTTCAACGGGTTCTACACTTTCTCCCGTATAAGGCCTCAAATGGTGCCATGCCGAGACCGCCCGAAGGCGTTGTTATAAGAAAACTCAACAATGGCAAGCACTTCTCCCAATGCTTCCCATAGGAAAGGACACAAGCTCGCAGACATGTCCTCCAAAACTTGGTTGACCTCTCGGCCCGACCATCTGTTTGGGGGTGAAATGTCGAAAGTGAAAGAAAGCGTAGTTCCCATAGCCTCTTGCGTGCTATGCCAAAATCGAGACGTGAGCGAACCACGACCGACACAATCGTTTCGGCACACCATGCAAACCCACGACGCGGGCTATGTAGAGATCCGCCGAAGACCCACTCAAGGTCGGTCTTGACAGAAGAAAATGAGCCACCTTAGTCAATCGATCGATGACGACCCGGATGGCATCATTCTTCTTGGAGACCGGTAGACCGGTGATAAAGTCCATCCCGACCGAATCCCACTTCCACTCCGGAATTGGTAGGGTGAAGCAATCCACGGACGATGCTCGGCCTTGACACGACGATACACGCCGCACTCAAGAACGAACCTTGCGATCTCCTCTTCATTCGGTCCACCAAAATCTCATCGGAGATCCCGATACATCTTCGTGGCCCCGGATGAATGGATAACTGAGAATCGTGGGCTTAGCGGAGGATCAAATCCCGCAACTCCATGTCCTTTGGAACCACGAGGCGTTGCCCAAACCTCACGACACCAAGCTCATCTACGGAGAAGCACTTGGTCGTTCCATTCTTGACATTTTCCTTGATGCGTTCACTCCAACATCCGATCGCCGAGCGCACTTGATCCGATCCACCAAGGTTGGTCAGACAACCAAGGCAATGAGGAACCATGCTCAACCAAACCCAAGTTGAGACTGAAACTCCTCTAGAAGAGGGTCGATGCTCTGAAGCAACAATGCATTGCAATGCGCTTGCGACTAAGCGCATCCGCAACGACATTGGCCTTGCCGGATGGTAGTGAATACCCATGTCATAGTCCTTGATCAACTCCAACCATCTCCTTTGCCTCGAGGTTCAGATCGGGTTGGGTAAACAAATACTTCAAGCTTTTGTGATCCGAATACACTTCACAACGACACCGATTAGGTAATGTCGCCAAATCTTAAGTGCATGGATCACGCCGCTAACTCCAAGTCATGGGTAGGATAGTTGAGTTCATGAGGTCTCAATTGCCTTGATGCATAGGCCACTACCTTGCCTTCTTGCATAAGGACACAACCGAGGCCTCGACGAGAAGCGCCACAAAAGATATCAAGCTTCGACGACATCGGGAGAACAAGAACGGGAGCGGTGGTCAATCGCTTCTTAAGTGCTTGGAAACTTTCCTCGCAATCGCAGACCACGAGAACTTCTTGTCCTTCTTGAGCAACTCAGTCATCGGCCGCTATCTTGGAGAAGTTCTCGATAAGCGACGATAATATCCCGCTAAACCAAGAAACTCCGAACCGGTGGACCGGTGGTCGACTCAGAAAGCACGTCGATCTTGCTAGGATCCACGCTACGCCCCGCCGAAAGAATATGGCCCAAGAAGGCTACTTCCTTCAACCGTAACGCGCACTTGTCGAACTTCGTGATACACCGTGCTCACGGCTTGCCCAACACAAGCCTCAAATGCTCTGTGTTCTCATCGCTCTTGGAGTAGATAAGGATATCATCGATGAAGACCACAACGAACCTATCCAAATACTCCATGAACACCGAATTCATGAGGTTCATGAACAAGACCAAGCATTGGTTAAACCGAATGACATGACGGTATACTCGCATAAGCCATAACGAGTAGAAAACGCCGCCTTTGGGATATCCTCGTGTCGAATCCGAACTTGATGATATCCCACTCTCAAATCAATCTTGAGAAGACTCGAGCTCCAGTTAATTGATCGAAGAGGTCATCGACACGGCAAAGGGTACTTGTTCTTACCGTTACTTCATTAAGTGGACGGTAATCAACGACATGCGCAGCCGCCTTGTCCTTTTTCGACAAAGATTGCCGAGCATCCCCAAGGAGATGAGCTAGGGCGGATGAAACCCTTCTCTTGAAGCTCACCCACCGCTTCTTCAACTCCACCAACTCAATTGGGTCCATTCGGTAAGGCCTCTTTGAAATCGGGCGCACGGAACCAACTCAATGACAAACTCGAGGTCTCGAATCGTGGCATCCCCGAAGGTCGTCGGGAAGACATCAACGGTCACATACCACGGGACTTCACTAATATCTAGAGCTGGCTTCGCCGAGCGCGAAGAGATGCGACTCGCAGCCTTCGCGGCAAAGCGAACTCGCCACGGACGGATCGTGAGGTAGATGAGCCTCCTAGCGCAATCAATTTGTCCCATGTGCCGAGACAACCAATCCATGCCTAGGATTACATCTAAGCTCGCCGATCGAAGGAGGATAAGGTTCGCCAAGAATCCTCGCCTTCTATCTCAACAGGACATCCCTACACTCGACTCTCTCTCATCTCCAACAGGAGAGCGAATGAGCAGCGGGACCAACAATGGAGTAAAAGAAGACCTCCCACAGCAAAGAAAAGACTCGAAACAAAAGAATGAGATGCGCTCAATCAAACAAAATCAGAGCGGGAAAGAGTTAACCGAAGGGTACCCAACACGACGCGGGTGCCTCCGTGCCTCCTCCGCGGAGATGAGGTTGACGCGCCACTACCCACGCCTTGGGTAGCGGAGACAACCTTCGATCTCGGGAGGACCACCTCCTCGCCCGCGCCCTCCATTAGGACGAGGGGCCGCCCGCCCCGTTAGGGCAACTATTGGCATAATGCCCTTCGTTGCACGGTAAAAGCAAGTGACCCGGCGGCCGGATTGCGGGGCCACTCGCTGGTTCGCAGCGCACGGATCGGGGCAACGGCTCGCGGAGGGCGAGGGACTCGTTTGGCGGCCTCGGTGGTAGTGAAGCCACGAACGGGCCCTCGGGTAGGCCCGACACGAGGACGGAGAGGCCGGCCTGCGGCATCTGGGCCTCCCACTTGCGCTATGCGGGACTCGCCACGCCTTGGCCTTGTGCTCAAGAACAATGGCCTTGTCCACCAAGGCCCGAAAGTCGCAAAGTCCACAATGGAGAGCCGTCTTGCGCTCCTCGGACAAACCTCCATGAACTTCTCCCGCTTGGCCTCATCGGTGGCCACCTCGGATGGAGCATAACGAGCCAAGTGGTTGAACTCGTGCATGTACTCCATCACCGACTTACGCCCTGCTTGAGCGCGAAACTCCTTCTTCTTCACTTCATCAAGCCGGCAGGATGTGAGCTCGACGAACGCCGTCCGAACTCATCCCAAGAGACAGTGGTGGGCGGCCGCATGGCTGGAAGTTCTCCCACCAGAGAGTGCCGCCCCGGCCGATGGGAGGCAAAGAGTGCCCGCCCCGGTCCAGCATCGAGCAACGCCGAGCTTACGCCAACCCGACGCACCTACCATCTCGCATCCAATGGGTTCTCGACCGAGAACGTGGGGTTGAGTGCGAAGAAATTCAGCCAAACCCCTACGAGATCGATGTCCGCCCCCGCCCGATCCCGAGGCACCGGTCGGTATGAGGTGTTGCGCGCAATAACATCCAAGCAGACCCTCCGCTCCTCGAACGGTTGCGCTGATCCGCGAATGACCTCACCATGGTCTGAGGAGGCGAAGCTCTCATCCAAACCAGTTGTCGACCACGACCGCTACGAGTACCTCCACCATCCCTGGTTCAAGAAATTTAGGTTAGCAACCAAAGCACTAATACTAGAAGTTGATGAAAACGAAAAGCTAACGATTAGGGAATGAGATACCACCCTAACCGAAAGCCAAAACAGCAAGTAAACAAACTTTAAATGTTTCCAAAGAAGCTCCAAAACAGCAAAGAAACTCCAAACCAAGCTCAACTTCTCAATGCCATTAACCCGTATTGAAAGAACGAGCAATGGTTTGAGAAGATAAAAATTTCAGCACACTACAACAAGTCTAACACTACTCGAGAGCAAGGTTAAATCAACGAAATAGGTGTTAGATACTTAGCTAACTAGTATCACATCTTACCCTTTTGTTCCCACAAGTTTTAATTGATTAACCTCTCATTTTCTACCCTATTTAGAACCTTTGAGGTTGCTGTCCGAAATTGAATGCTCGCTGTCCAGATTTCGCATCCAAGCCTCCTAGCCAAATCTTCAACTTCGAAGCTTCAAAATCTTGTAGAGGGCAGCTAACACTTCAATTTGCCAAACTCATTGGTTCCCAAAACCCCATTTAAACGATAATGACTATCTTTTGAGAGAAGGAAAGGAGGACAACTTTTAAAACTCAAATTAGAGCAAGATGAGATAGAAAGCTAAGATAGGTAAGGAATAAAATCTGAGAACTTACTTAAGCTTTCATAAATCATTTGATACTTTGAAATTAAGTTTTCCAAAATATCCTAAAGACGATCAAGTTTGGGTTACTACGGTCGGAATGGCTCTGATACCAACTTTGTGAGGACCCCGGTTTATTCGGCTTGTACTGTTTAACCATCCACTTGGTCCTAACGGTACAAATCAAATAAACCAAGCCTCGAGATATGTATACTTCCTGCACTGCAGTATACACACCCTGCTACAAAATCATGCATCAATTCCATTCATACACATAGAGTCGAAGCAAAAGCAACAACCGAAAGACATAGATAATATAAAGAGAGTTATTACAAAGAGAGGCCGACTGCCAAAAGTCATACAAATAAGTAAATACACAATGAAGCAAAATGGCCATAAGATGGCGATAAACAAAAGCCAATCGGTGTGCCTTTACCCACAAGGCAACCAACCGGACCGCCAAGCTAATCGTCCCAAACAGCAAGAACACAAACTCACAAAGTGAGGCCCTTGGGGCTCACCTTCTTCCTCTCGCAACAATTAATATTAAGCAAGCGATGAGTACAAAACTTGTTTTTGTACTGCAAGACTGACGTGTGAGATAATGTAACTATAATTAATCGCATGCAAGCTTTATTTAAGTGGATGAGGCTCTGGACTTATTTTCAGCATGAAGCAAGTTTTCATTTGCAATAAGGTAATAGATTCGAAGCAAGTTTGCAATTAACTTTTATTGTTCAAATAAAAGAGAGACAATAATAACAATAGATAGAGAACAACACCAACCTAGAAGTGACTAACCCATAGTCACCACAACAATAGCATGAAGTACCCCTTCATACCACCCGTGTCAAGTTTAAGTTTTTAAAAGGTTGTAGTCTAGTTCTTGCACGACCTTACCAAGCATGTCCATAACCTAGGACGAGGCTATTCGAATAGTTTTAACCCTGCAGGGGTGTACCAATGTACCCACACGATAGACCGCCTTTCCACCACCACTGTTAGCACACTTCCTTTGGTATGTGCATGGCTAAGTCCAACAAGACGCTTTCCAATGAACGATGCTAATTAAGAGCCGCAACCCACGGAGAAAGACGATTAGATGACCTAACCGGCTCGCTAATGCTCCCTCCAAAACACACACACAAGAACACACCCACCGACTGGTTCATAATTAACACCTCCCAAAGTACTTAGTCAAGAGAGGTTCCATATCCCCTCGTGTGGTTAGCACGCAACAGGCGCTTCGGCTTAGTGACACAAGTAACTCGGTCCTTGGGGACTTAGGCACCATTCCAATCACGCCCAACAGATCACACCAACATACCATTGTGCCCAAGTCAAGATATAATTTTTTTGTTTTCGCTTTTGATTTGCAAATTGGTAAAACACAAGGGTTGGACATAATGGAATAATAATAGCATTAGTGTGATCAAGATCACCGACTAAGTCGATGATCGCCCAATACTACCGATAACTAGGCATGGCTAAGCAATATTCATTCGAATCTACTAAGTGACAAGAGCTCATCCAACGAACTCTAATCACAAAGAAATAACCTAGGCTCTGTAGTAGAGGATGATTACTTACCTACAGATTATGCAACTAGAGGATTACTAATCAATTTAACAACAGATTAGCAATGCATACATAGAAGTTAAACAAAATATTAAACTTTAAAAGTAATGGGATCAAATGGAAATGATCAAACGCTTGTTCGCTTGTTGTGCTCAATTTGTTATGAGGGTCGTTTCGGGTTACCGCAAATGTCGAATCCTAAGCGAAAGAGTTAAAACAACCAATAAGACGAGCAACACTTAAACAAAAGAGCAAGCCAAAAATTATCCAAATGCGACTAAATTTATACACAAGGTAAAATACGAATATACCTAGACATAGAAACTGGAAAACCTAATTTGGATTTGTGGTGCAAAAGATATTCTCTAAAAACCTATTTTCGCCATAATTAATATCAGAGCAAAAATATTTTCTAGAAATATTTTTGAGCTGAGATTTTTAGGTGGCTACCCATCGGTGTAGTGATAACCCATATAAAATTTCAGGTCATTTGGAGTTATATTTAACGAGCTATGATTTTTCAAGTCATGAAAATGAACCAATTTAAATTGCATGTGAAATCTTGTTAAAAACAGAACATGCCTAAAACCAATTTTATCATTTAGTACTGTATTAGGGAAGCTAACAAAATTGGTTTCACTAAAATTTGATTTTCAGAGAATTAGTTATGCAATTTACAAGTTAATTGCCAATTTTAGAATAATAAGTAGAACCTATTTCTAAACAAATTTTAAAATCTGTTTTCTCGAGCCGAACTAAACTCCTATTCATTTTTAGATTAAAGTACAACTCAATCTAAAGCTAACCAAATTTGAATCAACCGATTTGGGTTTAAAATGAATTATATATGCATTTTTGAAGTTTAATACCTTTTCCGCTTGCAATTAAAGCTTTGGGAAACTCATAAAGGCTATTACGACGTGGTCGAGTAGGGACCGCCGATCCGATCGACGGCCCACGCGCGACGCGCGCACAAAGACACCCACACACGCCATCGAGGCTCACCGTTGGATCAAGATCCAACGGTCCAAATGATGATGGCATTCGACCGAACGAATGCCTTCGCAATCCCACCGCTGATCTTCGATCCAACGATCCAGATTGAACGACGCCGACGCTGCTTGAAAAGCGCAGCGCGGCGGCGGAACAATGGCCGTGGACCGCCGATCGTGAGATGGACGGCTCACAATCAACGCCACACAAGACACCGCATGTAACACACGAAATCTCGACCGCAGATCTAGGATGGACGGCGACGTTTGAGCCACGTCGCGCGATCGCACCGACGCGGTCCGACAACGCGATCGAGAGCTTCGCACGGCCAATTGCCGGCGATCAAAGGCACGGCGGCGCGAGAGGATGCTAGCAACGGTGCGCACAGCATTGCGCACCCTCCGCACCACTCACACCGCGGTGGTGGACTGTGAGCGCGACGCGACGGAGAGGCGGTCACGACAAAGATGACAACGACGATAAGCAAAGAAAAGAGCTCCGCATCGGTCCACCCTGGCGGTGCCCGAGCATCTAGGGACTACCGTGGACTACTGTGGCTACCCGACGGACGCGGGTGCAGAGGCGGTCGAGTAGCTCCGGCGATGAAGCTCCGCGACGGCAACAATGGCGCAACGAGGAAGTCGCCCTGGACAACTAGAGAGCGACCGCATCATCAAAATAGGTCCCATGTGCCACACCGATGCTCCCAGAGAAAAGAATTGAGGGAGATGGACTCACCAAGCACTAGAGACGAAGAGGGCGCCGCGGCGAATTGGGAACTCGAATTAGCCTCTCCTCGCGACGATAAACCCAAAATTAATTGAGGGTTAAGCTTCAGGAGCAAGTAGGAGCCGAGGAGCAAGAAAGAGGGGAGAGCCATCGTGGTACCGCTTCACCGAGAAGCTCCGCGGCAACAATGGCGCGAGAAAACAGGCGTTTGGGAGCTCCACGAATGCGGTGGGTGCAAGGGAGAGCTCACGGGTGCGAAGGAAGGCAGGGAGGAAGATGGGAGCTTAAGTAGCCGAGGAAAGCTGTGAGCAGCGGCAACAAGCCTCGGATGCCCACGCCGCCACGGCCGCCACGAGTGACGGAGCAGTGAGATGGACTTTCGGGGCGGCTCACGACGCGCATTTAATGCACCGCCCGTTGGCGCCGAGGTGAGCGGACGCGACGCCATCGCCCACGCAGCCTCTCGCCATGGCGCAGAGCGAAGCGCGAATGGCGGGGCGAGCGAGCGCGAGGAGGACGACGATGGCCACCGTCCGATTTGCATCCAAGGGCTAGCGCGATCACGCTGAAACGGCATCGGCGAACGCCGACCGCCCGATTGAAATCCAACGGCCGAGAATCGAGGGCAACCGAGTTGTCCGAATGCTTACACGAATAAGAGCCGTCCGATGGAGATCTAACGGCCGATGACGCGCGGCGCCTTCGACCGCGCTGGTGCGATTAGTTGGCTCTGCCGAGTCAAGTGACTCGAGCCCGAGCCCGACTCGAGTCCAATGAACAGTGCAAACCGCTTAGAGTTTGATTTTTAAACCTGAAACTTTGGGGATTTAATTGAGGCATCAAATCAACTCCAAAATTTATGAAATTTTAACTGGAGCTTCCTGACTTAAGGATTAACCTTCCATAAAATTTTCAGAGATTTTTGTGCACTGAAATTTTCTCAAGAAATTCAGAAGGTGATTTCAGAGGTTTGACCAAGGTTTGACTTGCCTCTAAAATATTTCAAATAATTTCCAAAAATTATGAAATAATTCAGAGGTGTTACCAAGCAACCCTAGAACCCAGGAAAATTTATTACCAAGGGTTTGACATAAGATTTCACCCAGAAGGTTTTGACTTGGGATGAATGAGGATTTTGATTTTGAATTTCCTAAAAATCCTTTACAAGAATTTCAGAAAAGTTTCAAGAGTAAAAGGATGAAGGAAAAGTTTTAATTTACCCTCAATTTCTTACATTTGAAACACAAGCCAAAATTTGGGATGTTACAACTATGAAGACTTTGCGAATTAGGATGCGTTCTTCACTCGATTGCCTGTGGGTATGTTGATTGATCTTTCCAAGTTTTCCGTTCTGTTGCAAGAGTTTATTTGTTTTTTTAGCCCTGCGTGATAAGTTAAGTAAATGTTGACCATAAGGTACAATTATTATTACTATTTGATATTTTGATACCTTTTTAGTTAAATCGATAAATAGATGGTATTTCATTGATGTTTCTTGTGTGAGCTAGCTACTGATCTGGGATTAGTTCAGAATACGCAGAGGGTTTCGGATGTGTAAATCCGGGTCCCGACAGTAAAGTAGTTTTGTAGGCAATTCTATTTTGTTACACACCGATAGTGCATGGAACAAAGCCAAAATTTGTTTGCACATGGGCTAACTATGAGTTTCCCCTTCGTCCTCAAAGGTTAATATGCTGTTGAGTACCTTTTTGGCCATGAACAGCAATTCAATATCCTGTTATTTTGTAAGATGCAGCAATTTTTTTTGTAAGCCGTACTTTGTTTTGAAGTGGTGTGCATAACATTAATCTCCTAGAATTGTTTGAAGAATTTGGTTCTTCTGAGTTGTAGGTTTTTCTTTTAATTATGTATTTGTTCAATAGAAAGACCACGATGAATTACATGTCTTTACGAATGCTTGAAATTGCCTTCAACGTTTTTCGTGTCATCATTTTATGTCTTCTGATCAGCACACTTGATTTGACTTCTTGCTAATGCCAGACAGAACAGATATACAATTTTAGGTTTTGACATGTTTGGACCTCCTTTGAAAATTAAGTTATGAAGCATAGTCATGCTTTTTTTTTTGTCTTAGTATTTGACAGTTGACACTGCACCTTTGCTGAACTGTTTCCCTATGTCACAGATAAAGATGGAACCATCGCATAATGTAAGTGCTTATAATAGTTAATATCATCTCAAGGTAAATTTATGTATATCAAACAAACTGATGTAAGATCACTGTGACGGGTTTTACCTAAATAAATTTTATTTGTGGTATACACTGTATTCTCAATAGATTCTCGTCTGGCTCAAATGTGATCTAAGATTCATGGCAGAAGGTTAGTGAACAAGCTGTGTAGAGATCCATACTGTCAGGCTGTCAGCTACAGAAAACGACTTGCCTATCAACTAGCTAGCGTTGGATAAATAAATGGGTAACATGACATCAGTTTTGTCTGGTTTTTTGGATCATAGCGTACTGCCATAGTTCTGACTTTTGTCACTGTCCAAGTGTAAGCGCCCCTTACTTTGAGCCTTTCTTAGTTTTTTTTGTTGTTATACAATTACTACAATGTGGCAGGTCCCGTAAATTGAGAAAGGAATAACTATGAGATTTTGCAATCCTTCCCATAAAACTTTAAATTTTGGACACACGATTAGCATCACATTTGGTCAGTGGCTCAGTGCAATGCTTCACATAAATTGAATGTTTGCAAATGTTCTTGATTAGATCAGCTGGTGTTATATCTCCTTGCCAATCTGTTGGTAATTCATCTATCCTTAAGTTCATGGCCCTATTTTATTATCCCCTTCTTTTTTCTGAATGATAAAATAGGAATTCACTTACAGTTTCCTTTACTGTTTTTTACTCTCTATACTTGTATTTATGTATCCTGTGATGCACGAGGATTTTCTCCTACTGATTGGTTCTTAATCATGAGTTCTTAGGTGTATTTTGTTGTAGATGAAATCCTTTTAAAAGTTGAATGCAAGGATGCTAGCATTTGTTTTGGAAGTATTTGTTATGTGGGGAATTCCGTATCGTCGACGTGGTCGCAACAATGCAACTGGTGGAGCCGGATCCTTGGTGCGTTCGGCAGCAGGATGTTCAGCGGAAGGCACCTCGGCAGAAGGAAAGTCCCCTTAAGGGATCTTATCAGCTATTTGGTATGTTAATGCTTCATTAGGAAGCTATCTCTTAGGACTTTCTATTTCCAGTTAGGGATCAATTCGTGATCCTGTCAATTGCTTGAGTTTAGGAAAGTAATCATTAGAGATTGATTTGTACCAACCGGGCCATCTCTATAAGTGGCAGCTGGCAGTTCTGTTTTGGGCAAGGAATTAAACCAGAAAATGTAATCCCCTGTCTCGTTCTCTGATTTCCCAATCCTCCTTCTCCTTGCCAAGTCTGCTGGTCGCCAATCACGGCGCCGGCCGGCTGAAGTTATCGGCCAAGGCCACCTGTTACCCACGATTACCCTCTACGCAACCTAGGCCATACCAGTATCATACCTCGGATTTTAGCATCATTGTTTTGTATCTTGATGTCATTTGATTTGACCATGGAACCTCACCATTACTTCCAGAAACTAACATATGGTTATATTGGAAATGACATGGGACATAAGTATGAACATTTGTGTTACTGAAACTTTATGGAAGAGCAATGATATCTTTTATTTGACACAGCATAAGTGCAAGAGGTTTTAAGATCAACCATGATTAACCATTTTGTATTGTTCAAATATTGTTGTTTCCATGTAATCTCATATCTAATTAGCACCTTTCACAAGTAAACCTCTTTACAATGGAACAGAAGTGCAGTGAAAAGCAAAGCTAGTCTTTATTGGGAACCATTAACAATATGAAACTTTCAGGAGAAGGTTGGAGCTGATGGTGAACAAGAAACGAATATACAGCATAATTAAGTGCATATGATGAAAGGTGATGAGGTCACAAAGTAGAGGAAGAGGTTACAGCTATAGTGCTTATATGAATACTTTTGGTTTAATTGCTGCTTAGAGCGGAAAGAGATCAAATCATCAAAGGGCTCAATTCCACTACCCTCAGAACCTGGGCACTGCTCCCGAGATGGTTCTCTAAAGAATAACTATCTTGGTTAATTAAATAAGAGCTAAAGATGTATAGCTTGAGTGTGAATTGACCCCCTACCAATTATATATTTGAATCTGTGTAATGCCCCGTTCATCCCGGGTCAACCCTCGCCGGACCCCCACCCTCTCCCCCGTCAACCCCCCCCCTTGCCCGGACCCCCCCTCCCCTCCGAACCTCCTCGCTCGCGTGCGCTGCGACTTCGCCGCGCACACGCCACCTCTCCGGCGCCCTAGGCCTGTCGCCTCCCCGCGCACGCCCGAGCGTCATCATCACCATCGCCGCACGCCCGCCCTTCTCTCGCCGGACCCCTCCCCGATCTCTCTCGTCGGCATTAAAACCGGTGCCCTCCTTCTTCTCCTCCTCCTCCTTTCACCCCACGGCAAAAGAACCCGAGCAAGAAGAAAAGGAGAGGAAGAAGGAACCGGCCTACCTCGCCGTTGCCGCCGCCGTCGCCGCCTCCGTAGTCGTCGTCGCCGCCGCCGCCCTCCCGGTGTTGCCGCCGTCGCCGCCGCCGTGAGTTCCGCCGCCCCTTCGCCGCGAGCCGCCGCCGCCCCGAGCCCCCTCACCACACGTCGCTGTCGTCGCTCTTTCCCTCCCCCGAGCCCGCTCCTCTTTCCTCCGCCGCCTCCTCCCCCCAGTGCCTGCCGCGCCGCCTTCTCCTCCCTCGCCCGAGTCACCCGCCCCTTCCTCCTTTTCTTCCGCCGGTGGGCTGCTGCGCCATTGGCCGCAAGCGCTAGCGCCTGTGCGGGTGTTTCGGCCCGCGTGGTGGGCCGGGCCGATTTTGTGCTTTTGGGCCGCGCCGGTTTTTCTTTTTGCTGGTTTTTCTTTTTCCTTTTTTTTTTTAATTCAAAAGCTAGACTTCAAAAATTAATAACTCCCCCATTTTAGCTCCAAAAATTATGAAATAAATTTCTAAAAATTTCTAAAATCAAGATCTTGCTAATGGCATAGGTCTTGTTCAATTTGGAGTTCATTTGGTTTACTTGTGTATTTAATTGCTCTCGTTGCTTGTCGTTTATTTTTGCCGGTACCTCGCCCGCGTAGATTTCGGAGACGCCGGAGACCTCCACGTCGATCAAGGACAAGACTACTCGGACTCTCTCCCCTACAACCAAGGCGAGTCAATACTTTGATCATATTGAGCCTACATTTTATGCAAATTATATTCTTTTAAAATAGCAAATTGCATGCTTTAATTCTTTAATCAAATGTATGTTAAAGCTTAAGGTAGTTAATACCCATTTGTTGAATAATTAATTACTATGCCATCCTTGACAACTTGAATCCCTTAACCATTGTCACCCTAGTAATTATATGGTAATACTAGCTATAGGTTGTACTTAAGCGACATGCTAGACTTGCTTAAGTACCGGGACATTAACGTGTCCTAATCATCATCATTTCAAACATAAAATGATTTGGGCGATCATTGCGGGTAAATGACCGAGATGGTTGAATTGTTGTATTTTACATCTCAAAACCCTAAATCGCTAATACCCGTCTGCAGGCGGATGGTAAGATGGTGGGTGCGGATGTAGCACGAGAATGGCGGGAATGTGGTTGAGCCGCCCGCACAACCCTAAGGACTTAATCTTGTCACGACCTCCTGTATACTGGTACAACCACAAGTCCGCAACAAGCCGCGACTTGGCTTAGTACATTTATCAAATCCTCAAAATCATCTCACCGGAGGGTTAAAGGAGGCACAAGCTCGGGTATGTCGGGCTTGGATGGGACACCGAGTCAAGGGTGAAGTTCGCCGATCACGAGGTGTAGCCACGCCACGCCGGGCCACGAGGTGGACATCCGCGCAACGTATGGGCATAACCCCATATGGGTGAGACGAGGGAAGGGACGAGATATTTAGAAAAGTTATTGTGACAACCTCTCGACTACACGACTACGGAATCGTGTAGGGCAACGAGTTAATTGTCTCTTGTGGGTAAAGTGTACAATCTCTGCAGAGTTACAAACTGTTTAAACAGCCGTGCCTACGGTCAAAGGCGGACATGGGAACTTAACTTGAGTTAGTTCTATTTCAAAAATCTTGTGGGTGGTATGAAAATTGTGGCGGGCTCACCTAGCCCCGAGATCGTTATTCCGGGTCTTGTACCGGTGTCGTTTAGTGGTGGATGTAACCACAATCAAAATTAAGCATGAAGGTGGAGGTAACCTCATTGATACAAATATTGCACAATTTCTCTCTTTATCTAAAAATGAAATTGCTAAAAATGCTAAGTGCTAGGAATTTGTACTTATGATATTTAAAGTATTGCTTTTGCAAATAAAAGAACCGAGCCATCCTTGTAAGCCTTGCATGTATATCATTGCATTGTGTATTGGCTCGCGAGCACGTAGTTGTGCTCATCCTCGCTCTCCCCAAACCCTTCGGGATGACGCTGATGGAGGAGACTATGCTTACTACGAGGAACCGAAGTTGATGGACAAGGAAACGATGAAGAGTAGTCTAGATCAGTAGTCTAGGCCTCGACGCAGATCTAAGTTGACTCGTTGGTACTTGCATACAACCGATATTACCCGGTCCTTGGGTAATATCGCATACGTGGTGCCCGATCGCTTGCATGTGAAGAGATGAGCTCTACCCTTTGCTTCCGCTTATCGCCGTGTTCACGTATTGTAATCAATTTGGCCCGATCGCCCTCGTTGTAAAACTCGACCCGACGTGGTCTATGTCACTCGTTGTTTGTAATATTGATACTCTAGTCCACGCCATGTATGAATGATTCAAGAATGCTCGTGAGTGTTATCTCATCGATCCAGGAATAGCGCGCGTTTTCATTGAGGATTCGGATTAGAAAATCCGGTCCGGCAGAGTGGTATCGTCGAGCATACGATCAGAGAGTCTTAGTTAGATTGGTCGTTGCCTTAAGGACTTGGATCTTATTTTCAAAACTAAGAAAAAGCTTTGCTAAAAATATAGAGTATTTATTGCTTCTACTCTTCGCTCCTAGTCCTGCATTTATCTTTATTTCACTTGAGTTTTACCCTGTCTTGACCTCCTCTTGTTTTCAAAATTTGTAGATGGCTACCCGTCGTCGGATGGCGTGGGACCTCCTCGCTCACTGAGAGAACGAGGAGGCTTCATGACATACTTCGCCACCGATGTCACCTTGGTTTTCCCCCCACACCACGCCCGTGGTAGGATGACGAGGATCGAGACCCGCGAGTCCCGGACGATGGAGGTGTACTCTCCGCCGTGGTTGGCGAGTTCACTTCCTTCCTCTTCGTGGCCGAGGCACCCGGCCGTAGCCGCCACGACGCCATTCAGACGCCGCACGCGCCGCTTCCACCCGCCGTGTTGGAAGTACGAGGATCTCTTGCCGAGGTCACCCTTCCGCTTCTACCCGCACCTCCCGGATGAGGAGCGTGTCCCAGCAATTTTCGACACGAGACGACGACCCCGCTTGACGCAAAGAGTCCAGCTTACGCAGCGATGATAGCCACCATCACCGCCGCCATGGATGAGATCAGCGCCGGACACTCTCACCGCAGCTATGCCCACTCCGACACCCTTCGAGCAACATGATCGGGAGTGATGAAGCTCACCGCCGCAGCTGAGAGAGGGATGCCGCGGCAGAGAGGACGCCGCAGTGCAGAGTTGGCACGCCGAGCCGCCACGGTCCTCGCCCCACCCGGTTGCACCTATCGCCGCCCCGCCCTCCCAAAGGCCGAGCCGACGTTCCCGCCAGAGGACCCGTCTCCGACTCACGCACGCAGCGTGTGCGCCGCCGCCCGGCCGCCGCGCTAGAGAGTCCACCGTGGACGCAGCCCCGCCCACCGCCCGGCTTGACGAGTCGGGCGTGGACGCCACTCGCCGCTTCACGCCTCGCCCGCTCACGAGCTTGCCGAGCCGTTCGCTTCGCCCCGCAATCGCTATCGCCGTGGTCGCCCCTGAGAGCATTGCCGATTAGTTTAGGTTAGCTAGCGTTGCTTGGCCGAGCGCTTTTGGGTTGCAAGCACTTTTGTTTATTTTCTTTGTAGACGATGTGTTTGTATTCGTGTCATGACTTAGCTTAGTGTATAAGCTTTGTTCGAGAGTCATGTAACACTTAACCCCTTATTATAGTGTAGCCGCCTAGGCTTTGTATTGTACTTGCTTTGTTCTTTTGTTGGTTTTGTTCTTGTCTGTGTGTGCCTTAGAGGGCTAGTGAACCTCATATACTCCCTCTAGTTCTAAGCTTCGAGTTTCTTCAGATGCCGCCAAGAAGAGCCGCCCCAAATTGTGGAGCCTTCGCCGCAGCCGAGGAGAGGCCGTGGCCGTGGTCGTGGCAAGGCCGAGGACAGAACCGCCTCCACCACCAAAGAAACCCGACAATGACCCAAGTCATGTTTCACAGACTCAGATTCTCCAGCGCATTAAACAATCGCCAGATCGACCACCGACGCAACTCCAAGCTAGCAGACTTCTCGTGACAAGACCTCTCACCTTTTGTTGCGCCAATGAACCGCTAGAAGTCAAGACCGCTCGGGGACACCGAGAAGAAACTTCGCCTCGCCGCCGCTCAAATGAAGACAAGGTGGATTTCGCCACCCATCACCGAAAAGGCGCCGCCACGCTCGGTGGGAGAATTACCTCGCCGCCGAGGTGATGAGAATCTAGAGGAAGAAGAAGCAGAATAGCGAAGTCGAGCATCTACGATTGGAGCCCCACAAGATCCCGCCGCCTCTCCGCCGCAATAGAAGAAGTTGAAATACAACAAGTGAAGTTGAACCCGCATGGCACCGATTCTGCGAGGAATTCAAGGCGCGCTGGCCAACGTGCATGGAACAATGAGATTGAAGAAGAACGAATTAAGAGCTCTCAAGCGTGGTCGATGTCGATAAATGAGTATCTAACCAAGTTTAACCACTTGCTCGCTACGCCCAATGATGTAGCCGATGAAGAAGAGAAAATCGACCGCTTTGTTGAAGGAATGCGTGAGGACATGAGAGGACAGCTTATCCTCCATGATTACTCTAGCTTCCAGCAGCTAGTTAATAAAGCCTCATTTGTGAAAATGAGAAGAAGATCATGAGATTAGCCGCAAAGGAAGATGTCATTTCGAGGCCACAAGGTAGCTTTCCCTGAAGCCTACATTCCAAGGCGGCCATCTTTGGATCGTCTGCAGCCTCTTCTCGTAAAACTCAAGTTTCCACCCCGCGCCCCCAAGGAAGTGGATTCGTGCTCTCCGCCGCCGCAAGGCAGCAGCAATCAATCCAAGAAGAAACCTCCATTGCCGCTTGTGGAGAAAAAGGACACTTCGCCAATCGCCGCCCTACCCGCCGAATGCTCCAAAGAAGACTCAACACAGAGTAACGCTAGCTCAAGGCAGACCCCACCCAAGCAAGAGTCGCCGACTTCACAGCATCAAGGTCTACACTAACACAAAGCCACACTGCGTGTGAACCACGCCACACCGAGGAAGCTCAAGGTGCCTCAGAGTACTAATGGGTACGCTCTCGTTAATTCAAGACCGCACAAGTTTTGTTTGATTCTCGAGCTTGCACTCTTTTATTTCAAGAAAGTTTGTCGAAAGGCTTAAGTTGCCAACCTATAAGTTAAAGAAACCCGTGGTACTTAGCTCACCCTGGGATCCTCTATGCTACCTCACGGTGTGGTAGAAATTGCTATGGAACATTCCTGATTCCTAGCAAACCTTCCGTGCTAGAATCTCAAACGCCGGATATCATCCTAGGGATGGATTGGTTGGCCAAGTATCAAGGATTGATAGATTGCGCCATGTAAAAGTGGTGCTCACCAAGAACCCAGAGACCACCATAAGAGTTAGTGTGGATCGCTCCTCTCCTTTGAATAGAACAATCCACCACCTTGGAGAGTTGTCCCTAGAGACAACGCTCGTAGTTCAAGCTACCCCGATGTCTTCCTGGAAGAATTACTGTGCATGCCACTGCAGAGATGTTGAGTTTGTCATCAACTTGAAGCCGTGGACAGCCCCAATTGCTAAGAGACCATATGAATGGCGACTAACTTGAAGAACTTAAGACACAAATTGAAGACTTGCAAGACAAAGGTTTCGTTAGACCTAGTTCTTCTCCCCGGGTTCGCCGATTCTCTTTGTGAAGAAGAAAGATGGCACCGCCAGATTGTGCGTGGACTACAGAGCACTCAATGATGTGACCATCAAGAACAAGTATCCCTTACCTCGCATCGATGACCGCTCGATCAATTGACAGAGCATCGTTTTCTCCAAGATAGACACGAGGTCGATACCATCGACTTAAGATCGAATGAGGATATTCCTAAGACGGCTTTACCACCCGGTATGGCCTTTATGAGTTCACCGTCATGCCGTTTGGCTTGACCAACGCGCGCCCACCTACTTCATGAACTCATGAACAAAGTATTCATGGAATACTTAGACAAGTTTGTTGTCGTGTTCATAGACGACATCTTGATCTATTCAAAGACCGATGAAGAACATTCGAACACTTGCAATTGGTCTTAGAAAAGCTTAAAGAGAATCATCTTTATGCCAAATACATAAATGTGAATTTTGGCTTCATGAAATCGGCTTCTCGGACACATTGTATCCATTTGGAGGAATCGCAGCTGATCCATCCAAGGTAGCATTGTGTAATGGAATGGAAACAACCCACATCGGTGACGGAAGTGCGTAGTTTTCTCGGCTTGGCCGGATACTACAGACGCTTCATTGAAGGATTCTCCAAGCTTTCCAAACCGATGACCCATCTGCTTAAAAAGGAAAAGAAGTATGATTGGACAGAAGCTTGTGAAAAGAGTTTCCAAGAATTGAAGAAGAAGTTAACTTCTGCACCAGTATTGATCCTGCCAGATATACATCAAGACTTCGAAGTCTATTGTGATGCATCGCGCCAAGGTCTTGGTTGCGTACTCATGCAAGGAGGAAAAGTTGTAGCTTATGCTTCCAGACAACTCCGTCCGCACGAAGACAATTATCCAACTCATGATTTGGAGTTAGCAGCAGTAGTGCATGCCTTAAAAATTTGGCGGCATTACTTGATTGGAAATCATTGTAATATCTACACAGACCACAAGAGTCTCAAGTACATTTTCACCCAATCAGACCTCAACCTCCGACAAAGAAGATGGTTGGAATTAATAAAGGATTATAACTTGGATGTCCATTATCATCCTGGAAAGGCTAATGTAGTTGCTGATGCATTAAGCCGTAAATCCTACTGCAGTAATGTCATGATTCAAGAACACCAACCTGAGCTCTGCAAGGAATTTGAAGCCCTCAATCTTGAGTTAATAGAGCAAGGCACACTAGCCATTTGAGAGGCCCATCCCACTCTAGAAGAGCAGATCAAGGCCGCCAAGAAGGACATCCCGAGTCCAGAGATTCAAGCATCTCATGGCAAAAGGAAAGGCCCCTAAGATGTCGAAGATCACAGGAATCTATGGTATGGGAAACGCTCTTTGTTCCCCACCGGAAGGAACTCAAAGATCTGATTCTAAAGGAAGCTCACGATTCGCTTACACTCGCACTCCAGCAAGCACCAAGATGTACCAAGACATGAAGATTTTGTATTGGTGGCCACGAATGAAAAGAGATATCGCGAGTATGTAGCTTGTTGTGATGTATGTCAGTGAATCAAAGCCGAACATCAAAGACCACCGGATTGCTACAACCCTTACAGATCCTCGGTGGAAATGGGAAGAAATCGGAATGGATTTCATTACCGGTCTACCTCGAACTAAGTCGGATGTGACTCGGTGTGGGTTATAGTTGATAGATTGACTAAAGTCGCCCACTTCATCCCCTGTGAAGACAACTTACAAGGAGACAAGTTAGCCGAAGTTATACATGGCTCGATCGTGTGTTTACATGGAGTACCCAAGAGAATAGTCTCCGATCGAGGTTCTCAATTTACCTCGCATTTGGGCTAGTTTGCATGATGCCCTTGAACACACCTTACCTTCAAAGATACTTATCATCCGCAGACCGATGGTCGACGGAAGAACAAATCAAATCCTAGAAGACATGCTTCGAGCTTGTGCTTTGGAGTTTACCGAGACTGAAAAATGTCTACCGTATGCCGAGTTTGCATACAATAATAGTTATCATCAAGTTTGAAAATGTCCCCATTTGAAGCACTCTATGGAAGAAAATGCGAACTCCTCTGCATTGGTCGAATCGTGAGGGATATATCTTTGGACCGATACTCTCAAGCAAGTCAAGAGAAAGTTCGACTAATCGAGATCGCCTTCAAGCAATTTCGGTCCAGACAGAAGAGTTATGCCGACAACCGTCAAGAGACTTAACCTTCGGTTGAGATGCTGTATCTCTGTTGTATCGCACTTCGTGGAACCCAAGATTCAAAGTTAAAGGCAAGCTCGCACCAAGATACATAGGCCCGCTCTCGATCACCGCTAAGCGTGGAGAAGTTGCCTATCGCCTAGAGTTACCGAAAGTTTGTCGACGCCCACAACGTGTTCCATGTTTCTCAACTAAAGAAATGTCTCGAGTACCCAAGAGCGGACTCCTTCGGCCGCGCGACTTGATAAGGATTTGACTTATCCGAGCACCGATCAAGATCCTCGATGTCATCGAGAAGCGCATAAGACGCCAAGTCATCCGCCTTTGCAAGGTTCGGTGGAGCCATCATTCACCAAAGAAGCCACCGGGAGCGAAGATCAACTTAAGCCGGATTTCCGCCCTCGTTCTCGAGCGGCTCGAATCTCGGGTCGAGATTCCGTTTAAGGTGGGTAGGTTTTGTAATGCCCCGCTCTTCCCGGTCAACCCTCGCCGACCCCACCCTCTCCCCGTCAACCCCCCTGCCCGACCCCCTCCTCCGAACCTCTTGCTCGCGGCGCTGCGGCTTCGCGCGCACACGCCACCTCTCCGGCGCCCTAGGCACATCGCCTCCCGCGCACGCCCGAGCGCCATCATCACCATCGCCGCACGCCCGCCCTTCTCCTCGCCCGACCCCCCCCGATCTCCTCGCGCGGCATTAAACCCGCGCCTCTCCTTCTTCTCCTCCTCCCCCCTTTCACCCCACGGCAAAAGAACCCGAGCAAGAAGAAAAGGAGAGGAAGAAGGAACCGGCCTACCTCGCCGTTGCGCCGCCGCCGCCGCCTCCGTAGTCGCCGCCGCCGCCACCGCCCTCGGTGTCGCCGCCGCTCGCCGCCGCCGTGAGTTCCGCCGCCGCCTTCGCCGCGAGCCGCCGCGCCCGAGCCTCACCACACGCCGCTGCCGCTCTTTCCTCCCGAGCCCGCTCCTCTTCCCCCGCCGCCGCCTTCCCAGCACGCTGCCGCCGCCCCGCCGTTCCCTCTCGCCCGAGTCGCCCGCCCCTTCCTCCTTTTCTTCCTTGTCATTGGGCGCGCAAGGCCACTGGGCGCGCGCTTAGCGCGCTGGTGTGTTCGGCCCGCGTGGTGGGCCGGGCCGATTTTGTGCTTTTGGGCCGCGCCGGTTTTTCTTTTTGCTGGTTTTTCTTTTTCCTTTTTTTTAATTCAAAAGCTAGACTTCAAAAATTAATAACTCCCCCATTTTAGCTCCAAAAATTATGAAATAAATTTCTAAAAATTTCTAAAATCAAGATCTTGCTAATGGCATAGGTCTTGTTCAATTTGGAGTTCATTTGGTTTACTTGTGTATTTAATTGCTCTCGTTTTGTCGCTTATTTTTGCGGTACTGCGCCAGAGATTTCGAGACGCAGGAGACCTCCACGTCGATCAAGGACAAGACTACTCGGACTCTCTCCCCTACAACCAAGGCGAGTCAATACTTTGATCATATTGAGCCTACATTTTATGCAAATTATATTCTTTTAAAATAGCAAATTGCATGCTTTAATTCTTTAATCAAATGTATGTTAAAGCTTAAGGTAGTTAATACCCATTTGTTGAATAATTAATTACTATGCCATCCTTGACAACTTGAATCCCTTAACCATTGTCACCCTAGTAATTATATGGTAATACTAGCTATAGGTTGTACTTAAGCGACATGCTAGACTTGCTTAAGCACGGACATTAACGTGTCCTAATCATCATCATTTCAAACATAAATGATTTGGGCAGTCATTGCGGGTAAATGACTGAGATGGTTGAATTGTTGTATTTTACATCTCAAAAACCCTAAACTGCTAATACCCCGTCTGGGCGGATGGTAAGATGGTGGGTGCGGATGTAGCACGAGAATGGCGGGAATGTGGTTGAGCCGCCTGCACAACCCTAAGGACTTAATCTTGTCACGACCTCTGTGTATACCAGTACAACCACAAGTCCGCAACAAATCGCGACTTGGCTTAGTACATTTATCAAATCCTGAAAATCATCTCACCGAGGGTTAAAGGAGGCACAAGCTCTGGGTATGTCGGGCTTGGATGGGACACCGAGTCAAGGGTGAAGTTCGCCAGTCGCTGAGGTGTAGCCACGCTACGCCAGTCGCTGAGGTGGACATCCCGCGCAACGTATGGGCATAACCCCATATGGGTGAGACGAGGGAAGGGACGAGATATTTAGAAAAGTTATTGTGACAACCTCTCGACTACACGACTACGGAATCGTGTAGGGCAACGAGTTAATTGTCTCTTGTGGGTAAAGTGTACAATCTCTGCAGAGTTACAAACTGTTTAAACAGCCGTGCCTACGGTCAAAGGCGGACATGGGAACTTAACTTGAGTTAGTTCTATTTCAAAAATCTTGTGGGTGGTATGAAAATTGTGGCGGGCTCACCTAGCCCTGAGACTGGTTATTCCTGGGTCTTGTACCCAGTGTCGTTTAGTGGTGGATGTAACCACAATCAAAATTAAGCATGAAGGTGGAGGTAACCTCACGATACAAATATTGCACAATTTCTCTCTTTATCTAAAAATGAAATTGCTAAAAATGCTAAGTGCTAGGAATTTGTACTTATGATATTTAAAAGTATTGCTTTCGCAAATAAAAGAACCGAGCCATCCTTGTAAGCCTTGCATGTATATCATTGCATTGTGTATTGGCTCATGAGCACTGTAGTTGTGCTCATCCTCGCTCTCCCAAACCCTTGGATGACGCTGATGGAGGAGACTATGCTTACTACGAGGAACCAGGTTGATGGACAAGGAAACGATGAAGAGTAGTCTAGGATCGTAGTCTAGGCCTCGACGCATCTAAGTTGACTTCGTTGGTACTTATGCACAACCGATATTACCCGGTCCTTGGGTAATATCGCATACTGTGGTGCCCTACCGCTTGCTCGTGAAGAGATGAGCTCTACCCTTTGCTTCCGCTTATCGCCGTGTTCTCAGATTGTAATCAATTTGGTCCGATCGCCCTCGTTGTAAAACTCGACCCGACGCGTGGTCTATGTCACTCTGTTGTTTGTAATATTGATACTCTAGTCCACGCCATGTATGAATGATTCAGCAATGCCTGTGAGTGCTATCTACTGATCCAGGGAATAGCGCGGCGTTTTCACAGAGGATTCGGATTAGAAAATCCGGGTCCGACAATCTGTAATCATTCCACAGTGTGCAGTAAAGAACAGATTGATTTGTGTGGTCCACAACTCCAATCTGTTGGGTGCTTTGTATTGCTTGATTCTCCAGGTTCACCAATGGGAAAATGGAAAGGATAGGAACTACGAAAACACTCCCTCCATTCTCTTTTAGATGTCGATTTAGAAACTTGTCTTTGTTCTCAATAAATGTTGTTTTAGATTTTCTAGGTAGTGTTTTCCCAAGAGCCCCTATTAAAAGTAGGTTGGTATGAGTGTTATTACTCTAACTCAACTCACAAGATGAAGCATTAAGTAGTGTATTTTTCAAGGTAAGGCTGTAGTGTATTTTTCAAGGTAAGGCTGCAATTACAAAGAGCAAATATGTCACAGGATGAAACATTAAGTAGCGCATTCTTCTTTGTGAAGAGAGCTAAAACGACATCTAAAAAAACAGAGGTAGTATACAGCTTCCAATTTGCAAACTTACTGATGAAAAGCACGGTGATGCAGAATATATGAGAGTGCAATTAAATCTTTATTATTTTAATATCCACACTGCTGAATGGTGCTGGTGTTGACCAAGTTTTTTATGATTTTTCTTAATGAAGGGACTGGTGTTCATTGCTCTTCATGTCAAAGATGTATTGATTTGGTATAGATTGATCAGTTTTGAGCTTGTGTTGAAATAAAGAGAAGTTCTTTTAAAAAAGAAAAAGAAAAGGTATTTGACATTTCTTCATGAGTTATCTTGAAGCTCAGCCGCCCCTCCAAAGTCTGAAGCCTGATTTATTTTCTGCGTCTTTTTCTGTTAAGAAATGAGAAAGATTTAACTGGTTAAACTTCCTTGAGTTTGTATTCTTAATATCTGATCCTTAAACTTGTCAGGCCTGAAAACTTGGAAAATAAAATTATCTATTAATCCTTTTAGTTTTCTCTCTAGTAGCACATACATATTTTCCTTCATGGGCTGTGCATGATTTCGGTGAATGATACCATATCCTTGGAGAGGTTGAGCTGTCAGTGCAGATGCATCTGTGTTCCACAACACCTCAAGGCTGACTCTGAAAGATTTCAGCAGGTAACCATTTGGAAACGAGCAAGAAATTAGCTGATGTGCAACAAAACTATGTTTCAACTTTCAACATTTTATGAAAAATCTTGGTCATCTAACATAGCAACTAATTGTGTCCGCTCTGATCCTATATTCATATCCCTTTGAAATGTGGGGTTGTACAGTTGAGCAGGTGGGTCTGTATGTCTGCCTTGGCCTATGCCTCACAACTCGACAATTTTTTGCAACTATCTTTTGAAAAGATAAAATGAAAATGAAAATCAGTAGCCGCCCCACTCCATGGCTCTTTTTTGTTCAGTGTTCATCACCAATTAAGGCACTAACTTCACTTGTTTATTGTTAATACATGTGTCATGGGCATGGGCCCAGGGACAGTGGCATAGCCAGGATTGTAACCCTATGGGGTGAAATTCTTGTAAAATTTTCATTGTTTTTTAGAATTTTACAAAAAAATTTAACTTGTATTAAATGGTTTTCAAAAAAGCTGTGGGGTCAATTGACTCCACAGCTTGAACATGGCTCCTCCATTGCCCAGGGGGAGCTACGGTCATGCAAGGAGGCACATGTATGCATATCATTGTATTGGGAATAGTTAGATCCATATCTTCATATTATGAATGATTAGATGCATCTTTATATTTAGAAAGTATGGATATTATCTATCCTTATAACTTGATTGGTTGCATTAGATACGATAGTTTCTATGTTGTTAGGGGATAACCTCATCTATATAAAGAGAGGAGTGGCACCATTCAGAAGAAGCAAGAAAGAAAGAATAACAAGTCCATTCTCATCTCTAGTCCCTTCTCTCCCCGAAGGACCCCGTCGCCGCCCGTCCATCTTCTCGGCGGTGTTTACCTATTATGGTCTAAGCAAGACCATAACAACTTGGTATCAGAGCCACCTGCTGCATCTTCGTCCATGGGAAACAGTGGTATCGATCCCGCCAAAATCGATGAGATCAACACGCAACTAGCTCAGCTGAAGACGATCAGCGAGACGTAAGAAGCACATGGTGCGCAATTGGCCATCATCAACTTCCGCCTTGACAACCATGATGAACGTATCACGCACTTGGAGAAGGCCAAGGCTGGAGAACCGGGGACCGTCACACCAAGCGATGGCTTGCTCGGTGCATCCCTCGCGGCAGTCGTTGCCGCACCAGGCAATGGCCTGCTCGGCGTAGCCCCTGCTGCCGCGTCGCACCGCACAGCAGTTGCAGGTGTGGTACCCAAGCTTGTCGTGATCTCGTCGGTGCCTGCCATGACGCTGCCAAAGCTCGCCGTGGCAGCTGAGGTCCTACCGATTCCTGCCATGGCAGCGCCACGGCTTGCCACGCTGCTGCCAACGCCTGTCGTGGCAATCACAATTCTGTCAGAGCTTGCTGTGGTGCTGCCACGGCTGTCGCAGCCAGCTGTGGTGTTAGTGGAGCATGTATGTCGCTTTCCATGTCATCTGCCGAGGAGACCACAATCTTCACGGCACGACCGGCCAACGACATGCCTTTTGGAGGTGCAGTGTGTGATAGGTGATGTGTGGGAGGTTGCGACATTGTCACGTCTCTCGCACATCCATTGTGTCTCGTGGCAGGAAAGGGAACATCACAGCCCCACACTGTCGGCCCTCGTCGGCAGCATCTTCGCCAATACTAGGCAGCGTTAAGGCCCCCGCACCGTCGCTGTCAATCGACGTCAACAGCCTAGGGCTGCAGCCATAGCCACCACCCTGTAGCTTGAGGATGAGCTGCTTGTCCGGGAGTGATTGTGATGCCCCTTTTTCCCCCTTCTCCGGGTCAACCCCGCGGACTCCCACCCTCTTCGCCTCGCGGCCCCGCCGACCCCCCTCGCGTCGTCCCGTCGCGGCCGTCCTCACCGTCCTCGCCACTGCCTCCCGCACGCCTCCGCCGCCATCATTCCCCTCCGCGCGCGCGCTCCGAGCCGCGCCGCCGCGGACCCCCTTCTCCCGCTCCTCCTCCGCCGGCTTTAAAGCCCCGCCCGGTGCCCTCCTCCCCATTTTCTCCCCGTCTTCCCCCTCCTTGTTCGTCCCCAAGCAAGAACCCGAGGAGGAAGAAGCAAAGAAAAAACAGAGAAAGGAGAAGGCCTTACCTCCTCCGATGCCGCCGCCGCTGGTGAGCCTCGCTGCCGCTGCGCCGCGATCCTCCTCTGTCGCTGCCGCCGCGCGCGCGCCTTCTCCGGTTGTCATCGCCGCACGCCTCGGGACCTCCTCGTCTCCATCGCGTCGCCGAGCCCTAGCCGCGCTTCCCTCCGGCCGCCGCCTCCCCTGCGCGCCGCCGCTTCTTCCCTCGCGCGCGCCGCGTTTCCCTCCTCTCTCGCCAACCGCCGCCCGCCTCCTTTTCTTCCGCTCGGGTAAGCGCCTCGCGCTGTGGCTGCGCGCGCCCACAGGTGTGTTGCTGCCCGCGACTTGGGCGGGCCGAAAGTGGTTGTGGGCTATTTTTTTTTTCTTTTTCGATGATTTTAGTTTCCTTTTCCTATTTTAATTTAAAAGTGGGACTAAAAATTAAATAACCCCATTTCAACTCCAAAAATTATAAAATAAATTTCTAAAATTTCTAAAATCAAGATCTTGCTAATGGCATAGGTCTTGTTCAATTTGGAGTTCATTTGTGTATTCTTGTGTATTTAATTGCTCGTTGCTTGTCGCTTATTTTGCTGCACTTACGCGCAGAGATTTCGAGACGCAGGAGACCTCCACGTCGATCAAGGACAAGACTACCCGGACTCTCTCCCTACAACCAAGGCGAGTCAATACTTTGATCATATTGAGCCTACATTTTATGCGAATTATATTCTTTTAAAATAGTAAATTGCATGCTTTAATTCTTTAAACAAATGTATGTTAAAATTTAAGGTAGTTAATTACCCATTTGTTGAATAATTAATTATTATGCCATCCTTGACAACTTGAATCCCTTAACCATTGTCACCCTAGTAACTATATGGTAATACTAGCTATAGGTTGTACTTAAGCGACATGCTAGCCTTGCTTAAGTCAGGGACATTAAACCGTCCCAATCATCATCCTTTCAAATATAAATGATTTGGGCAGACCATTATGTAAATGGTCGAGATGGTTGAATTGTTGTGTTTTGCTTCTCAAAACCCTAAAATTGCTATTACCATATCCGGGTGGATGGAGAGGTGGATGGTATGACAATGGGTGCTAATGTAGCCCACTAATGTCATTTTGTGGATGGGATGTGGAATGAACCGCCGAGATAACTCCTAAGGACTTAATCTTGTCACGACCTCCCGTAAAACAGCACGACCACAAGTCTGCGACAAACCGCGACTTGGCTTAGTAAATTTATCAAATCCTAAAAGTCATCTCACCGTGGATAAATGGCACGCGCAAGCTTGCGGTACATCCACTTGACGGGACACCGATACGAGGTGAAGTTGCCAACGCCGTGCGGTACATCCAGTCTTTCGCAGACAACATCCTCGCGAATATATGGGCGTAACCCCATATGGGTGAGATGATGGAAAGGACGAGGTAGTTGAAAAGTTATTGTGACAACCTCTCGACTACACGACTACTAATCGTAGGCAACGAGTTAATTGTCTCTTGTGGGTAAAGTGTACAATCTCTGCAGAGTTATAAACTGCTTAAACAATAGTGCCTACGGTCAAAGCATGACATGGGAACTTAACTTGAGTTAGTTCTATTTAAAAATCCCTTTGTGGGTGGTATGAAATTGTATGGCTCTCCTAGCCCCGAGATTGGATTTTCCCGAGTTTTCGACTCAACATGTTAATAATTGAGGTAGCTCCAATCAAAATAAACATCGTAGAGTTTAGAAGGAGGATTCTCTCATTGATATCAAATATTGCACAATTACTCTCTTTAACTAAAATGAAATTTGTTAAAAATGCTAAGTGCTAGGAATTTGTACTTATGATATTTAAAAGTATTGCTTTATGCAAATAAAGAACCGAGCCATCCTTGTAAGCCTTGCATGTATATCATTGCATTGTGTATTGGCTCATGAGCACGATAGTTGTGCTCATCCTCGCTCTCCCCAAACCCTTGGATGACGCGATGGAGGAGACTATGCTTACTACGAGGATCCGAGTTGATGGGCAAGGAAACGATGAAGAGTAGTCTAGGATCTGTAGTTCAGGCTTCGACGCATCTAAGTTGACTCGTTGGTACTTGCGCATAACCGATATTATCCGGTCCTTGGGTAATATCATCGTACCAAAGTTGCCCCGCCGCTTGCTCGTGAAGAGATGAGCTCTACCCTTTGCTTCCGCTATCGTGATTCGGTGTTCGTATTGTAATCAATTTGGCCCGATCGCCCTCGTTGTAAAACTCGACCGACGTGGTCTATGTCACTCTGTTGATTGTGGTAATGATACTTTAGTTCACGCCATGTATGAATGATTCAGCAATGCCTGTGAGTGCTATCTATTGATCCAGGGAATAGCACATTGTTTTCACAGAGGATTCGGATTAGAAAATCCGGGTCCGACAGTGATGAAGTGTCATGGGTGTGGGCCCAAGGGGAGCTACGGCCATACAAGGAGGCGCATGCATGAATATCTTTATATCAGGAATAATTAGATGCATATCTTCATATCAAGAATAGTTAGATGCATATCTTCATATTTAGAAAGTATGGATATTATCTTATCCTTAGTTGATTGTTTGGATTAGATATGCTAGTTTCCATATTGTTACGGGCTAACCTCATCTATATAAAGAGAGGAGCGGTACCATTCATAGGAAGCAAGCAAGAAAGAATAACAAGTTCATTCTCATTCTCATCTCTAGTCCCTTCTCTCCCCCAAGGCTGACGCCGCTCGGCCATCGTCTCGGTGGTGTTTACCCATTATCGTCTAAGCAAAATCATAACAATATGTCTATCATGCTTGTAATTTCTGACTTAAACAAATGGCTACCTACCCCCATGATACCTATGTATATCTGTTCCACCATCTCCTTTCTCACATGATGCCTATCCTTGTCCTTGTGTTATTGTATTCTTCATGTCTTTTACCCCCTCCATGTGCCCTACGACCTCCCCACCCCTCATGCCTAGATTCTCTCCTTCTCAATTTCTCTCACTAACACCATTTCAGTTCCTAAACAAAGCAATCTTTGCTCCTATTGCTGTTCTTTGCAAGTTAGCTTTTAAATATTTCTGTTTTTGATTCCCTTTCTTCCTTTTCCCTTTCTGTTTGAAGTTTGCCCACCTTTGCTTCTCCTATTCTCGAAAGTCTCCTCTTGTTGTAGTTTTCTTGGTTAATTACATGTAATTGTCCCTCTAACAAAAGCTGAAGCACATGAGTACCAATGGCCACACCATGTCTATGAGGGTCTACAAACAAATGGAATATCGTTGGGTGGATACGCTCACGCGGCAAGTATCTCAACAGTCCACGGCCTCAGCCCTCACGTGACTGATTAATCACTTTGAGATGCCTTTCAACTACTGGTTGATTTAGTTACCATTATGAATTACATGCACAAGTGTCACGATCCGCAACACGTCCCACTTTCATCCCTACTCACGAGAATAGACGCAATGAGGAATTTGTCAAGAAAACTGCCAATACCATATGCATCAAGACACAAAATGGTATGAATAAACAAGTTTAGGTGTGTAGATCTAGGTGATGATGTGGTGAAAACCTTGAAAACTGCGCATTGTGCAAATGACTGTCTTTTTTAACTCATTAATCTATCAGTATTAGCAAGTATAACTTTCTCCCTCCATGTACAAAATGGTTAGCCCTTGCAGTTGTGCCAGCTTTCAGCTTCCATGCTCTTGCGTTGTTACTCACAATTCATGAACACTGCTTTTAGATTGGTTTATTAGCATTGTTTGGGTATGAGCAAAATTTTTCTAATGAGATTTTATGAGTGGTAACTATCACCGGAAGACTGTGCTTGTCAGGTTCACCTATCATTCAGTGTGTTGATAAGAATGTCTTTTTCGTATGCCTAGCCAATCTCTTTAACTCATGGATGGTTCTACTTCTACATCTACATGTAAGTTATCAGAGCATTGGTCATTTGTCTCTGTAGTTCTGTTCTTTACTGTAAAAACAGAAGTATGTACCTACCTTTTCAGGTTAAACAACCAACACTGCAAATAGAAGTTCTAATTCCAATGTAAATACTGCAAGTTCCATCATCTTCTATGGGATTGGCACTCCTGAATTGGTTGATCCGAACTGCTCATTTACCAATGGGAATTTGGAGCGGAAGGTAGATCTAGATCTCTGTGCCTGGAAAATTTCCTGTACTTTTTGCTAGTATGAGTCAGCTGCTAGATGGCGGCTTCCTCGCCATTAACACAAAGTACAAGGGACAGTAATTAGCTAAGTACTTGGCAGTGGAAAGGCAAGATTAGATCTAACCAAGAGCATGTGACAGCCTCTCCATTGAGGTTTTCAGATCCAATCCTTTCTGTTTAATCTGCCAAGAAACAGCCTCTGCCATGAAGTTTACATAATTGTTACTGCATGGAATGAACTGTTTCTTCTCTGTGTGTGTCATGTGTTACCACTCTGTGATGTCTCCTTTTATTCTTCTTTTTAACTTTCAACTCTGGAGAGTGAAGATTCTTCCTACCACAGTAGTTCAATTGTCACCCTGCAATGCCCATAATTACAATGCAGGGCTTACTGGCTGTTTACGCGATCACATTCACAGAAATGACTGCATCTAACCCAGCAAAAAAGGAGAAAAAAAATCAACATTAAGGATACACCTCTATTTTTATTTCATCATCATGATTCTATTTGTCCTGACATCTATGGTTTGTGAGTTATTGTGACTTTGCTCAATACATGTCACATAGAAATCAGCATTCACAATCTTTCTGCATTACTGCAGCAGCGATGTCTTCTTTTTATTTCATCTCCATTTTTTAGAGGAAGAATTTATGTGAGACTTCTAAAGAGAAAAGAATTTCATTACCCTTTTTTTAGTGGAAGAATTCCACTTCCATTTTCAACTCGTGGCTTTTTCACTAGTACTTCAATTGTCACCCTGCAAAGTCCAAAATTACACCCCCAAATCCTTAATTATAGGCTGTCAAAGTTTTAACTAATGCTCTGACTAACTAACTGGCTATGACGTGTTGCTCTGACTGCTTGTTATTTAATCTTATCCCCCGTGACACACACAGCCTTTCCATGAAGTTGCTTACCCTGATGCCACTGCTATGGCTTTGAGGCACCATCTTTTCACTCTGAGCAGCAAAGCTGTTGGTAATGTTAAAAAATTTCCTCTCTCTCTCCTCTTTTAACTCCAATTGGGCATTGCAGAGCAATTAGTCGTTGGTGATGCCTGTCCAAAATTTGTAAACCTAATCTCCAATCCTAACAATAACATAACAATAGCAATTATGAACACTGGACTAGATGCCACAAGAGAGTACAACTAAGCAAGTCCTAGGAGAGGGACAGTGTGGTAGTAGTGTGTAGTACTGTGCACTGTGGCATTGGATCCAGAGATTCTGCAGGTACAGAGGCAGCCTCCATTGCTCTATGATCTCATCAAACTCAAAAACTCTTTAACCCCCTCTCCTATCCTACCTATTTAGGGCGAGTTTAGAACGGCTTCAGCTTCGGCGTTTCGCTCGGAAAAACGAGCGAAAATCTACAAGCCGTTCCAAACGGTTGGTTTTTTTTCTACGGCTTTTCCCGAAGCTAGAAGCCGCAGAGAGGCAGCTTTCCACGGCCTCATTCCACATTTACCCCCGAAGTTAGAGGATAATTACTCGCGTTTTGCCATTAAACAAAACCCCCTCTCCTCCCAGTCGCCGCCTGCCTGAAACCCTAACCTCCCCGCGCCAGCTCCTCCCTCCTCCCTGGCTCCCTCCTCCCTCCCCCAGCACCCACCTCCTCCCTCCTCCTCCCGCGTCGGCGCCGCCGCCCACCCTCCTCCCCCGCGCCGACACCGCCACCCTCCCTCCTCCTCCCACGCGGACGCCGCTGCCCTCCTCCCTCCTCTGGCGCTCTCCTCCTCGTCGCCTCCACCGGCCCGCACCGCCCTCCTCCTCCTCTCCCGACACCGATGCCGCCCTTCACCTCTTCCTCCTCCCGAGCCTGGCGCCCTCCTCCTCCCTCCTCGGCGCCTCCGCTGGGCCGTGCCCGATGCCATCAGCTGCAGCGGTCCAGACCTAGCCGCCTGCCCTTTTTTCTGTTTTAAAATAATTATTTATGTAATAATTGTTTATTATAATAATTATTTATTGCAATAATTATTTATTGTAATAATTATCATTAATTGCAGTCTATTGTGTTAATTGTGATTAATTGCGTTAATTGTGGTGGTTGTTGTTAATTGCTGTCAAATGCGTTAAATGTCGTTACCATCAATTGCGTCAATTGTCGTTAAATGGCATCAAATAAACCATCATTTGACTCAGAGGTATTTAAGATATTTCCTATCTTAGAAATTATATCCAGCTTACCTATCAGTCAGTCAGTCAAACGTCAAACCTCATCAACTCAGCCGCTCAACCCAGCAGAAAAGCCGTTTTTCATAAAAAGCTACCTCTGTGCCAATCATGCCCTTAGGCCTTCCTTTCTTGCTCTTAATTACTCCTCCATCTCTTTTCTTTTCTGCAACCATATAAAAACTGCACCATTTGATCACCATGGCCTCCCTTTCATTCTCTTCCTCCTCCTCTCTCCTTATGCTAAACCTCACCGCCACCCCATTGAGTCTTGCAACATAAGCAAGACCAAGATTTGGGAGCAATTAACACTAGTACATATCTCAATCCTGTAGAATTCGTTACTCCTGTACTGTGTTCTTGGATATACTTGCACTTTAGTAGTTAGTACAGGGGTGGTGGTGTTATTGTATATGTGCAATGCGTCTTGTTGGTGTTATGAGTAGAGGTAAATGGAGGGCGGCGTCCTTGAAGCCACCGCCGGCGGCAGCGGCGGCGATGCTCGTGGTGTGCGCGCTTGTGATGCTGTGCGTGGGCGGCGCCCTCGCCGTGGACGAGCAGGGCGCGGCGCTGCTTGCGTGGAAGGCGACGCTGCGCGGCGCCGACGCGCTGGCTGACTGGAAGGAGGGGGACGCGTCGCCGTGCCGGTGGACCGGCGTGACGTGCAATGCCGACGGCGGCGTCACCGAGCTGAGCCTGCAGTACGTGGACCTGTTCGGCAGCGTCCCCGCCAACCTGACCGCCGTGGGTGGCACCCTGGCGCGGCTTGTACTCACCGGCACGAACCTGACGGGGCCGATGCCGCCGGAGCTCGGCGAGCTGCCGTCGCTGACGCACCTTGACCTCGGCAACAATGCGCTCACGGGGTCGATACCGGTGGGGCTCTGCCGACCGGGGAGCAAGCTCGAGACGCTGTACCTCAACTCCAACCGCCTGGAGGGCGCCATCCCGGACACCATCGGCAACCTCACGTCGCTCCGGGAGCTCATCGTCTACGACAACCAGCTCGCCGGCAGGATTCCGGCGACCATCGGCCGGATGACCAGCCTCGAGGTGCTCCGGGGCGGCGGCAACAAGAACCTCCAGGGTGCGCTCCCCATGGAGTTCGGCAACTGCTCCAGGCTCACCATGATTGGCCTCGCCGAGACCAGCATCACCGGCCCGCTGCCGGCGAGTCTCGGTCGGCTCAAGAACCTCACCACGCTGGCCATCTACACGGCGCTGCTCTCCGGCCCGATACCAAAGGAGCTCGTCCGGTGCAGCAACCTCGAGAACATCTACCTGTACGAGAACGCGCTCTCAGGTTCCATCCCGGTACAGCTCGGCGGGCTCAAGAAACTCAAGAACCTGCTGCTGTGGCAGAACCAGCTCGTCGGCATCATCCCGCCCGAGCTCGGGTGGTGCGGCGAGCTCGCCGCGGTTGACCTGTCGCTCAACGGGCTCACCGGCCACATCCCGGCGTCGCTCGGGAACCTGTCGTCGCTGCAGGAGCTACAGCTCAGCGTGAACAAGCTCTCCGGCACGGTCCCGCCGGAGCTCGCCCGGTGCAGCAACCTCACCGACCTTGAGCTCGACAACAACCAGATCACCGGCGGTATTCCCGCCGAACTCGGCGGCCTCCCGGCGTTGCGCACGCTTTACCTGTGGGCCAACCAGCTGATGGGCACCATCCCGCCGGAGCTCGGCCAGTGCACGAGTCTCGAGGCGCTCGACCTGTCGAACAACGCGCTGACCGGGCCGATCCCGCGGCCACTCTTCCGGCTACCGCGGCTGTCCAAGCTGCTCCTCATCAACAACGACCTGTCCGGCGAGTTGCCGCCAGAGATTGGCAGCTGCACGTCCCTCGTCCGGTTCCGGGCAAGCGGCAACCACATCATCGGCGCGATACCGGGCGAGATTGGCATGCTCGGGAACCTCAGCTTCCTTGATCTCGGCTCAAACCGCCTGTCCGGCGCTCTCCCCGCAGAGATATCCGGGTGCCGGAACCTCACGTTCCTCGACCTCCACGACAATGCCATCTCCGGCGTGCTGCCGCCGGGGCTGTTCGAGGACTTGCTCTCGCTCCAGTACGTCGACCTCTCCTACAATGCCATTGGCGGCGCAATGCCTTCGAACATCGGCATGCTCACTTCGTTGACAAAGCTCATTCTCAGCAACAACCGGCTTTCCGGACCGATACCGCCGGAGATCGGCTCGTGCTCCCGCCTCCAGCTCCTTGACGTCGGCGGCAACTCGCTGTCCGGCCACATACCGGGAAGCATCGGCAAGATTCCGGGGTTGGAGATTGCTCTTAACCTCAGCTGCAATAGATTCTCCGGCACGATCCCGGCGGAGTTCGCCGGTCTTGTAAGGCTCGGAGTGCTCGACGTGTCGCATAACCAATTCTCCGGCGATCTCCAGCCGCTGTCCGCGCTCCAGAACCTCGTGGCGCTCAACATCTCCTTCAACAACTTCTCCGGCCGGCTGCCGGAGACGGCGTTCTTCGCTCAGCTGCCGACGAGCGAGGTCGAGGGCAACCTGGCGCTGTGCCTCTCGCGGTGCTCCGGCGACGCCGGTGACCGCGAGCTCGAGGCTCGCCACGCCGCTCGTGTCGCGATGGCCGTGCTGCTCTCCGCGCTCTTCGTCCTCCTCGTGGCCGCGGCACTCGTTCTCTTTGGGTGGCGCCGGCAAGGTGCGCGCGCCGGCGAGGAGAAGGACGCCGAGATGTCGCCGCCGTGGAACGTCACGCTGTACCAGAAGCTGGAGATCGGCGTCGCTGACGTGGCTCGCAACCTTACTGCGGCGAACGTCATCGGCCACGGGTGGTCCGGCGCGGTGTACCGTGCGAGCATGCCGTCGACCGGCGTCACGATCGCCGTCAAGAAGTTCCGGTCATGCGACGAGGCGTCCGTCGAGGCGTTCGCCAGAGAGGTCAGCGTGCTCCCCCGGGTGCGCCACCGCAACATTGTCCGGCTGCTGGGGTGGGCAGCCAACCGCCGGACGCGTCTTCTCTTCTACGACTACCTCCCGAACGGTACCCTCGGTGGTCTGCTGCACGGCGGCGCTACCAGTGCGGCCGTGGTGGAGTGGGAGGTACGGCTCGCGATCGCCGTCGGTGTGGCCGAGGGCCTCGCCTACCTCCACCACGACTGCGTGCCGGGGATCATCCACCGTGACGTCAAGGCCGACAACATCCTCCTCGGCGAGCGTTACGAGGCATGCCTCGCCGACTTCGGCCTGGCCCGAGTCGCCGACGAGGGCACCAGCTCGTCGCCTCCGCCGTTCGCCGGATCCTACGGCTACATCGCTCCCGGTAACCATTTGTTCGCTTCAAGCCTTACAATTCCAGCCTTACCACTGCCGCGATCTAATCACGATTCACGCAGAGTATGGATGCATGGCCAAGATCACGACCAAGAGCGACGTGTACAGCTTCGGAGTGGTGCTACTAGAGGTGATCACGGGGCGGCGGCCATTGGACCCAGCATTCGGCGAGGGGCGAAGCCTGGTGCAGTGGGTGCGCGACCACCTCTGCCGGAAGCGTGACCCGCTGGACACGAGGTTGCAAGGCCGGCCGGACACGCGAGTCCAGGTCCAAGAGATGCTGCAAGCTCTCGGCATCGCGCTGCTTTGTGTCAACCCACGCCCCGAGGACCGGCCCACCATGAAGGACGTGGCCGCACTGCTACGTGGCATCCGCCATGACGACGGCGCCGAGGCGCGAAAAGCTGGAAGCGAAACAGAGGCGAGGAAGCGGGCCGAACCGGCCCATCTCGCCGACCAAACTAATGGCTCTCGTTAGACCAGTCCAGACCCAGGCCCAGGCCCAGGCCCTTGGGCCTACTCGACCGCCAGGCGTGATAGTCTGAAGCGACTGGGCCCACTAGCAGTGTGATGTTGGCCATGCAACCGAGGGTGTACCTCGGGGGACCCGTAGAAAAGGATCCACGGTTCACTCTTGAGGGGAGCTAACAGAGAGTGTAGGGGTGCATCGTTTTGCTAGGTGCACCTTTCCTCGGTACAAATGTCACCTTGTGGTAGGGATTTTGTGATCATAGGATGTCCCTAGAGGTTAAGGAATCATGACAGTTGAGGGTATGTTTAATAGTTTGTCTCTTCAAACTGTCTCTAAAACATCCAAGTTATCTCTACCAGCAACATAAGAGACAACTGCTCCAACTATTTGTCTTTAGTAGTTAATTTAGACTGGCCCACACACTACACACTACACACTACACAATTACTACTTATCTTTTTTCCCATCCAACTGTGTCCATCCATCAGCCTCTCACCTCCTCTCTCCTCCCAAATCGCCTCCGCCTCTTGCTCCCATCTCCCTCTCCGGTACCTCCTTCTCAGAATGCCCACCACCTCAACGCTGGCCCTATCTCGAACCCACTCCCCTCCTCCTCACCGCCTTCGTTGTCGCCTCTTGGTCCCTTCTCCCTCTCTGGTACCTCTCACTTCTCCAGCACGGTCTCCACCTCACCGCCAGCAGGCCCCCTTGTTGGCCCCCTTCGAAACCCACACCCCTCCTTCTCACCGCCTCCGTCGCCCTCTCCCAAAGTCATCAACCCCCGGCCTTCAAAAACACAACGAGGTGGATCAGCTCACCAGCACACAGGATCCACCTCGCAAGCGTTCGTGGCCACCACATTCTCACCATGGGCGTTGTGTTCTCATAGATCAAGGCGCTCTCAGTTGTGGTGGCTGCCACCGTTGGTGTGTTGTAGATGTTGCCCCTGTCAGGTGGGCCCACAAATCGCATCCTGAGCATCGAACCTTGCTACAACGAGTGAAGATGTCATTGCTTGCTTCTTGTTCCTCGCGCTCTGGTCATCTGTTCAGGATGCGACAACACACCCTCTCTCTCCTCCCTTCTGATCTAGCTCAGCTTTTTGGTGACATGGCGGGCATACCAATGGATGAGGTGTAACTGTCGTAGGGCTAGCTCACCAGCCCCAATGACTTAATGAAGGCCATAAGAGGCCCCTCGAGGGCCACGAGCCAGAGGCATGGTGAGGGACCCTAAGGGTACCAAGTAAGCCTTCGGGAGGACGCATGTGAGGACCCCAGTTTATTTGGCTTGTAATGGTTAGCCTTCCATTGACCCTAGCATCACAAATCAAATAAACCAAGCCTCGAGATATGTATACTTCCCAGAACTGCAGTATACACACCTCTTCACAAAATTATGCATCAATTCCATACACAAGAGGTTACAATATCAAAACTTCATAATAAACAACAGATTGAAATTACAAGATAAATAACAAACTAAACAGCGGAAGCAAAAGCCATAAGATAGCGATAAATAAAAAAGCCAATTAGTGTGCCTTTACCCACAAGGCAACCAACCGGGCCGCCAAGCTAGTCGTCAAACCCGTGGCACATCTCACAAAATGAAAGCCCTTGGGGCTCGCCTTCTTCCTCTGCAACAAAAACATTAAGCAAAGCAACTGAGTACAAAAATTATTTTTGTACTCGCAAGACTGACGTGTAAGGGTAACAGAACTATAATTAACTACATGCAAGCTTTATTTAAGTGGAGGGGGCTCTGAACTTACTTTTAGCATAAAGCAAGTTTTCTTTTGTAAAAATGTAATCGTTTGAAGGCAGTTTTAACAATTCAAATTTTAATTGCAGAAATAACAGCGATACAGTAATAATAACAACAGTAAAGACAACCTAGAAGTGACTAACCCATCAGTCACCACAACAATAGTATGAATATCCATTCATACCAACCCATCAAGTTTTAATTAAAAGGTTGTAGTCTAACTCTTGAAAAGCTTACCCAAGCGTGTCCATAACCTAGGACGAGGCTATTCGAATAGTTTTAACCCTGCAAGGGTGTACCAATGTACCCACACTTTAGACCGCCTTTCCACCAGCCACGGTTAGCATACTTCCTTTGGTATGCAGGCACGGCTAAGTCTAACAAGACGTTTTCCAATATTGTGTATTAACTACGAGCCGCTCGTATGGATAGAAATCTATACGCTGACATGGTAAAGCCGAAAAGACAACTACCCACAAAGGGTAAAGCTTTTCGGACAACTACCATGCTCCCAACACCATCCCTCCTGCGACTCGGAGCTAATACACGCCAAAGTACTAAATCAAGAGAGGTCCCATATACTCTAGTGTGGTTAGCACGCAAAAATGCCTGGATAACACACACTCACAAGATGTTCGGTCCTTAATTGACCTGAGCACCATTCCGCCGCTTTTAAAAGCACACCATCTTACCATTGTGCCCAAGTCCAAATCATTTTGTTTTCAGTTTTTAGTTTTCACAAGTAATCATAGCACAGAGGCTGAAATATAAAGTTATAATAAGTTTGTGTGATCAAGGTTATCGACTAAGTCGATAATCGCCCAATTCTACCGGTATCTAAGCATTGCTAAGCATTAAATCGTAAAGACAAATAAAAGACCCTAAATCATTCACCGGGCTCTAATTCACTAGTGAGGATAATATTCCTAAGGTAGTGGCAGGGGTGAACAATTTTCAGGGCAACAATGCAATGGGATTAACTATCTCTAATCGACAAAATTAATCATTGACACAAAAGCATGCATACGTACGAGTAAAACAAAGTATTAGATTTTAAAAGTAATGGGATTGAGTGGATATGATCAAACTGCTTGCCTTTGCCTTGTTTGAGATATTCGACTTGTTGCAGAGGATCACTCTCGATATCAACGTCATCTAACGATAAAAACTGCCAAAGCGAAAAACAGCGAATAAACACCAGAATGCCAAAAGAATCCCAAAAAAAATTAATAACACAGAGGACAGATCATGAATTTAGGAACAAAAATTAGTTGATTTGGAGTTTATTTAAATTAGTTAGGATTTCTTATTACTGTTCTTTTCAAACTCACTTATTTTCCACGATAATCATACAGTCAAAAATCAACCCTCTTATATATTCTATTCTTTCGGCAGACTTTGATGGTGATTGTGTGCACATCAATTAGCTACGAAACATACTACCACACTTTAATTAGCTAACTATCCTATGCAACCTTCACTGTTATAAGCTTATTAGACCTACAAATTTGCTATAGGAACACTGACTAGCTAATTAGCGAACTAATAATTGCTAAACAGATTTCTAACCAACTTTGGCCTTACAGACTAAAGAGAGACTCTTAACTACTAGATTTAGCAAAACATAACATAACCTACTGCCATTTTTATTAGCTTCATACTACAGGCTATACACCTACAAAAGCAAGACCTCTCTTTAGACAGAAATTTTACAACTAAACTTCTTTTTAACTCAATATCAGAATGGCTAACTAGAGTGATCTGAAAGACATACACCCAATTTGCTAGTATGAAAATTGGTTGGTCTAGAACAAAGGTTTACTGACATTTCAATTTGACTCCAAAATCTCTTTGCTTTTCCATGATCAACAACTTATTCTAAAAACTATACTGCCTTACAACTAAATGTCAAACATTCATTTAATTAACCAATAACCAAATATGCTTAAGTGATTCCATTAGCCATTCAAAAGATTTAATTGCATTACCCCCCCTTACACAAGATTGTCAGATCATTGTCACACAGTGAAACTAGTTTCAGAGATTAAACTACTGTCTAATCTCATCTCAAAACTCAACTTCCAATTTTGATAATGCATTTGAGCAAAAGCAAACTAAAAGACATCCATGAAAGTTGCTAGTATAGGACAGTTAGCTTCGCAAAAGATTTCTCCAGACAAACCAAGTTTTCACCCTTCTCTGTTAGTTCAACAGAAGAATTTTCAGAAATGAAATGCTTCTGACCAACACTAAACTTCAATTCTTGCTAAACCATTTAGGTGACCTAATGACATTAACAGGATTTACTAGGCAATCAAAGTTTCTATTACCAAAAGCATTGAGTAATTCTACTAGCGGGGCCCACTTTTCAGTGAGACAGAGGAGGACCAGAAGAAGAATAGGGAGGGGCTCGGGCTGGCTTTGGGGCGGCAAATCGCCGGCGACCGGAGTGGCATGGAGGCTACGGCTATGGCCAAAATGGGTTGCCTGAGGGTCAAGGGAGCTAGGGGTGGCGGTGGTGCGGCTTGAGCGGCACTGAGGTGGTGCGGCGATGGCGAGCGGCGGCCGGCCGTGGAGGTGGAACGGGGCGCTGGCGCCGGGGATGAAGAGGATGGGAACTAGAGTGCGCATAGGCACCAGTGGATCACCTGGAGCATGCCGGAGTGATTGACGATGACGGAGAGTGGCCGGAGTGGCCTGGCGACGAGAGCGTGCGGCGGCGCGGGGTGGTCTCCGTGGAGGGGTTCCTGGAGAGAAAGAAAGAGCGGGTGACTGATCGGGGAAGATCAAGGGATGTACAAGGATGCTCACGACGGAGAGAATCGGGCTCAGGCTCGCTGGAGAAGACACGGCGGCGGAGAAGGCGGTGGAGGCCGGAGTCGGGGAAGAAGGAGTGCGCGCAGCTCCTTAGTGGCTTTTTCTCCGAATTGATGGAGGGGTTTTGCTTCTCTAGTCGAGGGGCGCGTCTTGACGCGGTTGTGGGTGGTCGGGGATCACCGGAGTGGCTGGAACGCTTGGAGGCGGCGCGGCGCTGCGTTCGGCTCTTGGAGCTCGGTGGAGAAGATGACAGAGGAGAGGAAAGGAAAGCCAGGGTAGGTGGCTCTCTACTGGCTTTTGTAGAATAAGGCGGAGGTCGCGAGGTGGAGGCAGCATGGGCGGCGAGGTGACCGGCGAGTCGGCGTGGCGCACATGCGGCGAGGCAGGGCGAGCGGTGCGCGGGCGAGCTGGCGCGGACACACGCGCCGCGTGGAAGAGAAGGGCTGACGACGAGGGCCCACAGGTAAGTGAGAGGGGGAGGGGCGGCTCGGCGAGCTGTTCGGACAGACCCGGGTTCGGGTTTGGCGACGACGCGGTTGGGTCCAGCCAAGACAAGTGGTCCGGTCGGAGGAACAGTACGAGGGTTAGGATTTGGATTTAATTTTGACCGAAAGCAATTGAGTTTGACCTAGCAGTTTGGAAAAGAAATAAAATTCTAAAAATCCTGAAAATTTTTGTGGACACTCTGAGGTTCACAAGGTACTTAGGAAAAATAATTTCAGACATTTTATATACTAAAATTTGTTAGAATTAAATTACTTTCAAATCTGCATTTGGGAATTCATTTGAATTTTAGTGGAGTCAAAAACACTTCCAAAAATTTGGTAAAAATAATTACAATTTATTATAAATAATCTAGTATTTGAATAAATTATTTTCAGGAACTTTCATTCATACATTTTTTCTGGAATTCAAATAGAAATGGAATTTAAGTTTAAAAATTTGAAATTTCCAACACAAGTTTTAATACAAAACATCAAAAGTTTAAAATTGTGCGCAAATTTTTTTAGAAAACCAAGAGCATGACCAAGAGATACAACAAAAGTTTTTAATCTTTAATACTTTTATACATTTGAAATACAAACCCTAATTTTGGGGTTGTTACAACGCATGAAGGCCACCAGGATGCCCACGAGGGCTAATAGCCGGAGGCACGCAAAGGCTACCAAGAGGCCTAGGAGGGCTGGGCCGGAGGCATAGCTAGGGGCTCTCGAGGGTACCAAGTACGCCTTCGAGAGGGCCCCGAAGGGCTCGCGAAGGCTATCAAGAGACCCACGAGGGCCCACAATCAGAGGCGCCGCTAGGGGTCCCCGGAAGGCACTAGGCATACCTTCAGGGAGGCCTTGGAGGACGCGCGAAGGCCACCCAAAGGCTGTCGAGCACCACGGATCCAAGAACGAGGAGACCCCAGGGCCACCTCGTGGGCGTCGAAGGGTGCCTAGGGGCACCCTGCATGGTGCGAAGGGAGAAGAGCACCGGTGGACCGAGCATACCAGCCGGATGGATCAAGACCAAGAGGGTCCACCATAGACTGAAGACTACGCGTAGGGGAAGAAAAAGCCCCTACGGTATAAGATCTTTTTAGGGGTAGATCTGTAATCTCATGTACCCCGGTCAGAAGGCTATAAATAGTCATCTCCCCTATGTAATCAAGAGGACTTTTTTGAAGACAATTAATACACACTAACTTCTCTCGGCACAGATCCCCTCTCTCGAGGATCCCCTGGTCCCCCTTGTGGTGATCGGGGTCCCTTTTTCTTTATTGTCTGGTCCTGTTGCTACGACAGTAACTATTAGAGTTGCCCTAATGAGTTTTTTTTATTACCATAAATGGGGTATAATGCGATGGAAGTTAGTGTAAATTATCCAATTAATAATAGTTGCCTATGTGATCAATGAAGATGTTTGTCAAAGGGAGCACATGCCCCTCTTATTCCTATTGTCTCATTTATTTTGTTTTTGTCTGTGGTCCAAGCTTGATTTGCGCTACATTAGCCAGATGCTCTCTTAGAACTCGCGGGTTAGTTTGTACAAATGAGACCTACCTTTTAGAAGCTAGCAGCACGGGGACATTCATAAGAAAGCAATGCATCAATCAATACGTGATTTTTTTTTCTTTCACATTACCACCAATCAATATTTGCACTTTCAAATTTTGAATCTCGTACACGAATTTAGAAAGGACGGTACTTATCAATACAAAAAAAAAATACTAAGCAACAGAAATTTTGATTTTAGCAACGCACACCGGCACCACACACCGACACACGTGAGTGCACTTACCAGCACACGCTTATCATTATAGATGCCAAAGATAAATCCACGACGTCACGGAAGATTTGCACAGGATTTACCGCTAAGACGTGCGTAAAAAATAGGCACTGTATTTGTTGCAGTAGTGTTGTCAAGTGTTAGCAACAAGTTTGTTTTCTAAAAGCTTAAAAGGGCCAATGAGCTCCCTTTGTAAAAAAAATGAAAGAAGATCAATGGACTTGCTATCACTTCAGAGTTGGACTTGGGCCAGTGTGTTCACGATTAATCTCCGTATGTGAGAGCCAACCAAGGTCTATGTTCCTCCCTAATTCATCTGCAGATTGCCGCCCATGTCCCAAGATTTCCACCTGTTCTTGCTGATCAGAGGTAGAAACCAAAAGCAAGACGTTCCAAACACCCCCGGCTACGTGCTTTACTATAGCTAAAATCACACACACGCGCACGCATGCACGTGCATAGTGACTTGCGACGCACGACCGTGAACGCATCATGAATCTAGTCAACATTTCTTTTGCTAACCGTGTATTTCTCTATTCTTTTAGACTGGTCTATCTAGTGGTCGAAGTCATAGACCAGTGTGCTTAAAATAATGTGGTCTAATACATATACCAGTGTGATCGAAATAAAGTTGTTGAAATACATTAGTCGAAAAACACTGGTCAGATCCATAGACCAGTGTGGTCGAAATAAAGTGGTCAAAACACAATGGTCGAAAAATAGTGGTCAGATCCATAAACTAGTGTGGTCGAAACACTGAGTGGTTGAAAAATAGTAGCTGGATCCATAGACCAGTATGATCGAAATTGTATATCAGTGTGTAATCAGGAACTGATAAAACACTGTTTAATTACCATTAATTGGTTTTGAATTAGCTATTACCAGTGGTTTAATGTGTGCTTTATTATACAGTTACTAGAGAGTAAGTTTCTCGACCTTAAAAAAATTGGAGACGTTCCGAGCTGAAATCGATTGATTCACTTCCATTTTCTTCTTCTTCCTCTCTATTCTACTGTGCTGGAGGGTTGTGTTATCGAACCAAGCCATCATTTCTCCTCATTGTGCACCGGGAAAGAGGGTAAACCATCATCTCCAAGCAATTATCGCAGAGTTCACCTACACGGAGCGGAAATAAGATTTCTGGGCAGTACATCTCTGCGCGACCACTCTCTTCACTACTACATCTACGTTCTGCACTGCTTCGAGTCTGCGTTGCGCTACTTTCTGTTCTTCAACAAACTTGACTATAAGTTGGTTTTGTGACCAAACTATTATGCTATAATTCTATTATTGTATATGTTTAGAAATACAATGAGTTACCTATTGTTAGTATTTCTTTATAAATCTCCTGAAAACCAACGGATGTGTCATTGGGTCAATTGCATTTCGGATTTCTTTTGGATGCGATAACCACCAAATTCACCAGCTTTGGCACAGCAGGAAGAGGAGAAAAACACGACAAATCCACCAGCTCCAGGAGATATGCATGCGCGCAAAGATGGAGAACACACAATGCAAACATATACATACATGATCAATTAAACAAAACTCGATGAACATGTACGATCGCAAGAACCACGCAAGCAAAGAAAGAAATTAAGAAGCTTTTTTGTTGTATATCTGTTGCAGGAATTAGCGGCTGTGGTTCATCAGCAGGTAGTGACATCCGCTCCGTGCTACGGGCAGCGGGCGTTTCTGCCGGGCCCGCCGTAGTAGAAATAGCTGCCCCAGGCGCCGCCCTGGCCGCCGGCGATGTCGTAGCAGCCCGGGTGGTCGGCGAGGAGCCGGAGGCCGGCGGCCGCGATGAGGTTGTTGTCCCAGTCGACGACCTGCACGTTGCGGAAGTAGGCGGCGCGGCCGTAGCCCTCGCCGGGGAAGCGGCCGCTGCCCATCTGCGTCGGCGTGTGCGACCCCGACGGCCGCGTGTTCACCACCTCGCCGCCGAACTGCACCATGTCGGCGCGCGCGCCCAGGTGGCTGAACAAGAACGACGGCCAGTACCCCACCAGCGCGCCCGGCCCCAGCTGCAGCCACCAGTGCCCCTGCTTCGGGTCCTGCATATGCATGCCCAACAATTTAATTAATTTTTTAATCCATCCATTAACTTAACAAGATCAAAATGAATGCTAATTTGCGAACGTCTGCTACTTTAGGAAGTGGCGGACAAATTTATCATATGCTCATAAAAAGTTCTATTTTTAAAGTGAACTAGGAGGGTGATCCGTACATTTGCGCGGCTGTATTTGTTACGTATTTATCATTTGCTATTCGATATTTGTATTTATCAATGTTGGTTGTTTGATTTTTTCCAATTATTATAGGTCGATTTTACTTACTATTAGCATTAAGATGCTTGTGCCATTAGATAGACATGTTCTCTTTAAGGTATAAAAAAAAGCTTGTGCTATCTTTACATTTCCCTCTTCTCTTGGTTCACTGCTGCTCTTCCCTAGCTGCATATCTTTCCACCAAGAATCGAAGCAAAACATCAGTACCTCTTACCGGCCATTGCTAAACCTTGTCTCCTCTTCCTCTGTCCGACTCACCAGTCACCACGCCGCATTGCAGCTGCTTTAATTGATTGATTAGCGCGACAATATGCCCGTAGGAACCGCTTCGCCATGCTTCCTCGTCTTCCTCTTACATTACCTGCCTCTGCCGCCCGCCCATCTCGCCTCCGCCGCCGGCGAATCAGATGCCCTACTCATCCTGACCTTGAGTGCGCTCTTGACCGCTCCGATCGCATCCCGTGGCGCCCCGACACCGGCGCACAACTTCTGCTCCTCCTGGCTTAACTAACATGTGTTTGTGTGGCCTGTTGGGATTGAATCGCTCAGCTCCCTCCCTCTCTATCTCTATTATAGAGATGTATACACATGCATATGAGATAAGCACACATACACACGCATGGGAGGTGCAGTGGGACTACATTTTTCTTCTCAATTCTCATGTTCAAAACTGGTTACAATGCTTTTTATAACTACAATATGACATGTAACATCCCCACTAACACATTCAAGTAGCCCACTACCTCCACTACATGCACTAGCTCCACTACATGCACTAGATAATGACCCACTAATCCACTAATGGAAAATACTAATGCAAAACAATCAAGATTATATCTAACAATTTCACCCCTAATCTTGACGTGCTGACTCACCATTGCGGATCGCCCGCAACCTCTTGCCACGCACCGCGGCATCTTGATCTTGTTGACGACGTCTTTCCAACGCTGATATCCACCTTGTAGCAGCCTCACACCACCACCTCATGGCCTCCAACGCGAGCAAGACAACATTGTCTGCGGTCTCTCACCGCCAATCGATACCTCCTCCGTGGGAGCCTTGCGTGACTCATCGTGCCGTTGTCGGTCTCGCACACCGACTCATCTAGTGACGATGGCTTCTCACCACCGCCTTCGGCTTCACGCCAAATCCTCACAACGGTTTCGCACCGTCGTTGCGCTTCGCGCATTCTCCACGCCGCGCCACCAAAACGCGCGCTTCTGTGTGCCAACCGCACACCATCACCGTCAGCATCACACCGACTTTCTCAACGATGGTCTCGGCCATCGCCACCGGCCTCCATCTCGCCTGGAGTTTGCCGCCACCCGTGGCCTCCACCTCATATGGAGTTTTCCACTGCGCCACCTCTGGCTTCCACTCATGGAGTCTGCCGTTGGTGCGTCCATCGTCGTTTGTCGGCCTCATGCCGACTCGCTTCCCGACGGCTTCGCACCCCTCACCTTGCCGTCGCCGGCCTCCACCTCCCGTGGAGACTGCCGTCGTCGGTCAACACCGCGGCAATCACGTCGTCGCCGCCGGTGCGCACATCATGTGCGATTCCAAAGACACCACGCCGACTCGCCATGGCCGCGCGGACCTTCGCCGTCGTGCTCTGAGCGCATGGTGCTTTGCGGCCGCTCGTCGCCGCACCCTGCGTGGTGCCGCACCGCCACCGCCTCGACGCGCGACACCCACGCACGCCGCGCTGCGCGCTCTGCGCCACACGCATGCCCACGCCTTGTGGACGATCGGCCCGGCCGCCGCGACACGCCGCGCTTCTGACTACTGTCTTGGCGCCGCCAGACGCACTCGCTCGACCGTGACGCTCGCCGCCCGCGCCGCTGCTGCGGCGCCGTGCCCGCGTCTTGTGCACCTCCGCACCTTGCGCCGCATCTCCGTCGCGCTGCCGAGCACCGCGTGCTCGAGCGTGCCGCGCATGCCTGGCGAGCGCCGCGCGCAGCCATGCCGCGCCGGCCGCCGCCTCCGTGCAACGCCGCACGTCCGTCGCGAGCACCTTGGATAGCCGCTCCACGTTGGGCTCCAACTGCTCCTCGAACAGCTTCTGCGCCATCGCCAGGTTCGCCCGCATCACGAGAGCCCAGTCGGTGTAGTTCGTCGTCGTCAACATAGGGTAGACGACCGTTCCTATCGTCTCCCTCACGACGCGCTCTTGCACCACCAGCTCGCGTCCTCCCCTTCGTGTCCTGCTCCGTGCACGCTCCCGGGGCGGAGTACGTGAGCCGGACTGGGATCGCGAGGCCATGGTAGTCAGGCTCTTATACCAATTGTTGGGATTGAATCGCTCAGCTCCCTCTCTCTCAATCTCTATCATAGAGATGTATACACATGCATATGAGATAAGCACACATACACACGCATGGGAGGTGCAGTGGGACTACATTTTTCTTCATATTCTCATGTTCAAAACTGGTTACAATGCTTTTTATAACTACAATATGACATGTAACCTCCCCACTAACACATTCAAGTAGCCCACTACCTCCACTACATGCACTAGCTCCACTACATACACTAGATAATGACCCACTAATCCACTAATGGAAAATACTAATGCAAAACAATCAAGATTATATCTAACATGGCCTGGGTGGCCGCTCACCAAGCTCGCCTTCGAGAATCTCAATCTTGTTGGTTTAATTCTGAATATTTGCTAAAACCACTAATTTTACAACGAATCTCACTGCCGCTCGCCGAGCTGAACGTCCTCAGCTTCAAGCCTAGCACCCTCAGTGGACTCATGCTCAGTGGCACACGCGTATGCGCGGCTAGCTGTAATACAATTCTGTTGGAAAGCTTCACGTTCTTAATTTGGGGCTTGGGGATGAGAGACCTTTTTATTTTCTAAATGAAATCTGGCACTTTTCCTGCTTAAAAAAGTTTTCCTTAGCTTAGTCTCTTGACTCTATTTTGATTGTATCATTTATCCATTAATAATCCATGTTGCTGTATTACCCTTCTCATACTCTGTGAAGGGACAAAACACTTCCATGTCATGTTATGGACTTACGTACACATATACAGCAATCGATATGCATGTCTTCCCATGCATGCACGAATTCCATCTCTCCAAGGTGTTTGCCAAGCTTAATTAACTCCATTGCTTTCTCATGCACGAACTGCAGAGTTAATTATCTCCAAGTAGTTGATTATCTCCAAGTAGTTGATTATGCTTAGTCTCTTTTCAAGCTCTTCGGCCTTATTTTGGAGGCCTAATCCCGGCCCAAACAAAGAATTAAGATTCTGTAGAGTCTAGAGCTTGTTTTCATAGTATTGCAATAAGTTTAGCATACAACCACTTTCAGCTGAATTATTTATTAGTTTCCACATGTCCACTACTTTTTAAACTAGGGAACAGCCGGAAATTAACATTGCCCAACAGTTCATTATTTGAACATCTAGTTATGCACTTGAGACCAAAATGCTCCAAATAATACTCAAGCATCTCTGACGAGTTAGCAAGTCTAATTAGTTGACAGAGTAATTGTTACCTTCCATATTAGGAGGGTGATGTCGAACTGCCGGCCATTGTAAGCCGAGATCGGCGATATGGCAGCTCCGATCGCGATCCGGTTATTCGTCTGCACGAAGCCTGAGCAATGCAGGTTATAGCAGCCGGTCTCCTGGTACGCATCGTTCTGCATCACATTTGCAGTGGAATTAACGTTTCATGTTCCCTTTTCTCCTCTTTTTTTGTGACTCTTTTATCCTTTTCATGAACGTACATTCGAACAGAGACACTTGGTGATTTTGCTAGTAGTCTGAAGATTAGTGAGCTTACGGTCCAGTATGTGAAGAACCTTGGGTTGTTGTCCCCGTACAGCTGAGGGCTTATCTGAAAAGAAATAGATTTTTTTTTCATTGTTGACACTGAATTTTCGAGATTACGGAGATGATAACTTGATGCTAAATCAACATAAGTTGTCTGAAATTTTCTTAAATTTAAATTACTTATTGTGACCATTAGATCAATATCTAATCATATGATATCCATTGGATCAATATCCAATCATATGACACACCAATCTTTATACAAATCCAATGGTCACAACAAGTGACTTAAACTTAAGAAAATCTCAAGCAACTTAAAACTAGCAAAACCGATCAACAGGTACTCCTATGAGAAAGATAAAGATCAGTAGTTCAAAAAATGGCCTAGTTGGCATTGCTCCGAGATTAATTACATAGATATGATCATTCGAAACTAGCAACTGAACGTTCGTACGTACTGCTGCAGCAGTAATGCTCGTTGCACTAGTTTCAGAAATGCAGAATTGCAGAGAAGTTCAGTGAAGAGCTGAGCATGTGTATCCATCACCTGCCATCCGGCTTCGATGGTGTTGAGGTCGTTGCCGAAGGAACCGGAGATGACCCAGATCTGCGAGAGGCTGAACTCCGCCGACGACGCCACCTGCGCCGGCCACACGTTCAGGCTCGCCTTGGCTCCGTAGAACTGCCCTCCGGTCACGTACCCCACCGCGTGCTGCACCAACAGGAGAAACAATGGCACAATGATCATCCAGTACAGTGTGCCGTATCCTTTGTTTATATCTGTGCCCAACTAATCGAGCTCTAGTTAGTAGACACCGAATCATGCAATTATCAGTACCATCTCTGTTTCTGAAGATTCTACGTATATGAAGGTATTCTTCGGCTGATTTAAGTTCTTGCTGCTCGCCTGTCTGCGGTTGCTGTGCTGTGATGTGTGTTGTGCGATAGGATCTAATCGATTTCGAGAATCTTTACCAATTTTATTAAGATAGATAAAAATGCTTCCAGGTAATTACTGCGTCTAAAACTAAAAAACAGAAGAAAATTGCTTTTGGGTAGCCACCGCAAACGCAAACACCAAACGGAGCCTGAATTCGGCCGTGATCACTCTGGCCGGTGACTGACCTCATGGCCGCTGCTGGTGGAGTCCCGCCGCACACCGCCGCCGCGGGGCTTCATCCCGAACCGCCCCACGGAGCTGGCCCTCAGCAGGTCGCCCTCCGTCGTCCGCCTCACCGGTATCGTCCCCTCCGGGCACGACTCGCCGGAGTCCCTCCACGCCTGCGGCAAGGCCTCATCATCCGCCACGGCATCAGCATTGCCATGCCCATCACTGCTACCACCACTCCTCGGCCTCGCAGCAGGCGCATCCTGGAGTCGTACGTACGTACACCAATCATTGATCAGATCGACGCAAGAACATGCTGCACATTTCAGTCGGACAGTGAGGTTACTGCTTATGTTTTATCACCTCTGGCTTTTGCCCTCTCAGCTTCGGATGCTCGAACGCTGGCTGCAGGTGAGAAGGCACGCAGTCTATGACGTCACCGTCAGGGCTCTGCAAACGATCAGCCAAGATCAGCAACAAGATTAATTATCTGCCATGAAATGCAACTAACATGATGAAAGAATGTTTGCCTGTATGGTCTTGACGGAAGCTTGCCTGATCCTGGCAAGCTGGGCCTTGATCCTCTGGAACCTGAGCAGCTCCTCACCCGAGTGGAACGCCACCTGCGTCGTGCCATTGCCGCCGCTGCTTCCGTGCTTCGTCGCGGAGGCCGAGGCCGAGGAGGAGACGAGGAGGAGCAGGAGGAAGGAAACAAAGGAGGCAATGATTGGGCCAGGCTTCTTGTTGCTGATGCAGCAGCAAGAAGCCATCAGAGTGGATCTCTTTTGGAGCTGCCTGAATTTTGTAGTAGGATTAGAAGTAGTAGTTGATACTACTGCTGCTTGCTCTTCTGGAGCTGTCTGTATGTGCACACATTGGTGTGGTTGTCTTCTTGCTCTCCTGCTTCCTATAAATACATGGATAGATGCATGGAAGAATGGCACTAACAAACTAGTAGCAAGTAGTACCAGCTATCAAGATTCAAGAATTCATTGCCTGTGTATGCAGTGTGCTGGTTGGTGCAGCTGGTTGCTCGTCAGCTCACCACCCTGCGCACTTTTTCTCGTACCTGTCGATACCGTATCGGAGGTCATACCGGTTTGATTCTTGAAATGGTATGTGATGAGAAAATAGACGAACCTACATCATCTGAGGAGAGCCAAAAAGTAAAGATCATAGTACTATCATCACTCAAGGCGAGTATGCTTGTGAAGAACTACAATTGTCTACTGTTCATACTATTTTAGAGCAAAAATTAGTGGAAAATAATTATGATATGCACATGTTTCAAGTAGAGTATTTCGACTGCATTGATTTGAGTGTACTATGTGATAAAATTGTTGATTTACCTGCTGACTTGAGTACACCATGTGATAAAATAATTGAATTGCATGCTGTTTTGAGTAATTCATGTGATGAGTTAATCGTATATAATGATCATGTGGAATTAATTAGACATAAAGAAGTTTTGACTAGAATTTCTCCTGCTGATTCTCTATGTTATATTATATTGGATCCACACATGTTATGGAGAAAGTTTCTGCAATTGCAGGTTCGAAATCTTTGTTTAGTGCCTGCACCTCTGGATATAAAATTAATTTAATTAGGGATTATGGTGTAGACAATCAATTTTTTGTATATCGAATATGCATAACTTGTGATCACATGGATGAATTAAAGCTTGTTGTTTTGAACAACAATTCTTGTGTGTCGTATCTTGTTCATTATGAGAGAAAAATAAAATTTAGTGATCATCCAATGCCTATGTGTTCATCTCTTATTACACCATCTAGTATTGACAATCTGCATCATGATGTTGAAATATGGAAGAACTTACAAATCTTTTCATCATTGCTAGATGAATTTGCTATTACTCGATTGAAATCGATTATATGGATGACCTTTGTTTGATTCCCAAAGTTGTAGCTTCGCTCATATGTGCTACCACTGCAAGTTTACAATTTTAGATATTTGAATTGCATAAATACCTCACTTACATTTGTAAAACTAGTTGCAATAGTTGCTGTGTGAGAAATTTTGTTTTGCTTATTAACATATATGATTTTTCTTCAGGTAATAATACAATAAGCTTGTATGATCGCTGCTGTTTTATAACATTAGTTGTGCAACAACAAAGAACCGTTAAAACGGATGGCATATACATATATCATGCATACACCTTGACTTCTTTGTTACCCTATTTTCAGCTTATCAAAAGCCGGGGACGACTTTGTTTTTAAGAATGGGAGAATGATGAGGACATGACCCCTATGGATACAACCATATTTGCTATGCTTGCTGTTCAAATTACAAAAGCTTGTACACTTCACTTAAATTATCAGGTAGACTCATTTTTATGAGTGCCTTTATATTATATGAACTATATGATGCTACCTAATGATGAATATATATATATATATATATATATATATATATATATATATATATATATATATATGTGTGTGTGTGTGTGTGTGTGTGTGTGTGTGTGTGTGTGTGTGTGTGTGCAAAGACCACGCTACTTTTGTTCAAGCCAAGCAAGAGTTCAAGCTGGACACGTTTTGGAATCCAATTCAGCCTCCGGAGACAACACTGACTTCAAATGTATATAACTTTCACATACAGAGTCTGTTGGAGCTCTACGAGTACTTGATGGAAAGTTTATCACATCCTCTTTCCAACGGATCTGACCCCACCTTCAGATTCACTATCTACACATCGTAATCATCTAAAGAATGTGATGTGTCACCTATTTGGGTCAAATTGAGCCTTGTAATGCTTGGACCCAAGGGGAAGGCGTCCCCTCTCTTGGCCTGTACTGTCCATGTGAACAGTACTATAAATAGTAGCACCCCCCTATCTCTTAGCTATGTGCGGCTCCCCCTCCCTATTTAAGGAAGTCGCATCCATCTAGTTTTCTTGAATTTTGTTTAGTTAAAAGTTAACTTCATTGCAACTTCGTGTATTGGTTTGTGTCAATTAGACCAACCATAATACCGTTTCAGAATCCTCGCTTTATGAAATATTTTAATCCTATTTGTAATTTCAGATTACTCATTATCTTGTTATTACGTGTTCTTCGATTGCATGCAGGAATAGACCTTCGTGGTCAGGTCAATCGTGCTTCTAGTAAGGTCTATAATAATCATGGAGTTAGTTCAGCGATTGTAGGTATATTGGTCGTGTACGATTGATAGTCGAATCGTAAGAGTTGTCTCCACCAAAATCGAGTTATCATTCTCATCGAAAGATCGACACCCAATGATCAAGATGCCGTACCGGTCGGTCGGATCGTGTACTATTTCAGATTTAATATAATAATACGAGTATATATATTTATATCTATATTTATAAGTATATATTTGTTTACTTATATGCATAACCCACATCACTTGTAGTATTATTTCAAATACATAGTAGTACTATAAAAATAACATAAAGTTCAATAAACGGTATTATTAATTTTATTAGTATGATCGTTATTGAAACCGGTACCATATATAAGACTATTTTATACAAACAAACTGGCATCGGTATTGGTAACCGGTACCTGTACGGTACTGATAACTCTGTCTTTTCCCTCCCTGGACCAGCCTAATTGTCTCAAAATGAGCACCCCAAGTATCCATGCTTCCATCATTTTACTAGCTAATACGCTGTTCCTGTCCCCTCCTCTCTCTCTCTCTCCCCCTCCCCCTCCCTCCCTCCCCCTCTCCAAAATCCTAATCCATTTCTGCCCTTTGGTCTTTCTTAGTGGGGGTGGGGGTCAGTGGTGGCACGCAGTAACTTTCTTTCAGAGCACGAGCAAATCATAAACAAAGGATGAGAGAGAGAGACGTGGGTCCATATTGTCCAGCGTGAGGTGCGCATTTGCACTAGCTGAGGTGCAGCTTTCCAAGAGTGCTCTCCATGTGCCAAGGAATTAGGCATTTTTAGAGGGGTCAGTAGTATTGTTCGGCATTTGCAGGTTGCAGCAATACATTCCTCCTAGCTAAGCAGAAAATTACTACAGCATTGCAGTGTCCTCTCCTTGGAGGGAGCAGTTCTTGATTCAATTCAACACAGGCACAGGGCATGCATAAGCTCACTGAATTTCAGGGCAGCCATTATTTTACTTGACAGTTGTGGTGGGAGTGACTGGTAGTGAGGTCAATGGTCTGGTCACATCTCCTGCAGTTATTTTTTGTTGCTTTCCTGGCTAGCAGTGCTTCCTTTTTTTACCCAGTTACTGACCAAGCTTTTGCTGACTGGAATTGACAAGTTCAGTATCCTGAACTGAGTCCAGATTTACTTTTGTTCTAAAAATTCGAAGTTTCCATGGCAAGTGAGCCATCGCGTAAGACTTTTAAGGTGTCAAAGCAAATTAATTTAACATCCAGAGTGTGAAAAGAGTGTTAATTCTGCTGGTAAACGTCACTAGTCCTACTAGCCTCCAGAAACAGTAAGCATATATACCAGCCAATCTGCACATGCTGGCCATGCCAGTAGTATCACTCTTTAATCTTCATATCTTCTATGCTTTCTCTCTTTTCTCTTTTCATCATCAAAAGCAAGATTGACATTAAGTAGTGCATGCAACCTGTAGTATGTACAACACATAATCTCTGTTGTTAGTTGACTAATTGCAGGACCCTGTAGTATGTAGAACAACAATCATTAGTCCCTTGATCATAACTCAGGACTAATAACACGCACATTTCATAACTCAAGCACTTGATTGGACTTCAACTGCAGAGGAAAAGACTGCCAAGTGGAGTAGGACCATTGCGAGCAGTGTCATTCTCCAGCCTGCACCACTTGAGCTTGCCATTGCTACAGTGCAACTTGCTCTTTTGGATGCTCTTCTGCACCTACCTACGGGGCCACACACACAGAGAGAGAGAGAGGGAGAGCTGCTGCATTGTTGGTGGAGGGAGAGGCCCACAGCTAGAGGCAGTGCATGCATGCAGGTGCAGTGCTGCCTTTTGGACAGTGTGTCAGTGTGTGGTGTGGAGGAAAGACTAGGATATATATCAGATTCTCAGTGGGAGCAATTGTTGCTGCCATGCCAATGTGGGGGATGTAAGTCTACCAACAAGATTCTGTACAAGATCAAAAGAATGGATTTTGGTGTTGTTTGCCCTACATCCATTTCATTCCTTCCTCGATCTTTTTTTTAAAATGACTGCGCACTTCTTTTCATGAGCAAAATGGCTGGCTGGTGTTGCCTTCATGGTATGCTGTACCTTGCCTAGCAGTTTATATATACACATGGACTACTGCTTGCATGCTTATCATCTTTAAACCATACTTTTCTTTCTTACTACTGCTTGCATGCTTATCATCTTTAAACCCTACTTTTCTTTCTTTCCCTTGTAATGTGGACAATTTATGTGCAACCTGTGCGTATGAGTTTGCTTGGGTCTCACTTCTTTTCACCGACATGTTCTCACTCAGACACAGACATAGGTTGGCCCGCATTCTATGTAAATGTATAAATGATGAACAACTAGGACCTTATTCTAGTTTGTGAATGCAAAGAATGTGTTGTTTGAAGGTTAATACGTGCAGAAATTTTGTGCTGATAAAACTGGCAATTTAGTCCTATCTTTGATTGATTTCGGTCGATTCGAGGTTATTTCTGAACCAATTATGTGTTAGCCCCCAATTCAGACCCAATGTTTTTACAATAGTAATATTTGAAGGCCAAGTCAAAATCGGTTGTTTTTCCAACCAAAATTCTTCCGAAACTTTGCTGTCAGGGAGCATAAAATTTGGAGCCGATAAAGCTCCGCCAGTTGATGCTTGCAATCTTGCTGTAAAAAACTGGGACAGATCCTCTAGGTTCTTTCACTTTTGTGTCAGAAAAATACTACTAGAAAAGAAGAAAAGGCTTTTCTCCACTTTATGCATCACAGAAAAAGGAAAACTGCAATCAGATGTACGCTGATAGCTGCAGCGGCGGACCAGGATTAGACTTTTGGTAGATGGAGTGGACAGTCGATCAATAATATGAATATGTGATACCGGTGGTACGATATACGAATACAGTTATCAACCATGTTTCCGGAAAATGAGGATATATATTGTAAAGATTTTCGGGGAATAACCGTGTGATGTTTCACAGGACATTCACACACTTTATTTATAGTTTTAAGATACAATTCGACTCTAATACAACTTCTATATTAAACTCTAATACGAACTCTCCAACACCCCCCTCAAGATAGGCATGAGATAACAATCATATCCATCTTATTGCATATTGCAATACCATTACTAAACCTTTGCCAAATCTACCATCAACTCTATAACCAATATCATCACAAAGACCAAAAGTTGCTCATCACCAATACTATCAGGGACGTCACAAAATCCATATCCACCATCTACCAGCTGCCCTGGCCTCGATCTCAACTTTCTCTACCCCCATGCCCCAGCCACCCCTGCCCTCCACCAATCTGCCCACACGCCCACAGTCTCGCCCTCCACCACCTCTACCTCTGTCACGGACCATTACGCCTGACTCTAGTCCCAATCCTCTTTCAGACCTCTCCAGCAACACTATCTCCAGTACCCATATCAATACCACCGCACGACACCAATCGTGTCACTATAGCCTCCACTGGAGCTACCACCGCTTCGTCCACCATCATCGATCTCAACCACCAAAGTCACCGTCTCAACAACTCTCCCCCCTGTTTTCCATGTCTTCGTCGTACCCATCGATATTATCATCACCTAAGCTTTCCCCACCATCATCAATAATTTTCCACTATAGCAATTAACAACAACCTAATAGAAAACACCACCAAGCTAGCAATAAGAACACTTAGCAAACACATTATCCTCTCACTCCTTTCCCCAACACAACACACGAGGCCATACCAGATCATCTGGATCCACACCAGATCCCCCTCAGCCACACACAGGTCCTCCATTGATCTGGATCCACACATGCACACCAGATCCTCCACCAATCAGGATTCACACCAGGTCTCCCTCAGTCACACCAGATCATCTACCGATCTGGGTCCACACCAGATCCCCTCTCTCTCTTTTTTTTCCTTTCTTTTTCTCCACATCAAATCCGAGCGCCACACCCACACCAGATCCAAGCGCCACACTAGATCGAATCCCCTCCACACCTCCAGATCCGAGTAGACGTGGCCAAATGGGCGCCCGGCCCGGCCCGGCATGGGCACGACCGGGCATGGCCCATTCCAGCCTGTGAAAGAATCATGCCGTGTCGAGCCGGTTCACGTGTCTAGGTGGCGGCCTAAGCATGGCCCAAAGGCCCGTTTGGCCTGGCCCACTTAGCCCAAAAATAAAAAAAATTAGAAAATTAAAAAAATGAAAATGAAAAAAAAATAAGGAAATTTCAAAAAAAAATCAAAAAAATGTGTAGAATTCATAAATACATATGAAAGTTGTACAAAATGAGACAAATATATTGGAAATGTAATAAAAAGCTTTATTAATATTGGAATGGCTGTCTCATTAAAACCTTTGCCAAGTAAAACTCAACATGAGAAAACCATGGCAAAGAAAAAAGAATACAACCTATAGTTCTACATACATCTTTGTTCTAAGTGTCATTGTCGAGGTACAGATTTTCGAACATGTTCGACAACTCTGTATTTTTCACAGAGTGTTGTGTTCGCGAATCAGCTTGTTCCCAGTCCTTCACGGTTAGAAGTATCTCCACCATCTCACTTGTGAGACGTGTTCTTCTCTCCTCTAATATTCTTCCAGAAAGACTGAAAGTAGACTCAGAGGAAACCGTCGAGACAGGAACATTTAACACATCACGTCCAAGTATGGATAGTATGGGATATGGTAACTTATGGGTATATATGCAACCATTGCAAAATTTGAAGCTTTTTGAGTTGAAATACACCGTATCACTGTCCAGATAGGTGGATAGTTCCCCATTCCTTGGGGTTGTTCTTGGTTGAGCAGGCGGCGCTGTAGAAGAAGAAGACCTAAACCTGGAGGAAGAGCCACCAAAGATCGTGCCCCACATATTTGTCTTGCTACTTGAGGTAGGGGCTACTGGAGGTCGTTGCAAGCAGACTCCTCAGAACTTATTTTCCTACCTTTGGTAAACCTCGTGTAATCGAGAATGAACTTCTGCAAAATAGTTAGAATAGTCTAGCCTTGTAGCATCACTAAGAAGATCAAGAACATTAGCAAATGCTTCAATTTTACCTCTAGGATCTAAAATAAATACAAATGCATATAAGAAAGAGATTTCTCTCCAATATTTAAGGTATTTAGTTTTCATAGCAACAATAGCCTCGCATAAAACTAGGTCGTTTTCATACATTTTCAATTGAGTAGCAATATGTAAAATACTATGCACAATAATAGGAGATGTTGAATATTAGACAGCGGACAAAGCAACAGTGGCCTCATAAAAATTTTCTAAAATCTATAGTATCTTCTAAGCAACTGGGAGTACTTGAATTAGTTGAGAACTAGCTATGCAATTGCGATTCTATAAACAAAATAAATCGACAAGTTCACCATATCTTTCCTCCTAAGAATACGAATGCCATTGCATATGCCACATTGGCATGAGAAATTAAGAAGAGAAAATGTGAAATTACCCAAGTGGTCAATCAAACGCTGCCTATGCCTTTGTGCCCCTCTACCTTGCTGTTGTTGCTGTGCAAATGCATCTTGGTGTGCGCATGTGCCTTGATGTTGCCTGATTGGCCTTGGCCCTTGGCCCTCGGCCGTCGCGCGGCGCCTCGCCTTGCCACCGTCGTGTCGAACGCTTGCGATGCCACCTACAAGAATGATGCCCCTCGTGCCAACATGCCCTCTCGCCTAGTTGCCGCCTTAGTCACCCGACTCTCTCCTTAGTGCTCTCTCGCGTGCTAGCAAGGGTTAGCTATGGACTTTGGTGTGGTCTCCCAGTAGACATGATTGAGACCTGCTAGTGTGAGTTGCGCTTTCCTCACTTGCTCACTCACGATTCCACCTAGTCCAAAATGCAAAATTCCCTATTCGCAACCCATGGCTGGCCAACTGGCCCATCGCCATGGCCTCTGCATCCTTACTCATGCCTGCACTGGACGACGCTTCTTATCCATCTCTGGTGGGATGGCATGGGGGTAGGGGGTCCCACCAACATGTTACCTAGGGGGTCCCACCAGCAGGTTACCTCGGGCGGCCACCCAAGCTTGCCCTATTGCTAGTCTGCCCCTGGATAGCTGTAACTTTGAAGGGCCGCTTGCAAAGCTTATAACAAAGGCATGCAGAATGAACAGGAACATCCACAAACCACAGTCACATCATCCTCTCACCCTAGGGTGATGCGGCACCAAGTAGCATTGTTACTTTGAGTAGTGTTTCAGCATTGCAAACTGAGGTTACTTCACAAAGTAGTGTTGTTTTGTGCAATATACAAGAGAAGCTATGTGTGGTCGAGAGGGATGCTAGGGCAGAAGGTCCACGACCAGATTCACAAGGACTACGACCAGTTCCTGGAGGTCTACAACCAGATTCACAAGGGCTACGACCAGTTCCAGAGGGACTACAACCACTTCCAGAGGGTCTACGACTAGTTCCAGAGGGGCTACGACCACATCCAGAAAGGTTACGACCACGACCAGGTTTGTGTCCAGGTCTTCGACCATGTCCTCGCCCAGGTGGTCATACCAGAAAGCGAGCAAGGGAACCAAACTTTGGTTGGTTTGGATTGCATGCAACAAAATCAGCCCAAGAAGGAAAGAATATCTGTTTGGATATATTTAGAGATAAAGTCATAGGAGGCCATGCTGTATTTGGCATGAGCATGCGTGGTCCGGTACGTGTGCTTGTGCGTATTTTCCTCTGCCTGCGTAGTTTCCTTTCTCTACGAGCTAAGGGGTAGGGTTCACCTACAGTGTTACAACCAACAAAATCAATCGGTTGGTTTCTGAGATGTAAAAGGAAACTGCCTATTTAGTTTTGTATTAGGACGCCTGTTTAGTTTTGTATTAGGACTTTGAGTCCGAGTACATCTCTTGATTTGGTGCGTGAGTTTGTTTTTGGTTCAGTTGTGGAACCGTGCGTGTGTTTAGTTGGCCACACCCTTAGGTGCTAATATAAGGCCAAGACATTGTCCATTGTAAAGGGGGGAGTTGAAAAGTTATGAGTTAAGAAATAGATACTAGAAAATTACCATGGTTTTGGTGGTACGTTTGACGTGGTATTGAGATTTTCGAGAGGAACTACTCTTTGGTCTGTTGAATCTAATTGAGGTGTTAGATTTTTACTCGCTGGAACTTCGGTTCTACTACCCTTTGTTCACGTGCCGCGGTGTGCGTGGGAGAAGGTTTATCCAGATTTATCAAGGAGGTCTTGTTGTTCTTGTTAGAGATATATGTGTAGTGTGCTATTCCCCATTGTTATGAGGGGTTATTTGCATATTCACCACCTGTACTTTGTGTATATATACTGGCCCTTTGGCCCCTGGTAATACAAGTTGCTATTCCTAACATGGTATTAGAGCAAATTAGGTTTTCCTCTCCCAGACGTGCAACTCGTCCTCCTCGCCTAGCGCCGCGGCGCTTCCTCCTCCTCCTCTTACGCCTAGATTAGTCACGATGTCTGAAGGCGCACCTAAAGCTGCGCCTGAAGTCGCTATGCTGTCAGTCACCGTGGTTGCCGGAAGCAGCCGCGTTGACGCCGACGTCGTGCCTCTGCATCGGCCGCCGCCGCCGTTGCCTCTTCACCGACGCCTCGCCCGTGGTCGCTTGGGGACGCTACATTCGGAGCCACCACTGGGGAGATGCTGCCACCGCTCAGGGAGCCTCGGACCACCGAGCCGTTGCCTTTCCTCGCCCATGGCCACTCGGGGATCAGATCCGGCCACCCTCGAACCGGTGCTTCACGCGCCGCCTCCCTCGATCGTGAGGTCTCCGCCGCCGCCCGCGGCTTTGTTGACATCCGTCCGTGCGTCACCATCCATGCGCTCGTGTCGCCACCGCTGCGGCCGTCAACGCCCGCTTTCAGGCGCCTCGCCCATGCGCTCGCCTCGCCGCCGCACGCAGTGGCGCGACGAGCCGCCGCGGCCGCCGCCTCCGCTCGGTTGCACGAGCCATCGTGGCTGCCTCCATCTCTTCGCCTGGGAGCCGCTCAGGGCCGCCACACGCCGCCGCTACCGCCGCCATAAGAGCAGTCGCAAGGGGAACGCTAGTTCCCCCGTGCTCTTTTGGGCCGCGTCGTCCGTTTCGGCTGATTTAAGTCACCACCCGGTAAGAAAGAAAAAGGAAAAAGAGAAAAAACATCGTTCTAACCGCCGCGCCGTCCAGCGCTGCCTGTTAGACTTTGTTGTCTTGATCGCCGCGCCGTCCAACGCCGCCTACCAATGGACCCTGTTTCCGTTCCTCGCCTGAGTGGTGCTGGTCTGATGCCACTCCCCTTCGTGCTCGCCGCTCGTCCACCTGCTACACCGACTGCTCCATGCTTCAGCACACTGCCTCCTCCAGCGGCTGCCATAGGTGTTGGTGGCCGCCCTCCATCTGGCGGTGGTCATCCTCACTGCTCCTACTGCGACAAGGTCAGCCACATTGAGTCCCAATGCTATAAGAAGCAGCGACATCTTTCTCGCCGTTCTTCTACTAGCACTGGCACTAGTGCTTCTACATCAACGTCTGCATTGACTCCTTCTGCGTTTTCTCTCAGGCGAGCAGAGATAGCCGATTTCGACGCCGCTTGCCGCTTGAGTTCTCCTCGATAGGTTACGCAAGTTACAGAAGCGACTCTTCGCACCTTTGTGAAACTACCTCCTACACAGTCAAGTACCTCCTCGTGGATCCTTGATTTTGGAGCATCTTTTCACATGACTTCTGATTCTTCCACTCTGTCTTTCATTACACCTCTTGATTCTCCGGTTAGTGTTCTTACCGCTGAAGGTACATCTCTTTCTGTCTCTGGTCGATGATCTCTTAGCAACTCATCTTTTCATGTTCCTTCTGTTGCTCATGTTCCTCGCCTTACCATGCGTTTCTTTCTGTTGGGCAGATTACTGACCTTGGTTATCGGATCATTCTCGACTCTGACTTTTGTTGTGTTCAGGACCGCCACACGGGAGCTCTGGTTGGTTCTGGCCCTCGGCGCCTTGACTCACAACGTCTCTAGGAGCTTGACTGGTTTCACCTTCCTTCCGCTACCACCGTCGTCGCTAGTCTCTCTGCTTCTGCCACTCCGTCTACCAGCTCTTTCTAGCAGTGGCATCACCATCTTGGTCATCTGTGTGGATCTCGTTTGTCGTCTTTAGTTCGTCGTGGTCTTCTGGGGTCTGTCTCAGGAAACGGGTCTTTAGATTGTCAGGGCTGTAAGTTAGGTAAACAGATTCAGCTTCCTTATCCTCATAGTGAGTCAGTGTCTCAGCGTCCATTTGATCTTGTTCATTCAGATGTTTGGGGTCCGGCTCCCTTCGTTTCGAAAGGGGGTCATCGATATTATATCATATTTATAGATGATTTCTCTCGCCACACTTGGATATATTTCATGTCTTCTCGTAGTGAGACCTTGTCTATCTATAAACAATTTGCCACTATGGTTCGCACACAGTTCTCCACTCCTATTCATGTCTTTCATACTGACTCTGCTGATGAGTACCTCTCTCATTACTTGCGCAGCTTCTTTGCTGAGTAGGGCACTCTCACTCAGTTCTCTTGTCTTGGTGCTCATGCTCAGAATGGTGTCGCTGAGCGCAAGCATCGTCACCTCCTTAAGATGGCTCATGCACTGATGATTGCCGCCTCTACTCCACCTCACTTTTGGGCTAAGGCTGTTTCCACTACCACCTATCTCGTCAACATCCAGCCCTCTTCTGCTCTTCAAGGTTCGATCCCTCTTGAGCATCTCTATGATTTTCGTCCTGACTACTCTGCCATTCGTCTGTTTGGCTATGTTTGCTACGTTCTCCTCGCCCCTCGAGAATACACCAAACTGACTGCTCAGTCTGTTGAGTGTGTCTTTCTGGGATATAGTGCCGAGCACAAGGGCTATCGGTGCTGGGATCCTGTTGGTCGACGGATACGGGTTTCTCAGGATGTGACTTTCGACGAGTCTCCACTACTACAAAATAGGCCATACTAGACGCCTCATCACAGACGGTTCCAAAGGAGCCGTCTATGTTGAACTTATACAGACGGTTCCCTTTGGAACCATCTGTGATATGTGCCCCATCACAGACGGTTCTTATTACCAATTGTCTGTGATACTTTACAGATGGTTGGTAATAAGAACTGTCTGTGATATATGCCACCCATATAAATATCAGGAACCGACAGACCCCCTGCCCTAGCACCTTTGATCTGTTGTTTGGAATAGAGGGGCTTGAGAAGCTTTGCTCTGTGGTGGCTGTAGGAGGCTTGCTTGTTTTGCTTGCCTTGTTCTTGGTTGTGGGTTGCCCTGACAACTTATGGCTATTTGGCTTGCATGCTTGCTTTGTGAGGCTTGACTTTAGTGGTAGCTCTCGGTTTGAGTGTTGTGAATGAGTGCTTTGTTTTGGAAGTGGGTGTTTTGTGAGAGGGAGAAGCTTATGGGGGAGGTGCATTTCGGCTGTGGCTCTTCTCTTGCCCTGTCCACTTAGCTCTCACATTGCATTGTGGCCTGAAGGAGAAGGTCAGTGAGGAATCTCGCAGGATATTTGAAATTTTCGTCATGAGCTCCTAGGGTAACAATCTGTAACTCTTTATATTTGCTCTAGGTTAATCTTTAATCAATTTTAGTGTGTTTGGTTAATAGGAGGAGTAAAGTATTTGCAGTTTATTAATATAATTTAACACTACTAATTTGTTACGTGCGTAGCGTAGATGGACTGAAACTGGATGTACGATGCGAATCGTGTGAGTGAAGAGTACATTAATGACGTGTTTGCTTTTAAAAGAGCCGCTGAGCAGGATATGTTGAATAAGGGGATAGAATTTATGTACTGTCCACGCATTGATTACGGTAATCTTAAGATGTTTAACAACCCGGCGCAGATCGTCGGGCACTTGATTCAAAGGGGTTTCAAAAAATGGTATACATGTTGGACCAGTCACGGTGAAGAGTAGATTATACAGGAAGTTAATAATGACGACATCGCCGAGGAAGTTAATAATGACGACATCGCCGAGGAAGTCAACGATATGCCGGATGTGGACTGTGCTTTTGATGAGGATAGGTCGCACGATGACAATCTAGATCAGATGCTACGCGATGCAGAAGAGAACTACAGTGAGAGAGAGAGTTTTGTAAATTCGAGCACTTAATGGAGGACTCGGGGAAATCTTTGTTCCCTGGCTGCAAGCCGGAATACACAAGGTTGTCAACCGTACTTGAACTGCTGAAATTGAAGGCAAGCAATGGTTGGTCCGACAAGAGTTTCACAGCGTTGTTAGGTCTCCTAGCGGACATCCTTCCGGAGGGAAACGTGTTGCCCACCACCACCTACCAAGCCAAGAAGGTTCTTTGTCCATTGGGAATGAAAGTAGAAAGAATACATGCATATCCGAACAATTGTATCATGTATCGTAAAGAGTATGCAGACTTGCATGTATGTCCCGTGTGCAAAGCATCCCGATACAAGCGTAAGAATACTGCTAAGGTGAAGCAAGGACCTCCTACTAAGATGTTGTGGTATCTGCCTATGATCCCACGTTTGAAGCATTTATTCGCGAACCAAAAGGAGGCAAGATTACTGCGCTGGCACTCGGAGGAGCGTAAGAAAGATGGAAAGCTAAGACACCTGCGATTACGCGGTGGAGAAACTTTGATCGGACCTTCAAAGAGTTCGGTGCGGAACCGAGGAACATAAGGTTAGGGTTGAGTACAGATGGAATGAATCCTTTCGGTAACATGAGCAGCCGACATAGCACTTGGCCCGTGAATCTATGTATGTACAACCTTCCTCCTTGGCTGTGTATGAAGCGGAAGTACATTTTGATGTCACTACTTATCCAAGGGCTGAAGCAACCTGGGAACGATATTGATGTGTACCTAGCACCATTATTGGATGATCTTGTGACATTGTGGAACGAAGGGGTACAAGTATGGGATGCGTACAAACGAGAGAACTTCTCTTTACGCGCCATGTTGTTCGCACTATCAATGATTTTCCTGCCCTTGGTAACTTTGTCGGGCTTGATGCGAAAAGAGCCAAAGCTGTCCGCACTTGCTTAGATGCTACGAGAGTGTATGGTGAACAACTCGCAAAAGCGTGTATATGTATCATCATAGGTTCCTTCCAGAGTCACCCATACCGCAAGATGAAGAAACAATTCGACGGAAATAAGGAGGACGATTCGGCTCAAGGGCTTTTAGAGGGAAAGAGGTCTATGATATGGTTAAGGATATCGATGTTGTGCTTGGGAAGGGACGTAAATTAAAAACCCGTCAGAAGAACATCTGGAAGAAGCGATCAATTTTTTGGGACTTGCCTTATTGGGAGCACTTAGAAGTTCGTCACTGCATCAACTTCATGCACGTGGAGAAGAATGTATGTGATAGCTTGATTGGTCTCTTACTGAATATTAGTGGCAAAACAAAGGATGGTGTTAACGCACGGCGTGACTTGGTTGATATGAATATAAGGACCGAGTTAGCACCGAAAGAGACCGATAAAGGACGAACATACCTTCCACCAGCTTGCTACATTATGTCCAAGGCCGAGAGAAATGAACTGTGCCAGAGCTTGCACGGTGTCAAAGTCCCGTCTAGTTACTCCGCTAACATTAAGAAATTTGTTTCTATGCAAGATTTGAAATTAATTGGTATGAAGTCTCATGATTGTCATGTGCTGATGACACAAATGCTTCTTGTTGCAATTAGGAGTATCTTGCCGAACAAGGTCTGAGTGACAATCTTGAGGCTGTGTTATTTCTTCAACTCAATTGCTCAAAAGGTCATCAATCCCCAAGGACTAGATGCTCTACAGGCCGAGGTGGTGATGACTCTATGTCATCTTGAAATGTATTTCCCTCCGTCATTTTTTGATATCATGGTCCATCTCATTGTTCATCTTGTGAAATAGATAAAGATATGCGGCTCTGTGTTCCTACGTCATATGTACCCGTTCGAGAGGTACATGAGAATTCTCAAGTCCTATGTACAGAATCGATCTCGACCGTAGGGCACCATCATCGAAGGTTATGCATCCGAAGAGGTCATTGAGTTCTGTGTCGACTACATGGCTCAGGTGGAACCGATAGGTGTGCCTCTATCTCGTCATGAGGGAAGGCTGGATGGTATCGGGACCATCGAAACAAAATCAATCACTCCCGATCTAGATACGTACGCTCAAGCCCATTTCACGGTCTTGCAACACATGACCCAAGTGTCACCGTACATTGACGAGCACAAAGACATGATACGCCAACAGAATCCAGACCGGTCAAAGGTTTGGATCACGAGAGAGCACAACCGTCGGTTCAACGAATGGTTAAAGGTGCGAATCACTGGAAGGTCATCAAGTGATGTTACGCTGCTATGGTTGGCAAAAGGGCCACAATTTACAATTATCACATGGCAAAGATACTACATAAATGGGTACATATTTTATACGGTAGCTCAGGATAGGAAGAGCATAGTCCAGAACAGCGGTGTCCGTATAGATGCATTCAGTACCGATGGGTTGAGGAGCTCGTACTATGGGAAAATAGAGGAGATATGGGAGCTCGACTACGTGCTTTTCAAGATCCCCCTATTTCGGTGTCGTTGGGTCCATCTCCCATAGGTGAAGGTCGACAAGTACAAGATCACTACCGTGGACCTCGAACGTGTCGGATACAAAGACGAACCATTCATACTGGCTAACCAGGTTGTTCAAGTCTTCTATGTAACCGACCCGGCAAATAAGAAGCGCCACGTAGTTCTTCGTGGAAAAAGAAGGATTGTCGGAGTTGAGAATATAGTGGACGAGGAAGAATACAATCAATTTGACGAGTTGCCTCCTTTCAGAGACGGCATTAGGCTCGAGGAAGAACCCAGTGAGGAATCTAGCTATATGCGCGTCGATCATCATGAAGGGCTATATTTTAATTAAGAATTTACTCCATTGTAATTAATTTATTGCATTGTCATGTGTTAATGTGTTATGGACTTGTCATATTTAATATATATTGATGGCAATGTGGACGTTCATTGTAATTTGGAGTTGAGTTGAATTAGATATGAATTTTTGAAGTCAAACAAATTGTCAGTGGATAATTTGATTTTCAGTCAAATTATTTGGAGATGTGGTATGAACTTGTCATCATTTTGTCACCAGGTTCATATGGACTTGTCATGATTGCCATCATACTGCTTGTCCAATAGTCTCATGTGGGGATATCACAGACGGTTCTATTATGGAACCGTCTGTGATAAGGAATCACAGATGGTTCTTTAATAGAACCGTCTGTGATAGGAACCCTAGGGATCGCCCATTTATCTCCCCAGTGCCCACCCATTCAGCTCCCCAGTGTTAGCCCGCTCAGCTCTCACGCGCTCCTTCGCCTCCTCTAGGGTTCGCCGTAAGCCCCGACGCCGCCCCCCCGACATCGATGACGCTGCCGCCGCCTCCCTCTGCACCGGCCTCCTCCCCGTGTTAGCGTCCTCCCTCTGCACCAGCCTCCTCCCCTCGCCGTCGACCCCGTGTCGGCCTCCTCTCTCTGCACCGGCCTCCCCGTGTCGGCGTCCTCCCTCTGCACCAGCCTCCTCCCCGCGCCGTCGACCCCGTATCGGCCTCCTCCCCTGTACCGGCCTCCTCCCCCCAGTACTCTACCCTCTAGTCCTCTCTCTACTCCTTCCCTTGCTCTGTGATGGGTACTGATGAATGTGAGAGTTGTGGGTATGGATATGGGAGGGATGGTGATATTGCTGGGGTTTCATCATGGGGTTTGTGTTGGAGACCCTCTGTGCATGCATAGATTGTGTTGAGATATTTAGCGTGAGCAACACCTCTAGATGGCAGTGAGGATGTGTTACCTTGTCAGTTGATGGTTGGGTTGGGAATGGCTCACTATCCTACCCCTGTGCTGTCAGGATGTGTCATAACAGATTGCCTTCTGTTGTCTCGGTGGATATATTGACTCTGATAGTCTTTGATAATCTGTGAACTAAATCTAGTACTGAAGATATTGCAAATTGATCAATGGGCTTTGTTGACATGGTCTGTGATGAACTTTGTCTTATACTAAGATTGAATGTGATAGTTCATTCTTGAGCTCTATTGTATTACTTGCTACTGTTAATTTGATATAATGTTAATTGGTTACTTTTGGTTGAATGCTAGTTATTCTGATTCTTCTAGTTCTTTTGATCTCTAGCATTTAAATTGTCTGAAACTGTGACTTCATGTTCAATTTGATATTGTATTACTTACTACTGTCAATTTGATATACTGTTAATTAGTTACTTTCAGTTCTATTGAGAGTATTCAGTTTTTGTTGGTAATCTAACGACCAGTTTGTGATTCTTCTAGTAGTCTGTTTGTTGGAAGTTTAATCTGTTTTGAATGATTGAGATCATTTGTGATTAAGCAAAGTATTGTTGAGAGCTCATAGTTTGAATTTATATTATCATATTCATTTAATGAAGAGTATAGACAATAGGATTGAGATGGCAAAGACTTGTTCTTTTGCAACTCTCCTTCTGAGAGCACAAACTATCATCAATCCTTCTAAGAGCATGATGGAATGAATCCTTTTGGTAACATGAGCGGTGTCCGAAGATGACCGGATGATGACGAAATGTTTAGTAAGGAATACTCTCAGTCACGTGCTTCGTGCATAATTTTTGTTATTAAGTCCTAATCATACTTCTATTTTTGTTTATATAATTAATTTGTTTACAACGCAATTTTAGATATTTATATAGATAGCAAGTAAGCGACATGGCATCTGCACCGTCTTTGCCTCCGTCATCGATGCCGCCGAATGCGTCTGGATCTCCGAGGAAAGTGGTACGTACGCGAGATGGCAGAGGAATATCGAAAATTCCTACGGGCCTAATGACCGTCATGGAGGTCAATGCCAATGGGATCCCTGTGAGTCCCCCCAAAGCAGCGGCGAGATTCCGGATCATCTGTGGGATACTTGGAAGGGAACGGTTCTCCATCACCACACTAAGCTGGGACACTATGTTAGATGATCGGAGAGGCGAGCTGTGGAAAGAAATTTTAAAATCGTTCACTTTCCCAGAAGCAGACAAAACACGCGTGGAACGGCAGGCGTTGCTCACGATGGGAAAGGCGTGGAGGACCTTCAAGGGCACGCTTGTCACGAAGCACGTGAACACGGGTCGAACGCCCTTCACGACGTATAAATTCTTGTCGCGGGATATATGGGTCGCCTTTGTGCAAATGAAGACAACGACCAAATTTCGTTAGCAAAGTGCGGCGCACAAGGCTCTCCAGACACTGAAAACTCACCTCCACAAACTCGGCACCGCTGGGTACGCGGGTAAAACCGCGCAATGAGCGGCGGAGGACGAGAACGAAACAAGACCATTTGCTGAGATCACAGACGAGCGTGCTCTCTCCTAGTTAAGAGTGAGGGCATCAGCCACGTCTTCGAGCGGAATCTCTTTCACAAACCCGGCAGACCAAGAGGTGGCCAAACATGTGGTAAATATGTCGAACTACCTAGTTGTTAATAAGTCCATAACTTCATAGTGTCTATAATAACATGATGACTTCCTTGCAGCAAGCATTGACTTTCGCATGTTCCAAAGGCTCCTTCCAATCTGATAGGGAGAAGGATATACTATCTACGGCCCTGGGAAACAAGGAGCACACGGGTCGCACGTGAGGCAAAGGGGTTAACGTACCTTGGAGGGATGGATTCGCAGACGACTACTACACGTACAAGAGTAGGAAGAGATCCAAGGCCGAGTACGACCACCAGTTGGAAATGAGGCTTACTGCAAGATTTGAAGGACATATAGCAAGATTGGAAGATCGAATCAATCAACTCCTCAACCCGTCGCAAGGCGCCCCCGTTATTTTGGAAGCCAGTCCTACTCAACATCGAAGTAGCGTCACGTCCACGCAAAATTATGAGCATGATGACGTCCAATTACTTATCGATGCCACCAAGGTAATGTACATCTTTGGAATGCTCTAAAGATAGACCTATAGAATGCCTTAGCTAATTGAGTATCGTTTTGTAGGAGGCGACGCCATGCACGCTCCTAGTGAGGATGGATGGGTTGTCTATTGAGGCTGGGCGGGAGATGGCGTATCCATGCTAGGAAGGGACAGTGCAGCACGGTGCCCAAGTGGCGCAAGGTTACGCCAAGGTCCAAGTGGACATGGTACATGAAAATTTAAGGGCTGTCCCGCTGGAGATTTGCCCGAACAAAGAAATGAGAACACTAGGGGATGCCTTGTACACTTTTATCCAGTGGCCCAAGAAGGACATCGCCCTGGACCCTGCAGTGCCACCTCAACCTTTGATTCAGAAGGCCTCTCCAACAGGACCCTCGATGACTCCACCTCAACCATCTCGACACGACCATGCCTCTCCAACAGGACCCTCGATGACTCCACCTCAATCGGTTCTCGTGGAGAAGACGCTGAAGGAACAAGAAAAGCGTGCCGCTGTATCGGTTCCTGAGTCGTCTCACAGGAAGACGCGTAGCGGGCAAGTCGTTAAGTCCAAGTCGAAATCACAGAATATTAAGGCACCTCTGCCTCCTAATCCTAGGAAATACTCCCTCGGAAGTCCGTTGGTGACCAACACAGTATTAGCCTACGCTGGACTAGGTTGTCAGTCTTTGCATACCTGGTACATGCGTAAGACCAAAGATAAAGGGTATGATTCTGGAATTGTCGTCAGATACACGAAGGAGCATTTTCTCCACGAGCTGGGCCACTTCGTCGTGGGTTTCAACGACTTATTCGACCTATTCAACCTCCAAACCCTCGACGCCTCGCTTCTACGATGCTAGACACTGTAAGTGTGTACAAACCATTGCTTATGTATAGATACATGATAAAAATATCACAACTCATTGCTTATATACATAGATACATGATGAAAAATGCCCGGGGATGTGGAGAACCGGTGGGTTTCCTCAACCCACACGTGGTCTCTGAGCAAACCATCAAGGAAGACGCATCCTACGTCATGAAATATATAACGGCGGGATTGCTTGCTCAGGATGATAAGGACTACATACTGGTGCCCTACAACCAGAAGTAAGTGCTTCACTACTTGCTATACAAATTTTATTTGTACTTTATACGCAACACGAACTTAGATTTAATGACTATGGCGACATACATGATCGTAGCTTCCACTGGATCCTTTTAGTCATTGTACCAAAGAGGAACAAGGTAATATACCTTGATTCCCTACTCAGCAAAACACACGACTTCACACTTGTGCAAGGAATACTCGACAGGTATGCTCATTTCCTCCATACATAACTCTATTGTAGTTTTCCTTCGTTTGAAATGGCCGAGGATAACTTTTTGGAGACATGTAGGTCGTTCATCGCCTATGTTGCCGATGGAGGGTTATACAACAGATATAGCGCCACACTGCAACACAAGATGCGATTTCCAGTACGCGCTACAACACAATAATCGTATATCATACTTCGTAATAATACGTCTCGAATGATTATACACACACACACACACACACACACACACACACACACACACACACACACATATATATATATATATATATATATATATATATATATATAGAGAGAGAGAGAGAGAGAGAGAGAGAGAGAGTATCCGGTGCAAGCGGACTTTTGGTGCTAACATGCAAAGCGCCCTGGGCCATCGGATCGGAACATGTGGTTAGGATGGAGGAGAAACCCCAAATCACTTATGCAATTTTTGAAATCCCCGAGATTCTATTCTTCTCGCGAAAACACCTCGCTCGTGGCGCTGGCTCCGTCTGTTCGTCTTCATCTTCTCCCGATCGCAAGCGCCCCTGGCCTCCCGCGCCCACTGGCGCCCTGGCCTCCCGCGCCTCCTCGCCGCCGTGTCGCCGGCCCCTCCAATCCGCCTCCACCCCGGGCAACCACCTCCTCCTCCCTTCTATCGTCTTTGCTGCGAGCGCCTCCTCGCCACGCCACGGACGTCCACGAGCCGCGGATGACCCATCGCCTTCACGGCCGGGAGAGGTTGAACCGCCGCCACTGTCGCTGCTCACATTCGCCGCCATTGCGCCGCGCATTCGCCGCCTTCCCGTCCACCAACAGCCGACCTCCGCCCGATCGGATGGAAAATGGCGTCGCTCCATCTTGATCGATCATTGATGTTAGATTAAAACATGTTGTTTAAAGCTTGATGCAATGATGACTGACTAATGTTTGATGTTAGACTAAAACTTGTTGTTTAGGTTTGAAATTGGATCGCATTCTGAGAAAGGCGATTAAGAAGTCCGTCGGCCAGATTTGATCATCTGTTTCGTTTTGGATCGTAGGTTGTCTAGTTCTTTGTCCGATTTGGATCACACAAGTAGTACACGTCGCACTTCGTTGGATGGCTCGCCATGGAGAAACTCTGGCGCCATCCATTACGCCGCGATTTAACGAATTCGGTGATAAGAAACAAAAAATTATCTTGGCAGATTAATTGAGATAGGATTGTCTTATGAAACTTCTTGTTCGACTCATCGATTTGGGCGATGTGAAGGTGTTCGCCTTAAACTGGACAAGCCAAAGTCACCTACGAAGTCGTATGGGACGGTAAAGAGACAAAAGTAGAACAATGGTTTCGATCTTGCAATACTATTTAGTTGTTGAACTCTGACTAACCTTCACGGACCAGTTCTTATCCACCAACATGTTTGGTGTCTTCAGATCCCAATGTACAATAGGAGGATTCAGGCAATGGAGATAGTTGATGCCTTTTGCCTGCATTGTGAATGCAAAAACGGAGATATCAAACCGAAGTCGTATTTTATTTCTAATCCATTTTGATGTTAGTTAGAACAGGATAACTTAATGATCATAGCAATTGAGGACATGATAAAACCATGCCAGAGAACCAACCAAACATTAGAACTGTCTTAGTTTGACATTCATTAGAACTGCATATCTTAATCACCAAAATGATTAAAGCCAAAATATTAGGTTCCACTTTATTGAAATCACTTGCTTCTTGCTTTGTGTGTTTGGCACAATATTGCATGCATGGAATCTGTGGCCAATGAAAGCATGGCATTGGCTTTGCCAAGACAAGAAAGCCTCGATGCACACTCTGTTGCTCAAATTATTTCACCTCCCCAACAATTTATTCATTTTGGTACCTCGAAAAAGAGTGGAAGCACCCCATTTGTAGTAAGTATCGTGTTGTGTGCATGTCTTTGATTCTATCGGTCCTTTCATCATGCTTGACACTTAATTATTTGCATTGCAGGGTTCTTCTTATACACCTTATGTTGACCCAACTATCAAGCCATTTGAAGGGATGGTTTTTGATGACTTGGACGCTGCCGAGGAATTCTACAAGACGTATGCACATTCAGCTGGGTTTGGAGTTCGTATTGGCCCGCAAACGGTTATCAATGGTGTTACGAGATGGAAGCGATGGATGTGTGCAGAGAAGGCTTCGGTGCGAACAAGGTAAAGACAACGTGGAGTTAAAGAAAAGGAAATATGTCCGGGAAGTTAACTAGGTGTGGCTGTGAGGCAATTTTAGTTGTAAAACGCACTTGCGATAATAAGTTTAGGGTGGAGACATTCGTTGAGTCACATACACATGAATTGGTATCACCTAGCAAACAACAGTTGATAAGGTCTAATAGGAAAGTAAATGAGAAGGCCAAGCGTGCATTAATCACATGTCATAAAGGAGGCATTGGCACTAGCGGGGCATATAGATATCTCCGTATTAGTGAGGGTGGATTTGAGAATGTAGGATGCACGAGGAGAGACTTGCAGAATTATCATAAAGAGCTGAGAAGCTGTATTAAGTCATCGGATGCTCAGATGTTTGTTGACAACCTTTGTAGAAAGAATGACATAAATCCTTCATTTTACTTTGATTATGTTGTTGATGACAAGGGTAGGTTGGTACATGCATTTTGGGCGGATAGTACATGTCGGAAGAATTATGTCCATTTTGGAGATCTAGTCTCATTTGATTCTACATATAACACCAACCATTACAACATGATCTTCACACCATTCACTGGAGTAAATCACCATAAGGCATGTGTCTTGCTTGGGGCTGCATTATTAAGCAATGAGAAGTCTGAGATGTACATATGGTTGTTTCGTACATTCTTGAAAGCAATAGGAGGAGTTGCACCTAGACTTATCATAACCGATGAAGATACTGGCATGAAGACTGCAATTTCCACTGTTTTCCCTACTAGCACGCATAGGTTATGCATGTGACACATTTTGCAAAAGCTTCCAGTGAAGGTACCGCCACATTTGAGGGAAAACCCTTTATTGTACCAACGTGTTAACTCATGTGTATGGGCCTCGAAACTCGGAGGAATTTGAGGAGCAATTTTCTTGCCTTATTTCGATTTTGGTTTGGAATCAATGAGTGGTTGGCTACTCGGTGCGAATCCGCGCATCGTGGGTACAGCTTACTTCAAAGATGTATTCTTGGCGGAATCCTTAGAACCACTTCTAGGTCGAGAGTTCTAACTCTTTCTTCAATCGGTTTATTGGATTCAAAAATACTTTGGTGGAGTTTTGGATCAGATTTGTTAATGCAGTGGAAGAACAACATCAGAATGAGTTAGAAGCTGACAATGCCACGTTACACACAATGCCTGTGTTGCAGACTACCTGGGCAATAGAGAAGCATGCTAGTGAGGTCTTCACGTCCGCTGTCTTCACTGAGTTTCAGAAAGAAGTATTTGCTGCCCGAGAGCATTGCAATGCGGAGAACATGGAAAGCGGAGGAGAGTACAAAATCTCAATAGTTAGCGATAACTCAAACAAGGTGAGAGAGGTACGCTGCAACCTTACAAGTTACAACAAAAGATGCCAAATGCTCCTGCATGTTCTTTGAGTCATTTGGAATTCCTTGCCGCCATATCGTCCGTGTGTTACAGAGTCCATCATTTAAGGAGTTACCAATCCCATTTGTGTTAAAGAGGTGGACCAAAATGGTAACTAAGGACAACGTCTTCGATGGAGAGGGCAATTTGTTGCAAGAAAAACCAAGGAGTGCAATACAAACATCTAAAGACAAGTTGGCATCGTAAATCGCGACAAGATGGAGGAATTAATTCCGTCTGGGAGGAACATGCGAAGGCTTGAAATTTCTTAGGGATCGGTTTGCCACATTTGGGGAAGAAGTGACTCCTCGATTCCCGAGGATGTGGTAAGTAGAGTGAAGATATTGAAGCATTTGCAGTTGTCCCATCCCTAAGGAAGTCGGCATAAAAGCACCAAGCGATGTTAACTCCAAGGGTAGGTGTAAGAGAATAAAGCCAGACGGAAGGTAAAGACAGATTCGAAGAAAGATGAGAATGTGGAGAACAAAACAAAGGTGCCACGCATGTGTAGGTCATGCAAGGAGATGGCATACCATGATAGCATAATTGCCCTTTGAGGGCGACAAGACAAATTGAGCAAGGTATGTGAATGAAATTGTTCTCGGTATTTGTCAATTTATTTTGTTACAAACTATGTTGATTGTTTCATTTGTCGCTTCATTGTCGGAATCAAAGGATTTGGTTGCAAGGATGCGATGAGGGATGCGCATCGTCTCCACAAAAAGAGAACCAAGAAATTGACACCAGAATCTTTGCTTCAAATGTCAAATGAAATCAATTTAGGAGTCTTTCTATAATTTGGAACCTAATGTGTGTGTAACAAAACAATGGATGTTACTAGTAAGAGTGTTTATGGTTTGCGTGGTTGTTATGGTATTAGCTATTATGTTGGGAACCTAATGTCATCACAACTTTGACAAAAGATATATTTTGCTTGTGGAATGCATGAATATTGTTATGCTTGACTCTTGATGTGCATACTTGCTCACCTAGTCAGAGAAATTTGGAGTCCATCAAAAGCACATAGTGATTTCTTGACAAGCATGTTGTTTGTTTTTGACCCCAATCTATGGTCATAAAAGCACATAGCGATTTCAGATTTTGATGTGTTACTCAATTTGGAGTCCATCAAAAGCACATAGCAGATTTCGGATGTTGTCATGCTTGATGAGTTCAGTTTATGAATAGTATTAGTTTTCTAAATGAGTGAGTGCATCCTTTTGACCAATGAGATGTGCCCAGTTACATTGAACAACTTGACACTATTCACTTTCAATTTACAACCTGATAATTTGAGAGACCAACTGCTTAGTCATTCCATCATGACCATAATAAGCCTTTTGAGCAATGAGATGTGCCCAGTCATTCATTACAGAACACTGCTTAGTCATCTCATTCTCATACATAACCAAGCCATAAATCAATACTCAGCTCAGCCAACAAGAACACTGCTTCATCAATAATAACTCATTCACAATTCAAAAACTTAGTACTTTACAACCGAAGCATCAACATTCAGTTACAAGATTAGTACAACTTGAGACACTTGGTTCAGTTACATAACACTAATACATCAATACTCATCTCCAAAGCACATAAATTTGGATTCGGCTAGTGAGTACTTCTGTTCCTTGCTCAAGAGTTTTTCGGTCCTCTGCCTTTACCCAACTGTATGTATTCATGGTGGGTGACATTTCCTCGACGCAGAGTTGCAGCGGCGAGTTTCGTTGCCTTCCCCCTCCACAACACTTCATCCTATCAACCATGGGAAGGCCCATGGAGTTCCAGTGCAGCACCTTCGAAAGGAAGGCTTCACCATTATATGACTGATCATAATACACATAGCGAATGCAGGGTCTTGAAAGCGGTAGATGATAATGTACGCAAAAATGAATGCAAGATTGCAACAAATTACTTCTAGATGAACTCACAGCATGAACACTCAGCATGAATCAAACTTTGAATCAAACTCCCACGGCGGAGGAGAACCGAAGTCGGGAGGCGGGTGCGGCGCAACAGAGTAGTCGCGTCGTCGCGGTGGGAGGAAGAAGCCGAAGTCGGGCAGCGAGGGCGAGCGGCAGCGGCAGCGCGGCAGCCGGCGCAAGGGAGAGCGATCGCGGCGTAATGTCAGTCGAGCGATCGGGCGCGCCGCCTTGAAGGGTGGTGGAGGGCTTCCCCGCCGGCGCGAGAAACACCCATCTTTGGAAGGGTGTGGAGGAAAGCGGCGCTGGGGAGACGCGAGGAGGCGTGGCCAGGAGGCGGCGGGCGCGCACGGAAGTAGGGCGGCTCCGGGCGAGGTGTGAGATTTGGGAGCGAGCAGGAGGAGGAAGCCCTCTGTGCAGGCGGGGTGGGGTTTGCAAATTCGAGCGGGGTGTTTTGCGAGAAGAATAGAATCTCGGGATTTAGAAAAATTGCATAAGTGATTTGGGGTTTCCCCTCCTCCATCTAGCCACATGTTCGGATCCGATGGCGAGCGACATTTCATGTTAGCACTAAAAGTCCGTTTGCACTGGATCGTTCCCATATATATATATATATATATATATATATATATATATATATATATATATATATATATATATATATATATATATATATATATATTCTATATTTATGTGTCGCAACAAAAACAAGAACAATGTGCATTCTACGTTTGCCATCATATGCACAAAATCATGAGTGCTAAGATGAAGGATCCTGGGGTTTGTCAATCTTGCAATAATTATTTCCTAATTATAAATTTAAATATATATACTTACTACTTTACTCCTGCTAGCTACAGGGCTTGAACATACAATTAGATTCACTCGTTACGAGGGAGCTCTTGGAGGTTCGAGGGAGACTCTACAGCTTCATCATGATGGATATCGTTCACACCGACGGAGAGTTTTACTCCGTCGACACCACTGAACCACCTTCAAATAATTGATTCAATTGTAATTCACTTTGAGTAGTTGTAATTCAATTGTAACTCTAGCGACAATAATTAAACATATTCTTTTGTAATTGATTTTGAGTTATAAATGATCATTTTGAGTTATCAACGATTGATTCACCTGTGATATGTATCTATTTTCTGCATGCTTGTTTTCAGAGGGCATGGCTAGCAATTCCTGAGGCTAGCTGAAAATCAAAAAAAATTAGTTAGGATTAAAGAACAATCACAGACGGTTCGATCGTTAAACCGTTTATGATATGTATGATATCACAAACGGTTCTAGTTACCAACCGTCGTTGATATGATGATATCACAGACGGTTGGTAACTAGAACCGTCTGTGATATGTATGATATCACAGACGGTTATATCACAGACGGCTCTAGTTACCAACCGTCTGTGATATCATACATATCACAGACGGTTTTTGAACCGTCTGTGATAACCGCTATTATCACAGACGTAACAAAACACAGACGGTTCGAAAACCGTCTGTGATGACAGTTTCGAACCGTCTGTGATGATTGTTTCTGTAGTAGTGCTCGTCCCTTCTACCCACGTCCTGCCTCTCCTTCGGCTTCCTTTGTGGAGTCTCTGTCCTTTTTGACATTTCTAGATACACCTATATCTGTCTTGCCCTCATCCACCTGTCCCATTGAGTCTCCATATATTCCTCCTGTGGCCTCTCCGCCGTTGTCGCCGCCTGCTTCGTCTCCTGCGGCTCCTCAGGCTCCTCCCACTAGAGCACCTTCTTACCCTCTCTTCTACACTCGTCGATCTCGTATTGAGGATCTTTCAGATGAGCCATCTTCTCCTCGCTACGCTCTCTGCGATCGCTAGTCGATTCGGACCCCTGACCGTTTTGGTTTTGCTGGTGCAGCTACTCATGAGTCTGTCTCTTACTGGGATGTTGTTACTCACCCTGAGTGGTAGCATTCCATGGCCGAGGAGATTGCTGCCCTCGAGCGTACTGGTACTTGGGATCTTGTTTCTTTTCCATCTCACTCTCGTTCCATCACGTGTAAATGGGTCTATAAGATTAAGACTCACTCTGATGGATCTCTTGAGCGCTATAAGGCGCGTCTTGTTACTCGTGGCTTCCAGCAGGAGCATGGTCGTGACTACGACGAGACTTTTGCTCCTATGGCCCACATGACCACTATCCGCACTCTTCTTTCGGTGGCGTCTGTTCGCTACTAGTCTGTTTCTCAGCTTGATGTTAAGAATGCCTTTCTTACTGGTGAGTTGTGTGAGGAGGTCTACATGCATCCGCCACCTGGGTATTATATTCCTAAGGGCATGGTCTGTCGCCTTTGTCGCTCTCTCTATGGCCTTAAGCAAGCTCCTCGTGCTTGGTTTGAGCACTTCTCCTCTGTGGTCACTGCTGTTGGTTTGTCAACTAGTGATCATGATCCTGCGCTCTTTGTCAACACTTCGTCTCGTGATCGGACTCTTCTTCTTCTGTATGTTGATGATATGATCATTACCGGAGATGATTCTGAGTACATTACCTTTGTCAAGGCTCGTCTTAGTGAGTAGTTTCTTATGTCGGATCTTGGTCCTCTTTGTTACTTCCTTGGGATTGAGGTTACTTCCACTCCAGATGGTTTCTTTATGTCCCAAGAGAAGTATATTCAGGATCTTCTTGATCGCGCCTCTCTCACTGATTAGCGTACTGTTGAGACTCTCATGGAGCTCAATGTTCATCTCCGACCCTCTAATGGTGAGCCTCTTTCTGATCCGACTCGCTATCGTCATCTTGTTGAGAGTCTTGTCTACCTTGTTGTTACTCATCCAGATATCACTTATCCAGTCCACACTCTGAGTTAGTTCGCCTCAACTCCCACTCAGGTCCACTACAGCCACCTTCTTTGAGTTATGCGATACCTTCGTGTGACTCTCTCTCTCTCTCTCTCTCGTCGTCTCTTCTTTCCACGCTCCAGTTCGTTACAGCTTCAGGCTTATTCGGATACTACTTGGGCCAGCGATCCCTCTGATCGTCGGTCTATCTCTGCTTATTGTGTTTTTCTTGGTGGTTCTCTCATTGCCTGGAAGAAGAAGAAACAGACTGCAGTGTCTCGTTTGAGTGCAGAGGCTGAGTTGCGAGCTATGGCTCTCTTGCAGAGATTACCAGCTACGGTGGTTACTTGAGGATTTTGGTGTTTCACACTACTGCGACTCCTTTCTTGTCGACAATGCAGTGCTATCGATGTGCGTGATCCTGTGAAGCATGAGCTCACCAAGTATATTGGTGTTGATGCTTCCTTCATAAGGTCTTGTGTGCATGATTAGGTGATTGCTCTTCAGTATGTGCTTTCAGAGCTTCAGATAGCTGATTTCTTCACGAAGGTCCAGACTCGAGCACAGCATGGCTTCTACCTCTCCAAACTCAGTGTTGTTGATCCACTATGAGTTTAAGGGGGGTGTTAGAGATATATGTATAGTGTGTTATTCCCCATTATTATGAGGGGTTATCTGCATATTCACCACTTGTACTTTGTGTATATATACTGGCCCTTTGGCCCTCTGGTAATACAAGTTGCTATTCCTAACAGTTCTTATGCTGCGCAAGAGCTAACGACCAAAGGAAGCTATCATCAAGTTGTATCGTGAAAGATCGGGCCAAAACAACGCGATCCCGCTAGCTTGCTAGTTGGATCCATATCAGGTGGTATCAGAGCAAAGGTTTGTTCATGGTGCTGAAATTGTTTTGTTGATCCACATTTGGTGGTATCAGCGATGGTTGATCATGGTGGAGATGGTACTGCTATGGCGCCTTCGGAGAAGAGCTTCAGGAAGTTGAGCAACAACATCCTTTATGAAGAGGAAGGCTACGACGTGGATTGGACTTTTCACTCTCACTGCAAAGTGAGGGAGAAAGTTTGTGCTATGTCGATTGATCGTGAGAGTTCGATTAAAGCTGCTAGTATCGAACTAGTTGAGAAGTTGGAGTTGTCGATGACATTGCATCTGTAACCTTATATACTGAAGTGGTATTCAAGTGTGCTCAAAATCACAAACCAAGTTAAGGTACTGTTTTCTTTGGGCAAATTCTCTTGCGAGGTTTTGTGTGATGTTATACCAGTTGCTATGGTTTTGTATCATCGATTGTTGGGAGGAACATGGTGCGAGCAACAAGGCGCAATTACACATAATTGGAGTACCCAGGGTTGTACCTTTACATCTAAGGGTACACCGATCCGTTTGCTTTCCATAGACGTCCAGTTGATTCAAGGTGATTGGAAGAAAAAAAAAACTGTTAGAAAGGAGGGCACGGGAAGAAGCGAATAAGGAGACCGAGCCTGCTGAAAATTTTTCGGCTCCTGTTCAATCTATCCATGAAGATCTGAAGACCAATTCAAAACTGAGGATGGTTTCGCTTGAAGGGAGAGGGGATGATATGGCACCAAGTAGCATTGTTACTTTGAGTAGTGTTTCAGCATTGCAAACTGAGGTTACTTCACAAAGTAGTGTTGTTTTGTGCAATATACAAGAGAAGCTATATGTGGTCGAGAGGGATGCTAAGGCAAAAGGCCTACGACCAGATTCACAAGGGCTACGACCAGCTCTTGGAGGTCTACGACCAGATTCACAAGAGCTATGACCAGTCTAGAGGGTCTACGACCAGTTTCAGAGGGGCTACGACCACTTCCAAAGGGTCTACCACTAGTTCCAGAGGGGCTACGACCACATCCAGAAAGGTTACGACCATGACCAGGTCTGTATCCAGATCTTCGACCAGGCCCTCGCCCAGGTGGTCGTACCAGGAAGCGAGCAAGGGAACAAGACTTTAGTTGGTTTGGATTGCATGCGACAAAATCAGCCCAAGAAAGAAAGAATATCTGTTCGGATATATTTTGAGATAAAGTCACATGAGGCCAGGCTGTATTTGGCATGAGCATGCGTGGTCCGGTACGTGTGCTTGTGTGTATTTTTCTCTTCCTGCATAGTTTCCTTTCTCTACGAACTATGGGGTGGGGTCCACCTACGGTCGTTACAGCCAACAAAATCAATCCGATTGGTTTCCGAGATGTAAAAGGAAACCGCCTATTTAGTTTTGTATTAGGACTTTGAGTCCGAGTGCATCTCTTGGTTTGGTGTGTGAGTTTGTTTTTGGTTCAATTGTGGAACTGTGCGTGTGTTTAGTTGGTCGCACCCTTAGATGCCAATATAAGGCCAGGGCATTGCCCATTGTAAAAGGGGAGTTGAAAAGTTATGAGTTAAGGAATAGATACCATAAAATTATCATGGTTTTGGTGGCACGTTTGACGTGATCCTGAAATTTTCAAGAGGAACTACTCTTTTGTGTGTTGAATCCAATTGAGATGTTGGATTTTTACTCGCTGGAACTTTGATTCTACTACCCTTTGTTCACGTGCTGCGGTGTGCGTGGGAGAAGGTTTATCTAGATTTATCAAGGAGGTCTTTGTAAGATCGAGGAGGCCGACTAGAGGGGGTGAATAGGCGTTTTAAAAACTTCTACGCGCTAAAACCGATTTCTAATGCGGAAGCTAATACAAATACAGTTTTGCACAATTAAAGCCTAAATCAACTAGATTCAACTAAGTGCACCAACAATACAAATCTATTGATAATAATCAATCAAGCATGGACTTGTAAGCAATTCAATTTAAGCAATGTAAATAGCACATAGCAAGGCAAGCATTCATACACAATGAATGAGCAACTTAATTATATGAATGTAAATTGCAATATGGTAGAGCTCAAGAATGCAAACCACAAGATGACACGGCAATGTTTTACCGTGGTGTTCGGAGACTTACCGGTCTCCCCTAGTCCACGTTGAGGGAAACCCAAACCAATTGAGCCGGCTCCATGAATTAAGCATTCCTCTGAGGTATCAACACCTCGCTCCACTAGGGTTGCTCTTACTCCACTCCGGAGATGGCGAGCACCAAGCCATTCACAAACACCGGGCCTTCTCACAAGCTTCACTTGAGAAGATCACCGAACCACAACGCCTCTACGCCGTCTAGGTGTCGGCAAACACCAAGAGTAATAAGTCGAAGCCTCTCGCTTGACTCTCACCAAGTGCAACACATGCACAATTGGACGCTCAATCCAATTCTAGTTGCAACACATGCAACTAGATCCTCTCCCTTTACTCACAAGGTGCAACACATGCACAATAGAGAGGAGAAGCTCACACTAGCTCAAGAGAATGAAATGGGATGCTAAGAGTTGCGCCCCAACCGGCCAAGGTGAGTATTTATAGCCCACACACAAAAACTAGCCGTTGGAAGAGAATCGCCGAAAATCGGGAAACCGGTCGGTCGCAGCACTTTGGGCGGTCGATCGGGCAATAGTGCAACGGCTATAAAAATAGCCGTTACACACAATTCCGTCGGCCGCCCTCCACAGTGGTCCGGTCGACGGACCCGGTCCATCCGGGCCGCCGGAGGTAGAAAACCGAAAAACACGCTCTCTGGAAAAAGCTAACCGGCCTTACAAGGGCGGTCAGTCCGCAAGCAAATGGGCGGTCAGTCCGGACTTTCAACTGCGGTCAGTCCGCACCTTGATTTTAGCATAGGCAATACTCGAAAAAACGGTCATAACTTTTGACTCCGATGTCGGAATTGAGTGATCTTGGACTCTATTGAAAGCTTATTCAGAGGGCTACACAATCCACCTATTTGATTTGATCTCAAACACACTTTATCAAATAAAAAAGCACAACTCCAAAGAGCCACTATCATGGTCTAAGTCCAAATAATTAGCAACAAACAATCTTAGACCATGTCAAGGGAAAATACATGAATCCCAACAATTTGCAAAACACATTTGCAAACGTAGATCATGCCACAAGGAGTAGGTATATGGACTTCAACCATTTGCAAAACACATTTGCAAAGTATAGTCACATGCTACAAGGATTAGACGCATGAGCCTCAACTATTTGCAAAACACATTCGTAAATAATAGCATCATGCCACGGTGAGCTAGAGCAAGCAAGATTGAGCTATCAACACATGATGAGACTCAAGCTACTAGACGAGACCCCTCTTAATAGTACGGCAACCTATACTAGCAATCCGATCTTCCAACCAAACACCAAGACCGGTAAAAGACTAGGAACACATCCTTAGCCCTAGCTAGTCATACCTTTGCCTTGAGCATCTTCTTAAAGCTTGATGACACACATCTTCACTTCAAGTCCGGGTCCTTGACTCGATGATCATCAGCATATGATGATTTCTTTTACTTCGGGATATTGGCTTGATGCTCATCAACACATGATGATATCCTTCATCCCGAGTCTTGATATGCATCAACACATGATGCACTCTTCACTTAACCTTCATTAACACATGATGGGTCTTCCTTTGACTTGATGATCAACTCATGATCATCTCCTCTTCTTGAACATCATCGACACACAATAATTTTCTTTTCTTCAATATCATCAACACATGATGATCTTTGTCACTTCGGGATTTTGTCTTGAACATCATCAACACATGATGATTTTCATTATCCCAATCCTTGACTTGATGACAATTAACACATGATGTCATCCACAGTCTCCAATCACATGGAACTCAACCTATTCATCCAACTCAAGGAAAATGTTAGTTCCATAATATGATTATCATTAATTACCACGACATACCATTAACTCATAATGGTTGGGACAAGATACCACAATTTTTTCCTCTTTGGTAATTGATGATAATCACTTCAATTGCAAGTAATTGAATAGAGATAAACATGAGTATATAGGAACTACACAAGTTATATATACTTAACATGAGTGTATACAAACTACACAAGTTGTATATACTCAAGGGATATGTGAGTATATATGAACTACACAAGTCTTATATACTTATATGAATATATTAACTACACAAGTTAAATATATTCAAAGATATGTTTCAAAGTAAAGATCCTTAATATGTGGAAAGGGAATATAGATCAATACTAATGAAACCACAAAACATAGAGTGAACTCCCCCTAAATGTGTGCATACACAAATGTGTGTTAAGAACATATGCACATATTCAAGTTAGACTTTTGGTGGAGTTCATCTTATATTTTAGATCCGAGGAATGCAATAATATATATAAATATGAAGTAGAATGCATACCTTTTGTGTTTTTCACCTTTATATCCAAATAAGACTAAACAATAGGTAATCAATAAAAGTGTTAGTCTCATAAATAGATTTGTCATTATGAATGCATACATGTTTGGATTTTTTTTCTTTTATATCCAAGCTAAGACTAAATATGGTATAACAAAAAGAGTGTTAGTCTTATAAATATATTTGTCATTAATCACCAAAATACTCCATTAACACATAATAACGGGTCTAGATCCTTCAGTCTTGTTGTTCTTGTGCTGCGCAAGAGCTAACGACCAAAGGAAGCTATCATCAAGTCGTACCGTAAAAGATCGGGCCAAAACAACGCGATCATGCTAGCTTGCTAGGTGGATCCATATCACAGGGTCTCCAGATGTTACCTGTTTCCTCCTTGTCAAGCACCTTGCACAGCAAAACAATTTTGAGCGATCTGCATATTGTGAAATGAATGGGAGGATTAGCATAATGATTTAGTTTTTGCATTGCAGTTGCAGACAATGGAGCACAGTGACAGTGACGGTGAAAGTGCAGCGCTTGAAAGAGGCACCAGGCTAACAGCAAGCAACTAACATGCATCCATCACTCTCCTTTATTTCTTTTTCTTTGGTACCGCATCATTGTAACATAAATCTTGCACTAGATCCATCCAGAAAAGGAGAACCGGGAAAAATGCTTTAGGATGTAATGTGGGACTGGGAATCAAACATGAGATGCAAAATAGCAAACAGATGAAGCTGATGCAGGGATACAGAGACAAATATGACTGGACATGTAACAAAATCATTTACCAGCAAGGCCATGGTCGTGGAAGGATTCGATGGTCTCTTCGGGTCCAAAGCAGCACGCATCTGAAATTCTGGATTCTGGAGTTCATGATTGTGCCATGCCGGTGTGACACGTCAGATGTCATGTCAACAACTCTCCTGATGATGGTGGATAGCTGGAACGGCCATCTGCACAGTGAAGAGTACGACTCTGATCTGTCGTAGACATGTATATGAATACTGCACTTGTAAGGATGTGTTTGGTTGGTGGAATGAGGTTGAATAGAATGAGATAGTATAGATAGAATGTGATCGTCCTATATAGAATGATACAGTCAGTCTGTTTGGTTTGTTGTATAGGATGATACATGATTTTGTTTAGTTAGTTGTATAGAATGGTTCTGAATGGTTCAAGATGTTGTTTGGTTTGATGGATGAAGTTGGATATGATAACCCTCTCACTAGAGGTGGTGAGTTCACATCCCACAATTGTGAGAATTGAGTTTAGAAATTGATTTGAATTTAAATTCAAATTTGGAAATAGTTTTCCACACAATTAACTTTTATATTTTTTCCCAATCCGAATTTGAGGCAAAGAAATTATTTTAACTTTTGAAATTGCCAGGCAAAGCTTTTGGAAATTTTGAAATGCAACCAAAGTTCTTTAAAATTCATGAATTTCACGCAAATTCACGGAACCCATAGTCTTTTCAGGATCTTGAATGTTGCTCCCAGCACCCATTATTCGAACTTGACTCTATTTCAGGATCTTGAATGTTACTCCCAAGAATTTTGGTGTATTTTTCTAGAATTTTTGGGCCTTATTAACTATTTTCTAAAAACCTTTTTGCTTTTCTGTATTTTCTTTAATTCAAAGAGCAATTAAAAACCTCCAATTCGCTTTGGACCGAAAACCACTCCACAGCCCAGCTTGCCAGCCCACCTCCGCGCTCCAGCTCGTGCGCCGTACCTTCCTCTCTTGTGGACCGTTTGAGTTGCACGTTCGGACGATTGTCCTCATCATTGTGACGCAAGGGCCCCACCTGTTAGCGTCACACCGCGTTGTCTTCTTCCCGTTGCCGCTCCTTGCTCACGCCCTTGTCATCGTCGCGCGGAAGTCACCGCCTCTTGGTGCCCTCGCCGCCGGCCGCCGCGCCGCCAATCGCTCGGGTCCCCATGCCGCTCCTCCTTCCTTGGCTCGGGGTCCCCATGGCGCTGCTCCTCCGGCCGCCCTTGGCGTCCTGCGCCGCCGCTGGCTCCCTTGCGCGCTCGGCCTGTGCGCTCGTCCGCGCCAATGGCGGCACCTCTTGTGCCCGCGCCGTGCCTGGCCCATGACGCCACCGGCATCGACGCCAGCTTGGAGGCTCAGCACGCCCCTGAGTTGGTGCACAAACAAAGGTGAACGACGTGGTTCGCTCTTTTTCTTCGAACGAAGCGGTGCAGCATATGAGCCGAATATTCCATTTGGTGGAATGAGTTGGTACTGAACCAAACGATTTCATTCACCGAACCAAACACCTGAACCATCCCACTTTCCGAACCATCTGAACCAACACATTCATCCAACCAAACGCACTCTAAATCCACCAGTACAATCACAATATCTGTAAATACGGTACGATGAGAGTGATTTTCGGTAATACGCCGGCGGAATAATGCCAGTGACGCCAAAAACCTCGTGAATCTTAAGCACCAAAGGTGACATCCTCTGAAGGAACAACATGATGAGCTCTGCTGAGGCATTAAATGGGCTACACCATCGTTATACCTCTCGCCAGCACACACACTATAAAACTGAGACCATCAAAGTCCAAGGGTGTAAACCATTGTCACTGTACTAGGCCCCATATTTCTGATGAAACAAAATGCTGACATGTAAGTCCATTGACAGATTTGCTATGAATCAATGTGAATCATGCAGTTCAATATGTTCGATTTGCAACACAATGAATACGCCGGCTATAAGATAGAACAGTTCTCTATAAATTTGCTGAATGATTTTCTCAAGAAAAGAACTCAAGTGGTTCTTCCAGATCCAAATGTGGAACGTTGCTTACAGTTACAGTTATAACGCTGAGCTGTGAGTTAATATGGTGTACTACCCTAGGTGCTAAAAGAAGCAAAGTTTATTTCTTTACAACACCTATTGCACTTTTCAGAGTGCAACAAACTGTAACTAAAATAAACAAAAAAAATCGTTGTTTTCTTCTCTCCCCTCCGCCCCTTTCCTTTGCATATATGCAGCTGACAGTATACGTCTTGTAAGGGAGAAACCTTTACATGGCAGATGCCCCTGTTGACTATATTCATCATTTTGCTGCTATCAATGACTGCACAAAAGAAATTTGAAAAAGGAATTACCACAAGCAAAGCACAATGTGATTTCTTAGGCCAATGCACCAGGTTGTAAGTTTGCCTATGTGTGTGCGCTAACGCACAACAAAGCTAAAGGTCCCAAACTTACTGAGTTAAGAAGCTTCAGACCAGCTGCACGTGTAAACTTCCTTGCAAAAAGGAAGCAAGGTGCTGGTTTTTCATTACTTGTACACCACTCCTTTCTATATTCAGTCTCATAATATATATTATCAATATCCTACAAAATTGCGAAAATAGATCCTCAGTGAACATAGAAATTGTCCTATGCACTTCTTACTGGCAGCTTATTTTGGCAGAAGTACAACATGAAAATCAAAGCTGAAAATTATGTTATGAAAATAGCCTTCCAAACTGATATCTATTGAAGAGATGAATCGATAATGTGTTTGCCATCACCGATCTTATTAGTTAGAGGCTTAGAGCATTCACCTTCATTGTTGCTTTAGATGTACATTTTTTTATTAAATGGTATGACTATCAAACAAACACAACAAATTAAAAATGGTAACAGCACCCTTAGTTTCCTTTATAAACGTAAATACCATATTATCATTTTTTCGAGGGAACAAAATGTTAAGATTTGAAAGAAATATATACCTTTATGGACTTTATAAGTGCGGGAGTAGCATCAGAGACTTTGTATGTTACAGGATGCCATCCACGCCTTTCACGGTCTTTGGAAGATGACAGATCCCATGCACTATGTGTAACTGATCTCCGTGTAAGTTCTTCTTCAAGACCATTTTGCTGCAATGGAGAAGAAAGAGTTGAAAGATCAGGCGTTTTTGTGCAGAGGAGCAGTTGCAAGGGTTGTTGTAATGATTATTGACTTACTGCAAGCAATGTTTGAACATAGTGCTCATCTGGTATGCAGTTATGCGCCTTCCAGGCCTCCACGGGCTGGGTAAAACCGAGTCACATTTTTAGCTCATAAAATTACCAATTAAACTTTTTTTTCCGTAACACCGCCACAAACAGATGTAGATATTCAGTAAATCTTGGCTTAGATAACGATTCTGTTAAGAAAGCTTTCTAGGGAATATAAAATATATGAGTAGTGATTCTATGCAATCTTCAAAAGTTAAAAAGTGAAAATATATGCTGTGCTTAAAGTTTTGGACCTTTGGATGCATTTGCACACATATGTTGGCAGAAAAGTTATTATAGAAATAACACAGATCAATGTAACTTTGTTTCCACTTCTGCATATTTTGATGCTTGTTTACTTACAAAATGTCCCATGTAATTTTATCTATTTGAGGTATCATTTTGAAATGTCTAGAATCTCATAATTCAATGCCTCCTTTACTATCACAAACTGTTAATGAAGACAAACAAAAATCAATTCACTTGGATGGTAATTGTTTAACATTGAAGCAAAGACAGGGCAAGGATTAATCCAGTCCTGAAATTCAAGCCACAAGAATCAAAGCAAGCATTAACTTCAATGCCTATTAATGCAGACTCGCACACTACAGTCTCATTACTGACTATAAATACCTTCTGGTTTTCTTTTCATTTTATTTACAGACAGGAAGAAAATAACATGCATGAACACAACCACCTAATGTGCCATTTTTACCCTAAACATACTCAAGGTACCAGCAGCAGTTAAAAACAAACATAGAACCACAATACTTCAAAAGGTAAATAATGGTTCGGCATTTTACAGGAGACGTTCACTTACAATAGGACGATCCCAGTCCCGCCAGAACTCTGGTAAGGGCCTTCTCTGCAATACATAAAAGAACAGACATCCAATTGACATTAAAGAGATATGGGTTCAATAATTCAAGCCCATGGTATAACAAAATTGGATGTATTTATCTTCAATCCATTTAGCCAAGAAAATGTTATCATGCATTGCCAATCCCGAATATGACAGTTGCCATGTTAAATTTACTATTTCTATAGGTCCAATGGCGATTATCTGAAAAGCTAATCCCCTATACAGCATCCTATGCACATTCACTTACACATGCAAAAACTATCATACTAAATTAAAATAATGAAAAGCATTCAACTATATAACTTCCGCTCTCCCTATTTCAGTTTGATCAAAAGTGCGACGTGAGAAGACTTCCTTGGCAAGCTAAGAGGTATCTGTAAACTACGTTACAATTCTGAAACTTATCTGCATAGGGTGCATACAAATATTGAGACACATACCCTGCAATGCTTCTGGAATTCTGGCAACACCACATCATCATTTACCACAACTTCAGCATGATTTTTAATCAGCACAGCCCACTGTATGTCAGAGAGTTGGGACTCATTAGACACAGGAAAATTTCAAGTCAAATTATTCTCTTCGTCTTTTATCAATAAAAACGGAAAGGTACCTGTGAGCCTTTTCTCCAATTCTCCACCGGGATAATTGGGTGCATTCTTGGATTGTACCGACCCTGTTTTGTATCGGCAAAACTGCCTCCAGCATTATACAATTGGATGCTATTAGTACCCAGATTATGCTATAAGGTAAAAGAAAAGCTGACACATTAAGCGGCACAAGTCTGCAATTTGCTATGGATCCATTTAGAAGGTCAAGGTACATGAAAACACTTACACCCCGTTTGGCTGCCTAGAATTGAATTTAATTCATTCAATTGGATTCTAAATCTTATTCTAGTTGAATTTGAATTTGATTCAAGCCAATTCCAAATCTAATTTTTCTATTTGGGTGTCATTTGGAATTCTACAAGACTGTGGGGCCCACCTGTGCACCTAGGTTCGCCAATGTGCACAAAGTAGCTTCTCTACACACTAAATCATCTCCAACAAATTTCAGACAATTTTGTGGAAAATTTATAGTGTGAACGCGAGGCTCAAATTCCAAATACTGAACTTTTACAAACTCATTCTTACAAGGTTCTGGGGTCACATGTGCTCCTAGGCCTGCCAATGTACACAAACTATAATCATCCCCAATAAATTTTAGTCGGTTTCATGAAAATTTTATGGTGTGAACACAAGGTTGAAATTCCAAATACCGAACTTGTCAGGTGTTGATCTTTGGGAGCGAAGTCGGAAGGGAAGGATCAACTCCGGAGGATGAGGATTGCGCCGGAACGCCGTAGTGGTGCCACGGATGAACAGTATTGCAATGAACAGTATCACAATGAACAATATCATGATGAACAGTAACATGATGAACAGGAAGGCAGCAGTTGGCGCAAGGAATAACCCAATCCTTTGTTGATTTTCTATTGACCTCTTATCTCCTATATATAGGAGTACAATCTGAATACAAATAGAAGGTATTATCCTTCCTTATCTAGGACTCTTTCCTAAAAGATACTTTCTTAATTTAAACCTTCCTAAAGAGATAAAACAGATTTAAACTTCCTAAAGAGATAAAAGAAATCACGATCACCATCGGGTTAATCGTTTGGCGCTAGGGCCGGCTCACGCTAGGGTTTGGTGATCCTCGCCTTGTGGCGCCGCCATAGACGCGCCCCACATGACATCTCTCCTCTCGACGAACGGCTCGCCCTCGAAATGAAAAGAGGATAAGATTTCTTGAAATCCTGGACATCTTCCCAAGAAGTATCGAAAGTCGATGAATCCGCCATCAGATCAACACTTGCCATTTGTCACGAGCAAGCTCGCACGCAGCGCCTTGAGGCGCTGAATGACCGCCCATGGAGAAGGGGCGGCATTGGGGTTGGTGACGCCGAGCACTCAGTCAAACTTCTTTAGAAAACCCACATGAAAGACATCATGTATGTGGGTCGTCTTGGGAAGGTCTAGCTGATATGCCATGTCATTGATCTTGGCAATGATGCGGTAAGGCCCAAAATAACGAGGCCCAAGCTTCCCACGACTAGCCCTAGGTAAAGAAGCGGCTGCCCGATGATGAAGGCGCAACCAAACCAAATCGCCAACGCCAAATTGTATGGATCGATGCTTCGATCGTAGAATTTCTTGTAAAATTCTTGGGCATGAAGTAAGCAACTCCGAACATGTCGAGACCCAAAATACACTCGACCTCCGTATATCTTGCACTAGTCCAGATCACGCTAGTGCACACAAGTGGCAACATCGATGAAATATCATTTCCATATACAAATATGACTAATAAATAGGCAAATAACAATAAATATCGAGTAAAGACCTTAAGGTCGGTTACAATTAATGCCTCGGAAGCGAATAGCTCAATGAAGTCTGCAATGAACGAAACGGAATAACTCGGTGAAGCCCATCCATATGCCCACAGGCAATCGGTCAGGTGCGCGACCTAGTTCTTCTCGATCCTTGAAGTAGACCTTGTTGACCGATGATTCCTCCATTTCAGAGGTTTGGGCGCAAGTTTTACAACAAGCGTGAGTACACAACCGCACTCGCAAGTCATACCACGAGAATGCAATGTATAGATGCAGCTTATTCCAAAGGAAATGACTTACGTGGTTATTTTATAAATGCCACATTTGCAATTGAATACGAATAATAGATTGAAAGCATAATTCAAAACAAATAGACAATATTAATTTAATGATTATTTTCACAAAGACACATAGCCTAATCAAATTCTTTCACACCATATGACTTAAATCACACAAATGTCCCTTCCCAATTGTTTTATGAAAACTACCCTCGTGTGAAATCCCGAGCATGTCCATGATCATGACGCGCTATTCGAATAGATTGTTTAACACTCTGCAGAGGTTGTACACTTTACCCACAAGATGCAATCAATCGGATCGAGCCGATCACAACAAAACCTTTCGTAAACTTCATCTCAACATTGACACTCCCACAGTGCTTTCAAACCGTTATACATCTCACATAGGCCATGCATAACACACACCGCTGGGACGTGGACGGCGAATCCTCCCGCGATGCAACCACCAAGTAGTCACACCTCCACCCTATCACAAAGCCTAACCTACACTGAGTAATCAATGCCAAGAATCCATAACCTACTAAGTTAGGCCCGTCCCATACCGGGCATGTGGTCGCAAAGAAGGCTCGTTCAATGGCGCACAAAGTTAAGTCCTTAATTGACCAAGGCAAGACTTCCATTTTCTAACTAAGTCACAAAGATTATCATTCCCATCACATAGTCCACCATGTCACACGATCTCCACCACTTGCCTCACCCAAATCCTTTACCACCCATTGGTTTTAGTGCAACTCATGCCATCACGAAGTAATAACACATAGCACACGCTTTTACACAAAGTTCCATAGTCACTTAGTCACATTTAATAATTGCAACTTTCATGAGATGTGAGACTGTAGCATGGCTAAGCAATCTACTGCACTAATCAACCCACGTTGGTAATACCATAGCACCAACTAAATATGAACCAATCTAGGGTGACAAAAGATTATGACATACAATAGACAAAGTGGATATAACAAATTGGATTAATAGCTAAACCTAAAAGCATTTAAATAATTACTTAAAGTAAATGCAATAATTTAAATCAAAGAAATTTTAAAACTGGATTCAATATGATCAAAGGTATAACTTGGCTTGCTATAGAAATGATGATCTTAATTTATCTTCAATCTTCTACTTGCTTGATCTTCACTCCTTGGACGATTCCGGACTTCTGCTCTAACGAGAAAGAAAGCAAAACAAACTAAATTCAAAAGACAAATCAAATAAACTCCAAATTGAAATTGAATGGTACTGGAAGGTAGATATTGAATTTAGATGAATTTAGAAACTTGAATGAGTTCAATCGAATTTGATGAAGAAGATATGGCTTTGGAAGATTGGAATTCACATGAAATGATGAAAAAGTTTACGAATATTCTCGTAATATTCTATTCCGAAAATATTAGATAAAGAATGAGTGTATGATAGGTGGGACCGATCAGTATTTATGAATTTCTAGAATTAAAATAATTCCGTAAATAAGGTAGAGAGAGTGACAAGTGGGACCAATAAGAAAAAGGATTTTCAAGAATTAAATTAATTCCAAAAATAGAATTAGGGGTTGATATGTGGGCCATTGGTCTATGGACCAGTCCACGGAGAGATGCTAGTCCACGGTGGACCAAGCTCATGAACAAGGTTTGACCAAGGTTGGTGACATGCGGGACTGCATGTAAGTGAGATAAATAAATAATCTAGGATTTTAATTGGGTGGATGACATGTGGGGTCTACATGTAAGTGAGAGAGGTATTTATTTTCTTGCATGACATAGAGGAAGAAAGAATTAACATAGAAGCATGCATTAAGAAAACTACATGCAATGGTTTACAAAGAACAGAGAACAGATCTCACAAGGTCATGACGTTGGTCAGAGAAGAAACATAGAACGGGCTCATAGCCGATCATGGTGCAAGGTTGCTTTGGTATGGTGACAGGAATTGGTGGTTGTATGGTGGAGGTGGTGGCCATGTAGTATATGACAAGCAGATAGCAAGAATTTAGAGGAAAGATAATCAACAGAGAAGCCAAACCGAAACAAACAGAGAGCAGTTGGTTTTGGCAAATGATGGTATGGGATGGCATGCAAAGATTTGAGAAAGGATTAACCGAGAGAAAAGTTGATGCTTGGCATACACATCATAGCATAGAAGGAGCCTGAACAACCCCAAGAAAAGAACAGAGGATGAAACAACGTACAAGCAACAGAATACATGAATGCTACAGTACACATGCATGAACAGTGCACGCGCGGTGGCCGGCGGCGGAGGCGACGAAAGCAGCGCGAAGGGGCAAACGGAAAGGAACGACGAGCGGACGCGATGGCGCGGTCGGATTTTGGAAAAACTCACCGAGGAAGCGACGAACGCGAAGAACACGGTTGGGCTCTAATGGCCGACGGTGTTCGGCGATCTTCGCGAAGTGGATGGAACCATGACGTAGAGGGCGACGACGCCGGCCAACGCCACGACGGTTCGCCAACGGACGTCGGACGGCGCAGTTCGCGGAGAAGACTTTTGGTTGGAGCTCGGTTTTCTGGAGATTACGACGAAAATAGATCAGTTTGGAGGAAACCAATTCAGGGGATTGGAAGAGGGGATCAACACGGACGCGTGAGCGCAAACGGCTCGCTTTTATATGCACCGTGGAAGAAGATATGGAAATTTGAAGTTTAGAGTTTGAAACGGATACGTACTGGCTGCTGCGTTCGGGAGGAACACGATGAACAGTGTTTCGCGTATTACTGTAGCACGTGGGCAGGAGAGAGAAAAACTGATTTTCAGAATTAAAAGAAATCCCGAAAATCAAGGAGACCAAATAAAATAGCAAACAAATCCAGAAAAATCTCAGAAAATACCCAAAAATTCCTTGAAACACAAGGAAGCCAAATAACACAAATTTTTATTTAATTAATGTTTATATTAGTCAAATTAAATATTTTAAATTTAGGAAAATTCCAATTAAGCTTTATTAATTCAAATAAAATTGGTGAAATTTTTCAGGGACCTAAACTACTCAAAAGATTTTTGAAAAGCCAAATTTTGGGACGTTACAGAACATCTGCCAAGAACAAATCGCGGTCCTGGAGTGCCTGATCAATCACGCGTGGTGTGCGCCGCTCCCGGCTCATAGTCCCGAAAAGAAGGGGGTTCACGCCCATACACCACACGGAATGGCGTTGTCTTGAGGGCTGAATGATACGGGTATTATAAATAAATTCCGCCCAGGAAGCCATCGAATCCATCGCCGTGGTCGGTCTCCGATCATGCAACGAGGTACATGGCAATGATCTTGTTCACCACTTCGATTGACCATCGATCGTGGGTGATAAGCGTACTCATGTTAAGGCCGGTATCACATTGAGCAAATAAATCCTTCCGTAAATTGAGGTGAATATCGGGTCCCCGTCCGATACAATAGAGGTAGGGATACCATGAAGTTTGACAATCTCTGCAAAGAAGGCATGTGCAACGGACGGTCGAATATGGATGGGCCAAAGGAATGAAATGGGCGATTTTGAGAATCGTCGACCATCGTTAAGATGATGATTTGCCGCCTACTTTCGCAATCCTCCACAAAATCCATGGAGATATCCGACCATACCGAGGAAGGGACCGCTAGGGCGTGAGTAATCCCGCCGGTTGGAGCTTTTCTGTCTTGTTGCGTTATGCGGACCACAAGCTCGGACGCATCTTGAACCACCGCCCGGTCTGTGGAACATGGAAATTTTCCGCAAGCGATGTAGTGTCTTCCGATCCCTTCATGAGGCCCATCATGTACAAAGACTCCAAGACACCGACGCAGAACGTGGAGTCGGCTGGAACGTGGGCGCCGCTCATAGCATACCATGCCTCCACTAAGGACCAAGGAGAACCCAACTCACCGGAGGTGATGCGCTCCCGGATGCTCGACAAGGTTGGCTCGGTGCAAGCAGCCTGGCGGAGATCCTCGAACAAAGAAAATCGGGGTGAAGTGATGGCGAAGGCGATCCTCGATTCGGCATTCGACGAGATAGGCGTCGGCGACCACATTCAGCGACGCTTGAATTCCACTGCAAAATCAAACCCAAACAATTTGCTCACCCATTGATGTTGAGGTATCGTGGAGAGGCGCTAATCCAGAAGAAACTTGAGGGCATAATGGTTTGTCTTGATAGTAAAAGGGCGCCCCCACAAATACGGCCTCCAATGCCGTACGGCTTGTACTAGACCAATGAGCTCGCGTTCATAAGCCGCCAGCTTGGTGTGGCGTGCCGCAATGGGGCGGCTAAAGAATGCGATGGCCCCGGCGCCTTGATGAAGAACGGCGCCAAATCCCGTGCCCGACGTGTCGCACTCCACAATAAATGGAGAGGAGAAATCCGGCAGCTGGAGAACCGGCGCCGAAGTGAGGGCTTGCTTGACAGCCGCAAAAGCCTGTGTGGCTTCCTCCGTCCACGTGAACACCTCTTTACGAAGGAGTCGAGTCAAAGGGGCTGCCATGGCGCCATAGTTTTTGATGAAACGGCAGTAGTAGCCCGCCAAGCCGAGGAAGCCGCGGAGGGCGCGGACTGACTGGGGCTGAGGCCAGTCCAATACACCCTCCACCTTGCCCGGGTCCATGGCGACTCCTTCGGCCCGAATGATGTGGCTAAGGTATGTCACCGATTCCCAAAGAGGCACTTGGATCTCTTCGTAAAGAGATGGTGTCGATGTAGAAGTCAAACACGGCTGCACATGTCGCAGTGATCCGCCGAGAGGAGTCAGATATCAAAATGTCATCGAAAAACACAAGGACAAAGCAGCGTAAGTAGGCCCAAGAACTTCATTCATTAGAGCCGGAATGTGGCGTGCGCTTGTCACCCAAATGGCATGACCAAGAACTCGAAAAGGCCCTCATGCGCCCCGAACGCCGTCTTCTCAATGTCCTCGGTGCATCCGCACGATGGTACCGAGCGCAAGTCCAGCTTGGTGAAGAACCGAGCTCCTTTGAGCTCGTCAAGCAGCTCCTCGACCACCGGAATGGGGAACTTATCTTTGATTGTCTTGTCGTTCAATGCCCGGTAGTCGACACAGAAACGCCATGTCCCATCCTGCTTTTTTACTAGCAGGACAGGAGCCGAGAATGCCGAAGTGCTGCGTCGGATAATGCCCTGATCGAGCATGGTGGTGCATTGGCGCTCCAACTCATCCTTCTGGAGGGCGGGGTACCGGTACGGTCGGACTACCACAGGACCCGAGCCAGGCAGCAGGTAAATGTGATGGTCCCGGCCTCGAGTGGGTGGCAGGCCCCTGGGTTCGGCGAAGATGGTCTGGAACTCCTCCAGAAGACCGCCCATGTGGTCCTCCGAGGTTGCCGTGTGGAGGTGTGGGCCGGCTCCCGGTGGATTGGCGCCGTGCCACACGATGTCCCGCCCTTGCCGCTGGAAACGCATCGTCCGGTGATTGAAGTCCCAAGTTATGGGCCCTAGGGAGCCCAACCACTGGACGCCCAAGACGACGTCAAAGCCGCCCAACGGAATCGTGAGGAAGTCGAGGGTGAAATCTTCTTTGTTGATGGAGATGGGCGTTGCACGACAGATGCCGCCGCTTGTGACCTGGTCGCCGTTGGCGACTGCCACTGACAGACCTGTGCGTGGTGTGAGGGACAATGCCACCCTTGCGACCAATTCGGCCGCCACAAAGTTGTGAGTCGACCCGGAGTCCACCAGGGCCAGAAGGTGAACGCCGTTGATGATGACAGCGAGCTGCATCGTCTGGGTCTTGTGGATGTCTGTGAAGGCGAGGAGGAGATGGTTGCCGCCACCTCGATTCCTCCTCCTCGCCCTCCGAGTCCTGCCCACCGCAACGAAAAATGTGCTTACAAAGCTTTGGTGCCCGGATGGAATTTTTCGTCGCGATTGTAGCGAGTCCTGGCCTGCGTTCCTCCATCTCGGCGGCGTCGGGCGCTGAAGGGCGCGCATCTGCGTGACGCACTGCCGACGACGTAGATGGCGCGCCGCTCTCGACGCGCCGTCGACGCTACACTTGCCGCGGAAGGGACCGACGGAAGTGTCTTGCCCGAGAGGGTTCGGCCGTCGCGCGCGGGCTTGAACGTGGCCGATCGTGGCGTGGCGGTCCATCCTCCGTCCACGCGGTAGGGTGGTCGCGCTCGTAAAGCCCGAGCCAGTCCATGGCCTCTCCAAGTCGCCGAGCTTACGAGCTCGACGTGGGTCTTGAGTGGCTCGCCCAAGCTCGCGTGAATAGCATACGCCTGCGCCATCGCCCAATCGCCCCCACGTGCTACGACGCCGAAATTGCTCGGTGAATTCGCCCATCGCGGCGGCCCGGCTGGCGCCGTCAACTCGCTGGGGATTGTGGCGAGTTGGCGCTCAATCGCCGAGACCAAGTCGGTGAAGTGTCGCGATTCGGTGCCTCCATGCGCTCTAGACGCATGTACCAAAGCCGTATGCGCCTGTCAAATGATAGGTGGCCAACCACACCTTGTCCTCTCGCCGTCTGCGCCTCGAAAGAACTGTTCGCAGCCGATTGATCCATGAAAGCGGATCTTCCCGGACCGTCAAATGTCGAAAAGGAGAGCTTGGTGTAGCGTGGCGACACGAGGCCTCCCGCCGCCGAATCGCCGCCCGGCGGTGGTATGGTCGGCGAAATCCGCCCGTCTTGATCGCGCGCATGCCTAGCCGCGGCATCCGTGGCCGTGGCCGTGGCCGTTGTCCGGCCTTTGATCAATAAGCGCGCGAGCCGAGGCCGCCGCGTCGATCGTCTTGATCCATGGCGCCTTCTTCACTGCGTTGGCCTCTATGCGTGCCACCGGTGATCATGGCGCCAGCCGGCTCCCAACTGCTGCAAGCTGGCCGGCGTGGATGTCGAGCCGATCCAATACTTCGGGCAGTAGCTTGAGTTGATTGCTGGTGTCTTCCATGAACTTCATCATCATCTCCTTGAAGTGGTCGTCTAAACCCCCGCTGTTATCCATGGAGGACGAGACCGCGGTTGGCTCTGATACCAAGATGTCGATGTTGATCTTTGGGAGCGAAGTCGGAAGGAAGGATCAACTCAAGGATGAGGATTGCGCGAACGCCGTGGTGGCGCCATGGATGAAACGAGATTGCGATGAGAAGATCACAATGAACAGATCATGATGAACAAGAATGCACGAAACAGAAGGCGGTTAGGATAAGGGAGATTGGGAATAACCCAATCCTTTGTCGATTTTCTATTGACCTCTTATCTCCTATATATAGGAGTACAATCGAATACAAATAGAAGGTATTATCCTTCCTTATCTAGGACTCTTTCCTAAAAGATACTTTCTTAATTTAAACCTTCCTAATGAGATAAAACAGATTTAAACTTCCTAAAGAGATAAAATAGATTTAAACTTCCTAAAGAGATAAGGAAATCACAGTCAACCATCGTGGTTAATCTGTTTGGCGCTAGGGCCTCTCTGCGCTAGGGTGGTGATCTGCGTCTTGTGGCGCCGGCCATAGACGCGGCCCCACATGACAGAACTTTTACTTAATTTTGTAGAGTGAATTCCTGATAAATGACAGTGTAAGATAAGAATTGCTTCTAGCTCTATCATGCCTCTTAGAATTGGCTTTGTAATTATCAATTCAATTCTAGGTGGCAGCCAAACAGCTATATCCTTGGAATTGAATTCCAATTCCATAATTGCAGGGCCAATACCTGGGAGCCAAACGGGGCGTAACATTTTATTGAGATGAAATTTTATTAAATCTCATTCTTAACCAAGACCAAGAAACATAACACAATATTGAGATGTTTATACCTGTCTACGAAGCTGGTTGATGAAGACATTATGTAGTCATAAGTGTAGCTGAAATTGTACAAGGGTACACAGCTGGTAGAGAGAGAAGATCCTAGTAAGCACGAATTCAATATTAAGATCCAAAAAGGTTCATCAATGATTAATGTAGTACACAACAGTTTTGCTTAAAATAGTTTAATAAGATAATAATAAGATGTGTGGAATTGCGGAGTATTAGTAACTATGGTGCCAAACACCAGGTCGGTCGACCAGTCAGCCTTGTAAAACGTACCTAAATTTGCCCCAAGGCACCACAATTTGGTAAAGTTGGTACAGATACATGCAGATTCCCATTATACTTAATAGCAACAGACTTATCCAAAACATAACCAACCGAACATCAGGGCGATATGACATTGTAACACAAGATTCATTCCCACCCAATTAAAGATTCTCCTCAAAGATCAAGTGGCTCGAACATTTTGTTAGTGCTATTACACGCATTTTCAATACAAACTTAGAACTCATTGAATAAGCACAGAAACCACTTATCATATGAGCAAGAGGAACTAGCATTCCATCTAGGAAAATGTTAGCTTCATGCACATTACCAAACAATTTTCACAAGACACCACAATCCACATCTATACAATCTGAGGACACATACAGCGGAACTAGACTTTTCAGTTTACAATGCCAATAGATTTCGGATTTTTTTTTCATTCAGAAAAGAAAATAATTTAATTCTCAAGGTCAATCTAGAATGCAGCACCATTCTTGACAATGCATCGAGCTGTACCTGTCAGAGAGAAAGACGAAGCGCTCGTTGAAGGGATCCTTGAGCGCATGGCCGATCAGGACACGCTCGGCCTCGATCATGCTCGCCTCCCCCCAATCCACCTGAATGACAAATCAGACAAACTCATGTCAACAGGTACACAATGTGGAATGTGGATGCTGCTACTGGCAAGTAGCAACACAACAGCAGGGATCATATGGTACGAATTGTCAGTACCGACCTGGATGCTGTTGTTGACCTGCCGGTTGTAGAAGAAGCGGGACCGGGCGGTGGCGCGGGTGAGCACGAAGCCCGGCCGCGAGTGCACGAAGATGGAGAACCTCCCCTCCTTGTCATCCTAATCACACACAATGGAGATGCAACACCGATTATCACAACACAATTGGGATTCACACCGATACCGCCATTGTTAAATTTGAGCGGAAAGCAAGAACCAAGAAGGGGGGATTCGGCGTACACGGAAGAATGCGTCCCAGACGAGGTCGAGGGGGAGGCGGTTGCGGGCGATGAAGAGGAAGGCGACCCTGGCGTTCCCCGGCGGCAGCGGCGCCTCCTCCACCTCCGCCTGGACCACCACCTCCTGCCCTCCCACCCCTACGGCCGCCGCCGCTGCCGCCTTCTTCTCCTCCGCCGCCTCCAGGGACGGGGAGGAGCCGTGCAGCAGGAGGAGGAAGAGGCTGGTGAGGCAGAGGCACAGCAGCAGCACCAGCGCCGACGCGTTCCCGCCCCAGCCGTACAAATACCTCCGCGGCTTCATCTCCCCAGGGAACTGGACCGAGAGAGACCAGCTACCGGCTCGCCGCCGCTCCTCCCGCTCGCCGCGAGCGCGACCTCCCCAGCAGCATGGGGGCAAGAGGAGTAGCGCGGACTCGGATCTCGAGCTCCCAGAGCTGGGTGGGCGAGCGAGCGAGCGAGCTAGCGAGCGGCGCGGTCTGGTGATCCTCGGGAGGTGGTGTTGGTGGTGGGTGGTGGGTGGGCAGCGGAGTGACGCCGCGACGACCGAGGAGGAGGCGGGGAATCGAATCGAATCGAATCTCGCGTGCTCTGCTTTGCTTGCCGAGGAAGCGCGGCAGGCGCAGGCCACAGTGGAAGTAAGAGTGTATTTATGATCATATTTTAGCTACGCTATATCAATAAAAATTTATACGAAAAAGAGAGAGAGGGAGTAGAAAGAAGACAAGTCGTTTCTTTCTGAAAAGATTGTTTTTTTCTGAAAAGACTGTCGTGTATACAAAATAAAATATGATATATTAATCTACTTTAGTTGACATGTAGGTTCGTTTCATAAAATATAAATATTGGAGAATAATATGTTAGAGACTATCTATTCAAGATATTGTCTCTAAAGATGATATAGCATATGTTAAAGACAAGGTTATATCTAACTATTGAAGATACTCTAAAGCCTCCTAATCTCTCGACGTGCTAACTATCGGGCCGTCACGAGGGAAACGAACGGGACCGGATCCGCTACGGCTGGAGCAACCGGCAACTGCTGTGGCTGCCTAGGCGCCGTCCAATCGCGGGATGCACGGTCCTGATCGATATGGTGGTGAAAAGCTGAAAGCACGTAGCTCGTTTGGACGAGCGATTGGGCTAGGATTTCCTTCGGAGAGAAAATTAGCTCGGTACTATCACCATAATGCATAATTGGAAAAAACACAGCGGCATATGAGATTGATAATCGGGAATAGAGCATATGTCAGTGGTATATCGATGATATTTTTTAACATGAGTTGCCTCTGCGATGAGTAATTCACTCTTATTTGAAAGAGGCAAAAGGCTTGAACGGTAGCTGCTGCCTATGGGAGAGTTATCTTGTTGCCGATTAAGAGATGCAAATGATCGTCGTTATGTTTTTTATTAGGAAAGGAGAGAGAGAGAGAGAGTGCTGTTGAGAGCTACTTCACTTTTACTCTTGCCTAACTAAAGACTGTGTTTGGGCATGCATCATGATTCATGCATGATTAAGTTGAGGATCCAAAATGAGCAGGGAACAGCGAAGGTGTGGCCACGTTGTTTGCTGACAGTGGCACGTGAAGTTTCCATGATTTACATTGGTTATTCTAATAATGTTCCCAAGCCTGGCCCCGTATATGTTGTGTACTAATTTCAGGCCCGGAATTCGATTTATGACTGATTACCATAAGTGAAGATACAATTTTCTAATTTGTGGATATCATCGAGTCATCCTATCATCTATGCTAGCCAGTGGCGGAGGCAGGAATAATTTTCAGGTGTGGCGAGTTTGTAAAGGTCAATTGGTCAAACATTTATGTTATAACTATCAACTATGCAAAAATGCATCAGAACATTATCCAAATATATATATATATATATATATTACTTTGTGATGAGCAAATATAACAGAAACCAAAAGTAAAGCATTGGTACTTAAAATACCTCACTAAAAATAAAGATTCTTGAAACAAATACATACCTATAATAAAGATTTATTTGGGTACAGACTTTGGCAAAGGCATTCTTCTATTTTTCTTTTGAAATTCTTTCTTAATTTCAGCAAGATCAAGTCCCTTGAATAAGCCTCGCTCAATGTAGCACACCATCAGGTCATTAAGCCAAGCATCAGCCATCTTATTACGTAACTCGGTCTTAATAATCTTCATAACTGAGAAGACCCTCTCAACCGATGTCACGCCAATCGGCGAGCAACCCCAACTCAATAATGCGATAAACTCGAGGGAACATAACATTTCTTTCGAGTTCGGACATCTTTTTAGCTAGGCTTGCAAGATCATAACAAACTCTAAATTCATCGTGTCTTCTCATGTGGTTGATGAATAATTGGAGATCTGTTTTTATACAGTTACGATCATCAGGGGGAAAATCTGCATCATAGATATCAGTAAGCTTAGCAATTCTGTCCACATCAAATTTGGCAAATGAGTCTCTTAGGTCCAGACAAGCGAAGCCAAGAAGCAAATCTGAAGTCATGTCATTAAAGCGATGGTCTAGCTCTGTGGTGATAGCATCTATAGCTGCATAGAATGTATCAACACGGAAAAAATGATCTTGAGTGATGTTATTTCTCCCCCCCTTTCTTGACCGACCCCATCTTGGCACAGCCTCATTCATATTTGGTACTGGGATATCATTTTTATTGCAAAAGGTTTTCGCATCTTCAAATAGTGGTTCCCAACCGTGAGCCCTCAAGGTCATCAAGCATGATTTCACATCTGTAACCAAAGACATGGCTTGAACAATATTTTGATCCTTCCTCTGTAATAGAAGTGACAAATCATTTGTAATGCGAAGGATTCGCAACATCAACTTCATGATGAACACAAAGCTAAATGACTCCATTATCTGCACCAAACCTCCTGCTCTAGATGGATTACGCTCATCCTCGTGCACAATTTCTAGCACTTTATGATTGCATCCCACATAGATTCAATACGAGCTAAAGTCGATAATGAGAGCCCCATCTTGTATCTCCTGTCGGCCAATGATGTTTCTTGATTCTTCCCTCTTCCTGACAATATATCTCCACTCTCTAACTTAGCCAATATATTTCTACGTTGTTGATCAACCAATATGTCCTTCCTCTTACATGACGAACCAACGGAGTTCACAATCAAGGTCACATATTCAAAGAAATCTTCAATAGAAGAACAACATCTTGAGACAAAGAACAACTACTAAGCTGCAACCGATGAGCAAAACAATGCATATAGAAGGCATACGGGTTTTCATCACGGATCAGCTTTTGAAGCCCATTAAATTCTCCTCTCATATTAGAAGCCCCATCATACCCTTGCCCTCGTAATTTTGCAATAAGTAGACCATGCTTATTAAGCATCTCAACCAATGCTTTCTTTAGTGCTTCTGCTGTTGTTTCTTTGACATGCTTGATACCCAAAAATCTTTCAATGACTTCTCCCTTGTTTATATACCTATTGAGAAATGGGGGAAATATTTTAGCTTAAGTAGAACAATGCAAATTCTCTATGACATAATAGAAATAGTCAGTAATTGCCTCACAACAACAGCCATTTGTTCTTTGATTGATATGTCACGAGATTCATCAATAAGGACAGAAAAGAGGCCATCACCCATCTCTTTCTTTATTGCTCTACTAACCCCCTCTGCTAATTCCTTTGCAATCTCTTTTTGAATTGTTGGAGAAGTCAGTTGGGCATTTTTAGGACATAACTCATCAAATGCAATCTTTACTTCGTTGTTCCTTTCTTTATACCAATCAAGCATCTCTAGAAAATTACCCTTATTCATGGAACAAACAGATTCATCATGTCCACGAAATGGCTCACCTTGGAGTGTAAGATAACTAACAATTCCCAAAGATGTGTCCAAACGGGTTTCATACTTGACTAGTGATTCTTTGCTATAGGTTGTAACCTTATGTTTTAGACTTGACCTTTGATTTTTGAAATCTTCATATATTGTCCTTGCTTGATTGTGGATACTCCGGGCACCGCCAACATGAAGAGGAAATGCTTTGTATGCATTCTTCCAAGTACTGTACCCCTCTTTAGTGAAGGTAGTATGACCAAATTTGTCATCCACAGGATCTTGCCTAAAAAGAAAGCAATAGAAGCAATAAGCTGCATCTTTCTCCACACTATATTCCAGCCAAGGATGTTTTTTGTACCATGTTTCACAAAATTTTCTATCAAAATGGTCCTTAGGATAATTATGACCAACTGGTCGAGTAGGACCCTTTGCCACATAAGCCAATCTAACTTCATCTCTGATGTTGGGATGAAAATCATCAATTGGAATCCGAAGCCCTGGATCAGGCTCAATGTGGTCTGAGTTCATCACTTCAATCAGCCCATCCCCTTCCCCTTGGCTAGCTATCGGATCAACAACAGTGGCCTCATGATCAACAGCGGCCTGATCATCAATGGTGGCTTGATCATCAACATGAATTTCCTCTTCATTCTCTACCTCTTGAATACCACTGGAACCTCAATGCCCACATCCTCTTCCTCTTGTCCAAAGAACGCCATCTACGAGCATAGTCGGGTTGGAGCCGCTAATGCTAATCGCTTTGGCAAAAATAGTCTTCAAATCTATATAAAAAATCAGAAGACAAAAAGGCAAACAATAAATTAATAGATGAACTATTGATTAAATGATTACTAAACCTACAGGCTACATGCCTGATGGCTGATGTCTACATGCTAGTTAAATTAAATAACACTCAAAGATAGACTTTTAGAATTCTAATTTCTGAAATAAAAATACCTTTCATCACATATCTACTCTTCTTCTTTGGTGCCATAGTTGCGATTAAAGCGTCGTGGCTCGTCGCGATCGCTCGCGGCGATGCGCCATCCGGTCCGCCCGCTGCGGCCATCTGCGCGTTGTGTTGTCGCGCGCCGTCTGCCGCGGCCGCCGCCGCAGCCCACGGCGTCTACCGATCGCCCTAAATCTGCGATGCTCGATCGATCGGATTTAGATTTAGAATATGAAGATACCGGTGGCGCGCGAGGCAAGCGAGCGTCGGAAGCGACGAGAGGCAAGCGAGTCGATGTCGATCCTAACTAGCCTTCCTCCGTGCTCGTTGTGGGCTTATGGTCCATCAAGTGGACTAGTCGGCGATGGACGCCACCGGCCAAAAGCACGTGCCAAAGCAAGCGCTCTTGCCGTCACGCACGTATACGCATATATATACTAGTATATACTACATATATTCATTTTTTTATATGGTTTAGGTATGGCGGCAGCCAAACCTTGCCAGATTGTTGCCTCCGCCACTAATGCTAGCGGTGGCGGATTTTGAAGAAAACCAACCAGGTATCTCTATATATATCATCACATGTGTATAGAGTTATCGAGCTTATGTTGCGAAGTGCATGCATATGTGTATAGAGATTTTGATAAGGTAAAATAAAATAGAACCCGGTGTCTTGTGCACCCTAAGTCTCACTTGGAGCCGCCCATGCCACCTGGTACTGTGTAGGATATGGAGTTTTTTTTGTCTAAATGGCACTGGAATTGCAGCGGGCGTACGGACGACATTGATTACGGGTTAGAGGCGATCGGAATTGCACACGTGGCGTAAGGCACGTCCGACACCGCCATATTTGGCAATACCACACGAGAGATGCTACTTCTATCAAAACACGCAACAAGCATACCATTTAGGCTAAAAGCTCTAGGATATGGAGTACGTGCACGCAGCGCGCGATCATGAACTCGATGATTTACTTGGCTACTCTATATGCTCCCAAGCGCCCGCCCGATTGGCTACTCTAAAATGTTCCCAAGCCGGCCGTATATGTTCTATACTAATTTCGGGCCGAATTCGATTTATGATCGATTAGCATTAGTGAAGATACAATTTCTAATTTGTGGATATCATCGAGTCATCCACGCGAGCCGCTGATGACGGATCTTGAAATTGAGCAAGGATGGTACTAACTTATGACAACCAAAAGTCTGACAAAATCACACAAACTATATCATACTAAAAGTCGTAGCCACTGACACAACAACCGATATAAAAATGAAATAGACAAATGACACGAGAGAATGAGATTGAAGTTGAAGACTTGAGTAGAGGTGGTCAGATGGGTCGTACCGCTCAGGCTGGTCTGAAGTACGAGACTGTTTGCCCTGTCTGGGCACGACACAGCCCGACCGGCGTGCCATGCTTGGGTCACCCCCTGGCCCAATGGGCCAGCACGACATGGAATGCACAGTATCGTGCTCAACGAGGCACGACCGGCATGACAACAGCGGCAGAGGAGATCAAGCACGACTAGGCCTGGTAATGGGCCAAGGCCCAATCCAAACCCCAACCTAGCCCATAAGTATGGAGAGTGGCTCAAACCCTTATCCAACCCTCTACTATATGCCTATACCCAATCCAGCCCAGCCTTTTAAGTAGGAAGACCCTAATCCTATCCTAGCCCATTTTAGATCCTCGGGCCGGCCTAGTAATGCTTAACCAGCTGAGCCCTTGGGTCGTTCCCTCCCTGTGGACGTAGGTTTGGCATGGTGTTAGGCTTCCACAGGGCCAAGAGAAAGAAGATGGAGGAGTACCATACTTCCAGGCAATGTCCAGGTGGAGGCACTGTCCAGCGCACCTAGCTAATGTCAGCCAAGTCCAACTAAGTCTCCATTAATACTGAAGCAACAGATTAAACAGTCTTTCAGCAGAAATCAAATCTGGAATCTTACAATTTGAGCATAAATCAAACATCAATTCTGCAATCATAGTACCTAGCGAACTGACAACTACTAGAGCATAAATCAAACTTCAATTCTGCAATCATAATTCCATCAGGTAGGATGGGAAGGGTGTCTTGAGCTTAAACTTCTTGCACCAAATGAAGCATTGTCTGCAGTAGACAGAATTGGATCTTAAACATTACTTATCACTTAGTAATGTTTTTTTCTGTATGCTTCAACAAAGAATCCCAAACTTCAAACTGATCTTTAGGTTCAGATTGTCAAGATGGTTGTTCTGCAAAGGTCACAGGAAAAAGGCATTAATTTGTCACCATTTGCATACATGGAAAAATGGCACAATTTTCGATATATATTGAAACCAATTGGCTACTAACATTAATATCTGATGTATCAGAAATAACCTTCTATAGCACAAGACAATTTTTCATCGAGACTTGATGTAATAAGAAGATAAGAGTGACTTTAGATTCTGACATCAGTTTGTAAACTTAGCAAATGCACGCAAAAATCCGAGCGGTAGATTCCGAATTAAAAATGGATGCTTTCATCTCGACTGAGCTACACCAATGAGGCTAAGAAACGCAAGCGAGTCACTCCAAGTACCTGCATATTTTCAAGGGGAATCTCAGAATTATGATGGGACTTAAAAAATGAAGCATCGAATGTTTAAAGACATTCACAACATCAGATTAAATTATATAGAATATAATTGAATTCACAACATCGAATCTTTGGACAAACACAGTACAATGCAAAAATCATAAGTTGACTAAGAGGGGTATGCTTTCAGAATAAATAACATAATTGAGCCCATATTAGTATAGACATGTTGACATAGCATGATAGCAATAAGCATAAACCCATTTGAGAGTTGGAGACATCTTGGAAAATACAAAAACATCAGCAACCACAAGTGGGGATCATCACTCTATTGTCTGAAGCTTGAATAACATCAGTTTAGAATGCTAAGAAATCCTACAGTAAAATAGTTATCTTAATAAAATTTCTGAAGGTGTCTATGGAATAGAATAACAGATATACACCAGTAGCACCCCAAAATCAGCACTATACCATGTTGCATACTAGCTTATGTCAAATAAGTTAGCTCATATTCTGCATTTGAATGAGATGATGCTAAGCAGTCATTATATAGACCCATTTCATACGTGAATGAGATGATGCTAAGCAACTCTTGCCTGTATTCACACTAGATAGATGAAGATAGTTCAGAAAATCCATCTCACTGAGCAACTCTGCCAATAAACGGATGCAACAATTAGATTCCATTGTTATTGCAGAATATTACTCAGCACATGAAAAGATGACTAAAACTAGGAAAAGCATCCAATTATTCGTTTCAAAAGAAAGAAAGAAAGAAAGAAGATAGATACAACATATATAGATGGATCTATTGTTTAGGTTAGTCTTCAAAACCTTCCAGAACATGGTTTATTAACAATCCATGTACTGAATATTAAAAATCATGTTATGGCTCAATGAATCACAATGTCTAGTAAGACACATCAAAGTTCCTACGTGCAAGGATGAAATTAGCTAAAAATCCAATGAAATTAAAAAATGAATAAAATCATGTGGTGACAAACAATACCTTGAAATGTCCTCTTGCAACTCACAAGCACTATATCCTTCCATTGCTTCTCCTGCATATTGTATCACAAGAAAATAGTTTATATTATTGGAAGGTACAACTACTGCTTAAACTGAAAGCGAAATACTCCGGTAATTATCAATTTACCTCCATCATCATCATCATTAAATCCAATAAACCAATCATTGAATAATACGGATCAAAATCAAATTGCAACAAACTCAATTCATCATATGACGTCAAACAGCATCAAATTGCAATGCAATATTAACAAACTCAATTCATCAGATGACTTAAAAGGAGTATCAATTTACACTATCTCAAGACTACCGATTTAACCAGGCACCTTTTTTGGGTAAAGAAATCTTACGATCACAGTAGATAGAACTTGAATCAAGAAATAGCATAGCGATTACTGGAAAATTTGGGGAAAATTTCATCATCCAAGAAAAGCACGTGAATCAAAAGGAGAGAAAGGCACCTGGGGGCGAGGAAGAAGGGGATGGGATCGCGGCTAAAGGTTGGGTGAGGTAACCCGGGGAGGTTGCAGCTGATGCTGAGGTACACCGGCTTGCTCTCCCTCAGCGCCGTCGCGATGGCCGTATCGATCTGCTTGTGTGTGTCGTCTAGATTGGTCACCGTCGCCTGAATCCATAGACAAGCAAACCAACCATCAACCAACCAGATCACGAACCGCCCGATCGAACCCAAGAAATTAAAGGAATCCAAGAATAACCCGCATTATCCCGCCCAATCCCATCTTCGTGTAGAAAATCGAAATCCCAAAGAAACCAAGAACGCCAAGAAGGCTCACCGAACGCTATGCGTCGCTGGCGCGCCTCGCTGCCGCCGCCGCCTCGGCCGGCCGCCACCCCCGGCCCACTTGAGGTAGCGCAGGTGTTCGGGGGGGAGTCGGGAGATCGACCGAGGAGGCAATGAGCGAGGATTTCCTTCGCCAACCCTATTCTGTCCAAGGGTTATGAGAGAGGGCTGGGCCCTTTGCACGACCCAAAATTACCAGTACATCTAAGTCCTAGCCCAATCCTATTTAAAGTCAGCCCAATCCTATCCTAACCCTTTTTTATTTCTACCCATTTGATATAACCCAAAATCAGTCCATTTACCGGCCCAAACCTTTCGGCCCGATAAACTCTGGCCCATTACCAGGCCTAAGCACGACAAGGTGGTGGCAAGGCGTGGGGAGGTCGAGGTGCGGAGGAGATGGCCAGGGGCAGAGGCAGGGCGAGCGGGACAGGGGCGGTCGAGCGAAGGAAATGGCATGGCTCGACCGGGCCTAATAAGTAGCAGGACTTGCCCGACATGATCCAGCCTGTCGACGTACCGTGCTTGTGTCGGCACCTCAATCCACAGGCCGACCCAAATAGTTAAACAGGTTGACCTTGTCCGGCCCAGGTCGTGCCTGGCTGGGCGGCTCGTTTGGCCACCCGTGGACATCAGAGAAGGGGATTGGATCCACTGGCTTCAGGAGTGAAGGTAGGCAGAGGACACACATAATCATTCTGAATCGTGCGATCCAAAAAGAGAGGCTCAAAATCATATGTACAAAGCAATGCACAATCTAATACAATGCATACCTTTGCTGTCTAAAACAAACATTGCATAAAATTCGAGCAATCGGTGATTGAGGAAAATACTTCCAAGTCTTACTGGAACAAGATTGTCACATCGTTAATCCTAAGAACTAATCAATCAACCATTAGTTTGGCAGATCAGAAGGGGACTAGACGGACGCCTATTATAGCTAGAGATCGATCTTGTATTAGAGGCTCGCCGCCGGCCGCTGGCGCTGGTTCCGACTACCGGAGATGGCGAGTGGTGTGCTTCAGGCCCGGTGCCGGCTCCAGGCTGCCCGTACGCTTCGGCTCCAGGGGCACCATCAGGTTGCCGTCCTCGTCCTCGAAAGTCTGCAACCAACGCGACCCAATCAGCGAAGAATTTTACCACAAAATCAAGAAACAGAGGTGTCGATCGATCGATCGAGTTACCGACCTCGATACCATCGAAGGCGTAGAACCAGCGCTCCAAGCCGGTGCAGCGCACGAAGTGCCGGTCGCCGTACTCGTCGACGCGGAAGACCTCGTGGCCCTCGCCGCCGGCGTGGTGCCCGCACAGCTCGGAGCAGAACGCGGCGCGGCAGCCGATGCAGAACGAGTCCTCTGGTGCTTCTCCTCCTCCGCCGCCTCCTTCACGGCGGCGGTGTCATGGTGTCACGAACTGGATGTCACCGACGGATTGATTTGGGGGAAAGAACACAGATTGAGAATCGCCAGGGAAGGATAACAAACTACCAGAGCTAACCCCAGCTAAAAACAACTAATATGGCATCAATGACGTTGCCTTTTCTCTCCACCATTAACTGGTTTAATACAACTTGAAATCGGTTTAATACAACTTGAAATCCGGATAGAAATTACCAAAGTTAAATGGAAATTACAGAGATAACGAAGTAACAGTGAAAACTGAATTTATCCTTCCAGCTCTTCGCAGCTACTGGCCGTTGGTTTTGAGCCTCAGCCGTTCGATGCGACGAAGCGGTAAGTAGTCAAGTAGAGCCATCGGATCCTCCTTCGGTCCGAAGCGCAGTCCGAAGAATTCTTGCACCTCAGCCATCCGATGCGACGAAGCGGTAAGATCCTCCCTTCCGTTGAACCTTCAGTCCGAAGCGTTACGAGCTATAGTACTGACAATACCCCCTCCTGAACAAGAACCTTGTCTCAAGGTTCATTGGTTGGGAACCAGCTGTGGATGGCATGGCTGTAGAAATCCGGAAATGTCCTTTTGATAAAGTTCGCATCCTCCCAGGTCGCATCTTCTGGCGGCAAGTTAATCCATTGAATTAACCACTGAGTAACCAATCGGGGTGGCCTAGGCATAGCCTGAGTATCCAATACTACCACTGGTTCAATCTTTATCCTTCCTTCACGATCCACCAAGGGCAATTGAGGATCTGGAATCGCGCGGGGACCTAAATGTTTCTTTAGCTGACTAATGTGGAATATTGGATGGATTCCAACTCCTGACGGTAACTGCAGCCTGTATGCCACCATTCCAACCTTCTGCAGAACTCTAGAAGGGCCATAATACTTAGTGGTCACTTTAATGGTTGCCTCGCACAAAAGCGACCAAGCTGTAAGATTGTATCTTAAGATACACCATATCACCTACTTCATAAGTCCTCTCACTTCTATTTTGATCGCATACTTCTTCATCCGTGCTTGTGCTTGAGCCAAATTCTCCTTAATCGCTTGAGCATCCTCTTTTTCAAAGAAAGAAATCCTTAGTTTCTCCCGATTCAGACCGGATAGCCACTTCACTAATAATTGGAGGATGATTCCCATAAAGAGCTTGATAGGAGTAGTCTTCAGAGATGAGTGGTACGTAGTATTGTACCACCACTCACCAAAGCTAACCAATAATACCATCTTTTGGGTTCGAGAGAAAGCCATGCATCGTAGATATGACTCAAGGCACCGATTCAATCTCTTCGCTTATCCATCGGTTTGAGGATGATATGCGTGCTATATCTCGTTGAGACCTTCCATGCTCTAAAAATTTCTTGCCAAAATTGGTCGGTAAAATGCGATCCCTGTCGGTCACTATTGCCTTCAGCAAGCCATGCAGCTTAAATACATTTTCGATGAAAGCTTGAGCCACTGTTCGAACAGAGTATGGATTTGAAAGAGGTATAAAGTGACCATACTTAGTAAGCCTGTCTATTACCACCATTATTACCTCTTTTCCATTAGATTTAGGAAGTCCCTCTATAAAATCCATAGATATATGGGTCCAAACCATGTCAGGGATTGGTAAAGGTTCTAGTAAACCTGGAGAATGACAGTGTTCAGTCTTAGCGCGTTGCTAGATAGCGCATTCACTCACAAATTTCTGTATCTCTTTTTTCATCCCTGGCAAAAAAAAACAGCCTCTTTACTCTTTGGTAGGTTGCAAACTATCCTGAATGGCCACCGATAGGCGATGCATGCGAGAGTCTAGGATTTTGTTCTTCATAATCGAATCTGCTCCCACATAAATCCTGTTTGGTACCTTATCACTCTGAATGCAAATTGTAGTTGTCATCGAATCATTGTTAATCGATACCGCTCAATAATTCCCGACAAAATGAGTCATTCTCATAGCTCCTTCCTATTTCCTCCATCCACACCGGTGTAACCCGTGTTATGGCATTACATTCTTCCCTCCTAGAAAGTGCATCTGTAACTTTGTTCTCTTTTCCTTTTTTGCATTACATGGCCCTAGTGGTGCTCCCCGCAGCAGCTGCTGCCAGGCGCCGCCGCAGTGCCGCACGGCGGTCCCTGACGCACCTCTTGGAGAAGTCCTCGACGACGAGCTGCCGCAACCACGAAGGGATCTAATCGTCGCCTTCCACCAGCACGGGGTCATGGCCTACGTCTTCATCGTTGAGGCAAACGACAATCACTCGATCTGCACTGCACCAGCGATTCGGCGGCGGTGGCTCCATGCCACGACGGTTCCAGCCCTCCCCTCCTTCCTCGGCGAGTCTATATGTGATCTTTCTGTCAAAAAGAGAGAGAAAAAAGAACTTATCGATCTGATGTGATTTGAAAATTTCGATGTATGTCGTGCTAGGCCGAAGGAATTGGATCTAATCTCCCGTAGCCGTAGGTCGTAGAGAATTCAAGTTCGGATGCTAACCAACTGTAGCGTTCATGAATCGAATCATTAATGCCTGACGTGGGTACCGATCCAGGGTGTTTTTGGTTGCTGTGACAAGGCTGAATGAGATGAATGATACAAGTAGCATGGAATTGTCCTATATGGGATGATATATGCATCTTGTTTCGTTGGTTGTATAAGATGATATACGAACATGTTTGGTTGGTTTTATGGGATAATCTAGGATGGTATGAGATGGTGTTTGGTTGAGGGGATGAGGTTGGTTTGGTAACTATCACATCCCTAGGTTAATAAAGAGGATTATTATGCATCTCATGAGCATGCATCATGTTTTCAAGTATTTATTTAATATATTGCACTTGGAAAATCTCAAACAAAGTTTAAACATACACTTCCTTTTCTAACTCCAACTAAAAAACAGCAACAAAAACTTGTGAATGCCTGCTGGAAATAATTTATTCAAATACTATATGAAATATTATGAATTAATATAATTTTTCCTAAATTTTTGGGACTAGGTTCAACCTTCATTAAAATCCAAACACAATTCAATGGCATCCCTTAAGTTGAAATTGGATTATACAAATTATATCATCAACGTGGGTTTTAATAATTTTATGGGTACTAGACATTCCTAGAAACTCCTGTGATTTATTTCACATTTTTAGGAAATTTATTGCTATTTTTAGCACCCTGGTCAAAGTAGAGGAATCATGTTTATTCTCAGTCAAGCCCTAGACCCCAAACCGACAACCACTGTTCCTCGGGCTCAAGCCCGGCTTAGCGAACCAGCTCAGCCCAACCGCCTAAATGCACTAACACATGCAGACGTTGGATCTAAGATCAACGTCCCAGACCTCCCTTTCCTTTCGGCAGTCCGAATACCACCTTAGATCGTGAGCCGTTTGATCAAAATCCAATGGCCTACAACCTCTTTTCACTCACCTAGGTGATCGTGGACCGTTCGATAAAAATCCAACGGCCCACGACCTCCCTCTTTTCTCTCTCTCTCGCCGCATGTGTTTGTCACCGACCAGGCCTGTGCTATCAAGACTTTCGCCAACCTCGCCAGAGAGCTCAGGCATCTTGTGACACATGACCGACGATTCCTTCCTCGTGCCAGTAACGTCGTCAATCCACCGCCCCTGTTGACCACTCCTGGAGCTTCCCTGTGTAACGCCACCTCCATTGCCGTCTTTTCTTGGGCATATTTCCCCTCAGAACCTTAGTTTTCCCTCACTTCTCCTCTTTTCGGCTGAGGAGAGGGAAGCTCATCCGTGCTCCATTCTGGTGTAAGCTTCCATCTGAAGGCCCGTCTCTGCTCTATGTTCAAGACCATCTCCATTTTTGCTAATGCAAACTGCTCTTGTCGCCTGTAGCTTTTGTTCCATCTTCGAGCTCTCGCTATTCTCCAGAGCACACTCCCAAGGACATTCTTGTGTCAACGTGGTGCTCAGTGAGTATTATCCTCAACTTTGTGTGAGCATTGTGTCTTAGGACATCATAAAGCTTTCCCCTCAATCAATTTTACCTTTGCACGACAGGATCTGGTGAAATTGAAGCTTGGACCATTTTCGGCTGTTAAGCAACTTTTCGCCTCCCACTTCATTTTGGTAAGGCCATGTCTAGTTCCTCACTCCTATAGCATGTTCTTAAGATCTTTGAGCTTTATCGAGCACCTACTCTTTGTGGTTCTTCTCAGGACATGTTCTTCTTTGCGTAGCCGTGCCATCACCATCTTCTTCTCCGGCGCCGGCGGTGCTCCAGCCAACCCCAAGCTCCTCGAGCACCTTTTCCCCACTCAGGTAGCTTTTACTTAGTCCTTAGGACCTCTGGCACCCGCTTGCTGGCAATGCGGAGCTTTTTCTTTTGTACTTGCTTATTTGCCGTAAAGGGCCCCGTCGCTCCTCTCCGGCTAGCCGCCAGACAAAGCGGCCACCGCCGAGACCACTTGCATTAGGCGCGCAGACTATTGTGAATCTTTGCATGTCATTAGCGGCCCGCCGCAGCTTAGCGCCGCGAACCACGGCAAGACCACGGACGAGTGTCCGTTGTCGCACTTGACACGCATCGTAGCTGGACGAGTTGGAGTTAAGCGGTAATCATTAGCCTTTAAATGATGTCCTAACGGGAGTCATTGAGTCACTTACATTTGGGTCCCACACCCTGTTCGTTGTACCATAGTGGATCTCCTTCGTAGTCTTTTTGCAAAGACAACCCTGACCTCCTCTGGTCGCTTTTGCAACGGATCACCCCACGACCTTCCTTTGTTGTTATCTTGACCGCCCGCATCTTCTTAGAGTTCATCTCAACCATCCAGACCTCCCTAGTGTGCATCTCACCATTCAGCACTTTTTCGCTTCCTAACCCGCAGGACCTCCCTGTGGTTGTTTTGCGATAACAACCCTGAGGATCTCCTCGCGGCCTTTTTCTAGGACTACCCCCCAAGACTTCCTTAGTGATCTTTTACAAAGACCACTCCAGGACCACCTTTGGACCGCTTTTTGCAGACTCACCCTCCTCTCCAGAGGCAACAGCATCACCCCAAAGACCTCCTTCACAGTCATCTTACAAAAACAACCCTAAAAGACCTCCCCTCGGTCTATTTGTACACTAGAAGCTGTATTAAAATTAATAAATGCATAACTTGTTCATTCCAACTCCAAAGACAGTGAAACCAACTTTGATAATTTCCATTTTCAATGAACTTTATTTTAAGATAGGTTTCACACTGGTCTCTATAATAGAGAAGGTAGTTTTAGAAAATCTTCTATTAACTGCATTATTTTTACAATAGGAAAAGCTGATAACTTAGGAAATTCATAACTAAATCATAAAAACTCCAAATGAGATAAATTCAATGGTTTTAGACTTATTATAATATTCTCTAGTTAACCATATAATCATTTGTTCCACCACGGTTCGCAAATTTTTACCAAATAATTAAAATCAATGAACAGTAACAGATTGTAATTTTCTGGAAAACTAAAATTCAAATTGCTTTAACTCTCACATAATAAATCCAAATGGGATAATTATTCCACCTAAAATCCTCTAAAATCATAACTTAGCTACTATGGAAAAATCATGCATTTTCGAGCAATTTGATTTTTGAGGTTTTCTCGATGTTCATTTGGTGTTGTAACTTTATAGATTCAAGCAATTGATATTGAGTCGCACGCCATCGAGAGCGAGCAATTAGACTTCCAGCAAGGCAAGCATCATTTGAACTTTCTTCTTGCATCTTATTGATCCCAGTTTTTATACATTAGTTTTTGAAATGCAATGATATTGCTTGCATGCTATTTTCGGTATATCATTATGTTGTGAGTAGTTAGTTATGTCCTTTACTTGCTGGTTATCCTTGATATCTCCAATATACATATGCCTAAGATAGATGCTTGTGATGGTATGGTTGTTGCGAGTGAATGCTTAGCCATTGCGGGTCTAGATAACGCAATAGATCAATTGACGGGAATAGCTCGTCAATTGTGGGAAACACACAACAACTCTTAATTTTCTTTTGTCCAAATTGATATATATGGTTGTTGGTTTAAACTTTGGTTATGTTAAATGGTTTTAGGTCCGACAAGTGGTCGTAAGTGTGGGTAATGTTATGCACGAGTTTTGGGTATGTGGTGGTCTTGTTCGGACTTTATGACCGAGCCTTGAACTTTCAGTCCAAGTAACAAGCGTGCTACCACATGCGGTATATGGGTGCCGTCTGGTTAAGTAAGGGGAAGGTTTTATTGGGTTAGACCGCAGGTGGTGCAAGGAAATAGGGACCATGAAATCTCTATGCTCCTCAGAACCCAAAGTGTAATATATACCGTGAATAATGACCACGATTACCTATGTTGCTCACAACAACATACTAACTACCTTACACCGCCCCTCCAATGCAACGTGTGCCCGCTTAGTATTTGCTATATGCTTATGTCTAAGTTGGGAGTTATCTCGTACGGGTGGTCTATCTCAATAGGATTTTCTTGCTGAAAATGACCGTATCTCGATTCTCCCCGTACGGCATACCAAAGGAAGTGTGTCATTAACCGGAGGCATCCGGGGGCTTATGGGCTAGTCGAGTCATGTGGGGAAAGTAGTATACCTCTGCAAAGTTTAATCTATTCGAATAGCCGTGTCCACGGTTATGGACAACACTTGGTTTTTGGATGAGTCATCACATAGATTTTAAATTAAAAGTTGACATGGTTATACCTTGGTTCGGCATGAATGTGATGTTCATGTACTTTAGTTTATCAAAGTGGGTAGCCACTTTGGTATTGCTTGATCTACATATGTCTTGTGAAATTCTTTCCTTAAACAATGGTTTACAAAATGGCATTTGTAAACTAGATGGTCTAGAGATATAAGATGTTGCATTTTCTGCAAAACTAAGTCACTAATGCCATCATTTGAATAACCTCTAAGCATAAATATTTTTAATTTGTGTAAAACTTGTGAGTACCTTGAACTCAGCCAGTTTGTCTACTGGCTTTCAGGTGAGGAAGACTGCGAGCCCGACGTGCTCGTTAGCGCCGATTTAGGCGATGCTAACGAGTAATGCTATCATTTAACTCCCAGTCGGTTGCCGATGGGTTATGGGCATACCTTTGCTGGATTTTTGGTTTATTTACTTGCTTCCGTGTGGGGACCCCGGGATTTATTTAACTCGTAATACTTTAGCAAGCATTACCAATTAAATAAAACCCGCCCCGAGACATGTATACTTCAGTGCAGTATACATACCCGATACAAACATAAGCATCAATTCCATTCATCACATAGAACCAAAACATTACAGATTTGAGAAAAGACATACATTAATTAAACAGAGTCACTACAAAAGGGGGCCTTTCGGCCAAATGACAATAAGCACAAAAGTAAATAAGCGGTGGAAACAAAAGCGCCATAAGATGGTGAACTAAAGAGCCAACCGGTGTGCCTTTACCCACAAGGCAACCGACCGGACCGCTGGCTACTCGCTCTCCCAACCTAGCACATCTCGTATACCTTGGCTTATGAGCAACCTCCTCTGCAACAAAAGATTAGCATGCAAAGCATGTGAGTACATCAACTTGTACTCGCAAGACCGACGTGTGAGATAATGTAACTATAATGTAGCTATATGCAAGTTTGTTTAATTGGAGGCCATGTGGTTTATTTAAGCACAAAGCAACGTTTATTTGCAATAATGTAATACATTTAAAAGCAAGTTTACAATTCATTTTTATGGTTCAAAATAATCGTAAGCTACCAAGTATACAGAAATAAAAGAGCACTAACACTGGAAGTGACTCCCAAAGTCACCACAACAATAGCATGAACTCCTGCTCATACCACCCGCCAAGTTTTAAGTTTTTAAACAGGTTATAACACTAGCTCTTGAAAAGCTTACCTGCGCGCCCATAACCTAGACGAGGCTATTCGAATAGATTTATCCTGCAGGTGGTACCACTTTACCCACACTTCGCACCGCTTTAAGCCACATGATTCAGCCCACTACCGTAGGTAGGTCGGCACGGCTAAGTCCTACGAGACTTTTCCAATATTGTGTACTAGGCACGACCCGTCAGTATGGACCGAATCCATACGCTACGTTGCTCAAATTAAAAGACAATCGCCACAAAGGCCCAGCTTTTTGGACAACCGCAACGCTCCCAATCAACAAAACCACCGCCACCCGCCCTAGCACACGCCAAAGTACTCGGTCAAGAGGGGTTCCATATGCCCCTAGTGTGGTTAGTACGCAAATAAATGCCCGAGTAACGGGACTCACAAGATGCTCGGTCCCCACTGACAAGGGCACCAATCCGATCACACCCAAGAAAAATCACACCAACATACCATTGTGCCCGCGCCGAAACCAATTTTTCATTTTAGTTTTGTTTTTAAATGGATTTGCAAAATTAATCAGGCACCAAACACCAAGTGTTGGATAATAAGAGTAATAGTAGTTGTGTGATCCGCACCACCGACGAGTCGATGATCGCCTGCATCACCGACACTAAGCATGGCTAAGCAATATAACACGTGACTACTAAGTGATGAGGGCCCCACCATGAACCCTAACCACAGCAAATAACCTAGGCTCATGTAGTAGAGGAATAAACATTTAGCTACAGGGGATGCAACTAAAGGATTTCTAACCATAATTTAACACAAATTAGCAATGCATACATACAGATTGAAGCAAAGTATTAAACTTTGAAAATAATAGGATTAAGGGGATATGATCAAACTGCTTGCCTGGCTGCTGTTGCTCAAGAGGTTGCTCTGATGTGCTATCGGGCTCAACGGACTCTTCGTCACCTAATCGCATAAGCAAATACACGGCAAAAGAGCAATAAGGCAATAAACCCTAATCACAAAATTTGAGCAAAAAGCAACCAAAAGACACAAAAATTATACACAAGGTAAAACCAGCACCTATCTAGACATAGAATCTGGAAAACTCAATTTGGATTTTTGGAGCAAAAGATATTAAGGAAATAGCTATTTTCGGCCATTTTTATTTTACTGTAGCAAAAATATTTTCCTAATTATTTTGGAGCTGAAATTTTTATGGTAGCTAGCTACTGGTAGAGTGATAGCCCATATAAAATTTCAGGTCATTTGGAGTTATATTGCAAAAGTTATGATTTTTATGATTTAAAAGGGTATTAAAACTAAATTTTAGTCCTTATGATTTTAACAACAGTAGAATTTATGAAACTAATTTTCCTAGCAATTAGACTATCAGAGGAAACTACTCCCATTGATTCATACAAAATGAGCTATAGATAAAAGATATGCATTTTACAAGTTTGTTAAAAGTTCTGAAAAACAGTATTAAGTTCACTTGTTTACTATTTTTGAAAATGGTTTTCCAGGTTTGATCATAGCCTGAAACTATTTTTATAATTAATTTCAAGTTATATGGAAGTTAACAAAATTGGAATCATCTAAGTTGGAGCTAAGACGACAAAGATATGAAAATGAGAAGGCACTAACATTTTTCTGTTTTGAGACTTGGCCAAAACCGAAAGTTTTCTACTCATAACGACGTGGACGCATATGAGCCGTTGATTCTGAATCGGACGGCTCAGATCGTCCGGGGTTCAAACACAGGCGCGCGCGGGAGCGAGGACGCTGACCGCCATCTCGAGATGGACGCCCGCAGAGAGCCACGCCGCTCGACGCTGCCGCCGTCCGACAACAGAGCCGAGCAGACCGAGCTCGCCGGGCGTGTCGGCGAGCGAGCTCGGCGCAGGTCGGAAGGAGCTAAATCGACACCATCGCTATTGCGCACCGGATGGCACCGGCGACGAGGCCAATGGTGGCTGACGCGGAGCAGCGCGAGAGCGCGAGGGGGTGCTACACACAAACGAAACAAAGAACCGCCCACTACGCGCAAATGGACGAGTGCACAAGCTACAACGAGGTCCTAAGGACTTAACGCCGACCACCGGAGACCAAATGGTAGCCGCGGCGAGCCGAGGTTAACGACGGCGGCGGCGCGATCGCAACAAGGAACCACGCCATGGTGCAGAAAAGAAAAAGAAGAGAGGTTAAGCTTGCCCGGACCTCGGGAAGATGATGACGCCGCCGACGGCCGAGGAGGCTCGAGCCGACCGGCGACGAAGACCGGGCGATGCTAGGAGGTCCGACGGTGCAAGAACTCGGGAGACATTGAGCCCCAATGAGTGGTGGCACTAGATAGAGGAGGCACCAGGATGCTCTCGAGCAAAAGATCGGAGGAGGAAGCCCACCGACTTGAGAACGAAGGGCACCGCGGCCGAGGGGAAAACTCAAACCACGAGGTTCCTTCCTCACACCGAATTGGATGAGGCGTAAGCTTCACCAAGGGTGAGGAAGCAAAGCAGGACAACAGAGGGCACGAGATCCACCGAGCACAAGCTTCACCGAGCTCCAAGCTTGGCAATGGCGGCCGATCGCGATTGGGCGCTTGAGGCTCTCGGTGCTCTGCGGGTGCAAGCGAGGCGGAAGGGCGAAAGGGGTCAGCGAAAGGGCCGAGGGCTTAAGAAGGCGTGGAGGACCAAGGATCAACGGTGGCTCGCCGTGCCGCCGCCGCGAGCGAGTCGCCGCGAGCGACGGAGCAGTGAAAGTCGGGCAACGACGACTTCGGCGCGGCTCACCGCAAGCATGAAATGCTCGACGACCGCTGGCGGAGCGCACGAGGGTGACGCACGGAGGACCCCATGCTCCGGCACCGCCACGCCGCGAGAGGCAGGAGGCCAAGGAAGGAGACGACGGAGCACCGCCGATTCTCATCGGACGGCTCACGACACCACGCCTCCGCCGCTGGCTAAACGAGATCGCACGATGGAGATCTAACGGCTAACACCGAGCCACGCCGACGAGTCCATCACCGAGCCGCAGATAGCTTAAGTGACTCGACGAGCCAATCGCTCGAGCCCGAGTCGGGTTCTAGCCCGAGGAACAGTGAACTCGTTTAGGTTTTTGATTTTAGGCTGGATTTTTGAGGATTTAATTGGAGTATCAAACGAACTCCAAATTTGATGAAATTTTAACAAGCTAACTGGTTAGATGATTGAACTCCCTAAAATTTTCAGAAGTTTTTGTGCATCATATTTTATGTTAGAAATTCCAGAATTGATAAACCGGGTTTGACCAATTTAAAATGGGTTTGACTCGAGCCAAAATGACTCAAACAAACTCTAAAATCTGGGAAAATTCAGGGTGCACAATACCACCCCAAGAATTTATGATAAAAGTTTGAAAGGTTTTGGACCTGAGACAAAACTCAAAATGTTTTTGACTCGAGTTAAACTATGAATTTTGAATGTTCAATTTATGAACTTTCTTTACAAGAAATATAAGAATAGTTCTAAGAGGTTAAGATGTGTGAAAAGTTTCAACATGTACACATTTTGATACATTTGAAACATGAACCAAGTGTTAGGTTACAATTGAAACACACTTTTATTTTAATGATTCGGGTCATACAAAACCTCCCCTAACAGTAAATCTCGCCCCGAGATTTGGCTCACTTAAAAGAAAGAAGGGTAGTCCGCACGCAGACGATCTTCTCGCTCCCAAGTAGCCTCATCTTCGTAATGGTTCACCACCGAGCTTTCAAGAACTTAATGGAACGATTCCTAGTTCTTCGCTCACCTCCTCGAGGATGCGAACCGGATGCTCGCGATAGGTCAAATCTTCTTGACGCCGAGGGCTTCCAACGGAGTTCCTCACGAACACGGAGGCATCTCTTGAGCCGATACATGAAATACATCATGTACCCCCTCGAGACCCGCAGGTAAATCCAACCTGTAGGCGATAGCTCCTATCTTCTCGATAATGCGGTAAGGACCCACATATCGAGGAGCTAACTTGCCCTTGACACCGAAACGCTGATGACCCCTCAAAGGAGAGACATTGAGGTAAACATAGTCATCGAGCTCAAAGCTCAAGGGTCGGCGCCTGCGATCCGCATAGCTCTTTTGCCGGATTGAGCCGTGCGTGAACGATCACGGATAAGCCGACTCGACTCTCGGCCTCATTGATCGAGTCCGACCAAAGAACGGTCTCTCACCGGTCTCACCAATACAACGGGTTTCGCACTTTCTCCCGCATAAGGCCTCAAAGGTGCCATGCCGACCGGCTTGAAAGTGTTGTTGTAAGAAAACTCGCGAATGGCAAGCATTTCTCCCAATGCTTCCCATAATCGAGAACACAAGCACGGCATGTCTTCCAAAACCGGTTGACCTCTCGGCCCGACCATCGGCTTGGGGATGATACGCGATCAAAGAAAGTCGAGTTCCCATAGCCGCTTGCAAACTCTTCCAAAATCGGCGGTGAATAGCGCACTACGGTCCGAGACAATCGCCTTTGGTACACCATGCGCACACGATACGGAGAGGTAGAGGTGCGCTAGAAGTTTCACACTAAGGGTGGTTCAGATCGGCAGAAAATGAGCTACCTTGGTCAACCGATCAACGACGCACCCAGATAGCATCATTCTTCCCGGGAGACAGGTAGACCGAATGAAGTCCATCCCGATCGAATCCCACTTCCATTCGGTATTGGCAAAGGTCAAGCGGCCCGCAGACGCCGATGCTCGACCTTCACGCGACAAAGATACGCCGCACTCGGCGATTTAATCGCGCAATCGCTCTCTTCATTCGGTCCACCAAAACCTCTGCGAGATCTTGATACATCTTGGTGGCCCGGGGTGAATAGAAAGGCGAGAGTCATGGGCTTCAGGAGAATCGCGTCCGTAATTCCTCGACCTAGGGACTACAAGACTGTCCGAACCTCACAATACCAAGGTCATCTACCGAGAATGTCGTGGTTGTTCCGCTCCGACATTCTCCTTAATATGGCCCACTCCAAAGATTCTGTCTGGGCGGCCTTGATTTGATCTACCGGTGTTGGTTGCACAACTAAGGCAAAGCAAGAGAACCCTCGCCGACCAAACCTAGGTTGAGGCGCCAAATGCCTCAAAAGGGTGGTCGATGTTGTCGAGCAACAATGCATTGCAATATGCTTTACGACTAAGCGCATCAAGAACGACATTAGCCTTGCCCGGATGGTAGTGAATACCCATGTCATAGTCCTTGATCGCTCCAACCACCTCCTCGCTCGAGGTTCGGATCCGTTGGGTGAACAAGTACTTGAGGCTCCGGTGATCGTAATAGACCTCGCAACGATTACCGATAAGGTAATGTCGCCAGATCTTAAGCGCATGAATCACAACCGCAAGCTCTAAGTCATGGGTAGGGTAGTTGTTCATGGGTTCTCGCTGCCTTGATGCATAGGCCACTACCTTGCCCTCTTGCATAAGGACACAACCGAGACCCGAAGGGAAGCATCGCAGAGATATCGAACCGCGATGGATATCGTGAAGAACGAGAACAGCGCCGTGGTCAAACGCTCTTGAGTACTCAAAACTTTCCTCACAAGCATCGGATCACAGAACTTCTTGTCCTTCTTGAGCAGCTCCGCCATTGGTTTCGCGATTTTGAGAAGTTCTCGATAAAGCGCGATAATATCCCGCTAAACCCGTAAAACTCCGCACTCGGCCACCGAACGGGCCGACTCGAGAAAGTACATCGCGACTTTGTTAGGGTCAACGGTTACGCCGCCGAAAGAACGTGGCCAAGGAATGCCACTTCCTTCAACGTAACTCGCACTTGCCGAACTTCGCATACGGTGGTGCTCACGGCTTGCCTAACACAAGCTTCAGATGCTCGGCGTGTTCTTCATCATCCTTGGAGTAGATAAGGATATCATCGATGAAGACCACCACGAACTTATCCAAATACTCCATAAAGACCGAAGTTCATAAGGTTCATGAACAAGGTCGAGCATTGGTTAAGTCGAAGACATGACGGTGATACTCGCATGCATCCGTAACGAGTAGAGAACGCCGCCTTCGGAATATCCTCCGTCGGATACGTAACCTCGTGATAACCAACTCTAAATCAATCTTGAGAAGACTCGTTCTCCGCCATTGATCAAAAGATCGCCGATCCGAGGCAAGGGATACTTGTTCTTTATCGCCACTTCATTAAGTGGACGATAATCAACACACATCCGTAGGGTATTATCCTTCTTCTTTACGAAGATGGTCGGGCAACCCCACTGAGACTAACTAGGCCGAATGAAACCCTTCGCTTGCGTGTCTTCAAGTTGCTTCTTCACTCCACTAGTTCATCCGTGTTCATTCTGTAGGGACTTCTCGCAATCGGAGCGGTGCCGTGTACCAACTCAATGACGAACCTGTGGCTCGAACAGTGGCATTCCGCAACTCGTCGGGAAGACATCCACAAAGTCGCAAACAACGGTGGACTTCACGAATCTCGGAGATGGCTTCGCCTCGGTATACAAGAGACGAGGTCCTTGTAGCTTCGGTGAGAATCCAACTCGCCACGGACGGATCGTGAGAAAGACCATCTTCTGGCGCATTTATCCGCCTAGATGCCGCTAACCAATCCATACCAAGGATCACATCTAAGCTAGCCGAGTTGAGGAGGATAAGATTCGCCTGCATCTCACTCCTCGATCTCGATGGGGACATCCCTACACTCTAATTCAACTCTTAGCTCCGAACCAGAGAGCGAATCGAAGCTGGATAGATAATGGAGTAAACAAAGACCACCCAATGCAGCAAAAGATGCAGATATAAACGAATGCGATGCTCCGTAATCGAATAAAACAAGAGCGGGTAGGAGTTGACAGAAGGGTACCCAACACCACGTCGGGCGCCCCGAGCCTCCTCGGCGGTGACGAGGTTGACCCGCCACTACCCACTCCACGGCGAGGGGCAACCTTCTCGTCCCGGGACGAACCAGCCCATGCCCGCCCTCCATTAGGACAAGGCTGCTCTCGCTCTCGCTCCCGTCCTTTTGGGACGCTTGTTCGCGTAATGCCCCTTAAGGCCACACGAAAAGCGTGTGACTCCGCACTGGGGCGGAAGCCACTGGGAGCCGCAGGGCACGTGGGCGATCCACTACCGCGATTTAACGCCCGAGATGCCACCGACCTCACAAGTGGTGCCCGAGGTCGGGACACCGAGTGGTAGGGCGAGGGGCACCGGCCGAGGTCGAGCCTCCCACTTGCGCCATGGACTCGCCGCCTCCCTACTAGAGTGCTCACCAACGATGGCCTTGTCCACCAAGGCCCGAAGTCCGGAAGTCGACGATGGAGAGCTTGTCCCAAGCTCCAAGGACAAGCCAACCCCGAACTTCTCTCGCTTGGCGCACGGTGGCCACCTCCGAGCATAACGAGCCAAATGGTTGAACTCGATAAATACTCCGAATTGTGCGACGCCGCTAAGGGCCAAAACTCCCTCTTCTTCGGACATCATCACACCCAGGGGATGTGAGAGCGCTTAAGGCGAGCGGAACTCCTCCCAGAGACTACATACACCGGCGCGACAGCCGTAAAACTCTCCCACCAAGAGAGAGCCGCCCTCCAATCGTGGGAGGCGAACAGCGCCTTCTCCGCCTCGGCATCGCTGCGATGCCGAAGCTCCGCCAACTCGACGCAACCGCCGCCGCCGAGCGGTCCTCGCACTGGAGAAGGTGGGGGCTGAAGCGAGGAACTCGATAGTCCCCACGCGGTGGTGGCCACCCCACCTCCCGATCTCGGCGGCGGCAATGAGGCGTGTTCCGCGCATCGCCTCCGTGATCCGCGCTCGATCCATGCGGTTGCGCCGATCAAGCAACACCTCGGCCATGGACGGAGGAGGAGGAAGCTCTCATCCGGTCCACTGACCGAGATCTAGTAACACGACGGGAGGCATCCTGTTTCATTTAAAATTTTATGTTAACAATTAATACTTGAAAAGTAAAATTTAACAACAATGTAATAATGAAAGCAAAATCTTTAAAACAACTCTACAACGACGAGAAAGACCAAGGTTAAAGCCAACTTCTCGATACGACCCACCCGTATTGAATGAACGAGTAATCGATCAAGAAGATAAAAATTTCAGCACTCGAACTAAAGCAAACACAATCATAAAACAATAATTAGGTCAACAAAATAATGTCGATGCTTAGCTAACTAGTATCACTTCTTACCCCTTTATTCCCTTCAAGTTTTAGTTGATTTATTCTCTCATTCTCTACCCTAATTAGAACCTCCGGTCCGCTGTCCGAACCGACGTCACTGTCCAGATTTTTGCATCCAAGCTCCTAGTCGTAACCAAACCATTCCTAAGCTTCAAAACCTTGAACGGCAGCTCACAATTCAATTTGCCAAACTCGGTGGTCCCAAAACCCAATTAACTGCTAACATTATCTTTGAAAAGAAGAGAGGGAAACAATTTTCAAAACTCAAATTAGAGTAAGAGGAGAGAAGAAAGCTAAGGTAGGTAAGGAGTAAATCGAGAATCAACTTAGGTTTTCACAAAACCATTTGGTACTTCAAATTTGGTTTTCCCAAAATATCCTAAGAGACGACTAGCTCCTACATTACGGCCAGTATGGCTCGATACTAAGCTTGGGAGCCTGGATTTATTTAACTCGTAATACTTTAGCAAGCATTACCAATTAAATAAAACTCGCTCGAGACATGTATACTTCCCAGTGCAGATACATACCCGATACAAACATAAGCATCAATTCCATTCATCACATAGAACCAAAACATTACAGACGGAGAAAAGACATACATTAATTAAACAGAGTCACTACAAAAAGGGGGCCTTTCACCAAATGACAATAAGCACAAAAGTAAATAAGCAATGAAACAAAAGCGCCATAAGATGGCTGAACTAAAGAGCCAACCGTGTGCCTTTACCCACAAGGCAACCGACCGGACCGCTGGCTACTCGCTCTCCCAACCCTAGCACATCTCAGAAGTACCTTGGCTTATGAGCAACCTCCTCTGCAACAAAAGATTAGCATGCAAAGCATGTGAGTACATCAACTTGTACTGCAAGACCGACGTGTGAGATAACAGTAACTATAATGTAGCTATATGCAGCTGTTTAATTGGAGGCCATGTGGTTTATTTAAGCACAAAGCAACGCTTATTTGCAATAATGTAATACATTTAAAAGCAAGTTTACAATTCATTTTAAGGGTTCAAAATAATCGCAAGCGACCAAGTATACAAGAAATAAAAGAGCACTAACACCGGAAGTGACTCCTCAAAGTCACCACAACAATAGCATGAACTCCCTGCTCATACCACCCGTCAAGTTTTAAGTTTTTAAACAGGTTATAACACTAGCTCTTGAAAAGCTTACCCAAGCGCCCATAACCTAGGACGAGGCTATTCAATAGATTTATCCCCGCAGGTGGTACCACTTTACCCACACTTCGCATCGCTTTAAGCCACATGATTCAGCCCACTACCGTAGGTAGGCCGACACACGCTAAGTCCTACGAGACTTTTCCAATATTGTGTACTAGGCACGACCCGCTCGTATGGACCGAATCCATACGCTACGTTGCTCACCTAAAAGACAACGCCACAAAGGCCCAGCTTTTTCGGACAATCGCAACGCTCCCAATCAACAAAAAACCACTTGCCACCCGCCCTAGCACACGCCAAAGTACTCGGTCAAGAGGGGTTCCATATGCCCCTAGTGTGGTTAGTACGCAAATAAATGCCCGAGTAACGGGGACTCACAAGATGCTCGGTCCTTAATTGACACGGCACCAATCCGATCACACCCAAGAAAGAATCACACCAACATACCATTGTGCCCTGCCGAAACCAATTTTTCATTTTTAGTTTTGTTTTTAAATGGATTTGCAAATTAATCAGTGGCACCAAACACCAAGTGTTGGATAATAAGAGTAATAGTAGTTGTGTGATCCGCACCACCGACGAGTCGATGATCGCCTGCATCACCGACACTAAGCATGGCTAAGCAATATAACACGTGACTACTAAGTGATGAGGGCCCCACCATGAACCCTAACCACAGCAAATAACCTAGGCTCATGTAGTAGAGGAATAAACATTTAGCTACTGGGATGCAACTAAAGGATTTCTAACCATAATTTAACACAAATTAGCAATGCATACATACAGTTGAAGCAAAGTATTAAACTTTGAAAATAATAGGATTAAGGGATATGATCAAACTGCTTGCCTGGCTGCTGTTGCTCAAGAGGTTGCTCTGATGTGCTATCGGGCTCAACGGACTCTTCACACCTAATCGCATAAGCAAATACACGGCAAAAGAGCAATAAGGCAATAAACCCTAATCACAAAATTTGAGCAAAAAGCAACCAAAAGACACAAAATTATACACAAGGTAAAACCAGCACCTATCTAGACATAGAATCTGGAAAACTCAATTTGGATTTTTGGAGCAAAAGATATTAAGGAAATAGCTATTTTCGGCCATTTTTATTTTACTGTAGCAAAAATATTTTCCCTAATGATTTTGGAGCTGAAATTTTTATGGTAGCTAGCTACTGGTAGAGTGATAGCCCATATAAAATTTCAGGTCATTTGGAGTTATATTGCAAAAGTTATGATTTTTATGATTTAAAAGGGTATTAAAACTAAATTTTAGTCCTTATGATTTTAACAACAGTAGAATTTATGAAACTAATTTTCCTAGCAATTAGACTATCAGAGGAAACTACTCCCATTGGATTCATACAAAATGAGCTATAGATAAAAGATATGCATTTTACAAGTTTGTTAAAAGTTCTGAAAAACAGTATTAAGTTCACTTGTTTACTATTTTTGAAAATGGTTTTCCAGGTTTGATCATAGCCTGAAACTATTTTTATAATTAATTTCAAGTTATATGGAAGTTAACAAAATTGGAATCATCTAAGTTGGAGCTAAGACGACAAAGATATGAAAATGAGAAGGCACTAACATTTTTCTGTTTTGAGACTTGGCCAAACCGAAAGTTTTCTACTCATAACGACGTGGACGCATATGAGCCGTTGATTCGAATCGGACGGCTCAGATCGTCCGGGTTCAAACACTGCGCGCTGGGAGCGAGGACGCGACCGCTCATCTCGAGATGGACGGCCCCAGAGAGCCACGCCGCCCGACGCTGCGCCGTCCGACAACAGAGCCGAGCGAACTCGAGCTCGCCGGCGTGTCGCCGCGAGGAGCTTCGGCTGAGGTCGGGAAGGAGCTAAATCGACACCATCGCTATTGCGCACCGGATGGCACCGCGACGAGGTTAATGGTGGTGACGCGGCGGCGCGCGCGGCGAGGCGGAGGTGTGCTACGGCCAAACGAAACAAAGAACCGCCCAGCTACGCGCAAATGGACGAGTGCACAAGCTACAACGAGGTCCTAAGGACTTAACGCGACCAACCGGAGACCAAATGGTAGCCGCGGCGAGCCGAGGCTAACGACGGCGGCGGCGCGATCGCAACAAGGAACCACGCCATGGTGCAGAAAAGCGAAAGAGGAGGTGCTTAAGCTTGCCGGGACCTCGGGAAGATGATGACGCGCCGACGGCCGAGGAGGCCTCGGAGCCGACCGCGACGAAGACCAGCCGCGATGCTAGGAGGTCCGACGGTGCAAGAACAGGGAGACATTGAGCCCCAATGAGTGGTGGCACTAGATAGAGGAGGCACCAGGATGCTCTCGAGCAAAAGATCGGAGGAGGAAGCCCTTACGGACTTGAGAACGAAGGGGCACCGCGGCCGCCGGGAAAACTCAATCCACGAGGTTCCTTCCTCACCACCTGAAATTGATGAGGCGTAAGCTTCACCAAGGGGTGAGAAGCAGCGGGACAACAGAGGGGGCACGAGATCCACTGGAGCACAAGCTTCACTCGAGCTCCAAGCTTGGCAATGGCGGCCGATCACGATTGGGGCGCTGAGGCTCTCGTGCTCGCGGTGCAAGTGAGGAGTGCGGAAGGGCGAAAGGGGGGCTGAAAGGGCCGAGGGCTTAAGAAGGCAGGAGGACCAGGATCAACGGTGGCCCGCCCGTGCCGCCGCACGCGAGGTCGCCGCGAGCGACGGGAGCAGAAAGTCGTAACGACGACTTCGAGCGGCTCACCGCAAGTATTAAATGCTCGACGCCGTTGGCGGGAGCGCACGAGGTGACGACGGAGGACCCCATGCTCCAGCCGCCACGCCGCGAGCGTGGGAGGCCAAGGAAGGAGACGACGGAGCGCCGCCGATTCTCATCGACGGCCACGCACGCCACGCCCGCCGTTGGCTAAACGAGATCGCACGATGGAGATCTAACGGCTAACACCGAGCCACGCCGACGAGTCCATCACCGAGCCGGCACAGCTTAAGTGACTCGATCGAGCCAACCGCTCGAGCCCAGTCGAGTTCTAGCCCGAGGAACAAAGTGAACTCGTTTAGGTTTTTGATTTTAGGCTGGATTTTTGAGGATTTAATTGAGTATCAAACGAACTCCAAATTTGATGAAATTTTAACTCAAGCTAACTGGTTAGATGATTGAACTCCCCTAAAATTTTCAGAAGTTTTTGTGCATCATATTTTATGTTAGAAATTCCAGAATTGATAAACTGGGGTTTGACCAATTTAAAAATGGGTTTGACCTGAGCCAAAAATGACTCAAACAAACTCTAAAAATCTGGGAAAAATTCAGGGGTGCACAATACCACCCCAAGAATTTATGATAAAAGTTTGAAAGGTTTTGGACCTGAGACAAAACTCAAAATGTTTTTGACTCGAGTTAAACTATGAATTTTGAATGTTCAATTTATGAACTTTCTTTACAAGAAATATAAGAATAGTTCTAAGAGGTTAAGATGTGTGAAAAGTTTCAACATGTACACATTTTGATACATTTGAAACATGAACCCAGTGTTAGGTTACAATTGAAACACACTTCTTATTTTAATGATTCGGGGCTGTTACATTCCGCTGCTACTTTATGATCTTATTTGAATTTGGCTGGTCGGTCACTTGTAATAGTTGTAGACTTGACTATTATTGATGTATGTCTTTTGAACTATGAATGTATGATTGTTGTATGTATGTGATCAATGTTGTATGTGAGTTTGGGTATGTTGGTCGCGATCCGGGAGCCAACATGACCTCATGCTCGCTGCTCATGAATTCCATTTTAACTCACTAAGTGTGGTCTTTGATTGTTTAGAGAACTCGATCATCATGTAATACTTGCAGAGGAGCAAGATGCATGATCACCGGGCTCTAATTTCACCAAGACTTCTCTTAGATAGAGTTAACTTAGAATTCATTTACTTGAGGCCCTGAGTTATGGCTATAAGACCTTGCTTAGTCTCTGTCTTGCAGACTTAACCCTGTGTCCTCACAAGAACCTCCTCCCTACATGGGTGATATTACCCCATAGTATTTTTCTTTCTTTTTCTTTTCTCCTTTCCCTTTTCTTCCTTTCTTCCTCATCGTTTCGCCGACCGACGCTTCTCTTCTTTCCTCTTTGTTCCATCAACGTTGTCTTATCTTCTTCACCTCCTTCGCCGCGCCTCCCGCCTCCACAGCCGCTTGCCCGGGATGCCGCCTCGGTGGCGTTGTTCTGACCTCATCCTGGCTGATGTCATAGTGGTCACCTGAAGCTACGCGAGCGAGCGAACGCGATCAAGACGAGATGGTTCGCTCGATTTTTCCGAACGAGTTGATACAATATCTCGATGGAATATTCTCCAAAGTTGGATAATCTCATCCGAGATGGACTGGTTCCATCCCTTCAACCAAACATGGGGACGGGGCATATTCGGGACAATCCAATCCACGTAAGAGCTCATCCATAGAACCAAACACGCCCTTAGTTCACAGGGGCAGTTGAACATATTAGAGGTGTCCAAATGGCCGCGTCGCCGGGCCGCCTACAGACGAGACTATTGGTCCGGCCTAGGCCCGACACGACCATCACTATAGTTGGGCCAGACCGGCATGGCCCTACCAAGCGTGCCATGCCTGGGTCGGCACCCTGGCCTAGCGGGGCGACTAGGCATGGCGGTGGTGCTATATTTAGCGAGGAAGGAGGTCGATTGGTCTAGACGGAGGAGACAACGGCGGCACCATGGCCAGTGAGGAGGGAGGTCAATTGGACGAGGCGGAGGAGGTCGGTGAGGAAGGAGGCCGAGGCGACAGAGGATGCGCCGGCTCCCTCGATAGCAGCACGCGATGGCCAGTGGTTACTATTTTATAGATGGGCTACATGGGCCAACCCTGGCTCGCTGCTTATAGTACCTGTCGGCCGGCATGGCCCGAGAGCTCGGCAGTCAGGCTCGGGTCGGTCAGCATAGACCACGGGCCGACATGACTGCATTTAGTTAGCCGAGCTGTCCATTTGGCCACCTCTAGAACATATGGACAGTCGTTAGGCATCTCCAATGTATAGGGTCCAAATGAGTCATAAGGTGAGATGATGTAGCTTAGTGCTATTTTCTGCAATGTATAAAACTTAGATGGGTACCAAGGTGGGGTCCACAACATAATAAAAAACTTAGATGGGTACCAAGGTGGGGTCCACAACATAATAAAAAACTTAGATGGGTACCAAGGTGGGGTCCACAACATAATAAAATTATCACTCCATCCTCTCCCTCCCCGTCCCCAACTCTCCACCCCATTCACCCATCTCTCCTCCCTCTAGATCCAATCCACCGCCCCACCACAACCAGCCTCCAACAGTGCCACCACAACCGGCCTCCACCGTCGCGCCACTCCTTCCTTCTCCTACTCCCTGCTCCTCTCCCCCTCTCTCCCACGAAGCAGCGGAAGGAGGCAGAGACCCCATGCTCTTCCGGTGGCCGAATCTGACATTGGCATTGGCACGCTCTTCCGGTTGACCGACCGCATTGCACGCTCTCACGGCCTCCGGTGGCCCTTCGAAGGCGAAGGTTCAGTGACATCACCCTTCCCCAATGAGTTGGATCCGACGATGGTGCTCCTCCACGGCCTCCCGGTAGCTGGATTCGGAGGCATTTACGACGCGCAGAGTCTGGCGTCGCGCTCACCATTGGCAATAGCAATAACCAAGATGGGCAGCGTGTTTTGTGCAATTTTTTTATCGTTGAGACTAGGCCTCAAGCTTGAGGTCCGCCCCATGTTAGGCCAGCCATTTTTTGTTGTAATGTATGAGGTTGACCCTAGAGCCTCTTTCTCCTCCTTAGGTCCTTTTTTAGCACATTGTGGATGCCTTATAGTACAGGCACCCACAAGTACAAGCAGAGTTGCATTTTTGGGCAAAGTATATATGTCTTTTCGTGTAGTTAGTCACACTGAATTGACTACCATTTTGTAGATGATTTTGTGCTCGGGTAGCATCTTTAATTTTTTTATTTTATGGACATCTACAGAAATATGAAGAAAGGTAGGGTTATTTATCCTTGATTGTAATTATAGGATCGTGCTAGGGGTTGTGCACGCGCACGTGAAAACTCGTGGAGTAACTGAGCTAGCATACATGGTTCATGGGGATCAACTTTTTAAGTTCAATGTGGACGCACACACTCAACATACATTATACTCACACCACCCACACACATACGCAGACGTATCCAACTATCCATACACATGTATGAAATTTATCGAGAAATCTAAAGCCTCAAGGAGCACGGACACGGTTTCTCACTAAACACACACATATGTGTGCTCCTAAATCAGTGGTTACTAGTGCCAAGTCTAGGACTTAACCCTAGTAGGCTTAGTGCACACCCGTACGCCTATCCATCTGGCCTAAGTTGGTTCATGGGTATAGTTGAACCCCCAAAGATTTTCTTCGAACAACTTAGTAGAGCTAATGCTTTGACGGTTTAGCCTAACATACAACTTAATGTTAGCACGTGCTATTCTCTCCATACACGCGCCGATCACCTTCCTTTGGTTGGGTGATCACCTTCTATACTTATAGATATTGTTACTATTCCTAAACCGACAATATCCTTTTGTATAGATAGCATATCTCTTGTATAGATAGAATATGTCTTTGTAATCTTTTGTATAGATAGAATCTATCTCCTGTAACTTGCATGTTTGTAATATATATATATATGAGGATCAATGCATTGAGCACTTTGAGGCTTCTTCATAATCTTTCATGGTATCAGACACGGTCACGTTCCCTGGCCCGTCTCCCTTCTACTGCACCCATGCGCTATTTCTCTTGATTGCCTGCACCACCTCTAAGAATCTTCTCCCGTGTGCACGTCGCTCCGGTCACATGCACCAGCAACTGCTCATGCCATCACTAGGCCACGAGCTCCAAATGGTGTGTGCTCAGTCCAGCCGCACGCGCCACCTAAACACCGCATCACATGCGCCATCTCCAGGTCTTTGACACCACGATGGGAGACAACTGCAATGCCTCTACTGCCAATGATGTCATTGCTTTGCTCGCTCACATGTAGCTTTGGGCTCAAGCAGTCAGTGCCAACATCAAAACGCTTGTCCCCGTCACCCTCGAGCTCTCCGCCTCCAACTACACAAAGCGGAGCACACTCTTCGAGGTTGTCATCACCAAGTTCACCCTCAAAGATCATCTCCTCGTCATCGGCTCCTCCAGCACCCCTAATGCTAACTAGAAGGGTCGAAACTCCACCGCCCTGTCTTGGCTCTACGGGTCAATCTCTCCCGAAATTCTTGACGTTGTCATGACGCCATCTACCACCGCTGCCCACGTCTGGACGACAATCGAGAACCTTTTTCGGGACAATAAAACCACCTGGGCCATCTACCTCTAGGCTAAATTCAGTAATCTGGCTCAGGGCGATCTGTCAGCTATGAATTACTGCCTCAAGTTGAAGACTCTCTCCAACACTCTCCGTGACGTTGGACAAGCCGTGAGCGACCAAAGCATGGTGCTCACCATGATCACGGGGATGAATCCAAAATTTTAGACATTATCCTCTCTTTTACCGATGATGCAACCGTTCCCAACCTTCACACAGGCTCGGTCTCTCCTTCTCGAGGAACTAAAGGATGCTCACAGTGATAAACTTGCCCAAGTCATGGCACTCCTCCTACGGCGCTCCATCTTGGTGCACACCTGCTGTTGGCAACGCAAGTGACCGCCCGAACGGTGGCAACTACATCGACAATGGCGGTGGCAAATGCGCAAAGGCAAAGGCAAGGACCACAAGGCGGGCCATCGATGCCAACCATCTACAACCTATGGATCGTGCTATCCAACTCGCCCATCGCCGGTGTTCTCGCCCACGCCTCGCGCCCTCCACTCGGCACCGCGATGGCCTCCTTGCCATGCCGCACTGAATGCAAAGACGGCGTGACACATGGCCACCCCTGGTTTCTTCCCTCATCGCACTCGCCCCACCAATAGTCCGACGATGCCATACGGCTACTTTCCCAAAGAACGCCCACACCGCTCCGTGACATCTTGGGATTCTTCACCTCATCAATGCATTCAATGCCATGACCTTGCAACCACCGCCCTCGAATGGTACATGGACACTAGCGCCATCGCCACAAGTCCTTTGATTCAAAAGCTCATTTCGTGTCTCCATTCCCACCTTCCTCCTCCCACATTATAGTCGGTAATGGTTATACTCTCCCGTTACCCGCACTCACCAATCCATTTTCAACACTTCTACTCATCCTCTCTACCTTCAAAATGTCCTTGTCACCCTCACTTAATAAAAATCTTGTGTTTGTTCGTTAGTTTACCACAGATAATTATTGTGTTGTCGAATTTGACCCTAAGGTTTTTCTATGAAGGATCTTGCACCAAGCAAGAAATTCTCAGTGAATAATTTGACGAGCTCTACCCTTGTAAGATCGAGGAGGCCGACTAGAGGGGGTGAATAGGCGTTTAAAACTTCTATACGCTAAAACCGATTTCTAATGCGAAGCTTATAATAATACGGTTTTGCACAATTAAAGCCTAAATCAACTAGGTTCAACTAAGTGCGCCAACAATACAAGTCAATTGATGAATATTACAATTAAGCAAAGACTTGTAAGCTATTCAATTCTAGCAATGTAAATAGTACAAAGCATGGCAAGCATTCATACACAATTAATAAGTAATTTAATACAAAAATATAAATTGCACAATGTAAAGCAATAGAATGCAAACCACAAAAGACACGACGATGTTTTGCCGTGGTGATCGGAGACTTGCCGATCTCCCCTAATCCACGTTGAGGGAAACCCAAACCAATTGGGCTGACTCCACGAATTAAGCCTTCCTCCGAGGTATCAACACCTTGCTCCACTAGGGTTGCTCTTACTCCACTCCGAGATGGCGAGCACCAAGCCACTCACGAACACCGGCCTTCTCACAAGCTTCACTTGAGAAGATCACCGACCATGATGCCTCCACTGCTTAGGTGTCCGCAAACACCAAGAGTAATAGGCCAAGCCCCTTGATTGACTCTCACCACGCAACGAATGCACAAGCTCAAGTGGATACGAAATCCACCTCTAGATGCAACACATGCAACTAGAGACATCTCTCCTTGCTCACAAGGTGAAACACATGCACAATTGAGAGAAGAAACTCACACTAGCTCAAAAGAGTGAAATGAGGTGCCAAAGGTTGCATCTCAACCGCCAAGGGTATTTATAACCTCTACACCAAAAACTAGCCGTTTGAAGATGAAATGCTAAAAACTAGCTGTTATAGCTTTTTATGTCGTACCGCTCACAAGGGCCGGTACAACCGTTACGGGCGGTCTACCGCTCTTTACATGGCGGTCGTATCGCAGTTCAAAATCAGCACAGCATTTACACTCGGTAAAAAGGTCATAACTTTTGACTCCGATGTCGGAATTGAGTGATCTTGGACTCTATTGAAAGCTTATTCAGAGGGCTACACAACCCACCTATTTGATTTGATCTCAAACACATTTGATAAAATCAAAAAGCACAATTCCAAAGAGCCAATACCATGGTCTAAGTCCAAAGTATTAGCAACAAGCAATCTTAGACCATGCCAAGGAAAAATACATGAATCCCAACAATTTGCAAAACACATTTACAAACTTAGATCATGCCACAAGGAGTAGGTACATGGATTTCAACCATTTGCAAAACACATTTACAAAGTATAGTCACATGCTACAAGGATTATCCATGAGCCTCAACTATTTGCAAAACATATTCGCAAATATAGGCAACATGTTAGAGTGAGCTAGAGCAAGTGAGATTGAGTTATCAACACATGAAGAGACTCAATCTACTAGACAAGACCCTATTAATAGTACGGCAACCTATACTAGCAATCCGATCTTCCAACCAAACACCAAGACCTAGAAAAGATTAGGAACACATCCTTAGCCCTAGCTAGTCATACATTTGCCTTGAGTATCTTCTTGAAGCTTGATGACGCACATCTTCACTTCAAGTCCGGTTCTTGACTTGAAAGCTCATCAACACATGATGACTTGAATATCATCAACACATGATGATCTTCTTCACTTCGGGATCTTGACTTGATGCTCATCAACACATGATGACATTCTTCATCCCGAAGTCTTGATATGCATCAACACATGATGCATCCTTTACTCGACCTCAATCAACACAAGATGAGTCTTCTCTTGACTTGATGATCAACTCATGATCATCTCTTCTTCGAGATCTTGATATGCATCAACACATGATGCATCCTCTTCTTTTTACTTGATGTCGATCAACTCATAATGCCATCCAAGTCTTCATTAACCTGGAACATAACCTATTCATCCAACTCATGGAAAATGTTAGTCCCATAATGATTAACGTTAATTACCAAGATATACCCGCAAAATGCTTCTAAACAAGCCGTTGAAAAACTGACCGGTATTACCGCTTATCCGATCGCATCGCATTGAAGGAGCGGTACTACCGATTGCAGGGTTTCCAATATTGCCGAAACGACATGCTCTCTGGAAAATTCATATCGCCATACAAACATCGGTACAATCGCATATCGGTACGACCGTTTCTCAAAAGTGGTACGACCGATTATCAGAGAGAGCTCTGAGCTAAAATGCATCGGTTCTGGTTTTCTTCAACCGTCAACTAGAAATCGGAATGACCGCAATGCGATAGTACCGCAGTGTAACTCCGGTACGACCAATTTCTGATCCATACACTTAAAGCTTTCAAATTTAAATATAATTTCAAAAACAAATGCATTCATGATACTAACTTGATCCATAAGGCACAAGAACATGCTATCAAGCTATTTGTCATGATCCCTCAATTGTCATGCATTTCCATTACCATGTCACCATCCATAAATCGACTAAGCCTTTAAACATCTTAGCACACATGTTAGTTCCACAACACAATCTCAAATAATTGAATATAGATAAACATGAGTATGTATAAACTACACAAGTTATATATATACTCACATATAAGTATATATGAACTACACAAGTTATATATACCATGAGTATATACGAACTACAAGTTGTATATACTAAATATGAGTGTATACGAACTACACAAGTTGTATATACTCATATGAATGTACTAACTACACAAGTTAAATATATTCAAGAATATATGAGCATCTATGAACTACACAAGTCTCATATGCTCTCATATACACATATGAATATATTAACTGCACAAGTTAAATATATTCAAGGATATGTTTCAAAGTAAAGATCATTAATATATGTGGAAGGAGAATATGGATCAATACTAATGAAATCACAAAATATAGAATGAACTCCTCCTAAATGTGTGCATACACAAATGTGTAAAGGAAACATATGCACATATCCAAGTTAACTTTTTTGGTGGAGTTTAACCTACATTTTGGATCCAAGAAAAGCAACTATATATATAAATAAAGTAAAATGCATACTTCTTGTATTTTCATCTTTATATCCAAACGAGACTAAGCAATAGATAATCAATATAATTGTTAGTCTCACAAATAGATTTATCAATATGAATGTATACCTCTTTGGATTTTTCCTTTTGTATGCAAGCCGAGACTAGACATGATATAACAAATATTAGTGTTAGTTTCATATGAGGATTTGTCATTAAGAATGCATACCTTATTGATTTTCACCTCTTTATCCATTCGAGACTAAACAATAAGTATAACGATAAAAGTATTAGTCTCATATGTAGATTTGTCATTAATCACCAAAATACTCCATTAACATATAATGGCGGGTCTAGATCCTTCGATCTCCCCCTTTTTGGTGATTGATGACAAATCCATTATTAATAACAATATTTGGATATAAATCAATATAAGATATGAATTTAAGTATTTTAACTATTCTCATGCATGAAACTATTTCTTCTCTTTTTGAACTATGCATGGAATAAGGTGAAATCAAGTAGAGAGAATAACTTACTTATCCAAATGTAGCTCACACAAATTCTCCCCTTTGGCATTAATCACCAAAATCCAAAACAACCTTAAGCCAAAAGAGAGTCTCTGCAAAAACCATAGAGCTAGGCAATAGAATTCATTAGAATTGAACAAAAAAAATATTTTCTCCCTTTTTGCACTAAGCAGAAATAAGAGTTCTCCCCCTTTATGAATAACGCATGAGTTGGGGTGAGATCAACCAAATGAACTCCAAAACGTTTTCTCCCATTTGGCATTTAAACACCAAAAAATCCAAAATAAAGCGAAAGTCAAAGATGAGACTTTTTAAAGTAGTTTTCCCGTATAATAGATTACTCATTTTGAAACTCAAAACGGTTTTCAATTTTGCTTTTAGCTTTTATAAAATGTTTTAGAAAAACCCCTTACACAAAGGTTCCACTCCTTTGACACACAAATGATTTCTTCGTCCACTTATCTTTGCTTTTGACACACAAAGCTTTCGTTATCCAATTATCTCCTCTTAGCTTTTGACACACATACGCATTCTCCCCATTGTCTTTATGTGTATCCACTTGTAAAATAATCCTTGATCGACACTAGTAGATACCACTTGTAGATACTTCTGAGATACTACTTGTTGAAATATATTCTTTAAACTTCACTTGTGGATACTACAGTCGATCGATGCCACTTGTAGATAATACTTGTAGATTCCACTTGTAAATCTATATGTTGATACCACTTGTGGAAAACATGCGTCGACAAGACTTGACTTTCAAGGTACTTGAACTTCTCTTGCAAAGATCTTCTGGAGAGATATAATTTGTCGATACCAATTAACGATACCACTTGGAGAAATAACACTTGAAGAGATCTTTAGGTATCGGAGAAACCACTTGGATAAGAAGAGAGATTAGGTCTACCCACCAAAACGTATTCTTAGATTTTTCCACTCCGCTTCAGCGTTATTTCGACTCCATCGCCTTATTCCCATCTCCGTATGTTTGGTTGTCTTTGCTACCCAAACACTTTCGCCACAATGAAACACAAACTTTCTCCTCATTCCACACATGTGTGTTCCTTGGTTACCTTTCCAATAAGGGCTATCACCGCATGGACTTCACAACTCATCGAATTATCACTTCCCATCATGTGGTATTCGATGAACCCATCTTCCCTTTGCCTCTCCTTCACCCTCCCATAGATGCCTATGATTTCTCCATCCGCCTCTAATGTTGATCCCCGCCATTCTCCCCGCCGCCACCCCAACCCCACTTGTCGCTCTTGCCACGCCGCCACGACAATGCCTACTCTGCCATGCCCGCCGCGGTGATACCACCCGTGCTAATCCTCCTGCCGCAACACTTCTAGCACCAATCGCGCTCGCTACTCCCGCCGCGGCAATCCATTTGATCGCTCGCCACGCTGTCGCGGTAGCTCATCCTGCGCTGATTGCCCCTGTCATGCCTGCCGCGGCACCTCCTCCAGCACTCCCAGCTGCCGATGCTATCCTTCCCGCCGCAGCAACCCCCTTCACACCGTGGTAGCCCCTATTCCTACCATGACAACATCTTCGCACTCTTATGGTACATGACTTCAATCTGGTATTCGTGTTCCACCTTGTGACAAACTCAATCTTCTTGCCACGGTCTCTGCTAATATTTTTCCTATTTTGAAATCCGTCCACGGTGCCATTCAAGATCCGAATTGGCACTCTGCCACGGTGGATGAATTTCAGACCCCTCTCCAACCACACATGGGATCTTGTGTCTCCCCTCCTCATTCGAACATCATTTCCGACAAATGAATTTTTTTTGGCATAAGTTCCACCCGGATGGTACCCTTGCTCGCTACAAGGCTCACTGGGTTTTACGTGGTTTTTCCCAACAACCTAGTGTCGATTTCGATGAAATGTTCAATCCGGTTGTCAAACCACCACCATCCACACTGTCCTCTCTCTTGTTGTCTCCTTCGTTGGCCTGTTCATCAACTTGACATTAAAAATGCCTTCCTTCATGGACATCTTTTTGAGGTCGTGCATTGTCATAAGCCTTCGGGTTTCATTGATCCTTCCTGTTCTTCTCATGTGTGCCATTTGAACCATTCCTATATGGTCTTAAATAGGCTCCACGAGCTTGCCACACTCACTTTGCGTCTTTTATTAGCTCTCTCTGGTTTTCTTGTTCTAAATCTGACACCTCTCTCTTTATTTCACATAGCAGCTTCGGTACCGCATACCTCCTCTTATACGTTGATGACATCATTCTCACAGTGTTATCTACCTCTCTCCTATCCCGCATCATTGGTTCTTCCTATTCTGAATTTACTATGACTGATCTTGGTGATCTCCATCATTTTTTGGGCATCACTGTCACCCAGTCCACTGCTGGTCTCTTCTTGTCATAAGCCTCCTATGCTGTTGAGCTCCTTGATCGTGGAGGCATGGCTTCGTGCAAACCATCAACTACCCCCATTGACACCTCACCCAAACTTCGCTCCACTACCGGCCCACCGTTGATGATCCAACCGCATATTGTAGTATCGAGGTGCCATTCAAGATCTCACTTTCGCTCGTCCCGACATCGCATATGTCGTACAACAAATTTGCTTACATATGCATGATCCTCGAATGCCATCTCGACCTTGTGAAACGTGTTCTTCGGTACATCCGTGGTACTCTCTCCTATGGTCCGCGCATCACCCCTTCTTCCATGGATGCCTATAGTGATGTCGATTGGGTGAGTTGCCCGACACACATTGTTCTACGCTTGGTTATCGTCTCTATCTCGCGAGAACTTAGTGCCATGGTCATCTAAACGACATACTACTATTTCTTGCTCCAGGTGGAGGGTGAGTACCGTGTCATCGCAAATGTTGTTGCCGAAGCTACCTAGCTACGATAATATCTTCGGAGTTGCACTGCTGCTGTCCAAAACCACTATTGTGTTCTCGTGTTAATGTTAGTACTATTTATATGACAACCAATCCGGTTCATCATCAATGCACTAACCATATTGAGATTGATCTCCATTTTTTGAGACAAGATGGCTTTGGGACATATTCGAGTTTTTCATGTTCCTCAACGCCACGCTTGCCAACATCTTCACCAAAGAATTGTCGTCATCACTTTTCGCCGCTTTTTGTTTCAGTTTCATCGTTCATCCGCCGCGGGTGACGTTGAGACTACATGGCCATGTTAGCACATGTTGTTCTCTCTATACACACGCCGATCACCTTCCTTCGGTTGGGTGATCTTCTTCCATACTTATGGGTATTGTTACTATTCCTAAACCGACAATATCCTTTTGTATAGATAGCATATCTCTTGTATAGATAGAATATGTCTTTGTAATCTTTTGTATAGATAGAATCTATCTCTTGTAACCGGCATGTTTGTAATCTATATATATGAGGATCAATGCATTGAGCCCTTTGAGGCTTCTTCGTAATCTTTCACTTAATATGTCACATTTGCATCCTTACTCACCCAAAAATATTTGGCTCCGCCGCTGCCCAACAACTAACACACGAATCCACCGCTGGCTGAGACATATTAGCTCCATCGCACATAGGAAAACAAAAGCACAACACACACATTTCTGTTATGGCTCTAATGAAATATTACCAGCTAATTTATACGTAAGGAGAGAAATTTTACTATATTCCATCTAGTATACAGCCATTAAATTATCTTTGAACTCGTTATATATTGCTCATCCAAACATGCCCTACTCTTTAACTAGAGCCCCGACAGAAGTGCTAGCTTGTTTCTCGAAGGCAATATTACAAGGGTCTCTCCATATCTCAGTAAAAAAAATGACTGATTTAATCCAAAAAATCAGTTGTTTTTTGGACCGTTGGATTAAATCTGGATCTAGATTCAATAGTCCATACCCCCTTAGTTCTATACAAATCCAACCTCCTCCCGACTCCCCTGCCGCCCCGCCGGCGAACCTCCCTCCTCTCGCTGTCGTCCCCACCTCCGCCGCCGGCTCCTTCCCCCCCCCCAAAAACCGGGCGGGAAAAAATTTTTTGGGGGCCCCCAAAAACCCCACCCCAAACCCCCCCCCTTTTTAAGGGCCCCAAAGGGGGGAAAAAAAAAAAAACCCCCCCCCAAAAAACCGGCCCCCCCCCCCGGGCCCCTTTTTTTTTTTAAAAAAAAAAGGGAAAAAAAAAAAAAGGGGGGGGGGGCCCCCCAAAAAAACCCCCTTTAAGGAACCCAAAAAGAAAACCCCGGGGGGTTTCCCCCCTTTTAAAACCAAAAATAAAAAGGGGGGAAAAAAAGGGGGGAAAAAAAATTTTTAAAAATTAAACCCAACCTTGGGCCGCGTCGCCGCGGAACTAGAGGCGCCGACAGGGCAAGGAATCGGTAAAGATATAAGAAGCAAGCTCAACTAGGCAAAATCCTCAAAGAGATGAAGCGCACAAGAAGACATTGTGTCCTACATCTCCTCTAGTGTATCCTTCAGCCGTCTATAAGGAGCTGATCGATCGATGGCTGCAATACTGCAATTGATACATACCACTAGCTCATCTCGACGATCTCGTGGCTGAAGCTAGCTAACCAGCTATTTCTGGGACATACGTTGCTTTCTTCTTTGGAGAGCAAAAGTTTTACACTGTCTTGCAATTGCTGGAAGGGGTTGACATGGCCGCCGGGAGGAACATCGGCGTGGCCGTGGACTTCTCGGCGCGCAGCAAGAACGCGCTGCGGTGTGCGGCGGCGAGCCTCGCCTGCTCCGGCGACCGGCTCGTGCTGATCCACGTCAAGAGCTCGTACCAGTACGAGCAGGGAGTCGTGCACCTCTGGGAGCAGAACGGCTCACGTAAGCCAGCCAGCTAGCCTCCGTTACAGGCTTACAGTCACATCGATCATGACCATGCTAAACACCACATAGCATTGCAGTTCGATGCCATTTCTGAAGTTCTTTATTTCCCTTATGGAATTGCTCTTCTTTTGGGGTCCAACTGATTTCAGCGCTGATCCCTCTGGTGGAGTTGTCGGATCCCGCGTGAGCAAGATCTCAGGCGTGGCGCGACAGTGTCGGACCGGTTTCGTAATCCGAATCCGCGTGAGAGAATGCGCTATTCCCGGATCGATGAGATAGCGCCACAGACACATCTCTGAATCATTTCATACATTGCGTAGACCAAATCATGCATTAATACAAGCATTAGAGTTCAAATAGACCACGTCGGGTCGAGTTTACAAAGGGCCGATCAGGCCAATTGAGTTCATTACAAAATCTCGATCGTTAGCGGAAGCAAAGGGTAAGTAAGTCTCTCCCAGCAAGCGCGGAGTACCATGTGTACGACGATATTACAGCTTGGATAATATAGGATGTACACGAGTACCAACGAGCCAACGGTCGGGCGAGACTCGGACTACGGAACTATGCTACTCTTCTTCATGTCCTTGCTCCTCGGCGTCTCGGTCCGTAGTGACGTAGTCTCCATGATCTGCGGGTTACGGGGTTGGGAAAGAGCGAGGATGAGCACAACTACCGTGCTCGCAGCCAACACACGGTATGCAATATTATACATGCAAGGCTTAACAAGGATGGCTCGGGTTCATTTATTTGCACAAAGCAATATTTAAAGTACCAATATTAGAAAGTCCTATCACGTAGCATTTTAACCAAATTGCATTTGTTAAAGGGATTACTTGTGCAATATTTATAACAGGAGAGGTTACCTCCACCTCATGCTTATTTTTGATAGCGGTTACATCCACCACTTAACATCAGCTGGTACATCCACCTGGGAAAACCAAAACCAGGTCTGGCGACCCAACACATTTTATCCCGCCCACAAGGTTTTATAAACGAACTAACTCTTGTAAGTTCCCATGTCACGCCTTGACCGTGGCACGGCTATTCGAAGCAGTTTATTACACTCTGCGAGAGGTTGTACACTTTACCCACAAGAGACAATCATTCTGACATATACACATGTTTCCGTAGACATGTGAGTCAAGGGGAGATCGTCACAAGGCCTTTACAATGCATCCACCAGTATTTGTTACACCCGCTAAGGTTTCACCTGAGAAGAGTTACGCCACATAGACCGTCAACTCTTTCCCGGACCCCTCTTGCGCCACCGACTTACGCTCACATAGACCAGTAAGTCGTACACCCTAACCATAGCCACGTAGGCTTATGGCGTAGCGGGTCATCTGCCTGGTGCAACTCATACTAACGGATACAAATTATTTAGCCAGGTCGACACCATTATAGACATGTGGTCGTACTGTTTTACATTGGGAGGTCATCACAGGATTAAGTCCTTAAGGACCATCTGGGCGGTTCATACCACATACCATCCACAAACCAACATTCCTTGGGCTGCATTAGCACCCACCAACATACCATCCATCATACCATCCGCCCAGATGTGATAAGCAATTCCTTTAGGGTTTTTAAGAGGTAGGAAAAATACAACATCATAACCATCCCAGTCATTTACACCCAATGACTGCCCAAAATCATGTTCATTTCAAAAGATGATGAATGGGGTAGATGATACCCCGATACTTAAGCAAGACTAGCATGGCGCTTAAGTATAGCCTATACTAGTATAGTTACCAAATATTTACTAGGGTGACAAGGGTGTATGGCAATTCAATTATCAAGGGATGGTGTACTAATAATAAAGCATCAACATGGCATTTAACTACCTTAGGTATTTAACATACACTTGCATAAAGAAATTAAAGCATGCAATTTGATAATTTAAAAGAACATAATTTGCATAAAATGTAGGTTCAATATGATCAAAGTGTCGACTACTTTGAGTCTACGACTAGATGATCTTGATATTCTTGAGCTTGATCGAAGTGGGGTCTCGGCTTCTCCGAACTCTCTGCGATCGATCGTGCTGGAAAAGAAATAAACGAGCAATTAAATTAAATAAATAACAAGTCTCATCAAATGAACTCCAAAAGAACCAAACTAGCACCAAAAGAAAGAGCTTGATTTTAGAAATTTTTAGAAACAAACTTCAAAATTTTGGAGCTAAAATGGGAGAAATAAATCTTTGAAGTCTCTCTTTTGGAAAAGAAAAGAAAAGGAAAGAAAATCAGCAAGAAAAGAAAAGGGAAGCGGCCGGCTTGAGCTCGGCCTCGGCCCTAGGCATACGGCTGCCCGGCCAGCTGAGCAGCAAGGCGCAGCTGGCCGCTCGGCAAAGAGGAGGGGGCTAGGGCGAGAGAGAGGGAGAGCAGGGCGGCGGCGGCGGCGCGAGGAGGGCTCACGGCGGCGAGCAGAACGAGGAGCGGCGGCGCGAGGGCGGCGGCGAGCGGAGAAGAGGCTCGGGCGGCGAGCGGCGACGCAGCGGCGACGAGGAAGAAGAAGCTTCGGGACGGCGGCGGCGGCGGCAGCGGTTCGGCTTCTTCCTCTCTTCTTGATCTCGTTCTTGCTCGGTCTCTTGATTGGGAAGAATGGGGAAAAGAGCGGGCGCGGTTTTAAGAGTCGAGGAGGAGCCGGCGAGGCTGCTGGCGGCCGAGGCGAGCGAGAGGATGGGAGCAGGTCGAGCGCGCGCGGCCGGGCGTTGAGCGGCGCGCGCGCACGGCGCAGCTGAGCGCACCGTGAAGAAGAGAGCGGCGCGCAGGGCATGGCGGAGGAGGCTAGGGTTAGGGGTTTGGAAGAAGAGCTCGGGCTTTCGGGGAATCGAATCCTTGAGCAAATTGGGCAAATTTGAAGTTTGAAAACCTTGATTCTTGGCGCAAGAAGATTTTGCGTAAAGATTCGAAGATTTGGGCGTTACAAAACCTACCCACCTTAAAAGAATCTGCCAGATTCGG